>WOAB01000232.1:0-1245287 GCA_027886185.1 Rheum nobile | reverse complement strand
GCAACGACGTACAAATTTATAGTTTACAACTTGAAAATTACTCAAATATTTTCTTCGTACGCACCAATATGACTTACTCTATTTCTAGGTTTGTTCGGAATCTCAAACTTTAATGCTTTGATAAGGACTAGTGCTTCTGTATGAATCCAATAGTCACTTTATCTTGACAGGTGTTATTGGCAACCACAGAGGAACTTGTTCTGTTAGAAATTGGTGATGGAACATTTAATAAAGTAGTTCGCAAGAAGATCAGTTCTCAAATTGCATGTCTCCATATAAACCCTATTGCTGAAAAATCAAACAAAAGTGAACTGGCTGTTATTGGAACCTGGGATTCAGATGTTCGAATTTTCTCCCTTCCTGATCTTGTTCTGATGGAAAAGAAGCAACTGGAAGGAGTTCATTTTTTATCCTTCCTTCTATGTTCTTTTGAAGTGGTAAGAATTTCCATTTCTCTTCTTTGTTTTTTTGTGTTCTGATACACTAGTTTCATAGTGTTGTAATAAAGGTTTTGGTTTCTTTCCAGATAACTTATTTATTGTGTGCCCATGGATAGAGATGGCACGGTTCCGGAACCGAATTAATTCAAAACCGGAGGTTTCGGTTCCGGTTTCGATTTTGTCCGGATTCGGTTTTGGAACCGGAAAAAACATATTTTTTATATATAAAAAAAGAGAATAAACATTTTTTAGTAAAAAAACATTACTTTTTTTAAATAATGATAGAGTGAATATTTCGTTAAAATTAAAAGATTTATACTTAAACTTTAACATTTAATTGATTTAAATTATAAATGAAATTGACAAAATAGAAAAATAGAAAAAATATATATATATATAACTTGAGAACCGAAGGTTTAACGGTTCGAAATCGGAGGTTTATCCGGTTCGAAACCTCCGATTCTCCGGTTTTGAGTTTTGCCAAACCGGAACCAAAACCAGATATAGGAGGTTTATCCGGTTTTGGTTCAAGCCGATTCCGGTTTCGGTTCCGGTTTCTTCCGGTTCTGAAACTGGAGGTTCTCCGGTTTGGTGGAACCGTGAGCCATCTCTACCCATGGAGATGGGCAACTCCTGATATTCTTGTTGGATACTACTACTGGAAAGCTAAGGTACATGTCTAAGGTTTCAGTTGGTAGTCAACCATTTACACTGTGTACTTTCTCAATCAAGAAGTCCAGCTACGTTCTGTGTGCGTCGGAGAGGCCCACTGTGATCTACAGCTGTAAGAAGAAGCTTTTTCACAAGAATGTAAATCTAAAAGGAGTTATATGTGTATGCCCATTCAACATAGCTGATTTTCCAGACAGGTGATGACGTCCATTCTATGCACATTCAGGACATGCATTTAGGCTGTAGTTTAGGCATTTTAACGTTTATTATCCTGCACTTGTAGCTAGTTGCATTGTTTTCTTAAGTTTAGATGTCTACACGAGTTTCTGCGTGATTTCAGGTACTTTGGTGGATTTTTTGGGTTGCATACGAGGCATGGACGTCATTGGACAAGTGTACGTACGAGTTCAGAGGCGAACGAAGACAAAAAGGAGCATTCTGGAGCTTGGCACGGTTTATGACAAACCGTGCCCGCTTGCTGTTAACCGTGTGTGCCTCCAGAGCCGAGAAAATGACCTTCTGTGAAGAGGCACGGTTTGTGACAAACCGTGCACATACATGATGCCTTCTGTTGTGTCGCACGGTTTGTGACGAAACCCGCATGGTTTGTCACAAACCGTGTCATTACCCCGCATCTCGAAAAGCTGTTTTTTGCCCCTTTTATTTTTAGATAGTATAAATACTTTCTAGGGTTTTTTTGCACAACTTATCTTTTGCCACTTTTTGCCACTCTCTAGCCCTAGTTGTGTTTTGGAGTTTCTTTGAAGATTTCTGCAGATTGAAGATTGTTAATCTGGATTTGAACAAGTATTTTCTCTTCTTCCAATCTAGTATTATGAATTTCTTCATTCCTATGATATTTTTTATTGTTTCTCCAAGCATGTCTGGCTAAATCTCTTAATTCTAGGGTTGGGGTGATCCCAACAATGGATTGGTAGACTTTTGTATGGTATTTGCCTGAATTGAAATCTGAAACCTTGTTTGATTCAACCCTAGAGTTCTTAATGCAATTGATGAATGTTAATTAGGTTTCTATTAGGTTTGAGTCTGAAAGGAGATAACCTCAATAGATAACTCAGATAAGGTATGAGTCTGAAAGGAGATTACTTTATCAGATTACTAGGTATTGAACCTGAGTGTTATTTGTGCGACAGCAACCTAACTACTCTTGTGGAATCCTAAGCTATCATAGAAACCCTAGGTTTGCCTAGAATTAGCGGAGCGCGACAGCGAATGTTAACCCAGTTTGATCCTAGATTCTAAGTGCCCAAAGGGTCTAGATTTGATTAGCTCTACGCGACAGCGATTGTTAGTTACAATTTAGGCACATCTATTATCTTCTGAAAGGAGTTAGTAGAGACATTAGATAGCTTACCTTCAGACAAGTTTAGACTAATTTCAGGCAGATATCTGTGAGTTTACCAATACATTATTATGGGGATCCCTGGTCCTAGGATCCTCTCCCTAATTGTTTACAACCCTCTTTGCAATTATGTTTCTTGTTTTCTTATTTCCTTAGTTATTAGACAAATAAATCTTCATTTCTTACGATTTAGCTTACCAGTTTATGTTTACAATGGATACTACATAGTCCTCGTTGGGAACGACACTTGAAAAGCTACAACTGAACCCATACACTTGTGGGGTAGGTTTTTGTCCTATCAAGTTTTTGGCGCCGTTGCCGGGGACCAATTTGTTTATATTAGTTGTCACCTCTATTGGTGAGTCTAGGTCATTATTTTTGCTTTGATTTTTCTTTCCTTTTCTTTTCAGGCTATTCAGAAAGAGTCGAACAAATGGATTCAGGTATGTATGAGATAGATTCTCATCTGTATCTTTCTTTTAGACCTAATACAAGCATTCAGAGGTATGATTTTAAAAATTCTAAATTGGGTTACCCAAACCCAAATACTTTTAACCTCTTCTATAAGTCTTGTGGAACTGCAGATCATGATCATACAGGTTGTCATTTAACTTTGGGAGAGATAATTGAGAGAAATTCAAATTTCTGCAATCCTAGTTGGATGACACCGCCACAAACACCGCTCCGGCCTGTGCCCAATAAGTCCATTCAAGATCGTATGCTTGAAGACTTCATCTTAAGACATGATAGGAAGGTTGAAAAGATTCTTCAATGTCTTGAAGAATGTGTTGTAAATGTGCTTAAACCTCTAGCAACCCAATATTCATCTCTTTTAAGTACGGTGGACTTTTTGAGGACTCGAGTAGATACATTAACCACTCAAAATCAAAAGCTAGAAGATCAAATTGTTGAGTTGGTTAATCCAAAATTGTCTGTAGAGCCACCTGAAGTGCATTATATTGGACATTGCATTGCTATTTTACAACGGGTTGAAAAAGAATGGGAAGTGCCGCATTTGGATAGAAGAGAGCCTACCCATCTGACCAAGGAGGACCTTATGCTTGATGAGTTTGAGCTATCACATAACGCTACCCCGACCGCTAGCACTAATACTTGCTGCAAGGTGCAAGAAAAGCTTCCTGATATATTGTCCGATGTAGCTCTGTCACCACAAATTACATTGGAAATCCAAGACCCTAGGGTGGAGGCTAATTCACTAATAAAAGGTCGGAGTAGACGGAAAAAGAGAAAAAGAAGCTCTGCTGAACGGGGTCGAGTTGAGTTTAAGGAAGGGGATCAAGTGATTCTCTATCATCATAAGTCGAGTATGTTTCCGGGAAGCAAGAGCACGAGATAGTCCGGTCCATAATACCTGAACCGAGTTCTTCAAAATGATTCTATTGAGCTATGGCATAAGAACTCGGGATATTTCAGAGTGCGCAAAATTCGACTAAAGCCTTACAAAGAGTCTGATCCGATTGAGTTGGGTGTCACCGACCCACCCGATCCGAGTCCCTAACACTGATGAAGGTCTAGCTGACGACCTAAAACAAACACTTATTACCCAAAGTAAATTTTATTTTATTTTCTTTAATCTTAAAAAAACAAAAAAAAGGGTTGCTCTCTGGGATGCGGCACGGTTTGTAACATCCCGTGCCACATCCCGTGCGTTCCACCAGAAACTATCATACAAGCACCGTCGATTTTCTCAGAACTCCTTTTGGTTTTGTTTTATTTTATTTTCCTTTTTCTTTCTTCCTCCCTCTGTTTCTTTTCCTGTCTCTGCCGCTGCAGCACCAAAACACCATCTTCCCGAGCATCCATCATCTTCAACCACTCTCTTTCTCACCACGACACCCGCCCACAACCTCGCTCGGACCTTCCTCACAACCACACCGAGCCGCTTCTGCCCCCGACTCGCGGATCTGCACCTCCGCGCCCAACCAACACGCCTCACCTCCTCCCCTGCACCAGACCGCCGGCCACGACCCACCTGCTGCAATCCCGGCGCCCCTGCTTGAACCCAGCCGAGCCGCGCGACCGGACCGACCCCAACCGCACACCAACTCCGGCGCGTTCCTTCCCTGTCATCACCACCAGTGCTGTGCAGCCCTCCTGAAGGTTTAGTGATTCTTTAATTTAATGATGTCTTTGTGTTTTCAATGGGAGATTGTTTTATTTGTGTCCGTAGGGAAGATTTACTTTAGTAGTTGAAAGTGCTGAGTATTGACTTTGCTTATATCATAATGGAATAGTTCTATGCTTAATTAGTGTTAACTAACATTCGATATTGTTTGCAGTGGAGAATTTGTGACGTGTTCGTGCTTAGATTTGGACTAATCTTTATTTTTTGTTTTTGTGCTGAACATGTGTTTAATTCTTGTCTAAGCATGTAATTATATTTTTATGCCTATTGAATACTGGAATGTGTAGTCTTGTTCTTGGGGTTTGCTTTGTATTTGTTGTGCACGGTGCCATTTTCAGAGGGATGCTGCTTGAATCTTTGTGTACTTGCACTAATTTTTTCAACCCAGGATCATCCGATGACGCCTGACTGCCTGTGAGTTTCTTTTCCTCGTTCTTTTATTTTTACATTGGGGACAATGTAGAGTTTAAGCTTGGAGAATGGATAATTTCATGGTGTAACTTCGTTTGCAATTTAGTGATCTTTGTCATTTTTTTTTCACTTTGCATAACATTTCATGCATCATGGGCATTGCATTTTAGGTGTTTGATATGATTCTCATGCTTTGCTTTGTTTGTTTGTCTTGCATAAATTCCCCTTGAAATATATTGGTTGTTGATATTGTAATTTGAAATATATTGGTTGTTGATATTGTAATTGATTTTAAGCATGTTGATAATAATTTTTATATTTTTCAATGTTTGAGTTAGAGTATGTATTTAGGGTCCGTTCGGTTTGCCACATAAGTCGACTTAACGTGACTTAACTGAACTTAATCAAAAAATTAAGTCAGAATGACTTAACTTACTTACAAAACTCGTTCGGTTCGCCAAAAATTTAAGTCGACTTAAATTGACTTAAAGTGACTTAACTTACTCCAAAAAATTAAGCTATCATCCCTGACTTTTTTGAATAATGGTGACTGAACTTAAAAAAAAAACATCAAAGCAACACAATTTACAACCCGATGCCCTTGCTTCATTTCTTCAGATCGTTCCCTTTCTCTTTCTCGTTGTTCATCTTTTGGCTCCAGCATCATCTATCTCCTTCTTCTCCGGCGTCCCCCTTCTTCTCCGGCGTCCTCCTCAGCTTCGAGTTTCCTGTTCCCGGCCGGGGAGAGGACTTCTCACCGGTTTCTGCTGACGAGATCTTCAACGACGGCCAGATCAGGCCTCTATTCCCTATCTTCAACACCGATCTGGTCTTCGCCGACACCGATTGGCGCAACGAATTCGACTTTAACGGCAAAATTTTCTCGATTCTTTCGCAGGCGCCGATTTTGGAGGGGAAATCCTGATGCGAAATCACTGGAGCCGGTTTCGATCCGGCTGTCGCTCAAGAAGCTCATGATCTCGGAGCGAGAGACATCGGTGACGGAGTCGGCGTCGTGCTCGTCCTCTGATATGCAACAACAAGCAACTACCTCCCAGATGATCGGATTGGAGGGAGACGGTAACCCTAGCAGATGATTAATGGAGGGAAGAGGAAGCAGGGACGAGGCAAAGCTTAGATTTTAATTTGGGGGTAATTTGGAAATTTTAATGATTTTTCAGTTTGGTTAAGTCGGGACAAATCGAACGCGTTTTATTGTATTCAGTCATCTATTTCAGTTCAGTTTTCAGTCTAATTCTCGTCAGCTTAAATTTTACCCTACTGTTTCAATTCAGTTTAATACTCAGTTCAGTTTCAGTTCAATTCAGTCTCTGCGAACCGAACAGACCCTTAGTCATTTATTGAGACTAGTTAGGACTGAAATTCTAGACAAACTATTTGTGAGCTTCTGAGCCTTAGGACTGCACATAACTGAGTCTTCTTATTTCTTTTTGTGTGTGATTCTCACTTTGATTGCTTTATCTCTAGAACTTGCGTTTAGAACTTATTTTGAGGACACGTTAATGACTCTTGTGCATGATATAAAAATGATTGAGGCATTATTTTTATTAGCTTATATTTCCCTTTACCACCCTTATATATTATTCCTCTGCTTGAAGCCCATTGAACCTAATTAGCCTATTTCTTTGGAAGCTCCACAAAAACATCTGAGCCTAATGATTAGTCTTTTACCCATCCGGGAATTAGGATGATTTCTTTGTTTGTTTTAATGGTTGCAAGCCAAGCTTGGGGGAGTTATTTATTTGGTGTGTTATAGTTGAAAGTGTTTTGGCTTTTGAAAAAAAAAATGAAAAAAGAAGAAGAAAGAAAGTAGTTGAAAAAAAAATGAAAAAATAAGAATGAAAAAAAAGAGCCAAGAATAAAGGATGTTTTGTTGAGAAGAATGGTATGTGAAATCCTTCAGGTTTGGTGTTGTCTTGGTTAGTCCTCTTTTCCGAATTTAGCACCACATGATCAAATTATATCCTTACCTTTTTTTTTACTTGGTCTCATTACAACCCAATAAAAGTCCTCTTGATTTATGTCATGTATAAGGTCCCTAGTGGTGGAGATTTAAGACACTGATGTAAGATTATGGTAGATGAGTTTTCAAAGTAGAGATTTGAGCGAAAACACTTATCCCTAAACACATGAGTAAGAGTGATTCTTATTCTTTATCCTAAGTGAGGTCTAGAATGGATGTTCTCCTTAGTCTCTTTAATGATTATTTGAATGTTTTGATGATTACATTGTTAAATATTTAAGTTTTCATGAACTTGCTTGGATATTAATTAGGCAGAGTCAACATTTGTATTTCTTGTGGAATTTTAAACTACGTTCTTGCTTGAGGACAAGCAAGGTTTAAGCTTAGGAGAATTTGATAACACCTAATTTATACATATTTTAGTAGTCTAGTTGCATATTAGATTATGTCATTTTTATGCGTATTTTATATTTTTATTAATTAATTTTATATTATTTTATATTCAGAGTCTAGACTCGTATTTTTATATGTTTCAGGTATTTTAGAAGCAATTTAAAGGTGGTACGAGATTATTATTGAGACAAGTGACTGAATAATGTGGTTCCGGTCAAGTTTGTTGATGATAAACTATTGTGAAATTCGTTGTCAAACCAAAACCAGAAGGACGAAAAGGCTAGACGTTAATTGAGTTGATTTGGTGGGCCACTAGAGAGGTTAATTATGGAGAAAACTGGGCGTGAAGAGTCCCTTAAGGGGAAAAAAATAGCAAGTTTATGCTCATTTTTTTTCAAAATTGCAAGTATGACTCCCTATTACTACACATATGGCCCAAAAGGGGATAGAAGTGTTTTTTTTAGGGTTTAAGGGTTAGGATTTAGGGTGTAGGATTTAGGGTTTAGGAATTTTTAAAGGCTTAGGGAATCAAAGAGCTAATTTATTTAATTAGGAGTCCAAACTTGCTATTTGACCCTCCTTAAGGGGTTAAAATTCCTAAGGATGGTTAATTATGAAGTTTATGGGCTTGGATTTGCGCAGCCCACTTGGACTGCACTTTGGAGGGAGAAGCGGCCGGTAGCTTTAGGATTAGTTTTAGGTTAATTAGATTATGTTAGTTTATTATTTTATCATCACGAAGGTTTGTTCTTTAGAGTTTGAGTTGAGTTTTAGCTTTTGTCTTTTTTTTTTAGCTCGACAGCCGCAGTACGTCCTGGGGGAATTTCAAGAAGGGATTTTTATGCTTTAGCACTTTGAAGATTTTAGTATTATTATTCTAGCCTTTGTCAACGTGGATTATTTCTACATTGAGATTAACATCTCTGGTATTTATTGAATAATTTATATATATTGTTGGCTAGTCTAAGGATCCGTTCGGTAAGTAGTAGCAAAATCGAGTGAAAGTGAAAGTAGGAGTTGAAGTGGAAGTGAAAGTAGGAGTTGAAGTGAAAATACGAGTTGAAGTTAAAAAATAACGTGTTCGGTAAGTAGTAATTTAGACGAGTTAAAGTTAGGTATTTGGATGTATAATTACCAAAAAGGGTATAAAAAATTTGGGGGGTAAATGGGATTTTCAGGGGCAAATGCGGATTTATTCCACTCGCTTACACTTCCTTACCTTGGGGGGGTAGGGTAAGAGAATGACAGTGAGGGAGTTGAAATACCCATTTTCCTCCACTTCGTTCAACTTCCTTCCATTTGCTCCAAACGACATGCCGAACACGTCCAAGAGGCGGTGAGAGAGATGAATTTGCTACTTCCACTCTCCGCTACTACCCCCAAAATAACTTATCGAACGGGTCCTAAATCTATTGAATATGTATTCAATCATGTTTGGCTAAATTTCTAGATCTAAGGTTGGGGTGATCCCGACGATGCGTATGTAATTAGAATTATTTATTTGCCTGAATTGAAATAATATTTGATTCATTTCTAGATGCTTTATACCCATAGTAGCTTATGCGAATTGGATCCTATTAGGGTTTGAGACTGAAAGGTGATAACTT
Source organism: Rheum nobile (assembly GCA_027886185.1). Taxonomy (NCBI): domain Eukaryota; kingdom Viridiplantae; phylum Streptophyta; class Magnoliopsida; order Caryophyllales; family Polygonaceae; genus Rheum; species Rheum nobile. The sequence goes on along the minus strand of WOAB01000232.1, from coordinate 1,236,271 downwards.
TAATAGGTAGTCAGGTAGGGTTTGAGACTGAGAGGTCATAACTTCTACTGTAATCCTAGGAATTGAACCTGAGTGTTATTTGTGCGACGACAACTTAATTACTCTTGAGGATTAATAGGCTATCATAGATGTTCTAGGTTTGAGTTGGATTAGCGAAGCGCGACAACGAATGTTATTTCAGTTTATTCCTAGACTCTAAGTGCGTTAAAGGGTTTGGATGAGATTAGCTCTGCGCGAGAACGATTGTTAGTTTAGTCAATGCACGTTTACTATCGTCTGAAAGGAGTTCGTAGATTACCTTAGATAGCCTACCTTCAAATAATTTGGACTAGATTCAGGTGAATTGTGATTTTATTTATTGTTGCATCGTTGCAGTGATCTTTACCCTTAGACACATTTATCTCATTGATTTTATCATTTTTATTTGTTTTTATTAGTTAGCTTATTTATAATTTTCTCAAATTTCATATATTTTCAGCCTAGTTCATTGATAGTGTTTCAATTAATATTACATTGGTCTCTGTGGGATCGACACTTGACTATTACAACTAATCCCCTATACTTACGAGTACGTTTTAGCCACATCAACAGGTAACTGGTCTTTTTGCTTTATGCTTCTTTCTTACTATAAGGATCTTCTCCTCTTGTAACCTTGGCATATTAGTGGGTAATAATTAACTTTTTACTTGGTGTGTTTCAGCCTTGCAATTATGGAAGGAGACATACTTACTATTGGCACAATTGATGGTGCTCTTGATGATGATGCTCATGATGGCCTTAGTATTGGCATAAGTGATGATGCTCATAAGCTTGACATCTGCTCAATCTCCCTTGGGAAAGAGGAATGCCGTCGCATCTGCTATCAAAAGTAGACAAATACTTTTGCAGTGTGTAGTCTGAAGTACAATCAACATAGTGCATCAGTTCCTACAAAGCACTATGTTTGCTTGTTGGACTACAGGACTTTCTTCACCAAATCAAAGTATAAACTTCGCGAGTCTGAATGTTACAGCTCAATATGTAGTTGCTCTTTCTTAGATGATACTAATGTGTATTACTGCGTTGGAACATATTTTGGACCTAATGGACTTGAAGCTAAAATGATGCAGGAATCCCCTGCCCTGTATTTACAACTAAAGTTATCTCCCTTTAATATTGTACTGACAATTATATCCTTCTGACACAATCAAATGTAGGGGAGGATTCTGGTTTTCATTGTAGAAGATGAAAAACTACAGCAGGAAGCAGAGAAAAAAAATTGAAGGGGCAGTCAACTCATCCAGTGCACGTAACTGCAAGATACAGCTGAAAGCTCAAAAAAATCAAAAGGGGCAGTCAACTCACTCAGTGCACATTCAATGGCAAGCTACTAGCTGCCATTAATAATAAAATCAAGCTCTACAAGTGGGTGCTTCAGGTTAGCAGTCGTAAGCTGCAGTCTGAGGGTAATCATGAGTAAAATGTACAGGATAGCAGTCGTGAGTTGCAGTCTGAGGGTAATCATGATCAAAATGTTCAGGATAGCAGTCATGAGATGTAGTCTGAGAGTAATCATGATCAAAATGTTCAGGATAATAGTCTTGAGTTGCAGTCTGAGGGTAATCATGACCAAAATGTACAAGATAGCAATCGTGAGTTGCAGTCTGAGAGTAATCATGATCAAAATGTTCAGGATAACAGTCTTGAGTTGCAGTTTGAGGGTAATCATGATCAAAATATACAGGATAACAGTCGTGAGTTGCAGTCTGAGGGTAATCATGATCGAAATGGTCAGGATAGCAGTCGTAAGTTACAGCCTGAGGGTAGTCATGATAAAAAAAAGTACAAAAAAACAATCGTCATTTGCGGTCTGAGTGTAATCATGATCGAAATGTACATGCTATGTATGCGCATACTTGTGGCGATTTCATTCTAGTTGGGGATTTCATGAAGTCGATGTCCTTACTAACTTATGAAGTAAGTCCACTTTGTTTCCTTGTTGACAATCCATAAGCCTTATATTGGCTCCTCTTTCATTTCTGTTTTCTTAATTGCTAACTGATTTCTAGTGTTGCCTTTTCGTTCTCCTTTATGCTCATATGATTTGTACTTTCCTCAGCAATATGAAGTTGCTATAACCGAACGAGCACGGTGGTTCAGGAAAAACATTATCTCGGCAGTTCATATCCTGGACGACAAGGTTTACTAGGTGCCGAGAAGAATTACAGTATCTTTACAGTCCAAGGATACAATGAACGATTCAAAGTAGTCGCCGAGTACAACCTTGGGGAATTGGTAAATTGTTTTCGTCGTGGCTCCCTTGTCAAGAGGTTGCCTAACTCCAAATTCAGCAAAACTCCGACCGTCCTCTTCGGGACGACCAATGGCGCAATTGGGGTGATGGCATCACTCCCAGATGAGGAGTACTTGTTCTCGGAGAAGCTTCAAACGAACTTGAGGAAAGTCATAAAGGGCGTGGGTGGACTTTGCCACAATGATTGGAGGTCCAAAGAGAAGAAGTTCGATGATGCTAGGATGAAGTTCGTGGACGAAGATCTGATCGAATGTCCTCCTTACAGCTCTCGTTAAGGTCAAGAAGACATTCGATCAGATCTCCGTCCACGGACTTCATCCTAGCATCATCCAACTTCTTCTCGTTGGACTTCCAATCATCGTGGCAAAGTCCGCCCACGCCCTTTATGACTTTCCTCAAGTTCGTTTGAAGCTTCTCTAGGAACAAGTACTCCTTCTCTGGGAGTGATGTCATCACCCCGATTGCGCCATTGGTTGTCCCAAAGAGGACGGTCGGAGTTTTGCCGAATTTGGAGTTAGACAGCCTCTTGACAAGGGAGCCACGGCGGAAACAATTTACCAATTCCCTAATGTGGTACTCGGCGACTACTTTGAGTCGTTCATTGTACCCTTGGACTGTAAAGATACTGTAATTCTTCTCAACACCTAGATAAACCTTGTCGTCCAGGGAATGAATTGTCGAGATAATGTTTTTCCTGAACCACCGTGCTCGTTCAGTTATAGCAACTTCATCTTGCTGAGGAAAGTACAAATCATATGAGCGTAAGGAGAACGAAAAGCCAACACTAGAAATCAGTTTGCAATTAAGAAAATAGAAATGAAAAAGGAGCCAATATAAGGCTTATGGATTGTCAACAAGGAAACAAGGTGGACTTACTTCATAAGTTAGCAAGGACATCGACTTCATGAAATCCCCAACTAAAATGAAATCGCCACAAGTATGCACATACATGACATGTACATTTCGATCATGATTACACTCAGACCGCAACTGACGACTGTTTTCTTGTACTTTTTTATCATGACTACCCTCAGGCTGCAACTCACGACTGTTATCCTGGACATTTCGATCATGACTACCCTCAGACTGCAACTCACGACTACTATCCTATACATTTTAATCATGATTACCCTCAGACTGCAACTCAAGACTGTTATCCTGAACATTTTGATCATGATTACCCTCACAATGCAACTCACGACTGTTATCCAGTATATTTTGGTCATAATTACCCTCAGACTACAACTCAAGACTATTATCCTAAACATTTTGATCATGATTACCCTCAGACTGCATCTCACGACTGTTATCCTGAACATTTTAATCATGATTACCCTCAAACTATAACTCACGACTGATATCCTGTACATTTTGATCATAATTACCCTCAGACTGCAACTCACGACTGCTAACCTGAAGCACCCACTTATAGAGCTTGATTTTATTATTAATGGCAGCTAATAGCTTGCCATTGAATGTGCACTGAGTGAGTTGACTACCCCTTTTGTTTTTTTCTAAGCTTTCAGCTGTCGCCTGCAATTACGTGCACTAGATGAGTTGACTGCCCCTTCAATTTTTTTCTCTGCTTCCTGCTGTAGTTTTTCATCTTCTATAATGAAAACCAGATTCCTCCCCTACATTTGATTGTGTCAGAAGGATATAATTTCCAATACAATATTGAAGGGAGACAAATTTAGTTGTAAATACAGGGTAGGGGGTTCCTGTATCATTTTACCTTTTTAGCTTCAAGTCCATTAGGTCTAAAATATGTTCCAACGCCGTAATACACATTAGTATCATCTAAGAAAGAGCAGCTACATATTGAGATGCAACATTCAGACTCGCGAAGTTTATACTTTGATTTGGTAAAGGAAGTCATGTAGTCCAACAAACAAACATAGTGCTTTGTAGGAACCGATGCACTATGTTGATTGTACTTCAGACTACATATTGCAAAAATATCTCCTTTTGATAGCAGATGCGACGGCATTCCTCTCTCCCAAGGGAGATTGAGCGGATGTCAAGCTTATGAACATCATCACTTGTGCCAATACTAAGGCCATCATGAGCATCATCACTTGTGCCAATACTAAGACCGTCAAGAGCACCATCAATTATGCCAATAGTATGTCTCCTTCCACAATTGCAAGGCTGAAACACACCAAGTAAAAAGTTAATTATTACCCACTAATATTCCAAGGTTACAAGAGGAGAAGCTCCTTATAGTAAGAAAGAAGCATAAAGCAAAAAGACAGGTCACCTGTCTGGAAAATCAGCTATGTTGAATGGGCATACACATATAAGTCCTTTCAGATTTACATTCTTGTGAAAAAGCTTTTTCTTACAGCTGTAGATCACAGTGGGCCTCTCCGACGCACACAGAAAGTAGCTAGACTTCTTGATTGAGAAAGTACACAGTGTAAATGGTTGACTATTGTTGGTTATTGTGTTCTTATCATTTATTGTTAAGTTGTAAATTGTGTTAGCCGTACTTATTGTCCCTAGGTGCATGCTTCTCTTTTATTATTAGTCTAGGGATTATATATGCATTTACTTCTCTTTGTTGTCTTCTACAGCAGTTCTCTGTATTTATACTCTCTTCTTCCATCAGTAATAGATTAAGTAAGGTTTTCATATCTTCTTCATCTTCTTCCTTCTTTCCGCTTTCATGGTATCAGAGCCACGGTTGCTCTAATCTTTTTTTCTGTCTTAGCAGCCTTCATTGCTGCTTCTTTCCTTCATTCCTTTGTAGCCTTCATTGCTACCTTTTTTTGTCTACCAGACTAAAACCATAGACAATACTTACAATTCTTCCACGAAGAAGAAAGAAGAGTTTCAAAGCCTTCGGTCTGCTTATAAACTCAATGGGAAGAACTATCTTATCTGTCTCAGGCAGTTAAAACCTACCTCAAGGGTAAAGGGAAGATGAAGCACTTGACAAAAAGTGTCCCTGACAACAAGGAGTTTTCTTCTTGGGAAGAAACAGACTCCATGATTATGTTCTGGCTTTGGGAGTCCATGGAGCCGTCTGTAAGTGTCGCCTGAATGTTCTTGAAGACAGCCAAGGATGTGTGGGACTTCATCTGCAGATCCTACTCCAAAGCAAAAGGATGAAGCTCTGACGTTTGAGCTTACTGTCAAGGCATACTCCATCAAGCAAGGGGAGAAGACCATCACTGAGTATGGGAATCTTCTTCAAAGCTTTTGGCAAGAGCTTGACCAGTATCAAGTGTTGGAGATGGAGTGCAATGCTGATGCCACCAAATGGAAGAAGTTCCAAGACAAACACAAGGCTTATGTGTTCCTGGCTGGACTGAACTCTGAGTATGACCAAGTCAGAGTTCAGATCCTTGGTCGAGGGGGAGAACTTCCAACTCATGAAGAAATATTCTTCATTGTGAAAGCTGAAGAAAGTAGGAGAGTTGTAATGCTTGAACCTAAGCCAGGTGTTACTGAGAGCCGTGCTCTAATGACTAAAAATGGGAAGAAAGATGATAGGTGGTGCAGTCATTGCAAGAAATCTGGCCATGTTCAAGAGAAGTGTTGGAAACTCCATGGGAAACCTCCAGATAAGGTCTGGAACAGCAGCAGGAACCTGTCTCCTAGGCCCAGGGTGAACATGACTACTGAAGGTGTCCAAGGAGAAGATGATGGTGGAGAACTGTCATCAGCTGGCCTCCAGAAATTCAGAAAATTCTTCATGTCTCTGGAGAAGACTACTGGTAACACTTCTTCTAGCCAATGCTCTCTTGCTTTGAAAGGTAACACTTCACCTTCCTCCACAAAATGGGTCATTGACTCGGGTGCTTCTGACCATATGACCAAGTCCTCTAGCCAGATCCATAATTATCAACCCTCTAGGAACCAGACCATAATGACAGCAAATGGATCCCTAGCCAAAATTGCTGGAAAAGGCTCAATTCCTCTCTCTTCCACATTAAATCTAAAAAATGTGCTTCATGTTCCTGAATTATCAACAGACTTGATCTCTATTAGTAAACTCACAAAAGACCAAAATTGTCATGCTATCTTCACTCCTTCTGTTTGTGTTATACAGGACCAGAGTACGGGGAAGAGGATTGGACTTGCTAAAGAAAAGGATGGCCTCTATCAACTGGAGAAACTTGAGGATAATCCCACTCCATTACATAGGTTCTCACCCTCTCACCAGAGATTTATCAAGCACCTCAACCAAACTCCCATTCCTAGCTCGGTTTCAGAAGCATTAAAGCATAGAGAATGGAGGGAAGCCATGAAGGAAGAGATGTTGGCTTTTGAGAAAAATCAGACTTGGGAGATTGTGGATAAGCCTACTGGTAAGAATGTGGTGGATTGCAGATGGATTTTTGCCCTCAAATACAGAGCTGATGGGATTTTAGAGAGACACAAAGCCAGACTGGTGGCCAAAGGATTCACTCAGACCTATGGTATTGATTATCAGGATACCTTTGCACCTGTTGCAAAGATGAACACTGTAAGGATTCTGATTTCCTTAGCTGCTCATTACAATTGGAATCTGCTCCAGTATGATGTGAAAAATGTCTTTCTTCATGGTACATTAGAAGAAGAAATCTATATGAGAGTGCCTCCTGGCTTTGAATCTGATGCTGTCACTAAAGTGTGTAGATTGAAGAAGGCCTTTTATGGCCTTAAACAATCGCCAAGGGCCTGGTTTGGCAGGTTTACTGCAGTAATGAAGACAGTTGGTTATCATCAAAGCCAAGGTGATCACACTCTGTTCATCAAGCATTCAGCTTCGGGGAGTCACTATTCTCCTAGTATATGTTGATGACATAATTGTCACTGGTGACAATGATGTGGAAAAGGAGAGCTTAAAGAGAAAACTGGAAGCTGAATTTGAGATTAAATCCCTAGGTACCTTTCTTGGCATTGAAGTTGCTCATTCCTCACATGGCATTTTCCTATCCCAACAGAAGTATGTTACTGATCTTCTAAAGGAAACTGGAAAGAGTGCTTGCAAACCAGCCACAACACCTATTGACCCTAATCATAGGTTAGGAGAAGCAAAGAATGAAGGTGTGGACAAACAGATGTATCAGAGACTTTGTGGAAAGTTGATCTACTTATCTCATACCAGACCAGACATTGTTTATGCTGTGAGTGTCATAAGCCAGTTCATGCATGATCCTCGGGAATCCCACTTGTTAGCAGCCTACAGGGTTCTTCACTATCTGAAAGGCAACCCTGGGAAAGGAATTCTATTCAAGCGAGGGAACAAACTGACTGTTGAGGCATTTACTGATGTTGATTATGCTGGGTCTGTTTTTGATAGGAGATCCACCTCTGGTTATTGTGTCCTAATTGGTGGAAATCTTGTCACATGGAGAAGCAAGAAACAGAATGTGGTTGCTAGATCCTCTACTAAATCTGAATCTAGAGCTCTTGCTCAAGGGATATGTGAAATGTTATGGGTTCAGATCATCCTAAATGACTTAAGGGTGAAATGGGAAGGACCAATGACTCTAAGGTGTGACAACAAGTCTGCAATCAGCATTGCTCACAATCATGTCCAACATCACAAAACTAAACATGTGGAGATTGATCGTCACTTCATCAAAGAGAAACTTGAAAGTGGATTAATCTCTATATCCTATATTCCTTCTGAAGACCAAGTTGCTGATGTCCTGACCAAAGGACTCTATCTCTCAAGATTTCAACAACTAAATGTCAAGCTGGGAATGAAGGATATCTATCTCCCGGCTTGAGGGGGAGTGTTGGTTATTGTGTTCTTATCATTTATTGTTAAGTTGTAAATTGTGTTAGCCGTACTTATTGTCCCTAGGTGCATGCTTCTCTTTTATTATTAGTCTAGGGATTGTATTTACTTCTCTCTGCTGTCTTCTACAGCAGTTCTCTGTATTTATACTCTCTTCTTCCATCAGTAATAGATTAAGTAAGGTTTTCATATCTTCTTCATCTTCTTCCTTCTTTCCGCTTTCAACTACCAACTGAAACCTTAGACAGGTACCTTAGCTTTCCAGTAGTAGTATCCAGCAAGAATATCAGGAGATGCCCATCTCCATGGGCACACAATAAATAAGTTATCTAGAAAGAAACCAAAACCTTTATTACAACACTATGAAACTAGTGTATCAGAACACAAAAAAACAAAGAAGAGAAATGTAAATTCTTACCCCTTCAAAAGAACATAATAGGAAGGAGAAAAAATGAACTCCTTCCAGTTGCTTCTTTTCCATCAGAACAAGATCAGGAAGGGAGAAAATTCGAACATCTGAATCCCAGGTTCCAGCAACAGCCAGTTCACTTTTGTTTGATTTTTCAGCAATAGGGTTTATATGGAGACATGCAATTTGAGAACTAATCTTCTTGCGAACTACTTTATTAAATGTTCCATCACCAATTTCTAACAGAAAAAGTTCCCGTGTGGTTGCCAATAACACCTGTCAAGATAAAGTGACTATTGGATTCATACAGAAGCACTAATCCTTATCAAAGCATTACAGTTTGAGATTCCGAACAAACCTGGGTGGCATCTGCTGTCGCGACATTGATCGTGTGATCACGCGGGGGTTTCCATTCATATAATAGCTCCTTCGAAGAAAAGCTTCCAAGTCTTACTGAGCTTGTAGTGATCTGCACTAATTATAATTAGTCATTCTATTTCACTCACTCACAAAGTGGATAATCAGCCCCTAATATTAACAAAGTATTTTCAAGAAGCACAACATCATTAGGAAAACAGCTTGCAGAGAAAAGAATGTCAGGACCAACAAGTACCAATTGTCACATATTTGGTAATTCAACTTTGTTAGCTTATAAACACCACAAACACGGTTACACGGATGCAAATTCATCCTTGGAAAAACAAAACATACCAAGCATGAAATTGTAATTGTGACAATAAAATAGCAGATGCAAAATAATAAATATACTAAGATACAGACAGTTGAAACAAATGATAGGAACGAAAAGATCACCTACTTGAATAAACTGATCGGACACAGCATCACTGCAGAACAAAGTCGGGAGTTTGGAATCAAACCCCACCATATCTATATCACTCAACACATTGTCAGGTTTCATGACTAAAATTCTTGTTTCATCAGAAAAGCTGACAACCAGAAATGCGCCATATATATCATTAATAGAAGATCTCCAGGACAACATTGCATTGATTCCTTGAGCCTTTACATATGCCTACAAGGAAACAGCAGAATAGCAGAAGGACGTCAGCAAGAAACTGAATGTACTAAATATTGAATACAAACAACAAAATACCTGTTCTGTGAGTGCTAATCCATTGCAAACAACACGAAGAGAACTGTCTTTATATGCACCAGAGCATGTTACAACCTGTCCTTGAACATGCCGCTCCTGGTCCACCACACAGAAGTCAATTTTACGAGCTGGTGGAACCATGATTGTCAAGCACCAGAAAGTACTCAATAAGAAACAGCATATATTGCTTGTGATGGAAATAGAAATGCAAAGCACATACTCATTACTATCATTTTTGCATCGCATCTAAAGCCAAACATGCAAATAAATAACACTCCACAAAATGAATCAAACACACCTGAGAATCCCCATAGATTGAGCCAACAAAAGCAGTACCATTCTTCAAATATGATATTGTAGATGCAATAGATGTTTCTCCCAAATGCTTTAATTCCAATCCAGTCACTCTACAACAAAAGCAGTACCATTCTTCAAATATCATACCGTTTTGATGGGTATTGTTTTGGATCCAGATGCACTCAGGTATGCTATGCTCTCCACACCAACAATGATAACACCACAAAGTGGTGGAGGAACTGGCATCAACAAATTCGCACCATCGTCCAGATTGAGATTCTCACCTGGCCACTTACAGGTATTCAAACATTTTTTCTCCAAGGAAATTCCATATGCTTTGGCTTTGCAGAACATAAAGTCCTGCACCAAACACCTAGTACTTAGAATTTTTTGTAAATTATGGCAACTTTAAAATGTGAAACATAAATTATGACCTTGTAAAGGACTACAATGGTTGGTCTGGCACTTCCATCCATAAATTTTATGTCGACAATTTGACCCTCCAAAAGACTACAAAACAAGGAATAAGCCAATTAAAAGAAGACGATAGGCGAAAGAATAAACCCTACTCTCAAACTAAACAATCTTTGTTGAATGAAAATTGCAACAGAACTCTTAAAATGAAGGGAAGCTATTGTATCTAAAAGGAAGAGTATCTGATAAAAAGTCATGAACACCATTTACCTAAGATTGAATGTGTCCTTAATCTGTCCTTCATTGTCAAATGTAATAACATTCAATACACCAAAGTATCCATATACTCCAATTAATTTGTGATTAGGATCAATGGTGACAATCTGCAGAAAGATAAAACAATTAATACCTAGTTGATGTTAGCAGTGTAATAGTGTCAATTAATTAACACACCTAGTCAACATGCTCCCTTGGATAGGAAAAACTGAGCTGTGAAACATCAATCATTGCTATAAAATGAAAAGCAAGTTAGCTCATAGTAAGTACAATATTCACTCTAAATACTAATACTACACATATGGTTATAATACCTTGTAACCAGTTGTGATGTCTCGGGATCCCACTTAATAACACAAACTTTATAATTCTGTGTTGTCACGAGCAATAAATCTAGTGCTTCACCCTGCAGATTTTCATACTAGAAAAAGAAAAGAAAAATTCAAAAGATCTTAATACAAGGTACAGGGACTCACTTTTGGACGAAAAAGTAGAAGCCCAAAAATTCTCGCATAAGTAGGAACATCCAAAATAAGCTCTAGGCGGTCCTTACAAGTGTAAGAATGGATCTCTATCCTTGTACATTTCCTGTATTGAATATACATATTCGACATTATATTAAGCATTGAAATTATTGTCTCATACAGATAAGGGGTTTGGCAAGAGATTACCTAACTATGCCTACTCAAAAACCCATTTTCAACCTACATATAATACCCTTTTGTGCTAATTTTTCTTATGGCTTCTCCAAGACTAGCTAACTTATCTAGCTTGTTGTCTTGGTTTTAAAAGGCGCACCGAGGCGCAAAGGGCCCCTGGAGGCTGGAGCCTAGGCGCAAGGCGCAAAAAAAAAAAGGGCGCCTACGTCACGCACTTTTTTTCTAAAAAGCTTGTAAATCAATTCTAAATGATATATTGTACTCAAAACAACATAATAATGTATTATAAATGCATAAAGAAGCATAATTCATAAGTAAAACGTCTAGAATACCGTTAAAACATGTCATGAACATAATAAAAGGTAAAGAAATAGCAAATAAAGTTTTTCAAGCTTGTTAAATTGTCCACTAAAATACGGAGAAGCATCAAATGAGAATAGGAAAATAGGAGAGAACGGAGAATAAAAGGGGGCCGTTGGATCGAAGGCGAATCAAGGGCCCATATTAGACTTTCATTACAAGCCGTATAATTTGGGCGTGCCGAATTTTTACCGAATTTTTCGACCGTATTATTCGCGTTTTATTGACGAATAATACGGATTTTGGCTCTTTTTTTTGCTGGGCACTTTTTTTGTTCGCTAGCATTGAACAATTATGTTCAACGCCTTGAACACTTGCATCTAGGACCATGAACACTGATGTTTCAAGCCTTGAACACTTGTGATTTTGGCTTATTTTTTTGCTGGACACTTTTTTTGTTCGCTGTCATTGAAAAACGCCTTGAACACTTGCATCCAGGACCATGAACACTGATGTTTCAAGCCATGAACATGGACGTTCATGGCGATGAACATTAACGTTCAAGGTAATTAGTAGAGACTTTTATGACGATTAACATGGACATTCATGACATTTAACATAGACATTCATGGCATATAACAGGAACATTCATGGACTTGAATCTAAAGGTTCATGGTTCATTTGAGCATAGAGTTCTTGACCTTGAAAATACTAGTTCATGGCAATGATAAGAATTGTTCATGGTCATGACTGAAACAGTTCATTGATGGAATCAAAATCGTTCATTGTCAAATCTCATTTCGTCTTTCTTTTCCTTTAAATCTCGATTTCTCAAATCCAGCAACAATGGCGTCCATTGACAAGATTTGCTCCTCGATTTGCCCCTCCATTTACAGGTTTTGCTCGAATTTGGCGGTGAAGATGCGGAGGATCGAAAAACCTAGATCTAGGAATTAGAAAAATAGATCTGGGAAAGAGAATCGAAAACCTAGATCTATGAAGGAGGAAAATAGAGAAACAAGACAGATCTGGTGTGAAGAGGAAGAGAAAAGGAGTGAGAAGTCTTGTTGTGGTTTGGTTCCTCATTGTGGAATTAGGGCTTGAAATTGACGGCGGCGTTTCGATTTGGTAGGGTTCTGGAGGATTGGGGCTTGAAAGAGAGGTGGAGGAGAGCTTGTTGGCGGCGGCGGCAACGTTTCGATTCGGTAGGAACCTGGAGGAGGAGGAGGAAGCCATGGGAAGAAGAGTGAAGGAAGGAGGAGAAAGAGGAAGACGTACGGAGAAGAGGAAGCGCATACGCGGGTGCTGTAATTAGGTTGCTACGTGGCAGCTCCTTAGTTATTCTTTGTTCTCTCCTAGGGATTGGTTCTCACCAGAACCGCATCCACTAAAATACTACAACTAAGTCCATACTCCATAATCTAATCAATTTCAATTTCAGAAAGAAAAAAAAAACAGTACTGTATTTACAATTTTACAGAATCTGTAAAAAAAAACAGCATACAACTATACAAGATCTGTATTTAGTGTATAATATAAAAAAATCAGGATACAAGATCGGTATATATAATAACAAAACAAACAAAAAAATAGCATATAGGGAGAATGAGAATTCGAGAAATCAGAGATGAGATGAGAATTCGAGAGTCAGAGAGGGGGAGACTAAAGAGAGGCGCGCTGAAGGGAATGGAGGGTCGGAGAGGAACTGAGGAAGAGGACGAGAGGAAGAGAGAGAGAGAGAGGAAGAGGACGAGAGAGAGAACCTTGTTGGAGGAGAGAACCCTAGCTGCTGCTGCGTGCTGGAGGGATGGAGGCATGGGTAACATTAAACCCTAGATCTGTATTCTAAAAAAGGCTTTTATTATTAATTTTTATTAAAAAAAAAACAGCCTGTGCATGTGCACTACACAAGACGCAGAGGCGTGGGGAGCAGAGAAGCGCCTCGCACCTCTGGTGTCTAGGCGCGTTTTTTAAAACCAAGTTTGTTGTCCTCTACTTTTTGTAGCTACTTTTTAGCTTAAATTGTATGATGTGCTTGTTTGGATAAATGCTTGTATTTATAGGGTCAGTCTATATGCAAACGAAACGTCGTCTATATGCAAACTGTTTTGTGCGTTAAGGCTAAACGTACAGGCTGGTGCGTTTAGGCTTAACGTACAAGGGACAAAATTGGAATAAAAGTGGAAAAATATTCAGAATGGCACTGTAGCTGTGCGTTAAGCCTTAACGTATGGCACTGTAGCTGTGCGTTAAGGCTTAACGCACATACAAAAAAAAAATTGCCCCATAATCATGTAGAGAATTTCAATACGAGTCCGTACATATAAAATTCGTCCAAAACGGACATCGTTTGCCCCTCCAAAAGCCCAAAAAACAAAGTCTTCCTATCCATTTTTTTTATAATTTGGTGCCCAGCATATAGCGCATTGTAGTGAATTTTTTTGGTTTTTTTTTTGCATTTTTCTACTATAATTTTGTATAAATTTTAATACGAGTCCGTACATATAAAATATAATGAAATACTATACTATATAAGTATAACTATATGAAATATAATAAAATACTATAGTATATAAGTCTAAGTATACTAGATTTAATGAAATACTATAGTATATAAGCATAACTATATGAAATATAATAAAATACTATAGTACATAAGTGTAACTATATGAAATTTAATGAAATACTATAGTATGTAAGTCTAAGTATACTATATTTAATGAAATACTATAGTATATAAGTCTAAGTATACTAGACTTATATACTATAGTATATTAGATTTAATGAAATACTATAGTATTTCATTAAATCTAGTATACTTAGACTTATATACTATAGTATTTCATTATATTTTATATAGTTACACTTATGTACTATAGTATTTCATATAGTTATACTTATGTATTATAATATTTCATTAAATCTAGTATACTTAGACTTATATACTATAATATTTTATTATATTTCATATAGTTACACTTATGTACTATAGTATTTCATTACATCTAGTATACTTAGACTTATATACTATAGTATTTTATTAAATTTCATATAATTAAACTTATGTACTATAGTATTTCATTATATTTCATATAGTTACGCTTATATATTATAGTGTTTCATTAAATCTAGTATACTTAGACTTATATACTATAATATTTCATTAAATTTCATATAATTACACTTATGTACTATAATATTTCATTAAATTTCATATAGTTACACTTATGTACTATAGTATTTCATTATATTTCATATAGTTACACTTATGTACTATAGTATTTCATTAAATCTAGTATACTTAGACTTATATTTTATAGTGTTTCATTAAATCTAGTATACTTAGACTTATATTTTATAGTGTTTCATTAAATCTAGTATACTTAGACTTATATACTATTGTATTTCATTAAATTTCATATAGTTACACTTATGTACTATAGTATTTCATTAAATTTTATATAGTTACACTTATGTACTATAGTATTTCATTATTTTTCATACAGTTATGCTTATGTACTATAGTATTCCATTAAATCTAGTATACCTAGACTTATATATTATAGTGTTTCATTAAATTTAGTATACTTAGACTTATATACTATAGTATTTTATTATATTTCATATAGTTACACTTGTATACTATAGTATTTCATTAAATTTCATATAATTACACTTATGTACTATAGTATTTCATGAAATCTAGTATACTTAGACTTATAAACTATAGTATTTCATTATATTTCATATAGTTAGACTTATATACTATAGTATTTCATTATATTTCATATAGTCACACTTATGTACTATAGTATTTCATTATATTTCATAGTTACACTTATATACTATAGTATTTCATTATATTTCATATAGTCACACTTATGTACTATAGTATTTCATATAGTTACGCTTATGTATTATAGTATTTCATTATATTTCATATAGTTACACTTATGTACTATAGTATTTCATGAAATCTAGTATACTTAGACATATAAACTATAGTATTTCATTAAATTTCATATAATTACACTTATGTACTATAATATTTCATTAAATTTCATATAGTTACACTTATGTACTATAGTATTTCATTATATTTCATATAGTTAAACTTATGTACTATAGTATTTCATTAAGTCTAGTATATTTAGACTTATATACTATAGTATTTCTTTATATTTCATATAGTTACATTATATATTATAATATTTTATTATATTTCATATAGTTACACTTATGTACTATAGTATTTCATTAAATTTCATATAGTTACACTTATGTACTATAGTATTTCATTATTTTTCATATAGTTACGCTTATGTACTATAGTATTCCATTAAATCTAGTAGAGTTACGCTTATGTACTATAGTATTTCATTATATTTCATATAGTTACACTTATGTACTACAGTATTTCATGAAATCTAGTATACTTAGACTTATAAACTATAGTATTTCATTAAATTTCATATAATTACACTTATGTACTATAATATTTCATTAAATTTCATAAAGTTACACTTATGTACTATAGTATTTCATTATATTTCATATAGTTACACTTATGTACTATAGTATTTCATTAAATCTAGTATACTTAGACTTATATATTATAGTGTTTCATTAAATCTAGTATACTTAGACTTATATACTATAGTATTTCATTAAATTCCATATAGTTACACTTATGTACTATAGTATTTCATTAAATTTCATATAGTTACACTTATGTACTATAGTATTTCATTATTTTTCATATAGTTACGCTTATGTATTATAATATTCCATTAAATCTAGTATACCTAGACTTATATATTATAGTGTTTCATTAAATTTAGTATACTTAGACTTATATACTATAGTATTTCATTTTATTTCATATAGTTACACTTATATACTACAGTATTTTATTAAATTTCATATAATTATACTTATGTACTATAGTATTTCATGAAATCTAGTATACTTAGACTTATAAACTATAGTATTTCATTATATTTCATATAGTTACACTTATATACTATAGTATTTCATTATATTTCATATAGTCACACTTATGTACTATAGTATTTCATTGAATTTCATATAGTTACGCTTATGTACTATAGTATTTCATTAAATTTCATATAGTTACACATATGTACTATAGTATTTCATTATATTTCATATAGTTACACTTATGTACTATAGTATTTCATTCAATTTCATATAGTTACACTTATAAACTATAGTATTTCATTATATTTCATATAGTTACACTTATATACTATAGTATTTCATTATATTTCATATAGTTACACTTATATACTATAGTATTTTATGAAATCTAATATACTTACACTTATAAACTATAGTATTTCATTATATTTTATATAGTGACACTTATATACTATAGTATTTCATTATATTTCATATAGTCACACTTATGTACTATAGTATTTCATTGAATTTCATATAGTTACGCTTATGTACTATAGTATTTCATTAAATTTCATATAGTTACACATATGTACTATAGTATTTCATTATATTTCATATAGTTACACTTATGTACTATAGTATTTCATTAAATTTTATATAGTTACACTTATAAACTATAGTATTTCATTATATTTCATATAGTTACACTTATATACTATAGTATTTCATTATATTTCATATAGTTACACTTATGTACTATAGTATTTCATGAAATCTAGTATACTTAGACTTATAAACTATAGTATTTCATTATATTTCATATAGTTACACTTATATACTATAGTATTTCATTATATTTCATATAGTTACACTTATGTACTATAGTATTTCATGAAATCTAGTATACTTAGACTTATAAACTATAGTATTTCATTATATTTCATATAGTTACACTTATATACTATAGTATTTCATTATATTTCATATAGTCACACTTATGTACTATAGTATTTCATTGTATTTCACATAGTTACGCTTATGTACTATAGTATTTCATTAAATTTCATATAGTTACACTTATGTACTATAGTATTTCATGAAATCTAGTATACTTAGACTTATAAACTATAGTATTTTATTATATTTCATATAGTTACACTTTTATACTATAGTATTTCATTATCCTTCATATAGTCACACTTATGTACTATAGTATTTCATGAAATCTAATATACTTAGACTTATATACTATAGTATTTCATTATATTTCATATAGTCACACTTATGTACTATAGTATTTCATTATATTTCATATAGTTACGCTTATGTACTATAGTATTTAATTAAATCTAGTATACCTAGACTTATATATTATAGTGTTTCATTAAATTTAGTATACTTACCCCACTCTCCGTCCATTAGATCTGGGCCAATTCGATATCCATCTCCGTCCAACACGTACCACCCTACCCCACTCTCCGTCCATTAGATCGTTAACGTAATTACAGATTTAAGCCGAACTTTTTATTTTCATTCAATTTCTCCACAACTTCAAAACTTGGGTATTTATGGAAAGAGAATTTCGGTTTTTAGCTTTATGGAAATTGGACGATATCTGGGCCAATTCGATATCGTTTTAGGTCAAACTTTATACGATTTTGAAGCTCTCCCCGAGACATTTCCAACCCCTATAAATAGGGCACCTTTCAATGAGTTTTCGGTATCCAATTTAATCCCAAAAGATCAAGAACCCTAGCTCCGCGGCCGTGTCTGTTCATCAAAGAAATTCGTCGACCACCGTCCACCGTTGGAGTCGCCGCTACCACCAAAAGTTGCGTCTGGAAGTTAGCTTCCAAAGCCCCAAGCTCTCACCGCCGATTACCCACCTCCGGTCGCCGCATTAGCCAGAATTTTATATGTCCGTTTTTTGGGCTTTTGGAGGGGCAAACGATGTCCGTTTTGGACGAATTTTATATGTACGGACTCGTATTGAAATTCTCTACATGATTATGGGGCAAATTTTTTTTTTGTATGTGCGTTAAGCCTTAATGCACAGCTACAGTGCCATACGTTAAGGCTTAACGCACAGATACAATGTCATTTTGGGCTTGTCTCCCTTGGCCCATTTCAATCTGTGCGTTATGCCTTAACGCACAGGTGGTACCCCCGAATTTTCCGAAAATGCCTCTTCTGTCTCTTGTGCGTTAAGACATATCGCACCCCACCCGTACGTTAAGGCTTAACGCATATTTTGATTTGCATTTAAACAATTTTTCGTGTGTATATATCTTTTTTCATATTGGTCTTAGTAAAGTCGTCTAAAATGTGTATCTGTTTCCTTGTGACATCCCCTCATAATAAATCATTTAAACAATTTCGTTTCTTTGTCACTAAATCTGAATTGTGCTTTAACAGGGAAAAAAGTGGAGAGTCTGAATACGACTTTAGCATTGGAGAACACGAATCAATCGACAATTAGCGTGGAAATTCCTCCATAATTATAAAACTAAATTAAGTAATAATGTTGATAAAATCAAACAATCAAAACTTGCAAAGAAGGCCAAACTTACACTTCTCAAAGGTTAAAAAGCAATAAGGATGATGACACTGAAACATTAAATCAAAACTTGCATTGACTTAACCTGGTAAAAATACTGAACAATGTATTTTATTAACAGTAGCTGAGATTCAGTAGTAAAAAAGAGGACAGAATACTTCCAGATACATGTCAATATGGCATATTAAGTAGACATCAAATACCTTCTCCAGAAGTATCCTCAGATTTGACCTCTGTTTTGAAGCTAGTAAGCTTATGTACTTCTGCAGTTGCCTGTGGCTTTGATGGAACAGTCTCCCCGTAGTCCTGATTTATTTGTTGACCTTCCATTTACTGTTCATTATATCAAAATGTGGGTTAAAGCAATCATAGGGATTAAAAGTGAAGGATATGGAGTAAAAGGCCAAATGCAAGAAAAAGCAATATACCCCTGCTACAAAGGTTGCCGAACTAATGCTTTGTGCTTGAAGGGCCATCAATGCCCGGACTTGTCTAGACTTCTCAATCTTTGACGACATGACGTGAGCACCAGATTTGCATTTTTCAATGAATTTGTGCTGAATATATACACAAGCAACTTCAAGTGAAAATTTGATAAAGTCCTCACAGGAAGCAATCTGTTCATGCATAACAGAATTTGCACCTATAGCAGCTTCTCAATATTAGCTTACGCGTAATACCAGAGTGTTGCGTGGAATGAAAATCTTAAAAAGACAAGCAGTATAACACAATTACATACAAGGTTTGCCTATACAAGCTTTATTTATGAGTTCTAAACTCATAACAAGGATCGATTTTTATAGGATATGTTAGATTAAGAACATGGATACATTATTTTCATGCTCCAAAGTCAATTCAGAATGACTAAAATGCAATTCCATGGCATGTCTTAATGAATCAACTTTACATTGATGAATCTTTACTTGAAATCAATGAAGAAAGAACAACACAAATTTACTTAGTGTACTTATATAAAAGTTGTCCTAGTGCAGCAGGGAGGGAGAAAAAAGGTAAACACATGGATAAACAAAAGGACACAAAA
The DNA here is from genome assembly GCA_027886185.1 of Rheum nobile. Classification (NCBI taxonomy): domain Eukaryota; kingdom Viridiplantae; phylum Streptophyta; class Magnoliopsida; order Caryophyllales; family Polygonaceae; genus Rheum; species Rheum nobile. The sequence continues at coordinate 1,216,250 of WOAB01000232.1, read as the reverse complement.
AGACTTGAGAACAACAACCTCGAAATTGCATAATTAAGTAAACTATTAAAAAACTCCAGACACCTTTAACATCTCGGGGGCTGAAGGCCGCAAACGTGGATCTTTAGTGAGGCACTTGACACTAGATTGTTTCCCTTGGCAGAAGAGGCGCTATAACGACGTGTATAAGCGAAGATACAATGCACAAATTAGACCTTACTTGAAACGAAGTCGCTGTTGGTGGCCTCCCAAATGGTTGTTCCATCACATGTGCAGAGCTTCTTGCAATTCTCACCGACCCCAGCGCTCCTAGCAACTACCGCTGCAGCAAGGCCTGAATCTGACCTGTCTTCTGTGTCGTATATTGCTATTGGTCGCCCAATCAAATCTGCAATTCTCAAGTTTGGTTTGACGCCAGAGTCGCCTTTTTCATTGGCATCTAATGTTCCCAGGTCACCGAGTGGCTGAAGAACAAACCAACGAGTGTCATTTTGAGGTTGCAAAAAAATTATCAAGATGAAGAAAACAATGAATGCTTTGCACATTTTTCGTATTTCCTGACTCACAATGTAATGTAATTAAGGCAGCACATACTTGAAACCTTGAGCAAATTTATTCATGGATTTGTCACCTACTAGCAAAAAAATATCTAAGAAAACTGCAGAACTTCATAATTTGAAGCGTGAATGCTTCCTAAAAGCCATCAAATCAACAGAATAATGAAGGTATCACTCTATCTTCAAAAATAATATATATATAAAGCATACCTGTGCGTCACTTCCTTGATTCGTTGGGTTGTATACTTTCCCAGTGCTGGCTACGCTCCTTGTCAGGTCACCAAAGTTGTTTATTGACCAATAATGTTTCCCGGGTGACAACCCACTGAAATTGGCTTCAATCCTTCCTAACTCCATGCTCACCTGAGCCAAGCGAACTACTCCAAAGACATCAGGACCCTTGAATTCAGCAACAGCAGCAGAGATGAGAAAATCTGCACACCATTGCCATATTAATTGAATGGTAAGCACAAAGGCAACAGAAGAAAAAAAAAAACCTCAAGATGTGTAAACAAGGATAATCAAAAGGAATGAGAAGGCCACTTTAAACCTTCAGTAAGTCAAACCAGAGAAATTCTTTTGTAGTTTGGACATAGTAATAGACTTGTAGTATGTTAAGGCCAAACACAAAAGGTCAGGGTTTTTGTTAGCTATATAGCATCAAAACTTTGGAACTAAAACTTTCCTCATAATAAGCAATCCAGAAGCCGAGACAGGCTCAAAGCATGTTGGAACTCATTTTTATATGTGGCGCCGGGCACAATTCCGGTGGGCTCCGGCCATTGTCAACACCGGAAAATGGAAGCATTGGCTTCCTCTACGCGAGCACATTCTCTTAATGTACTCATACGACGAAAATGATTTCCGTTTGAATGAGAAATGGAGGCCCAAAGTAGTTTGCATGAAGTGCAAAACTTGGGAAATGTGGGGGCAAAATTCTTGTCCCACATTGGAAGTTTAAAGATAAATCTCCTAGTATATATAGAGGAAAAATGGACCTAAGGTTGTGGGGAGAGGACCTAGCTCATCAAGCCCACACACGCGCCGAGCCAAGTCGAGTTGGATTGGGCTTGGGCTATCTTTTTGGGCCAATCCGGAAGCCCATTAGTGGGCTTGGGCCTTGATCTGGTACATGGAGTGATAATGGGCTGCAGACCAAATCTTCCTCCATTAAATACCATATGTAACGTCCTCCTCACTAATGCAGAAGATCTGTAACGGCCTTCTGAAGATCCTCCGAAGCTCCTTACAGGGAGAGGACCTAGCTCATAAGGTTGTGGCCTTGGGTCCTCTCCCCATTTTCAATGGGGAGAGGACCTAGCTCATCAAGCCCACACGCGCGCCGAGCCGAGTCGAGTTGGATTGGGCTTGGGACCTATCTTTTTGGGCCAATCCGGAAGCCCATTAGTGGGCTTGGGCCTTGATCTGGTACATGGAGTGATAATGGGCTGCAGACCAAATCTTCCTCCATTAAATACCATATGTAACGTCCTCCTCACTAATGCAGAAGATCTGTAACGGCCTTCTGAAGATCCTCCGAAGCTCCTTACAGGGAGAGGACCTAGCTCATCAAGCCCACACGCGCGCCGAGCCGAGTCGAGTCGAGTCGGGCCGGGTTGAGTTGGATTGGGCTTGGGACCTATCTTTTTGGGCCAATCCGGAAGCCCATTAGTGGGCTTGGGCCTTGATCTGGTACATGGAGTGATAATGGGCTGCAGACCAAATCTTACTCCATTAAATACCATATGTAACGTCCTCCTCACTAATGCAGAAGATCTGTAACGGCCTTTTGAAGATCCTCCGAAGCTCCTTACAGGGAGAGGACCTAGCTCATCAAGCCCACACGCGCGCCGAGCCGAGTCGAGTCGGGCCGGGTTGAGTTGGACTGGGCTTGGGACCTATCTTTTTGGGCCAATCCGGAAGCCCATTAGTGGGCTTGGGCCTTGATCTGGTACATGGAGTGATAATGGGCTGCAGACCAAATCTTCATCCATTAAATACCATATGTAACGTCCTCCTCACTAATGCAGAAGATCTGTAACGGCCTTTTGAAGATCCTCTGAAGCTCCTTACAGGGAGAGGACCTAGCTCATCAAGCCCACACACGCGCCGAGCCGAGTCGGGCCGGGTTGAGTTGGATTGGGCTTGGGACCTATCTTTTTGGGCCAATCCGAAAGCCCATTAGTGGGTTTGGGCCTTGATCTGGTACATGGAGTGATAATGGGCTGCAGACCAAATCTTCCTCCATTAAATACCATATGTAACGTCCTCCTCACTAATGCAGAAGATCTGTAACGGCCTTCTGAAGATCCTCCGAAGCTCCTTACAGGAAGAGGACCTAGCTCATCAAGCCTACACGCGCGCCGAGCCGAGTCGAGTCGAGTCGGGCCGGGTTGAGTTGGATTGGGCTTGGGACCTATCTTTTTGGGCCAATCCGGAAGTCCATTAGTGGGCTTGGGCCTTGATCTGGTACATGGAGTGATAATGGGCTGCAGACCAAATCTTCCTCCATTAAATACCATATGTAACGTCCTCCTCACTAATGCAGAAGATCTGTAACGGCCTTCTGAAGATCCTCTGAAACTCCTTACAGGGAGAGGACCTAGCTCATCAAGCCCACACGCGCGCCGAGCCGAGTCGAGTCAGGCCGGGTTGAGTTGGATTGGGCTTGGGACCTATCTTTTTGGGCCAATCCGGAAGCCCATTAGTGGGCTTGGGCCTTGATCTGGTACATGGAGTGATAATGGGCTGCATACCAAATCTTCCTCCATTAAATACCATATGTAACGTCCTCCTCACTAATGCAGAAGATCTGTAACGGCCTTCTGAAGATCCTCTGAAGCTCCTTATAGGGAGAGGACCTAGCTCATCAAGCCCACACGCGCGCCGAGCCGAGTCGAGTCGGGCCGGGTTGAGTTGGATTGGGCTTGGGACCTATCTTTTTGGGCCAATTCGGAAGCCCATTAGTGGGCTTGGGCCTTGATCTGGTACATGGAGTGATAATGGGCTGCAGACCAAATATTCCTCCATTAAATACCATATGTAACGTCCTCCTCACTAATGCAGAAGATCTGTAACGGCCTTCTAAAGATCCTCCAAAGCTCCTTACAGGGAGAGGACCTAGCTCATCAAGCCCACACGCGCGCCGAGCCGAGTCGAGTCGGGCCGGGTTGAGTTGGATTGGGCTTGGGACCTATCTTTTTGGGCTAATCCGGAAGCCCATTAGTGGGCTTGGGCCTTGATCTGGTACATGGAGTGATAATGGGCTGCAGACCAAATCTTCCTCCTTTAAATACCATATGTAACGTCCTCCTCACTAATGCAGAAGATCTGTAATGGCCTTCTGAAGATCCTCCGAAGCTCCTTACAGGGAGAGGACCTAGCTCATCAAGCCAACACGCGCGCCGAGCCGAGTCGAGTCGGGCCGTGTTGAGTTGGATTGGGCTTGGGACCTATCTTTTTGGGCCAATCCGGAAGCCCATTAGTGGGCTTGGGCCTTGATCTGGTACATGGAGTGATAATGGGCTGCATACCAAATCTTTCTCCATTAAATACCATATGTAACGTCCTCCTCACTAATGCAGAAGATCTGTAACGGCCTTCTGAAGATCCTCTGAATCTCCTTACAGGGAGAGGACCTAGCTCATTAAGCCCACACGCGCGCCGAGTCGAGTCGGGCCGGGTTGAGTTGGATTGGGCTTGGGACCTATCTTTTTGGGCCAATCCGGAAGCCCATTAGTGGGCTTGGGCCTTGATCTGGTACATGGAGTGATAATGGGCTGTAGACCAAATCTTCCTCCATTAAATACCATATGTAACGTCCTCCTCACTAATGCAGAAGATCTGTAACGGCCTTCTGAAGATCCTCCGAAGCTCCTTACAGGGAGATGACCTAGCTCATCAAGCCCACACGCGCGCCGAGCCGAGTCGAGTCGGGCCGGGTTGAGTTGGATTGGGCTTGGGACCTATCTTTTTGGGCCAATTCGGAAGCCCATTAGTGGGCTTGGGCCTTGATCTGGTACATGGAGTGATAATGGGCTGCAGACCAAATCTTCCTCCATTAAATACCATATGTAACGTCCTCCTCACTAATGCAGAAGATCTGTAACGGCCTTCTGAAGATCCTCCAAAGCTCCTTACATGGAGAGGACCTAGCTCATCAAGCCCACACGCGCGCCGAGCCGAGTCGAGTCGGGCCGGGTTGAGTTGGATTGGGCTTGGGACCTATCTTTTTGGGCCAATCCGGAAGCCCATTAGTGGGCTTGGGCCTTGATCTGGTACATGGAGTGATAATGGGCTGCAGACCAAATCTTCCTCCATTAAATACCATATGTAACGTCCTCCTCACTAATGCAGAAGATCTGTAACGGCCTTCTGAAGATCCTCTGAAGCTCCTTACAGGGAGAGGACCTAGCTCATCAAGCCCACACGCGCGCCGAGCCGAGTCGAGTCGGGCCGGGTTGAGTTGGATTGGGCTTGGGACCTATCTTTTTGGGCCAATCTGGAAGCCCATTAGTGGGCTTGGGCCTTGATCTGGTACATGGAGTGATAATGGGCTGCAGACCAAATCTTCCTCCATTAAATACCATATGTAACGTCCTCCTCACTAATGCAGAAGATCTGTAACGGCCTTCTGAAGATCCTCCGAAGCTCCTTACAAGGAGTGCTCAGCTTCTCATTCGAACACTACCACAGAAACATACAACGATCCTCCTCCCTCTTCTCTGCTTTCTTTTGCACAATCGAGTCTGAGAGTACTAAGCAGAAGTGGTTCGTAGCCTTCGGGAATTTTGGTTGCGCAAATCCGGAGTCGTCTTACAGTTGTATCCTGGGATTCGGAACGTCATCGAACCGTCGCAATACGGGGCGTTTTCAGAATTAAGGAGAGAGATTTCGTTCTCGACTCTGCATCTGATCTTTGTTTGGTATTATTTCGTTTAGTTCTTGTGCGATTTCTCTTTGCAGTTTACATATCGTATGTGAATTCCTACAGTCTTAATTCTGAACTCGTTTATACTGCATTATCGCACTAACGAAATTTTGTTCGAGTTCCTTTCTCCACTCTCGCAGGAACAATTGCCGATTTCTTTCCCAAATTTTCTATGCATTTCTCTGTTTCAGTTTCTGCACAGTTTCAGAATCTGTATTTGCATCTCTAATCTGTTTCTGTGTAGGGGAATTTTTTTTTTCCGCAAACATTTCGATTCTGTTTCTGCGCGTATTAACTCGTGTCTGCACAGGAACTTTGTCGAATCTGCACAGAAAAATTCTATTTTTCTGCATTCGTATTTAGTGCTTTCGGTTCTAAACTGAAAATTTCTTCCATTCTGCACATATCTGTATATCTACTGTTACTAACATTCTGTGTTTATTAATTTCGTCTTTGCAGGAATTATTTCGAATTTTTCGCCTCTGTATTTCTGTGTAGGAAAATTTTTTGCCTCTGTATTTCTGTGTAGATCCGTGTTGTGGAAAATTTTTCGCATCTGTATTTATGTGCGGTTCTGTACATATTTTTTTTTTCGCATCTATATTCTGTGCATTTTCTGTGTATCTTTTGCAGGAAATTATTGCGATTACGTTATTTAATTTCTGTATCTACATTTACTAACGTGTTTTTTCAGGAATTAATCACATCCGAAATTTCGTTCGAATTCAATTTCGAAATCTGATTGGCCATTTCGAATTAAATTCGAATTTATTTCTAAATATTATTTCGAATTTACAAATTAATTCGAGATTTAAATTACTGACTTCTGGTTGCATTTATGTGAACAGATTCAGTTCTCATTGGTGATAACATCGAGAAATTTGTCGCTGAGGTTGCTGGGGCCGGAAACGGAAACCCGACTGAGTCGACATCCCAAATTCAGTTTGGGAATGGTCTGCCAGCGGTAACTCTGCCAACAGGAAATGTGCAAGCAGTGAATCTGCAAGATGCACACCTGACAGCAGCTAATCTGCAAACTGCAGTGGTAGGGACTTCTGAGGTTCGTCAGACTGTCCACCCAACTGCTCTTCAGACTGTTGTACCGACAGTCCATATGCCTGACGCTGTGAACGCTGGCTTGATGCCGGACAAGTTCGATGAAACTGGCTTCAAGACATGGCAACAGAAGATGTTCTTCTTCCTGACCACGTTGAAGCTTGAGAAGTATCTGAATGAGGAGAAGTCTGTGCTGTCGCCTCATAATATAGATGCATACCTGCTAGCCAGTGTTGAGGCATGGACTCATGCAGACTTCATGTGCAAAGGTTGGGTTCAAAGCCGCCTGATTGATCCACTGTACAATGTGTACAACAAGGTCAAGACCTCCAAAGAGCTCTAGACTGCTTTGGAGAAGAAGTACAAGTCTGAGGATGCATGCTCGAAGAAGTTCACAGTGACGAAGTTTATGGACTACAAGATGGTGGATAATAAGCCCATCATGAAACATGTGGAAGAGCTGCAACTCCTAACTCATGAAATCATTTCTGAGGGGATGTCTATCTGTGAGACGTTCCAGGTTGCTGCATTCATTGAGAAACTTCCTCCAGGCTGGAAGGAGTTCAAAAGCTACCTGAAGCACAAGCGAAAGACAATGACTGTGGAAGACTTGATAGTCAAGCTGCAGATTAAGTCAACCAACCGCAAAGCAGAAGGGGTTGAGCCTGCTGAACAGAAGGCTAATCTGGCTGAACACAAGGACAAGGGGAAGAAACGAAAGTTCCAACCCTAAAGCTCCAACAACTTCAAGAAGCATCTAGCTAAGAAGTTCAGTGGGAAGTGCCACAAGTGTGGAAAAATGGGTCACAAGGCTGACGAGTGTCGTAGTAAGGCTGATCCACGCAAGGACAAGGGGAAATTCCAAGCCAACATGACTGAAGGCAAGCTCTCGGATTCTGATCTGTGTGATGTGACGTCTGAAGTCAACATGGTTGGAACCAACCCTAGGGAATGGTGGTACGACACATGTGCTACCAGACATATCTGCTCTGACAAGGGATGCTTCACCACCTATCAGCAGAGCAAGACGGACGAGCATCTGTTTATGGGGAACTCGTCCACATCCAAGGTGGAAGGTTACGGGAAAATGGTGCTAAAGCTGACTTCTGGAAAGGAGCTGACTCTCACCAATGTCATGCATGTGCCTGACATAAGGAAGAATCTGATCTCGGGCACTCTGTTGAGCAAGAACGGATTCGCGACCAACTTCGTGTTTGACAAGTTGGTTCTCTCAAAGAATGGGGTATTTGTGGGCAAGGGTTATGTAAAGGATGGACTGGTCAAAATAAATGTAATGAAAGTCATCCCAAAAACTATTGTAACTGATGTTTCAATGAATAAGACTAATCATATTGCTTATGTTGTTGAGTCTTTTAATATTTGGCATGAACGATTAGGGCATGTGAATAACAAGTCTATTCAAAGACTAATGAACATGAACATGATTCCAAAATACAAATTAAGTAAAGACAAATGTGAAGTGTGCGTACAGGCCAAACTCACAAAAACGCCATCCCCACATGTTGAGAGAACAACCGAACCTCTAGGTTTAATACACACAGATTTGTGTGATTTAAAATATGTGCAAACTAGAGGCGGTAAAAAGTATTTCGTAACCTTTATTGATGATTGCACAAAATACTGTTATATGTATATGATAAGCACTACTTTATAGGGCTTAGGTAAGAGTCATTAGAGGTTTTATTGGTGCCATTTGGATAGATTTAGACACATTCATGTGCATGGCGTGTGGGGGCAAAGTTTGGTAATTAATTAAATGCCACGTAATTGATGGGCGAATTGGATGAATTAGGCCCAAGTGGAATTAACAGGCCACGTGATTATGCTGATGGTGGGCCACAATTTGGATGAAGAAGCCCACTTGAAGAAGCCCACGTGAAATGAAGAATCGATGCGCGCGTCAAATTGAAGCTGGTGAATTGAAGCAAATTAGAGGTGATGTCATCCACGACATCAGCGTGAAATTGAAGAAAATTGGAATTGGGCCGTGCATGTGCCAAAAGTGGAGTGATTTGGGTCGTGTCTGCTGCTGGACGAGATGCTTGCACGAGGCCGAGCAGGAATTACGGGATTAATTCCCAAATCTCGATTGCTGATTTTTGGTTATTACTTTTGTTATTATTTTATTTTATTATTTTACACACTTTTAGAATTAGGTTAAAAACACTTTTAGTTAACGTAGTATCTTAATCAATCTATTATCTTTTATCTCGGAACCCTAATTTCTTATTCTACGTATTCTCTTGCTATGAAGAACTAAGCCTCTCTTGCTTAGTCAGACATTGAAGCTTTTCGTGTGATTCAGTTGTGAGATTCTTATTCCTAATCTATTGCATGGTTTTTATCTCTTCTCTTGTTTGATTTCTTAAGATTGATATTGATAATTTCTAGTCTGATCAACTAGGATTTGTCGTTATTTATCTATTGCTAGGTTTAGATTGTTACTGGTTGAGCATATCTATTCTGTAGTAGCAACTGCATCGTGTTAGTAACTGGTTGTGCTAATCTTATGCAGAAGAGAATTGATTTACATTCTAGGGTAAAAACTGGTTGTTTTATTCTAGGGTTGTATCTAACTATATTCCTATCCGTAAGGCTGCTGTTAAACTGAATCTTGATAGTTTCAGGGTTGTTTAATTAGTTAGTTCTAATAGTATCTGGTTGTGCTATTAGTTACATCTGAAAAGGAATTGGAATTACCATTGTATGCGATTTTGAGTAGTATCTATGATCAACTTGTCATTCGAATAGTGGATATTGTTTGACTGAGTGTTTTTCCAATAACTGATTTCATCACCTTTAATTGCTTATTTACCATTTGCATGCTTGGCTACTAAAACAAACCAACAAAACCCCTCTTTGGTTGCTTTAAATTGACATGCATATTGCATACTGCGATAGACTTTGTTTCCCTGCGGATTCGACCCTTACTTACCTAGGACTACGTTTTAGGGTTTGTTTGGATACTTTGCATAGTAGGAATTAGAACGGCAAATTCCTGTTATCAAATTGGCGTCGTTGCCGGGGAGGCAATAATCTATTTTGTGTGCGATTTGTGCATCAACTTTTGTGTGGACCTATCTTACGGTCCACACCCGTGCTATTGATTTTTGTTTTTCCTTTTTGATCTTGTTACAGAGATGAATAGATTTCCCCAATTCCAGCAGGAGCCGCGATATGACCCATACTCCTACGCATATACTCCAGGGTGGGGATATCACTCCAATTCGAGTTATGGAAACCTGCAATACCCTTCATATGATCATGACTACCAGGAGTTCTACCCAGAACCAAACCAACAACATGGTAATCCTTCACCTTCTATGGAGGATATGATGAAGATGCTGATACAGAGCAACGTGAACCTTAATGAGAGTGTTACCAACGTGAACCTTAATGTTGCTAAGTTGACCAAGAGCCACATACAGTTCCAGGAAAGTACACAAGCTAGCATTCAGAACCTGAAAAGACAATTTGGTCAAATCTCTCAAGTGGTGAGTAAACTTGAAGCAAATGAGTCGACAACTCTGAGACCGCATGAGGTATTCCTTGACCTCGGTTCACCCACTAAGGAGATGGGAATTCCAGATGATATTTTGGACCGCGTTGTGCTTTCTGAAGAAGATTATTTTTTGGGACTGGAGGAATTCAGCGACCAAGAGGAGGAGAGCCACGATCGCGAAAATGATCCTACGACGCTTGTTCCTCTCGCCCGGGCAGCCCCCGACCCTCTTGAGGCTGCCTATGATGAGTATGTGCATCTCAACTCCTTTCCACTTGTCTCGCTGCACCCCGTCACACCCCTCCCTGAGGCAATACAAGATACTCAAAGGCTGAAGGAAGACAAAGAGCTATATGAAACCTTCAGTATCTGTAAGGCAACCATTCCCTTAATCGAACTGGAAAATTGCATCCCTCGCTACACAGAGTTCTTAAGGGCGCTGGGCAATATAAAGAAGAAACCAAAGGGGAAGCACAAGAAGGAAGCCTTAATTCAGGTGGCAGATTTTTACATGTTGGATATGGGGCATGACATACATGCAGCCCTTGACATGTTGGGTAGACCGTTCCTGAAGATGGCAAGTGCATTCATAGATATGAACAGCGGTCCTCCCATCAGCAAGTGCACAAGCAAGGGGGAAAGGCTCAACATGGAGCACACAAAGCGGCATCCCCCTAATATAGACCTCAGGAGTTCAAGTGATAGGAGCAACCCGAGATGAAGAGGTTGAGCACTATGTCGAGCCACGACATTAACTAAGGCGCTACTCGGGAGGCAACCCGAGGTTAGTTAGTTTATTTCCCTTTCCCTTAGTCTTTTCTTTTGTTTTTTCTTTTAGTTTTTCTTTTCTGTGTCGAACTAACCTGCAAGAAGCGCGAAAAAACGAAGATGGTGTTCACGGCGCCCGCCGCAAACCTTACGGCGACCGCCGCAATTGCTTCGCCAAGCAAGTTGGCTACGACCTAAAAACGGCGACCGCCGCACCCCTCACGGCGACCGTCGCATTTTCGCAGGTAAAAAAAAAATGTGGTGGAGATGCGGGGCCATTTTTTTCCCCGGCATATCCCCGGCAACGGCGCCATTTTTTTTTTAAGATAAAAACCATGCAACGACCGCCGCATTTTGCATGGTTTTTATCTTTAAAAAAAAAATGGCGCCATTGCCGGGGATATGCCGGGGAAAAAAATGGCCCCGCATCTCCACCACATTTTTTTTTACCTGCGAAAATGCGGCGGTCGCCGTGAGGGGTGCGGCGGTCGCCGTTTTTAGGTCGTAGCCAACTTGCTTGGCGAAGCAATTGCGGCGGTCGCCGTAAGGTTTGCGGCGGGCGCCGTGAACACCATCTTCGTTTTTTCGCGCTTCTTGCAGGTTAGTTCGACACAGAAAAGAAAAACTAAAAGAAAAAACAAAAGAAAAGACTAAGGGAAAGGGAAATAAACTAACTAACCTCGGGTTGCCTCCCGAGTAGCGCCTTAGTTAATGTCGTGGCTCGACATAGTGCTCAACCTCTTCAACTCGGGTTGCTCCTATCACTTGAACTCCTGAGGTCTATATTAGGGGGATGCCGCTTTGTGTGCTCCATGTTGAGCCTTTCCCCCTTTTTTTTTTTAAGATAAAAAAAATGTGGTGGAGATGCGGCCGGCGCATTTTTTTTTTAAGATAAAAATGTGGTGGAGAGGAGGCGAGTATGATGAACCATTTAACGTGTTCTGTAGAGAACACGGGATTATTCATCAAACAACTGCTCCCTACTCACCAGAATCTAACGGAGTTGCAGAACGAAAAAACCGAACTCTAAAAGAGATGATGAATGCAATGTTGCAGGAATCTGGGTTACCCCAGAACATGTGGGGGGAAGCGCTGCTTACCACCAACTAGATCCTGAATAAGATACCGCATAAAGTTACTGGCAAGATTTCATATGAACTTTGGAAAGGTAACGTACCTTCGTACAAATACCTCAAAGTGTGGGGGTGCCTAGCAAAAGTGGCAGTACCACCTCCTAAGAAGGTCACAATTGGACCTAAAACCGTTGATTGTATTTTCATAGGATATGCACATAACAGTAGTGCTTATCGGTTTCTGGTACATAAATCTGATATACCAGATATACATGTCAATACAATAATGGAATCAAGGAATGCGTCTTTCTTTGAAAACGAGTTTCCGTGCAAGGATAAAGAACGTCCGAAATGCACTCGTGAACTGAGTGAAGCAGACACTTCTGTAAATGAAACAGAAGATGAACCTGGACAGAGCAAAAGAGCTCGAAAGGAAACAGAACCTGAACCTAGACGAAGCAAAAGAGCTCGAAAGGAAAGAACCTTTGGGCATGAGTTCATCACGGCTTTTCTTTTGGAGAATGAGCCTAGAACTTTCAAAGAAGTCATGTCCACACCTGATGCACCTTCATGGAAGAAAGCAGTTAAAAAAGAAATCTACTCCATTATGCAGAATCATACATGGGAGTTAGTTGATTTGCCACAAGGGTGTAAAGCACTTGGGTGCAAATGGATTTTCAAAACCAAATTGAAAACCGATGGCTCAGTAGATAAGCACAAGGCGAGGCTTGTGGTGCAAGGATTCCGACAAAAAGAGGGCTTGGATTTCTTTGACACTTATTCTCCAGTTACGAGAATAACTTCAATCAGAATGCTAATAGCAATAGCTGCATTATGAAACCTCGAAATCCATCAAATGGATGTGAAAACTGCCTTTCTAAATGGAGAATTAGAAGAGGAGATATATATGAAACAACCTGAGGGTTATGTTGTTCCTGGACAGGAACACAAGGTGTGCAGACTTGTCAAGTCTCTATATAGACTCAAACAAGCTCCAAAGCAGTGGCATGAAAAATTTGACAATGTCATGATGTCAAATGGCTTCAGCATCAATGAATGTGACAAATGCATCTACTTCAAGGACACTCCAAATGGTTACATTTTGTTGTGTTTGTACGTAGATGACATGCTCATTATTGTAAGCAATAAGGACATGATCAACCGCACTAAGAACATGCTTAGTGGGAAGTTCGACATGAAAGACTTGGGATTAGCAGATGTCATACTAGGGATTAAAATCACTAGACATTCTGAAGGAATTATCCTGTCTCAAGCACATTATGTTGAAAAAGTACTTGAGAGATTCAAGAACTACTCAAGCGGGACTGCAAAGAGTCCCGTGGACCCTCATCTTCATCTAACTAAGAACTCGGGGGATGCACAGTTGGAGTACGCACGTGTGATTGGAAGTCTCATGTACTTGACCAATTGCACAAGACCTGACTTGGCACACTCAGTCAATGTACTGAGTCGCTACACAAGTAATCCATGACACAAACACTGGAAAGGGATAACTAGAGTATTGAACTACTTGCGATATACTCAAAGTTATGGGCTGCACTATGGTAAATACCCAGCAGTTTTGGAAGGATACAGTGATGTGAACTGGATATCAGATTCCAAAAACTCAAAATCTACAAGTGGATATGTGTTTACACTTGGTGGTGCAGCAGTATCATGGAAGTCTTCCAAACAAACACTATTGGCCATATCCACTATGGAGTCTGAGTTCATTGCTTTAGACAAAGCAGCAGAGGAAGCTGAATGGCTTCGGAATTTGTTGGAAGATATCCCAATGTGGGAAAAACTAGTGCCATCAATAAGTGTACACTGTGATAGTCAATCGGCTATAGCTCGGGCACTGAGTCGTTTGTATAATGGTAAGTCACGTCATATAAGAAGACGACATAAAACCATTAGACAACTACTCTCGCATGGTATAATCTCAATAGATTATATCAAGTCGACTGACAACCTAGCGGATCCGTTTACTAAAGGCTTGTCACGAGATCAAGTTGTTAAATCATCACGAGGAATGGGTTTAAAGCCTATGACTAAAGAGGATGCTTGATGGCGAACCCTACCTACCTGACTGGAGATCCCAAGAAGTAGGTTCAAAGGGACAACTAAATCAAGTTGAATCAATATGAGCACTGGGAGACACAAGTCTCCTTCCAGTTCCTAGGATGATGAACAGTGTTACCTGTATGAGTTGAGGTTAAGCTTGACTTTTAATGATTCCATAGCTTTGATAGGTCCAGATCCTACCCCGCAAGTGTACGGGTTCGGTTGTAGTATCAAGGTGTCGAACTCTGGGACTATGTAGTATTAATTGTCGGATCAACTAATAGATTAAGTCGTAGACAAGAAAAGTTGCAGTTCGGTTTGGGTTCAATAGTAACAATTATCAAGCAAAACAAGATTATCAATTAGGGAAAAGGCTTCCAAGGTTAGGATCCCCACAATGGTGACACAATAGATCCTAAGCAATATTCAATTAGATTTCAATGCGAATGTCAATTGAAGGACTCACTATCTAATGTCAGCACTACTTCTTGGTCGGACAATAGTGTATGTACCTAAATTCGATTATCAATCACTTTCGCATAAAGCTAATCTCATAAAGGTCCATTAAGCTCCATATAGATCAATGGACAAGTAGAAACAACGTCCACTTTTGGTGCTCAGCGGAATCTACTCATCCAATAATCTATTCGATAGACGAGTACCACAAGGGGTTAAATCGTTGGTCACGCAATTAACCCACAAGTTCTATCCTAGGGATCTATTTAACATCAATCTCCAATCATCATTATCTCCGGTCGGTCTCAAATTCTAATTAGAAATCCCAATTACAAAACAATTAGGTCATTAAGCAACCTAGGATAGAATCAATTCACATTTACATATCCATACGATCAAATACCGCCAATCAAACCTACCAAATCACCATTGGGTTCACCCAACCTTAGAAAAGAAGATTTAGCTAGACATGAGAGAGTAAGAAATCAATTCCATTGAAAGAAACAACATACCAATTGTCTTCTCCAAGGGAGATTCAAAATTCCAACAATCCAATGTAGTCCAATCTCCAAGTTCTTCCCTAGGGTTTTTGAGAGCTTTAGAAACGTAAAATGCAGTTACAAGATAATGGAATAGCAGTTCTAACAAGGCTTTTATACCCCCCCCGAATAGAAGACAAAACGCTCGGGATTAAACGAGTCGGAAATGAAACAGTGTCCCGACCCGGCCCGAAGCCCGGCCGGGTCGCGCCCGGGTTACGCTCAGGTAACGAGCCGTCTCCGCGCCACATGCTGACCCGGCCCCAAACCCGGTCGGGTCACGACCGGGTTACACTCAGTTAACATCCGCTGTGTTGACCCGGTCGCAAACCCGGTCGGGTCTTGGCCGGGTTTGTCCCAGTTGCCGTCTTGAGTGGCTTCCACGACCCGGTCGCAAACCCGGTCGAGTCTTGGCCGGGTTTGGCCCAGTTTTCTCCTTTGGTTCTTGTCTCGGGCTCTCTCCTTGATCGGCTTCGGTCCCGCCTTCTTCTTATCATCCGCGCCCTTGGCGTTGGCGTCATCCCTACAATCCATCCATTCGAACAACTTCATATCAAGGCCACCATTCTCCAGAAACGCCTCCAAAAGATCCTGAAATGAGACAAACGCAAGAGTAGACTCCGGACACTACAAATCTACTAAAACCAAATAAAACTAAAAGGAAAAGGAAAAGGAACAAAACAAACCAAAATGGCAGAAATAAACGTGACCTAAACTAGTCTAAATGCATGCTATCAAATCCCCCCAAGCTTGAACCTTGCTTGTCCTCAAGCAAGTACATGACAATGAGTACACAGAACATGCAATAGCTGTTTCTATCCAAAATACATATGACCAATAGCCATGAGAGGCCAAACAAATGACAAATTCCGTCTTAGCATGCTTCTCAATCAATGACAAGAGTACTCTCAACTTTGAATGCTAAACTACTCACTCTCATGTGTTTAGGCATGTGTTTCGCTCAATATCAATTCTCAACTTTGAATGCTAAACTACCATAAGCTTGCAACAGTGTTCTTAATCTCCACCACTAAAGACCATGCACACAACAAAAATCATGAGGGCTTTTCCAAGGTTGTAATGGGGCCAAGGTATAACATAGGGCATAGGAATATTTAGGCCATGAGGAGCTAAATCCGGGGAAGAGGATCTCACCAAGACAGCACCAAGCGAAAATAACCTTTAATTGAATTTCATCCTTCAAACCCATACAACTTAACCCTTACATATGACATGGTCTCATTTCTTTTACTTAACTTCTTCTTCTTTTTTTCTTTTTCTTTTTTTCTTTCATTTTTTTTTTTTTTTTTTCATTTTCCTTTTTTGGATAAGAAGGAAAATGGAAAGGAGACACATTACAAATTTATACACATTTCTAGCCACCATATATGTAACCTCCCCCAAGCTTGGCTAAAATCCACTCTAGCAACAACAATTCAACTATCCTAATCCCCGGATGGGAAGGATGAATTTATAGGCTCGGTATGCTTTTGTGGAGTTTCCAAAGAATAGGCAATAAGGCACAACGGGCTTCAAGCAAAGGATACATGAATAGGGTGGCCAAGGATGAAAAGGGCTAATAAGAACAATGCCTCAATCCTATTAATGTCATGCACATAAATCGTGGACGTGGCCTCAAAGAAGATATTAATGCAAGTTCTAGAGTTAGCACACAAAGAGAGCTCACACACATGAAGAAAATGAGAGACTTTTGCAAATGTAGTCCAAGGAAGGCCAACAAGCTCGCTAGGACATTTTGTCTAGAGTGTCGGTTCTAACGTATCTTAGTCAAAGTCCACATGCTCAGGTCATTGTCATAGGTTTGATCAATCATATCATGCTCATAATGCAATTTGTAATATCAACAACCAAGGCATATTAAGAGGATTCATGGTACATGTATTGTTATGAGAACCCACAAAGGATCAAGCAGGGCAAATATGCAACTAAAAATTCAAATGCAAACAAAAATGCAACTAATCATGCAAACTATATGCAATGCAAAATGAAAATACTCCCCTCCCCCAAGATTAAAACCTACATTGCCCCCAATGTAGAGAGTAAAAGCGTAAGGAAAAAGAAGTACTCACCATGAATCTGATGGATTGCCTCCCACCCAGCGCTTGTTTTAGGTCATTAGCTTGACCTCCCACCACTTTCATGTACTTGGATCGGGAGGGTCGGTGGTACCCTGCTTGATCGGGTCAGGCGTGATAATAGGCTTCAGCCGATGACTTTGCACTTTGAACTTTCCTGAGTTTTTATGCCATAACATGATCGTCCCACCTTTCAGAACTCGAGTCACCCTATATGGTCCTGACCATCTTGTCCCCTTAGGACCTGGAAACATGTTAGATTTTTCATGGGATAACAACACCATATTTCCACTCTTGAGCTCAACCCTTGTCTTGGCCTTCTTCCTTTTCGTTGGTGTTTGCCTTTTCTCCGCACTAGCATTCTCAAAAGCATCCAAGTCCAGATTTCCCAAACACTCATCAAGCAAACCAGCTATGTCCGATAAGATCTCCTCTTGCCCAGGATCAACCTCAATCTTACAGCAGGTACCTGTGATAGGAGCTGGTGGAGTGTCTTTGTATATCTCAAGAAAGTAGTCCTTGAAATATTTATACTGAATCTTCTATTCCCCTATTGTGAATGAAAGCTTCCCATTCTTGACATCAATATTAGCCCCAGCAGTGGCTAAAAATGGTCTCCCAAGGATGATGGGAGTTTTATCACTAACTTCCATGTCAAGTATCACAAAATCTCCTGGTATGAAGAACTTTCCCACTTTCACAGGGACATTTTCTATTATCCCAGCAGGATGAGTAACAGACCTATCAGCCATAATGAGACGCATCTTGGATGGAACAGGCTCACCCAATTTCAGTTCTTTACAGATTGACAAAGGCATAACATTGACACTAGACCCGAGATCACAAAGACAATTATAAGTGAGATTGCCAAAATATGCAGGGATAAAGAATTCACCCGGATCTTGTAGTTTCTTTGGCATCTTCTCAGCGCAGTCCATTGTCAGGGCCACAGTCTCATAGTCCTCTAGCCTTCTCTTCTTGATCAGAATCTCTTTCAGGAACTTAGCATACGCAGGCATTTGAGTGAGGACATCTGTGAAAGGTATGTCAACATACAGCTTCTTCATCATCTCCTTAAACTTCACAAATTGGTGCTCTAGCTGTATCTGAATCTTTCTCTGAGGAAAAGGAAGAGGTGGCTTGTATGGCGGGGGAGCAACATACTTGGGTTCTTCTTCTTGTGGCTTCTCCACAGGCTCCTTTGTCGCTTCTTTTTCTCTTGGACTGTTCTCTTCCAACTGTTTTTCTTCACTCAGAGAGACAGCCCTGCAATGCTCCCTAGGGTTGACTTCAGGTTGACCAGGAAGTTGACCAGTAGGCCTAGGAACATTCATAGCAATTTGGGCCAACTGACTCTCCAATTGGTCCATCCTCTTAGGCAAGCTCTCAAAGTTTTCAGCCTTCTTGGATAGGGCTTCCAACTGAGAAGCAATGATCCCTTGATTTTTAGCCATTTCCCTCAACACAGACTGAAGTGCGGAATTATCAAAGGTCTGAGCGGGTGCTTGCGGTCGAGAGAGTCCCGGTTGGAACCCTGGAGGTGGTCTTTGCTGAGCATCATCATTCTTGTAGGAAAAATTAGGATGATTCCTCCAACCGGGATTATAGGTGTTGGAATATGGATCATTTCTAGGACCCCTGTTGAAGTTGTTCATGTAGTTCACTTCTTCCTCCTGTGGCTCATTTTTAGAAGCAAACACTTGGCAAGATGATATAGTATGATTACCTGCCCCACAGAATTGACAAACCACATTTGAAACAACCGGAGGTGGACTCTCCTCATTCTTAAGCTTAGCTCTACTCATACTCAACTTCATCTGCTTTATCTCATGAGCCATAGCCTCCATCTTTGCTTGTTGCGCAACCTCATTGTCAACCTCATAAAGACCAGCTGTTCTCTTAGAGCCTAGAGTAGATCGAGCATCATTATAATAGTGGTTGTGTTGGGCAATATTCTCAATCTTCTCCCAAGCCACATCAACATGCATATTCATGATTGTGCCTCCAGATGAGGCATCAATGAGCAATCTAGTAGCGTTGTCCACAGCATTGTAGAAGGTGTGAAGCAACACCCACTTATCTTGTCCATGGTGAGGACATAACAACAATAGCTCTTTGAATCTCTCCCAACCTTCATACAGAGACTCCCCATCTTTCATCTGAAATGAACTGATCTGATTCCTCATCTCAGCTGTCTTCTTTGGGGGGAAATACTTGGTTAGGAAAGCTTTAGCCAACTCATCCCACGTTGTGATAGTGCCTTGAGGTAGAGCCTTGAACCATGCTTTAGCCCTGTCTCTCAAAGAGAATGAGAAGGCGCGCAAATAAAGCGCGTCATTAGAGACATCATGAATCTTCACCGTGTCCATAAGCTCCAGAAAGGTGTTGAGATGTAGGTGAGGATTCTCAGACGGTAGACCTCCAAACTGATTTTGCTGAACCATATTTATCAAAGACGGCTTCAGCTCAAAATTCCTTGCCTGAACTGGAGGTCGGACCACACCCGATGTGGGCCCTAGGTGACGTGGCAGCATATAGTCACCCAATGTCATAGGCGGAGGCGCATTCAACAGTTGTTGCATCTCTTGTTGCTGATTCAGTAGTTGTTGTTGCAACTCTTGCAACTGTAGCTGTTGTTGTTGCAGCAACTCATGTTGTTGCTGTTGCAATTGTGCAGCCTCATCCATTGCTCGGGTCCTTGCTTCTCTTTGCTCCCTTCTTCTTCTGTGAAAAGCACGCTCGGGTTCGGGATCGTTGTGTAGTTCACCGGCGCTCAGGGCTCTTCGCATATGAGTGAGAACAAATCTGAAACCAAGACAAAAGAAACAAAGTCAAAAACAAAATGAGACCTAATCTACCGGTTGCGTGTAACAACCAATACTAACAATAGTCCCCGGCAACGGCGCCAAAAACTTGATAGGTCCAGATCCTACCCCGCAAGTGTACGGGTTCGGTTGTAGTATCAAGGTGTCGAACTCTGGGACTATGTAGTATTAATTGTCGGATCAACTAATAGATTAAGTCGTAGACAAGAAAAGTTGCAGTTCGGTTTGGGTTCAATAGTAACAATTATCAAGCAAAACAAGATTATCAATTAGGGAAAAGGCTTCCAAGGTTAGGATCCCCACAATGGTGACACAATAGATCCTAAGCAATATTCAATTAGATTTCAATGCGAATGTCAATTGAAGGACTCACTATCTAATGTCAGCACTACTTCTTGGTCGGACAATAGTGTATGTACCTAAATTCGATTATCAATCACTTTCGCATAAAGCTAATCTCATAAAGGTCCATTAAGCTCCATATAGATCAATGGACAAGTAGAAACAACGTCCACTTTTGGTGCTCAGCGGAATCTACTCATCCAATAATCTATTCGATAGACGAGTACCACAAGGGGTTAAATCGTTGGTCACGCAATTAACCCACAAGTTCTATCCTAGGGATCTATTTAACATCAATCTCCAATCATCATTATCTCCGGTCGGTCTCAAATTCTAATTAGAAATCCCAATTACAAAACAATTAGGTCATTAAGCAACCTAGGATAGAATCAATTCACATTTACATATCCATACGATCAAATACCGCCAATCAAACCTACCAAATCACCATTGGGTTCACCCAACCTTAGAAAAGAAGATTTAGCTAGACATGAGAGAGTAAGAAATCAATTCCATTGAAAGAAACAACATACCAATTGTCTTCTCCAAGGGAGATTCGAAATTCCAACAATCCAATGTAGTCCAATCTCCAAGTTCTTCCCTAGGGTTTTTGAGAGCTTTAGAAACGTAAAATGCAGTTACAAGATAATGGAATAGCAGTTCTAACAAGGCTTTTATACCCCCCCCCGAATAGAAGACAAAACGCTCGGGATTAAACGAGTCGGAAATGAAACAGTGTCCCGACCCGGCCCGAAGCCCGGCCGGGTCGCGCCCGGGTTACGCTCAGGTAACGAGCCGTCTCCGCGCCACATGCTGACCCGGCCCCAAACCCGGTCGGGTCACGACCGGGTTACACTCAGTTAACATCCGCTGTGTTGACCCGGTCGCAAACCCGGTCGGGTCTTGGCCGGGTTTGTCCCAGTTGCCGTCTTGAGTGGCTTCCACGACCCGGTCGCAAACCCGGTCGAGTCTTGGCCGGGTTTGGCCCAGTTTTCTCCTTTGGTTCTTGTCTCGGGCTCTCTCCTTGATCGGCTTCGGTCCCGCCTTCTTCTTATCATCCGTGCCCTTGACGTTGGCGTCATCCCTACAATCCATCCATTCGAACAACTTCATATCAAGGCCACCATTCTCCAGAAACGCCTCCAAAAGATCCTGAAATGAGACAAACGCAAGAGTAGACTCCGGACACTACAAATCTACTAAAACCAAATAAAACTAAAAGGAAAAGGAACAAAACAAACCAAAATGGCAGAAATAAACGTGACCTAAACTAGTCTAAATGCATGCTATCACCTACCTGACTGGAGATCCCAAGAAGTAGGTTCAAAGGGACAACTAAATCAAGTTGAATCAATATGAGCACTGGGAGACACAAGTCTCCTTCCAGTTCCTAGGATGATGAACAGTGTTACCTGTATGAGTTGAGGTTAAGCTTGACTTTTAATGATTCCATAGCTTTGAAATAAAAGTGGGGTACGACAGGATACTCTTCATGGAAATCACCTTATGAGTGTGAAATGGGGCCGTTTCTAGGAGAATTAAGAAAGGCTAAATTCTCCAAGTTCACTCATGAATAACCAGGGATGTTCAAGGCCAAAATGAACACAACAAGAGAACCTAGTTCTGTGAGAAGATGAAACTGTGTGATAGTTATTGTCTCGGTTTACATCAAATCCCGAGTGGTTCAAGACATCGTGTTCACTACCTGGTCGAGTAAATCCGATAGCTACTCACTATGGGTGGTTCAAGGCTGAAACACGCTACCAGCCCAGATGCAGTGATTTTTCGATTGTACTCTCAAAAGTCTTTCAGTTTTTAAACCAATGTTTAGAATCATTTCTATTCATGTGGGGGATTGTTGGAACTCATTTTTATATGTGGCGCCGGGCACTTTTCCGGGCACAATTCCGGTGGGCTCCGGCCATTGTCAACACCGGAAAATGGAAGCATTGGCTTCCTCTACGCGATCACATTCTCTTAATGTACTCATACGACGAAAATGATTTCCGTTTGAATGAGAAATGGAGGCCCAAAGTAGCTTGCATGAAGTGCAAAACTTGGGAAATGTGGGGGCAAAATTCTTGTCCCACATTGGAAGTTTGGAGATAAATCTCCTAGCATATATAGAGGAAAAATGGACCTAAGGTTGTGGCCTTGGGTCATTACCCATTTTCAATGGGGAGAGGACCTAGCTCATCAAGCCCACACGCGCGCCGAGCCGAGTCGGGTAGGGTCGGGCCGGGTTGAGTTGGATCGGATTGGGCTTGGGACCTATCTTTTTGGGCCAATCCGGAAGCCCATTAGTGGGCTTGGGCCTTGATCTGGTACATGGAGTGATAATGGGCTGCAGACCAAATATTCCTCCATTAAATACCGAAAGATCTACAACGGTCAAAACACCATCTGTAACGTCCTCCTCACTAATGCAGAAGATATGTAATGGCCTTCTAAAGATCCTCCGAAGCTCCTTACAAGGAGTGCTCAGCTTCTCATTCGAACACTACCACAGAAACATACAACAATCCTCCTTCCTCTTCTCTGCTTTCTTTTGCACAATCGAGTCTGAGAGTACTAAGCAGAAGTGGTTCGTAGCCTTCGGGAATTTTGGTTGCGCAAATCCGGAGTCGTCTTGCAGTTGTATCCTGGGATTCGGAACGTCATCGAACCATCGCAATACGGGGCGTTTTCAGAATTAAGGAGAGAGATTTCGTTCTCGACTCTGCATCCGATCTTTGTTCGGTATTATTTCGTTTAGTTCTTGTGCGATTTCTCTTTGCAGTTTACATATCGTATGTGAGTTCCTACAAAGCAGACATTAACAGAAAAAATTTGCAGCATCTAATTTTGGTAGTAGTAACTAAACAGCGCACACATGTAAGTTTGTTAGCGCTTTGACAGGCTATCTTCTGGCACAAGCCGTTTTAAACCTCATCATCATTATATGCTACAGAAATCAATGTAGAAGGAGAAGAAGTAGCCACCAAAATCTCAGAACAGAACAGTTTATATACCATGAAGATTAACCAGGCAAACCAAAAAAGTAGTTTAACGAAACTGAATAATCAGAGATCAGTATAGAAAGTAACTCCTTTAACATCTGTATAAATTACTTGGACCATGAAACCAATTGTAGAACTGAATGATGCACAGGACAACATACAAAGAGATGAAATACATTCAGAAGCAGCTTACATTCAAGATGGAGAGTTCAGGCAAAGACAGGCTAAATCAATATTCCAAAGTTGCACTGCTGATCATATCTGGAAACAAAATTTATGCTCCAAAAGTCAAACATGGAAAAAAATTGACACACCTTTAAGTTCGATAACACGGATTGAAGGTCTTCAATTTCATGATTCATGTCCTCAATTCTCTTCTTATATTTCTCGGCATAGCTGCTCCTAGCAAGTGGGGCGCGCCGGCGAGTGGGCCAAGAAGCGGAACGGAGCGGCACTGCGAGGGACGGCGCGAAGGCTAGGGCGAAGATGGAGGAGAGAGGCGAGACTGCGAGGGCGGAACCGCGAAGGCTAGGGCTAACGGCTAGATATCGCGGTAGCCCCGTTTCCCCAGGAAATCCTTATAGTATGTCGATTTTTTTGTTATGCTCTTTTTTTAATTGAATTTTTAGTATGTATACATAAAATGATAAGTAGATGACAAAAAAAATACATTGGCCTAGTGGTATTTGTCTTGGAACTTGTGTGGAAAAAGCTAAACCTAAAAAAGGTCATGGGTATATACTGCATGAAATAATCAATTTTTAAAAGGTGAATCTAATATTTGTTGTAATTTTAAAATATTAATATAAATGTCAATTTATGAACTGAAAAATATATAAAACTCGCTCCCCCTTCGATTAAGTTCTAGATCCGCCACTGGAGAAGAAGATGGACGAGGGAGGCGAGATTGCGTGGAACTGCGAGGGCTAGGGCTAACGACCAGAGGAAGAAGATGGAGGAGGGAGGCGAGGCGAGGCTAGGCGCGAGGCCGGTTTTTGTTTTGCATATAACAAGACCCCGAGGGTTTTGGGCCCATTGGCACTTTTCAATTAATCAAATGCACCCCTACTAGTTTTTATGTATTTTTTCTACCTCTACTAACTTATTTTATTTATTTATTTTCTCCCTCTTCTTTATTCTTTCTCTCTCTAAAATATTGTTTTTTGGGGTTCAGGGTTTAAGGGGTAGGGTTTAGGGGGTAGAGAGTAGGGTTTAGGGAGAGGGGTCCATTTTTGCTAAGGGTCCATTAGTTTAAAAAAAGGTTTGTCAAATGGATATTTACTTAACTCACCAGACCCCGGTTATTCGAACAAATCGGGGTCCGGCATTTTATAATAAAAATTAATTATCCCGGACCACGGTTATTTTTCACCGGGGTCCGAGATATTATTTAAAAAAAAAAATCATCCGGACCACGGTTATTTTATACTAACCGGGGTTCGAGATATTCACATTACCCCGGTTGTCCAATAAACCGCGGTCCAGGGTATTAAAAACAAAAAAAAATACACAGAAAGCGGTTATTTGTTATAAACCGCGGTCCAGGATCTTTGTTACCCCGGTTTTACTAGTAATCGGGGACCAGATATCTTTGTTACCCCGGTTTAATAAAATCGGGGTAAAAATAGCGAGATCTACGTCCCTTTTTGTACTAGTGTTAGGACAAATGGCCTCAGTGCCAACTTCGATCCCCAAGGTGGCCGACATAACTCACCGCTGGCCCCGATCCAAGGGACATGCGAGCATGGCCTACTTTTGGCCCGACTCAGCGAGCTCACTACTCCATTTAAGGGAAGAACTCCTTGTTTCTTACTTATTCTTACTTTTTGTGCTTCCACTCAAAAGGAACAAGCTACACTCCCTTCGTGTGTTGTGTCTTTGATGTAGGACTTCAAGGACGTGATGCCCGATGAGTTGTCGCAGGGATTGCTGCCTAGCCGTGGCATTGAGCATCAAATCGACTTCATGTCATGTGACCAGATTTTGTCGGAGTTGTGTCGCATGCCTACGCGCCAAGGCTAGATCGATTCCTTTTGGATTGTACACCCATTTACCCATACCTGAGGCCTGGGAGGATTTGTCTATGGATTTTATTACGGACTTGCCTATGTCTAAAAGGGGCAAGGACTCAATTTGTGTGGTCATAGATAGGTTCTCTAAGATGGCCCACTTCATTGTTTGTCGGACTTAGGAGTGAGCATCGGTCTGGAATCAAACCGAAAAAACCGAAACTCCAAAAAATTGAACCAAAAACCGAACTGAACTACATCGGTTCGGTTCTGTACCGATTCGGTTCGGCTTAAAAATCGGAAATCGAATTTACTTATTTCATGAAACTTTGATTAATTCTAATATAATTCAATCGTTGTACCCGCTATGCGTCTGTACTTAATTCTAATATAATTCAGTTTCATGATTAAAGTTTTATCAACATAATTTACCATATAATAAAATTTAAAATCCCAAAAGCATATAGTTTAACTACTTAAGATATCAAGGTTGACTTTCAATGTTCGACTTGAAATACAAAATAACAAAGTGTTGTACTTCCATGCACGTGCAAAAATATCCAAAACAACATAATAATAACTAATCATTATATTTAAAAGTTGGCTTCCAAGCCAATAAATGTTGCTCTTTAAATGCTCCAAATGAAGCTGCATGTTGTTCTTCACTTGTGTCCGTATTCTCCATTGGGCCTAAAGGACTTTGTTGTTCCATTGGGCCCTCAAAATCGACGATTAGGGCACTTGGTCAGCGTTCCATTTCTTCCACTCTCCTCTCTCACTCTCATCCTCCAAATCAAACCAGGTATTTCTATGGTTTGTAGATGAGACGAGCAGCGAGAGTAACGTGATCAGTTAACTCAGGTATTTCTATGGTTTCTTCCACTCTCCTGATTGTTTGTAGTATAAACAGATCCTGATCAATTCCATAAACAAGATTGAACTATACGAATCGTGCCCTGTCCTCTCTTGATTCTTGACATCATAATGGATGTGATTAGGGCTCTTTGACACGTGAATAAATTTAGGGCTAGAAGTATTACAAATTAGGGCATTTTTTTCTAGGGTTTTAACGAATTGTGTTTTGATTTAGGCCTTTCAAATCCTGCTCTTCAAATTAAGGGTTAGATGAATGGTATTAGTGTTCTTTTTTATACGTGAATCAATGCTAGGGCTAGAAGTATTTCGAATTAGGGATCTTTTTGCGAATTCGTGTTTCGATTTAAGACTTTGAACTTCTTCTGCCACAAAAGCTGAATATTTGTTAGAGAAAGGGTGCTTTTGATGTCTATGACAAGCACTACATTGTCTTATTTTTGGACATTAGAATAATTTCAACTTTATGATCTTTAAAATTCCATATTTCTGCTAATGGAATTTATATTTTCGATACCTCACTGAAAACTAACCTTCAATATAAATGATTACGTAGTACAAAAGCCATAAGCCAAACAATTGCCATAGCTTTTGTAAACAGACCCATATATGGCGTATGTCACATTGATAATATAAATTGGTTTGTTTCGAAGTAGACATTCTTTTGAGCCTGTGGTTTATTTCACAAAACTGGAATCATGACAATAACATTATCTTGTCCACTTGTATTTGCTTATACAAGTTAGGCTTAGAATTTGTATTCAACTCTAGCTTATTGACTTACTTTTTATGCATGTTTTCACACTAAACTTCTCCACATTGTTGTTGCAGGGTGCACTCTTTGTGGGAACTGTGGTCTCTTTCATTGGCTACACCTTTACACTCACATTTGCTGTAAGTAATATCTTAAAACAAGCAATAGGCTTTGTATATTAATGTTAATTTACTCTGTAATATTAAGTGATATTACCATACAGGTGCAAGGTTTGGTAAATTCATTTGGGGATCTTCGTGGAGTGTGCTCTTTGTAATACGGAAGATTTCTTACATAGTCACATTGCTTCGCGGGAAGTAGCTAATTATGCTACTTCAATATACTAGTAGGCTCATTTGTTTCTTCTTGAGAGGGACGTGTGCAATATGTTTCCCACTTCATGAGCAGGTGGTTTTGGGCTAATTTGAATTTGTTCATCATCTAATGATAGATTAAGCTGAAATGTACCTCTATTCTGTACTTGCTCATGAAGAAACCATTTGCAAAATAGCATCTACCCATTCCTCTTGCTCAAATTTGGTAAGGTGATCCTCCACAGGGCCCTATCCCAGGGCGTTGTGGTGGCACCTGTGATGCAGTGTCATCTAGAAAATTGTTGAGATTTTAGTGTCTACCGGATTCCTATTCAGATGGCTTCAAATAGTACCATCTTGTTCTATAATTGTTTGCTATGAATTTGAGTCACCGACTCAAATTCCCTATGATGTAGCAGTACCTACAATGGTGCAAGGCATGGACATGGCAATCTTAATGAGCCAATGGGTCACCGACTCCCACGAGCTCTAACGCATTCAGTTAGGAGGCAAGCGCATAGAGAAGAAACCGAGCATTCATGGTATGGCTACACATTCTTTGGCATTGGATATGAATAGTTAGTTGAATTAAAAAAATAGAAAGGAAGAAAATATGACTCCTGCATTTTGTGGAAGGACAACAACATTCATTTGGTTTATTGCCAAGAAATTTTGGATCTTGAATCTAATATAAAGTTCCTTTCTGTTTCTATAACATGGTCCACGGCTTGTTGGCAACAAGTCAATTTAGCTTTAAGCACACCAACAACTTTTGTAGTGTCTCCTCTTTTAAATGAACCATAGAGTGCAACATTCCAATGCAACACGTCATTATTCTCTTACCCACTGTTATATCATCTGCTTTCTCTATGGTGGATATTAAATTTTCTCATTTTAGTTCAATGAGAGATAATCGTAGGAGACAAAGTATGCCTTTTGAATTTTGCCACCAACTGATCTATCTAATACTAAGGTATATCCTGATGTCATGTGTCTCTAAATAACCTTTTGACACTCATAATAATTTATTACTCACTTTTTTATTTTCATATAGTAGTAGTCTTGTGTTGTTCTTGAGAATCTTATCAATGTGTTGTGCAGGTTATGATATTTAGCGGAATAACCACTACATATGTACTTGGAGTCTTCATTTATTGGCGTGTCCTAGCTGTAGTAGGTATATTGATTGTTCTACATGAATCATCATTTTATTCTCTGTTTGAATTGCAAGCGTACATGTTGGTGGAATTTACTGGCACCTTTAATTCGTCTCTGCGGGGATTATTCCGAATCTTACTCAGTTAATTGGCTTATTCTTCATTCCTGAATCGCCTAGATGGCTGGTATGTTTAAATCTCTTTTCATTTAGTGACTAAATTAAAACATGGTTTGAAATTAAGGTTTCTCTATGTAGGATCGCACGTGTTAGAAATCAAAAGAAATGCCATTTTAGGTTTTTATTGGGAATTTTACTGGAAAATGTTGTCGTTTGTTTCTATTGATTTTCATTTATTATCTGGTTTCTATTTTTACAGATTTGAACAAGGCACATATAAATCTGGCTTGGTCAGTGAAAAATCAGCTTTCAAGAACTTTTAGTTTAAAGCAACTCTTCTATAAATTATCTTTGTTAAACAGATTTGAACAAGCCACATGATTTGGGATTGAGATGCTCTATAAATTTGGATTCGCATGCTTATTATTGCTCAAGTTTGTCTTTCATCACGATCTTGGCCTTGTGGATGGTTTAATTTCTTATCAATTCGGCTAGGAAATTGTTATTGGTGATTGTTGTGTACTTCCTCCTGAGGACAAGAGGGTCTGGGATTATCATGGGTTTATTTTAATTTTCAGTGTTTGGGGATGAAGGAATTGCTTGATCTGGAACTTTTAAGACTGATGGCCTCTTTGAGATAAGAAATTACTTGTTAGCATTGTCTCATTGCTAAATTCGGGACAATGATGCAATTTATAATCTCATAAGTCAGAAAAGATTGCATCTTTCTCTGTGATCTGCAGCTTCTTAAGTAAATGATGCTTCTAAATTAAGGACAGTGATGCATTTTGGCCCCTTTTGCTCTGCGGTTTTGTTTTTAGGATATCTGTAAAATTGGCTTTGTCTGATTATTAACTACCATGTGGAGAAATGATAAAATTGGATGACTGTAAATGAGAATTTAACTGGACATCATCTGCTTTTGACTACACCTTGCATTTTTTAGAATGAAGGTTGAATGCATTGATAAAATGGGTTCATTTTCAGATGTGCTTATTAGCAAAGTCATAACATTCTCCGCAATGGGTGCTCCCAAGCAGAAGTGGACAGCAGAAGAAGAAGAAGAAGCACTGAAAGCAGGAGTGCGCAAGCACGGGCCTGGAAAATGGCAGACCATACTCAAAGATCTTGAGTTCAGCCATGTTTTAAGCTCACGTTCAAATGTGGATCTTAAAGTGTGCTTTGACATCTTCATTTGCATCATTTCTGAGAATTCCTTCAACGACTGAAGTGATTAATTATGCTAAAAAGGAATGTTTTTATTGTTTCATCTGTTGCTTCAACTAAACCCTTGTGGTTCTTTTGAACAATTATAAAGATCATGCTTAGTCATTTATTATGTATGGCTTAAATGGTTGAAAGGATAAATGGAGGAACATCAATGTGACAACAAGTGGACTTGGCTCACGAGAAAAGGCTAGAATAATTATAAAGATCATGCTTAGTCATTTATTATGTATCAGCTTTGTATGATTTCATTGACTCATTGGTCAGCATTTTCAGTAAATGGATAAAAAACTATCAATCTCAGCTTTTACATTAATTTCAATATGGATCAAAATTGTAAAAGCTTATGGACAGAACTTATAAAGCTATAACTAAAGATTATAGCATGATAGGTTATTAACCTAATTACATTGGACATGTTTTGATGTCTACATCATTAAGCCTTATATAGATCATCAATGCTAGGTTTTGTAAGTGAGAAATTTTGCTTATTGAATTTTAAACAATTGTAGAAAGACTACTAGCCTTTTTACATGATGAACTTGTGTCGAATTTGTATTTGAAGAACCTGTTAAGCTTAGTTTGAGTTTATCATTGACATCTGCCTGATATTTATAATGCCAAATCATTGTAGAGCATCCATGGCTTTAGAATGCCAAAAAAAGTCCAAATGTTCCTCTCGGAGATGTTGTGAAGTCAAGGATTAAGCAGTTTTCAATGATGAACAGATTCAAGAGAAAAGCCTTAAGGGTCTGTTTGTGAATGTTGACTCTTTCCTTTGGTCTATCCTTAGATATTATAAGTTGTGCTGAATGATGGCTTATTCTATCAGGTTATTGCGGAACACTTAGAGTGTTGAAGAAGTTGAGGACATAAAGGAAATTTTTTAGAAGATAGACACAGATACTGACGGTATTGTCTCAATTGAGGACTTGAAAGCTGGGCTCTTGAAGTTTTCTTCTCAACTTGCTGAATCTGAAGTGCAAATGCTAATTGAAGCTGTGAGTTTATGAAACTATTTTCTTTCCCTTTATTTCTACTACATATGGTTTATAATTCGTATGCTTTTATGCTCATCTTCTTGCACTCTACTTTCACATCCATTGGCATCAAGGTCTCTAAATAATTGACTCTTGACTACAGACTACTTGAGGCATGTGAGCTGGTAGTTTATTATCGTTGCTGCAGAAACTTTGAAATACTAGCTACTAAATGGAGCTGGTTAGCACAATTTTATAAATAAAATTGTATTTCGTACAATCATAGAATTTTATACCTAAAATACTTAGATATTACATTTAAATATATATCAAACAATATATCGTCTAAGATCAAACATGCAATAATAATCCATATATTACAAACTCACATTTAAACCGCGACACTATATATACACAAAAGGCCCGTGCAAAGCACGGGTTTCGATTTCTAGTTAAAATCAATATTTCACTACATTGTCAAGAAGACCATTTCATCCTTTTAACACCCATATCAATTTCTAATTTCCATTGCCAGCTGCAAAGAAGAGCATTAAGAGAAGTGTATCCTTTCACTGTCATGAAGTTTACACTCTACACCATGTTCATAGATAAAAATAGTCAATAGTTATGCAATAAAAAAGAACTAATTGATTCAAAAGACAAAGCAATAAGCTACAGAAACTAAGAAAGAACCTTTGATTTGTCCAAAATGTTGGAGATAATGCTTGCGTAGTTAAGACAATAATCCATGTTTCTTTCAGCACCTAACAAACATAAAAAAAAACATTAGTAAACAACAATGAAATAAACAAATAACGATAAAGATAAGAAAAATATTATTGTCTTCCATTTCCTCAGTCTCCATCAGAAGCTCTATTACTTCACCAAATACAGGTCCATGGGACCTTGCATCAGCACAACCAATCTTGAGTCCATATTAGTTCGTCTAATTAGCAACCACATACATTATACATAAGATATGATTAGTATAAATGTTAACAAGAAATATAATAAAATTCTAAAGTGTTTATTTAAAATGACAAAGAGTCAAATATGTCACCTTAGTAGATGACGAGCTTCGAAATTTATCAATAGTATGACCTCTTGTGCTAAAGGCAGACTCAGATGACACCGTAGTGATTGGAATGGCTAATACATCACGGGCCAAATGTGCAAGAATTGGAAACCTATGCCCATGACATTTCCACCATGTTAAGGTATCAGTGTTAGAGTCAGCATAACTCATCAACTCATTAAAATATCAATCAAATTCATTTGTAAATGATATACCAACAGATTCGGCCCACTTTTTCAATTTAGAAGTCACACTCTGGAAGAACACTGGACGGTCTCCAAAAGCACCACAACTTGTTCTCGCAGACTTTGACCCCATCCTATATTGATCTTCAACACATGAAGGAGCATAAATCCTCCTATACTCATCAAATAACTCCTTTGTAGCATCCTTAACAGTTTGTGCTAATGCCTCTCTTTCCTCATCACCATATAAGTCTTGCAATGCCAATTCCAATCCTTTAAACTTGTACTTTAGATCAAGAATAATAGCCACAAACATGAACATATTCATCTTCTCTATTATGCCCCAATACTTGTCACAATTTTCTTTCATATGAACCGCCATAGAACAATAAATATCATCATCACTTTCCACCCATTGATTAAAAAATTGCACAATGTGACCTATGTAATAAAATACATTACACACCGTCACATAAGAGGACCCCGATACATTGTTTGTGAAGTCATAAAACTCTTTCAAGAAAGTCACAATAACCTGAATGTTATTCCACTCCTCTGTAGTTATGTGTCCTAAGAACACACCATCATGATCTCTTGGAGTTTCTAACCGAGGAAGAACAATTTTATACTTCAAAGCAACCTCTAACATAGTGTAACATGAGTTCCATCTTGTAGGCATATCATATTGCAATGCATATTTGCACTCAATTTCCAGCGTATGTGCTTCTTCTTTGAACATATGCAATCTAGCAGGAGAGTTCCTTATAAACTTCAAAACAAGTGTAACCTTTGCAATGCATTTCACATGAGGCTTTAGACCAGCTTGGACAATACGATTAGCAATGTGGGCAACACACCTCATGTGCATATACTTAGCATTGTCAATGCTACTACCATTTGCTACAACCATTTCCTTTAACTATCTACAAGCAGAATCATTAGCACTTGCATTATCCACATTCACACTAAAAACCTTATCACATAAATCCCAAGGCCTCAAGCAATCTTCAACATCTATAGCAATATCATATCCCTTATGACCACTAATTGGACAAAATCAATATTCTTCGCTGCAATGTCCAATCATTATCAACAAAATGAATAGTCAAATACATATAGTTTACCCTCTGAATAGAAGTCCATGTATCAGTAGTCAAACAACCTCTCTGACAATTCTTCTCCAAATAAGCTTTCATCTTTATTTGTTCATCCAGAAACAATTTATAACAATCACGTGCAATGGTGAAACGTGAAGGTATCTTAAGGTAGGGCACATGGATAGTAGAAGATCCTTAACGAAATGCTTCTCCACAAATATAAAAGGCAATTCTTCTCCAACTATCAGTCTAATCAGATTTATCCTCACAACATCTAGATCTAGCACCTAATTTTTTATTTTAAAAAATTCACCTTCATTATGTTTCTTTAAGATAATTTTAGATTAGGTACCTGTAAGGCCCACAACCTTAGAGACGTTGTCCCCATGCCAATTAAAAACTTCCCGGGAGGTCACCCATCCTATGACTACTCCCGCCCTAGCATGCTTAACTTCCTAGTTCTTTGTCCTCACTTGAACCAGGAAAATGAAGAGCTCTTGTTGACATGGATAGCATTCTAATCCTTATAAAGGATTATAAATCCGGGGTATTACAATCACCCCCACTTAAACCCTTGACGACCTCGTCAAGCCCAAAGACCACTCTCTGGGTCGAGCGACCGTCCACCGGACCAAGCCCACTCGTAACCCAAAGTCGGCTCTGATACCATTTGTAAGGCCCACAACCTTAGAGACGTTGTCCCCATGCCAACCAGAAACTTCCCGGAAGGTCACTCATCTCAGGACTACTCTCGTCCTAGCACGCTTAACTTCCTAGTTCTTTGTCCTCACTTGAACCAGGAAAAAGGAAGAGCTCTTGTTGACATGGATAGTATTTCAATCCTTATAAAGAATTACAAATCCGGGGTATTACAGTACCTAGCTCGATCCTTGTTTTCTGGATTCTCTACACAAGTCCTGGAGTGCTTGATCAAATTTGTGGTACCATTCTTGCAAGTATCTGTATCAAATACTTTCCTGCAATAGTTGCATTATGCCCTGTCCTTCTTGTTTTTGTCAATAAATGACATGAAATGTTTCCAAGCAACACTTTGTCCCTTTCAACATGTCTCCCGATTCATTTTCATCCTCTTGAACGACCTCCCCTCGAAGTTGTTTTGTGGGCTGATTATCCTCCTCATCTAGACCATCTACTATACAATTAAAGCAAACCCCTTTATCATCCCCTTCCTTCTGCCACGTGACACCATATTTTAGCCCATTTTCAAACCTATTTTACGTCTTTTTCTTTTTATTCACCCTTCATGCTTAACTCCTTTGATAGCAACATGCATGGGAGGATTAATCAAAGGCCTCCAAGGAAGAGGCTCAAGGAGTACAAAAGGTTTTCCGCGACCGCGGAAGCCATAGTCGCGACCGCGGAATTGTTACTGGCGATTTGGCTCTGGATAGTCTTTGGTAAAACAGCCATAATTATGGCTAGAAAATTGATCTCGTGATGATTCAAGATGCGTTGGAAAGCTGATTCAAAGATCTACAACTTCATAGTTTATGTCGATTCAAGCTTCCAACAAAACGATGGTCAAAATCGAGTTTTACTGAGAGTTGTGCAATTTCTAACGGGATTTATTCACTTTCCTTAATTAGGTTATATTAGATATAGTTTAATCCGTTTTTCCTTGTTTGATTTTTTATTATTTCCATCATTTTTATTTAGTTTATTATTTCTTTAGTATTAGTTAAGAAGAATTAGGATCCAAGATTGTTTGGTTTCCTAATTGCTTCTTTAGCAATATCTTATCTTTTATCTAGTTTCTTTATATTTCGCATTAGGTAGTTTTCTTCTTTTACAAGTATAGGCCACGAAATTGTGTTATATAAACACTATTTATGTCATTAATAAAATCATGTTGAATTTGAGTAGTAAAGTTGAGTACGCTCCTTCCTTGAATTCCCAACATCAAACCCTTCGATCCCAGGGATCAACTATCCCGTAGCTCGTCGCTTCGAGCAATCAAACACCGTCTCTTCGGTGTCTCACGATCCTCACTTTGATCTCTCCGTCATCTCTTTGACGAGTTGGAAGGCTATCTCTTTAGCCCTAGGAAAGCCATCACTTTGGCTACGGAAGAGAAGGATTCAATTACAAGCTTGAGGAATCAAAGATCCTGCGTTGCAGACAACACTCCAGTTGATCCTTCACATCAACTGGCATGAGAGCCTATCCAAGCTAAGTTTGTTTCTTCTCTCTTATTGTGATTCCTTGAAATTTTTCCGCGTACTTCTCCACCGACAACGCTTGCAACGACGCCAAGACGTTCACAGTTCTGCCCAGATATCGGTCGAATTTTTTTTCTTGTTTCTGAAATTTTCTTCCAGAATCTGGTATATTTTTTCGATACGAGTCCAGGCATATAAAATTCATCCAAATCGGAGTTCGTTTGCCCCACCAAAAGGGCAAAATTCGGAAGTAGTGCTGCTGCCAAACCCTAACTGCCGCGGGAAGATCCGGCCTATGCTTTCACATGGCGTATCCACCTGACACCCGAGTTCGTCGTCGACGCTTTGTCGGGCATGATGATCCTGACTTGTTCCTTGAGTGGACCTGTCATATGGCGTACTACTTCAGCCATCGAGACTACGACGAGTATGAGCAGTACGACGTCGCCATTCAATGTTTCACCGGCTATGCCCTCGACTGGTGGTACCGGGTTGAAGATGATCGATGGCATCGTCGTCAACGTCCCGTTGAGACATGGGCGCATCTCATGTTTCAAATGACTCGACATTTTGCTGCAGAGTTCGATGATCAGGCCCACGCGGCGCGCACCAGAAGTCGATCAAGGCCCCAGCTTTTGGTCCACACCGAGCGCGTTCAAGCGCGCCCTCCGCAGCCCACCGAGTGCGTCCCAGCGTGCTCCCTGCAGCCTGTTGTCCTTGTCGCGCCGACCTTCATCGCATCTACCATGAGGCCCATCGTGACTCCACTCAGCATGCCCGCAGAGGTGCCCATTGTGCCCGCCGAGCCAATCTTCATCTCTCCCACGGTCGTGCCCGACACCGAGCTTCCAGAGGAAGAGGTCGTTGAAGCCCCGGTCCTTGATGGTTGTTCGTCACAATGCAACCATTTGGTGGATGTGGATTCATGTCCTATGTCATTCGATCATCCCAAGTGGGACGAGTATGAGGAAGAGGTCGTCGAAGCCCCGCTCCTTGATGGTTGTTCGTCACAACGCAGCCTTTCACCGGCCCCTCCGCCGCACTCATCACCACTTCTGCAACCAATGCTCGTATCTGGTCAGCTTGAGGTTTCTATTATTGTTCTTACCCACCTCGCTCCCACCACAATCATAGAAGATTCAGCCGCAAAGGTGACAACTTTGATGTTATTCGAGGCTGATGCACAACTTTTTCCTTTGCTCTTTCTGGATGTTCGTGTCTCTCTACTTGACGCTTCTTTCTTTATCCACGTCGAATCGGGGGCGATTCGAAGTCAAGAAGGGGAGATTGATAGCAACATGCATGAGAGGATTAATCAAAGGCCTCCAAAGAAGAGGCTCAATGAGTACAGAAGGTTTTCCGCGACCGCGGAAGCCATAGCCGCGACCGCGGAATTATTACTGGCGATTTGGCTCTGGACAGTCTTCGGTAAAACGGCCATAACTATGGCTAGAAAATTGATATCGTGATGATTCAAGATGCGTTGGAAATCTGATTCAAAGATCTACAACTTCATAGTTTATGTCGATTCAAGCTTCTAACAAAACGATGGTCAAAATCGAGTTTTACTGAGAGTTGTGCAATTTCTAACGGGATTTATTCACTTTCCTTAATTAGGTTATATTAGATATAGTTTAATCCGTTTTTCCTTGTTTGATTTTTTATTATTTCCATCATTTTTATTTAGTTTATTATTTCTTTAGGATTAGTTAAGAAGAATTAGGATCCAAGATTGTTTGGTTTCCTAATTGCTTCTTTAGCAATATCTTATCTTTTATCTAGTTTCTTTATCTTTCGCATTAGGTAGTTTTCTTCTTTTGCAAGGCTATAGGCCACGAAATTGTGTTATATAAACACTATTTATGTCATTAATAAAATCATGTTGAATTTGAGTAGTAAAGTTGAGTACGCTCCTTCCTTGAATTCCCAACATCAAACCCTTCGATCCCACGGATCAACTATCCTGTAGCTCGTCGCTTCGAGCAATCAAACACCGTCTCTTCGGTGTCTCACAATCCTCACTTTGATCTCTCCGTCATCTCTTTGACGAGTTGGAAGGCTATCTCTTTAGCCCTAGGAAAGCCATCACTTTGGCTACGGAAGAGAAGGATTCAACTACAAGCTTGAGGAATCAAAGATCATGCGTTGCTAACGACACTTCAGGGGTTGTTCGCATCATCCTTCTCATCCCTACATTTTCAAAATAGCCCCAACTGTAGTAAAATTGCCCATTCTCCTGAGGAGCGCCCAACCACTCAGGCTGTGCCTCACCCTAGGCGGGCGCTGGCCCTGGCCAAGCGCGCCCAGGCGCGCCTAGGGCGCACATTTTACTTCACTGGCGTATAGTATGCAAAACATAAGGCGTGAATTAGAATAGTGATCACACTGTATAGACATAATGCAAGTAAGAAAATATACGAAGATGATTTTGGCGGGAACAATTAGAAACTCGATCATTTCTTCTTCTTTTTCCTTTTATTATGGCCACCCGTTATTACCCTTTTTCACCGGCATAATCTTCTCCTTCTCATCTTCATTTCGATCTCCCCTTCCATTTTCTTTCAACCATTTCCATGGCCGACGATGTGATTTTTTGTCGCCTTAGAACTACTGAGCTAGTAATGATCAAATCTTAATCAAAATTTTCTTTTGCCTTGTTCTTATCATGATTATCAATATCATTCTCATCGTCTTATTTGGGAAAACTTACTTACATTTCAAGTGGTGAAATCAATGATTTAACAAATAGAGTTCAAGGCTAGACATCAAAAGAGGTAAGCAAATCTAGTGTTTTATTTGTACCTTGTATGAATCTAGATATTATGTTTCCATTTTTAGTAAAAATGTTTTAGATCTAGGAAGACAAATTGAGTTTATGATATAGAGGATCCCAAATTAGGGCAACTACATAGCATACTCCTCAAATTTATTTTGTAATAATCTTCTTGCATGAATAAACTAATGTAATGGTAGAGATTTGTACCTTGATGATTCTCGAAGCTCAAGTGGTACTTAGAGACTCGTGGTGATAACGTGTTATAAAGTGATTAAGGTAAGATCACCTAAACCTTTATAAATAAAAACTTAAAACAACTTTAAGTATTAGAAGAGAGGGAGAGAGATCAAGAACTTTAGAGATGTATTATTGCTCTTTATTGCTGCATATTTCACAATGGTTAAGGCATCTATTTATAGGTCAATGGTAGCATATAATTCTTGACTAATATCAAGGTAAAAAAGGTGAATAATATTTTGACAAAAAAAAGGTGAATAATTTACCATTATTATTTACCTTCAATAATCTACCTAAGTTGTCAAACTTAAACAACACTTATGTTCATACTTGATTAAACATGTGTTACATAACATATTCATAACATTTTAGATATATTTAACTTGTTCACAACATGATACAAATATTCCTCTCCAATTTCTAATGAGAAAAACCCACTAAAATTTCTTCTTGAATTACACATGAAATTTTCCACTCTTTCAAATCTAAAAAAGGAGCTGAAGGATTTATAGCTCTAAAGTTAGATATGGAGAAAGCGTATGACATAATTGAATGGAAATTCATTATAAAAATCATGGAGAAATTTGGATTCCATTATAAATTCATAAACTGGATAATAGAATGTATCACGACAATATCTTTTTTGGTACTTGTTAATAATGGACCAACGGAAATATTTAAACCAACTAGAGGACTCATACATGAAGATCCACTTTCCTCATTCCTATTTA
Source organism: Rheum nobile (assembly GCA_027886185.1). Taxonomy (NCBI): domain Eukaryota; kingdom Viridiplantae; phylum Streptophyta; class Magnoliopsida; order Caryophyllales; family Polygonaceae; genus Rheum; species Rheum nobile. The sequence goes on along the minus strand of WOAB01000232.1, from coordinate 1,177,326 downwards.
TCTTAGGATCTGAAGTTCTAGCCAGGAAACTACAAAAAACATCGGATAGACTAAACAAACCTATTGGTTTTCAAATTTCAAGACTGAGAACTCGAATCCCGTTCTTGGCCTTTGTGGATGATATTATGATATTTTCCAAAGCAAAGCAAAAAAATTGTAAGGAAATTAAGGATATTTTGGATGTTTACTGCAAAATATCCGGACAGAAAGTGAATTATCACAAATCGACATTTCAGGTGACAAAAAAAGTGACAAACACTAAAAAACTATCAATACAAGGAATTCTCACAATTACAAATATGACATCTCTAGATAAATATTTGGGTTGCCCAATCATTAATGGGAGGGTGAATTCTAATACCTTTATTGATCTTTTAATTAGCACACAACAACTAACAAAATGAAAGGCTAATTCTCTATCTCAAGCAGGTAGAACAACCCTCATCAAAGTTTTATGATTCTCACACAAACACATAATGAACTGGATAAACTAAATAGAGGGTTTTACTGGAACAAAGAACCTTCGTATAAACCTCTGATATGATGGGAAAAAATATGAAAACCAACTGAACAAGGATGTCTGGTTTGAGAAAATCAAAGGATATGAATAAAGCCTTACAATTTAAATTAATATGGAAAATTTTGGCTGAACCGAATAATTACTGGGTCAAAATTATTACTGAAAAGTATTTGAAAACATAACGTATTTTACAATATCAGAAAAAAGGACAGTTCTCTTGGCAATGGTCCAAAATGTTTGAAATCATTGACGAATTCAAATCATGACTTATTTGGCAAGTGGAGAATGGTGGAACCATTAGATTTTGGACGGATAAATGGCTTTCTACGATACCTCTTTGCAACATGATAATCATGCAACCAATACCAAACAAAAATGTATTGGTAGCAGAATTTATATTCCCAAACCACACCTGGGATAAAAAAATGATTGAACAATATCTACCAACAGACTTAGTTAAAAAGGTTATTTCTACACCAATACATTTAAACAATATACATGATAAAATGTACTGGGAAGCAAGCAAAAATGGTTGGTTCTCAACTAGATCTGCTATGGATATGCTCATTAAAAAGAAAAGATACACAACACATGATACTTCTTGGATTTGGAATATGGACACTTATCCTAAAGTGAAAAACTTTATATGAAAAATGGCTTACCAACAATAGCAAGACTAGCCGAAAAAGGAGTTGCAATTTCAACAGGTTGTATCAGATGTAATACACAAACTGAAGATTATAATCATCTTTTATTCCAGTGTAATCATACGTTGAAAACGATAGAAAAAATGAACAAACAAACGTACAGAATCATAAGGTCCCTAAACATTGGAACAGAAAAAACCTATGAAATTATTGAGGAAATCTGAAATAAATTAGACCGATTACAATTTGTTGAACTGGCAGTGTCATGGTGGGGTATCTGGTTTATAGAAACCAACAATGCTTTGGCAGCACTAACAATGACAATGACACAATAAAAGATGTACCACTTTATATTAAGCATCAAATTAACAGTTGGAATGAGACCAACAAATGGAATCCAAACTGTCTGGCGGATACTAGGCATAAGAATACAAATTTTACAAAAAAGAAACGACAAATGAGAAAATGGAAAAAACCACCTGCAAAACATCATTAAAATAAACACTGATGGATCTACAAAAAACGAATGGTGAATTTAGTTACGGATTTATATTTCATAATAATAATGATGAATCGATTCTAATCTTTGGAGAAAAATGTGGAATCTCAACCCCCCTTAAGACAGAAACCATAGCGGTTAGGAATGCTTTAATCAAAGCATATGAACTGGGTATTACTAACATTCAAATGGAATGTGACAACCTCACTATTGTTAACGTAATAAATAAGAACTGGCACTGTCCCTGGGATATTGAAATTTTAATTTCTGATATCCTTTGTCTTTTACAATTGTTTTCTTCAGTGCAGGTCTGCCATGTCTTCCGAGAAACAAACACTGCGGCCGATTGCATTGCAAAGCTGGGTCAGCAGAGTTCTTTGGAAGACATTCAAGCAAATTTAGAACTTTTAGTTCACATCCATAAAGATGCTATAGACTGAGAAACCGTATCTTCTGTGGTTTTCGGTCTAATTTTTATTGTATAAAAAAAATCGAAGACCGAGTCTTTCAATTTGTAAAAAGAAAAGGCCACTGACTGGACCACGACTCAATAAGGCTTGTTTAGTGAATACGTGAAAAATTAGAATTGTAGGAGTCATCTTCTCCGACCCCATTGTTCATGTTCACAAATCTGGGTACTTGGTCATCTTCTATGGGGGGCTGGTGAATGGGTAGGCAAGCCGATCACCATTTCGGCTAAGCGGCCCGCAAAGTGAAGCAGGCCAGCTCCACGTAGATTTGTCACTGACTCTACCTGATTAAGGGCTCGTTTGGTATAACACTAGTAATCGGGTTGGAATCAGGAATCAGAATTAATCATTCTTGTGGGTTAATGTTTGGTATGTTTCTGGAATGAACGAATCCTAAAACTTATTGTTTGGTTGAACATGGGAATCAAACATGGGTTAATGTGGGTTCATGTTTTTTTTTTGTCAAATATAAGTATAAATTATATATGTTAAGTTTTTTTTTTGTCAAATATAAGTATAAATTATATATGTTAAGTCAATTCACTTGAAATTGATATTATAAAAAAAAACTTGAATTTGAGTTGGGTTTGAGCTTTGATTTTGGAATGACTCATTGTATGAGTTTAGGCTATGTATCAAGTTGTTCATGAGTGTTGGAATGGTTGATTTCAAGGAATCAATTCGATTCTCATTCCGACTCTTACCAAACATAAAAACGGGAATCAACCATTCTCATACACATTCATCATTCCTATGGAATCGTACCAAACGAGTCCTAAGTCGTCTTAATTAAAAATTTATCATATTACTCAATATAATTATTATAATAATTATATTACTTTTATGTATTACTCCTTTTATGTCAATTATTTTTAATATTTTAAATTCTCAAAATATGCTTTCATAACTAAATTATAAATTTGTAAAAAAAATTATAATAATTATAAAATTTGTTAATTTCAATTTTTTTATATTTTATTGTCAATACACTTATAAATATTTTAAATAATATATTAATTTAAAATTAAATAAATATTTTATAAAAGATATATATAACATAAAAAATCGTAAAGTTTACGGGCGACGCTAGAAAGAGAACAATAAAAGATTTTTTTTTTGATAAAATAAAAAAATCTTTTTAAAAAGAACAGAACATAAAAGATGAAAATAAACGGGAGGAAGCTAGGGTTTAAGTGTGAGATTTGGGTTGATGATCCATCATCTCAATACGCCCCCACTATATATAATCAGATTTTTTTCCTTCTTCTCCAAGCTTCCACTTTCTATATACTAATCTCATTCGCTAGCGATACGGAGAATAAATCTCTCTTGAATGGAGATACTTGTCTGTGCTAGGGTTTGATGCCTTCACCTCCCTAAACGAAATCCAAAAACCAGCAACTCAAAACTCCCGTAGGATTTCGGCGAATCCGAATCTGGTTCTCTCTTCCTCGCGATGGCTCGAATGGTCAATTCGTTCGCTCTCCTCGACGACGAAGAAGGAGAGGACATGACGGTTCTCGTCGAGAACGTCGCGAAGAAGGTCGACGTTATTGCCGTCGATCCGGCGGTGGCGGTCGACAAGAAGCAGCCGCCGTTGAAGCAGTCGAAGAACCAGCAAGGGAATGGAAAAGGGGCCGCTCCACCTTCCGAATATGGTGATAATTTATTTGTTTTGATTGGAGAATCATTAGCATTAGTTTTATTCTATTTGAGTTGCTGCTTGAATTAGGGTTTGTGGCAGGTACTTTCTTCAATGTATGATTGAATTGTCCTCGGATTTTAGTGATATAATGTAAAATTTGTCTCTTGTAACTTGTGTAAGTAGGATTAGCACATTAAGATCTCTGTTTGTATCTTGAAACAGTTGACTGCGCTGTGTGATTCCGTGCGATATCTGTCTTGCTATCTAGTATCATGGTTTAGACTACTATTTTTTCGCATACTTTGTCATCTTAAGTTAGTAGTAGTCTCTTGTCTCTCTATTGCTTTTAGATAAATACTCTCTGATTACATAATCACCTTGCCATATCATCGCTTCTTCCAGATTTTGGAGATATGGCCTCTTGTTATGAATGTAATTCCACTTCCATCATCCTTAACTAGTGCTTTTGACATGAATATTTTAATGGCCATTGTGATTTGATTCTTCATCATCTCTTTGCTGTTAATTTTGTGGTTGCTTTTCTCATCATTCTTTTATCTTGTGGTTAATGTTGTTGACATATTGTTATTATGATTTCAGTGAGATCTGAGAGAGGAAGAGGAAGGGGAGGTCGAGGTCGTGGGGCTGGAAGGGGAGGATATGGTGGAAATGACTCTGAGCATTTTGGAAACGAACAGGACAATGGTAACAGGCGTAGTTATTGGGATGAATCAAAGGGGAATGGATATGATGATGCTAATCGCGGGCATGGTCGTGGAGGAGGTAGGGGAAGGGGTCGTGGAAGGGGATTTAACAATGAACATGTGATTCGAGATGAGAAAGAGGGTTCTGGGGATAATAGAAACAATGTTGAGGATGCTGCTGATGGATGGGAACAAGTTCCACAAACCCATTCAAGAGGGTATGGAAATTATGTGACCAATAAGGATGAGGAAAGGTCATTCAGAAATGAAAACAGAAACTATGGTGGTGAAAGGAGAGGCTATGGTGGTGGCAACCATGGGTTTCGGGGAAAGCGTGATGGAATGAACTATGGTAGCAGGGTTGAAGAGGCAAACACGGATGAAGTGAAGGAGCATGTTGATGAGGCTGATGGTAATGATGTCGATGCTGCACCCGTCAATGCTGTTGTTGAAGGGTAATGCTCAATGTCACTTATACTCTTTGTTTAATTCTTTGCTCTATTTTGTGCTTGTTTTCCTAATCTGATTTATTAGTTTATCTATAGTCTTTGTTTAATTGTTATGTTTTGTACACACTGATATATTTGTACAATAAATTCATTACTTCTTACACATGTAATTTTTTTCTCCTATATAATTTTGTTGCAAATTTGAAGCCTATTACTCATGAAGAAGTGTATAATAGTAGTTAATCCAAAACCCATATAGTAAAAAAAAATTGGTGATTATATGTGTGATGATAGCAAGTTGAACCCTGTGGAATTTGCTATGATTGTACGGTACTACTGCTCATAGTTGCCACATGCTGATGAATGTTAAATGAAAGAGAATGCGTGATTAAATCATTTTCATTTACTTTGGATGGTGCTAATCACTTTCCTTGTGGAACAGGGAGGTTGCTTTAGTCACTGAAGAACCAAAGGATCTTGGAGCTGAAGAGAAGCTACCAGAAGAAAGTGTGAAGGTTGAAAACCCTGTTAAAAAGCAGGAAGAAGAGGTAGTGGTTTCTAGCATATAGTTAATAAACATCTTGCTTTACACTTCTATTTATGCTTTTAACTAGGACTCAGATTTTGTATGCAGTAGCTTGAATTCTGTTTTTTGTTATGATTCTTTAATTGTGGATCAGGATGAGAAATTGATGACACTTGAGGAGTATGAAAAGCTGTATGCTGAGAAGCGGAAGGCCTTGGAAGCACAGAAGATTGAGGTGAGGAAAGTGACAGCAGACAAAGATTTTGAGGCCATGCAACTGCTAGGGAGGAAGAAAGAGGAGATCCTGCTAGTAAGTTGATCTAAACGATCACCTCTTAATTATCTTTTTGGTTCTGTGGAGGTGTCAATATGTATAAAAATTCTTTTGTTTGTCAGAAACCTGAGACAGCTAAGCTTAAGAAGAAGGAGAGCCTTGAGAAGGATGAAAAATCTCGCAAGGTAACTAGACACCTCTAACCTTCGGTGAATTCCATTATTAGAGTAGGGTTTTCTTGATTTGCATCATTATCTCATAATTTCATTGCCTATTATTTTTGCATTCTTTTCACCCCTTTATCCCAGAACTGACACTAACTAACTATTTTACTATTGAGCTAAGACTCTGAGCATCAATGAGTTCCTGAAGCCTGCTGATGGAGAAGCATTTTTCTACCGCCGTCCTGGAAGAGGCCGTGGACATGGTGCTGGCCGTGGTGGTGACAGTGGTGGTGACAGCGGCGGGGAACGTGCGGCTCGCAGTGGGGACTTCAGAAACGGGGAACGTGGGGGCCGTGGTGGGGACTTCAGAAACGGGGAACGTGGGGGCCGTGGTGGGGACTTCAGAAACGGGGAACGTGGGGGCCGCGGTGGAGACTTCAGAAACGGGGAACGGGTGTTCAGGAACCCTAGAGGAGGAGCTCGTGACGGTCCGATCATTCACATTGAGGACCAGAGCCAGTTCCCGGTCCTTAAAGGAGCGGCTCCAGCTGTGGAGGCAGCTTAAGTTTTTGATCACACGTCCCCCATGTGCCCCTAGCGTGCTGTTTTGTATTATGATGCTTATGACTGAGTTATTATGTATTGGAGGTTGGTTTACTATACTCTGGGCGGGGGATGTTACTTTAGCTTACTGATATTGCAGTTTTATCGGGTTATGAATTAGTTTATCACATTGTTCTTCAATTCTATAGGTATGTTCTACAGATTTATGATTTCTTGGTTTTTATAGGTTTTCTTATAACATAGTGGCTAGCTTTTTCGCTTGCTTTCTAACATTTATATTTTGTAGTTGTGATAAGGCCTGTGCCTTGCGCAGGTAATTTAAATCACAACACCAAATAAGTAGACAACGCGATGGAGAAGTGTAGTAGATTGTAAATCCTTCGGAACAACGCGATGGAGAAGTGTAGTAGATCGTAGTTAGCAAGTATAGACCATCAATAGCAATGTGTATCGCCTTTCAACTTCGAATCAGTTCTCGTAAGTTTCCTGCCATGGCTGAACTACTTGCGAACTTCCCACCAGCACCAAAACTTGGTTGAAGGTAAAAGATTTACCTTCTTGTACTTTCTGTGATCATTGAAGCATAAACAATCCAGACCGACGCGCTTTTCAGATTCTGTTGCAATCAATATGTTATTCTTGATGTGTAGAAACATGATCCAAGGCTCTAATTGTAGACCCTTGCAGATTCGGTTGTGTAATAATACCTATTGGGTCAAGTTGAAGGAGCCTCGTCGTTAAACTAAAACTGTTCTTGATTTGCAAGAATCAGTAACAATGTGTTGTGTTGGTTGCTTGTAGAAACATGATCCTAGACTTGAATTTGTTCGGAAAAAACTATATATATATATATATATATATAAAAGAGTTCTTGATGGAGACAAAAGGTAGCCTAGATGGCTCAATCACAGCAACCATAACCTCTGTTTTTTTTCGTGTTCTTGATGTAGACACTCTGAAAATTTAACTGTTGTATTGATGACTCCAAATTCAGAGGTGGACAAGCAAAATGAGTCCTGCCAATATCAACAACCACCACCTGGGTTTGCCAACAAGCAGCAGCAGCATCGGGTGCCGATGTGGTCGCGCAGCCAAACGGTCACTGGGAGGCCCAGATCTAAGCCAAACACCAGAGGGTCTGGCTCGGGACGTTCAAGACCGAGAGAGACGCGGCCATGGCCTACGACAGCGCCACCGTCAAGCTCAAGAGCAGTGAATCGCATAGGAACCTGCCCATTAGTCCTGACCATCTCGCAATAGATATTGCGATGGTCAGGGCTAGTGGGCAGGTTCCTGTGCGATTACATGATTAAGAAGCTAAAGAAAATTAAACTAGTATATATAGTGGTGGACACGTCACTTCTCCTATTATCAATTGATCCCAATGACGAAGTTAGAGAATTCTAAAAGAGGAAACACAATAATAATATTTTATTATATTAATATTAATATCCATCTCATAAGCATTCTCACTTTGAATTTCTTCTTCTTCTTGAAATACAAACATTGATCTCATCAACATTTTCATATTAATTAAAAATAGTCGGAAACTCAACACTTGAAACCGACAATCTCTTAATATGAACAACAAATTTGTCTATATCATACTCAAAATAATTCAATTTAACACAAGTTCAATTGAACACGCCAATCAAATAAAATTAAGTTTGATCTGTAAACAATTCATTCAAGCAAATCTATACTCCGAATCTATATATTACCCATCATGATTTGAATTCATAAGATCAAAAATGAATTGTTGTTTCAGAATTCAAATTAAAATGGTTCAAGTATGGACTTGGCTATTTTGGAAGTCGATCAAATCCTACTAATTTGAGAGCAAAAAACAAACGAACGAAAAAGGGGACAAAAGGGAGGCATTGGACCCCTCCCCTTAACGACGCTTATGCATTGAGCTTATATGCGCGTTGTACTCGAACCCCGTTATCTTGACTCCCTTGAATTCGGAAGCTACGTTTTGTATCATAGAGGTATAAATTATTGGTTAAGATTTAGTAATTAAAATATCATGTCGCAAATTGGTTTTTTTTTTTTTAATTTTCCAAAGTACATGCGAATGATTTATGGTAGTAGGTAGGTGCATATTTTTCTCTTCTTTTTTTCATCTATCTCCCGGTTCAATTAACTAGACCTGCTTTACGTCCGACCAGAAGGGCGATATCGGCTTGAATTTCAAGCTAAATGAGCTTTCTGCATCTTATGAATCCGACCCATTTTGATTGGAAAAACTGGCAAGACTAGATTTTAAGAGTGAAATTCTCCTTTTTTGGTTATCATGTTACATCTCTAGGTTTTGGTTTCTGATAAGGGTGGATATAGAAAATATAAGGAAAAAATAAAAAGAGATTGATAGATCGAAGCCAGAGCTAGCTGGTTTTCCCAAAATTCGTTGAGGATCAGCATTTGACTGGACATCATCCCACATCACAAAGAATTAAAACCAATTGACAACATTTCCACAATGGAAGGAATGCAGTTCAACCATAAAGTACAGTACAAAGCTCATCATTACATAGTACTCTCTCTGTCCCTTAATATAGTTTATGTTTCTTTTTGCACATTTATCGATGTATGTTTTGTATGATTAATATCTCTAATTATATGTTAATAAAAATTATATATTTTTTGATATTATCAAAGTACTCATTGAGACGAATCAAATAAGACCCCACATAACTATGTTTTTTCTTATATATTGAAAGAAATTTGAAAGATTCTCTTCAACTATAAATAGTGTCAAAAACAGAATCAGAAATTATATTAAGAGACGGAGGGAGTAGTAAATAATGAATCTCACTAAACTCCTTATATGCTAAATGTTGTTTGGGAGGCACCCCTTCATAAGCGTCACAAGTAAGAGATTATCAATTTCAAGTATTTGAGTATCCGACTATTCCTAATAAATCTAAAACTGTTGATAAAAAATTAATGTTGGTTTTTAAGAAAGAAAAGTATGAAAGAAGAATGCATGTGAGATTGATATTAATATTATTTATAATTATTTTATTTAATATTATTTATAATTATTTTATTTAATATTAATATAATATTAGGAAAAAATATTGTGCCCCCTCTTTCAAAATTCTATGGTTCCGCCACTGCTTAAACGTTATATATGTACCACAACAAGCGTTTATTGGTTAATTATTCAACTGATCTTTATCTTAATTTGACGTGGATTAATATATAAGAGCAGAGGCGAATTCAGGGGTCTTGGGGTCTAATAAGTTCAGTAACCACCTTCTCCTAGATCAATTTATTTATTAAAAATAAATAAATAAATAAATATATATATATTAATGTCTTATGTATACAAATAAAATGAGCTATTAGTTTAATTGATTGTGAAACAAGAGTTTAACTCAAAGGTTTGGGGTTCAAGTCTCTCATATCCCATCTTTATATATTTTTTTAGATAAATAATAATTTGTGTCCTTTATTTTCTTTTTTATATAAATGTTTGTATTCCCTATTGTTTGTCCACGATGATTATGAAATAAGTTAAAAAATTTATAAGGTAATTGAATTAATCTTATTTAAAATTCTCACAATATATTTGATACTAATATTTTTTAGGTACTTCTTCTTACTATTTGTCCAAAAATATTTATAAAATTATAAATTAGTTAAAAATATTTTTTCAAAACATAACAATCCACCTAATATATAAAATTTGTAAAAAAAATTATACAAATAGTAACATGATTAATGCCAAATAATATTATATAATTTTTCATAAATGGTTTTGTGACCCCTCTTCGAATAATTTCTAGATCCGCCACTGTATAGGAGAGTCAATGTTTTTGATATCTAACTACCTAATTCCAAATTTTTGTGTATGATGGCTTTTAAATTTAAATAATTGTGCAAACGATTATGACATTTTCCCAATGTCTTACTGTTTTTCTATCCCGTCATCATGACTCAACCTACCTAGTTTTAGAATGCAATAAATTAACTAAATCTAAAATAAGTAACACGAAGACTAATTAGTAAACATCATTACAATAAGGGGTGTAAGAATATTGAGCCATTATTACTACAGAATTGGTTGTGTTACCTTATGGAGTAGTTTCCTCCACGTTACCATAAGCTTGAAATCTTTAATCGATGTGAATTTAATTTGAAGAGGACTGTTGGAAAGGAAAAGCATTTGTACAATTGTACGTGTGGGAGTTGAAAAACCAAAGCAAATGAAGCGAGATTTCCTTGCCAAGACCCTCTCCAATTATTACCTTTTTGTTAGGGCCGACACTATTTGCACCGGCCTACAGGCGCGCGGCAGTGGGCGCCGCGCGGTGCTTTCGGCGGTGGCCGGAGGTGGCCGGAGGTGGGGTGCCCGTGGTGAATCGGAAGTGGTAGGCGGTGGATCGATCGAGTTGTACAATTTTTTGGGTTGATTTCGTTCACGGATGGATCAATAATTATCATTGAAATCCACCGAATATTTTACCCTAAATCCTAAAAAGATTAAACTAGTGGCTAAAAAGATTAAACTAGTGGCTAAAAAAATTAAACTAGTGGCTAAAAAAATTAAACTAGTGGGTATCTTACAAAATATTCCCTAATAGAGAATGGACAAACCCTTGAAAAAAGGTTAAATTAGTGGCTAAAAAGATCGAATTAGGTTCGGGTTGAGTCGGGGACACCGGAGACACCCACCGAAGAGGTTCGGATCGAGTCGGGGACACTGAAGACACCCACCGAAGGCACTAGAGACACACCGACGGCCACCAGAGATACACCGGCGGCCGGCACCGGCTGTCGGCCGGAAGTCACTGCCGCGCGACAGTCACTTCCGTGCGGCGCTCAGACGTCCCATCACGGTGCAAATAGGGCCTGTGGCCGGCTCAAATAGCTCACCCCTTTTGTTAGTGTGCCGTTGTATACTATTTCATATGTAGGGTACGTTCGTTTGTTAGTGTGCCGTTGTATAATATTTCATATTTTTTCAAAACATAACAATCCACCTAATATATAAAATTTGTAAAAAAAATTATACAAATAGTAACATGATTAATGCCAAATAATATTATATAATTTTTCATAAATGGTTTTATGACCCCTCTTCGAATAATTTCTGGATCCGCCACTGTATAGGAGAGTCGATGTTTTTGATATCTAACTACCTAATTCCAAATTTTTGGAATTAGGTGCCCCTCCTTTCGTCCCTTTTTTTTTCGCTCATGACCTTTTCAATGATGATCTCCACATCATCCTCACCTACGCCTTCAAAACCTTTCCGGAGTTTGTCATCCACAAACAAAGATATGAACTCTGGGATTCAAGTTGATGAAATATTCAAACGAGGAATTCAAAGCATTTTGGAATGTCTTATCATTGTTGAAAGCTGAGATTATGATGTTATCATACTTGTATTTTTCATCCAAAAGACATTGCACAAACTCCACCGGATCCTTAACTTTTTTCTGGATCAGTAACCAACTGCTTGCCTATATCTTTTAAATGAGAAGTCATCACACCCCAAATGGTAGACAGATCATTGGAAACACGGCTGAACAACTTGTACATTCTTCCCAAGTCTTCATACTTATCATCAAGAAGCATATTCACCACACCTGAATTCTCCATGTGAACCAATCTCTGCATGTGGTTAGCAATCATTTCCTTCTCAACAACACTATTGATCTTGCTTTCAGTGCCAGCATCCAAATAATAGGACACCCTATCTATTTCTTCATCCATACGCTTCTCTGTTTTCTTCAAATAGTCACCACAATCACAGCACTCAATGAATTGATGAGATTCAACACTGTAAAAATCAGCTGACACATCAAGAAAGGGCTTCTCAAAGTCCTGTTGATAAATAGAAGAACCCAAATCCATCAACATCTTGATGATATTCCTCATAAGTCCCATGTTAATGACTTCACCGGTTCTTTCTCTGAGTATCAATCCAAGAAGCGTACTGAGTAGCCTGTTCTGGATGTTGTCAGAATGGATAACATTGTCCCTCCATAGATTCAGGCCAAGCTCGTACACTGGGGTCTTATGTTGAGTACTAGGAATCCTGTCCCGGTGAATTAGTATTTCTCTTGTCGTTTTTAATGCTCCCTTATAGTTAATCCATTTACGGTTCAACTCTTCAAGAAAGGAATCTCCTTCAGCAGCCTCTATGTGTGTCGAAGTTTCCATTAAATGTGCAGTCAAGGTCACCACAAGACCAGAATACATCCTCTCTCCAAAATTAAGCAGCACCATATTTTTAGCATATCTGCACTCAAGACAAATTTTGAGATTAGAGGGATCAGAGACTGACAAAATAACACTTAAATGAATTTCCTTTCATTACTTATTCAAGATTATTTATCCACATACATAGACCTTCAATCGGCTTCTTTCTTTGAGAATGCATGGTCCACGTGGAGCTTGAGAAAGAATTCCCAAAAAGTGAAATTTTTTCAGAAAGAAAACCAAGGACGTAATATCATTCCCTATATATATTTATCTCCAAGAATCTCGATAACTACCAGAGCAGCTCCCCACACCCCAAGAAGTTTCTAGAATAAAGCAACAAAGATGGTGGGAAAATCATCAGCTTGAGAATGCATTGGCAAATTCTTTTACCTACCGCCATTATCCCAGTCAAGAAGTAGAAACTAGATAGAAACCAGAATCAGATCTAACTAATACATTTCTTTCAATTCAAGAAAATATAGATTAACCATAATAGTAGAGAATCCAAGAAACTACTTTAGATAGATCCAAGACAACATGAGCAGCAAACAAAAGAAGAGATTAGTTCTAACATAATCAACAATATACGGAGGGAAGGAAAACAAATAGATTATCATTAATTAAACACAATAGTTTGATGAAAATCAATTAGTAGAGGAACCTTAGTGATGGACAGTGACCTGGGCCAAGACCCTAGTCTAGCGCATAGCTGGCTTGCGCGTCCCTGGCGTCCCCCATGGTGCCAAGTGAAGGGCGTCTTATCTGACGCAGGCTACAAAGTTGTTCTATTTTCGGGTCGTGCCTCTCAGGCGTGCGTGCTCTCAGTGATATCGTGACATGAGCCGCTTCCCGTTGCCATGCTCACTTTGGTGGTGGGCCCGTTTTCTATTTATAGCTTTGCTTGCTAGGGTTTTCCGCTTTCCATTTATAGCTTTGCTTGCTAGGGTTTGCTTTTCCTTTCTAGAATGATATAAATGGGTTGGGCCTTGTATCTTGAGCCCAAGCCCATTAGGGTTTCCTCTTCAATCCTAGTTTTTCCTTTGTTTTTCTATAAATAGGGTAGAACTTCCATTGTAATCTTCAAGTTAAGTTTAAGACAATCTAGTGGAGAGTCCCTCCTAGTTTTCCATTGGCTTCAAACACTCTCTCTTTCTTTGAAGGCTCTCCTAGCCTTTTCTCAAAGTTCTCTAAGGAGCCATAACGTTGGCCTCCTTCCACCACCTCGGGTGTTCATAACGTTGAACCCCTCCTCCCATCCGCCACCAGGGTTTGATCCGCCAAACCCCGATCCGCCGCCAGGGTTTGATCCGCCAAACCTAAGAAAGGGGAACATAACGTTGTTTCCCTTGAAGGAGTTCTTGAAGAAAATCCAAGAACACGAAGAACGCGAAGAACGAGTGCTTGCTTGGGAAGAACAAACGGTCCGGATCTAGATCGGTCTTGCTCCGCGGGGATCGATCGTATCACTAAGGAGCTATTGAGAGCTAATACCACTAGCATTGTGGTTAAAAATCTCAAGAAGAGCATGCTCTATAATATCCCAAGTCTTCTCAGCATAATTTGGATCCACGGTCCTATGCTTAAAAGGCTCTATCTGTAATCTCGTCTTCTTCTGATCACTCATCTTGTTACCGCCACTAACACCTTAAAAAACGTCAAGTAACACCTAAATCAATTAAACTCTGTTAATTCTGAATCCGAAACTAAAGCAGAACGAAAACCTAATAAACAAGAGAAAGGCGAAACTTTAAAATCGACATGATTACCGAAAAGCGTATTATCTACAAGATTCAGATACTATAAGTCGTATTATATACCAGATTTTGGAGGCGAAGAGATCAAAAGCGGGAATTGGAAGAGAAAGGGGAAGAGGGAAAAGTTGATGACGTGAAAACCCCAATTCGAAATTTGGGTGTGGAAAACGGCTATCGAGGCGTGGTGGGAGAGGAGACGGTTCGGACTTCGGAGAGTAGCAATGACTCACTTTCATTATCACGGGTTTATTCCGAAAAACTAACATGAAGCAGGATAGGTTATTTTATGAACAGAACTAAGCAAGGGCCAAAATCAGGTACAGGAAAGTCCTTTTAGTGCTATACAAAGAAGAAAACAGTGATTCTGATTTGATCCAGTCGGAAGATGCTAAGCCTTCAATCTTAAATCAAGTTTGTTGGCTTTTAATGTAGCCGTAACTAGGGAAAAAAAGAAGAATTAGGACCATGACTGCAACAATCGTCGATTGATTGATAAATTGAAGCAAAAATCCACTAATTAGATGGATCCAAATCAAAAGAATCTCAACATAGCATAATTCGACTTTATCAACATGGAGCCATGGAGGTACACGAACATTAAGGCCAAGTAGGTGCTACGGGACATCAAAACCGAACAATTCAGATTTTCTATCAATAAAAAATAAAAAAATCGATTGCCACAGACATTGATCTCACTCAATTCAATAAAATGTAATACGAGCTAAATGTAAACTGATTACAGGAAATATTAAGAAACAGAAGGAGGGAAATGGAAGATCAAAATTTGTTTCGTACCAGGAAATAGAGAAGAAAGCGATCGCGGTATAAAACACGGTCAAGATTAGTCGGCCAGTTGAGACGTCGACATGTGGTTTTGTGAAGGTGAGATAGAGGAGCTCTGTTCCCCGTGAGCTCTCGAAGAAGACGAAGTGAAGCGTGACGATGAATAAAAAGAAGAAGAAGACGGATCCCCTTTTTTCCCTCCAATTTCCGTTCGCAAAATTATAATTGGGGGAAAACAACAACAGATCTCTGGTTTTCTCTGGTCGTCTTCCTAATAGCTATCCAATGGGTTACGTAATCGAAAATAGGCCCATTAGTCGGCCCAATCAGTTCATTCAAGTACATACTGTGAATGAGCCCACCAAGATTTGAAGATTATTGCAAAAGTGTGATACTTGAAAGTGTTAGAGGTTTTTGGGCCCATTGACCATTTAAGAGTTTTTAATTAATAAAAGAGATCCCTACTAATTTTTATGTATTTTTTCTACCTCTATTAGCTAATTTTTTTTTATTTTATTTTTCCATCCCTCTTCTTTGTTTTTTCTCTCTCTAAAATATTATTTTTAGGGTTTAAGGGGTAGAGAGAGGAAGATGGGTCCATTTTTACTAAGGGTCATTAGTTTACAAAAATATTTGTCAAATGGTCATTTACCTAACTCATCGAAAAATCTTATCCATTCTGTACTAAATCTACTTTAGAATCTTAATATCGAGATGGAGAAATAAATCATGGTAGACTTTCTAGAGAATAGGAACGAGAATATGAGACAAAGATAGTCATATTGATTTATATCGATTACGCATGTCTAAGGTTTGTGTTTGGTCTTCCTTTATATTGTACTCGACTCGTTGCTACTTTGATCTAAAAGGCCTATATTTACAAGATTATTCTCTTTCTTACTTATAGAGATATTGTACCCGCATTTCTGCAAATTATACCGTACATCTAATTTTACCAATATCTTGTGTTGTAGGAAATTGTATCTTGTAGCATTATCTTTCTTAAAATCTCATAAGTCCCAACAACCACCCACAAAAATGATTATATACCAAACTCAAGGAGATTAATACTCCCTCCGTCCCATATTATAAGCCCCGTTTGCTTTTTTGTTACAGTTCACAGTTGAAGGAAATCTTTAAGATTTCTTTCAATATATAAGAAAAAACATAGTCATGTAGGATCTTGTTTGATTCGTCTCAACGAGTACTTTGATAATATCAAAAATTTATAATTTTTATGATTACGTAATTAGAGATATTAACGATACAAAACTTACCTCGACATTTGAACCCTCCCCAAATGGGGCTTATAATCCGGGACAGAGGGAGTATGACATTTTTGTGTATGATGGCTTTTAAATTTAAATAATTGTGCAAACGATTATGACATTTTTCCAATGTCTTACTGTTTTTCTATCCCATCATCATGACTCAACCTACCTAGTTTTAGAATGCAATAAATTAACTAAATCTAAAATAAGTAACACGAAGACTAATTAGTAAACATCATTACAATAAGGGGTGTAAGAATATTGAGTCATTATTACTACAGAATTGGTTGTGTTACCTTATGGAGTAGTTTCCTCCACGTTACCATAAGCTTGAAATCTTTAATCGATGTGAATTTAATTTGAAGAGGACTGTTGAAAAGGAAAAGCATTTGTACAATTGTACGTGTGGGAGTTGAAAAACCAAAGCAAATGAAGCGAGATTTCCTTGCCAAGACCCTCTCCAATTATTACCTTTTTGTTAGGGCCGGCACTATTTGCACCGGCCTACAGGCGCGCGGCAGTGGGCGCCGCGCGGTGCTTTCGGCGGTGGCCGGAGGTGGGGTGCCCGCAGTGAATCGGAAGTGGTAGGCGGTGGATCGATCGAGTTGTACAATTTTTTGGGTTGATTTCGTTCACGGATGGATCAATAATTATCATTGAAATCCACCGAATATTTTACCCTAAATCCTGAACCCTAAATCCTAAAAAGATTAAACTAGTGGCTAAAAAGATTAAACTAGTGGCTAAAAAAATTAAACTAGTGGCTAAAAAAATTAAACTAGTGGGTATCCTACAAAATATTCCCTAAATAGAGAATGGACAAACCCTTAAAAAAAGATTAAACTAGTGGCTAAAAAGATCGAATTAGGTTCGGGTTGAGTCGGGGACACCGGAGACACCCACCGAAGAGGTTCGGATCGAGTCGGGGACACCGAAGACACCCACCGAAGGCACTAGAGACACACCGATGGCCACCAGAGATACACCGGCGGCCGGCACCGGCTGTCGGCCGGAAGTCACTGCCGCGCGGCAGTCACTTCCGTGCGGCGCTCAAGCGTCCCATCACGGTGCAAATAGGGCCTGTGGCCGGCTCAAATAGCTCACCCCTTTTGTTAGTGTGCCGTTGTATACTATTTCATATGTAGGGTACGTTCGTTTGTTAGTGTGCCGTTGTATACTATTTCATATTTTTTCAAAACATAACAATCCACCTAATATATAAAATTTGTAAAAAAAATTATACAAATAGTAACATGATTAATGCCAAATAATATTATATAATTTTTCATAAATGGTTTTGTGACCCCTCTTCGAATAATTTCTGGATCCGTCACTGTATAGGAGAGTCGATATTGTTAATATCTAACTACCTAATTCTAAATTTTTGGAATTAGGTGCCCCTCCTTTCGTCCCTTTTTTTTTCGCTCATGACCTTTTCAATGATGATCTCCACATCATCCTCACCTACGCCTTCAAAACCTTTTCGGAGTTTGTCATCCACAAACAAAGATATGAACTCTGGGATTCAAGTTGATGAAATATTCAAACGAGGAATTCAAAGCATTTTGAAATGTCTTATCATTGTTGAAAGCTGAGATTATGATGTTATCATACTTGTCTTTTTCATCCAAAAGACATTGCACAAACTCCACCGGATCCTTAACTTTTTCTGGATCAGTAACCAACTGCTTGCCTATATCTTTTAAATGAGAAGTCATCACACCCCAAATGGTAGACAGATCATTGGAAACACGGTTGAACAACTTGTACATTCTTCCCAAGTCTTCATACTTATCATCAAGAAGCATATTCACCACACCTGAATTCTCCATGTGAATCAATCTCTGCATGTGGTTATCAATCATTTCCTTCTCAACAACACTAGTGATCTTGCTTTCAGTGCCAGCATCCAAATAATAGGACACCCTATCTATTTCTTCATCCAGACGCTTCTCTGCTTTCTTCAAATAGTCACCACAATCACAGCACTCAATGAATTGTTGAGATTCAACACTGTAAAAATCAGCTGACACATCAAGAAAGGGCTTCTCAAAGTCCTGTTGATAAACAGAAGAACCCAGATCCATCAACATCTTGATTATATTCCTCATAAGTCCCATGTTAATGACTTCACCGGTTCTTTCTCTGAGTATCAATCCAAGAAGCGTACTGAGTAGCCTGTTCTGGATGTTGTCAGAATGGATAACATTGTCCCTCCATAGATTCAGGCCAAGCTCGTACACTGGGGTCTTATGTTGAGTACTAGGAATCTTGTCCAGGTGAATTAGTATTTCTCTTGTCATTTTTAATGCTCCCTTATAGTTAATCCATTTACGGTTCAGCTCTTCAAGAAAGGAATCTCCTTCAGCAGCCTCTATGTGTGTCGAAGTTTCCATTAAATGTGCAGTCAAGGTCACCATAAGACCAGAATACAGCCTCTCTCCAAAATTAAGCAGCACCATATTTTGAGCATATCTGCACTCAAGACAAATTTTGAGATTAGAGGGATCAGAGACTGACAAAATAACACTTAAATGAATTTCCTTTCATTACTTATTCAAGATTATTTATCCACATACATAGACCTTTAATCTGCTTCTTTCTTTGAGAATGCATGGTCCACGTTGAGCTTGAGAAAGAATTCCCAAAAAGTGCAATTTTTTCAGAAAGAAAACCAAGGACGTAATATCATTCCCTATATATATTTATCTCCAAGAATCTCGATAACTACCAGAGCAGCTTCCCACACCCCCAAGAGGTTTCTAGAATAAAGCAACAAAGATGGTGGGAAAATCATCAGCTTGAGATTGCATTGGCAAATTCTTTTACCTACCGCCATTGTCCCAGTCAAGAAGTAGAAACTAGATAGAAACCAGAATCAGATCTAACTAATACATTTCTTTCAATTCAAGAAAATATAGATTAACCATAATAGTAAAGAATCCAAGAAACTACTTTAGATAGATCCAAGACAACATGAGCAGCAAACAAAAGAAGAGATTAGTTCTAACATAATCAACAATATACGGAGGGAAGGAAAACAAATAGATAATCATTAATTAAACACAATAGTTTGATGAAAATCAATTAGTAGAGGAACCTGGGTGATGGACAGTGACCTGGGCCAAGACCCTAGTCTAGCGCATAGCTGGCTTGCGCGTCCCTGGCGTCCCCCATGGTGCCAAGTGAAGGGCGTCTTATCTGACGCAGGCTACAAAGTTGTTCTATTTTTGGGTCGTGCCTCTCAGGCGTGCGTGCTCTCAGTGATATCGTGTCATGAGCCGCTTCACGTTGCCATGCTCACTTTGGTGGTGGGCCCGTTTTCTATTTATAGCTTTGCTTGCTAGGGTTTTCCGCTTTCCATTTATAGCTTTGCTTGCTAGGGTTTGCTTTTCCTTTCTAGAATGATATAAATGGGCTGGGCCTTGTATCTTGGGCCCAAGCCCATTAGGGTTTCCTCTTTAACCCTAGTTTTTCCTTTGTTTTTCTATAAATAGGGTAGAACTTCCATTGTAATCTTCAAGTTAAGTTTAAGACAATCTAGTGGAGAGTCCCTCCTAGTTGTCCCTTGGCTTCAAACACTCTCTCTTTCTTTGAAGGCTCTCCTAGCCTTTTCTCAAAGTTCTCTAAGGAGCCATAACGTTGGCTTCCTTCCACCACCTCGGGTGTTCATAACGTTGAACCCCTTCTCCCATCCGTCGCCAGGGTTTGATCCGCCAAACCCCCATCCGCCGCCAGGGTTTGATCCGCCAAACCCCCATCCGCCGCCAGGGTTTGATCCGCCAAACCCAAGAAAGGGAAACATAACGTTGTTTCCCTTGAAGGAGTTCTTGAAGAAAAGCCAAGAACGCGAAGAACGAGTGCTTGCCTGGGAAGAACAAACGGTCCGGATCTAGATCGGTCTTGCTCTGCGGGGATCGATCGTATCACTAAGGAGCTGTTGAGAGCTGATACCACTAGCATTGTGGTTAAAAATCTCAAGAAGAGCATGCTCTATAATATCCCAAGTCTTCTCAGCATAATTTGGATCCACGGTCCTATGCTTAAAAGGCTCTATCTGTAATCTCGTCTTCTTCTGATCACTCATCTTGTTACCGCCACTAACACCTTAAAAAACGTCCAGTAACACCTAAATCAATTAAACTCTGTTAATTCTGAATCCGAAACTAAAGCAGAACGAAAACCTAATAAACAAGAGAAAGGCGAAACTTTAAAATCGACATGATTACCGAAAAGCGTATTATCTACAAGATTCAGATACTATAAGTCGTATTATATACCAGATTTTGGAGGCAAAGAGATCAGAAGCGGGAATTGGAAGAGAAAGGGGAAGAGGGAAAAGTTGATGACGTGAAAACCCCAATTCGAAATTTGGGTGTGGAAAACGGCTATCGAGGCGTGGTGGGAGAGGAAACGGTTCGGACTTCGGAGAGTAGCAATGACTCGCTTTCATTATAACGGGTTTATTCCGAAAAACTAACATGAGGCAGGATAGGTTATTTTATGAACAGAACTAAGCAAGGGCCAAAATCAGGTACAGGAAAGTCCTTTTAGTGCTATACAAAGAAGAAAACAGTGATTCTGATTTGATCCAGTCGGAAGATGCTAAGCCTTCAATCTTAAATCAAGTTTGTTGGCTTTTAATGTAGCCGTAACTAGGGAAAAAAAGAAGAATTAGGACCATGACTGCAACAATCGTCGATTGATTGATTGATAAATTGAAGCAAAAATCCACTGATTAGATGGATCCAAATCAAAAGAATCTCAACATAGCATAATTCGACTTTATCAACATGGAGCCATGGAGGTACACGAACATTAAGGACAGGTAGGTGCTACGGGACATCAAGATTATTCTCTTTCTTACTTATAGAGATATTGTACCCGCATTTCTGCAAATTATACCGTACATCTAATTTTACCAATATCTTGTGTTGTAGGAAATTGTATCTTGTAGCATTATCTTTCTTAAAATCTCATAAGTCCCAACAACCACCCACAAAAATGATTATATACCAAACTCAAGGAGATTAATACTCCCTCCGTCCCATATTATAAGCCCCGTTTGCTTTTTTGTTACTGTTCACAGTTGAAGGAAATCTTTAAGATTTCTTCCAATATATAAGAAAAAACATAGTCATGTGGGATCTTGTTTGATTCGTCTCAACGAGTACTTTGATAATATCAAAAATTTATAATTTTTATGATTACGTAATTAGAGATATTAACGATACAAAACTTACCTCGGCATTTGAACCCTCCCCAAATGGGGCTTATAATCCGGGACAGAGGGAGTATGACATTTTTGTGTATGATGGCTTTTAAATTTAAATAATTGTGCAAACGATTATGACATTTTTCCAATGTCTTACTGTATTTCTATCCCGTCATCATGACTCAACCTACCTAGTTTTAGAATGCAATAAATTAACTAAATCTAAAATAAGTAACACGAAGACTAATTAGTAAACATCATTACAATAAGGGGTGTAAGAATATTGAGCCATTATTACTACAGAATTGGTTGTCTTACCTTATGGAGTAGTTTCCTCCATGTTACCATAAGCTTGAAATCTTTAATCGATGTGAATTTAATTTGAAGAGGACTGTTGGAAAGGAAAAGCATTTGTACAATTGTACGTGTGGGAGTTGAAAAACCAAAGCAAATGAAGCGAGATTTCCTTGCCAAGACCCTCTCCAATTATTACCTTTTTGTTAGGGCCGGCACTATTTGCACCGGCCTACAGGCGCGCGGCAGTGGGTGCCGCGCGGTGCTTTCGGCGGTGGCCGGAGGTGGGGTGCCCGCGGTGAATCGGAAGTGGTAGGCGGTGGATCGATCGAGTTGTACAATTTTTTGGGTTGATTTCGTTCACGGATGGATCAATTATTATCATTAAAATCCACCGAATATTTTACCCTAAATCCTGAACCCTAAATCCTAAAAAGATTAAACTAGTGGCTAAAAAGATTAAACTAGTGGCTAAAAAAATTAAACTAGTGGCTAAAAAAATTAAACTAGTGGCTAAAAAAATTAAACTAGTGGGTATCCTACAAAATATTCCCTAATAGAGAATGGACAAACCCTTAAAAAAAGATTAAACTAGTGGCTAAAAAGATCGAATTAGGTTCGGGTTGAGTCGGGGACACCGGAGACACCCACCGAAGAGGTTCGGATCGAGTCGGGGACACCGAAGACACCCACCGAAGGCACTAGAGACACACCGACGGCCACCAGAGATACACCGGCGGCCGACACCGGCTGTCGGCCGGAAGTCACTGCCGCGCGGCAGTCACTTCCGTGCGGCGCTCAAGCGTCCCATCACGGTGCAAATAGGGCCTGTGGCCGGCTCAAATAGCTCACCCCTTTTGTTAGTGTGCCGTTGTATACTATTTCATATGTAGGGTACGTTCGTTTGTTAGTGTGCCGTTGTATACTATTTCATATTTTTTCAAAACATAACAATCCACCTAATATATAAAATTTGTAAAAAAAATTATACAAATAGTAGCATGATTAATGCCAAATAATATTATATATTTTTTCATAAATGGTTTTCTGACCCCTCTTCGAATAATTTCTGGATCCGCCACTGTATAGGAGAGTCGATGTTTTTGATATCTAACTACCTAATTCCAATTTTTTTGAATTAGGTGCCCCTCCTTTCGTCCCTTTTTTTTTCGCTCATTATTTATAATTTTTTTTAGGGATTTCGGTATCTTGAGTTTAAGGGTACTTCGGTCCAACTTCACGTATTTCTTGTATTTAAATTAGGAGAATTTGCTAATAAAACATCTAAATTCATACCCGGACCATCTCAATTTGAATTCTGAAACAACAACTCATTTTCGATCTTATAACGTGATGGTTAGGGTATTTCGATTTAGGTATAGATTTACTTGAATTAATTTATTTACAATTCAAACTTAATTTAATTCAATTGACGTGTTAACAAACTTTTATTAAATTGAATTATTCTAAAATAGAACATAGACAAATTTATTGTGCGAGTAAGAGATTATCAATTTCAAGTATTTGAGTATCCGACTATTCCTAATAAACCTAAAACTGTTGATAAAAAATTAATGTTGGTTTTTAAGAAAGAAAAGTATGAAAGAAGAATGCATGTGAAATTGATATTAATATTATTTATAATTATTTTATTTAATTTATTTATAATTATTTTATTTAATATTAATATAATATTAGGAAAAAAATATTGTGCCCCCTCTTTCAAAATTCTATGGTTCCGCCACTGCTTAAACGTTATATATGTACCACAACAAGCGTTTATTGGTTAATTATTCAACTAATCTTTATCTTAATTTGACGTGGATTAATAAATAAGAGCAGAGGCGAATCCAGGGGTCTAATAAGTTCAATAACCACCTTCTCCTAGATCAATTTATTTATTAAAAATATATATATATATATATATATTAATGTCTTATGTATACAAATAAAAAGAGCTATTAGTTTAATTGGTTGTGAAACAAGAGTTTAACTCAAAGGTTTGGGGTTCAAGTCTCCCATATCCCATCTTTTATATATTTTTTTAGATAAATAATAATTTGTGTCCTTTATTTTCTTTTTTATATAAATGTTTGTATTCCCTATTGTTTGTCCACGATGATTATGAAATAAGTTAAAAATTTTATAAGGTAATTGAATTAATCTTATTTAAAATTCTCACAATATATTTGATAATAATATTTTTTAGGTACTTCTCCTTACTATTTGTTCAAAAATATTTTCAAAATTATAAATTAGTTAAAAATATTTTTTCAAAACATAACAATCCACCTAATATATAAAATTTGTAAAAAAAATTATACAAATAGTAACATGATTAATGCCAAATAATATTATATAATTTTTCATAAATGGTTTTGTGACCCCTCTTCGAATAATTTCTGGATCCGCCACTGTATAGGAGAGTCGATGTTTTTGATATCTAACTACCTAATTCCAAATTTTTGTGTATGATGGCTTTTAAATTTAAATAATTGTGCAAACGATTATGACATTTTTCCAATGTCTTACAGTTTTTCTATCCCGTCATCATGACTCAACCTACCTAGTTTTAGAATGCAATAAATTAACTAAATCTAAAATAAGTAACAAGAAGACTAATTAGTAAACATCATTACAATAAGGGGTGTAAGAATATTGGGCCATTATTACTACAGAATTGGTTGTGTTACGTTATGGAGTAGTTTCCTCCACGTTACCATAAGCTTGAAATCTTTAATCGATGTGAATTTAATTTGAAGAGGACTGTTCGAAAGGAAAAGCATTTGTACAATTGTACGTGTGGGAGTTGAAAAACCAAAGCAAATGAAGCGAGATTTCCTTGCCAAGACCCTCTCCAATTATTACCTTTTTGTTAGGGCCGACACTATTTGCACCGGCCTACAGGCGCGCGGCAGTGGGCGCCGCGCGGTGCTTTCGGCGGTGGCCGGAGGTGGCCGGAGGTGGGGTGCCCGCGGTGAATCGGAAGTGGTAGGCGGTGGATCGATCGAGTTGTACAATTTTTTGGGTTGATTTCGTTCACGGATGGATCAATAACTATCATTGAAATCCACCGAATATTTTACCTTAAATCCTGAACCCTAAATCCTAAAAAGATTAAACTAGTGGCTAAAAAGATAAAACTAGTGGCTAAAAAAAATTAAACTAGTGGCTAAAAAAATTAAACTAGTGGGTATCCTACAAAATATTCCCTAATAGAGAATGGATAAACCCTTAAAAAAAGATTAAACTAGTGGCTAAAAAGATTGAATTAGGTTCGGGTTGAGTCGGGGACACCGGAGACACCCACCGAATAGGTTCGGATCGAGTCGGGGACACCGAAGACACGCACCGAAGGCACTAGAGACACACCGACGGCCACCAGAGATACACCAGCGGCCGGCACCGGCTGTCGGGCGGAAGTCACTGCCGCGCGGCAGTCACTTCCGTGCGGCGCTCAGGCGTCCCATCACGGTGCAAATAGGGCCTGTGGCCGGCTCAAATAGCTCACCCCTTTTGTTAGTGTGCCGTTGTATACTATTTCATATGTAGGGTACGTTCGTTTGTTAGTGTGCCGTTGTATACTATTTCATATTTTTTCAAAACATAACAATCCACCTAATATATAAAATTTGTAAAAAAAATTATACAAATAGTAACATGATTAATGCCAAATAATATTATATAATTTTTCATAAATGGTTTTGTGACCCCTCTTCGAATAATTTCTGGATCCGCCACTATATAGGAGAGTCGATGTTTTTGATATCTAACTACCTAATTCCAAATTTTTATGTATGATGGCTTTTAAATTTAAATAATTTTGCAAACGATTATGACATTTTTCCAATGTCTTACTGTTTTTCTATCCCCTCATCATGACTCAACCTACCTAGTTTTAGAATGCAATAAATTAACTAAATCTAAAATAAGTAACACGAAGACTAATTAGTAAACATCATTACAATAAGGGGTGTAAGAATATTGAGCCATTATTACTACAGAATTGGTTGTGTTACCTTATGGAGTAGTTTCCTCCACGTTACCATAAGCTTGAAATCTTTAATCGATGTGAATTTAATTTGAAGAGGACTGTTGGAAAGGAAAAGCATTTGTACAATTGTACGTGTGGGAGTTGAAAAACCAAAGCAAATGAAGCTAGATTTCCTTGCCAAGACCCTCTCCAATTATTACCTTTTTGTTAGGGCCGGCACTATTTGCACCGGCCTACAGGCGCGCGGCAGTGGGCGCCGCGCGGTGCTTTCGGCGGTGGCCGGAGGTGGCCGGAGGTGGGGTGCCCGCGGTGAATCGGAAGTGGTAGGCGGTGGATCGATCGAGTTGTACAATTTTTTGGGTTGATTTCGTTCACGGATGGATCAATAATTATCATTGAAATCCACCGAATATTTTACCCTAAATCCTGAACCCTAAATCCTAAAAAGATTAAACTAGTGGCTAAAAAGATTAAACTAGTGGCTAAAAAAAATTAAACTAGTGGCTAAAAAAATTAAACTAGTGGGTATCCTACAAAATATTCCCTAATAGAGAATGGATAAACCCTTAAAAAAAGATTAAACTAGTGGCTAAAAAGATCGAATTAGGTTCGGGTTGAGTCGGGGACACCGGAGACACCCACCGAAGAGGTTCGGATCGAGTCGGGGACACCGAAGACACCCACCGAAGGCACTAGAGACACACCGACTGCCACCAGAGATACACCGGCGGCCGGCACCGGCTGTCGGCCGGAAGTCACTGCCGCGCGGCAGTCACTTCCGTGCGGCGCTCAGGCGTCCCATCACGGTGCAAATAGGGCCTGTGGCCGGCTCAAATAGCTCACCCCTTTTGTTAGTGTGCCGTTGTATACTATTTCATATGTAGGGTACGTTCGTTTGTTAGTGTGCCGTTGTATACTATTTCATATTTTTTCAAAACATAACAATCCACCTAATATATAAAATTTGTAAAAAGAATTATACAAATAGTAACATGATTAATGCCAAATAATATTATATAATTTTTCATAAATGGTTTTGTGACCCCTCTTCGAATAATTTTTGGATCCGCCACTGTATAGGAGAGTCGATGTTTTTGATATCTAACTACCTAATTCCAAATTTTTGGAATTAGGTGCCCCTCCTTTCGTCCCTTTTTTTTCGCTCATTATTTATAAATATTTTTTTAGGAATTTCGGTATCTTTAGTTTAAGGGTACTTCGGTCCAACTTCACGTATTTCTTGTATTTAAATTAGGAGAATTTGCTAATAAAACATCTAAATTCATACCCGGACCATCTCAATTTGAATTCTGAAACAACAACTCATTTTCGATCTTATAACGTGATGGTTAGGGTATTTCGATTTAGGTATAGATTTACTTGAATTAATTTATTTACAATTCAAACTTAATTTAATTCAATTGACGTGTTAACAAACTTTTATTAAATTGAATTATTCTAAAAAGGAACATAGACAAATTTATTGTGCGAGTAAGAGATTATCAATTTCAAGTATTTGAGTATCCGACTATTCCTAATAAACCTAAAACTGTTGATAAAAAATTAATGTTGGTTTTTAAGAAAGAAAAGTATGAAAGAAGAATGCATGTGAGATTGATATTAATATTATTTATAATTATTTTATTTAATATTATTTATAATTATTTTATTTAATATTAATATAATATTAGGAAAAAATATTGTGCCCCCTCTTTCAAAATTCTATGGTTCCGCCACTGCTTAAACGTTATATATGTACCACAACAAGCGTTTATTGGTTAATTATTCAACTGATCTTTATCTTAATTTGACGTGGATTAATATATAAGAGCAGAGGCGAATCCAGGGGTCTTGGGGTCTAATAAGTTCAGTAACCACCTTCTCCTAGATCAATTTATTTATTAAAAATAAATAAATATATATATATATATATTAATGTCTTATGTATACAAATAAAAAGAGCTATTAGTTTAATTGGTTATGAAACAAGAGTTTAACTCAAAGGTTTGGGGTTCAAGTCTCCCATATCCCATCTTTTATATATTTTTTTAGATAAATAATAATTTGTGTCCTTTATTTTCTTTTTTATATAAATGTTTGTATTCCCTATTGTTTGTCCACGATGATTATGAAATAAGTTAAAAATTTTATAAGGTAATTGAATTAATCTTATTTAAAATTCTCACAATATATTTGATACTAATATTTTTTAGGTACTTCTCCTTACTATTTGTCCAAAAATATTTTCAAAATTATAAATTAGTTCAAAATATTTTTTCAAAACATAACAATCCACCTAATATATAAAATTTGTAAAAAAAAATTATACAAATAGTAACATGATTAATGCCAAATAAAATTATATATTTTTTCATAAATGGTTTTGTGACCCCTCTTCGAATAATTTCTGGATCCGCCACTGTATAGGAGAGTCGATGTTTTTGATATCTAACTACCTAATTCCAAATTTTTGTGTATGATGGCTTTTAAATTTAAATAATTGTGCAAACGATTATGACATTTTTCCAATGTCTTACTGTTTTTCTATCCCGTCATCATGACTCAACCTACCTAGTTTTAGAATGCAATAAATTAACTAAATCTAAAATAAGTAACACGAAGACTAATTAGTAAACATCATTACAATAAGGGGTGTAAGAATATTGAGCCATTATTACTACATAATTGGTTGTCTTACCTTATGGAGTAGTTTCCTCCACGTTACCATAAGCTTGAAATCTTTAATCGATGTGAATTTAATTTGAAGAGGACGGTTGGAAAGGAAAAGCATTTGTACAATTGTACGTGTGGGAGTTGAAAAACCAAAGCAAATGAAGCCAGATTTCCTTGCCAAGACCCTCTCCAATTATTACCTTTTTGTTAGGACCGGCACTATTTGCACCGGCCTACAGGCACGCGGCAGTGGGCGCCGCGCGGTGCTTTCGGCGGTGGCTGGAGGTGGGGTGCCCGCGGTGAATCGGAAGTGGTAGGCGGTGGATCGATCGAGTTGTACAATTTTTTGGGTTGATTTCGTTCACGGATGGATCAATTATTATCATTGAAATCCACCGAATATTTTACCCTAAATCCTGAACCCTAAATCCTAAAAAGATTAAACTAGTGGCTAAAAAGATTAAACTAGTGGCTAAAAAAATTAAACTAGTGGCTAAAAAAATTAAACTAGTGGGTATCCTACAAAATATTCCCTAATAGAGAATGAATAAACCCTTAAAAAAATATTAAACTAGTGGCTAAAAAGATCGAATTAGGTTCGGGTTGAGTCGGGGACACCAGAGACACCCACCGAAGAGGTTTGGATCGAGTCGGGGACACCGAAGACACCCACCGAAGGCACTAGAGACACACCGACGGCCACCGGAGATACCGGCGGCCGGCACCGGCTGTCGGCCGGAAGTCACTGCCGCGCGGCAGTCACTTCCGTGCGGCGCTCAGGCGTCCCATCACGGTGCAAATAGGGCTTGTGGCCGGCTCAAATAGCTCACCCCTTTTGTTAGTGTGCCGTTGTATACTATTTCATATGTAGGGTACGTTCGTTTGTTAGTGTGCCGTTGTATACTATTTCATATTTTTTCAAAACATAACAATCCACCTTAATATATAAATTTTGTAAAAAAAATTATACAAATAGTAACATGATTAATGCCAAATAATATAATATAATTTTTCATAAATGGTTTTGTGACCCCTCTTCGAATAATTTCTGGATCCGCCACTGTATAGGATAGTCGATGTTTTTGATATCTAACTACCTAATTCCAAATTTTTGGAATTAGGTGCCCCTCCCTTCGTCCCTTTTTTTTCGCTCATTATTTATAATTTTTTTTTTAGGAATTTCGGTATCTTTAGTTTAAGGGTACTTCGGTCCAACTTCACGTATTTCTTGTATTTAAATTAGGAGAATTTGCTAATAAAACATCTAAATTCATACCCGGACCATCTCAATTTGAATTCTGAAACAACAACTCATTTTCGATCTTATAACGTGATGGTTAGGGT
This sequence comes from Rheum nobile, assembly GCA_027886185.1. Taxonomy (NCBI): domain Eukaryota; kingdom Viridiplantae; phylum Streptophyta; class Magnoliopsida; order Caryophyllales; family Polygonaceae; genus Rheum; species Rheum nobile. The sequence goes on along the minus strand of WOAB01000232.1, from coordinate 1,147,317 downwards.
ATTTCGATTTAGGTATAGATTTACTTGAATTAATTTATTTACAATTCAAACTTAATTTAATTCAATTGACGTGTTAACAAACTTTTATTAAATTGAATTATTCTAAAAAGGAACATAGACAAATTTATTGTGCGAGTAAGAGATTATCAATTTCAAGTATTTGAGTATCCGACTATTCCTAATAAACCTAAAACTGTTGATAAAAAATTAATGTTGATTTTTAAGAAAGAAAAGTATGAAAGAAGAATGCATGTGAGATTGATATTAATATTATTTATAATTATTTTATTTAATATTATTTATAATTATTTTATTTAATATTAATATAATATTAGGAAAAAATATTGTGCCCCCTCTTTCAAAATTCTATGGTTCCGCCACTGCTTAAACGTTATATATGTACCACAACAAGCGTTTATTGGTTAATTATTCAACTGATCTTTATCTTAATTTGACGTGGATTAATATATAAGAGCAGAGGCGAATCCAGGGGTCTTGGGGTCTAATAAGTTCAGTAACCACCTTCTCCTAGATCAATTTATTTATTAAAAATAAATAAATATATATATATATATATATTAATGTCTTATGTATACAAATAAAAAGAGCTATTAGTTTAATTGGTTATGAAACAAGAGTTTAACTCAAAGGTTTGGGGTTCAAGTCTCCCATATCCCATCTTTTATATATTTTTTTAGATAAATAATAATTTGTGTCCTTTATTTTCTTTTTTATATAAATGTTTGTATTCCCTATTGTTTGTCCACGATGATTATGAAATAAGTTAAAAATTTTATAAGGTAATTGAATTAATCTTATTTAAAATTCTCACAATATATTTGATACTAATATTTTTAGGTACTTCTCCTTACTATTTGTCCAAAAATATTTTCAAAATTATAAATTAGTTCAAAATATTTTTTCAAAACATAACAATCCACCTAATATATAAAATTTGTAAAAAAAATTATACAAATAGTAACATGATTAATGCCAAATAATATTATATATTTTTTCATAAATGGTTTTGTGACCCCTCTTCGAATAATTTCTGGATCCGCCACTGTATAGGAGAGTCGATGTTTTTGATATCTAACTACCTAATTCCAAATTTTTGTGTATGATGGCTTTTAAATTTAAATAATTGTGCAAACGATTATGACATTTTTCCAATGTCTTACTGTTTTTCTATCCCGTCATCATGACTCAACCTACCTAGTTTTAGAATGCAATAAATTAACTAAATCTAAAATAAGTAACACGAAGACTAATTAGTAAACATCATTACAATAAGGGGTGTAAGAATATTGAGCCATTATTACTACATAATTGGTTGTCTTACCTTATGGAGTAGTTTCCTCCACGTTACCATAAGCTTGAAATCTTTAATCGATGTGAATTTAATTTGAAGAGGACTGTTGGAAAGGAAAAGCATTTGTACAATTGTACGTGTGGGAGTTGAAAAACCAAAGCAAATGAAGCCAGATTTCCTTGCCAAGACCCTCTCCAATTATTACCTTTTTGTTAGGACCGGCACTATTTGCACCGACCTACAGGCACGCGGCAGTGGGCGCCGCGCGGTGCTTTCGGCGGTGGCTGGAGGTGGGGTGCCCGCGGTGAATCGGAAGTGGTAGGCGGTGGATCGATCGAGTTGTACAATTTTTTGGGTTGATTTCGTTCACGGATGGATCAATTATTATCATTGAAATCCACCGAATATTTTACCCTAAATCCTGAACCCTAAATCCTAAAAAGATTAAAGTAGTGGCTAAAAAGATTAAACTAGTGGCTAAAAAAAATTAAACTAGTGGCTAAAAAAATTAAACTAGTGGGTATCCTACAAAATATTCCCTAATAGAGAATGGATAAACCCTTAAAAAAAGATTAAACTAGTGGCTAAAAAGATCGAATTAGGTTCGGGTTGAGTCGGGAACACCGGAGACACCCACCGAAGAGGTTCGGATCGAGTCGGGGACACCGAAGACACCCACCGAAGGCACTAGAGACACACCGACGGCCACCAGAGATACACCGGCGGCCGGCACCGGCTGTCGGCCGGAAGTCACTGCCGCGCGGCAGTCACTTCCGTGCGGCGCTCAGGCGTCCCATCACGGTGCAAATAGGGCCTGTGGCCGGCTCAAATAGCTCACCCCTTTTGTTAGTGTGCCGTTGTATACTATTTCATATGTAGGGTACGTTCGTTTGTTATCGATACTAAAAATATGGGATATCGGATATAAGTACCAATATAGATATCAAATATGGATATGAGTGATATTAATATATCAGGAGTGATATTATTGATATACCCAATTCATGAGAGATATTAAAATAGATGGATTTGCAGAAAACCACCCCTTAAATAGGCCTATTTGTCAACAACCATTCGTTATACACGTAATTACTTGAGCCCACCCTTTAAATGCATTCCGTTAGCGCTGAACCACCCTGATGCGTCCCTACCCTGTAATATCCCTCAATTTTTAGTAAGGTTATTTGGATAATTTTTCTCAACCTTCACTAATTAATTATTTCGCTTTCAGTGAAGTTCAGATTTTCTGAGATATCCACGACATCCGTATTAATTTCCTGAGTGGTATAATATACTTTTAATTTATTTTCGGGATTTAGAATATTTGTTTGGAGACAAACACATAATTTTCAAGGTTAAATGCCCATCCCCATTTTAATATTCTAAAACCCCTACTCCTTGTCTCCCCCGACATGTGTGGCGCCGAAAGGCTAGTCCCCGACATAGCTTTTCTTGATCCCTCCCCGGCTTAGCCTCTCGAGCCATGTGTTGGTCGGAGCTGCCCCTTCCATGGCTATTTATATAGAGCTCGATGGGTGCAGCATCACCACACTTCATCTCTCCCGCTTCACTCCCATGTTCCTCTCAAGAAGCTCCCCTGTGAAGGCAGAACACCGCGAGCTCCTGTGCGAGCCGAGAGCCACCGCGATGCCCCCGTGCGAGTCGCAGCTGGTGTAGCCGCTGCTCCTCCCCTGGCGCCGCTCCATCTCCGGCGTCGACTAGCCGATCGAAGCCAGCCGAGCTCCCTGTTGTTGTTGTGTGCTGTTGCTCTGTTTTGGGTTGTTTGAATTGGAGAAGGAGATGGTGAACAGTACCCAAGTGGGCCCCCCCTCCTTTGTTTATATTCTTGTTGGGCCGTAAGCCCATTTAGCCTTTTCGTCCACATTCGACCCAAAATCATTCGAGCGGTATATTTTCGATACCCTTTCGTCCGTATTTTCTTTAGGAAAATTTAATAAATATTTTATGATTTAATATCATAAATATTTATTAAATATAATTCATTAAATTTGTCCAGTCAAATTAATTGATATTAATTAATATGTCATATGCCGGATCGCGTATGGACCCGTAATCTGTCGGAGCTATACCCGTGTCGAGCCCGGATTCCCGTCGTCATTATGCTTCTCTGCGGACTAAGGCAAGTGGTGTTTCGCTCTTGCTCGTTCGTTTCATATTTACATTAGTTATCACTTATTTATCTGATTAATTAATTTGGAGCGATTATTCTGTTTGTCTGAAAAAGGTTTTGAAAACTGTTTTGGAAAAATCATATAATAGGTTGTATATCTGTTAGACAGCGCTATTAATGATGATCGCCTTGCGGGCATTTATGTGGATTTATCCAGAACTGTTGTTGTGCTAGAACTGCTTAGTTAGCACTAGTTGTAGGAACGTCATTTGGACTCTATCCAGTCGTTTCTTTATAATCGGGTAGAGGGGTGGCTCGTCCCCATCCAATACCATTTTTAAGGTCATGACCGGTCTCTTCCACAAGAGTGGAGAGGCAGGACACTTGGTGTCATTATTCTGGGATATATTTCCCTTTTCGGTGTGCGTCCCTCTCTAGTAAACGCATACTAAGATGTGCCGTCCCAATTAAGGGGTGCACATATTTCCCTTTTCGGTGTGCGTCACTCTCGACGAAACGTACGCTAAGATGTGTCGTTCCAATGGCGGGGTACACATATAAAAGTCTATAAAGTGATACTTGTTTTGAAATACAAACAGATAAGGGCCGTAGGTTCGCCCATAATTAATAAACCATTGACGAGTAGTGCAACTAAGTAAATAGTGCAGTTAGGAAAACTCGTCTTGGCTTGAATGTAGTACGTCGTTCCAATCTGGATTCGCTGTAAGGCGGTGAGGTTGGTCGGAGACCGAAGCATCTCAGTCAGCTTTTAAACCATTTGTGTGTTGTAATGATAAGTGCGGTTAAGCATAAGATTAATAAGTTTAAGCACCATGTAAGTGCAATCTGGGTGAACGTAATATCACCCTGTGTAATAATAACTCCGTTGTTACTCGGAATAGTGTTAAGCCTCGTGTGTGTGTGCTTGTGTGTTATTTTAATTTGGGTCGACATTATGGTCACCCTAAGATTTAAAGTTGTATATCTGCTCTTAATCATGTTGTATGCATTAGTGCATATAAAGTGTTGTGAAGGAATAATTGATGGGATAATTCTTCAGGAACTCGTTTTTCCTATTATGGTCTTGGGTAAGACTGTGAAATCCGGAGTTAGAAAGGTCAGAATCATAAATAAAGTATGACCCATGTAGGACCAATGGTTAAAGCTTTTGGGTAAGCCAAGTGTACGAAATCATAGTTATCCTTTGGGGAGATCTATTTGAGATTAATTTGAGGTAACATAAGTAAATGATGCGATTAAGTCCTGGATGGATAGTAATTTGTGTACAGAATGAAGAGTAATGACTCTTGGGAACTGTTAAGGATTGACATCGTGTGAGTATGTCATCTATAAGGCTTAAGGTGCAACTCTTGAAGGAGGATTAAGTTGTAAAGTGATTGTGTTTAAGGTGATCACTTTAATGGAAGGTCACAGTTTAAGGATAAGATATGTTGATCTTGAAGTAATAAGGATTCGGTAAGGTTTATTACATGATGCGTAGTATGGAGATAAGGTTGTAAGATGGCGAAGTGATTAAAGATAAATGTGTGGAGTTAATCTTTTAAGAGATTAAGGGTTATCTCTTATAAGTTAGCTTGTGTTATAAGCATTAAGATAGATGTATCATTTTCAGAATGATGTCCCAAGGTATTAAGGGTAATATCTCAGGAGATACGTTTCAAGAAACGCAGGCATAAGATATGGTGATCTTTATTGAAACTTAAAGGATTTAAGTTAGAATGTGGCATAAGGGCCAAATTCGATGAAGATGAGTAAATGAAATGACGTTCCTAGAACTCCTATATTTTTTTTAAGCTGAGTGCCGTTGTGGCTAAGTTAAGCAGAGAGGGCGGTTGAACCAAAACCCCATCTTGTTTTAAATATTTGCGCGTATTACTGTATATGTCTCTGCTTTGTGCACTTGCTAGTCTATTCATTAGACTAACCACCTGTATTTTTGTTATTTGCATCGTCATGGTGGTGTCGTCCGTCCGTTTCGGCACATACAAGTCCGAGAAGGCTAGAGCGACTATGAGAATGAACGGGGTTTTCAACAAGTTATTTTGTTGTTATATTTAAAAGACTTCCGTTGTGTTATATTCAATTGCTTTAAAGACTTCCGCTGTATTAAATTCTGATGATGTACTTTAACGTCTGGAATCATGTGTAATTCCGAGACTTTGGTTTTAATAAAAGTTATGATTTTAGTATTGTAAATGTGGTTTGATAGTTATATCGTTTGGAAAAGTCTGGGGTGACTTCGGGATTTCATATCCGGGGTCATCGGCATGTAATGCTTTCAAAGGGTAATGATTTGGGGGTGTTACATACCCAACATGGATGCCAAGGAAGAGGAAGATGCCTTGCGCGTTCCATCAGATGGGCCAATCACCAGGGCACGCGCGAAGAGAATTGCCAACGCGACAAATTCCATCATTCATCGCGTCGTTAGAAGCCAAGGCACAATGGAGCCCAGTGAAGAAAACGCGTTCTCTCTGAAGCGCCTCCAAAACAGCCCAGAGATCGCGTTCAATATTCGCCTCCTTTCAACCATCAAAGGAACGCGATCTATTTGAATCAAATCATGATCTTTGGCATTTATTGCAAATCTTTTCAAATTAGATTGTGATCTTCCATAGTTAATGTAATCTTTTAGTATTAATTAGTCAGACTTGGGGCGTGTGCTCCACGCTTGCAGCGTGGGCCGGCCCATTAGGTCACGCGACCTTAGTATAAAAGGACATCTCGCCCTCTGTAATCTTTTTACGTCTAATTTTAATCAAGAGCTTGAGTTTGAGAGCTAAATTGCCTCCTCCCATTTTGATCGGACGTCACAAATTCTATCTTCTCATCTCCTTCCTCCGTGCCGACGCTACGGTACCATCTCGATTCACTCGAGAATATCTCCGTGCCGACGCTACGGCATCGTCTCGATTCACTCGAGAATATCTCCGCTGCCGATGCTACGGCTCATACTCGATCACTTTCTAGTCCATATCATCCGTTGTCGCCCTCTCTTTCACGCGTTCCACGTTCATTCCACCAATCCAAGGCCGCACGACTCCCAATACAAGATCGAGATCCTTTCGTCCCTAGTAGGAACGCATCAACTGGCATCAGAGCCTTGATCTTGTAAGTCGCTTTCAAGTCCTTTTGTTCACGTAAATTTTTTCTCGCCCACCATACTTGCTTCCGCCACCACCACCATTTTCACAAAAAAAATTCTTTACCCCTACTACCTTCGGTTTCTACAAGAGCATCTCTTGGCCGAATCTCTGCTTGCTCCCAGTGAATCTTGTGTGTTTTGCTTGTTTTAAATCTGCGTAATTAATTGTTGATTTGCTTGATCGATTGCGTAACTTTCGCTTTGAATACTTGCCATATTCAACGCGTTGACCACAAAATTTGAATCAAGATCTTTCTCTCTCCAATCACGCAAATCAAGTGATTTCTTTCCTCAGTTACTTAGCCGTTATTTTATTTTCATTTATTTCAGATCCGATCTTCAATTAATACGAGATCTCGGATTTGAAATTCAAAAAAAAAAAGCACAGTTGATTCAAAACAAAAACAAAAGATCGCGACGTTTTGCAACGAGAAGTAAAGCCAAAATAAGGCAACCTTCTCCCACCAACGGCTAGGCTCATCTTCTTAATCTCCCCACCGTCTAGTGTCTCGCGTGGTTTTCTGTCTTGTTTTAACGCGTTATTTACGCAAAAGATTAAGACTTCATTCTTTTGGTTACGTGGTTTTCTTGCTTGCATTTCACACTTGCTTTGCTTGCCTGTAAGCCGCCCTCAAGGCTAAAAGAACGCGCTAACCCACGTGAACACTTGTTACTTGTGAGTGCTTGCTTGTTCATTGCTTTCTTGTCTTTTGTGCAATTTTACTTGCGATGTCGGATCATGTTCTTATAGGTTCCATTGAGGCGCCGACTGGTGCAAATGCACACGGAAACAACAACCCCCTACAACAACAACAAAACGAGCAACAAGAAGCGTTGCCTCAGGTTGATCCACTTCAACAACCTATTCTTCAACTCTCGAAAGAACAACATGAGATTCAGGCATTAAGACGCCAACTTGCAGAGTCCCAGGCAAGGGAACACGCTGCTTTGCTCCACCCCACACCCACCTTGCAGATCCCTATGGATCCCTTGGTCGTGCAAAATCAAACAAAGGCTGGACCAAGCAAACAATGCGTTGATAAGGGCAAAGGCGTGATGCCCTCAACTTCAAACCAACAACTGCGCCTGAACCGGATACAATCTGTCATCGAGAGCCGACAAGGTTATGTCTCGCATCGGGATCGCTATGCTCAACACGCTACCCCACTTCGCGAGGACGTCTACTCCGATGACGATGAAGATTCTCAAGGTGAGTACTCTAACGAGTATGATTTTGATGACAGGTACAAAACCAGAGGCACCAGAGACCAACGCGAGGTAGCCACAACCACACATGCTGGCAAAGATCGAAGGGGAAATCGTGCTACAACTCTACCGCGATCTTCCAATCGCAACAGAGAGGTTATGTCGCGTCACAAACATCACGACCCCACACCTGTCCCCTTCAATGTGGAAAACCATCTAGGCCACTAGAGCGCGCGAACTCCTCGCTATGGCTCAGATGGCTACTACTCCAACACTCCTCTCCACCAAGACGATTTCGAGGAGTTTGATGATGAAGAGATGGAGGATTCAGGGATGATCAACCCGGGGAACTTCCATCTCCCCCTTGGTGATCCAATGGAGTTATAAGACCATCCTCAGGACTGGATGCCCCCAGCTCAACTCCAACCAGGTCGCCAGCGCCATCAACACACTCATGTGAGAGACCCACAACTCCCAACATCCCATCATCGCGGTAACAGAAATGCGAGAAGGGATCCACGAGTCCAGGCCTAATTCCAACAGGCTCCTGCCCATCAATATGCTCCCCTCGACATTCCAGCGCCTCGCCTCCAAAGAACGCGAGAACCAACTGCTCTGAGGCTTAATCGCCATGACATCAAGGTAAAACTTGAACATTTCTTTGGTGAATATAATCCTGCAGTTTTTCTTGAATGGTTGCAGGCCACAGAGTACACGTTGATCTTCACCCAGATCCCAAAAGAAGATTATGTGGCCGCTGCCACTGTTCACTTCAGAGGTGCCGTGCGAGTCTGGTGGCACCGCTTTGTTGATGATCGCGTTCGAAGAAACCTGGTGCCTCTGACTGAATGGCACCAACTGAAGTACATGATGACCCAGAAGTATGTCCCTCAGGACTACAAAAACCAGATGCGCCTGGATATTGCCATGGTAAAGCAAGGGTCCAAGACACCCCTCGAGTTCTTCTCTCAACTCGAGGATATGTACTACAAGGCTTCCATCAGCGTGGCTCCATCCACCATGAGGACGAGGTTCTTGAGTAGTCTCAACACCAACATCAGAGACCAATTGGAGATCCTGCCCATTAAGAACTTGAACGACTTGACGCACACCGCGATGCAAATCCACAATCAACTCGTCCAAAAGCGTCAAGTCCCTTACCAACAATATGGGCAAAGAAGGTATGACTCCCACACTAGTCAATTCCCTTCTACTAATGTGCGCGGTCTTCCCCCAGGAAACAATTTGTCTTCTCAGAACAAACAAGGAAAGATCGCGCCAAATACTAGAAGTGTTGCACGCGCGCCGCCACCAAAGGGTACTCCAACTACCCAAGAAAGAGCGCGTGACATCGAGTGCTACAAATGTGGAGGCAGAGGGCACATGATGAGGAATTGCCCTAACAACAAGAAAGTTATGTTCTCCACCGTCTCCCAGGGCTATGAATCTTATGAGGAGGAAGAATCCCTCGAGACAATTGATGAAGCTATGGAAGATGACGAGGAGGCTTACACATGTGAAGCCACCGCGATGCATGAAGGCACCGCGCTGAGCCTTGTCACGCGACGTTTGCTCACTGTCAAGGAAGCCAACCTTGGTGACCAACGCGAGAATCTCTTCTACACGCGTTGCTTAGTCAAGACAGCGACCTTGAGCGTGATCATTGATGGAGGAAGCTGTTGCAACATCACCAACGAGAAAGTGGTCAACCACTTCAACCTTCCCACTACTCCTCATCCTCAACCATATGGATTGCAATGGATTTCGTCGAGTTCTGGTAACACTGTAACTCGTCAATGTCTAATTTCATTTTCTATTGCTCAATACACAGATACTGTATTGTGTGATGTTATTACCATGGACGCGACACACTTGTTGTTGGGGCGCCCATGGCAGTTTGATCGACGCGTTCTTCACGATGGATTTTTAAACACTTATGTGTTTACTTATCACGGGAAGCGCGTCACACTCTTACCAATGTCGCCACATGAGATATTGCAGGATCAGGTGGAGCGTGATAGACAAAAAGGCCCTTGCAGCAGCAAAAAGTCAAGGCACCAAGAGTACGTGTTCTTCTGCTGGTGACGCCAAGTCCATCAACGACAACGCGTCGATGGAAAGAACGCGCTCCAAAGAAGGGTCACAGCCCACAACTGGAAGTAAACCATTGCAAGGAACCTGTGAGCACAGACTCCTTCTCGCGAGGCCAAGTGACCTCACTGCAACTCTGAATGGCAAGGCACCTTGCTTCTTACTTGTGCCAACGCCATGTGCCCAAGACGCGCCTACTCTGGCAGAAATGCCCAACGCGATCTCGAAACTGCTTGAGGAATTCAAAGACTTGTTTCCAGAGGAGCTACCCCAAGGCCTACCACCTCTGCACGGAATTGAGCACCAAATCGACTTGGTGCCTGGTGCCTCCCTTCCAAACAGGGCAGCTTATCGCGCTGGTCCAGATGAAACAAATGAGCTCCAGCGTCAGGTGCAAGAGTTGCTAGACCGTGGCTACGTGAGGGAATCCTTAAGCCCTTGCGCGTCCCAGTCATTCTTGTACCCAAGAAGGATGGATCATGGCGCATGTGTATCGACTGCCACGCCATCAACCAGATTACTGTCAAGTACAGGCACACAATCCCTCGCCTTGACGACATGCTCGATGAGCTGCATGGCGCGACACTCTTCACCAAGATCGACCTCAAGAGTGGATATCATCAGATTCGCATGCAAAAAGGTGACGAGTGGAAGACCGCATTCAAGACCAAGTACGGTCTCTACAAATGGCTAGTCATGCCTTTCGGCCTTACCAACGCGCCAGGCACCTTCATGAGGCTAATGAACCATGTCCTCCGAGATTTTTTGGGAAACTTTGTTGTCGTTTACTTTGATGACATTCTGGTTTATTCTCGTAGTCTGGATGATCATGTAAAGCACCTTAGGCTTGTGTTAGAGTGCTTAAGAAAGGAACAATTGTATGTCAACCTTGGCAAGTGTCGGTTCGCCTCCGACACAACAAACTTCCTCGGCTACGTGGTGTCCAAAGATGGACTACGCGTTGATGAAGAAAAGGTGAAGGCCATCAGGGATTGGCCAACTCCTACAATGCCAACCATGGTGAGAAGCTTCCTTGGCTTAGCCGGCTTCTACAGAAGATTCGTGAGAGACTTCAGCTCCATCGCCGCGCCTTTGCATGAACTAACCAAGAAGGGTGCCGCGGTGAATTGGAAGGAGCGAGAAGCTCACTAGGGCCACCCTCAACTACCCAACATATGACAAGGAGCTTTATGCATTGATCCGCGTACTAAAGACTTGGCAGCACTACCTATGGCCAAGGGAGTTCGTAATCCACTCCGATCACGCGGCCATCAGCTACCTAAAGAGCCAAGCTCATCTCAGCTGCCGCCATGCTCGATGGGTGGAATTCATGGAAACATTTCCATACATGGTGGTTCATAAGAAAGGTAAGGAGAATGTGGTAGCCGATGCCCTTTCTCGCAGGTATGTTCTTCTTACCCATCTTCAGTCCAAACTCCTGGGGTTCGCGTTAATTAAAGATTTATATGTGCTTGAACCCTTCTTTAAACCAATTATTGAGCATTGTTTTAGAGATCGCGAGTTCGATACTTACTTCTTACAGGAGGGGTATCTTTACAAGGCATGTCGCTTGTGCATTCCCAGCTCCCCAATTCGCAAGCTTCCGATCCAAGAGGCACATGAAGGACGCGGTCATTTCGGCGTGACCAAAATGTTAGCTGCTCTTCGCGAGCACTTCTTCTGTCCAAAGATGACCACCCAGGTGACGCGATACTGCAACAACTGTGTTACCTGTCAGCGCGCTAAATCAACCTCTCATCCTTATGGGTTGTACACACCACTGCCCATTCTCTTAGCCCCTTGGGAGGACTTGTCCATGGACTTCATAACGGGCTTGCCTCCCTCCAGACGAGGTAAGGATTCTATCTTTGTAGTGGTTGATAGGTTCTCTAAAATGTCTCATTTTATTGCGTGCAAAACCACCCATTCTGCTTCTGAAATCGCCGCGTTGTTCTTCGACAACGTGGTACATTTACATGGGATACCGCGGTCTATGGTTAGTGATCGCGACACAAAATTTGTGGGGTTATTCTGGAGAACACTTTGGGGGAAACTGGGCACAAAACTCTTATACTCCACTAGTTACCACCCCCAAACCGATGGTCAAACTGAAGTGACCAACAGAACCCTAGGTGCCTTGCTTAGGACCATGCTGAAGACCAACCCAAAGGGTTGTGAGGACTTACTTTCAATTGTTGAGTTCTCTTATAACAGGTCCATGCATTCAGCAACAAAGCTCGCGCCCTTTGAAGTGGTGTATGGCAGGAACCCGCTCACCCCCATGGACCTACTACCGCGTCCTCTGAAGGACAATGAGCATCCCACATCGGCAAACCGAGCGAGAATGATCCAGGAACTTCACCAAAGAACGCGGGATCAACTGGAACGACGCGCTGGTCAATATGCAAAACAACATAACCTTAGGGTCAACGCGTCATTTTTGCACCAGGAGATATGGTGTGGATCCACCTTCGCAAAGGCCGCTTCCCTGCTAAAAGAAAGTCTAAGCTGGCACAACGAGGTGATGGTCCCTTTGAAGTTGTGAAGGCCATTGGCGATAATGCCTACGAGATCGCCTTACCCCCAGAATATGGCGTGCACAATACCTTCAACGTTGCAGACTTGGAGGCGTATGTAGAGCCTGAATCAGATGATGGTGAAGCGGGGACGCTTCACATCCAAGTGGGGGAGGGTGATGCGTCCCTACCCAACATGGATGCCAAGGAAGAGGAAGATGCCTTGCGCGTTCCATCAGATGGGCCAATCACCAGGGCACGCGCGAAGAGAATTGCCAATGCGACAAATTCCATCATTCATCGCGTCGTTAGAAGCCAATACATAATGGATCCCAGTGAAGAAAACGCGTTCTCTCTGAAGCGCCTCCAAAACAGCCCAGAGATCGCGTTCAATATTCGCCTCCTTTCAACCATCAAAGGAACGCGGTCTATTTGAATCAGATCATGATCTTCAGCATTTATTTCAAATCTTTTCAAATTAGATTGTGATCTTCCATAGTTAATGTAATCTTTTAGCATTAATTAGTCAGACTTGGGGCGTATGTGATACACACGATTATGTTGTGTGTATAGACGGGGTTTTAGCATTGATTTAGTGGTGTTTTAGGATACGTTGGAGGAGTTTTGGAGTATTGGCGAGGAGGTGCTGAAGACACACTTTTGGAGGCCTTGGGAGCATTCGGAGCGGAAGATACGAAGACACTGAAGGAATGGAAGTACGGCGACCGCCGCCAAAGGATCTCCAGCGACCATGGCTACGACTTGAGAACGGCGACCGCCATTTAAAGCCGGAGACCGCCGCGATTACGGCGATCGCCGCCCTTCTTACGGAGCCCGCCGCCCGTGTCAGAAGCCCACCGAGTCCGTTTCCAGATCTGCTTTATTTTGGACTATTTTTATTACGTTTTTAGTATTTTCGTTCAATGTTAATTTTGGAGACTTATTTACTTTTAGTATTTAAGGGTAGAGGAAAGACTTGTTTTCCATCATATCTCTCGAACCCTAATTTCATTCTACGTACTTTGCTATGAAGAACTAAGCCACTCTTGCTTAGTCAGACGCTGAAGCTTTCGTTTTGATTCAGTTGTGAGATTCTCGTTCTTAATCTATTGCATGTATTTTATCTATTCTCTTGCTTGATTACTTATGATTGATATTGATAATCTCTAGCCTGCACAACTAGGGTTTGTCGTTATTGATCTATTGCTAGATTTAGATTGTTACTGGTTGAGCATATCTATTTCAGAGTAGCAATTGCATCGTACTAGTATATGGTTGTGCTAGTCTTATCCAGAAGAGAACTGATCTACATTCTAGGTTAAAAGCTGGTTGTTTTATGCTAGAACTGTATCCAATTATACTCTTATTCTTAACGCTGCTGTTAAACTGAATCTTGATAGTTTCAGGGTTGTTTAATTAGTTAGTACTAATAGTATCTGGTTGTGCTATTAGTTATATCTGAAAAGGAATTGGAATTTCCATTGCATGAGATTTTGATTGAGTATCTAGGATCAACTTGTCATACGAATAGTGGATGTTGTTTGACTAAGTGCTTTTCCCATCACTGATTTCACAACTTTTAGTCTGTTTACCTTTTGCATGCTTAGATTTACTTAAACAAACAAAACCCCCTTTTGGTTACTTTGGATTGACATATAAATTACATATAAAGATAGAATCTGTCTCCATGTGGACTCGACCTTTACTTACATAGGACTACAATTTAAGGTTTGTTTGGATATTTTGCATAGTAGGAATTAGCACGACAAATTCCTGTTATCAAATTGGCGTCGTTGCCGGGGAAGGCAATAATCTATTTTGTGTGTGTGATTTGTGTGCCAACCTTGGTGTGAACCTATCTTATGGTTCACACCCGTGTTACTAATAATCTACCTCTAGTTCTTGATCCAGAAATCGAGAGAACTTTTCTTCAAGCTCGCAGGGCTGCGAATATACTACTTCAGGAAGCCGAAAGAATGGCCGCTCGTGTTACTCGTGAGTCCTTGACATCTCCTAACTTGGAGCAACCAACTCGTGATGTGCAATTCCCTGCCCTTGGTGATGGGGTTAAATTTGATCTCAAGACAGGAGTAGTCCATTTACTCCCGAAATTCAGTGGAACCCCCCTTGAGGATCCTATTCAGCACTTGAATGAATTCCTTGAGGTCTGCACCAGCATGCGGCCGTCTGATATTACTGAAGATCAGATGAGGTTGAGAGTCTTTTCCTTTTCTCTGAAGGATTCTGCTAAAGACTGGTATCATTCTTTACCGCCAGGAAGCGTCACTACTTGGGTGAATTTGAAGAAGGTGTTTCTTGATAAATACTTTCCAGCAATCAAATCCAATCAGCTCAAGAAGAAGATCTGCAACGTAGAGCAACTGTCTAATGAGTCTCTCTATGATTATTATGAATGCTTCAAGAAACTGGTGAAGAGCTGCCCCTACCATGGTTATGCTAATCATGATCTGATTCTTTATCTGCATGGAGGACTCCGTAAAGATGATCGTCGGATGGTAAATTCTGCATGTGGTGGGAATATTCTAAAAAGGACTTATGAAGAGGCTCTAGAGATTTTTGCCACCCTAGCTGATGACTCTAGACAGTACAGTGAGAGAGGCTCCCAAAGCTTGGTAGTCGCTAGTTCTTAATCCAGAATTGATCAAGCTGATTTTGATGTGTTGAGAGAGGAGGTGAGACGTCTGAAATTGTAAGGTACGCCTCAGCAGGCTAAGGCTTGTGAGATTTGTCATGACGACTTGCATCCTACCGATTCATGTCCTACTCTACAAGAGGAAGTGAATGCAGTAGGAGGATATCAGCAAAGGCCCAGGCATGGTCCTTACTCCAGTACATACAATCTTGGTTGGAGGGATCATCTCAACTTCAGATGGAGAGACCTAGAACAAAACCAACAACAAGGAAATCCTCAACAACCAAGGCAGCCATTTGTGCCACAACCTCAAGGGCAGAGCTCTAACTCATCCTCCTCTATGGATGAGTTGGTGAAGATGTTGATGCAGAGTAACGTAAATCTCAATGAGAATGTTGCTAAGCTGACCAAGAACCAATTGCAATTCCAAGAGACTACACAAGCCAGCATTCAGAACTTGGAAAGACAGGTTGGTCAGACCTCTCAAATGGTGAGTAAGCTTGACGCGAAGGTTTCTGGTAAACTTCCATCTCAAACGGAAGCGAACCCAAACATTCGGAATGTCAGTGTTATAACTCTGAGGAGTGTGAAGAGGCTCGAAGAGGGTAATTCTGAGGTCAACAAGGAAGAGAATCCGGATTTGGAGCAGAGCAGCAGCGGCGACCGCCAACAAATTTACGGCGACCGCCGCCCAAAAAACGGCGACCGCCGCAACGACATCGGCGACCGCCGTGACGGTGATTCACTTCTCGATTTTTATGACGATGTCAGCGGCGACCGCCACCCTTCTTACGGAGACCGCCGCCTCCCTATAGCTGACGAGGGTGCTGAGAAGGAGTCTGAAACTCCGATTTTTCCTGATTGGAAGCTTGTTCCGCCATTTCCGTCTGCTTTGAAGCGTACCAAGCCACTTGCGCAGGACAAGGACATGTTTGAGATGTTCAGAAACGTTGAGGTCAACATTTCTCTCCTAAATTTGATCAAGTCTGTCCCTCGTTATGCGAAGTTCTTGAAGCAGATGTGCACCACAAAGAGGAACCAGGACAGGAATAGCAAGAAGAAGGTAAAGGTAAGCGAACATGTTTCTACCATTTTTCAGAAGCGCTTACCCAAGAAGTATGGTGACCCAGGTATGTTCACCATTCCCGCCACTATTGGAGGTATCAAGTTCAATAAAGCTATGTTAGATTTGGGTGCTTCCATTAATGTTTTACCTTCATCTCTTTGTGAATCCTTACGATTAGGACCCATGCATGCGACCAATATTTCCATTCAATTAGCTGATCGATCTAGTGTGCGTCCTATAGGGATAGTGGAGGATGTTTTGGTTATGGTTGGTGATCTTACTTTTCCTGTTGAATTCTATGTGCTTGATATGGAACATGATACGCATGCAACCCCTATTCTGTTAGGGAGACCCTTCCTGAAAACTGCCAACACTAAGATCAACATGAGTACTGGTTCTTTAACCATGGAATTTGATGGCCAAACTATTAATTACAATATCTATGAAGCCATGCAATACCCTTCCGATAATCATTCTCTGTGTGCAATTGACGTACTTGAGCCTGTGGTGCAAGATGTTTTTTGTTGAGGACCACCTAGATGACACACAATCTATTGTTGATTCTAGTTTGGATTTTACTCTATCTATTGACTTGCAGGAAGTTGTTAATGAGTTGGACGCTTACTATAAGCTCCCTCTTGAGCTACCAGGTAAATCACCTTTACCACTAACCCTGCCTAGCGAGAAGCGTTTGCCCTCTATTGTGCAGGCACCAGTGATTGAGTTGAAGCAACTTCCTGACCACCTCAAGTATGTGTTTCTTGGAGACAAAAAGACGTTGCCAGTGATCATCTCAAGCAAGCTCACCAAGGATCAAGAAGACAAACTGGTGGTAGTTCTTAAAGAGCACAAGTCAAGAATAGGTTGGACCATTGCTGACATCAAAGGAATCATCCCTACCACCTGCATGCATCGTATTCTGTTGGAGGAAGAAGAGAAGCCATCTAGACAGCCCCAGCGGCGTCTGAACCCACCCATGATGGACGTGGTCAAGAAAGAAGTCCTGAAACTCTTGCAAGCAGGATGCCGTTTGGGTTGTGCAATGCCCGTGGAACTTTTTAGCGGTGTTGAGTCTTCATGGAACCCGAAGCTGAGACATGATGAACCATAGCATGAGGTCGAGCCACGACGTTAACTACGTCGCTTCTCGGGAGGCAACCTGGTGTTAGGTAGTTTATTTCTTTTCCCTTAATCAATTTCAATTGTTTTTTCTTTTAGTTTTTGCATTCTGTTTCGAACTAACCTGCAGGAAGCGTGGAAAAGTGACGAAGGAAAAGCGGCGACCGCCGCCCACCTTACGACGTCCGCCGTTTTCACCCCCTTCGACACTTTGCTTACGGCAAATGACGGCGACCGCCGCCATCCTCAGGTTCATTTTCTATCTTAAAAAAATAAAAAATAAAATAAAATAAAATCAAGAGTTCCCCATGGAGATGGTGCACATCTTGTTGTCACGGAGGAGACATTCGCCCCACATTTTTATTTGACAATGTTGATGGCCCTATCATTAACAGCTGAGGAGGATGAACACTAGAGCCCCCACCACGATTACATCTGGGCTCTACAATGTGTTCGTAGAAGGCCGTGCAACCCCGCCATACTTGCTATACCACTATTCATCACAGTGGTTCCCTTTGGTTGCACGGTAATGAAGATCTTGGAGTTAATGAAGACACCCGCCCCACTCTGGAGACCTGGGTATACATGTACTTACCGCCAGCAACAACGAAAGTGTCTGAGCCAACTCGGCAACGTTTGTGAGTTATTTTTTGCTTTTCCCTGTGCTTTGTTCTTTTGTCTTTCATTACATTGAGGACAATGCATTATTTAAGCATGGGGGAGGTTCTATACTTGCTACGTCGTTGATGAGAAAAAATGAATAAAAAATGAAAAGAGCCAAAAATTTGAAAAAAGGCTATCATAAAAATCCTGGGATAGGTCGAAAACCCAAAAGGGCGGCCTAGGTAATAAGCAGGTGGCTTGGACCAGCATTAGGCTGGGGTAATATGTGGTCAAGAGTGACGTGATCTTATGTGAGTACATCTATTGGAAAATAAAATGAGTGGCTTGGTGAAAACCCGAAAGGGCGCCTTGGCAAAATGAGCGAAAAAGAAGAAGAGTGGTTTTAGGATTTTCTCATTATTCTTGGCGAGGCGTCATGATAAGAGGAGTCAAAGAAGGATTGTCGGGTAGGTTACTCTGGGAGACATAAGGAGCAATAGATGGAGGCTAGGATTAGAGGTTACTCAAACTTTTGGATGTCCGGGTTTAGCTTGGGGGAAGTACTCTGCTTGCCCCTTAAGCTTGTTGAATTGTTGATGTGTTGTGAATGAGATTGGTGCCAGGAGCTTGGCATGGGTTAGGTGACTCTTAGTTGAAGGATATGCTTCCTGAGAACTTGGATGCTGCATTGGAGGAGTAGACTCTTTATTAGTTTACTCGCGGATGAGCAAAGGTCTAAGCATGAGGAGTTTGATAAGCACTACTTTGTAGGGCTTAACTAAGAGTCATTAGAGGGTTTATTGGTGCCATTCGGGTAGATTTAGACACATTCATGTGCATGGCGTTTGGGGGCAAAGTTGGTGTTGTTGGAGGTGTTTGAGCTGTTATGGATGAGTAGTTTTCATGTGGTTGGTTTATGGGATGTTAAGCTTTCATGTAGATGCTTTGACTCTTAGTTGTGAGCTTTTTTGCATGTTGATGATCTAGGGTTTTCATTGATGATGGGTGGTAGTTTTCTATCCACTCGAGACGAGTAGAGATTCAAGTGTAGGGTAGTTTGATACACACGATTATGTTGTGTGTATAGACGGGGTTTTAGCATTGATTTAGTGGTGTTTTAGGATACGTTGGAGGAGTTTTGGAGTATTGGCGAGGAGGTGCTGAAGACACACTTTTGGAGGCCTTGGGAGCATTCGGAGCGGAAGAGACGAAGACACTGAAGGAATGGAAGTACGGTGACCGCCGCCAAAGGATCTCCAGCGACCATGGCTATGACTTGAGAACGGCGACCGCCGTTTAAAGCCGGTGACCGCCGCGATTACGGCGACCGCCGCCCTTCTTACGACGCCGACCGCCCGTGTCAGAAGCCCACCGAGCCCGTTTCCAGATCTGCTTTATTTTGGACTATTTTTATTACGTTTTTAGTATTTTTGTTCAATGTTAATTTTGGAGACTTATTTACTTTTAGTATTTAAGGGTAGAGGAAAGACTTGTTTTCCATCATATCTCTCGAACCCTAATTTCATTCTACGTACTTTGCTATGAAGAACTAAGCCACTCTTGCTTAGTCAGACGCTGAAGCTTTCGTTTTGATTCAGTTGTGAGATTCTCGTTCTTAATCTATTGCATGTATTTTATCTATTCTCTTGCTTGATTGCTTATGATTGATATTGATAATCTCTAGCCTGTGCAACTAGGGTTTGTCGTTATTGATCTATTGCTAGATTTAGATTGTTACTGGTTGAGCATATCTATTTCAGAGTAGCAACTGCATCGTACTAGTATATGGTTGTGCTAGTCTTATGTAGAAGAGAATTGATCTACATTCTAGGTTAAAAGCTGGTTGTTTTATGCTAGAACTGTATCCAATTATATTCCTATTCTTAACGTTGCTGTTAAACTGAATCTTGATAGTTTCAGGGTTGTTTAATTAGTTAGTGCTAATAGTATCTGGTTGTGCTATTAGTTATATCTGAAAATGAATTGGAATTTCCATTGCATGAGATTTTGATTGAGTATCTAGGATCAACTTGTCATACGAATAGTGGATGTTGTTTGACTAAGTGCTTTTCTCATCACTGATTTCACAACTTTTAGTCTGTTTACCTTTTGCATGCTTAGATTTACTAAAACAAACAAAAAAACCCTTTGGTTACTTTGGATTGACATATAAATTACATATAAAGATAGAATCTGTCTCCCTGTGGACTCGACCTTTACTTACCTAGGACTACGGTTTAAGGTTTGTTTGGATATTTTGCATAGTAGGAATTAGCACGACAAATTCCTGTTATCAGTATGCTCCACGCATGCAGCGTGGGCCGGCCCATTAGGTCACGCGACCTTAGTATAAAAGGGCACCTCGCCCTCTGTAATCTTTTTACGTCTAATTTTAATCAAGAGCTTGAGTTTGAGAGCTAAATTGCCTCCTCCTCTTTTGATCGGACGTCACAAATTCTATCTTCTCATCTCCTTCCTCCTCGCCGACGCTACGGCACCATCTCGATTCACTCGAGAATATCTCCGCGCCGACGCTACGGCAACGTCTCGATTCAGTCGAGAATATCTCCGCTGCCGACGCTACGGCTCATACTCGATCACTTTCGAGTCCATATCATCCGCTGCCGCCCTCTCTTTCACGCATTCCACGTTCATTCCATCAATCCAAGGCCGTGCGACTCCCAATACAAGATCGAGATCCTTTCGTCCCTAGTAGGAACGCATCACACCCATACCCCAAATCCGTCCATTTCCTCCGTTATCTGGTGTGCAATTACCATTATACTCTTCATTTATCCGGTTTTTTAGTGGTTCTTTCATTTTTTGTTGGGTTAGGTTTTATTTATTAGAAACCCGGTTTAGTGCCCCTCAAACCCGATTTTTTACTGTTCACCTTCTCCTACTTCCAGTCGTCCGCGCAAACCCAAGCTCGTTCATGGCCGATTTCGGCCCAAGGTGGAATGCGATTTGGGAAATTAGGCAATTGGCGACTCCACTGGGCAGAAGCAATTCGGAGCCTTGGAATCGGGTCTCTGGAAGATCTGCATCGGAGCTCCGATTCTCGCCTACCCTGTTCTCTCTACTCTCGGTGTTCTCATTATTGTTCCTCCTCCTCTCCTCCTTCTTCTGATGCTTCAAAGAAGGGATTTCTGGGCTGGTATTTGAGCAAGCTTCATTCAAACCCTCTTATTTGAGTGAGAGTTTGAATCGGTGAGGTGGCAGCGATGTGCGAGTCGACGATGAGAGGAGAGGAGAAGCGGCGCGACAGCAGCGAGGACTCAAACCCGGATGCGAGTCGAGCAGTAGCAGGGGCGTGAAGGAGTGGAGGTCGATTTCAGAATTGGGGGTAATTTATGTCTTAGCTTGAGGTTGAAATCTTTAGGGTTTCAGAGGAAGGGCGAATTGGGGGCAAATTCACGCGATTTTGTGGGGCGATTAGGATGTTTATCTTGTTGTGCAATCGAAGGGTGAAATTGTTGAACGTTAGATTTGATTATCAATTTTGTTATGCTGAAGTCGATCTATGATGGTAATTGGTTCTGCGAACCTAGATTTTGTTTGGTCCAGATGAGGGTGTCGATTTTGTCTTCGAATGAGATCATTTGTGTACAAAGTAAATTGAGTTAGGGTTATTTAAATTTTCACCTCTTTCAACCAACAATCAGATGGAGAAAGATGGGGACGATCATCCTCCTTGACAATACAGTGGTGGGAGATCTGACGATGAAGGTGACGACTCGAGAACTGGAGACGAAGCCGACAACTTGAGATCTGGCAACAAAGTCGATGACTCGAGATATGCGATGGTGATAGATTTGGGAATGAAGACGGGGATGATGGTGTGTGAAGCTTCTAAACTGAGATCTGGATAGAAAAGCTCGACCTCCTTCAATGGCGGCTTGTAAGAGAAGAAAAATTAATTCCATAAACTGGTTAGGTTAAAACGTATAAGCTAAATCACAAAACCGGCCACAAATCGGGCACAAAAACCCCCAACCGGGCACTAAACCGGGTTTTTAATTAATAAAAACCTAACCCTTGAAAAAATGGAAGAACCGCTCAAAAATTGGATAAAGTGAGGGTATAATGGTAATTACACACCAAATAACGGAGGAAATGTACGGATTTGGGGTATGGGTGGTTTAGCGCTAATGGAATGCATTTAAAGAGTGGGCTCAAGTAATTACGTGTATAACGGGTGGTTGTGGGTAAATAGGCCTATTTAAGGGGTGATTTTCTGCAAATCACCCATTAAAATAACACTTTGATATCACTCATACACATACCCAATACTCATATCTGATACCAAACAGCAGATATCAGTTTTATATTGATATCAGGATCATACCAAACATAAATATGGATATCGATGATATTCATACTCATAAGTCATACCTGATATTTTGATATCAATATCAAACGAACCTGTAATTTTTTTATACAAGACAAATATTATGGTCCTTTCCGGAAGAAAATGACATCTCTTAATCATCACAATGAATATTTTTAACAAATTGTTTACAAAAGTTATTACAAGCAAAATTTAGACGAATTTTACCTGTAATAAAGATAATACTTGAAAGTCCCCGGGAGCGTAGTCCAGCGGTGATGTTGGGGGGGAGTAGATCCTGGGGTGCTAATCCCCCCGGGTTCGAAACGGGCCAGCATCACTTTGAGGATGAAACTCTCGCGATTTAACCAAGGATCATGGCGTGAAGGACTAGCGGCC
Organism: Rheum nobile; assembly: GCA_027886185.1. Classification (NCBI taxonomy): domain Eukaryota; kingdom Viridiplantae; phylum Streptophyta; class Magnoliopsida; order Caryophyllales; family Polygonaceae; genus Rheum; species Rheum nobile. The sequence continues at coordinate 1,124,725 of WOAB01000232.1, read as the reverse complement.
ATGGCCCGGGATTAGTGGGTTCACTTCGGTGGCCCGACACCCGACTCCGGCAAAAAAAAAAGATAATACTTGAAAGACTATAAAAATCTTGTCAAAATTCATTTGCTGAAAATTTGCTAAAAAAGTGACTAACGTGTAAAGAGTGAAGAAAAAAGTACAATTTTATATGTCAAAAAGATTGATATGATCAAGATGAATTGAGAAATGAATAATTTGAATCTATTACGAAAAGAAAGTATAATATTATTAATCAAAAGTTATATATAGCTAAATTTGTGAGTGTATTTATATAATATCGGATTATGGATGCATGGTTTTCGACCCAATGTCGTTTGATTCACTACAATATGTCTATTTTTATGTTGCTATGAATACTATATAAGACCCTTATATCAAGTAAAAAGAATCATATAACAATCTTCATGGTAGAAAATGAATGTGAAATTTAATATACAAACAAATATAAGGTTTAGATTAGTTCATCGTATTGTTAAAAGAAATAAGCTAATTTTTACAAGAATAAAGTTAATTTGATGAGATTTTGTTAAAATTTGGTAGAATTTTAGAGTTTAAAATTTGATTAATTTAAAAAATAAAATAAAATAATTAAAAAAGATAATAATAAATGAAAAAATAAAAGTTCAACAACCTGAGCCTAAAAACGCTCTGATGGCTTAAAAAGGGTGAGGTTTAATATATAACTAGTTGAAAACCCGTGCCATGCACGGAATTGATTTAAAATTTATATAGTATTTGTAAAAACATTATTTAACACTCTAAAATCTAAATCACTTTAAACTTTTAAAAATATTTGCTTATATTAGGCTATTTTAAATTCTTAAATTTACTTTATGTTTTTTTACAATTTCCTATGAGGCTTATTTATTTGATTCTTTTTGTTTCTAATCAACATATATAGTATAAAATGTTTGTTGACTTCGCTTAAAATCTTAAAGCGCAATTATCTTAATAAAAGTTTTTGATTGAATTTATCATATAAATTCAAATTTTCAAATTCAAATATTTTTTGTAAATATGGTTTACTTTATGTTGATTTGGTATTATCCTATAAAATCTTTGATAAATCTATGAATTTAAAAAATGCATATTTTTTGTATTCTTATAGGATGACAAATTTTTTTCAAACAAAGCATAACTACTAAATTAAATAATGAATTGAAAGATGTATTTCAGTATTCGACAATATGTGTATTAAACTCAATAGTATAATAAATGAAAAAAACAATTAATATGATGAACAATAAATATTTATCTGATTCGTATATTATCAGTATAGGTTAGGTTATAGCTAGCTTCGCTTAAATGTACTTGAACAAACAAATTTTAATTTCCATAAGATTTGGTAGAATTTTAGAGTTTAAATTTATTAATTTAAAAAATAAAATGTAATTATTAAATAGGATAATAACAAATGAAAAATAAAAAATAAAATTCAACAACCTGAGCCTAAAAATACTCTGGTGGCTTACAAAGGGTTTACTATATAGTTATAGATATAATTAAAATTTCAAAAACAACTAAAAAAGATTCACATAAATGTGAGCTATATAATTAAAATGCAATACATCTACTGATGAGTAAAATTACGATGAAACAACATTATTATCATTTTAAGTTTATCAATATAGTATGTAGTTCTTAATTTACTTTGATGTCAATAAATAGATTTGAGTATGAATAATATAATATACAACACGTAACTACATAAGCTATAATATTAGTTTGATTTTTAGTCTTAATATTTTTTTTATAAATACAAAATCTGATTTGAGATTAAGTTGACACAAATATGTGCTAAAATATTAGTAATTATATTTTAGAAGAAAATTTATTAAACTTGACTTAATAAAGCATGATAGATATCCTTCCCTTTTACAAACTTGTGATAAATATTCTGATGAATAGTTACAAAAAATCTAAACGATATAAAGCTATTCTTCCTCTACCAAACGTGATTATGAATTTAAATTCGTATCTGCATAAACAATATAAAGTTTCCTAGAAAAACAATCTAAGCGAATTTCAAATCAAGGTGATTATGAATTTATTAATTATATTAAAAAAATTTAAACAATATAAATTTCCTAGAAAAAACAATCTACAGGAATTTCAAATTAAGGTGATTATGAATTTATTAATTACATTTATTTATTTTATCATTGTTCTTAGAAAATGCAGAATTTAAATTTTACAAATCAAAAGATAAAAATAAAAAATAAAAAATTTGTTAATAAAATTACATATCATTCATTATAAAGATTTGTTAGTTTAAATTAGTAATACAATAATAAGTTTATTAATTTGATTAAAAAATGATAATATTCCCTTTTCTTTGAGAGAAAAGAGCATATATTATATGATTTTGGCTCATAAACTTACATATGTCAAATTATATACGCAAACTCATGAAAATAATATTACTAATTACATAAATGAATTTTATATATAAGTTTAGTAGGAAATGTATCGTATATTATTTTGAGATATTTTATAAGCTTATTGTATGTGTAATTTGTAGAAATTAAATTTTATAAAAAAATTGTATATAGTTTTTATATATTTAAAGTTAGTTGTGATTAGATATTGTGATTTAAATTTTAAATATTTGAAGTTAGTTGTGATTAGATATTGTTATTTAAATTAAAATATAATGTTAATGCAAAAAAAAGTGGATTAATAAGAAAATAACACATAGAATTTGTGGGGCCGGAATCAATGTGATGACTCTAAATTCATTTGCTTTAATATATATATATATATATATATATATATAGATTATAGATTTAATTAAGTCTAAATAATAGTATATTTTATAAGGTAAATAACTAATACATTAATGTTCTTAACATGAGAGTATAACGCAGGTTAGATAAAACTATATACTATATATAGATTTACACCATTACGTATAACAAAAGTAAATTATATATTTTTTTGAAAGGAAGTGAATTATATTAACAAAACAAAAGGTTCTCTTTGCTTCCTAAACGAATTTTAAGAATATTTTCCCAAACTCGTCCAACACCATCCTATTTAATTATTTCAAAAAGAAAAAAAACGAATGAAGAGAACTCTTTTAGGTTATATCCATATCTTTCGTAAAATTAATGAATGATTTTATTATAAATCATATTCAAAAAAATATATTTAAAAATATTTTGATAAACTAAAAACTTTGAGTTTTCATTTAACTTTTTACTTGAAGGTTTTATAATTTACCTATAAATTTTCATTAATATTTGACAAGATCATGACCGATATTTTTTAGGAAAAAAAGTACATATTAAATATGAAACTTAATTGCATTATATTACATCTCAATCTCAGATAGAATTGGAACAAATTATCACAGATTAAGAATGTATGATCTAGTATCTAAGATAAAATTACTAAAGAAACATGTCAAACTTTGAAATAAAATAACGTTTGATAATGTATTTACTTAACTCAAAGAAATAGAGAAACAACTTTATGAAATACAAAGTAATATTTGTACAAATGCAAATAACAATAAAATTCAAAAACAAAAAAGACTCACTAAAAAACAAAAAGAGAAACTACTCAACTTTTAAAAGATTTTTTGGAATCAACGAGCCAAAGTTAAACACATTAAGTACAGAATTTAACTTAGATAGCACTAAAATTAGGACGCTATAAAAAAGCGCAATAAGAAATAAAAACGCCAAGACATACAAAAGCGCTTAAAGTTTTCAATTTTATAGCGTTTTTTACAAAAAAACGCTAAGAGTTCTGAAACACTCTTAGCGCTTTTTATAAAAAAACGCTATAATACATTTCAGTTTTTTTAAAAAAAATGTAAAATATTCTCTTAGCGCCGCTAAGAGTTTTGAAACACTTTTAGCGCTTTTTACCAAAAAAACGCTATAATAAATTTTGATTATTTTATTTTAAAAATGTTAAAATATTTTCTTAACGTTTTTTAATTAAAAGCGCTATAATAAATTCACTATTAAAAATTTTGCCTTGTCTCTTCCCGCTACCTATTTCATCTCTCGCGCCCTAATTTTTGCCTTACCACATCTGCGAAGACGACGATCCTTTAGGTCCCGTTTGATACTATACCTTGGGTATAAGGAATCGGTATGAGGAATCACCCATATCCATTTCTTTGTTTAGTTAGAATTTTTTTCTGGAATGAGCCATATCTGAAATCATCTATTTCAACATTTTACACACAAACTCATACCCACCTCCCCATCAAGGTATGAGTTATTCCTAAACCACTTAAACTCATTCCTGTTTCAATCCGATTCCCTATTCTAATCCGATTCCAGGTATGGTACCAAACGAGCCCTTAGATTTCTCTCTCCAGTGGTTTGCCTCTCGCCCCGTAGCCCCTCTTTTTCTCTGTCGCCGGCGGTTCAGCCCTCGCAATTCCACGCTGTCTCTCCTCCCTTCTCCATCTTCTCCGTCCGATAGTGCCTCCGCCCTCGCAATTCCACGCGGCTCGTTCTTCGCCCAGGATATCGAAAAGGGAAGGTAGTGGAATCCTAAAAACTCCTTTTTTTAAGTTATAGGCTATAATTTCGGGTACAAAGGACTATAATTTTGCAATGATGGTGTGATATGGTTGGGATTGAATGCTCAGCTGAAAGAAAAAGGAACAATCTCCGTGCTGTATGTGCTTGAAATATTTTGACTATTTAGGTTTAGTATTGGAACAATTAGCTTAACTCAGAATCACAATCACATAGTTAAGACTTGAGATGTCTAATGTCTATTCTGGGGATCATATACACTTGGAAAAAGTATCATAATGCTCAAGGATTTCTGCTTCTTCTATGACATGTTAGAGCTGCTCTGGAAGAACCGCACGACATGGTCAATTAATGGACAGAAATATGTCATCAATGAACCAAGAAATCAATCGGCTACGGGCTGAGCTAGCTAATGCCGAAAAGAGGGCAATTGCTTCTTGATGTAGAAGGTATGACTAGTTTCAACTTGCAAAGCTACGAATCACATGATATATGGCCAATATTTTGATCTTTTTTATTGCTATTAGCAAATTTGCAAGATCTTTAATTTGTTGGCACTGCAAACTTGAGATCAGTAGTTTTGCCTACCTTTTTCAAATTCTCATGAAAATGAATGTAGCTAAATTTTACGTTGGGGCCAGCTGTAGGACTTGAAGTACCAAGCTCATGAAAGAAGTAGCAGTGAGTTCTTTGGATAAGAATCTTATCCATAGCATTATTACTTGTGAATAATGAGGATTCAATGTCTGATTCGACTATACTGTTGTCAGCATAATGGACAGGCTAACCTTATTGAATGTAGTTGATAATACATAGCATGTGTTAGGTGCTTAGGTTGATGAGCTGCTGGGTTTTCTTTGCAGATTTTTTTTATCCAAGAACCCTGACGCGGTGATTTGAGAGGATTCCACGAGTCACATAGGAAGCCGTTTGAAACTGCGCTCTACTTTGTTACAATCGCCCGTACACTCTCCCATGAGTGCCTTAGGTTGATGAGCTGTTGGGCAATTGCTGCTGCAAATCCAGGTATGCCAAATTTTCTGGCTTCCGAGTCTCAGGGATTGCTTCTTTTACTGTTTATCAAACAGCATGGATTTGTTAGTTTAAGATGATAAGATCTGTTAATTTGGCATGTAAAGGACTCAACTCAAGTGCTTCATTTCATAGGCAAAAATTCAATGCTAATGAATCCACTGAATTTTGATTTACAGGTTCTGAATTTTGATTGACAATTCTCTAGGTGCAGTTCTTTGTGGTTGCCACTTCAACTTGCAATTACTAATTTTAGACGTGATTGACACCTGACATATGAAACTAGGACAATTCGTGTGGAATTATATCTAATGCTGTATTTCTTGTATTTATAATAATTTAGTAGTTCTTTGAATATGAGTATTGGTGTAAGAATTGATCGTGTTACTTTTTTCATTTAGATGGTAGTAGAAATTGTTTCTTCTGACTTGATGGCTCGAGCTTGATAAGTTCCAAAATAGTTTTGTAGGGGAACTCGATGGCAGCTATATCACAAGCAGGTCACTGCCTCCATTCAAATACATTTCGGCATGGTGCTGGACTGAAGGAGAGATCTGTTAATTTCTCTTCTCTGCCTTTCCATTCTTCGAAACATTCTTTATCACATGGCATCTTCAATCTAGAAAACAGACACAGGCATAAGACAGTTGTGGCTGCAAGTCCTCCTATAGATGATGCTGTAATTGCTGCAGAATCACTCACAAAACAAGATCTTATTAGATATCTTGCATCCGGCTGCAAACCTAAAGAAAAATGGAGGTTTGTTTTCTTTAATGTTGTGTCTATTAGATAGATTTTTTCTGTCACTTTGCTTCTTCTTAACAGAAAGCTAATAGTCTTAAAGAGACCATGTGCCATAAATTCTCTGCTTAGTGCCTACCTTGGTACTTCTTAATATGATCACAATGCTTAAGGCATATATGTCTACTTTTCCTATCAATTTCCCCTAGCTGCTAGGTACCCTAACTTTGTTAGTCATTGAGTTGAAGTTCTCTATTTTTTGCAGAACAAAGTTATTGACAATGTCAGCTTTTGGTACTTCCTAGAGCTCATATCATGTGTTATGAAAATTGCTTTTGGATGTCATTTCTGGTTCAATAATTGAGATGCTTTTTATGGATATGCAGATTGACATGATTTATTTATTTGCACTTTTCTATTTTGTTAGTACTTTTGTTGTGATTTGTTTATCTGAACCAGTTGCCTCAAAAAACAATGTTGTATCCTTCTCATGTCTATGCAATAACTGGGCAATGCTTTGTTTTTCTCATGAATGCAGATATATGCTGAAATGATTGATAATGTGATGATAGATGCTCGTTCAACTGGAAAGTACTGTCACTGTAAGTATATATAATTATAATTAAATTTGCACTGTTGGCCTCTACTCTCAACATTGTTTTGTGAACATATTGCCAACTAGCAAAACCACGTATGATGAGTTTTGTGGAGCCTATTCTATATATACTTGGCTTCTATATAATAAAGATTACAATTTTTTCCCCAAAATAATGATCAGTTCAAGTTTGCCAGTGAATCAAGAGAAAGATGACAAGTTTCAGCAAATAAAAAGGGAGGTTGCTTAGATGATCAAAACACATTGTCCTCCAATAATCAGTAAGGTAATACAATGCTTTGTTCTTACATGGTAATTCTTAATATTTACTGCTACTATCTATGTCTTAAAGGAAAGTTGTCTTTGTAATAAAGCACTTGAGCTGATTTAGTTGTCCTCCAATAATCATTGGGCTTATGCTTCGTAGGTATAAACAGGACTCAATTCCTTGTGCTGATTTAGTTATTACATTTTGAATCATGATGGTTTACATTTTCATTGCAGTCATTTGCTGGTACTCCTGCAATCCAAAGTTGACTTCCAGCACAGTCCCTTACCAAGTGATTCAAGGGCTGGAGCCTTCCCAATTTGGTTAAACTTGCACACTTGGAAATGTACATTATTGTAACTCTCGAATTCAGTTCATTCATACGCAATTTTTTCTCTAATTTTTATTGTCATTGATCACCAAGTTTCACAAGAGCAGAGAATATAATCATCAATTATTATTTTTTAATTTTTTTAAAAAAATTATAGCGCTATAATTTATGTAAAAAACCGCTATAATTCTTTTTTAAATTTTTTTTGAAACATATATTATAGCAGTTTTTGTAAAAAATCGTTATGCGTATTTCATTTTTTTTTTTTTTATAAAAAGGCAAAATTATAGCGCTTTTGTAAAAAAAATGCTATGTGTGTTTTTCTTATAGCGCTTTACTAATAGCGCTATTAATAACTATTAACACAGGCGCTTAGATAGCGCTTGGATTAGCGCTTAGATAGCGCTTGGATTAGCGCTTAGATAGCGCTTGGATTAGCGCTATCCGCTTCATAAAAAAACCGTTATCCCAAGGTATTTCTGTACTAGTGTAAACTAGCGGATACTAGCTCGAGTTATTTTCACAAAATGGCAAGTGAAAGACGAAATAGAAAAATTATTAAGGAAATAAAATATCAGAAATGACTTCATCAAAAGATTTAGAAGTGAAAAAATGAATGATGCTTTACTATAAGAAAATCTGGAACTTATAAACCCTGAGATATCTATAGAAGACAATGAAGAATTAATTACAAATATCACTAATGATGAAATTAAGAAGACAGTTTTTGACATTGATACGGACAAATCTCTAGGACTTGATGGCAGGACAACAAAATTCTATAAAAAAAATACTAGGATATTGTGGGACCCTATGTAATTCAAGCTGTGAAAAGGTTTTTCCTTTCAAGAAGATTACTCAAACAAGTCAATCATACATTCATATCTCTAATGCCAAAATGTGATAATCCAAACTCAACAAACCACTATAGACCAATAAGTCTATGTTCAACAATTTATAAAATTATTTCCAAAATTCTAACAAGTAGACCTAAAAATACTATGGAAAAATTAACCCATCCTCTTTAGGGTGCATTTGTAGCCAACAGAGCTAGTCAATATAATATCTTAATAGCTCATGAAATTTTCCACTCTTTCAAGTCTAAAAAAGGAGTTGAAGGATTCATAGCTCTAAAGTTAGATATGGAGAAAGCGTATGACAGAATTGAATGGAACTTTATTTTAAAAATCATGGAAAAATTTGGATTTCGTTCTAAATTCATAAACTGGATAACATAATGCATCACGATAGTATCTTTTTCGGTACTTGTTAATAATGGACCAACGGAAATATTTAAACCAACTACAGGACTCTGACAGGGAGATCCACTTTCCCCATTCCTTTTTATTTTAGGATCTGAAATTCTAGTTAGGAAACTACAAAAAGTAGCGGATAGACCAAGAAAATCAACTGGTTTTCAAATTTCAAGATTAGGAATACGAATCCCGTTCTTGGCCTTCGCAGATGATATTATGATATTTTCCCAAGCAAAACAATAAAATTATAAGGAAATTAAGGATATTTTGGATGTTTATTGCAAAATATCCGGGCAGAAAGTGAATTATCACAAATCGGCATTCGAGGTGACGAAAAAAGTAACAAACACTAAAAGACTAGCAATACAAGAAATTCTCACAATTACAAATATGACATCTCTAAATAAATATTTGGGTTGCCCAATCATTAATGGGAGAGTGAATTCTAATACCTTTTTTGATCTGTTAATTAGCACACAACAACAACTAACAAAATGGAAGGCTAATTCTCCATCTCAAGCAGGTAGAACAACCCTCATCAAAGCAAATCTTGCATCAAGACCTAATTACCTAATGCAAAGTTTTATGCTTCCCACACAAACACATAATGAACTTGATAAACTAAATAAGAGGTTTTTTCTGGAACAAAGAACCTTCGTATAAACCTCTGATAGGATGGGAAAAAATATGTAAACCAACTGAACAAGGAGGACTTGGGTTGAGAAAATCAAAGGATATGAATAAAGCCTTACAATTTAAATTATTATGGAAAATTTTGGTTGAACTGGATAATTACTGGGTCAAAATTATTACTGAAAAGTATTTGAAAACAAAACATATTTTACAATGTCAGAAAAAAGGACAGTGCTCTTGGCAATGGTCCAAAATGTGTGAAATCATTGACGAATTCAAATCAGGACTTATTTGGCAAGTGGGGAATGGTGAAACCATTAGATTTTGGACTGATAAATGGCTTTCCACGATTCCTCTTTGCGACATGATTAACATGCAACCAATACCTAATAAAAATGATTTAGTAGCAGATTTTATGCTTCCAAATCAAACCTGTAATAAGGAAATGATTGAACAATATCTACCAACGGACTTAGTTAAGAAGGTTATTTCTACACCAATGCCTTTAAACAATATACATGATATAATGTACTAGAAAGCAAGCAAAAATGGTTGGTTCTCAACTAGATTTGCTATGGATATGTTCATTAAAAAGAAAAGATACACAACACATGATACTTCATTGATTTGGAAATTGAACACTTATCCTAAAGTGAAAAACTTTATATGGAAAATCATGAAAAATGGGTTACCAACAAAAGCAAGACTAGCCGAAAAAGGTGTTGCATTCCCACCAAGTTGTATCAGATGTAATACACAAACTGAAGATTTTAATCATCTTTTATTCCAGTGTAATCATACGCTGAAAACGATAGGAAAAATGAACAAACAAACGTACGGAATTATAAGGTCCTTAAACATTGGAAGAAAAAAACCTATGAAATTATTGAGGAAATTCGAAATAAATTAGGCCGATCACAATTTGTTGAACTGGAAGTGTCATGGTGAGGTATCTGGTTTTATAGAAACCAACAAAGCTTTGGCAGAACTAACAATGACAATGATACAATAAAGGGTGTACCACTTTATATTAAGCATCAAATTGACAATTGGAATTATACCAAAAAGTGGAATCCAGACTGTTTGGTGGATACTAAGCAAAAGAATACAAAGTTTACAAAAAAGAAACGACAGATGAGAAAATGGAAAAAACCACCTAAAAATATCATTAAAATAAACATTGATGGATCTACAAAAATGAATGGTGAATCTAGTTATAGATTTATCTTTCGTAATAGTAATGGTGAACCAATTCTAATCTTTGGAGAAAAATGTGAAATATCTACCCCCTTAAGACAAAAACCATAGCGGTTAGGAATGCTTTAATCAAAACATATGAACTGGGTATTACTAACATTCAAATGAAATGTGACAACCTCACTATTGTTAACGTAATAAATAAGATCTGTCACTGTACCTGAGATATTGAAATTTTAATTTATGATATCTTTTGTCTTTTACAACTGTTTTCTTCAGTGCAGGTCTGTCATATCTTCTAAAAAACAAACACTACGGCCTATTGCATCGCAAAGCTGGGTCAGCATAGTTCTTTGGAAGACATTCAAGTAAATTTAAAACTTTTAGTTCTCATCCGCAAGGATATTATAGACTGAGAAACTGTGTCTTTTGTGATTTCCGGTCTAATTTTTACTATATAAAAAAATGACGGAAAACGACATTGGATACGCGTGAAGGCGGTAGTTATGAAGTGCCCGATAAAACACAAGGAAGAAACAAACACTACTTAGCTCCATTTACAAATATGATTGTTCATTTTAGGCAAATGTACAATTACCCTCATAGAATGTCTAAACTATTTCCACCATCGATTTATTACTAATGGACCCGGCCTAAACTTTTTCTAAGGTTTGGCCATAATATTCAAAGACAAATTTGTGGAAGTTACATCACACCTTATTGGGGCTAAGTTTTTTTTTGTTATATATTGGATGCAGATTCGGTGAAAATGGGCGCTTAGGTGAGAACGTGATAATACGCACATACATGTAAAAATTCATTGCACATCACACAATCTATATGGAATTTTGTCTGTATTAATTACATGCGTTTTCACTTACACATATTCACATATATATAGTCAAAAATGTGCACATACATGCAAAAATCCATGCATATCTTAAGGTGTATATGGATTTTTGCATGTATGTGCATTAGTTTTAACTTACACATACTCACACACATAATTAAAAAAATGCACATACAGACAAAAAGTAGCATGTGTCCCCGTTCCTTGTATGGATATGGTCATATATTTTAAGAATGAATTTAAATATAGTATATAAAATATACAAGAAAATTATATAGAAAAATTAACATGATATATCGTAAAGATAATTTCTTGATTGGAATAGATTATAAGGTGTATTGTATGATGAAAATTGAATGTAGGTGTGTGAATTTATATTAATAGAAGAAAATATAAATTAGGAATTTTATATAATTATTAAAAATAAAACTACACTAAAATAAAACTGCATATTGTATTCTTTATAATGGAGTTTATAGACAGTATATTCACCCTTATTAAATCATGAACACTAATTAATTATGATAACAATATTTTTGGTAAGTGAATAATTATATGTATGTTGGTGGATGAACCATATAACGTTAACTATTTACGGACCATCTATCTATATACATATCTTTATAATGGAGTTTATGGACCATTAACGTACATATTATATTATGGACACCAATTAAGTATGATAATAATGTATTTGGTAAGTGCAGAATTATCATGTTTGTTGAAAAATATTTTGGGGTGGTAATTTAGGAAATTTATATAAATAAAAGATAAAATAAATTATAAATAGAATAAGGATGAATATGTAAATGTACATAATTATTTGATGACGTGACATATTTAGATGAACGACACGTATGAGAGATAATTGCGGCTTTAGTAATAGTATATAGATCCATGCACATCTTGAGGTGTGCATGAATTTTTGCTTGTATGTGCATGAGTTTTCACCTATCAAAGTCATGCACATACAACATAAATCCATACATATCGGACATTCTCACCTAAGCGGCCATTCTCAGATGAACATTTTCCATATATATGTGGGGTAGGTGATGCGATCCCACCAAGCGTAAGTGCCGAAGAGGAGGACACAGCCTTGCGCGCACCACAAGAAGGACCAATCACAAGGGCACGCGCTAAGTCCATTGCGAACGCGGTGAATTCTACAATTCAACGCGTTCAAGCAAGCCAAGGCAACAGGGAGCCCAATCAAGAGAATGCGTTCTCCCTTCAAAGGCTCCAAGAGAACACAGAGATCGCGTTCAGAGTGCGTCTTCTTTCAACCATTGAATGAACGTGATCATTTCAAACCAGATCACGATCTTCAGCATTGATGAGCATTAATTGAGAATATTCGGCATTAATGGCTGAATCCATTTTGAATTCAAACGTGATCTGTGTAATTAATGTAATCTTATCCTTATCTTTGCATTTACTTCATAGATTTGGGTCATTAAGACCCTGATTAGTCTTGTATAAATAGGGCCCTTTGGCCATTGTAAAGGGTTTACGTCTAATTCAAATTCAGAGCTTGAGTTGAAAGCATTGCTTCCTCCCTTTGAGTATTTGGGCGTCACAATCTCTGCTTCTCATCCCCTTCACGTCTGCTTCTCATCTCTCTCACCACCGTTGCTCACGCACCGGCACAACTCGATCTCCGTCGAGTCTACCTTTCCACCACCGCTCCAACTTCCACACTTCACAGCTAAACCCCCTTCCGCTGCCTCTAAACACCAACGTGTCCACAAAACACTTCCGCTACTCACCCCTATACATCCACCTCCACCATCCAAACACAACTCGCCCCATAATTCACCGCATTCCATCCTCCACAATCATCGCGTTCTCTTGCCAGAACGTATCAACTCGAAGCTGCGACTGCCGTTACAAGATCTCGATCCCTTCGGAGCACGTAGGAACGCATCAACTGGTATCAGAGCCTGATCTTGTAAGTCGCTACTAAGCTCATTTGTTCACAAATTTTGTTTTTCCATCCATCATACTTGCTTCCGCCACCCCCATTTTCACAATTTTTTTTTCCTTTTCACCCACCTATCGGTCCTACAAGAGAAATCTTGGCCGAATTGCGCTACCTTTGCAAACTGGTGTGTTTTTGCTTGTTTGAAAATTTTCTTAATTAATTGCTTGTTTTCGTAAGTGATTGCAAAAATAATGCGGTGAATACGTGACATATTCAACGCGTTGACCAAAAAAATCTACATCAACTTCTTCTCCCCCATCACGATACCAAAAACGTGATTTCTTTCTTCTAGTTACTTAGCCGTTATTTTTATTTTTATTTTTATTTTTCTTTCCTTTCAGATCCACTCGTCAATCAATACGAGTTCTTGGATCTGATACAAATAAAAAATAAAAAATCAAGTCGCATCAACAAAAAAAGATCGCGACGATTCAAAAAAAAAACAAGAGGTAAAGCCAAAATAAGGCAACCCTCTTTCACCACCAACGGCTAGGCTCATTTCTTAATCTCTCCGCCGTCTAGTGCCTCGCGTGGTTTCTGTCTTGTTTTAACGCGTTCTTTACGCAAGATCTTAAGACAACATTCGTTTGGTTAAGTGGTTTTCACGCTTGCACTTCACACTTGTTTGCTAGCCTGTTAGCCGCCCTCACGGCCAAACAATCCTTATAACCAACGTGAACACTTGTGCCTTCGTAGTGCTTGCTTTATTTGTGCTTCGTTGTCTTTTGTGTTTTTTTACTTGCAATGGAAGGTCAGGCTGTTGTAGGGAATGTCGCGGCACAGATTGGTGCCAATGGACAAGGGAACAACCATCCCCCACCCCAAGCACAAGACCCCAACCTTACTCAAGATCCAAATCAACCTCTCCTTGAGCTGTCACCGGAGCAGCGAGAGATCCAAGACTTGAGACGTCAACTCGCTGAGGAGCGACAGGAGAAAGAGGCCCTAAGACGCGCTGCTATGCAACAAGCAGACCCCACTATGCAGGTGTAACACCCCCAAATTTAACCCCATTTGAAAGCGTTACTGCCGATGACCCCGGACGTAAACCCCGAAGTCACCCCAGGCTTTTCCGACGTCATAACTGACTTAAAACACATTTATAATACTAAAATCGTAACTTTTATTAAACCACATGGTCGCGGAATTACACGATTCCAAAAACGACCCAAATACATCATCAATACAAAAATCAGAATTTACAACGGAAGACTTATAAACAAAATACAAAATAGCACAGTGGAAATCGTTTTAAACACAAAGCGACAAGACAAGTTGTCGAAAACGAAACACCGTTCATCTTCATAGTCGCTTCTAGCCTTCACTGAACAGCAACACACCTGATGTGCCGAATCGAACGGATGACACCAGCCAACCATGCAAGGAATATAACGGTTGGTTAGTCTAAATGAATAGACTAGCAAGGACACAAAGCAAAGTGGTTCGAAGCAGTCGCATTAGGTTAGACTCATCGTCCCTCGAATAATAACCAAGTACGCTAGTCAACCATCATACTCCTACTGGAATAACAAAAGGGTATGCACAAGAGAAGATTCTGGATATCGAGTCTCACAGTAATCAATCACCAAAAGAAGACTCCAAAATGAAATGAGCCTTATAGGAAACATGATAACAAATGTTGGAAAACATATCCAAACACACACAACCACATCACACAAGTATCGCATACGAGCGATTTACAACTAAGAAGAGCTTTTCCTAGCTGCACTAGCGCCTAACTGCACTACTCGCCAAACATTTTAAATAAGTGCTTACTCATACGGCACTTTAATAATATGGTCAAGGCATTTTCATTATGTGCATACTCATGGCACGTATCTTATTTAAATGACCACACACCACATCACGTTACAAGCTTTTACATACATGTCCGCCACTCGCGAAACACATATCGAACCGGGTTGTGACACCTGCAGAGTGCACCACTTCTTACTCCACTCGAGTATAGAAGTTAGTCATGACTCACCAATTTATTATAAAGAGACGACCGGACCTCCATCCATTGTCCCTACGAATACTCGTGCTAACTACACAGTTAAACACACAAACACACCACACAGAGCCATCACGGCCCAACCTACACAACTATCCATATCTATGCCCACCTGGCAAACACCCTAGATTTAATAATCTAAACACACATAATAAATCACATCAAAGTCCCTTACGGCCTTCACCTGCACAAATCTAGAATAGACTAGCGTCGGTTCTAGCAAAATATACAACCTAGTATAATGTCTTCTTTTTAATCACATAACGTTATCAACAATTCCAACATAATTAACAATCATCCCAAATTAATTAACAACAAACAATTGATAATTAATGAAAGTATGGAATGATGAGCAAGAGCGAACCGCCACTTGCCTTAAATCCGACAAGCTCGAACCAAGCAGAGCAACGTCTAGTTCCTGGATCTGAAACTGGAGAAAATCTTGGATAATAAATCCCTAAGAAATGGCCCATAACAAGACCCTAAGTTAGATTCAATACACTTATATATGAATCTAAAAGAATACAAGAAGAAATCAAAGGAAACGAGCCAAGCCCAAAGCTAAACCACAAGACACACAACTTCGGACGCAAATACCGCGATCGCGGTAAGTCGCGGCCAGTCGCAGTTTTCGTGTGGCCTGACAGTGGCGAAGCTCGACAGCTCCCATGGAGAATTTCTTACCCAAACCGATTTGTTTGCCTTCGATTTGTCTATGGTTCGATCTCCCAACACCACAAAGCTTCACACAACACTCAAGAGCACCTTCTCAACTCAAGAGACACTCGAAATCTCCCACACACGAAGCTCACAAGCTCGGTTTTAATGGAGAAAACAGAGGAAAACAGAGGAGGAAGAAGAAGAGAGCTCTTGGCTCCGGGTTTCACCTCCTTTTATAGCCCAATCCGACCACCTCCAAGGGAACAAGGGGACAAAGGCGAAGGGCCAGTTGGCTGCCCACTTGGCCTGCCCAAAAATATCCCAAAAACAGAGCTACAGTAACCGCCACGCGAGGAAGACGACCGCCTCTGCAAAAGGCATTACCGCGATCGCGGCCGATCGCGGTGAATCACGGTTTCTGGCCGACTTCATTTAATTCTTATCCAAACTTAGTTTGGATTAAATTTCTTAACTCCGGGTTAAATATATTCGTACTTTAACGATACATTAACCCCGAAAACACCTCAACTGTATTATATAATGCTCGGAAAATTCTACAGAGCTTAGACCCCTCTTCAGAAGGTCCGAGACTCACTGAATTAAATCCGTCTAGCAATACGGGCATAAGAAAAATTTAAAAAATAATTCAAAATACCCTTAAAAATTACGGGGTGTTACATTACTACCCCCTTATTTTAAGTTTCGACCCCGAAACTTGCATCAATCAAGGCCGACAACAAGTAGGGAAAGTATCTAAGTACACCCGTCTCAGTCTCCCAAGTAACCTCTTCGGTTTCTAACTTGGAGCACAAAACTCGTACCAAAGGTACCACCTTGCTACGCAGCTGTCTCAAACTTCACCCTGAATGGTAATCGAGACATCTGACAAACGCTTGGTTTAAACCAAATATTTATATTAGCAAGAATATTTACAACAAAAGTTTTACAACATTGCTGCGTACTTAAACTTACTAACACAATTGTCCATAACAAAAGACTGGGTAACACCCAAATCTACAACCTACCATAAAAGTAGAAAGCTTTAAGCAAATGGAAAATCAGATCCATCCGCCTCACGCATCATGTAAAGACGTTGACCTTGACTTCCAGAAGCTACTGGAGCCTTCCCTTTATTCTGTGCAGTTGTCTGCATCGAAGGATTTGGAGCCTCAACCAGTTTATACTCAGGCCGGTTACTCTGATTAGCAGGCCCTTGCTGCGACTCCAGTCCTCTTTGCCTTCCCTGCCAACAAAACTCCTGCATGTGCCCAAACTTTCCACAGCCAAAGCATGCTTTCCTTTCCTTTTGGCACATACTGCTCCTGTGCCCAACGGCACCACAATTGAAACATCGGATCAAACCCTGGTCCTGACCAGATCGTTGTGTCGACCCTCCTTGAGTCATCTCTATCTTTACCTTGCTTGACTTAGCAAGGTTAGACGGTGGCGCAGGACGTTTAAATCCGCTCGTCTGAGATTGTTCTTGCACCAACTTCTGGTGATTCCTCTTCTTGGTTGACTCCTCT
This sequence comes from Rheum nobile, assembly GCA_027886185.1. NCBI lineage: Eukaryota > Viridiplantae > Streptophyta > Magnoliopsida > Caryophyllales > Polygonaceae > Rheum > Rheum nobile. Next base: position 1,107,118 of record WOAB01000232.1, on the reverse strand, counting down.
AGAGTCACTTCCAGCTTGTAGGCTGCATCCACGTATTGCTCCAAAGTAGAACATCCGTGACGCACCATCAGTGGCTTAATGTCTGGACCCATCCACTCATGGAAGTGCCAGATCTTCTGCTCCTCGCTGGTTACATCTGACCCAGCGTATTGCAACAAGTGATTGAACTTAGTCACAAGCTCAGTGACTTTCAATCCCTCTATCTCTGGATGCATAAACTCCTTGTGCTTCTCGTCCCTCATAGCTCGGGAAAAGAAACGGTCCATCATCTTCGTCTTGAACATAGCCCAGTTCAAATCAACTCGATCAGCCAACCCAGTGTTCTCCCACCATTCACTAGCTTCTTCTTTCAACTGAAGAGAAGCTATTTGCACCTTCTTAGCCTCGGTGCACTCAACATTGCGGAACAACCGCTCCATGTGGGAAAACCAATGAGCCGCTTTGACTGGTTCTCTTTTTCCATCATAATGGTCAGGTCTCAAAGAGTTAATGGTCTTCAACACTCGACCATAATCACCCCTATTCCTGACCGCTTCTTCTCTGTGTGCATAAACAGCTGGCTCCTCAAATCTAGGAACCATTGGGGGAATCGGCACAGCTTGTGCCTGTGGTACGACAGGTTGCCTAGCCTCGGCGAGTACTTGCATCATTATCTCCCGAATAGCTGTAACAGTTGCTGCATCAAAAACTACTGGAGCGTTGGCCGTAGCTTGGCCATTGCCTCCCGGATTATTCTGTGACATTGACTCGTGTTCTTCTACACGGTTCAGGTCGTCCCTTATGATTGGCCTTGGATTGCTTGGCCCAGCACTAGCGCGTATGGTATTCCTTGTATTCACCATCTGTTTACCGATCAAATTCCAAGTATTAATATCTTTTCCATAATACTTATCATGATAAAGTCACTTGGAATAGATCAACTTGGTAACGTTCCTAGATGAACACCAAACTGGAATACTTAGGTTCTACAACCTCAAATCCTGACAAGAGAACTGAAAACTCAAGTCTAACTGGAGATGGCAAAACCACCTCGACTTCTTCCGAGTCCTTCAGAATAGAACAAAATGCACCCTCAACTACGGGTGACAAACAGAGAATCTTAGTCTTTCTAGACACAGAAGCAAACTTCCATGTCAGACTGTAGAAGGCACGACTATGAACGGCTTTTTATTTGAAAAATTCAGAGCTCTTGGAAAACATTTTAGCTCTGATACCATTTTTGTAACACCCCCAAATTTAACCCCATTTGAAAGCGTTACTGCCGATGACCCCGGACGTAAACCCCGAAGTCACCCCAGGCTTTTCCGACGTCATAACTGACTTAAAACACAGTTATAATACTAAAATCGTAACTTTTATTAAACCACATGGTCGCGGAATTACACGATTCCAAAAACGACCCAAATACATCATCAATACAAAAATCAGAATTTACAACGGAAGACTTATAAACAAAATACAAAATAGCACAGCGGAAATCGTTTTAAACACAAAGCGACAAGACAAGTTGTCGAAAACAAAACACCGTTCATCTTCATAGTCGCTTCTAGCCTTCACTGAACAGCAACACACCTGATGTGCCGAATCGAACGGATGACACCAGCCAACCATGCAAGGAATATAACGGCTGGTTAGTCTAAATGAATAGACTAGCAAGGACACAAAGCAAAGTGGTTCGAAGCAGTCGCATTAGGTTAGACTCATCGTCCCTCGAATAATAACCGAGTACGCTAGTCAACCATCATACTCCTACTGGAATAACAAAAGGGTATGCACAAGAGAAGATTCTGGAGATCGAGTCTCACAGTAATCAATCACCAAAAGAAGACTCCAAAATGAAATGAGCCTTATAGGAAACATGATAACAAATGTTGGAAAACATATCCAAACACACACAACCACATCACACAAGTATCGCATACGAGCGATTTACAACTAAGACGAGCTTTTCCTAGCTGCACTAGCGCCTAGCTGCACTACTCGCCAAACATTTTAAATAAGTGCTTACTCATACGGCACTTTAATAATATGGTCAAGGCATTTTCATTATATGCATACTCATGGCACATATCTTATTTAAATGACCACACACCACATCACGTTACAAGCTTTTACATACATGTCCGCCACTCGCGAAACACATATCGAACCGGGTTGTGACACCTGCAGAGTGCACCACTTCTTACTCCACTCGAGTATAGAAGTTAGTCATGACTCACCAATTTATTATAAAGAGACGACCGGACCTCCATCCATTGTCCCTACGAATACTCGTGCTAACTACACAGTTAAACACACAAACACACCACACAGAGCCATCACGGCCCAACCTACACAACTATCCATATCTATGCCCACCTGGCAAACACCCTAGATTTAATAATCTAAACACACATAATAAATCACATCAAAGTCCCTTACGGCCTTCACCTGCACAAATCTAGAATAGACTAGCGTCGGTTCTAGCAAAATATACAACCTAGTATAATGTCTTCTTTTTAATCACATAACGTTATCAACAATTCCAACATAATTAACAATCATCCCAAATTAATTAACAACAAACAATTGATAATTAATGAAAGTATGGAATGATGAGCAAGAGCGAACCGCCACTTGCCTTAAATCCGACAAGCTCGAACCAAGCAGAGGAACGTCTAGTTCCTGGATCTGAAACTGGAGCAAATCTTGGATAATAAATCCCTAAGAAATGGCCCATAACAAGACCCTAAGTTAGATTCAATACACTTATATATGAATCTAAAAGAATACAAGAAGAAATCAAAGGAAACGAGCCAAGCCCAAAGCTAAACCACAAGACACACAACTTCGGACGCAAATACCGCGATCGCGGTAAGTCGCGGCCAGTCGCGGTTTTCGTGTGGCCTGACAGTGGCGAAGCTCGACAGCTCCCATGGAGAATTTCTTACCCAAACCGATTTGTTTGCCTTCGATTTGTCTATGGTTCGATCTCCCAACACCACAAAGCTTCACACAACACTCAAGAGCACCTTCTCAACTCAAGAGACACTCGAAATCTCCCACACACGAAGCTCACAAGCTCGGTTTTAATGGAGAAAACAGAGGAAAACAGAGGAGGAAGAAGAAGGAAGAAGAAGAGAGCTCTTGGCTCCGGGTTTCACCTCCTTTTATAGCCCAATCCGACCACCTCCAAGGGAACAAGGGGACAAAGGCGAAGGGCCAGTTGGCTGCCCACTTGGCCTGCCCAAAAATATCCCAAAAACAGAGCTACAGTAACCGCCACGCGAGGAAGACGACCGCCTCTGCAAAAGGCATTACCGCGATCGCGGCCGATCGCGGTGAATCACGGTTTCTGGCCGACTTCATTTAATTCTTATCCAAACTTAGTTTGGATTAAATTTCTTAACTCCGGGTTAAATATATTCGTACTTTAACGATACATTAACCCCGAAAACACCTCAACTGTATTATATAATGCTCGGAAAATTCTACAGAGCTTAGACCCCTCTTCAGAAGGTCCGAGACTCACTGAATTAAATCCGTCTAGCAATACGGGCATAAGAAAAATTTAAAAAATAATTCAAAATACCCTTAAAAATTACGGGGTGTTACATTACTACCCCCTTATTTTAAGTTTCGACCCCGAAACTTGCATCAATCAAGGCCGACAACAAGTAGGGAAAGTATCTAAGTACACCCGTCTCAGTCTCCCAAGTAACCTCTTCGGTTTCTAACTTGGAGCACAAAACTCGTACCAAAGGTACCACCTTGCTACGCAGCTGTCTCAAACTTCACCCTGAATGGTAATCGAGACATCTGACAAACGCTTGGTTTAAACCAAATATTTATATTAGCAAGAATATTTACAACAAAAGTTTTACAACATTGCTGCGTACTTAAACTTACTAACACAATTGTCCATAACAAAAGACTGGGTAACACCCAAATCTACAACCTACCATAAAAGTAGAAAGCTTTAAGCAAATGGAAAATCAGATCCATCCGCCTCACGCATCATGTAAAGACGTTGACCTTGACTTCCAGAAGCTACTGGAGCCTTCCCTTTATTCTGTGCAGTTGTCTGCATCGAAGGATTTGGAGCCTCAACCAGTTTATACTCAGGCCGGTTACTCTGATTAGCAGGCCCTTGCTGCGACTCCAGTCCTCTTTGCCTTCCCTGCCAACAAAACTCCTGCATGTGCCCAAACTTTCCACAGCCAAAGCATGCTTTCCTTTCCTTTTGGCACATACTGCTCCTGTGCCCAACGGCACCACAATTGAAACATCGGATCAAACCCTGGTCCTGACCAGATCGTTGTGTCGACCCTCCTTGAGTCATCTCTATCTTTACCTTGCTTGACTTAGCAAGGTTAGACGGTGGCGCAGGACGTTTAAATCCGCTCGTCTGAGATTGTTCTTGCACCAACTTCTGGTGATTCCTCTTCTTGGTTGACTCCTCTAGAGTCACTTCCAGCTTGTAGGCTGCATCCACGTATTGCTCCAAAGTAGAACATCCGTGACGCACCATCAGTGGCTTAATGTCTGGACCCATCCACTCATGGAAGTGCCAGATCTTCTGCTCCTCGCTGGTTACATCTGACCCAGCGTATTGCAACAAGTGATTGAACTTAGTCACAAGCTCAGTGACTTTCAATCCCTCTATCTCTGGATGCATAAACTCCTTGTGCTTCTCGTCCCTCATAGCTCGGGAAAAGAAACGGTCCATCATCTTCGTCTTGAACATAGCCCAGTTCAAATCAACTCGATCAGCCAACCCAGTGTTCTCCCACCATTCACTAGCTTCTTCTTTCAACTGAAGAGAAGCTATTTGCACCTTCTTAGCCTCGGTGCACTCAACATTGCGGAACAACCGCTCCATGTGGGAAAACCAATGAGCCGCTTTGACTGGTTCTCTTTTTCCATCATAATGGTCAGGTCTCAAAGAGTTAATGGTCTTCAACACTCGACCATAATCACCCCTATTCCTGACCGCTTCTTCTCTGTGTGCATAAACAGCTGGCTCCTCAAATCTAGGAACCATTGGGGGAATCGGCACAGCTTGTGCCTGTGGTACGACAGGTTGCCTAGCCTCGGCGAGTACTTGCATCATTATCTCCCGAATAGCTGTAACAGTTGCTGCATCAAAAACTACTGGAGCGTTGGCCGTAGCTTGGCCATTGCCTCCCGGATTATTCTGTGACATTGACTCGTGTTCTTCTACACGGTTCAGGTCGTCCCTTATGATTGGCCTTGGATTGCTTGGCCCAGCACTAGCGCGTATGGTATTCCTTGTATTCACCATCTGTTTACCGATCAAATTCCAAGTATTAATATCTTTTCCATAATACTTATCATGATAAAGTCACTTGGAATAGATCAACTTGGTAACGTTCCTAGATGAACACCAAACTGGAATACTTAGGTTCTACAACCTCAAATCCTGACAAGAGAACTGAAAACTCAAGTCTAACTGGAGATGGCAAAACCACCTCGACTTCTTCCGAGTCCTTCAGAATAGAACAAAATGCACCCTCAACTACGGGTGACAAACAGAGAATCTTAGTCTTTCTAGACACAGAAGCAAACTTCCATGTCAGACTGTAGAAGGCACGACTATGAACGGCTTTTTATTTGAAAAATTCAGAGCTCTTGGAAAACATTTTAGCTCTGATACCATTTTTGTAACACCCCCAAATTTAACCCCATTTGAAAGCGTTACTGCCGATGACCCCGGACGTAAACCCCGAAGTCACCCCAGGCTTTTCCGACGTCATAACTGACTTAAAACACAGTTATAATACTAAAATCGTAACTTTTATTAAACCACATGGTCGCGGAATTACACGATTCCAAAAACGACCCAAATACATCATCAATACAAAAATCAGAATTTACAACGGAAGACTTATAAACAAAATACAAAATAGCACAGCGGAAATCGTTTTAAACACAAAGCGACAAGACAAGTTGTCGAAAACAAAACACCGTTCATCTTCATAGTCGCTTCTAGCCTTCACTGAACAGCAACACACCTGATGTGCCGAATCGAACGGATGACACCAGCCAACCATGCAAGGAATATAACGGCTGGTTAGTCTAAATGAATAGACTAGCAAGGACACAAAGCAAAGTGGTTCGAAGCAGTCGCATTAGGTTAGACTCATCGTCCCTCGAATAATAACCGAGTACGCTAGTCAACCATCATACTCCTACTGGAATAACAAAAGGGTATGCACAAGAGAAGATTCTGGAGATCGAGTCTCACAGTAATCAATCACCAAAAGAAGACTCCAAAATGAAATGAGCCTTATAGGAAACATGATAACAAATGTTGGAAAACATATCCAAACACACACAACCACATCACACAAGTATCGCATACGAGCGATTTACAACTAAGACGAGCTTTTCCTAGCTGCACTAGCGCCTAGCTGCACTACTCGCCAAACATTTTAAATAAGTGCTTACTCATACGGCACTTTAATAATATGGTCAAGGCATTTTCATTATATGCATACTCATGGCACGTATCTTATTTAAATGACCACACACCACATCACGTTACAAGCTTTTACATACATGTCCGCCACTCGCGAAACACATATCGAACCGGGTTGTGACACCTGCAGAGTGCACCACTTCTTACTCCACTCGAGTATAGAAGTTAGTCATGACTCACCAATTTATTATAAAGAGACGACCGGACCTCCATCCATTGTCCCTACGAATACTCGTGCTAACTACACAGTTAAACACACAAACACACCACACAGAGCCATCACGGCCCAACCTACACAACTATCCATATCTATGCCCACCTGGCAAACACCCTAGATTTAATAATCTAAACACACATAATAAATCACATCAAAGTCCCTTACGGCCTTCACCTGCACAAATCTAGAATAGACTAGCGTCGGTTCTAGCAAAATATACAACCTAGTATAATGTCTTCTTTTTAATCACATAACGTTATCAACAATTCCAACATAATTAACAATCATCCCAAATTAATTAACAACAAACAATTGATAATTAATGAAAGTATGGAATGATGAGCAAGAGCGAACCGCCACTTGCCTTAAATCCGACAAGCTCGAACCAAGCAGAGGAACGTCTAGTTCCTGGATCTGAAACTGGAGCAAATCTTGGATAATAAATCCCTAAGAAATGGCCCATAACAAGACCCTAAGTTAGATTCAATACACTTATATATGAATCTAAAAGAATACAAGAAGAAATCAAAGGAAATGAGCCAAGCCCAAAGCTAAACCACAAGACACACAACTTCGGACGCAAATACCGCGATCGCGGTAAGTCGCGGCCAATCGCGGTTTTCGTGTGGCCTGACAGTGGCGAAGCTCGACAACTCCCATGGAGAATTTCTTACCCAAACCGATTTGTTTGCCTTCGATTTGTCTATGGTTCGATCTCCCAACACCACAAAGCTTCACACAACACTCAAGAGCACCTTCTCAACTCAAGAGACACTCGAAATCTCCCACACACGAAGCTCACAAGCTCGGTTTTAATGGAGAAAACAGAGGAAAACAGAGGAGGAAGAAGAAGGAAGAAGAAGAGAGCTCTTGGCTCCGGGTTTCACCTCCTTTTATAGCCCAATCCGACCACCTCCAAGGGAACAAGGGGACAAAGGCGAAGGGCCAGTTGGCTGCCCACTTGGCCTGCCCAAAAATATCCCAAAAACAGAGCTACAGTAACCGCCACACGAGGAAGACGACCGCCTCTGCAAAAGGCATTACCGCGATCGCGGCCGATCGCGGTGAATCACGGTTTCTGGCCGACTTCGTTTAATTCTTATCCAAACTTAGTTTGGATTAAATTTCTTAACTCCGGGTTAAATATATTCGTACTTTAACGATACATTAACCCCGAAAACACCTCAACTGTATTATATAATGCTCGGAAAATTCTACAGAGCTTAGACCCCTCTTCAGAAGGTCCGAGACTCACTGAATTAAATCCGTCTAGCAATACGGGCATAAGAAAAATTTAAAAAATAATTCAAAATACCCTTAAAAATTACGGGGTGTTACAGCAGGTCGCGATGAATCCAATGTTCGTGCCCAATCCAACTGAGACGGGTCCGAACCAGCAACGCGTGGACAAGGGCAAGGGCGTGATGCCCTCCACTTCAAATCCTCAACCACGCCTCCAAAGGATCCAGTCGGTCATCGAGAGCAAACAAGGCCATATCTCTCATCGCGATAGATATGTCCCACAGGCTACTCCAGTTCGCGATGAGGAATATACAGAAGATGCGGACGATGACCAAGGTGAGTACCCTGACGATCTCGTTTATGATGACAGGTACCAACAAAGAGATCAACGCGAGGTTGCGACAACCACGCGTTCTGGCAGAATACAAAGGGGCACACGTGATCCCACGTTGGCGCGAAAATCAAGTCGCAACAGACAGATGGTGCCGCGTCAGAAGCATTATGCTAACACCCCAGTGCCTTTCAACGTGGAGGACCACCTGGGCCACCAAAGTGCGCGCACTCCGCGCTATGGTTCAGATGGGTACTATTCCACCACTCCTCTGCCACAGGATGATTTTGAGGAGTTTGATGACGAAGAGATGGAGGACTCTGGGATGATCAACCCGGGGAACTTTCACCAACCACTAGGGGATCCAGCGGAGCTACAAGACAACCCCCAAGACTGGTTTCCTCCAGCACAACTCCCTCAGAATCAACAACGCGAACAACGCGTTCTTTGGAGAAACAACCAGCTTTACGCTGAGAATCAACGCGCTAACAGAGACGCGCGAAGGAACAACAGAGGTCATGGCCAATTCCACCAGGCTCCTATCAATCAATATGCCGCACAGGAGTTCCCACCTGCTCAACTGCAAAGAATGCGTGATCCTAATGCACTGCGTCTCAATCGCCATGACATCAAGGTAAAACTTGAACATTTTTATGGCGAATATGATCCCGCTGTGTTTCTTGAATGGTTGCAGGCCATGGAGTACACCTTGATCTTCACTCAGATTCCACCCCAAGATTACGTGGCCGCGGCGACTGTCCACTTCAGAGGTGCCGCGCGAGTTTGGTGGCATCGATTCGTGGATGATATGATAAGGCGAAACCTGGTGCCTCTGACTGAATGGCACCAGCTTAAGTTTGTGATGACACAGAAGTATGTTCCATAAGACTACAAGAACCAGATGCGACTAAACATCGCGATGGCCAAGCAAGGGAACAAGACGCCCCTTGAGTTCTTCTCACAACTCGAGGACATGTACTACAAGGCGTCTATCAGTGTCGCACCCTCAACCTTGAGAACGAAGTTTCTGAGTGGTCTCAACACAAACATCAGAGACCAATTGGAGGTATTGCCCATCAAAAACAGCAATGACTTGACGCATGCCGCGATGAAGATTCACAATCAACTCGTTCGCAAGCGCCAAGCCGATACCAACCATATGGACAAAGAAGGTATGATTCTAACTCAAGTTCATTACCTTCTACTAATGTGCGCGGTCTTGCCCCAGGAAACAACCAAAGTTCTCAGAACAGGCAAGGGAAGATCGCGATGACTCCAGGGACGACAGCGCGTGCTCCACAAGCTAAGGGTACTCCCTCTACCCAAGACAGAGCGCATGACATGGAGTGTTACAAGTGTGGAGCCAGAGGACATATGTTGCGCAACTGTCCCAACGCGAAGAAGGTCTTGTTCTCCACAGCCTCACAAGGTTATGAGTCCTTTGAAGAAGAGGAAGCCTTCGAGACTACTGCTGCTGAAGCTGAAGATGAAGACGAGGAGGCCTACACTTGTGAACCAACCATGCTGCATGAAGGCACCGCGCTAAGCCTCGTCACTAGGAGATTGCTCACAGTCAAGGAAGCTAGTCTTGTGGATCAACGCGAGAACCTGTTTCACACGCGTTGTTTGGTCAAGACTGCGACCTTGAGCGTGATAATCGATGGAGGTAGTTGTTGCAACATCATCAACGAAAAGGTGGTGAACCACTTCAATTTGCAAACTACCCCGCATCCACAGCCATATGGACTACAATGGATCTCGTCGAGTTCAAGTAACATTGTAACTCGTCAATGCTTAATTCCTTTTTCCATTGGCCAGTACACAGACACTGTTCTGTGTGATGTTATCACCATGGATGCGACACACTTGTTGCTGGGGCGTCCATGGCAATTTGATCGACGCGTTCTTCACGATGGGTATTTAAACACTTATGTGTTTACTTACCACGGGAAGCGCGTCACGCTCTTACCTATGTCGCCGAATGAGATATTACAGGACCAGGTAGAGTGCGAGAGGCAAAAGGCTATTGAGGCTGCCAAGAGCCAAGGCAGCCAAAGTACGCGTTCTTCTGGGGAAGCCAAGCAAAAGAAAGAGGTGGCTTCTCAGGAAAGAATGCGATCCAAGGAGGTGCCTCAAAACACCAAGGTAGGCATAAATTTGCAAGGAGGCTGTGAGCACAGACTCCTCTTGGCATGACCAAGTGACCTGACGCCTGCTCTCCAAGGGAAGGCGCCTTGTTTCTTACTAGTGCCACAACCATGTCAAGAAGACGCGCCTATTCTGCAAGGCGTGCCCAGCGAAATAACCCAGCTGCTAGAGGAGTTCAAGGACCTCTTCCCTGAGGAGCTCCCACAAGGATTGCCACCACTGCGAGGCATTGAGCACCAAATTGACTTGGTGCCTGGCGCGTCACTTCCCAATCGAGCAGCTTATCGCGCTGGCCCAGAAGAAACCAAGGAACTTCAACGACAAGTCCATGAGCTACTTGATCGTGGCTACGTAAGGGAGTCCTTAAGCCCTTGTGCGGTTCCGGTCATCCTGGTCCCCAAGAAAGATGGTTCGTGGCGAATGTGTGTCGACTGCCGCGCGATCAATCAGATCATGGTGAAGTACAGACACCCAATTCCTCGCCCGGATGACATGCTGGACGAGCTCCATGGCGCGATGATCTTCACAAAAATCGACCTCAAGCGCGGCTATCATCAGATTCGCATGCAAGAGGGAGACGAGTGGAAGACCGCGTTCAAGACGAAGTATGGTCTTTATGAATGGCTTGTCATGCCATTTGGATTGACCAACGCGCCGAGCACGTTTATGAGACTGATGAACCATGTGCTTCGCGAGTTCTTGGGCAAATTCGTCGTCGTGTACTTCGACGACATTCTGGTTTATTCTTTATCTCTTGCTGATCATGTTAATCATTTGAGACTTGTTTTGCAGTGCTTGAGAAGGCAAGAGTTATATGCCAACTTGGGCAAGTGTCGCTTTGCTTCCGACACCACAAATTTTCTAGGCTATGTGGTCTCTAGAGATGGGTTGCGCGTTGATGAAGAGAAGATCGCGGCAATTAGAGACTGGCCTACTCCGACGACCCCAACCATGGTGCGAAGATTTCTGGGCTTAGCAGGTTTTTATCGGAGGTTCGTAAGGAATTTCAGCACAATCGCGGCGCCTTTACATGAGCTGACCAAAGAAGGTGCCATGGTGATTTGGAAAGAGAGCCACAACAACGCATTCAACGCGTTGAAGGAGGCACTGTGCAACGCGCCACTACTTCAGCTCCCAGACTTCAACAAACATTTCGAAGTGGAGTGTGATGCGTCAAACATTGGCATTGGTGGAGTGCTCCACCAAGAGAGAAGGCCCATCGCGTACTTTAGCGAGAAACTCACTGGGGCCACACTCAACTACCCTACGTACGACAAAGAGTTGTACGCGCTGATTAGGGTCCTGAAGACTTGGCAGCATTACCTGTGGCCGCGCGAATTCGTCATTCATTCAGACCACGCGTCACTCAGTTATCTCAAGAGCCAGCACATCTCAGCAGACGCCACGTACGCTGGGTTGAATTCATGGAAACATTTCCATACGTGGTGGTGCACAAGAAAGGTAAAGAGAATGTGGTCGCTGACGCGCTCTCTCGAAGGTATGTGCTCATTTCTCAACTTCAATCCAAACTGCTTGGTTTTTCGTTGATTAAAGAGTTGTATGCGTCTGACTCCTTCTTCAAGCCTATTCTGGAGCAATGCCTTAGGAACCGCGAGGTAAAACATTCTTTTTACAGGATGGGTTCCTATACAAAGAAGGATGCTTATGCATTCCAAGCTCACCCATCCGGAAGTTGCTGATACAAGAAGCACATGAAGGCCGCGATCATTTTGGCGTCAATAAGACACTGGCAGCTCTTCGCGAGCATTTCTTCTGGCCAAAGATGACATACCAGGTGACTCGCTTCTGCAACAGTTGTGTCACTTGCCAACGCGCCAAGTCCACTTCCCATCCTTATGGTGTCTACACTCCACTGCCAATCCCCTTGGCGCCTTGGGAAGACTTGTCCATGGACTTCATCACTGGCTTACCTGTCTCCAAACGAGGTAAGGATTCTATCTTTGTGGTTGTTGATAGGTTTAGCAAAATGGCACATTTTATCGCGTGCAAGACCACACAAAGCGCGTCCGAGATTGCCGCGTTGTTTTACGACAACGTGGTATAGCTACACGGAATACCGCGTTCTGTGGTCAGTGACCGTGACACAAAATTCGTGTCTATTTTCTGGCGAACATTATGGGGGAAACTTGGTACAAAATTACTTTATTCTACTAGTTATCATCCCCAGACAGATGGTCAAACTGAGGTGACCAACAGGACACTAGGCGCCTTGCTTAGGACGATGCTGAAGACCAACCCAAAAGGTTGGGAGGACTTACTTTCCACTGTGGAGTTCTCTTATAACAGGTCTAGGCACTCGGCTACAAAGCTCGCGCCATTTGAGGTTGTCTACGGAAGGAACCCGCTCACTCCTTTGGACCTACTGCCGCGTCCTTTGAAGGACAACGAACATCCAAGTGCGGCAAATCGTGCGCGTTGGATTCAAGAGTTGCATCAGAGAACGCGCGAACAGTTGGAGCAACGCGCTGATGAATATACCAAACAACACAGGAAAGGACGCAAGCGCGTCATTTTTGCTCCAGGTGACCTGGTCTGTGTACATCTTCGCAAAGGACGATTCCCCACAAAAAAAGAAGTCCAAGTTTGCACCACGCGGAGATGGACCATTTCAAGTGCTTAAGGCAATTGGCGACAACGCCTATGAGATCGATCTGCCCCCGGATTATGGCGTACACAAAACCTTCAACGTTGCAGACTTGGAGGCATACGTGGCGCCCGACAGTGATGATGGTGAAGCGGGGACGCTTCACAGCCAAGTGGGGAAGGGTGATGCGATCCCACCAAGCGTAAGTGTCGAAGAGGAGGACACAGCCTTGTGCGCGCCACAAGAAGGACCAATCACAAGGGCACGCGCTAAGTCCATTGCGAACGCGGTGAATTCTATAATTCAACGCATTCAAGCAAGCCAAGGCAACAGGGAGCCCAATCAAGAGAACGCGTTCTCCCTTCAAAGGCTCCAAGAGAACACAGAGATCGCGTTCAGAGTGCGTCTTCTTTCAACCATTGAATGAACGCGATCATTTCAAACCAGATCACGATCTTCAGCATTGATGAGCATTAATTGAGAATATTCGGCATTAATGGCTGAATCCATTTTGAATTCAAACGTGATCTGTGTAATTAATGTAATCTTATCCTTATCTTTGCATTTACTTCATAGATTTGGGTCATTAAGACCCTGATTAGTCTTGTATAAATAGGGCCCTTTGGCCATTGTAAAGGGTTTACGTCTAATTCAAATTCAGAGCTTGAGTTGAAAGCATTGCTTCCTCCCTTTGAGTATTTGGGCGTCATAATCTCTGCTTCTCATCCCCTTCACGTCTGCTTCTCATCTCCCTCACCGCCGTTGCTCGCGCACCGGCACAACTCGATTTCCGTCGAGTCTACCTTTCCACCACCGCTCCAACTTCCACACTTCACAGCTAAACCCCCTTCCGCTGCCTCTAAACACCAACGTGTCCACAAAACACTTCCGCTACTCACCCCTATACATCCACCTCCACCATCCAAACACAACTCGCCCCATAATTCACCGCGTTCCATCCTCCACAATCATCGCGTTCTCTTGCCAGAACGTATCAACTCGAAGCTGCGACCGCCGTTACAACATCTCGATCCCTTCGGAGCACGTAGGAACGCATCAGTAGGGCTGGAAATGGATCGGGTTAGGGGTGAATGGAGCAATTTCACCACCGACCCATGAAAAAAATCGTCACCCGATCCATCCATCACCCGCAAAACACTTCATCCATATCCGAACCACCTGTCACCCACGGGTGATTCGGGTGACCCGACTATCCCGCAAAACTCATAGAACTAATCCATTTTATCTGATAAACTCATAATTTAACCTAAAACAAACCAAACCCAGGTTAAAGACAACCTAAAACAAAAAAATGCTAAATCATCAAAAATCCAGGCTTACCTTCACTGAGTTATTGTCAATGGAAGATGAAGGGCTCTGCGGTGCCGACAGTGGCGATGAATGGACTGAGAAGTGAAGAAGTGAGGGAGGTTGGGAAGGCATCAGACCTAGACGCCTAGTCACCTAGCGGAGGGAGGCGAGGAGGCTCCGGCGCTCCGCGAAGAGTCGACGACGGACTGGCGAAGGGACAGACGAGAATCGATGCAGCGTCGGATGAATTAACGAAGACGACCGGGGACAAAGAAGACTTTGACGGTGATAGATTGAGAAAGATGAGAGACTTCGATGGCGCCGAAGATGAGAATGTGCAGTCGGCAGTGACTCCAGTGAGAGATTGAGAGAGATGAGAGAGATCAGTAAAATGTAAAACAAGCGGCTGAAATGGAAAAAAGAATTAGGGTTAGAGTAATATATATATACTAAGTTATAAATTTTAGCGGGTGATGGGTGAACTACGGGTTAATGGGTCGGGTGAAATGAGATGGGCTCTCACCCGGATTCGATCCACCACCCGTTTTACCCGTCATCGGACCCATCCATCACCCGCAATTTTTGGGTTTCCGTCCATATACTTCGGGTCGGTTATTCGGGTGGATCGGTCACCCGCGAATAATTTCCAGCCCTAATGTGGGGTTTGATCAGGTGAGAATGATTATTAACGTGTAAAATGAGAATAACACACATACATGCAAAAACTTACGCACATATAGGCCAAAACCTATGTACATTAGAATCTCATGCATATACATGAAAAAATTTATGCACTTTAGAATATGTACAAGTTTTTTCTTGCATGTGCATAAGTTTTTTTACCGTGTAAGCGTAAATTTGTGCACATTCGAAAAATACATGATTTTTTGCTTATATGTGCATGAGTTTTAAAAACGCATAAATTTTTACTTATATGTGCATAAGTCTTTGCATATATGTACATCATTTTTATTTTACACGATAATAATAATATTCTCACATGATCGGGTCCATATATATATATAATGTAGATTCAACTTCAAATGTATAATATAACTTTGAAATGTATGGGGTCAAAATCGGGACCGGCCGTTAGCTAGATTAAGAAAATCCAATTACATGGGAGGGAGACTTATAAAAATAGTTTTATATGAAAGATTTTAGTGATATCTATACATATACTATTAACTAGTATAGTACTTGTGTTGTCTTGTACGAGATTTATTTATTTTTTAAAATATTTTCAAAAAATAGTATATAAAATTATATACTTAGTTGATATAAAAATAGGTAAGTAGTGACTGTTAATTATAAAAGTAGATGAATGTTAATATAAAAAAGAACTAATTCAATCAAGAGTATAAATAATAGAAAAATCAATAGATAAACGTTCCATTAAAACAACAATAACTGGAAAAATAACAATAAAAATCAATAGAGAAATATTTTATTAAGAAAACAATATAGAAAAAAAAACAGTAGAAAAAACAATAGAGAAAAAAACTACTTGATCAACTAAAATTCAGAATTTGGATTGGTGCAGTTCATGACATATCCTTTCATGCTTGTAAATTCAGAATTTGGATTGAGATGATTAAGGATGAAAGGATAATTGAACATCTATTGAGAGAGTTTATGTAATTACAGATTTTGTTTAGTTTGTGGAATTAAAAACTATCAATCAATCGAAACTAACAATGAAAGAGAAAAAAAATAATTTGGTATAGTATACAAATGTTTAATTTGGAAGCAAAATATTGCCTTTATCATTGCAGATCTTGCAATTGCAAAGATGAGTGATTACAGATCTTGGGAGCAAATAAACTTTTCAGTATAGTACGGATGTATTGTTGACTTGTTGATATTTTGGAAGCAAAATCTATTTTACTGCTATTTTCTAAGCAAAATTCAATACGGATGTATTTTGTGTTAAATTTTGGAAAGAAGGATGATTGTAGATTTTTAAAAGTTGCCTTTATTATTTTCTGTTTAATTTTGGTATAGTGTATGAATGTTTAATTTGGAAACAAAATATTGCCTTTATCAATGCAGATCTTGACCTTTAGTTTTGTTAATAGAATAATCTTGTATATAAGAATAAAGATTTCTACAGATCTTGTATTACTCAAAATATTAATTATATTGATTTTAAAGAAAGTCATGGTTAGTTGCCGCCTAATATACGTGATACGCGTGGGCGCAAGGAAAGACCCCACTCTAACTCCCTTCATTGCTCTAGAAACCGAAAATGAATAAAATGTCATGTGGTAGAAACAATGACAAGATGTCATGTGACATAAGAAGGGGTGAATTTAATAGAAGAATGTCATATGGTTTAGAGGGGTTGTGGCTTAGTAGATATATAGTAGATTAAATTTTGGAAAGAAAAGTGATTGCAGATTTTCAAAAGTTATCTTTATTGTGTTTTGTTTATTTTTGGTATATTGTACAAATGTTTGCAGATTTTCGAAAGGTGACAGAATATTGCCTTTATCATAACAGATCTTGACTTTTTAGTTTTGATAATAGAATAATCCTATATATATGAATACATATTTTTGCAGATCTTGTATTACCCGAAATATTTATTATATTTATTTAAAAAATGAAAATAGATAAAATGTCATGTGGCATAAGAATGGATGAGTTTAATAGGAGGATGTCATGTGGCTTAGAAGGGTTGTGGTTTAGTAGATATATAGTATATTAAATTTTGGAAAGAAGGGTGATTGTAGATTTTTGAAATTAAGCTACCTTTATTATTTTCTGTTTAATTTTGATATAGTGTATGTATGTTTTATTTGGAAGCAAAATGATGTCTTTATCATTGTATATCTTGACCCATTAGTTTCGGTAATAGAATAATCTTATAATAAGATTAAAGATTTTTTAAGATCTTGTATTATTCAAAATGTTGATTTAAAAAAAAATAGATAAAATACCATGTGACAGAAACAATAACAAGATATCATGTGGCATAAAAATGGGTAAGTTACAAAAGATAATGCCACATGGCTTAGAAGGATTATGATTTAGTAGATATATAGTAGATTACTTGTAAATCTATACATATCATAAATTATATAGTTTCCTAAAGTTTAAATTTGATAATGGCATACTCTGAATATGTCATGTAAAAATCTAATGTAAAATTTATGATAATTTTGTTATATTAATCTTTATTTTTGTAAAAATATCTCAACACATATATAAACTTTTCCGAACAATACTATTATCAATATTAATATATAAATAAAATATAAAATAATATGTGAGGTGGTACTGATGTGGCATGATATCATTATCTGAAAGTTTAGGCGAAAGTTTTAAATGTCGAAGTGATATATGGAATTTTAAGGAATTGCTTTACTATTATACATTGATACTTTTGGTATGGTATTATATATATTAGTAAATCGATATATATCACAACTTATATAATTGCTATAATTTCAATATGAAAGTGAATGATACTGAACATTTTTCAAATAAAATATTTTGTAGAAAATTTTGTAATTTTTTTTTATATCAACCTTAATTTTTTGTAAGTATGTTGACGTATGTATAAACGCTTTTGTATTTGAATTATAATAATAAAATATATAAAATAATTATAAGGTGGTACATTTTGAAAAGAATTAATTATAGAAAATAGTTGTAAATCGATAGCACATATAAAATAATAATAAGGTGGTATATTTTTGGAAATAAATCACTTAGTTTCCAAAGCACATGTTATTATATTTTTTTATAATCGGTGATCAATATTGGAAAGAAGATAATAAAATATTGCAGACTTGTTTTAGTGCTTAAGAAAGATATGATACAGAATATTTTGTTGTACATTTTGGAAAGATTTGATTATAAATAATATTGGTATGGTAAGTGTAAGATGCTATTAGTGCAAATTTTTATTTTAAAAATAAATCTAAAAAATGATAGGCTGACACGTGTCCAATTCAATACCGTGACGCCGCGTAGCAGCGTAAAACTCGGGCTCATTCTGGGGGTGCCACGTGGCGCAGATGGTATTCTGCTTTAGCATATATATATATATATAGTAGATTGGTTATTGAAATGTGCATGTACAAAAAACAAAAGATTTGTTTAATATGCTTGGGTGCACTTTGGAAATAATTTATGATAAAAAATTTATTTACGTACAAACAATACATGGTTGAGAATATTGTTTGCTATATTTTTGAAAAGAATGGATTATACAAAATATTTATATTGTATGCATATCCGGCTAATATGGGCAATGGTTTTTTTCTTTGATTTTTGAAAAATCAACGAAAAAATGAAAGCTTGACACGTAATAAATTCAATACCGTGATGTCACGTGACAATAAAGAATTTGGTTCATTTTAGCGACGCTACGTAGAACAGTAGGTATTCTACTTTAGTAGATATATAATAAATTTATTGACGATAAGATCAGTTCAAGTTATCAAACATTAATGGTGCTCCACTAAACCCTTTTAACTTGTAGGACGGTAAGAATAAGACTCGATCATCTACTTAATTTCACGAAACTAGACAAATGTCTGGAAATCAGTATAAGTCAACAAGTATAATTCATATACATAAGGCGACAAACTCTTCAAGAAATTAATCAACATAGGCTTTAGCATATATAGTTATATAACAAATTACAGAATTAAAATACACAAAAATATATCGAGCTAATTGAAGGCCCAAAATTGACCAAATAGTCACGATTTTGAAGTGATTTTATTATTTTCCAAAACATGGAGCATGTTGGTGACCAAGTAGTCATGATTTTACTATTTTCTGTTATTTAGTGTGATCGATGTTCGTTCAAGATTTATGGGAGTTCGATTAGATCAATACGGGTTAAGAAGGTGTGGGTGCACACTCGTATGCGCAGATTTGAACTCGGGACTATTAATATCACACTTCCCGGATTAACATGGCGGTACGGCTAGCTGGTTAGCGACCGGCATCAAGGGGCAGCGTCTCGCCCCAAACGATATAAAACGCTTATAGAGTGAAGTGCATGGATCTTGCGGTTCTCTGGCGCAAAATTTTGCTAACTCTGGAGAGTGCACTGTCTAAATAGTGCTCTGTGCATTTTCTGCATGGACCATGTAATCGGTACAAGTTGTCAAAGGTTAGGGTAGATCAGGTTAGAGATCAATGCTTTTGTGCAAAGGTTCATGTTTTAATTGTGCGAATTGTGCAAGTGATATTATTAGAAAACATGAACTTGTTTAAATGATATTTATAAAGTTAGTAATTTATTATTAGCGATTTTTAATTGATGACCAAGATTGTTATATGATGAATATTGTGATATGATGTTTGATTATATTTGAATGATAGTCAGATGTAGATTGAAATTGTTTGACTTAGGTACTTGATATGAAATTCAGGTTTATCGATCATATTATCTATTTAGTGACCCATTAAATGGGACAAACAAATTCTTACGCGCGGATCTAACAAATTAACGATCATGACATCCTACTACGATTCCAAAAAAATTACCACGGGTGAATCATTTCACCATGAAATAATCATAATCAAATTTAACATGGTTTCTTCTATTTTACTATGGTTGAAACAATTTTAGTGGATGCACAATATGGTTCAATTCCTTTTACTACGGTTGTAATGATTTGACTACATGTAAAATTACCGCGATTCTTTTGACATAAATAACTTTACCACATGATCATTTTTCATTACTACAGGTGATACACATCATTTTACAACGTTTGAATCAACATTAATGCGGGTGAAACAAGTGCAACTTTACCACAGGCTGTATATTTGCCACGGTTCCACGGACACATGGTAAAATATTGAACCGTAGTAAAATGGAGACTTTGATAAACTGTTTTACCGTGGCCACTTTTAATATGGTTCTGAACCGTGATAATATATGTATCTGCAACCGTGATCTTTTTGCCTTTTTTGTACTAGTGAACCCTTTCCTCCACATTGTCACAAACCCAACCCCAAAACACTGCCTCCAACAACCCCAAAAATCCATTATTTTGTGCTTGTTCATCATTCATCAATTACTTTTGACCTTGAACAATTATCTCTTTAACTTGCCTTTTTTGGTGAATGGATCTAGACTTACGATTAGATCTATGGACAACACTTGTTGTTCGGATCTTGTTTATGCGCCGATTGAGACCGAATCTACAGTTATTCTCCCATCTTTCCTACAAGAACGAAACTCGAAATCAAGGCGAAGAGCTTGTGGGAGACGTTTGGTGGTTGCTCGATCTGGTTTGGTTTGCAAAAGAATGTGTGTCGACTTCTTCCTTTCCAATTTCGTCATCTCTTGGTGAGAATAGTTTCGCTGCATAATTTGTTTGTGAGCCACTAACATGTGTTTCTTTTCCTTTGACAACTCATATTGGAATTCTTGCCTTCTTTTTCCTATTGATTAGATTATCTATTTACTATAACTATTACGATTTTGTGTGCGTGAACCATTGTTTAGTGTAAGCTAACCCTGCAAAAACACCTCGTGCTATATCACCTTAACCTAATTGAGTAGATGAATCAATAAAAAAATTGAACCATACATCATTATAGTTGAAGAAACCAATACTAAAGGTGATTTACATGAGATATCTATGAAAATATTCTCTTGCATGATAGTGAATAATTAGCTACCCCTTCAATGTGTTTCAACAGACTATAGTCTTTGTTGTTTCCTTTAGCAAAAACAAACTCTTTTGATGAAAAATGATACTTAAAGATTAGTAGTTTAGCTAGTTGACCCAAATTGGTCGACTCCTTTGTTTCAACTGACTTACCACCTGATGTGGAATGAAACTGCTTTGATTAGACTGTCTTTGAACCTCTTTGACTAGACTGTTTATAAAACATCAAAATTTGACAACTTCATCTAATTTTTCAACTCTAATAGAGTTTGATCATATTTCATGTGACTCGTTTGTGTTGAGATTCACTCTTTGGATGAGCATTTTTAGGCGGTGAATTGAGTTATACTTTCGGATAATGTCAAGGATGACTATCCTTCCGTCGGCGCAATGTTTGTTTGTGCTTTACTCAAATCACATTCAAGTTCTTTTGCTTTATGTTCTGTTAGTTTGTTTCTCTTGTTGTAGTTTTTTCACTCTCTTTATTTGTTGTTGGTTTGTCTTTGTTTATTGTTGTATTGTCGGTCAATTCAGATGTCGAATTCTTCAACATCTCAAAGTTACATTGCATGTTTGTTTATAATTTTGAATTTTCAATTTATAAAAAAGAGTATATTGATTTACCTAAATTTGTTTTTGTCTAAATATCAAAACGATAAACAAATTTTGTGCATAAATTAAGTTCAACTATAACAAGTACAAATAAAAAAAATTCAGTGATAACAATAATATTTTTTAAGCCAGTTAATATGATTTTGCGAAAAAAAATTGTTAACATATTCTATGTCATCTGACTGGTTACCCTCCTCTGGAGGAAAACTCTCTTCCCTCCTGTGTGAGGGCTTTTCTAGCCATGTGTTAGTTTCTTCGCTGCCTCTTTCTCTGTTGTCGGTGCCGCTATCTCGCCGGTGGCTGTTCCCCCTCTGTTTCTCCCTCCCTGCCTTCTCTTGCTCCCTTGCTTCCTTTCCCTGTTCTTCTTCCCCAGCTCTCATGTACAAGTTTCCATGCTCTCCTGTTCTTCTTCGTCCTGTACAACCTTTCCCTCTGATGCAGGCACAGGCCGTGATCTCTACGTGCTCTGCATTTCAGGCTCATGGCCACTTTTGTTTCCGCTGCATGTGCTTCTCTCTCACCGCCATCGCCCGGACAATGGTTTCTTGCACCACTTGCCGACTGCACCACCTGACGACTCTTCTCTCCTCTGCCGGCTTCCACTCTTCTCCACCGGCCACCTCCTCTCTGTCCTCGGACTCCGGGTTGGTGGTTTTGTGGTTTAGGGTTTTGGTATTCGGTCGGATTTGGGACCGGAAATTGCTTGGGTCGGTGTTCTGTTGGGTGGATCTGAGCTCAGGAGGTTTTGGGCATGCGCCGGTCTTCAGCAGATCAGCCCCTCCTTGTTAGGGATGCACAACCGGGTCGACCCAGACCGGAGTTTTCCGGTTCGGGTCGGACCGGTGGACCGGTTTTTTATTAAAAAGTGACCCGTGGACCGGACCGGACCCGATCTATCTGGTCCGGTCCTTTTCCGGTCCGGTCCACGGCCCGGACCGGAAAGGCCGGATTGTCATTTTTAGGGTATAACGGTCCATCGTGGTGACGGCCCGACCGGGTTCGGTTCTATTACTACGAGTCTACGATGTACTTGTTTGAAACTTTGAATTGAATAATTGATTATTTGTATTGCATATTAAGCTAAAAGTTCATCATAATCTCATTACAATTAATAATGTAATATAAATAGTCTAAATAGATAATGTATTATAGTGGGAAAAACTCCAAAACCCTTAAACAAAATACTGTATTAAACGAAAACTCAAAGATAATCAAAAGTGCAATAAGTTTTTAGTAGTCTTAAACTGGGTATATATATATATATATATTTTTAAAATCCGGTCCGGACCCGACCCGTAACCCGGTTTTATGAAAAATCACGACCTGTGGATCGGACCGATAATAAACCGGTCCTGGACCGACCCGGAAAATTCCGGTCCGGTCCAATTTTGTGCATCCCTACTCCTTGTGGCAGCCTTTGCTGTAAATTGGGGGTTGTTTTGGGGCGAAAAGACCTTACCGATCCAAATCACCTTTGAGAGGGCAACTAGACAACTTGTTAGACAATTATATCTAATAAATCCAAATCAAATCAACAAGACAGACGAAATTGAAATTGAACGAGTGAATGAAGAGTTTTTCCCCCTCGAATTGGTGATCTATCGAGTAAGAATTCAGACGTCGGTCGCTTGAATAAACTTGGAGTATTTCTGATCACGAGAACAGAATTCGAGAGCAAGGTTGCAAGAGAAATTAATAGTAGTAGTTCTTATTGATTCGGAATGTGTGTACAGATTTTCTTGTTTGCCATACATTTATACAATCTAAATAATGACGTTAGAAAGTAATCCGTTACTACCGGATTACGTGGGAGGTCGGTTGAACTGCATTCAAGATTTTAGCGGAGTGCGTCCGTTTGCTCAACCAACTATGCGCCGTCCTATTGAACAGATCCGATCCTCTCTGCTGGTCACGTTCATGGGCTCGGTTCGGCTGGGCTTTTGCCAATTTCTCAGGCCCAACAATTGCCCCAAGATCCAATTGGGCCAGAGAGCGGTTTCTGGATCAATTTGATCTTCTGCGAGAGAATATATGGTCTCGATCCTTCTGAGGCGACGTGGCAGCAGATGGTTGAACGATTTGATTTACCCACAGAGGTACTCAAGTTACTGCCTTAAATAACCCTCGATGACTCCGATTTTCTGTAAGTCCCACATCTCATCAAGGTAACTTCTTTTTCTTTATTGAATTTCTACCGTTTCTTCCTTCTGTTCTTCCATGGCGTCTCATAAGTTGAGGAAGAATCGAGCCCTCATCAGAGATACAGATGAAGAGGACGCTCCTTTTCACTCTTTAGGTCTTCTTAGTATTGGTGATTCCGTGTCGGGGACCTTAGTTCATTCCGAACTCGATAAAATTTTAAAAGTTAGGGGTTTCCCCGAGAGCACTGTTGCGCGTCTTCCATCTCCGGGTGAGCGAGCGGATTGGTTCAAAGAAGGGTGGGTGTGCTTCTTTGAATATCCTTTCAAAATTGTCACGTCTTCCCCTTCTCGCGTATGGTTCAGAACTTTCTGTCTGTGTTAAAATTGGCTCCTTGCCAAGTTATGCCTCATACATGGCGATTGCTCCAAGTAGTCGATTCTCTTTCTGCAGCAAAAAACATAGATTTTGATTTTGATGCTTTATGGCGATCTTATTACCTGAGTACTCGGGGTTCCTCTAGATTCCAATTGCGCCTTCGTAGGGACAAAAATTCGATTGCCTTAAACTTATATGTTAACGATCGAGGATGGAGATCTCGATTTTCTTTGTCGAGCGAAAAAGCCTTGAAAGCGTTTCTGATTGTTCCTTTCTTTTGTCTGACTGGAGGATCTCAGGTATCATGTTTTTCCCGCTTCTTTGCTTTAGTCGATCATCTTCTAAATTTCTTCTTACATGTTCTTCTTTGCAGCCCCTGAATCCGGCGATCCTACTGGTTTTGAAGAAGTAACCGTTTTTTTATCGACGCTTCTTGAGAGCGAAAGATCGTTCAAGAACGTCAATTTTCTCCTTTCTGAAGTCAAAGAAATGTCGACTCCCGCCGTGTCAATGACCAAAGGCACTTGCTCGTTCCTTTAGGTATGCGTCTGGCTCGTTTTTGCAGTTTTCCTGTACTTATGTTGCTGTGTTATGTTAGCAGCACCTAAGGGTGGAAGATCCAGCGCTCGTCTATCCGGGAAGAGTCTCTTGGAACAAAGGCGGTCGGCGGTCAAGGCGTCTTCTTCTGCCAGAGGTCCAAGCAAGGTTGGGCCTTCTGTCGAAGTCATCACTCTGGATTCGCCACCGTCGAAGGTGTCAGGTGTCAAGAGAAAGGCGGTAGCTGCTCTGAGTTTTTCTACCGGGACTTTGAAGGAAAGGTCGGTTGAGGATTTGTCCGGTTTTGGAGATGCCGAGGCCAAGAAGGAAATTGGTGACCTTCATCCCATAGATTGCATGAACGAAGCTGTAGTTGGTGCTTGGAAGGTTCGAAGAAAAAATTCTTCTTTTATTCGAGCATGTCTTATTTTTCTGTTTCTTTTTTACATTGTTATCGTGTATGCTTCTTCTGTAGATTTTTCAGTATTCGCTTGTGGCGTCTACAACCGTTCAAGAATTGAGTGACAAAGCCGACAGAAAAGTGACTCGCTTGGAGGAGCAATTGAAGGTGGCCGAAGATCGCGTGAAGGCTTTGGATCCCGAATTGTCTTTAGTTAAACGAGACTATGAGGCTCTCCTGGAAGGAGTGAAGGTGGAGATGCAAGCCAAGGCTGAGAGACTTCATGAGGACGACGCTCGTATTGATGGAGATGTTGGGGCATATTATTGCTTGAAGTCTCGCATCGAAATGATGGAGGAGTTCGCTGTTGGCTCTCACGTCGACTGGAAGGTTGATGATGCGAAGGCGGACATGGAAATGATGTACCCCAATGGCAATCCAGGGGTCGAGCTTTTCAAACTGGTAGGCTTGGGCGTCGAAGATGACAAGGAAGAGGCCGACCAAGATGGTGTCGAGGTCGTTGAAGGCACGCCCCAAGTCGACCAAGAAGCAATTTCTGGCAGGGAGATTGTTCCTGCGGAAAAATCCGGTGAATCTTAGAATATTTAGGAATGACTTTTATGTGAACATCTGGTTTGTTTTTAAGACTCCTGTGTGTGTGACAGTATGTGCCCCGTCGTGGAGACGGGATGGACAACATAGTTCTTTTGGCGACCCGTCTACCATCGTGGGTCGCGTGTTAATCGTAGGAAGTTTTTATGTTTCGTACCTTGCTTCGTTTTTGTTGTGTATTTGTTTTTGCAGGTGGTTCGTCACTGGTCGTGCAGCGATCGTGTTATGGACTGTTCGTGTGATCACGTCTTTTAGGGGGAGGCTTGTATGTCATATTAAATGTTAGTCATGACAGCTGTATTTTAGGGAGGTAAGCAAATGTATTTTGCGTAGTGTGTGTAAGGCGTTGTATACCTTATTTTGTAATAAGGCGGGCAGTGTGCGGAGTGCCTTTTGTTGTTCATCTCCCTGTGTGTAGATCGATCGTGTTTGTATTTGTGTAAGCGCTTTTGTGTAGTTGTTGTGGATATCCTTTGCAGATCTTGTCTTGAGGCCTCTTGTTTTCCTGTTTTTGAAACACGTCTTTAAAAGAAGATAGACTTTGAAACGACCGTTGGGGGGAGACCCAACGGCCCTCCGACGCTTAAGTTAGTAATTGTTATGTAGATAAAAGGGGTGTACATAGATACAAAAAGATATGTAAGTAAGGGTTCAAAAATGATACAATTTTAGATGAGTCGCATTCCAGCTTCGGGGGATGGGCTCTCCATCTTTTGTTTCTAGTCGATATGCTCCTTGTCCAACTATTTCTTTGATGAGGTAAGGCCCTTCCCATTGAGGTGCAAGTTTCCCGTCGGCTGGATCTCTGGTGTTTTGGAATGTTTTCCTCAAGACCCAGTCTCCTGCCTTGAAGGTTTTGATTCTGACGTTCTTGTTGTAGCTTCGAGCGACTTGTTGTTGATATCGGACCATCCGGACTCGAGCCTTTTCCCTTGCTTCGTTGACAGTGTCCAAGTTGTGAGCTAACTCGATGTCATTTTGTTCTGGGGTTTGGAGTCCGTATCGAGTTGTCGGGATGAGTATCTCGGCGGGGATGACTGCTTCTGACCCGTATACGAGCGAGAAGGGACTTTGTCCTGTGGCATTTTTGGGCGTTGTCCTGTCGGACCACAAAATCAGGGGAAGTTCGTCGGCCCATTTTCCTTTTGCCCCAGTGAGGCGTTTCTTCAAGTTATTAATGATGATCTTGTTGCTTGACTCCGCCTGTCCGTTCGATTGTTGATATCTTGGTGTAGATGTGATCAGTGAGATATTCCATTGTTTGCAGAAGGATCGTGTATGTTTACCGATGAATTGGGAGCCATTATCGCATACGATCTCTGATGGGATGCCAAACCTGCATAAAATGTTACGTTTTATGAACGAAATGACGTGTTTTTCTTTTACCTCACGGTATGCTTCGGCTTCTATCCATTTGGAGAAGTAATCGGTCATGGCCAAGAAGAAGACACGTTGTCCCGACGCGGGAGGCAATTTCCCGACGATGTCCATTCCCCATCGCATGAAGAGCCTGGTGTCAAGGTCGGATGGAGTAGCTCGGACGGCTGGTGAGGGACGGGTGTGTCGCTGACAAGCGTCGCATTTTTGACGTATTTCTCCGCGTCTCTTTCATTGTGGGCCAATAGTAACCTGCCCTGTGGGCTTTGCCGGACAGACTGCGTCCCCCGGTGTGATTTCCACATTTGCCGTCGTGTAAGGATTGTAAGATTCGGGGGACTTCCGACGTTTCAAGACAGCGTAGTAGTAGGCCTGTGACAGATCGCTTAAATAGTACATTATCTTTTAAATCAAAAGTTGTTGCTTGTACCTTGAGTCTTTTGGCTTCTGCTCTGTCTGGAGGAAGTATTCCGTTTTTGAGCCACTTGATGTATGGAGTAGTCCAGTCCTCTGATGGGCGGACATTTTCTACTGAGGTTGGGTCGGCTATGGCTTGAATGTCGCCTGGATTAGCCATTTTGGGAGTTCTTGGCACTGCTGGAGTGGTGACGTGTGCTAGGGGGATACTGCGGAAGTCGTGGGGGTGCAGGTTTGATCCGAGGTTTGCCAAGGCGTCAGCTTGTGTGTTGAGGTCGCGTGGAACTTATCGGATGGTGAAGCTTTGGAATTTTTCTGCTAGCCTTTTGACGACGTCCAGATATGCCATCATTCTATCGTCTTTTACGGCGTAGGATCCCTGCACTTGGTTGACGATTAGGAGAGAATCACATGTTACCTCTATATTTGATATTTCAAGGTCAACCGCTAGAGTAAGTCCGAACACAAGGGCCTCGTATTCTGCTTCGTTGTTGGTCGCGTCTCATTCGCATCTCACGACTTGGGCTATGTGATCCCCCTGTGGCGATTTTAGTACGACGCCTAGGCCGACTCCTCTCACATTTGAGGCACCATCCGTGTGGAGTTGCCACGTGCCCCTGTCGTCTTCTGTCTTCAGGTGTTATGCTTCCTTTGCGGCTTCTTGTTCTAGCGTCGGACTAAAATCAGCCACAAAGTCGGCTAAAGCCTGGGACTTGATCGTTGTCTGGGGTTCGTATTCAATGTCGAACCCGCTTAGGTATATGGCCCATTTGGCCATTCGTCCTGTAAATTCTGGCTTCCTCATGATGGCTTTCATGGGATGGTTAGTTCTCACAATAATAGTATGCGATTCAAAGTAAGGTCGCAGTTTATTAGATGCCGTGACTAATGCTAAGACTAATTTTTCGAGCGACGTGTACCTTGTTTCTGCTAGAAGTAAAGATTGACTTACGTAGTAGACGGGTGATTGCTTGCCGTCTTCTTCCCTGGTAAGGACTATGCTGACGGATGATTCGGAGATTGCTAGGTATAGCGGTAGTGGTTCGTCGTCCTTTGGTTTGGATAACAGGAGTGGACTTGATAGGTATGCCTTTAAGTCTTGGAAAGCTTGTTCGTGTGTGGCTGTCCAGTCGAACGACTTATTTTTCTTGAGCGCCTCGTAGAAGAGTTTGCATTTGTCGGACGACTTGGATATAAATCGGTTTAGTGCGGCTATCCGTCCTGTCAGCTTTTGGACGTCTTTGACGCATCGAGGAGATCTGAGGTCAACGATTGCTTTTATTTGATCGGGGCTGGCTTCAATCCCCCTCTGAGTGACCATATATCCCAGGAACTTCCCTGAAGACACTCCGAAAGAGCATTTAGTTGGATTCAATTTCATATCGTACCTTTCAAGTATTTCGAAGGCTTCTTTCAGGTGCTCGATGTGGTCGGCTGTTTTCTTTGACTTGACGAGCATATCGTCGATATAGACTTCCATCGTGTCGCCTATTTGATCTTTGAACATCTTGTTTACCGATCTCTGGTATGTGGCCCCTGTATTTTTTAACCCGAAGGGCATCACTTTATAACAGTACGTACCTTGGCTTGTTATGAAGGTTGTTTTTTCTTGGTCGCTTGGATCCATGAGGATTTGGTTGTAGCCACTGAATGCGTCCATGAATGTTAGCATTTCGTGTCCTGCGGTCGCGTCGACCATGGCATCGATGTGTGGTAGAGGGAAAGAGTCTTTTGGACAGGCCTTGTTTAGGTCTGTGAAGTCGATGCACACTCTCCACTTTCCGTTCTTCTTTTGTACCACCACAACGTTTGCCAACCAGTCTGGGTACTTGACTTCTCTGATCTTACCTGTTTCAAGTAAATTTTTTACCTCGTCGTCTACAATTTTATTGCGTTCTGGCGCGAACTTTCTCCTTTTCTGCTTGACGGGAGGGTGTGCCGGATCTACGTTCAGCTTATGAATGATAATGTCTGGGGAAATTCCTATCATATCTTCATGGGACCAAGAAAAGCAAATAGCATGAGAACGTAAAAAAGAAATTAGGTCTGCTCTGGCGGAATCGTTTAGATCTGATCCGACTCTTACCATTTGAGTCGGCTTAGAGGGATCCAATGCGACTTCGTCGAGTGATTCCATTTCTGGCTCGACGTATCGAATGGTCCCTTCGTCGTGCTGTAATTGCTATGTTGTAGTTCTGTCGACTGCCCTTTTGACATAGCATTCCTTGGCAGCCCTTTGGTCGCCTTTGATTTCCTGTACCCCCCATTTGGTTGGGAATTTTATCGTTTGGTGATAAGTGGAGGGTACGGCTTTCATGGCATGGATCCAAGGTCTGCCAAGGATCGCATTGTATGGGGACGGACAGTCGAGAATTAAGAACTTTACCTGTTGATTTACTCCACCCGCATACGTTGTTAACACGACTTCGCCCAAGGTGTATTTAACTTCTCCACTGAACCCGACCAGAGGGGTCGAATTTCGTGTTAGGCCGTCCTCGCTTAACCCCATACCTTTTAGGGTGTCGAGTGTTAACAAGTTGGTGGAGCTTCCTGTATCGATTAGTACACGACGAATCAGACAATTGCTAATTGATAAAGAGATTACCAAACCGTCGTGGTGATCGCCCAGCTCTTGAGCTTTTGAATCGTTGAAGGTAATGGCTGGGATGTCTGGAATTTGTGGTTGCTTTGCCTCTGACGGGATAGGTCTGTCGCCACGACTCTCTCGGGCATGTCTTTTGGCGGCGGAGTACGTGTTTCCACATACGTCCGACCCTCCTGAGATAGTGTTAACAATTTTAGTTGGAATCGGAGAGGATGGTTTATCCGAGGATAGCTGGTCTTTTCGGTCGAGAGTCGCTTTGGCCCTGTCTGATATCACGTCGCGCAATAGCCCCTGTGCAAGGAGTCTAGCGACTTCTTTACGAAGGGCTATGCACTCATCGGTTGAATGTCCATGGTCTCCGTGGAATTCACACCATCGGTTCATGTCCTTTCTGGCGTCTGGCTTGTCGCTCTTCCGAGGCCATCTTACTTCCTTTCCGTATTTGTCGAAACTCTTCACAAGTTCCGACACGGATATGTTCAAGTTGTAAGAGTGGAGTTTCGGAGGGAGAGCGGGATTGGTCAGCCAGTCTTGGTTCCTGTCATAAGAATTGTTTACCTGACCGGGGTCACTTCGCCCCTTGGGATATGGTTGGTGTCGTCGATCGCATCGGTGATCCGAGGATCCTTTCTGGTCGACTCGATCGGGACTTTTGCTTGTTTTGAAAGGTTCTTCGTCCTCCTCGAGCCTGACTTGTGCCATGGTTTTAGCTTGGACATCTTCGAAGCTTCGGCACGGGTATTTGGTCAGTTCGCGGTAGAGTTCGCTTCCTCTGACCAGACCCCGGCGGAATGCCTCGATCGACGTGGGGATGTCACAGTGCGGGATAGCGACATTTTCCGTGTTGTACCTGTTAAGATAATCTCTTAAGGGTTTACCATACCTTTGTACGATTCGATATAAATCGCTTGATTGCTTTTCCAGCCTCCGACTGCTGGCGAATTGGATCTTGAATGAGTTGATTAGGTCAGTGAAGGAGGCGATGGATCCCTGCGGTAAGTGCATAAGCCAGGTTAGTGCAGGTCCCGTGAGGGTCATGCCAAAGCTTTTGCACATGACGGCCTCACGGTTCCCCCTAGGGATCGAAATAGTCATTAATTTTTGCTTGTAAATTGAAACATGGTCGTTTGGGTCCCCGGTCCCGTCGTAGTTGGCCATGTTGGGGACATGGAATTTCTTGGGGATTTCCACGCGTGCAATCGCTTCGGTGAAGGGCGAGTCTTCGTATCCGTCGACCGCTTCTTTCTCGATCGGTTGAGGAACCCCCGAGATTCGCGCGATACGATCGTCCAGGGCCTTGAGATGCTCCCTGATAGCTTGTTAGATAAGAGCTTGGATGTCGGTCGAAGCTGGTACCTGTGGAGCGGTTGCTCGGACTTCTGGGAGTCCGACCACAAGATTGTTAGTCATATCAGCAGAGATTTGGGGTGTTTGGAACATACCAGCGGGCATAGAAGCCTGGGTTGGTGCGACAGGAGTCACATTTATTCCGTCCATATCGAGTCTGATGGGTAGGCCTTCAGTGTTGACTACGCGCCTGGATCCCCCAGGGTTTGATGCAACTGACTGTACCTGAGATTTCAACATTTCGTTCTCACGGGTTAGTCGAGTAATCTCAGATTCAGATTGAGCACTTAGCTTTTCAGTCCTGGTGCACTGTTGGGTTAATTCTTCTTGAAGGGTTTCTATGGCTCTTGCGAGTTCTTGAATTTGAGGATTGCCGACGGGTAGAGCGTTGGTATCCTCGGCTCGGACTTCGACCATGGGGTCGATCTGGGTTTGCTCTTCGGTGATGACCACGGGGTTTCCGGCAACGTCCATGATTGGATTGGATCCTTGATTGGCTAGATGCTCCACGGTGGGCGCCAAATTATTTTGGGGCGAAAAGACCTTACCGATCCAAATCGCCTTTGAGAGGGCAACTAGACAACTTGTTAGACGATTATATCTAATAAATCCAAATCAAATCAACAAGACAAACGAAATTGAAATTGAACGAGTGAATGAAGAGTTTCCCCCCCTCGAATTGGTGATCTATCGAGTAAGAATTCAGACGTCGGTCGCTTGAATAAACTTGAAGTATTTCTGATCACGAGAACAGAATTCGAGAGCAAGGTTGCAAGAGAAATTAATAGTAGTAGTTCTTATTGATTCGGAATGTGTGTACAGATTTTCTTGTTTGCCATACATTTATACAATCTAAATAATGACGTTAGAAAGTAATCCGTTACTACCGGATTACGTGGGAGGTCGGTTGAACTGCATCCGAGATTTTAGCGGAGTGCGTCCGTTTGCTCAACCAACTATGCGCCGTCCTATCGAACAGATCCGATCCTCCCTGCTGGTCACGTTCATGGGCTCGGTTCGGCTGGACTTTTGCCAATTTCTCAAGCCCAACAAGGGTTCTTGGTGTTCTCCCCTTTTTACTGTCGATGGGGTTTGATTTGGTTCTTCTATGTTCTTTTCTTCTCTTTATTTTATCGAGTCTGTATAGTTGTTTGTTCTTCCTTTTGGTGCTTGTTCTTCCCTTGTCTATCAGGTTGGTTTTGATATCTCTTGTTCTTTCTAATGGATCAATGATTGTGATAGTGCGTAAATCTTTAAAATCTAGTACAATCTTTGGTCCGTTAGTTTCAAGAGTTGTTTTCTAGGGCCTCATCTTTTTAGCATTGTCATATGTTTTTGCTGTTCGTTGTTGGTTGTTAGGTTGTCCCTTTCCTTGCCTTAGTTGGCAATGATATGTCTCTTGCTTGTCTATCGATCGCTAATTTCGCTTGGCTTGTAACCATTTAACATTTTTTTATATTTTAATATATTCTGCGTTTCCATAAAAAAAATAATTTAAATTTGAATAGTTCATTTTCTTTCTCCACTTCCTCGTCTTCTTAAACCAATATCAATCCAAATCCAACTCAAATTCCTAAACAGTGTCATTTTTCTTTTCCCTCCCTCAAATCAAAGGTATTATAAAACGAGTCCACCCTGCTAGGCTGCTACTACCAGTCTACCTTCATCAAATTAATAAATGCAGACATAAAAATCCAGAGATTTGAAATACTGCTGAATTAATTCAAAATCCCTCTTTCTCTCTCTCTGTCGTAAGCGGTGCCAGCTGGCGTCCGTTTCTGGATTCCGTGGCTGCAGTTTGACCCCACCTCCACTTCTCCTCTTTTATTCATCACTCGCCATCTTCACATTGTACTAATAAATATCCGATTTTTATTTCAAGGGGACTCTCTTTCTCTCTCCGTGTATTTTCTGTGTTGCCGATTTTCTTGAGATTTCTAACTTCAATTGTCGATTGTAATGGTAGGTTTCGTACAAGTAATTTCATAGTTTCCGATAAAGAAAACCTAGTTTTAATAAAGAGAATCTGAGCGTTCTGGAAGGGGGATGGCGAAGAAGGAGGTGACGGTCGGGGGAGATTCGGCGTTGAAGGTGGCGGAGTTCAAGAGGGAGCTGAGGAGGACGGTGGCGGCGGTCGTCGATGAGGAAAAAGACGAGCTTGCCCTCGACGCCATTGATAGAGCTCGGGAAGTCCTGTTTGCTCTCAGGGATTTGAAGGCCAATAAAACGGCGTCGTTGGGGCTTGATGACGTGTCCCTCTCTTGCCCTGAAGAGTTCAAGTGCCCTCTCTCCAAACAGCTCATGCGGGATCCTGTAGTCGTCGCCACTGGTCAGGTAAAAATCAAACCTTCTTCAACAAATTTCATTTCTTATCCACACAGCTACTTTTGATTTTCAAGATTCAATCTTTTGATGTTTTATCCCTCTGTTCTGTAACTCCTAGGGTTTTTCTTGTATGTCTGTGTGTTTGGAGATTTCAATTTACCCATCAGAACTGGGAGGGACAATAATCTTGTTGATGAGCTGTGTTGTTTTAACTCACAGATTAAATTTCCCTCTTGTAATCTTAACTGACAATTTCCCTCAAGTTGTCATAAGACTGCTGAAATAGATTTGCTTTAATACTACAAGTACCCCTTTTATCAAAAAAAAAACTCAGATTAAATTAAAATTTTGCTTTCATCTTTCTGCTCGTTTAGGGAATTCTTGTGAGTATTATCATAACTAGTTGATACAGTAAAAAATTGATCTGTAATTTGTTGGGTGTTGAGGTTTTAACTTGCAATTGCTGTCTTCAGTAGCTGATTTTCACTTGCTGGGTATTTGATTTTGCTGTCTTTGTAATCTTTGCAGACTTATGATAGAGCCTTCATCCAAAAATGGCTGAAAGCAGGGCAAAGAACTTGCCCAAGAACCCAGCAAGTCCTCTCCCACACTCTCCTAACCCCAAACCACCTGATTCAGGAGATGATCTCCCAATGGTGCCGAAACCGCGGCATTAGGTTTCCTGATCACCAACCTGAATCAATCAATGGAGAAGATGTATTGATCCTCAAGTCGGATCGAGATCATTTCTCTTCCCTCCTTGACAAGATCTCCTCCTCCTCCTCCTCCATCTCAGACCAGAAATCAGCCGCCAAGGAGCTCCGCCTCCTCACCAAGCGAATGCCGACTTTCCGTTCCCTCTTTGGAGAGTCCACCAATTCCATCACCAAACTACTGAAGCCTCTAGCGAACCGGAACTCGTTCCTGAGCCAAACCCACCCGGATCTCCAGGAGGATCTGATCACGACCCTTTTGAACATATCGATCCACGATAGCAACAAGAAGATTGTTGCTGAGATCCCAATGGCCCTTCAAACCCTTATTGAGGCATTGAGATGTGGAACGATTGAGACGAGGAGCAATGCAGCTGCAGCGTTGTTCACGTTATCAGCACTTGACTCGAATAAGCTGCTGATCGGGCAAGGAGGCGCTTTGGGGCCCTTGATCGACCTATTAAACAACGTGGGCGACCACCCTTCGGCTATAAAGGATGCGGCCTCAGCGATCTTCAACCTCTGCATCCTCCATGAGAACAAGGGAAGGGTGGTGAATGAGGGGGCGGTTAGCGTCTTGTTGGACAAAATCAAGAACGGGGTCCACGTGGACGAGTTGTTAGCCATCCTTGCAATGCTCTCGAGCCACCAGAGGGCGATTGAGGAGATGGGGGAGCTGGGGGCCGTTTCTTGCCTTTTGAGGATCATAAGGGAGATGTCCTGCGCACGTAACAAGGAGAATTGCGTTGCGATCCTTTACTCGGTTTGTATGAATGATCGAGCGAGGCTGAGGCAGATGAGGGAAGAAGAGAGGGATTACGGCACGTTGTCTCAGCTTGCGCGGGAGGGCACGTCAAGGGCTAAGAGGAAAGCCAGTGGGATTCTGGAGAGGATGAACAGAGCTGTGAATCTCACACACACTGCCTGATGAAAGAGGAAGGGGACCGAAACCGAGATCTCTTCTTGCCTTGGAGGTGTGCAGTCTTCAACCAGAATGTATGTAAATTTTTGTTTTCTGTAAATTCTTCTGCTTGATCTCATCTCATCTCCATTTTGATTTGGTTTTTTCATCCCTGGTTCTTTTTCATGGATATAGACTGTGAATAAAATAAGTTACCAGAGAGTAATCCATGGAAATGAACTATCTTTATGCATACCCTTTTGGTTCAATTTACATATTATGTTTCAAGTTCTGGTAAGCTTATAAAATTATGTCAAGACTGGTTGAACCTAATTTTGTCCCAATCACTCATTCTTATGAGTAGTTATATTTATATGGATAGGTATCCTCCAAGTCAGTGTCAATTTCATTGTTTTAGTTTATCTATAAGAAATGTTCTTTCTGGGGCAGATTAATTAATGTCTGATTGGAAGAGTTATCTTATTCTTAATACAGAGGTAAGGTTCTTGAAGAAACCACCAAACTTGTTCTTTTTGAGGGGAAAAACATATTAATTTTATCATCCCCCACTTGTTGACAAGATGGAATAGGGCCAAAAGTTGCAAGTTATGATACAGGTATTGTGGATTTTATATGAATTGAACTGAAATGAATGGTTGACAAGGGATTGAAACACACAACAAGAATAATGTGTTTGATATTACACAGTTTGGGCATCTGTTCAGAGGTGTTGTGGTCCTTCCCAGGTCCATCCATGGTGGAGAAGCCATCACTCATCACCACCTGCCACCCCCTAGTTTTGTTTTGTTTTACTTTGGGTCTATTTATATAACCAAAATTGTAAATATTCATTAAAAAAATTCAATAAATAACCAAAATAGTAAATGTATGGAATGGACCATACATATAACAAAACAAGCCTTCTAGTTTCAAGGATTCTCTTACATGGTTTCAAACTAATTAAAAGTTATAAATCTTGAAACTTAAAACTTTGTTCTGGATTAAAGTAGTTCAGTTTCATCTTTATTCTTCCTTAAATATCTTGAAAAAGTTGGGATTTGATACATTACCCATTTACCCATATGTTAATCTATGTATCTAGGTCAAACACAGGGGGTTTATTTACACCAAAACTTGTTGAGTGGATTTTTCTACATAAATCCACAGTTATGACATGGGAATATAAACATGGTCATGCTCACAACTTTTTTAGGTGGATGCTTCCGTAATTGAATTGAAATCAAATCCCCAAAATGGGATGATGCGTTAAATATTTAAGCTGAAAGGAATCAATTCTGATGGGGATGTGCAGATTTCACACCCATGAGTTTTTATTAGTGGCAGAAGAAGAGTCAAATGAGCCATCAAAGTGACGCCTTGTGAGTGCATTTTGAACAATTTAGGACTTGAAAGAAGAAGAACCCACAAGAAATACCAACAGAAATTAATCAATTTTTTTTTACAGTCATCTTCTTCCTTTTCAGGGAAATCAAAGACTCTTACACCATCATGTTTCGAAGTTCTCAAGTAATAACACAAAGTTTCATTACATGATTGAGATGGTATAAAGTATACACTATTCCATCCAATCAATCTATATTAGGTGTTGTTTAGCAATTAAATTTTATAGGTCGTTTTAATATTTTGATTTTTTTTAATAAGAATAGGCTACGCGAATTATTATTGAAATAGATTTTGTTGACTACTATGCTTTTAAAATTTTCATCTATTAACTGAAAAAATAGTAAAATTGAATATGTGTGAAGATCAATAGAAAATGTAATAATTTAGATTTACTTAATATTATTCTTAAATAATATGTTCATGATAATTAGAAAGATCATAATTATCTTGTATTTTGGGATAATGAGTATCATTGACACGTTCTTTATCTTCATACATGTTTTTTGGTGACAAATTTGAATAAAGTGCAAAAGATATTTAAATGCTTTTCTTACAAACTACCTAAATACTTGGTGGTTTTATTGTCAAAAAATATCGTCGGAAGTCTATTACATTATTTTATATAATTAATTCCTTTTTCATGTAATTAGCATTTAGATTTGAGTAGATGCTCTTTTGATTGTTCCTTCCTTCGGTCTTAACGAGTAATAGATGAGATGAGGTCCTATAATTCCATGCTATTATTTTAGATTTAGGGTGATTTTTAGTTTTATAATTCAATGTTTTGTGAGTAGATCCTCAAGTTGAATTTTTATACTAGACCATATTTTAGCTTATATAAAAATGTGTTAAAATATGATGGATCGATTATCAATATAAAAACTATCCCACCAAGCTAGCCTATATAAAATCATAGTGACAGACTAAATCCAAATAAACAGAGCGCAACATATAAGTTCAATACGATTGCATCGTAAAATAATAAAAAAAATAGCACACCAAGCTTGTAAAAAAAAATCTAATCTTTTAATGTGGGAAATTTATTTCACAAATGCATGCTAATTATTTAAAAGAGTGGAGGTGGTAAGGAATTCCGCATGACATTAATGGAATTTAATAATAATCTTGACCAGTCTTAACCACATTTGTAATCTTTCTTTTAATATCTATCACTAGCTGACTATTTTATGCTTTAAGATTAATTAAATGTGAACTCCTACTAATCTCCAGAATATTATATGGCTAATTGATGTTCCTCTTGTTCCTTAGTACAACATTCCTTTCTTGTTTACCTATTCTTTTCATTCTATTATCATATCTCGCTTCTTCTTTATTCCTTAGAAAAGAAATATGCTTTCACTCGGGAGTGAATTAAAGTATCCAGCACCCTTAGACAATCTTTTCAAATAAGTGCTCACGAAACAAAAGGTTTTGGGTTCGTTGACTCTTTAAGAATTTTCAATTAATAAAATGGATCCCTATTAGTTTTTAAGAGTTTAAGAGATAGGATTTAAGGGGTATAGAGTAGGGTTTAGGGAGAGGGAGAGGAGTCTATTTTTAATAAGGGTCATTAGTTTAAAAAAAGGTTTGTCAAATGATTATTTACTTAACTCACCGCACTAAACACCATGATTCTTCTGTCTTTACGGTAACAAACTACATTTAATAATGGTGGGTGCTTAAGTTTTGTAAAAGATATGACTTTTGGATTAAATTGGAGTAGTGATAAAAAAATTCACAAAATAATTCTCTTTTCACAAAATATAATACCAAGCTAAAACTTTTTTGAGGCTACATGCCTATCAGAAGATAAGCCATGTCATTATTTTTCATGTACAAACACAACAAGTTATTTTTTATATTTTTAATATCAAATTAAAATAAAACCTCTATCCTTCTTCTTTTCATTTTTTTAGCATGTTTATTTCCAATTTCATTATAAAAATTTCATCCTTTTACTTAGTTCCACTTAATTATAGATTTGAAATATTATTGTTTTTTTTGTAAAGCAATTAATTATTTGTTATTAGTTATTGATATTGATTGACTAATTAGATTTACTAGCATTTTAATTTACCTCAATTATCGCCGGTTGTTCGGCCTCTCGAGTTATCAGGGGTTTGTCCTGAAAACTTGAATTCTTACCTTATCAAAAAAAAAAAAAAAATTACCTCAATTATGATATAATATAATTTACCTCAATTTCGCACAAAAACAAGAGTAATATGTAAAAATAATTCTCTTTTCACAAAATATAATAAAAAAATGCATGGTAGATTTTATTTACATACTATTATGTTAAAAAAGTAGTCATAAACTGTATATTTTATATTATGGTCCACTGAGTTCAAACCATAACTTTTCATTATCATTATAAGTATTCATTAATTAGCAAAATCTGTACATGACACGATCACTCAACTACTAATATAAACTTTAAAACAACAAATTGACACGTGGTTGGATGTAAAGTGGCCCAAGTGTCATTTTTAGTTTGTTTTGACCTTTAAATACTACACTTGCCCTTACAGTATATTGAGGAGATGCTAGTTAATCACATGATTTATAATGACAATATTTTGTTGGTATATTGGGTTCTTCTCATTGTTGTTATGTGGGATTGGGAATGAAATGAAACCATTATCCTGATTCCTGGATCTTCACCAACTGGCACATTACTGAGGCTGTTATTTGACCCACCAAGGGCATAATTTGGCACTTGATTTGACACTTGAATGAAGCAAATCACTTGTATTCCAACAATCAAAGCAAGAAAAAAAAATGATAACAAGGGTCTACCATGTGTATTGCCACAACAAAATGCCCACATAAACACCCTACACCATTAATGATCCTGCATACTCTTCTTCTTCCCTTTGTTGTGCAGCATCCTGTAGACAAAGGTGGGCACTGCTCTATATGTCTACTTGAACAAAATATATACTTTCTCATTGTTCTCTTGTACAGTTCTACTTCTAAAATATATGTAAGGCGTGTCTTGTGACGACACCTACTTTGAATTCGATTCGTGTTGGTCACTGTTTGGAGTCTCTCATGAACTTGCAAGCCCATTACATAAGTCTAATGAGGTTTCATCTTAAAATCAATTGACAATAGGAATTACACAATTATATATAATAAACTTGGATTCCTCACAAACCCGATGTGAGATTCACAATTGACTCTCAACAGATGGCTAATATGCTAGTCCCATGATAAAAATACCCTACTACTGAATTGAAGGGAATAAACAACATTAGGATAGAGGTAAACCAATATGTGTACTGAATAGAAGTGAAATGCAATAAAGTGAAAATCTTCCTAGGATAAGCACAGAACAGTACATAAGGAGGTGGAAAGAATCAGTTGGTTGATGTAACAGAAACCATGGAAATTAGCAGGGGAATAAAGCAAGGTAGCTGTTATCTATACTGGCACACTCATGTGCTGATGAATTATTGGGCATGTGAAGAGAAAGTTAGAGAACCATCAATCAGCTGAGAGTGATTTCTCAATTTGTTTTTTGTTCAAGGGAGTGACTGGTGCGAAGCTGTGGCAGAGAATCCAGGGATCTTTTTGGAGCTTTTCTTGATGCGTCCATGAAGTGAAACAAAATATAATAATTTGAGAGCACAGAAATCTATTCAACACACTCATCTGTGTTTTTTTTTTGGGTGTGCTGATTTATGATCAAATCCAAACACAGAAAACTGGAGATCACTTCTCCGGCCTCCCTGAAAGCAGGGGAGAGTTGGAAGGTGGCTTTTGGTTGGCGTGTTCACCATTTTTAAGGGCACCCAAATGATTGTTCTTTTGGATTTGGCAGAAAAGTCCCTAAGAATGATCTGGTTAGCAATATCAAATGCTACATAATTTGTTAAGGTGTTCATTTTCTCATCAACATTCACTAAATTGTCCAATCTCTGGATAGTTGTCATTGTTATAAGACTTGGGCTTATTTGGCACAACAATCAGATGTCTTAGCATATTAGCACATTATCACTCTTTTGATTACGTTACTAGGAACGAGAGGTTAACATACTCTCACTAGTCATTGCTACCAAAATCTTATGTTTGGCAAATATCATCAAAATTCTTAGAAGTTTGAAAGAATTTCATCCCAGAAGTTGTAACCAGAGCCACAAAAATATTAGAATTGCTCCATAATCCATTTGAAACTCACTTTGCATCTCATCCGTGGATACTTGTACATATCATGACATGAAATTACATTTTATGAATGGCACTAGTGGAAACTCAGAAAAGCTACAAATATGAAAGCCAATGTATGTATCATTACAGAATAACAAAAAAAAAAACTGGTTGTACTGTATACCTTTGATTGCTTATGAAAAATGTACACAATGAGCGCTACGTTGGTCTTTGATCGTCTTCTTCGTTGCTTAAAGAAGAAATATGACCCCGTATGGATTCGGCAAGCTGAGATGAATCTTCGTCCAAATTTAGTGTCAGTCTCTTCAGACTCTGGAAGAACACCTCGCATGTTAATCCTTAGACAAGCTTTTCAAGTATGTGTTCACTAAACACCATGATTCTTCTTCTGTCTTTACGTTTAAAAGCTATTCTCCATTTTGGTGAGAGAACGGTAACAAGTTACTTTTAATAATGGTGGGTGCTTAAATTTTGTATGAGATATGACACGAGAAAAATTATAGTCATACACTAATTTACTATATAATACTAAGCTATAACTTCCTTAAGGCCACATGACTCTCCGAAAATAAGCCATGTCATTATTTGCCACGTGCAGTCACATCATTTTTCCACGCTATCTTTTATTATTCTTAAAATAAAACTTCTATCCTCCTTTCCAAATTTAGTGTCAGCCTCTTCAGTCTCTTCAGACTCTAGCCGTGTAAAAGCTTAAGCACATGAAAAACCAGCTTACCTCAGATGCCCAAAGGCAATCCCGTGCCTTGCGTGGAATTATATGAATATGTGTCTGAAAGAAGCCACAAATAATCAGAATTAGGTTCTTGTGTATAGAGAAGTTGCGGAGTCTTTATCAAATGAAATGGTAACAGATGCTCATAGAAAGGCCTGATCCTAGCAAACATACAGAGCGAAAATTCTTGTCCAAGAAGAGTTATAGAAGAGCAAAGGTGCAAAAGAATTCAGTGCTCACATGAAAAATGACTTGCCCAGCAGCTATCCCATTGTTGACTAATAAGTTGAAGGAATCTGCAAAAGAAAGAAAACCAATTCAGATAATCAACGGAATCTAATTGTCACTTCTTGTTCAAGGGGTAAGAGCATTCTAGATATGATGATTGTCTATCCTAGAATAACAACTACCTATTGTGCACCACAGGTGATCTCATTAACTAGTAATGGATTAAGTAAAAGCATTTGAAATAACAGCGATCTTTGAAATTGATAACATACCACATCCTGTTGCCTTCATGATTGCTTTGCTAATGAATGGTATTTTGGAACACATGGCAGCTATTACCTGCAAAAGCAACTGCTTCAGAGAAGACCGTACATAAAATTGCTATAAGGAGTATTCATATATATTGTCACTCCAGAGAAATAGATTGAGGCCAAGGACATTTGAGATATGTAATTCCACAAGTCAGATAAAGTTCATACAAGTGGCCCTACCAAGTTAACTATGAAATGATGAACACTTGCATCTATAAACACAAATAAGCCTAGACTAATAAACAAGTAAAGAACGTGAACTAATGTCATTATCTATAATTTACAACTACATAATCTACCATAGCCTACATAGGACAGATCCTTGAAACACTCAACAATCTCTCAGATACATGTTCCAGTTCATCTTCACAGAACAAGTCTGTAGATATTACATTATGCTTAACACCACATCAAATCACCCATTCACCATCAAGTATCAAAACTGAGAGATTCACTTTGAATTTCTACCATCTGCCTCTAGTTGTGGGTTTTTTGGCAAAAAATTGTTTGGTAGGACAGTGTTAAACTGAACAACTAAATCATCTAGGCAAGAATTGTAGTAAACCACATAGACTTAGCACCAAAAAATGTATGGATAGCACATCATATTTAGCAAATCTATTTTTCCCAGATCTACATCCGTTCCCATCGGCTAGAGGATGATAGCCTAGACAACAGCAGTCAATCATTCATCAACTACATTTCCCTGTGCAACAAATTACAAATGAAAAGCAAATATAGGACCTTCTAGCTGGCATAGCAAGAAAAATAGAGTCAGACTTAATAAACAGCTACTTGTTAAAGTTCAATATATTGATTGGATAAGTTAGGATCACTTACAGATGGAGGTGTTGCGACTAAGGAACAGCAATGTAGTTTTGGAATTAGCAGAGAGTGCCTGTAGGTTTAAAAAATAAATAAACATGAAGCAAATTGCTAGATACTAAGTCCTTCAAGGGACGTCTCTTTTTCCAAAGAAGAAATTGTGAAGACCTTTTAAATACATATCTGCATTTCGAATGCATTTTGGGGGAAACTGAAAATATTGACATTTTCAGCAGAGCATAACGTATGACATGCTGGTCCTTATGCAATATTGTGAGACTGAGCACATATACAAAGCACCAAAATAGAAGTGATCTTCCAGACACAAAAACATTGCATGAAAATAGACTGCAGGCATTTCGAATTATCAATTTCAATCACAATTAGCGATGGGGGGGGGGGGGAAGA
This sequence comes from Rheum nobile, assembly GCA_027886185.1. Classification (NCBI taxonomy): domain Eukaryota; kingdom Viridiplantae; phylum Streptophyta; class Magnoliopsida; order Caryophyllales; family Polygonaceae; genus Rheum; species Rheum nobile. Next base: position 1,063,691 of record WOAB01000232.1, on the reverse strand, counting down.
TACAGGACGTGATAACCCTTGTATGTCATATTCTAAACTTGATGAGTACTTAATAAACTTCTTAATCATACTAAGAAGTGGGTGAAAACAATATCTGGAAAATGAACATAGTAATGCACTGCAAACTGATAATACCTTACCCACGACTGAGGGGGTTCCTATCCAATATGCACATGCATTTTTCATCTTCATAAATCTGTAGCAGAAGCAAAAGTAGAATCATGATAACGAATCCAAAAACAAACAAAAAAACAAAATAAGTTTGCACTTATGCACACTAGTACCAATCTGCCACTGCACCTAAGATAAACACCATGTTATCATATCCAATTAACATGCACCTCTCAATTGAAGGTACACCTTCAACTAAGTCCACAAAACCATTTTAACAGATTCAAGAACTTAAATGCAATATTGGGCATGACGGCCACCTTCATTTCCTTCCCCCTTTCCTAGCCATGACTACTTCAAGTTTGCATCAACCTTAGTTTATCTTCAAACTAGAACTTCATAGGTGAACAAACCACGGAGTATTCTTATTCATTGCAATTAAATGGCATAATTAAGAAGATTCTGTCTGGTCAATTTAGGCCATTATATATGTCTCTCCTCACCAGTACAAGTCCAAATATCAGCAATAAGCATTATTGAACTCATATCTAAACAATGATCAATCATCATTTCCACACAATGCTTCAAACATCATAATACATCCAATAGCGATAGTCATCTATAGATGGATAGACTTTACACATATAATTAACAACAGTACAGTTCAATGACTGCACATTTCAATTCTCAATTCGAGTAGGAACCTCCATTCAATGTACAAATACAATAAAAATCCGCATCCACAACAAAAAGGTTAATCAAAAGAATAAAAAAATCCCTTACTGAGGCGATAAGAGAAAAGTCAAGAGAATCGGCTTCACCTTGTAAGCAGGAGATTCGCCTCTAATAATCCGACAAAACACACATCTCTTTTCAAGATTGGAATCCTCCTCTTCCGAAACCCTCGTTTGATTCTCGTCTTCGTCGATTGGCGCCGAAGACGAGCAAGAAGAAGCGCAGACCCCGGAGAATCGTTCGCAGTGTAAATCGGCGACGGCGACAGGGCGGAGGTGGGAGGAGAAGACCGCTAACCGTCGACAAGCGCCTTCCATATCTCTCTCTCTCTCTCTCTCTCTCTCTCTTTCAAGGACTGGTTCTGGGAAATTTGGTAGCGCTTGTCGCCATGTTTGCTGCTACTTGATAGTTGGGAGTGAGAGAGAGAATAATCAGAGAAAACTTGTTCTTTTGCTCTTGTCGTCCCGCTTATCCGTAATCTGTAGATTACTTAAACAGGACACGTGTCGTTCTGTGGTCGCCCAGATTTTGTGGTCGGTCTTTCTTTTTTTATTTAATGGTTTCCAATTTTGTATGGAAAAGCCCGGAAGCCCAAATAAGAGGGCCAGGAGGAGTTTTGTTGATGAAAAATAAGAGGGAAGAAAGCCCAATGATGAAAAATCGGGCTTCCGTTTCAGGTAACTATAATGGGCCAGGAGGATTTGAAATACGTTATCATTTTTAATTTTATTCAAATTTTCAAAAACCTTTCGATATTTTTTTAAAAAGAATTTTTATTAATGTTGAACAATGTCAAAGAAATATTTTTTTAGGGGGATCAATTTTTTTTTTACAATTTTTATTTTCCTATATGTTTTCATCAAAACAAAATTGAAAGTTGAACAATTATATTTACTATGTATATAAAGTTGAACATTTTCATATTTTTTGTTGGACAATTGTTTCAATATATATATATATATATAGTTGAACAAGTGTATCTAAATGTTAAACACTTTTATTTATTACTCCCTTCGTTCGGATTTACTTGTCCTTTTAGAGTTATACAACATTAAGAAAGTTTAAAACTGTACTAAAATACCCCTAATGGAATGTTTATTTTCTTACATTGAAAATTGAAATAGTCTAGTTTTAGGTTCTTTCTTCATTTAATATAATGAGTAAAATTGAAAGATTTTGTCCAAATCATGTAAAAAGATAAATATTCATGAACAATATTTATGGTATAAAAAGACAAGTAAATCTGAAAGGGAGTATTTACTATCTATATAAAGTTGAATAATTGTTATATACGTTTGAACACTTGTTAAATATATTTGAAAAATTGCTAAAGTTTGAATAGTCTTTGTGTAAATTTGTACACTTTTTGTGTTGTGTTAAGTTTGAATATTTTTCACTTATGTTTGAACAATTCTTTAGTTGTATTAAGCTTGAATTATCGTATAAATAAAAGTTCAAATTTATTAGACAAATGTTCAGATTTAATAAATTATAGTTCAACTCTATGTTTTCTTAAGTTTGAATAATATGTAGTTTTGTTTGAACTATTTGCAGATTGCAGTTATGTTTTAAGGCTCCGTTTGGTAGAATATTTTTTAGATTAACAGAGCCTGACTTTATTTGTAATTTACTTGATGAATGTTCAATAAAAATGTCAATGTAGCTTAAATAGCTTGTTGCAAATTATTAATGTAGCTTAATTTTGTCAATTTTTTAATATGACCCCCAAGATTGTTGAAGATTAATAAGCTGAATTAAAATTTTCATCATTTCAGCTTGCAATACCGAACACCAACTATACTTTTAAAATGATTAAGCTAATAAATCTAGTTCCGTCTCTAGCTAATCATTCAACTCTAGCTCTGTCTCTAGTTAATCATTCACCTCCAACTCTTATTTTAACTAGATATACCGAATTGGACCTTGAACAATTTGAGTTGTGTAATGTTTTGTAAATTTTGAGCTATATCAAGTTTGAATTATCTTATAAAGCAAAGCTCATATTTATTGACAATTGTTCAAATATAATGTATCATTGTTCAACTTTATTTTTCTTAAATTTAAACATTTTGCAGTTATGTTTGAACAATATGTATTGATGTTTGAAAAATTTTGGTTTCATTTTGAACATTTGGCACGAAAATAAATACTCGTTTGGGGAAAAAAGTTCCAGAAGAAAACAAACAAAATTGGTTAACGTTGACCGGTCAATAGTTAATGGTCAACCCTTGATTATGAGGTTTTATATGGTATGGGTGGGTGAAAGTGTACTAAAATAGACCTCCTAACATTCTATTGTTTCTATATAAATAGTTGACGTTACACCATATATTTTATCGTAAAGATTCGTTTACTGAAACTTGACTAGTTGACTTTATATGAGAATATATAAAGATATAGGTGTGGATGAAGTTAGGGACTATTACATTATGATTTTTTCTAGTGTGTGCTCATGGTCACACTCTAACAAGCTCATTTTTAGCAATATTTTTTTAGCCACTAGTTTAATTTTTTTTCTTAAGGGTTTATCCATTCTCTATTAGGGATTATATTTTATAGATAATTTTCTACTTTAGCTTGTTAGAGTGTGCACATGGATACACACTAGAAAAAACGTTACATTATTATACTGTAAGTGTTATCCTGGGCCAATTACATAGTTATAGTTTGAGCTCATAAATTTCTCCACTTAATGTATGAAATTAAGACGTAATCTTCATGGCCTATCCGAACATTAACAAATAGATTTATATTAATTTCTTTATTTAATTTTACATGAAATTTAATGAATTGTAACTTGTAATTAAGAAGATAGAGTAAAGTAGGTATATTATTTATCTTTCAAGGGGACAACTTTTCTCGTATAGGTGGGTGAAGCTACACTTACATTAGACTGTTATTTCAACATGATGGATTACGGGCACTAGCTAGGTTTGTTTTTTTGAAAATAGGTTATTGGTAGGGGTGAACGAATGGATACATTCGATCTAGTTCGGTATGTCAGATATTCAATAATTAAAAAATTCCACAAAATTTTGATCTGTATTCGGTCTGTTTTGATCGGATATCTGAAAAATATTATCCTGATCGGATATTCGATTCTATCCGAATTATTCAGAACTAGAAAACCTATTAAAAATTAAATCAAAAAGATAATTTTCTAATTCAATCAAAATTAACAATCCGTAAAGTGCAAACTAAATGTCAAACATCAACACCATTTGCAAGTCCCTGTTATTTTTTTCAAACAATTAAACTGGCCAACCAATTAAATTAAGAACCATAAACGTTATATTATATAACAAGAGGAATTTGCAAGTACATATAAAGTTGTAACATTAACTTAAATAATCAAAATTCGATTTAATGATGAACACTTAGTCTTAACAAAAAAAACATATTTACTCTATTTAGTGAGGCAACAATCAATAAGTGAATTAATGATTTAGGATTTTAATTTTATAAGAATAATAACGAATGTTGTTTTTCTTATTGAAAGAAATAAAATAAGGAATGTTGTGTTGGAGAATTGAAGTGAGTTCAATTGTTAAAAAATGTACAAGCACCATTTGGAGATCATCGAAACTAAATATTGTATATTAGTTCCAAAAACATATATATATAGAGGGGCGCTCAGGTAAAATGAGTCTTGCGGTGAAACGAGTGCACAAATGAGGATCGTTGGATTAAAGGAAATGGAGGGATGGATTGAGGGGTTGTAGGGATTTTATGGTAGGTGGGTTTCCATAATACAAGGCCCATAAGAATCAGTTACCATAAAAAAACGGATGAGAAAAAAAGGAAAATCTAAAATAGGAGAGAGAAGATGCAATCTTTCTCATTGAACAACGGTGGTAGTTGCGTCTTCTACGTCTGCTTCCTCCTCTACTCCATTGCCGGTCTTCTTCAACATAAACAAAGGAGGAAATTGTCATTCTCAAATGCCGGAATTGAACATGGAAGAAGGTTAGTTCGTATTAGTCCATTGTTCTATGATATTCAAACCGTTCGTTGTGAATTTTATGAATGATTTGTATTTGCTGTGAATTTTAGGGTTTAGCGTTGAGTTCTTGATACTATTATGAATACTGATTTTGACAATAATGGATGATTCAGCAGAATTCGGGTTTCCCTTGCGACGACTTTGATTTATCTTTGATATGCATTCAATCCGAAAGCATTTTCTGATGTCACTGTTATTAGATCACGCGCATATTCTGTGTACGTTTATGCATATCAGTCTATGCAAAGAATTGAAAGTGGATATTCTAGATATGGATACGGAAAAATGAATACTGCTATATATAATCTGCATATTTGTTAAATCTGTGAATATCAGATTACATAATCGGAATATCGTTCAAGTGTTTTTGAATAACCGATATACGTGATCATCGTGATTATGGTCGTTCATATATATACTGATATTCATAAACAGTGAAAAGATATGTAGTATCTGTTCAATGATATTCCAATGTTATAATCATATTCATAAACTCTGGAAAGTTAACCGTCTGCATAACGACCCGTAAACTTTGCATATTGTACTATATCATTTGCATACCTGTAAAGGTTTATGGATTTAGGGTTTCCATCGCCGCATATATCGTATATATCCTGATATGCATAAAGACTGACTAGTTATGCAATTGAATTGTGTAGATATGCGGTCCTCTTCATCAGGCAATGATGTTGATAAATCTGATGATGGATTGTCAGACGAAGAAGAGGTTGATTTCGTGTATGGCACAGAGTGTGTTATTGACCCAGACGACAGAAACACAAAGCACTGGGTTCCGCTATGTCCCCTTTCCATGAAACCGGTGCTTGGAAAAAGCTTCAATTCCCTGGATGCAGGAGAGGCATTCTATCGTGAATATGCATCCACAACTGGTTTTGATGTTAGATCAAGCACCTCGTACAAGTTCAGCCACTCAGATGTTGTTAAGATCAAATACTTTGTGTGCAATAGGGCTGGATTCAAGAATGTAGCTAATAGTATGGGCAAACGTAAGACGACATCTAACAGGATAGGGTGTGGTGCAAAAATCTCTCTGAAGTGTAATGACGGCATCGCCTACGTTGTTGATAACTTTACAGAGAAACACAACCACGATATGATACCGAATACAACACGGCATTTCCTCAAAAGTAGTAGGAAGATGGACATTGGACATCAAAAATTTATGATGAGCTGTGCAAAGGCGAACTTGGGGCCAATAAGGTCTTTTAATCTCTTAAAAGAGATGGTTGGTGGATATGGGAACATGAGGGCGATGTCAAGGGACTTCCGAAATTTCAAACGAGATCGGATGTCGCACATCACAGCTGCTGATGCGCAAATGGTGATTAATAGGTTTGCAAAGAAGAAGGATCAATGCGATGCCTTTTACTTTGAGTATGATGTGAACAATGAACAACAGTTAGCGAGGTTATTCTGGGCAGATCCGATCTCACGTCGGAATTACGCTGCTTTTGGAGATGTGGTTTCCTTTGACTCGACCTACAGAACAAACAGGTACTCTATGTAGATAGTTTGAGATTTAAAAATTTCTTATATTTCGATATGCAAAATATTGTAATGTATATGCATACAGGTACTATATGGTATTCACACCATTCACTGGGGTTGATAATCATAAGAAAAGTCTTACGTTCGGTACAGGATTGGTCATGAAGGAGGATGTGGAATCGTACGAATGGCTTTTCGTACACTTTCAGAAAGCAATGGGCCATGCACCAAAGATCCTTGTGACAGACCAGGATCATGCAATGAAGATTGCTATTGAGAATGTATTGCCCCAAACTAGACATCGTTTATATATGTGGCACATCATGGAGAAGGTGCCGAAAAAAGGTTGGTGCAAAAAAAATTAACTTGAAGGATTTCAGAAAGAAGTTGGGCAAGTTGGTTTGGGATGATACACATACAATCTCAGAGTTTGAGGATGGATGGAAAGAATTCGTGTTTGAGTATGAGCTCGATAAGAAACCTTGGTTCGGTGATATGTTTGATCTACGACACTATTGGATCCCAGTGTATTTTAAGGATATTGTGCTTGGTGGTCTGGTTCACACAACATCGATATCGGAGTCTCAGAATAGTTTTTTTGGAAATTATTCAAACAAGAATTTTAGCCTTGTTGAGCTGTTGATGCACTTTGATAGTGCAATGGAAACCCAACGTTATAACCAGATGAGGAATGATATCGAATCAGACACACGGACGCATGTATTAAAAACGCCATTGTTGATTGAGAAGCATGCTTCTGAGGTGTATACCCTAAGAATCTTTTCTCAGGTTCAAGAAGAGATTACCGCAGCGTGTTTCGATTGTTCTGTCACTAATGAGACACCATGTACGATATTTACAATGTGGTCTGATATTCAAATATTGCGTTTTGATTTTCAATTATATGAATGGGATATGCATTTTACATATATTGATATGCAGTACGTGTGCATCGGAATAGTTTTATTTGATATTGCGTTACCGTATTCACTACAATTTGCTTTTTATGGAATTCTTAAAAAGTGTATATCGTGCATACCAATGCTTGAAGTTGTGAATATCGACATGGAGTTTTTGCATAACTGTATTTATGAATATCAAACATGTTATTCAATTTATTTACTTATGAGTGTTGCATTGATATACACTAGTACATGCACCGATATTCATATTTGGTGAAGAGATATGTAGTTAGCTATGATTGATATTCGTTGTTTTACCAAATGGTATTCATGCACAGGTGAGGACCAATTGACATATACAGTAAAGGATGGCAGTGGAGATTTATTTCAAGTAGATCATCCACTACGTCACGACATCACTACATGCAGTTGCATGATGTTCAACAAAGTTGGTTTACCGTGTCGTCATATCTTCACCTCTTTGAAATCTCATGGTTATGAAAAGGTTCCTGAACGACTGATTCTAGCTAGATGGAGAAAAGGTGCTGCAACAAGGACAAAGAGTAGTATTCCTAATGACGTATGGGATCAGAGTGTAAGAATAGAAAAGAAACAAGCTATGATGAACGAATTATGGTCAGTGGTATATTCTTGTGTTGGACTTGTGGAGGAAGACGGTGAGAAGATAAATGATTTGTTGTTAACATTGAAGAACAAGAAGTCAGAATACAAAGCAGACGATAACTCTGAAAACAGGGAAGAAGGAGTACGAGAATCAATGGTAGAGAGCTTTGCGGGAATTAGTGCGCCGGATGAGGTCTACGTTCAACCTCCAGCACAAGCGAAGAACAAAGGCACCGGGAAGAGGTACAAAGATGGAAAGGAGAAGTCTATAGCCGAAGCTCGGAAAAAGAAGGTTGTAGACGAAAATGCACAGAAAGGCATGACGAAATGCAAAAGGTGCAACAAGTATGCCGGACATGATAGCAGAAATTGCAAAGAAAATGTCTAGTCTACTAATATGCGACATTATTGTTTTGATATTCAGAATATTTAGTACAATATTCATTAGCGACATATCCATGTATTTGGGATTTGGGCATTTGTTTTATGAATTTATTGATGTTATTCAATCGTATGTTTTGGCAATCAATTTGTACATTCATAACTTCTACTTAATCGTGCATACCAAAACAACGAATTTGCATACCAAACTATAACGTTATACAATTCATGAATCGTGCATACCAAAACTACGAACTTGCATACCGATAAAAGATTCGTGAATATCAATAACTTGGTAATGTAAACTACACTGCTAGGTAGTGGAATAAACCGTCTAAGTAGTGGAATAACGTCTAAGTAGTGGAATAAAATGCCCCACTGATATGTCTTCTCCATTGCCATTTGATTTGCCATCATGATATCATGGTTTGAACCCCCGCATAACATGTGTAGCGTCTTCGATGATGAAGTCTTTCATAATGTTCATCTTAGACGTTATAAGGGCATGGAGATACATATGGCGCAATGGAACCATGCATTTCTTGGAGTTAGGCTTAAATCCAGTTTGCCAATTGTTCACTCCCTGTCCAAAATATGTCTCCATATGGCGCATTACATATACCCCGCAGTCAACCTTGTTTGTGCTATCACGCCACATCATTTTCAGAATGGACATACGACCTCTGGTAAAACCATTGCATCTTGTGCCGAGATTCAAAGAATCCATATATTCAAAGAACATCTTGGGTTGTGGACAAACATAAAAAACAAATCGAATCCATGTAAGTTATAGTATAAAACATTTCAACATTCCCTGATTTGAGTGATATATTACCAGTACGACCATTGTTTCACCATATTTTGCTACTGGGTCCTCATCGCCACCTTTGGAATTATCAATAATCTCTATCTTCGAACGCATGAAGTTGAAACAAACCAGGAAAAAATGCCCATGTTTCAAAATGGGGAAGAGGACCTGTCATTGCATCAAAATGTTAATTGACGAATATCAATAGATCGTTTATAAGAGTGCTAATATGAAATAAATATAGTTGGATGAGTTATTACCAAATCTACATCCACCGTAGATGTATGGTTGAGGCTCGCTACCAATTCGTCCATCCCATATTTGAAAATGGAGAACTTGGAGTCGTATTCAACTTTGTTTGGGTTGGAGAGGGGGCCAACCTGCTTATGTAGAAATGAATAAGGATTCAGTGAATATCATTGAATGACATGTGCATATCACAATGTGAAAACTGAATACCTACCAAAGTTGATGGATGAACGAACAACCGCGATGCAGTTGTATGGTTTCGAGCCTCTTCTAAATCATTTAAATATGTGCACCACAAGTCGACAATATTAATTTAAACAAAGGTGGATTCTTCAAGTGACCGGAATTCGCTCGCATCAAGTGTTCTCCCATTATAGTCAAATAGGACCTCCCTGTTTACGGGAAAGACAATAGACGAATCAAAATAGAAGCATAATCATTGAATGCAACGCACTTCAGTAGTAAACACTAACCCATCCAGAGTGTGATTAACTACATACTAATATAATGCATGTTGTTCTTTACTGATCGTTTTTCTTGCGTTTATAATCCTATTCAACCATGGGCTCTTTTTTGTAGTCGGTAGCTTAATGTTCCTCTTCTCATTTTATTGGACAGATTTCATCAGTGTTATAAAATCATCGTCGTCCTCATTGTCGTCCATTTGGGCCTGAATTGGAAGTAACGTCAAAGCAAACATGAATGCAATTTAATCATACAACGCATACCAGAACATCTAATTTGCATACGGACACAGAACATGTGAATATCAGACAAGGTCTGTTAAACATTACATAATTAAGCCGTTACACAACGAGTCTTTTGACCACAATTCCACCCCATCTAAGTGATAACAAGAATTTTGTCGTTCTAATTCCTACTATGCAAAATATCCAAACAAACCCTAAACCGTAGTCCTAGGTAAGTAAAGGTCGAGTCCACAGGGAGACAGATGTCTATCTAAATATGCAATTCGTATGTTAATCAGAAGTAACCAAACCGGGGGGGGGGGGGGGGGGGGGGGTGTTTGTTTAAGTAATCTAAGCATGCAAAGGCAAGATAAACTAAAGATGATGAATTTAGTAATGGGGAAAACACTTAGTCAAACAACATCCACTATTCATATGACAAGTTGATCATAGATACTCATTCAAAATCACATGCAATGGAAATTCCAATTCCTTTTCAGATATAACTAATAGCACAACCAGATACTATTAGCACTAACTAATCAAACAACCCTGAAACTATCAAGATTCAGTTTAATAGCAGCGTTACGGATAAGAATATAGTTGGATACAATTCTAGCATAAAACAACCAGCTTTTATCCTAGAATGTAAATCAAATCTCTCCTGTATAAGACTAGCACAACCAGATACTAGTACGATGCAGTTGCTACTCTAAAATAAATATGCTCAACCAGTAACAATCTAGATCTAGCAATAGACCAATAATAACAAACCCTAGTTGATCAGACTAAAGAGTATCAATATCAATCATAAGCAATCAAGCGAGAGAGAAGATAAATTCCATGCAATAGATTAAGAGTAAGAGTCTCACAACTAAATCACAACGAAAGCTTCAGCGTCTGACTAAGCAAGAGAGGCTTAGTTCTTCATAGCAAATACGTAGAATAGAAAAGTGAAATCAGGGTTCAGAGATAATAGAAACAAGTCTTTTTCTACCCTTAAATACTAAAGGAAACTAATTCTGAAATTAACCTAAGAAGGAATAATGAAACGTAATAAAATAATCCGAAATAACAAATAAGGAAAATTCGGCTCGGCTATCTTCTGACACGGGCGGCGGCCGCTGCATCCTTCACGGCGGGCGCCGTAATTGCGGCGGTCGCCGTCTTTCCATGGCGGTCGCCGTGGATAAGTCGTAGCTACGGTCGCTGGAATGGAATTGGCGGCGGTCGCCGTAATTCCGCGGCGGTCGTCGTGATTCCGCGACGGTCGCCGTGATTGCTTCTCCAGCTTCTTCTCTTCAGCTCCCAAAACCTCCAAAATTGTGTCTTCCGCACCTCCTCGCCAAGTCTCCAAATCATCTCCAAAGCATCCTAAAACACCCCTAAAACAACACTAAAACTCTGTCAATACGCACAACATAATTGTGTGTATCACTAAGCCTGCTAAACATTACAACTATTAAGCAGTTACAAACTACGTGAAGATGTCCACAATACCACCCCAACTAGATCTATAGTCGTTATATTATATGTAGACAAAATTTTGGCTCTAAAGCCAACCAACCATATTGTTTATCCCTTGACACCCCTCTTGCTTCCGACCAAAATACAACTTCACGAATTCAAGCCTTAAGTGTGACCATCATCATTTGCTTTTAACCCTATTACTCCTCCTCAGGCTTACCGGATCAATTTGTTGAAGGGTGGGACACTTTCCTGGACGACCACATGTTGTCTTCTTAGCCACATCCTTCTTAACACTGGTCACAACAACTGTAGGTTGAGCTGGGGCAACAGCTTCAACCTGGGGATGCTCAACATCGATGTCATTCACCACCCCCATAACCACATCACTTGGATTCGGTTGCCCCTGTACAATTTGAACATATCGGTTAAATAATGATCATATCCTGCATATGAATGTGTGAATAATGCATAACACACCCATTAAAATGCATACCCAAAACAAATAATCTGCATAACAATGTGTGAAACATGGATATCACACCATAAGAAATGTTCCATATATTATTGCATAACACACCCACTAAAATGCATACCTAAATATACAATCTGCATAACAACGTGTGAAGCATGTATATCACACCATAAAATTGCATATTACATGAATGGTTACCAACTACTCAACCTAATCATACAATCTGCAAATCTTTTAAAAATCATAGTATGTAAACAAAAAAAAAAATTATTGGATGTTTAAAGAACCTGAAACATATCAGTAGTGACGACATTGTCCAGACCCTCATTTCCTAACGTTGCTTCAGACACCTGCATATTCTGAATTTAGCATGCAAGTCAGGAAATGTTGAAGATCGAATGTGATTTAACATGTTTCATTTGTGCATACCTTGTTCGTTGCCTCCTCTCCTCTGGTGGCTTCAGGAATCTTGGATTGATCCTCAACAGCTATTGTACTATCACTTTCATGGAGCTGGGCTAGTGGGTCAACCTTCTCTACTGTGGTGGCTTCGGTCATCTTGGACTGATCGTCAACAACGGCTGGAATATCACTTTCATGGTGCTCGACTGGTGGGTCAACTTCGCTCGTTCCCGTATTGCCCTATGGAAATTTCATTACTAATATTATGCAAACATTCAATAAACTAAACAAATTTGCTTTGCGTGATAAATAAATCTGCATAAACCTGAGGCATATGAACATCCACTACGGCCGTTGGACTGGACTGATGCACTTCTTCAGTATGGCCCGTATCTGCCTGGAAAAAGGGCAGATCATCATTAAACCCGACTTCATCATTCTTGCGCTTGATGATGTCATTCCGCCTAGACAACGCAGCCTCGATCTCTTCAACCACCTTCATCAGCTCCGGACTAGTCCAGAATGGGTCTTCAGCTTGCGAGAGCACATTCCCTACTTGAGTGCATACATCAAAAGGAGCCTCGTGCAGGGAATCTGATCTGGAACCCAGCAAAGCCCTGGCCGACTCAGTGAGGGCGATTGACACTTCATCGTCCTTGCACTCGACAAGCATGTTTTTGGTCCTGTCGGCTATCCTAATAATAGCATTTGCGACAATCTTCAAATCCTTCACCATACCTTTGTTGTACTCCTGTAAAAATTGCATATCAATATGTAAATTTTGCATTGTAATATTGTTAACAACGACTTCATCAACACTATAAAGTATAAACCATAATATAATCATCTTCAAAATCGACAACTGCTTAGATCATTAATAGACACTGAGTATATAGTATGCATATCTATACAGGAAGTGTGCATATCACATCCAAACAAATGAATATCACATTATATATCGACAACTTAATACATCATGCATATCTGAACATATAGTCTGCATATCTATACAGTAAGTGTGCATATCACAACCACACAAATGAATATCACATAACAAAACGATGACCTAATACATCATACATACCTAAATATATAGTCTGCATATCTATACAGGAAGTGTGCATATCACAGCCATACAACTGAGTGTCACATAACAAATCGACAACCTAATACATCATGCATACCTGAATATATAATCTACATATCTAAGCAGTAAGTATGAATATCACAATCACACATGTGAATATCATATAGCATATCGACAAATTCATATATCATGTACGGAGAATGCATCTCTCACTCACCAATATAAATATCACATACATATCATAAAAGTATATAATCCTTATTCAACATGATACTATGCATAATAACCTATGTATTTGTATCATTACTAAAGTCAATAACATATGTTAACTATTCCGTTTTGTAAAATCTATATAACTCTAAAATTAGGCATGAATATTAACCTTTTTGGTATTTGATTCATGTATCGGACATGCAACACCTTGCCTTTTTTTGATAGACAGCTGGGGTTCCAAATTACCATCCCCGAACACCCCGTGACTCATCTCAATCTCTTCTCTCTCAGCTACAAGATCTTCAGTCCATCCGACAAATGCGGGGAATTTCCTTGGAATGGTACGTTTTCCATACAAGACCACACGGTCCAAGTATAGAACCTGAAGAAAACAAAAATATTATGTATATCAGTGTATGAATTATGAATATCCAACACAAATGATTGAAAATGCATGCCCATATATCAAAATTCAAAAATTATTCCCCAAAATGTATATTTAAGGACCCACATACCATCAAGAAATAGAGTGGGCCAGTAAAGTAGCCGTCCGGATTCATATCCCACCTCTTATTGGCCTCGATAAGACAATCTATAACGAAACCACACCAGTTCATCGTACTCACGACATTTAGCTGCTCTAAGCCACGTATGAGGGACTGGTTTGCAACACCGTTTTGTGTCGGCTCGACTATACAAGAGTGGAAAAGGACAATAAAGTCTCGTATGAAGTCTTCGCCTCCTCCCTCAATCGACAACATATGTTCACCAACATGATTATATCTGATGATGTGCAGCTTCTTATCAAATTTCTTCCTCCATTCCTCTACCACATTCATCTTAACCAAAGGGTCGAGCTTGGTAATTTGAACTGGGCCACGTGGAATACCCATGCAGATCTCCACATCACTATTTGTGACATCCACCGCAGACCCATTTGGGAGCAAGATCTTCCCCTTCATTGCATTGTAACTCTGAACCAACCACCTACACATAAAACTGAAGAAAGACACAAAATATATTTTATTACAACGCAAAAAAAATAGCTCATATGTATCCATAATCATGATTGAAGCATGCACATCACACCCATACATCATGAATGTCTAAATATATAATTTGCATATCAATGAAAGAAAGTACGCATCTCTCAATCACACAAATGAAACAAACATGCACAATAGACAACTGCTTAGATCATGAATACCATAAGAGCTAGTATGCATATCTATGGAGGAAGTATGAATATCTAAACAACACAAATGAAAAACACATGCACAATGGACAGCTGTTTATATCATGAATACCTGAATATTTAGTATGCATATCTATGCAGGATGTATGCATATCACAACCACACAAATAAATATCACATAACAAATCGACAACTTCATATGTCCTGCATACGTGAATATATAGTATGCATATCGATGTACGGGTAATGCATATCTCACTCACAAAAATACATATCACATGCACGGCCAATTAAATAATCAATTGTAACAAATTGCATATCAAAAAAGTATATCTGAATATCATATATACAAATTTTACATATCTAATGAACAACATGTTAGTATAAAAACCATGTACCTCGGTAACGGGAACACTTTCATCCTTAAAAGTCTCCCAAAACCAAACTCCTCTACAATTTCCTTCTGCATTTGGTTCATTTTCCCGATGGCCCAAACAAAATATTCAAGGCGTCCACAATGTTTGATACCCTTAAAACCGTCCTTTTTCTTGACTTTCGTCTTCTGACGTACGACTTCTTCTAATTATTCCTCAGCCATTTTAGCCTTGCCCTTATCAACCCTTTTTTTTATTTCAAACATGGTACATGATAAAAATGATGTATTAGTCATTGTATATTAATAAAAGATATCATTTAAACATCAAAAACCCAATATTCACTTGTAAATATAATGTACCAGAATCATCGTGCGCATCTGATTTAGATGATGTGGCCTTTCCCTTCAAACGCTTTGATTTGGCCTTTTGAATGTTGGCCAGTGTTTCATCTTCATCGAAAATAGGTGATTCTACAATGAATTAAGAAGTAATTAACACATTGACGAATACAATCTGACTTTATGGTTCATATCAACATTGGAAATAAAACACAAAAATATGTATGCACTGAACACTTAAGAATATCATACCTCTTGATTTTCTCTTAGCCTTGTACTTCTTTGATTTTTTTAGCACATCCTCAGTTGGTTCGTCCTCCCCATCAGAATCATCAGGTGTTTCATTTCTGGTGGTCTTGCCCTTGTCACGACAAACAACAATCTTTAACTGTCTCTTTGCCTATGGACTCTTTCGAATTGGGGAAGAGCCATGGGCTTCTTGTGATCCAGTGTCCACAACTGATTCGGTAAGTTGTTCGGAAGATGTGACATGAGCATCCTTTGGGGAATCTTCAACTGACTTCCTTGAGGGCAATCCTGTACAAATCATATTAATAAGCTTAATTGTATATAAAATATAAGAAGGAATGACTAAAGCTTAGACAAACATGCAAATGTCATAGTTAGAAA
Organism: Rheum nobile; assembly: GCA_027886185.1. Classification (NCBI taxonomy): domain Eukaryota; kingdom Viridiplantae; phylum Streptophyta; class Magnoliopsida; order Caryophyllales; family Polygonaceae; genus Rheum; species Rheum nobile. The sequence goes on along the minus strand of WOAB01000232.1, from coordinate 1,047,496 downwards.
TACATTGCATATCTGTCTGGATGTAGTGCATATCACTAAGAATACAATGCATATCAATTTAAAAAAATTGAACAACACACTAATCTAAAATGGTTGGTAATCATATCAATACCAAACATTAAACAAGGCATATCAATTACTACCTTACTTCGAAGCTATACAAATAAACACAAAATAAATACATTACCTTTAACAAGTCTTCTTCGCTTGCCATCCTTTGTTTTCGGAGACATTGTTTCTCTACCCAACAAGCCTCTAACCATGAATAGAAACCTAAATAAGATGATGATTAACATTATAAACCAACCTCCAACTCCAACAACAATTGAAACAACTTGAATATAAAAAAAACCATTCCAAAACACATGTACTGCATATCCATGTATGTCAAATGCATATCCCATTCATATAATTGACAATCAAAACACAATCTAATCATCAAATATCATTGGTTTTGTGCATTCCAACATACCGTTACACCAAACAATTAATCTGGCTCAAATCTCCAAACAAAATTCAATATTCGACAGAGTTTATGGATTCTAATATCCAAATACATCAAACCCCAAAAAACAATCTAAGTACATCAACACGAACTAAACATACCCACAAACAAAACCCTAAAATCCAACCTCCAAATCCAACACCAAATGAATCAACTTGAATATCAAAACAATATATACATTGCACATGTTCTGCATATCAATGCATGTAAAAATGCATATGTCATCTACATAATTGAATATCAAAAACACAGTATATGCTTTCGATGCCCTAAACCTTCTGATGCCCTAAATTCAAAGGAAAACTCAAACACAAATGTTCTATTCGACAGAAAATCAAATCAAAGTAAATATATTCATCGATTTATGCCGAAATTTGCGGTTATAGAACCGAAAATGAATAACACGTTTCAGGAATTGAACGAAATTGAAGACTTAGTATACTATTGATGGAGACGAAGACGAAAATTAGTGGGGAAGTGATTTCAGGGTTACCTTTAGCCCAACCGAAGAGGGTGAGACGACGACGCTTCTACAGTGGAGACGACGGCGCTTCTACTGCGAGGGGGAGATTGGAAATCGACTAACAAGCGAAACGCGAGGGAGGAGACGATGAAGGCGGCGATGGAGATCAAATGAAATGCGAGAGCGAGAGAGATACTGGATAGCAAAGCAAGAGAGAACAGAGGAGGGAGTTGAAAATGGAAGTTGAAGCGTCTCTGATTATGGAAATCAAATCCCGGAAAGCTCGTAAATGGACGAGATCGGGTGTGGGTGAATCTACCCCCTAATTTTGTACCTCCTTAGATTAAATCTCAGCCATCCATCTTAAACTAATCCAATGCTCTATATTTATCCACTCGTTTCACTATAAGAGCTTGTTTTACTAGAGCATAGATCTATATATATTGATATTACCAAATTCTCGAATATTTGGTAAGCAAAATTTCTCGATCCGTATCCGGTCTGAGTATCGGGAAAAATTACCCATGTTTTGGGGCGAAAAGATCAGACGACCTAAATCGCCTTAGACGGGGTCACTAGTCGATCGAATGATAAAAAACAATCCAAACCAAACAAGCAATAGATAAACAAAGAATAAATATGTAATAGCATGATGGTTTTATTAGATGTCGTGTTTAATCAGATTGAATCGTGATACAACTTATCGTGATAAAACCAGAGATCGAGTGGGACTCGATCTGTGACTTGTGAGTGGCGACCGGCGGGGGTCAGGCGTAGGAAGCCGTTAGAGAGCTAGATTGAGAGCGAGAGTGCTATTCTGGTGTGTTTTCTGAGTAAGAATGCTCGTGTGTCTTTGCGTAATCGTGCGTGTTGTGTCTTATCTTCCTCGTCGTCCCAATATGGTAAGTCTTCAATCCTTGTTGCCGTTATGTTTCTTGGCCGTATATTTCGTCTTCAATGCTCGGAGTGATGGCGAAGATTACACCATTAAACCTCCGTGATTATGGTGGTTTGAGTGTTTGCAGCCGTTGCGTGATCTGGCATTAAATGCGTGGCGAGATCCTCGCGATCCTGTCGGAAGGTATTCGACCAGGGAAATCTCGTCGGTTCCTCTGGGCTTTTCCTTTGATCTTCCGATCTGCAGTGGGCTTGGGCTCGATCCACTTGATCCATCTTTCTCCGGGAATCTAGGCCCAACAATAGCCCCAAGTTGCTATGGGCTTACGGGTTAGGCAAGTAGACCGGAATCCGTGACAACTTCTCAAGACACGATCTCTACCATCCTTTTTTGGCGCGTCGTTCAGGGCTACGTGGCGTGTGATCGAGGCATGATGCGACGCCTCTGCAAATCTTCACTTCCCTCCATAAATTCGGAGCAGAGGGAATCGATTACTCTTTATCATCTTCCTTTGCAAGTTTTCTTCTGGTAAGCCTTCCGACCTTTCTTGCCATAGCTTTCTGATTTAGTCATAGCTCTTCGATCTCTCTCTTTTTCCATTCTTGAAATGGTTTCCCTCGAGGCTTCTGAGTCATCGAAGACTCTTTCCTATTCCAATGAAGGCGAAGCTCTTCCTCGTTTTATTTTGAAAGAGTCGGATGCGTTGATTAGCACTATGTCCCAGTCGGAACTGGATCAGGTGCTCCAAGTCGGAGGCTTTCCGCCGGAGACGGTCGCTAGGTTGCCTCATCCAGACGAGAGGGCCGATCCTCGTTACGAGGGATGGATTTGCTTCTACTCTTACCCGTTTAGGATAGGGCATAAGTTTCCTTTTTCTCCCCTTGTCAGGGATTTCTTAGCCACCTTGGCGCTGGCGCCATGTCAAGTGATGCCTCAGGCGTGGAGAGTTCTTAGGGTTTTAGACCTTGTGAATGTTCAAACTGGGGCCGATTTTGATTTCGACGCCCTGTGGTATAACTACTTCATTGGGTCGAAGAGTTCTTGTCGCGTTCAGTTGCGTGTCCGACCTAGTCGGAAGCCCTTGGTGCAGAGCCCTGATGTTAATGACCGTGGATGGGGGTCGAAATTCTTTTTCGTTGAGCGCTCTTCTTTGGAGAAGGAGGGAGAATGTCCGTTTTTGTTGACGGAGTGGCGAATCGATAGTATGTACTTGCTTTCTTTTTCGCGTATTTGTGTGTCTTAACTCTTGTTTTAACTTTTCTTTTTTGTAGTCCCCGAACCAGAGGATCTAGAAGTCAATAGCCGGTCGGAGGGCTTGTCGAGATTGTGTTGGAGATTCCCGTGTCTGAAAGGAAATTCGTGAACGTCAACTTGCTGGCGACGGCCCCTGCCTCCCAAGAAGATATGTCGACTGTCTCTTTGTCTCGTGCGAAAGGTAGACTTTCGGCTTTAGGAGTCTTTGGCTGTTTTTTACTTTGTCGTGTACCTCAAGATTTTTTCCTTTTCTGTTGTTCTGTCGTGTCAGGTTCTCCCGGTGGTCGAGCGAGTGCTCGTTTGAGAGTCGCTTCTGGAAAAAGCTTGATTGAGCAGAGGAAGGCGGCGGCCAAGGCTGCGTCGAGCAAGCCGCTTCTGGTGGACCTGACAGCGCCAGCCAAGGCCAGCTCGAAGAGGAAAGCAAGTGCTTGCTCCGAAGATGTCAAGGCGGATGAGGTCTTCAAGAAGAAGAAGGCCGTGACTGCTGAGGGGATTGGCAAGATCGGTGCCGTTGGGCGGTCGATTGCTGACCTTTTTCACGCTCAAGACCCGACTTTAAAGTCGGAGGTCGATGACGTCTCTCCCCTCGACTGCATTGGTGAAGCGGGGTGCTCCGCGTGGAAGGTGAATCGTCTTTTTGTTCGTGTCTTTTTCTTTTTCTTTCGTTCGACCACGTTTTTTGATCGTCTGTTGTGTCGTCGTGTGAGATTGTAGTCTTTTCAATATCTTTTGGGGGCATACTTTGGCGTCAAGGCGATGGTCGCCAAGGCCGAGGAGCGGGCTGCTAGGTCAGAGTCCGACCTCGCGTCCTTCAAGACTAAATTAGAGGGAGCGGAGAGTCGCTGTCGTGAAATCGAGCGTCGCCTCACCAGGGAGTTGAAGAGCTGTCAAGGGGAGTTGGTCGCATGTCAGAGGGAGTTTGAAGAGTGTCGGGCAAGCGTTGAGGAGGAGGTGAAATGGGCTCGGATCGTCGATGGCAAGATTGCTGGCGACGTTTGGGCCTTTTATGCTGTGAAGTCGCGCATCGAAATGATCGAAGAGTTCAACGAAGGCAAGCACGGGCTATGGGACCTGAATGCGGAGAAGAAGACTCTGGACTCCATGTTCCCAAAAGGCGATCCTGGTCAGGAGTTGTTCTGCTTAGCCGGTGTCGGCGAAGAAGCCGCGGATGAGGGCATCGACGAGGACGAAGCCCACTCTGGCGATGTTAAGCCGACCGATGGGGTAGCCCCATTGGAGCCAGTCCCTACCGAAGGTAATGCCGTCGTCCCCGATGCCTGATTCGTTTTCTTTGCGTATTTTGACGTTGTTTGTCCCATTTGTGTGTGGGTTTAGACATTTGGTATTTTTGGATATTGTGTGTTTTGGAGACCCGTCCACCATCGCGGGTCGCAGAATATTTCTGTTTGATGAAGTCCTACAGATGTGTAGGCAGACAATGTGGTTTGGCGACCCGTCCACCATCGCGGGTCGCGTATTTGTATAAAAATGCTTTTGTTTCGATGCAATTGTGTGTTTACATATAGAGTCATATGCTAGTCTGTTTCGTACATGTTCGTCAGACTTTCAAAGAAGTTATCGACGACGTTTTGTATTTTGTGTGCGTCGGTTTCACCCGTGTGCTCCGTCGAGTGGGGTTTCACCGTATGTATGTATGTAGAGCAGGCCTGCGATGTGTTTGTGTATGTGTTAGTCATGACATTATGCCGGGGAGGTAAGCAATTTGTTTATTGCGTAAATGTAACAAGGTGTTGTACCTTGTGTTTTGTGTAAGGCAGGCGGTGTGCCGACGTGCCTGTGTTGTCATGTCCCCGTGTTCCGATCGATCGTGTAATGTAAGCGCTATATGCGGATGACAGGATCCATTTGCGAACGACTGGGTCCAATGTAAATGCTGTTCTGCATTTGTGTTTTTGTAAGGAGGAAGTCCTTGCTTAGTGTCAGACGATGATATGTACAAGAAAGTAGCGATGTACATGCGATAGCATGCGATATGTATGTGATAGATGGCAATGTGTATGCGATAGCATGCGATATGTGGCAATGTATATGCGATAGCATGCGATATGTAGCAATGTATATGCGATAGCATGCGATATGAAGCGATGTATAGAATTTGTGTGATGTTTTACCTCGTCGGTTCAGAAATGGTAGAGCTTTAGATGCGCTGCGTTCCAACTTCTTGGGATCGGTTGTCCGTCTTTGTCTTCTAACTGATATGCTCCTTGTCCGACCACTTCGGTGATCAAGTAAGGTCCTTCCCATTGTGGTGCTAGCTTTCCGTCGGATGGATTCTTGGTGTTCTGGAAAGTTTTCCTTAAGACCCAGTCTCCGACCTTGAATGCCTTAATTCGAACGTTCTTGTTGTAGCTCCTTGCGACTTGTTGTTGGATCCTGACCATCCTGATTCGGGCTTTCTCTCTGATCTCGTCCGCTGTGTCCAGATTGTGTGCTAGTTCGATGTCATTTTGTTCAATTGTCTGAAGGTTGCAGCGAGCAGTCGGAACCAGTAACTCAGCCGGGATGACCGCCTCACTCCCGTAGACGAGAGAGAAAGGCGATTGCCCGGTCGCGTTCTTTGGAGTAGTCCTGTCGGACCAGAGAATAAGTGGGAGTTCGTCTGCCCATTTGCCTTTAGCCCCGGTGAGGCGTTTCTTGAGGTTGTTGATAATGATCTTGTTGTTGGATTCGGCTTGTCCGTTGGATTGTGGATATCGAGGTGTGGATGTGACCAACTTGATGTTCCATTGGTCGCAGAAGGCTCTAGTCTTATGACTGATGAACTAGGAACCGTTGTCGCACACGATTTCTGATGGGACGCCAAATCTGCACAAGATATTGCGTTTTATGAATGAAATGACGTGTTGATCCTTTACTTCTCTGTAAGCCTCGGCTTTGATCCATTTGGAGAAGTAGTCCGTCATGGCAAGGAAAAAGACTCTTTGACCCGACGCGGGAGGAAGCTTTCCGACAATGTCCATTCCCCATCTCATAAAGGGCCATGGAGTCAGGGTCGGATGGAAGAGCTCTGAAGGCTGACGATGGACGGGTGCGTGTCGCTGATAGGCGTCGCACCTCTTGGTGTATTCCATGGCGTCTTTGTTCATTGTTGGCCAATAGTACCCGTTTCGTAGGGCCTTTTCTGAGAGGCTTCGCCCGCCAGTGTGGTTGCCACACTCTCCTTCGTGTAACGATTGCAAGATACGTCTGACTTCTGGAGTCTTAAGGCATCGTAGGAGTAGCCCTGTAATAGATCTTTTGTACAAGATGTTATCAATGATATCGTAAGAGAGTGCTTGTACCTTGAGCCTTTTTGCTTATGTCTTGTCGTCGGGTAGAATGCCGTCTTTTAACCACCTGATGTAAGGTAGCATCCAGTCGTCATCGGCGTCGATGGTGTCCTCTTCGGGTCGGTTGCCTATTTCCATGGCGACGAGTTCTTCAAGTGATGTTGTTAACTCGACGGATGTCCTTGGGACGGCTGGCGTCATGATGTGGGCCAATGGTATATGTGGAAATTCTTTCGGGTCTAGGACGGATCCTAGATTGGCGAGTGCGTCAGCTTGGGAGTTAAGGTCCCTGGGTACCTGTCGGATGTTGAATGTCTGGAATTGTCCGACTAGTTTCCTGGCTACCTCCAGGTAGGCTACCATTCTGGTATCGTTGGCGTTGTACGACCCTTGTATCTGGTTTACGGCCAGCAGGGAGTCGCAGACGACTTCGATCTCTCGGACCCCTAGATCGCGAGCCAGGATGAGTCTGAATATGAGTGCTTCGTATTCAGCTTCGTTGTTAGTTGCATCCCACTCACATCTGACGGCTTGAGCTATCTTGTCCCCTTGTGGTGATTTCAGCACGACCCCAAGCCCCGATCCTCTGGCGTTCGACGCCCCATCTGTGTGGAGCTCCCATGTACCTGTCTCGTCTGTCGCGAATAGTTGTGTCGCTTCTTTAGCGGCTTCTTGCTCTAGGGTCGGACTGAAATCGGCCACAAAGTCAGCTAAGGCTTGCGACTTGATCGCCGTCCTAGGCTCGTACTCGATGTCGTAACCACTGAGGTGTATGGCCCATTTGGTCATTCGTCCTGTGAACTCGGGTTTCCTCATGTAGCTCTCATGGGATGATTAGTGCAAACAGTAATAGTATGGGATTCAAAATATGGTTTGAGTTTATTTGAAGCCATTACCAATGATAGTACGAGCTTTTCAAGTGACGAATACCTCGTTTCGGCTGATAATAGCATCCGACTGACGTAGTATATTGGCGACTGTTTGCCATCCTCCTCTCTGACCAGTACAGCGCTTACGGCCGACTCTGACACTGCAAGATAAAGAAATAAGGGCTCGTCGCCTTTAGGTTTGGTCAGTAACATGGGACTGGCCAGGTACTCTTTGAGGTTCCGAAACGCTGCTTCGTGTTCTTCCGTCCATTGAAAGGACTTGTTCTTCTTGAGCGCATCGTGGAAGGGTTTGCATTTGTCGGATGATTTGGAGATGAATATGTTCAGAGCTGCTATCCGACATGTGAGCTTCTGTACGTCTTTGACACATTGGGGGGATCGGAGGTTGATGAGAGCCTTGATCTGTTCTAGGCTGGCCTCTACTCCTCTTTGTGTCACCATGTATCCTAAGAACTTCCCTGACGACACTCTAAAGGAGCATTTAGTAGGGTTTAGTTTCATGTTGTACCTTTTGAGCACCTCGAAGCTGTCGCGCAGGTGGTCTATGTGATCTTCTTTCTTTTTGGATTTGACCAACATGTCGTCGATGTAGACTTCCATCGTGTCTCCGATTTGGTCTTTGAACATTTTGTTGACTAGTCGTTGATATGTGGCCCCTGCATTTTTCAGACCAAAGGGCATTACTTTGTAACAATAGATACATTGGCTGGTGATGAATGCTGTTTTTTCTTGGTCGTCGGGATCCATGAGGATCTGATTGTAGCCGCTGAAAGCGTCCATGAAGGTGAGTATTTCGTGCCCCGCTGTGGCGTCGACCATGGCGTCGATATGGGGTAGAGGAAACGAGTCCTTGGGACAAGCCTTGTTGAGGTCTGTGAAGTCGATGCAGACTCTCCATTTGCCGTTCTTCTTCTGGACTACGACCACGTTGACTAGCCATTCGGGATAGTGGACCTCTCTGATTTTTCTTGTTTCCAATAAGCTTCTGACTTCGTCGTCTACTATCTTGTTCCGCTCGGGAGCGAACTTCCTGCGTTTTTGCTTGACAGGGGGATGAGATGGATCCACATTTAATTTATGAGTAATAACATTTGGAGATATTCCGACCATATCCTCATGCGACCATGCGAAACAGTCGGCATTGGCCCTGAGAAAGTCAAGGAGTTGTTGTCTGGTCGAGTCGTCCAAGTCTGACCCGACCCTTACCGTTTGGTTTGGCTTTGAAGGGTCTAGTGCGATCTCGTCGAGTCTTTCCATTTCTGGTTCGACGTACCGACTAGGTCCTTCGCTGCTCTGTGGTTGCTACGCGGTCTTGCGTTCGACCGCATTCTTCATGGAAGCGACGTAGCATTCCTTTTCGGTCTTTTGATCTCCTTTGATTTCTTGGACTCCCCATTCAGTGGGGAATTTGATAACTTGATGATATGTTGAAGGTACTGCCTTCATAGCGTGTATCCACGGCCTGCCAAGAATACAATTATAGGGAGACGGACAGTCTAAGACTAAGAATTTCACCTGTTGGTTGACTCCTCCAGCGTATGTAGTTAGAATGATTTCACCAGTCGTATGCTTAACCTCGCCGCTGAACCCGACCAGTGGGGTCGACTTCTTGATTAGGTCGTTCTCAGTCAAACCCATTTCTTTAAGAGCATCAAGGGTCAAGAGATTTGTTGAGCTCCCTGTATCGATTAGTATTCTCCGTATTAAGCAATTTCCAATGGACAAAGAGATTACCAGACCGTCGTGGTGACCATCCGACCCGTCGGAGTCGGACTCGTCGAAAGTGACCGTCGGAAGGTCGGAAGTTCTCCTCGGCTTGAATTCCGACGCTTCGGGCTTGTCGCCCTTGCTTTCTCTGGCGTGTCGCTTGGCCGCGGAGTACGTGTTCCCACATATGTCCGATCCTCCTGAAATGGTATTGACAATTTTTGTATGGACAGGAGATAAGGGTTTGTTTTGTTTTACTTGATCTCGGCGTTCCATGGTAGCCTTTGCCCGCTCCGAGATTACGTCGCATAGGAACCCTTGTGAGAGCAGCCTAGCGACCTCCTTTCGTAGGGCGATGCACTCGTCGGTCGAATGACCGTGGTCGCCGTGGAATTCACACCATCGACTCATGTCCTTCTTGATATCCGGTCGGTCGCTCTTTCGGGGCCATCTTACGTCTTTTCCATACTTGTCGAAACTCTTGACGAGCTCCGACACGGAAACGTTGAAGTTATAAGATTGGACCCTGGGAGGCAACGCAGAACCGTCTCTCCATTCCTGTGACCTATCTTGGAAAGAGTTTACCTGATTTGGTTCGTTTCGAGTACGAGAATAGGGATGTGGACGTCTGCCTCATCGGTTGTCGGAGGAATGTTTTCGATCTGATGGATCGGGTCCGCGTGAGGCTTTACGCGACTCACGGTCCTCTTCCAATCTTACCTCGGCCATAGTTTTGGCCTGGACATCTTCAAAGCTTTTGCATGGGTACTTCGTAATCTCATCGTAGAGATTGCTGTCTTTGACTAAGCCTTGTTGGAAGGCTTCGATAGACGTTGTGACGTCACAGTGGGGGATTCCCACTTTCTCTTTGTTGTACCTGTTAAGATAATTTCGGAGAGGTTCGTTGTACCTTTGCGTGACTCGGTAGAGGTCACTCGATTGTTTCTCGTGCTTCTGACTGTTGGCGAACTGACTCTTAAAAGAGTTGACTAGATCCGCGAATGATGCAATCGTTCCCTGAGGCAAACGCATAAACCAAGTTAGTGCGGGACCCGCGAGGGTTGTGCCAAAGCTTTTGAACATGACGGCCTCGCGGCTCTCCCTTGAAACAGATGTAGCCATTAGTTTTTGTTTATAGAGAGAGATATGGTCATCTGGATCGGTGGTGCCGTCGAACGTCGCCATGTTGGGGAGATGGAACTTCTTGGGGATCTCGACCCTTGCGATTTCTTCGACGAATAGGGATTCTTCGAATCCGCCGGACGCTTCTCTCTCGATCGGTTGCGGGACTCCTGGGAGCCTGTTGAAGCGATCGTCGATCGTCTTCATATGTCGGTCGAGCGTCTGCTGGAAAAGAGCCATTATATCTGGCGGATTGGCAACCTGTGGTTCGTCGATTTGGGGCCCAACAGACCCGATCGGTGTGGAAAAGGTGACATGGTTAGTCGAAAATGGACTAGTGAAAGGAGTTCGAGACGTACCCTCAGTGTGTCCAGGATGTCGTACACTCAGAGGCGTTGGCTCGATGTTGTCCATGTCGAGGCGTGTTCGGACGCCGCCGTGGACGGGCGCGTTCCTAGATCCTGAAGCCCCTGATTGTACATGCGACTTAAGAGACTCATTTTCACGAGTTAGTTGCGCGATCTCGGCTTCGGATCGGGTTGACAAAACGGCTAGGGCTTCAGTTTTTTGACGTTTTTGGGCTAGTTCCTCTTGAAGGGCGGCCATTTTTTGAGAGAGTTCTTGGAACTGGGCTGGAGTAGGATTTTCGGTTGGGTTTTCTGTAGTTTGGGTTTCGTCTTCGAGACGAGGTTCTTGATTGTCAGTAGAAGGATCGATAGTCATGGTTGGAAAGTTTCGGAAGGATGATCGGCAAGTTGCCCCACGGTGGGCGCCAAATTGTTTTGGGGCGAAAAGATCGGACGACCTAAATCGCCTTAGACGGGGTAACTAGTCGATCGAATGATAAAAAACAATCCAAACCAAACAAGCAATAGATAAACAAAGAATAAATATGTAATAGCGTGATGGTTTTATTAGATGTCGTGTTTAATCAGACTAAATCGTGATACAACTTATCGTGATAAAACCAGAGATCGAGTGGGACTCGATCTGTGACTTGTGAGTGGCGACCGGCGGGGGTCGGGCATAGGAAGCCGTTAGAGAGCTAGATTGAGAGCGAGAGTGCTATTCTGGTGTGTTTTCTGAGTAAGAATGCTCGTGTGTCTTTGCGTAATCGTGCGTGTTGTGTCTTATCTTCCTCGTCGTCCCAATATGGTAAGTCTTCAATCCTTGTTGCTGTTATGTTTCTTGGCCGTATATTTCGTCTTCAATGCTCGGAGTGATGGCGAAGATTACACCATTAAACCTCCGTGATTATGGTGGTTTGAATGTTTGCAGCCATTGCGTGATCTGGCATTAAATGCGTGGCGAGATCCTCGCGATCCTGTCGGAAGGTATTCGACCAGGGAAATCTCGTCGGCTCCTCTGGGCTTTTCCTTTGATCTTCCGATCTGCAGTGGGCTTGGGCTCGATCCACTTGATCCATCTTTCTCCGGGAATCTAGGCCCAACAATAGCCCCAAGTTGCTATGGGCTTACGGGTTAGGCAAGTAGACCGGAATCCGTGACAACTTCTCAAGACACGATCTCTACCATCCTTTTTTGGCGCGTCGTTCAGGGCTACGTGGCGTGTGATCGAGGCATGATGCGACGCCTCTGCAAATCTTCACTTCCCTCCATAAATTCGGAGCAGAGGGAATCAATTACTCTTTATCATCTTCCTTTGCAAGTTTTCTTCTGGTAAGCCTTCCGACCTTTCTTGCCATAGCTTTCTGATTTAGTCATAGCTCTTCGATCTCTCTCTTTTTCCATTCTTGAAATGGTTTCCCTCGAGGCTTCTGAGTCATCGAAGACTCTTTCCGATTCCAATGAAGGCGAAGCTCCTCCTCGTTTTATTTTGAAAGAGTCGGATGCGTTGATTAGCACTATGTCCCAGTCGGAACTGGATCAGGTGCTCCAAGTCGGAGGCTTTCCGCCGGAGACGGTCGCTAGGTTGCCTCATCCAGACGAGAGGGCCGATCCTCGTTACGAGGGATGGATTTGCTTCTACTCTTACCCGTTTAGGATAGGGCATAAGTTTCCTTTTTCTCCCCTTGTCGGGGATTTCTTAGCCACCTTGGCGCTGGCGCCATGTCAAGTGATGCCTCAGGCGTGGAGAGTTCTTAGGGTTTTAGACCTTGTGAATGTTCAAACTAGGGCCGATTTTGATTTCGACGCCCTGTGGTATAACTACTTCATTGGGTCGAAGAGTTCTTGTCGCGTTCAGTTGCGTGTCCGACCTAGTCGGAAGCCCTTGGTGCAGAGCCATGATGTTAATGACCGTGGATGGGGGTCGAAACTTTTAGGATTCGAATTGACGAATTATAAGATCGGTAGGTTGAAACAACTTGAATATCAAAACAAACTAATCCAATGCACATGTAGTGCATATCAATGTATGTCAAATGCATATCCCATTCATATAATTGAAAATCAAAACACAATCTAATCATCAAATATCATTGGTTTTGTGCATTCTAGTATAATGTTACACCAAACACCAAACAATTAATATGGCTCCAATCTCATAACCAAAATCCATATTCGACAGAGTTTATGGATTCTAATATCCAGTTACATCAAACCCCAAAAAACAATCTAAGTACATCAACACGGACTAAACATACCCCTAAACAAAACCCTAAAACCCAACCTCCAAATCCAACACCAAATGAATCAACTTGAATATCAAAACAATATATACATTGCACATGTTCTGCATATCAATGCATGCAAAATGCATATGTCATCTACATAATTGAATATCAATAACATAGTGTAGGCTTTCGATGCCCTAAACGAACTAAAAATGCATATCGAACGAAATCAAACAAGACAAACCTTCTGATGCCCTAAATCTATTGAAAAACTCGAACACAAATGTTCTAATCGACAAAAAATCAAATCAAAGTAAATATATTCACCGATTTATGTCAAAATTCGCGGTTGGAGAACCGAAATTGAATAACACGTTTCAGGAATTGAACCGAAATTGAAGACTTGAATAATACTATTGATGGAGACGAAGACGAAAATTAGTGGGGAAGTGATTTAGGGTTACCTTTAGCCCAAACGAAGATGGCGAGACGACAGCGCTTCTACAGTGGTGACGCCAGAAAACGACTGCGAGGGGGGAGAATGGAAACCGACTAACGAGCAAAACGCGAGGGAGGAGACGATGAATGCAGCGATGGAGACCAAAGGAAATGTGAGAGAGAGATAGAGATACTGAGATAGCAGAGCAAGAGAACATATGAGGGAGTTGAAAATGGAAGTTGAAGCGACTCGGATTATGGAAATCAAATCCCGGAAAGCTCGTAAATGGACGAGATCGGGTGTGGGTGATTCTACCCCCTAATCTTGTACCTCCCTAGATTAAATCCCAGTCATCCATCTTAAACTAATCCAATGCTCTATATTTATCCACTCGTTTCACTCTAAGAGCTTGTTTTACTAGAGCATAAATCTATATATATTGATATTAACAAATTCTCGAATATTTGGTTCGTTTCACTCTAAGAGCTTGTTTTACTAGAGCATAAATATATATATATTGATATTACCAAATTCTCGAATATTTGGTAAGCAAAATTTCTCGATCCGTATCCGGTCTGAGTATCGGAAAAAATCACCTAGATTAGATCAGATTCAGATAAAAATTAAACGAATATTTTCAGATACCGTTTTAGGATTCAAATTTTTCTACGATCTAATCTCATCTGTTGAAAATCGTATCAGATTGGGTCGGCCGAATTGGATAATTTTGTTCACCCCTAATTATAGGTATGCTGAATTTTAGGGGTTGTACTTTGTAGCCAAAGAAACTTCATGGGAATATCATTAATTACTTCACTTTATTTATTGATATTACCAAATTCTCAGATATTCGGTAAGAAAAATTTCCCGATCCGTATCCGGTCTGAGTATCGGGAAAAATCACCCAGATTAGATCATATTCAGATAAAAATTAAACGGATATTTTCAGATACAGACTTTTAGGATTCGAATCGACGAATTATAAGATCGGTAGGTCGAATCGGATAACTTTGCTCACCCCTAATTATAGGTATGCTAAATTTTATTGGGTTGTACTTTGTAGCCAAAGAAACTTCATGGGAATATAATTAAGGCCCATTAGCAAATATATCAGATTTGGAAAGCCAACTTGCAAAAAACCAAGATTTTGAAAAGTATTGCAAGAATACCAGATTTTTGTACGATTTATGGTAGTTTTGCTATTGTTGAGGGTGGACTTTAACTTTTCTTTTAAATAGAAAAATCAGATAAAGTATTAAAATTTCTGAAAAGAAAAGGTAAAAAAAATCTTAATCCTACTAATCTAACCCTAATCACCATCTTCCTCGTCTCACTCCTCTGCTTCCCTATTCCCCGATGGCGCCGCCATTTCGTCCGCTCCGTCGTCGCTGCTCCCTCCGATTCCCGGCGACTATCAGATTTTGCAAAGAGATTTTGCTGGTTGCCATGTCAGGAGCCTTAACCCCCAATCTGACAATCGCTCTCAATCATAAATCTCTCTCATCGGCGACCTTCCGATTCCCGACAACTATCAGATTCGCCGGCCAATTCGTTGCGAAGTCGGCGGTGTTGGTTAGATGCGCAGGAGATGGAGAGAGCGGGAAACTGAAAGGCGCGCTATCGAATTTGGTGGGAGAGAGCGTGGAGGAGCTTCTCAACAGGGAAGAGAACAAGGAGTTACTGGATAAGCTGAACGCGGCAAGCGAGAGAGTGGAGAAGGCGAGGAATGAGCTCGTCGAGTGATGAATGAGTATATACATAAGATGGACTTGCTTAATTAAGTTGCAACCATATGTTGTTATTGTTAAACTTTGAATTGCTTGCTTGTAGAGCTGGATGACGTTCTATACAATGAGGCACAAGGTGATGGAAGCTACTGCAACCTCGTTAATGACAGAGGACAACAAAGATACGGGTAGTTCGGATTAAACTGGCACATCTCTGAGCTGGAGAGGGAGTGCGTGAACATGAAGCAGGAACTTCAGAAGTTTGTTAAGAGAAAGAGGAGCTGGAAGTGCTAGATAGTTCGGATGTGACTTGCTTAATTAAGAGCAAGAAACCTCGATAACAACTCTCTTTAGCCATCTTTTAAGTAGCTCTTTGGTTGGTCGAACGACAACCCCATGTAGTAAGGGCGGTGTTGTTGGGTTTGTGACGCTGCAAGGTTTCTCCGAGGATAGGTCGCGGAGTCTAGGATCTTCCACCGGCGTTGAAAAAGAGCTTCAAAGTGGCATAGTTACTGGTTTTCTATGCACAAAGTGGGCCGATACGGAGGTGATTCGATGTCGTTCGGAGATGATTTCAAATGATTCAAAAGTCGGGTTTAAGTAACTTGAGCATGACGAAGACGATGGTGTGGTCGGATTTTTAATTTAATGAATCAAAATGTGTTTTTTTGGGGGTCGAACAAGGCTTGGTGGTGATGTCCACATGGGTTGCTTTGATCTTGAATGAACACTGAAGCTGAATTGTCAGAGCGATATCCACTTTATCAGGCTACATTTGTACGTTGTCAGGTCATTACTCTGTTATATCAACTTTAAATTTGAAACGAACATTAGTTAGTTTCGTATCTAATGCATAATTTCAACACAAAATACATGTTCCAGTGTGACAAAGTATCTAATGCATAATTTCAATTCACTTAAAAAATCATTCCTATCTTGGTGACATCTTTGACATTTTCAAACTTGTACCTTCTCCATAATTGTATAGATCTTGCAGCCGTTATCTAGACCAATTACATACTTTACTTTTTAACTTCATTTTTCATTCAAAAGCAAAGTTCAAGCTAGGCTAATTAAGGTCCAAGATTCGAATTGCTAAATCAACCTTCTTATATATTAGACTTTCTTGTACACTCTTCAGTGCCTCAGTATAAATGTGGTTTGATAAAATGAATATTGCTCTGACATTTAAAATCGACTAACATTTAAAACTTCATTTTCGTAAATTTTGTTACATAACAAAGCATTATGTACTTTGTCAGGCCACATTTAAACGAAGTCAGGTCACATTTATACGAAGTCAGGTCAATGCTCTGTTATATCACATAATTTCAAATGTTAGTCAATTTCAAATTTCAGAGCAATATTCACTTTATCAGGCCATATTTGTACGTTGTCAGGTCATTACTCTGTTATATTAACTTTAAATTTGAAATAAACATTCAATATTGACAAAGTGCTTTGATCCTGGTGTAATATTTTGGCTTGTTGAATGCATATTTTGCAGCTTGTTGGTGCTTTCTGGTAGTTGCTAGTGATAGAGTGAACTGATACTTGTTGGCGGCAAGCATGTTCTAGCAATAATTCAACCTGCACTACACACTCCTTGTATTGTAATAGCAATCTGCAGGAAATGAGTGACTACACTAAATGACACAATATCAGTGGCTCTGCTCTTGATACTCAATGTACAACAGATGGTGATAATCCACCATTTAATTTTGGCATCTTCTCATAGGTTGTTTCTTGGTTTATGATGAAGGCTAGTGGTCCATTCTATCCATTGCGTACTGGAAGGCGAGACAACAATGCTTCATTTACTACGTATACATGTGGCCTGATAAAGTGGATATTGCTCTGAAATTTAAAATCGGCTAACATTTGAAATTTTGTGATATAACAGAGCATTGACCTGACTTCGTATAAATGTGGCCTGACTTCGTACATATGTGGTATGATAAAGTACATAATGTTATAAAGTTTTAAAATACCTTGTTCATTGCCTATATACATTACCATGACACCAAGCCTTGTTCGACCCAAGAAAAACACCTCTCGATTCATTCAATTCAAAATCTGACCACACCATCGTCTTCGCCATGCTCAAGTTACTTAAACTCGACTCTTGAATCATTTGAAATCATCTACGAACGACATCGAATCACATCCGTATCAGCCCGAGTAGAATGAAGATTTATTCGAGGAACAATGATAGTAAACGGTTACGATCACTAGAACCATTCTGTTTTCACCCTTGCATAGTCTTTCATTAGACTAACCAACCGGCTTTTATTCCTTGCATGGTTGGTTGGTGTCATCCGTCCTATACGGCACATCAGTGGTTGGTTCCCGAAGTTAAAGTAACCTGTTGAAGAAGAAGAGGCTTGCAGACGAAGATTTAAGTGTCAGTGTTTTAAGTTGTTAAGTATTACTTTAACATGTATTTTTATCACCTAGCCATGTTATAGGTTGATTCTTAAAAGTCTTCCGTTGTTTAACCTATTGTTATTTAATATGTTTATTTAAGTTAATTGTTCCGATCAAAGCCTTGGGTGACATCGGACAACAACGTTTGAGGTCACTGGCATGTGGCATTTCCGACGTAAGTCGGGGGTGTTACAGCCGCTCTTAGAGTCGACTCCCTTCTTGTACACTCTTACAATAGGTTTTCCATGCACAAAGCGGACCGATACAGGAGGTGATTCGATGTCGTTCGGAGATGATATCAAATGATTCAAGAGGTGGGTTTAAGTAACTTGAGCATGACGAAGACGATGGTGTGGTCAGATTTTGAATTTAATGAATCAAGAGGTGTTTTTCTTGGGGTCGAACAAGGCTTGGTGGTGATGTATATAGGCGATGAACAAGGTACTTTAAAACTTAAGAGCATTATGTACTTTATCAGATCACATGTGTACGAAGTCAAGTCACATTTATACGAAGTCTGGTCAATGTTTTGTTATATCACAAATTTCAAATGTTAGGCGATTTTAAATTTCAGAACAATATTGATTTTATCAGGCCACATTTGTACGTAGTCAGGTCATTACTCTGTTATATTAACTTGAAATTTTAATATTGTTTATAATATTGTTTCTGGTGTGTATTATAGTTTGCTAAATCACATCAATTTATATTAATGGCAAAACATATTTTCTTGGAAAAATTCAGCAACTAAACTCTGCTTTCCCAGTGTTTCGATCATAAAGAACCTGAACAAGAACATACATTTAACTTCTGCAAGAATCAGTTTTCATGTCAACACTATACAAGATTGTATAAACAGTGCAAAAGATATTTGGTGAGTGTTTTTATTCACCAAAACAACCATCAATTAGCACATTAGAAATCATTCCTCTATAAAACTAAGCAACTGAGAAATATTATTCAGCATATACAAATCATTTTGCTTGAGTTGCGTTTTGATTCTTTGGATGCTACCAATCTTATCATATAGTTTGCATTTTCAGAACATTTTTCGAACATATATACGAACATATATACATCACCACCAGGTCTTGTTCGACCCCAAGAAAATCACATTTTGATTCATTAAATTCAAAATTTGACCACACCATTGTCTTCGCCATGCTCAAGTTACTTAAACCCGCCTCTTGAATCATTTGAAATCATCTCCGAACGACATCGAATCATCTCCTATATCGGTCCGCTTTGCGCATGGAAAACCTATTGTAAGAGAAAGGGAAAATTAGTTAAAATTTAAAGTTAATATAACTAAAAATGACCTGACTACGTACAAATATGACCTGATAAAGTGAATATTGCTCTGACATTTAAAATCGGCTATAACAGAGCATTGACCTGACTTCGTATAAATGTGGCTTGATAAAGTACATAAATGTGGGAGGGATCTATATATAATTTAAGAGTTTAAGTTTTCCATGCACAAAGCGGGCCGATACGGAGGTGATTCGATGTCGTTCGGAGATGATTTCAAATGATTCAAGAGCCGGGTCTAAGTATATTGAGCATGACAAAGACGATGGTGTGGTCAGATTTTAAATTTAATGAATCGAAACGTGATTTACTTGGAGTCGAACAAGGCTTAGTGGTGACATATATATGTTCGTATAAATATTTATCCCCCTTTCAGTAAGAGGTTAGTTGATGCCTAATGATGTTGCAACACTTCACAATGTGTAATATAAAAGCAATATATACTTGTGTTCTCTGATATTTCTCCATATATCTTGATCGAATAATTCAAGCCTCAGAATATGACAAGCCATGCTCCAATTTCTTCAGCAAATGGTTCGACTTCATTCCTGTCCGCCCCTAGATATCCTCTGCTTTTCTCCCCACCTCCATTGCCAGGCCCACACAAGCCTGCAATGTCAGCATAGAGTCCAGGGTTGCCCAGGAAGCTGCTCTTGTACATGGATTTCGTCAAAAGCGGAGTTAACCAGATGTTCAGAAGGCATGTGCTCAGTATTAGAAAGAACAACACTGTCTTTATAATTGTTGAAGGCATCAGAGAGCAAAAAAAAAATTTGAAACCCGCTTTTGGACCGATTCTGGACCAATTGAAAAGTATGTTCCCTTCCAATTCATGCAATAGAGCAAAAAAAATGAAATCAAAGATACCACGAACAGAGAGCAAAGTAGCTAACCCCGCTTTTGAACTGAAATCGCAGATCGGAAGCTGAAAATTCGTCGCAGTTGTTCTCTCCGACGACGAAAAGCCGATCGTCGTTGCCTTTCCGCACCGGCGGCCGCTGACGGCTCCTCCTTCAAGAAAATCTCCTCGAGCGCGAATACCGTCTGGCTCCAATTCATGTCGGCGTCCGGGAGGAAAGTCTTCGGAGAACCGCGCATAAACTTGTGGTTCATCTCCACTGAAAACTTCGACGGGAAGAAAAAAAAGAGAGAGAAGAAAGAGGGAGAGGCGGAATCGAGATTGGGGGCAGCGATCTGGGAAGTTTCCAGCTAGGGTTTTGTGAAGAACAGTAAACATGTTATTAAGTATAATTAACGGTTATTAAAAGTATAATTTTAAGGAAAGAAAAGATAAATAGAAATATGATTTTATCTTTCTCTGAAAATCAACTTTTGCAGCTTTATGGTAGTTTTGCTATACTTTTCAAAACATGATATTTTTGCAAATGGGCTATCAAATTCTGGTAGTTTTTGCTAATGCTTCTATAATTAATTAATTACTTCACTTTATTTTATTATTTACAAGTTACAATTCAATTGATTAACTTTATATGATCGACTTTCATGCATGTAAAAATAAATAACGAAAGAAAATATGAATTTATTTATTAAATAAAATCCAATTAGGCTTATCTTATGGAGAATAAAGTTATTTCACATTGAATAGTTGTGACTAAAAAACTTAATATATAAGTTTAGTGAATTACTCTTTCTATTACCAGCTTATTTTAGGATGGAAAGTTATCAGACTTAAGTGTTGGACTTTAACGTACATGTGCACACGAACTAACACGTCTCCATCTATCGACTCATCGGACTTTAATATACTATATTATTATTTTTACGTACGTGTATGTCATTCTCATTCTTTATCTAGTACGAGCAAGGCTCTTCTATTCTCAATTTATGGAACTCTGTACTTGATGATATATTTCCTTTCCATCTATTATGATATTGGATCAGATTGATACAACCAAATTCCATCGAATTAGCGGAAAAACGAGAAGGGAATGTGTGCATGATCAAGCTAATTAGTTATCTAGCAACCTTGAATTAACGTAGACCTAAAATAGGGGCATCAAATTTGATGCTTCATCAACTTGTCCGTATAGATGACGTATGTCAAATTATAAACCAGGAATTTTGCGTTCTTATTTGTTAGGATGACCACGGACCGAGCCAGGATTTTATTCCAAAGAGGCTGAAATTTTGCACCATAAATGACTTAAATCCTATTTCGTAAAAAATAATTTTAATATTTTTATAAAGCTTAAGGTAATTTTCATATTAGATGAGGAAAAAATCAAGTAACTTTATTTTTGTCAATTAATTAAATCTGTTAGGTCCGGCTGGAATTACATTTTCAAATGAGATAAGGGAGAAAAACTTAAGATAATTTCATTTTCATGACTTAAATCTATTAGGATTGGTTGAAATTATATTTTCAGATTAATTAAGGATAAAAAAGCTTTAAAATTTTTATTTTTTTGATTTTGTTTTAAGGGGGGACTGTAGCTCTGGACCCCATGTAAATCCGTCCTGCAGATGACCAAAATATCATTTCAAAGTTTAGTCTGATCACTTTCCAAATTTTGAAAAAATATCCACGTACTATTAACGCGCATGGTTTATTAATTCATTTCAAAGTTTATAGATGCTACATATATAATTAAGATAAGGTTGGCATATCTGCATCCTCCATTATAAAAGAAAGTAGTTTCTTGTTAGTTGTTCACCTCAACAAGCTAGCTAGCTAGTACGAGAGTTGCTTATATGGATTGTTTGGGTCATCGATCATGCACATAGTACTAACTAATCTTACAGATGTTAGGGCCACATGTATTGAATTGTCTTCGTAGTTCGTACCCATTAATATATAGTTGCTTATATCATGTTTATGATGCACATTAATATTTGTACGTACCAAAATATCATGCAATAGGAAGCTAGTCACAATGCCAATATCAACATTCGATCTCTATATTTCCATTGTGGGGAAACTGTTAATGATCGACAAACTAGAAAATCAATACAAAAATATTACATACAACAATGCACTTTTAATTTTATTGGCTATATTGTAACAATAAAAGAAATTTAAATTAGCTAAACTCCCTTATATATAGACAACAAAGTATGTATATGCTTATATAGTTTTTATAATTTGAGATCATGGTCTCGAACACTCTATTGTTGAGAATAAATTAAACTCCTAGAATTTGGATAATCAAGTTTTGGTCAATTATCGATGAGAATGAAATGAGTGACGTGGAATGTTATAATTTGTAGGTGTGGCTTTATATTTCATACTTTTGTAGGTGTGGCTTTATATTTCATACTTTCATATTAATTAGGTTGATGGTGCAAAGTACCTAGCTAAGTTTGTTTGGGTTTGTCCATGGACGTGGGGACCAGTGGGGACAACAACCCCACTGAAATTTAAAAAATGTTATATGAAAAAAAAGGTAAGTTGTGAATAATGAATGTTTATGGTCTAGTGGTAAGCTTTTGCCTTTGGTATAATAAGGTCATTGGTTCAAATCTTGTGGACATTACTTTTCTTTCTTTTTCTCTATTTTTATTCTTTTTTAACAACCCCTAGCACTTTTCTCTTTGATTTCCTCTTTTCATTTTTTTGTCTTGTATAATATTGTTAATTATATCCTTTATTTTTATTAAATAATTATTTATTGTTTAAATTCTACTATTAAAATAGAGATTAAATTTATTTTTATAATTAAATAACATATATCTTATTATATCATATCATTAAAATGTATTTAAATTATGTAATATACAAATAGAGAAATATTTTCGAAATATTAGCGGTTCACAAAATTCTAAGTCACTAAATGTAATACACAAATAGTGAATTAACCAAGTGTTATGAATTTTTTTTCGCTAAAAAAAAGTGTTATGGATTTGTCTAATTGTGAGGTTGAGGTTGATCTTGATGAATTGTATACTAATTAAATGTTAAAAAAATTAATACCACTTTTAATATATTATGTGTTATATTAAAGTTTATTAAAATTACGCTAGATTTTAACCCTCACTCGGATAAAATACTGAGTCCGTCACTGGGTTTGTCGGCACTATATATCCGGCCTACATTATGTATGCAATAGTGGGAATTGAAACAAACTGTTTCGGTTCGGTGGCACTATCCTAATCCCACATTATGCAACACTGAATTTTCCACATCGAGAAAAACCCAAAAAATATAGTGGGAAAACGAATTAAGAATGGTTGGCTGCAATACTTGTTAGTCATCCATTTGCACAGGGGAGGAGCCAAGATTTTAGCCCTGGGGCTAAAATCCTGTGTGATTTTTTTTATGACTTAAATTCAACGTGATTTAAATCCTAAAAATCAATTTTAAATTTTTTATAAAGTTTAAGGTAATTTTCACATGAGATGAGGGAAAAAAAACTTAAGTAATTTTATTTTTTTGACTTAAATCTGTTAAAATTGACTGAAATTGCATTTTTATATGAGATAAGGGGAGAAATTTAAGGTAATTTTATTTTATTGGCTTAAATTTATTAGGACTGACTGAAATTACATTTTTAGATTCAATAAAGAAAAAAAAAACTTACAATTTTTATTTATTTTTTCTAAAAAAAAAATAGCTCCCGTAAACCCAACATAGCTCCGCCCTTGCATTTGCATAAATGTTTTCATGAGATCGATTTGAACGTTTGAAATTGAGACATAACCACTGGATCCTATGCTACATAAGTACATATACATTATACCACACGTAAATTATTGGTAGATCTAGTAGTGTATTTTTTTCCTTGTAAATTACGAGATAAGTTACTAACTTAGTAACATATTAATCAATTTATATTCTATATACTACTACTAAAGTTGTAATTATCTATCATACGTGTCGTTCATCTAAGTATACCACATCATCAAAAAATTATGTACATTTACCTATTCACTCTTATTCTATTTATAATTTATTTTATCTTTTATTTATATAAATTTCCTAAATTACCACCCCATAATATTTTTTATTGTACATGATAATTCTGCACTTACCAAACATTATTATCATACTAAATTAGTGTCTATAATATAATATGTACGTTAATGGTCCGTAAACTACATTATAAAGATATGTATATAGGTAGATGGTCCGTAAATAGTTAACGTTACAGTTCATCCACCAACATACATATAATTATGCATTTACCAAAAACATTTTTATCATACTTAATTAGTGTTCATGATTTAATAAGGGTGAATCGATTGTTTGTAAACTCCATTATAAAGAATACAATATGCAGTTTTATTTTCAATAATTATATTAAATTCCTAATTTATATTTTATTCTATTATTATAAATTCACACATCTACCTTCAATTTTCATCATACAATACACCTTATAAATTATCCCAATCAAGAAATTATCTTTCTGATACATCATGTTAATTTTCCTATATAATTTTCAATATATCTAACATACTATAAACAAATTTAAATTTATTCTTAAAATATATGGCCATACTCGTGCAAAGCACGGAGACACATGCTAGTTTAAGTTCTATTATAACTGAGAGGGATAATTATGAATATTTAATTATCCCTAGAATAAGAAACAAAAGAAATAAAGAATATATTTAAGGAGCAATTAATTGATAAGAGATCATTAATTAGTTATCAAATAAGAGGTGGGGATTATCCTAATATATATCTAAAAGGAAAAAAAAAAGGTAATTAAGAGGTAAAAGTGAAAAAGCCCTAGTTTTCTCTCATTCTCATTCTTTTCTATCGTTCATCATCTTCTCTGTCTCCATTGGAGATTTTTGGTGTTCTTGACTGACTTGAGCGTCGGAGGTGGATCAGAGGATTCCACCCCCACCCCTTACGTTTTCTTTGTTCTCAGATCCAACGAGAAGACCCATTTCTGTTTCTGGAAGCTTTTTGCGGAAGTTCTATCATTCTCTTTCCGATCTATGAGGTAGTACAAATTATTGCTACTACAATTACTTATTTTCTTATTAGTTCTTAAACTTAATAAATTTTATTTAAATTCTAAAACTATTGAATTATTTACATTACATATATGGTCATTAATTGCAATAAAATAATATGAAGAAATTTCATTTTTTCACCTTGAAATCTTTCCTCTCTAACCTTTTCTTTTATTCAAAACACTTTATTTATTTTCATCATTGATCCAATTTCAAAAATATATCTTTTTCTAGGTGGCATGCATTTTAATAATTTAGGGATCTAAATATAATGACTTAAACTTAAAGAATCAATATAAACTTGTAAAGTTTAGGGACTTACAAATAGAAAGATTTAAAGTTTAGGGACTAATAAGCAGGCAAAGTTTAGGGACTAAATTAAAGATGTAATGTACGCTTTTTTCTTTATGAAAGTGTTATGATTGAAGTCTCAGTATTCATGTAACCAATTTGTCTAGTGTACTGTGCTTATAGGAAAGATGCTAACGATCTATGTTTGATAAGTATGGTGCCGCAAATGCATATGCTTCTTACCGTGTTAAATGCAAATCAATTTGGATTGTATGTTTGTTTGAATCTTGCGGCCGAAACAAAACATGTTAGCTTTAAGTGAAAATTTTATTGCTTCCAAATCAGGAATTGTGCCTGGCATACTGGAAGTGGGAATGCGAGACCAATGCGGAGGTTGTGGGTTCTACACTTTTGAGGAGTGGCACTTGTTTTTTCAGTTTTCTCTTTAGTTTTAATCACCCAAGCACACATAAATATTCATTAATACTTACAATTTTAAGAGCTTGTTTTGCCAAAATAATTACAGTTTTTCACTATAAATTTATTAATTTCTATTTTTTGTCCAAATTAATTATGGATTGGTCTTTAAACACCCTAGATAATTCTACTTTTGTTGAGAAAATGAGCTCCACTCGCCAGGCTATGCAACATTGGAACAAGTTTGAATTTGGGATTATTGACAAAAACTTAAAGATCATTCATGCGGGATAAGATCCTTTGGTTGTATTACTAATCCTAAGTCAGTTGTTGATTCTGATACTTTGCTCCACTAAAGATCTGAGGAAGAGGTTCTACTCTCTCAACTGGAAATCATGTGGTATCAACGTGCTTGTGTTAATGAACTGAGATGTGGTGATAGGAACACATCTTATTTTCACTCTAAAGCCAATAATAGAAGAAGAAGAAACAAGATTAAACAACTTCTCCAAGAGGATGGCTCTTTGGCTGACAATGTTGATAAGATGAAGGCCATTGCCATATTTTATTTCAAAGTTTTCAAAAATATTGTTTCTTCTTCAGCTCTTGAGGTTCCTATTGATCTGCTCTTTTGGATATCCAAGGCGTATAAATTCACCTTTTACTGAGGTTGAGATTATTACAACTTTAAATCACATGTGTCCTTCAAAATCCCCTGGCCCAGATGGCATTCCATCTCTTTTTTACAAGCATCATTGGAGTTGTGTTGGTAAGGATATCACTTCTTTTGTACTTCAGATTCTGAATGAGGGTGCAATGCATGCTCATCTTAATCATACTTATCTCTCATTGATTCCTAAAGTTGATAATCCAATTTGTATGACTAATCTTAGGCCAATCAGTTTATGTAATGTTGCTTACAAATTGATATCTAAGTGCATTGCTAATAGACTGAAACCTCTTATGGATTCCTCTATTAGTCAGACTCAAAGTACCTTTATTTCTAGAAGGTCTATTACTGGCAATGGGCAATGCCATTACTGCTGCTGAATGCTTTCATTATCTTAAGAACAAGAACTCTGGAAAAAGAGATTTTATGGCTATTAAATTGGATATGGCCAAGGATTTTGACAAAGTGGAATGGAGTTTCCTTAAAGTTGTGATGCAACATATATAGTTTCATGATAAATGGGTTGATCTTATTCTTAAATGTGTTTGTTCTGTCTCTTTTTCCATCATCTTCAATGGAATTCCTTCTTCATTATTTGTTCCATAATGTGGGCTCATACAAGGGGTTCTATGTCTCTTTTATTATATATTCTCATTATGGAAGGAATGTCTAGTTTGTTTTCTTTGGGTCGTGGTAAGCTCCATGGGTTTAAAGTGGTTGCTTCTGCTCCAAAAGTTTCTCATCTGATGTTTGCTCATGACTGTATTATTTTTGCAAGATCAAATCAAGTTGAAGGTCTTCAGATCAAGGCTCTCCTTAAAACCTTTGAGGATGGAATTAGTCAACTGGTCAACGATTCTAAGTCTAAGATTTCCTTTACTCCTAATGTGTAGAGGATCCAAATGGATGTTTTGATTCTGTTATGTAAATGTTATACTCCAGATTTGTAACTTATGTAAAGCACTTGGTATATCGAGCTAGTTAGGATCGGACGATTGGGCCAAACATGTGAGCTGGGCTCGATCCACTAAGAAGGCCCATCAGCTGAGCAACCCCGGTTATCCGGTTGGATGGCTCATGCTGGGTTGGTCTTCTATTACGTGGGTTGGGCTTAAATTGGAATGCTGGCCCAACAACAAGTTTCTGGTGGGCTTGGAAGCTGGCGTCTGAGCTTAATTGAAGCGCAGCGTTTTACTCCTTCCGAAGCTGACTATAAGAACTCTCCTCGCTAGGGTTTCTGGCATTCAACATCAGAATCCTTGCACCTTGCGCCGCTTTCGATTACAGAAAGAGAGAGAAGAGAAAGAGAGAAGAAGGAAGAGCATCTCGCTCGCGGTGGTTCTCACGGTGGCCTTAGCAGTCTCCGGTGGTGTCCTTTAGAGATCTATTGGTGGCGGCGATTTGGGTTGCTTCAATCTCGAAGCGATCCCAGCCTTGAAAGGGGGCCGAATCCCTTTCATATGCTTGCTTCTCTTTACCTGTCTCTAAGTCTTTTTCTTGTTAGCTTGCTTCTTGGTTTGTCGTTCTGATCTGCTAGCTTGTAACCGTGCTTGAACACTTCTGAGATCTAGTGCATAGTTTGGGCGAGTCTCCCCGCTGAGGCTCCGCAGACGTAGGGGAAACCCGAACTGCGTAAACAATTCGATGTGTCCCTTTTTGCCTTCGTTTGTGTTCGTTTGTTCGATCATCGATATACTGCATCAGGGCCGATAGTGTCGTGTTTGCGTGATCTGAAATCTACTCTGTTATTACAAAGTGGTATCAGAGCCTTGTTTTGATATTGTGCTTGATTCTGGTGTCTTGCTTCCGCTGCATGTTGAATCCTGTCTTGACCCTCTGTGTTTGATTAAGACGTGTTCTTGAAACCCTAGTTCGTTTTCTGTCTTCTTGTTACTTGCTTTTCTGTAAGCTTGCTTGAAGCTCTTGAATTCCTAGGTATTGCTGTTTTTTAGGGTTAGGTTGTCCTTTCCCTTTCGGCAATTTTTTTTAGTGTTCTCCTTCTCTGACTACTTGTCTGCTTTTTGTGATAGGTTCTAAAACAAGAAGATGGGGGACACTGTGAGACTGAAGCCATTTGATGGCACTGGAGATTACGCCATGTGGAAGGTGAAGATGAGGGCTATTCTAATCAGGGAGAAATGCTGGAGGGCTGTCTCAGAGGAGTGGGCTATCTCCACTAGTGAGGACGAAAGAAAAGAGATCCAAGATCTCGCCCACTCTGAGATCATGATTCGGTTGTCTGACGACGTAGCTCGTCAGGTGGTGAGTCATACTCAACCTAAGGCCCTATGGGTTGCTTTAGATACTATTTTCTTGACTAAATCCCTGCCCAGTAGGATCTCCCTGTTATGCAAGCTCTTTACCTTTAAAATGGAAACCTCCATGACTGTTCAGGAAAACTTTGACACATTTTTAAAAATGACTCAAGACCTGAAAAGATGCGATGATGACATAAAAGAAACTCACCAAGCTGTTTTACTGCTTAATTCCTTGCCCTCTCAATTTGACACCCTAAAGGATGTGATTCAATATGGAAGAGATGAATTAACTTTGACTAAGATTCAAGAGTCCATAATTCAGAAAAATGAAACCTTAAAGGTTTTTAAAATGAAGAATGATACCAAGACTGAGTCTAAACAGAAAGTTATGATGGCTAAAGGAAAGTTTAAGCAGAAAAAGAATTATAAACCTAAAAAGGCCACTAATTCTGGAAAACAGCATGAAAAGGACACCTCAAATGTGAAGTGTTTTTATTGCGAGAAACCTGGTCATTATGCTTCTGATTGTCATAAAAAGAAGAGGGATGAAAAGAATAAAGAAAAAGGTTCTAAAGACCATTTTAATAATAATAATTCTGGCTTCTCAAATGTGTTTGAATCATGCCCACAGTATTGTGATGAGTTGCTTGTTGTTGCCCCTATGACTGATTGCAATTCCTGGATATTGGACTCTGGATGTACAATGCATGCTACCCCTAATAGAAATTTTTTCAGTTCTATTGATTTGCATGAAGGGGGTGAGGTCATGCTAGGTGACCACACCTCCTTACCTATCAAAGGGGTGGGTAATGTTCCTCTTAGGATGCATGATGGTGTTGTTAGGGTGCTTCAAAATGTTAGGTGGGTCCCTAACCTTAGAAGAAACTTGCTCTCTGAATCTGTGCTTGATGATCTAGATTGCCATATTAACACTCATAAAGGGATAAGGGAAGTATCCAGAAATGGTACTGTCCTTATTAAGAGCATTAAAAAGGGAGGGTTGTACTATGTTATTGCCACTCCTGAAATTAATGTCTCTGAAAAGGTGATTAATAATGGCAATCCAGATTATACAAAGAAATGGCATGCTAGGCTTGGGCATATAGGTAATAAAGGCTTGCATTATCTGTTTGTGAATGGCATGATTGACTCTAAACCTGATGACTTAAAATTCTGTGAGACTTGTGTACTTGGAAAAAAGACTGCCCATAGCTTTGGGAAGTCTACCTATACTGCAAGCCAGCCCCTGGAGTATGTGCACTCTGACCTTTGGGGGCCAGCTCAAGTAGCTACTATTGGAGGCAGAACTTATTTTCTGTCTTTGATAGATCACTACTCTAGAAAAGTGTGGGTTTATTTGCTGAAAACAAAAGATGAGGCTTTTGAAAATTTGAAGTCTTGGAAAATTATGGTAGAAAGTCAGTCTAATCACAAACTTAAATGTCTTAAGACTGATAATGACCTTGAGTTTTGTAATAATATTTTCAACACTTATTGTAAGAATCATGGTATAAAGAGGCATCTTACTGTTCCTGGCACCCCTCAGCAGAATGGTACTGCTGAGAGGATGAACAGGACTCTCTTAGAGAAAGCTAGGTGCATGCTTTTTAGTTCTGGAATGAAAAATTCTTTATGGGGTGAGGCTGTGATAACAGCCTCCTACCTCATAAACAGATCCCCATCCTCTGTGATAGGTTTCAAAACCCCACAGGAGATGTGGACTGGCAAGAAGCCTGACATCACACACTTAAGGCCATTTGGGTGTACTGCCTATGCCCAAATATCACAAGGTAAACTAAAACCAAGAGCCCTAAAGTGTGTAATGCTGGGCTACCCAGAAGGAACTAAGGGCTATAAATTGTTACTGATACAACCAGGAGGTTATAAAGTCATAACCTCCAGGTCAGTAACCTTTAATGAGCATGATTTTTATTTTAAAACAAAACTCACCTCTATTGCTGAGCCTACAGGTACCCAAAGCACTGAGACCAGCTTCATCCCTGAGCTTCAAAGAGAAGCTACTAGTGACAATCAAGAAAGAGAGGAAGAATTTGACATTGGGCATTCCTACTCCAGCCAGCAAAGCAATGCTGGAAATGCTTCAACCACTCAAGAAGGGGCTCAAGGACAGTCTAGTCATGACTCACAAGAGGAAGATGATGTGCAACCTCACCAATCAGGTGGGGGAGTAAGTATTTCTAACCAAGATTCACACATACAAAACTCCTTCTCTGCTGACAATGATTCTCATATGCATGATAATCTGCAATCTGAAAACTTGCATGACTTTCATGAAGTAAATGAACATGCCATTGCTCAGCATGATCTCTCTGACTACCAACTTGTTAGGGATAGAGAGCCTAGGATAAGAATTCCTAATAGAAGGTTTGATGTGAACTTGATTGAGCAATATGACAAGATTGTTGAGTTTGCCTTTGTGGTTGTTGATGTGGTTAAATATATGACTCCTGAAACTTATGAACAAGCTGTTAGGAGTAAACAAAGTAATGAGTGGCTTAAGGCTATGCATGAAGAAATCCAGTCTATGAATGCAAATGAAACCTGGAAATTGGTTCCTAAACCGGCTAAGGCTAGAACCATTGATTGTAAATGGATCTTTAAAATCAAAGATGGAACCTCATTGCATGAACCCCCTAGATTTAAAGCTAGGTTGGTAGCCAAAGGCTTTACTCAAAAGGAAGGAGTAGATTATAATGAAATCTTTGCTCATGTGGTCAAATATAAAACCATGAGACTTTTACTTGCTATGACCACTGTTTATGACTGGGAGTTAGAACAAATGGATGTAAAAACTGCTTTCTTGCATGGAGACCTAGATGAAACCATATACATGAATCAACCTAAAGGCTTTACTGACAAATTGCATCCTGAGCATGTTTGTTTGCTAAATAAATCCATCTATGGGCTAAAACAGTCACCCAGACAATGGAATAAGAAATTTGATGCATGTATGTTATCTCTAGGGTTCTCCAGAAGTCAGTATGATACATGTCTTTATCTGAAAAATGTTAGGACTAATCATGCCATGTATGTTCTGCTCTATGTTGATGATATACTCCTAATTAGCAGTTCTAAGGCTGTCATTGCTGGTGTTAAAAATGATTTAAAAACCCACTTTGACATGAAGGACTTAGGTCCTGCTAAGAAGATTTTAGGAGTTATAATTAGTAGGAACAAATCTAAAAGGAACATGTGTTTATCTCAATCTGATTACCTTGATAAAGTCCTTGATAGATTTGCCATGAAAAATGCTAAACCCTCTCCTATCCCCTTAGGGGGGCACCTGGATTTATCTAAGAAGTATTGTCCTGAATCTGAGAAAGAAAAACAGAAAATGGAAAATGTTCCATATGATGTTGCTGTTGGTTCTGTGATGTATGCTATGTTATGTACTAGACCTGATCTTGCATTTGCTGTGAGTGTACTTTCCAGATATATGTCTAACCCTGGTGATAGACATTGGCAGGGTATGAAATACTTGCTTAAATATATCTCTGGAACTGAAAACCTAGGTCTGGTATATTCTGAATATGCTCCTAAAACTGAGATTGTTGGGTATGTTGACTCTGACTATGCTAGTAATAAGGATAATAGGAAATCCACTACTGCTTTCTTCTATACCTGGGCAGGAAATTGTATTTCCTGGAAGTCTCGGCAGCAGCATGTTGTTGCTTTATCCTCTACTGAGGCAGAGTATATTGCTGCAACTGAGGCTACCAAAGAGGTTGTGTGGCTTCGAGGTATTTTACATGAGATTGATGGTAAGACTTATACACCCATACTTAACATGGATAGTCAGAGTGCTCTTTACCTATGTAAGGATCCAGTTTATCACGAAAGAACAAAGCACATTGATGTGAGATTTCATTTTATAAGGGATAAGGTGGAATCACATGCAATTACTGTGAAGAAAATCCTTGGTGATATTAATCCCGCTGATTTTGGGACTAAAGTGGTTCCATCTAATAAGTTTGTGTTTTGCAGGAATGCTTTACACATCGATGATGTAACGTGAGATGTGAACCTGGGCCAATGAAGAGGATGGGAACTTGCCTATAGACTTGCACTATGATTTCTGCAGAAGTTTAAAGTTGACAATTCTGGATTAAGGGGGCATTTGTAAATGTTATACTCCAGATTTGTAACTTATGTAAAGCACTTGGTATATCGAGCTAGTTAGGATCAGACGATTGGGCCAAACATGTGAGCTGGGCTCGATCCACTAAGAAGGCCCATCAGCTAAGCAACCCCGGTTATCCGGTTGGATGGCTCATGCTGGGTTGGTCTTCTATTACGTGGGTTGGGCTTAAATTGGAATGCTGGACCAACAACAAGTTTCTGGTGGGCTTGGAAGCTGGCGTCTGAGCTTAATTGAAGCGCAGCGTTTTACTCCTTCCGAAGCTGACTATAAGAACTCTCCTCGCTAGGGTTTCTGGCATTCAACATCAGAATCCTTGCACCTTGCGCCGCTTTCGATTACAGAAAGAGAGAGAAGAGAAAGAGAGAAGAAGGAAGAGCATCTCGCTCGCGGTGGTTCTCACGGTGGCCTTAGCAGTCTCCGGTGGTGTCCTTTAGAGATCTATTGGTGGCGGCGATTTGGGTTGCTTCAATCTCGAAGCGATCCCAGCCTTGAAAGGGGGCCGAATCCCTTTCATATGCTTGCTTCTCTTTACCTGTCTCTAAGTCTTTTTCTTGTTAGCTTGCTTGGTTTGTCGTTCTGATCTGCTAGCTTGTAACCGTGCTTGAACACTTCTGAGATCTAGTGCATAGTTTGGGCGAGTCTCCCCGCTGAGGCTCCGCAGACGTAGGGGAAACCCGAACTGCGTAAACAATTCGTTGTGTCCCTTTTTGCCTTCGTTTGTTCGATCATCGATATACTGCATCAGGGCCGATAGTGTCGTGTTTGCGTGATCTGAAATCTACTCTGTTATTACTTGTAAGAGGGCACAACCCACAACCCCACAGGCCTGCAGGCCATGCACTCCAACCCCTCTCCTGTTGGGCCCAATTCCACTCCAGGAAATGGCACACCCAGGCGGGTTGTTGGTGAGAGTCGAACTTGCGACCTCTCACCCTTTCTCCATTCCACACAAGGAATGGACACCACCTGAGCTGCAGCTCAAGTGGTGTTCTCTCCTTGTGTGGAGAGGACAAAGGGTGAGAGGTCGCAAGTTCGACTCTCACCAACAACCCGCCTGGGTGTGTCATTTCCTGGAGTGGAATTGGGCCCAACAGGAGAGGGGTTGGAGTGCATGGCCTGCAGGCCTGTGGGGTTGTGGGTTGTGCCCTCTTACATGTTATTTGGCTTTGGGGATGGTGATAATCATGACAAATACCTAGGCCTTCCTACAGTTATTGGGAGATCTAAAAAGGTGATCTTTGATCAGGTTATTGACAGAGTTTGCAAGAAAGCTAAAGGTTGGAAATCTTTCTTTCTTTCTCAAGCAAGTAGAGAGGTTATTATCAAATCTGTCCTTCAAGCCATTCCTTCTTATTCTATGAGTTGTTTTAAGCTGTCACTTTCTGTTTGTCACTAATTAGATTCCATTGTTGCTCAGTTCTTGTGGGGTTCTCAAAAGCAAAATAAAATTCATTGGTCCAAGTGGTCTCATCTGTGTGTTTCTAAAAATTGTGGTGGCATGGGGTTTAGGGATTTTGAAGCCTTTAATTTGTCTTTGTTAGCTAAGCAGATTTGGAGGCTCATTAAGGTACCTAATTCTATTGCTGGTTGCATTCTAAAGGCTAGTGTACTTCCCAAATTCTGATGTCTTGAATTCCTGACTGGGTCCTCGGCCCAATTATATTTGGAGGAGCATTCATCAAGAAATCTGGGTTGTTCAGAAAGGCCTTTACTAGGATATTGGGAATGGTGCTAGTGTGAAAATTTGGTGTGATAGGTGGATTCCCATGCCTCATAAATTTTCTTTGATTACTCCTCCAATTGCTTATGAAGTTAATCTACCAGTGACTCGTTTTATTGATTGGAATTCTATGGACTGGAAGATGAATGATCTTAATAACAAGCTTATGGATTATGATATTGAACATGTGCAACAGTTTCAAAATATCTCCCCACAACTTCTTGATGTTCATAGATGGTTTTAGGCAAGATATGACTTATTTTCAATCAAGTTTGCTTACAAAGTTATTCTTGATACTTGGTCTGTTGCTGAATCCTCCAATTCTGCTCTTCAGTGGAATTTTGGTTTCTTTTGGAGGAAAATCTAGAAGCTTCAAGTTATTCCAAAAGTGCAATTTTTTTATGGAGATCCTTCAAAGGCTTTCTTCCTTTCTTAGTGACTTTGAAGCTTAGGAAAATTACTCATTGCGATCTTTCCACTCTTTGTCATGACCATTTTGAATGTGTTGAAGAAATGTTCTTTTGTTAAGAGTTTTTGGGCTTTGATTCCACATTTTTAGTCCTTCATTTCCCTCTCTTATGTTTCTCTTTAGGACTGGTGGTGTTATGTTAATGATATTTGTCTTTTTTTGATTTGCAGCTCTGGGAAGTTTCCTTGTGGGCTCTCTAGACTAATAGAAATTCTAGAGTTTTTGATGCTTCTTACAAGGATCCAGTTCATCTCCTTCAGTTTGTTAATATGACGTTGATAAATTTTGACTGTTTTTTACCTTCAGGTTCTTTGTCTCGTTCCATTAGTTCTGCTCTACCTCTTTCTGGTGCTTGCTCCTTGTTGTGTGATGCTAGTCTTTCTCCAGATGATAAGGCTGTACTTGTGTTTGTTCTTCTTGATGCTAATGGTTCTTTGGTTGTATTAGGGAGTAAGGCTTCAAAACCTAGTACGACTATTGAATCATTAGAAGCTCAAACAATTATCTAGGGTCTGGAATTTGCTGTGAACTATGGGATCTCCTTGCTACAGGTTCAGTCTGACTGTAAATATGTTGTTGATTCTTGTTCTGTTGCTCCTACTAGGTCTTCTTTTGGTATGATAAATAACATCCTCCAACAACTTTTGTGTACTTCTATGGGTTTTTATTTCTCTTTTGTTCCTAGATTTCATAACCAGATTGCTCATTTTGTTGTTCAATACGGGTTGCCCTTGATTCCTAAAGCAATAGTTTTTTATAACCATATCTCTCAAATGCCAGCAGTCTTGGCATGTAGATTGCACTCTATTTCTAGTTAATGAAGTTCGTTTTTCATAAAAAAAGTTTTAATAACTCTAAATGTCATATATATATATAATATATATTGAAGCTCACTTCTTTTGAGCCATGAGAGTAATTTTAGGTCCAAGTTGTTAATGTATAATTGTTTTAATTTATAATTTATAATTTTTTTATTTATATTAAGTAATTATTAAAATATAAATAGACAAGGAAATCTTAAAGCTATCCATTTTCAAGCCTTTTATATAGATTAGGTTATTATATTGATGAGTACAAAAGAAAATAAATTTAACTTTTCATAGAATTGTTCCCTTTGAATTATTTAAATTTTTAACAACCTACAATAAATATATGATATGTTGATTTTTCTTATTCTATCAACCTATTTTATTTTACACCACCGATTATAATCAATTTCTGATTTTTTCATTTAGTATATATTTTGAATAAATCTTTGTACTCTATTTTTGAGCTTGTTTCCAACTTATTTAAAGTAGTTATTAATAAAATCTATCAAATGAATTTCCTAACTTTGATTGGATATTATTTACTATTGTTATTCCATCCATCCATTCATTCACTCATTGATACATTCTACTCAACTTATATACGAATTATATAATACATGTTTTAATTATGTCGATTTTGAAATATTAATTTCATCAAGCTTTGCGAAAAAGAACGGTTAGCCATTTTGTCGATTTTCACGACTTTCTCTCCTGCATTTTTATTTTTATTTTTTTCTCCTTTATAATTATTTAAAAACTTTGATACACTAATATAAATCTAGCTAATTTTACGTAAATTAATTTGAAACTGTAATATATATATTGTACTATTTACGTAATATTTTTTATCAAATGATTTAATATGAAAAATGTAATAGTTTTTATATTTTAACTATATAACCTCCACTTATTAATATATAAACATATTTAATTCTTTCATCATATCCATCATATTCTTCTTTCTAGCATTTAGGTCCATTCAAACTTAATATATTCAACCAAGTTATGAGATGCGATACTTTTTAGGCAAACATTTAAAAAATTGTATAAATCTTTAGGTAAAAATTTTGCAATTCATAAGTCATGTATATACTATGTAATATATATGCATATTTAGAAAAGACATTTATGCAAATTAAATTTCTGAAATGCATATTTTTTGTCTAAAATTATTTATATATATATATATATATATATTATGTAGTGTGTATCATTCACTTTTTGCACCAGAGATATCATTCTCAATAAGTCAATCCTTGAGAATAACAATCATTGTCAAATACTTATGTTGATATATTATATTAAAAGCATAATCTCCTTACCGTTTAAAAATCAATTTGATTTAATATATTAGTTCAATTTATTTATATCACAGTGAAAGTATAAGATTAATTTTGAAAAAATATAAATTGTAAAAAACAGTATTAAAATTAGGCTAACTTTGATTTTTTTTTACAATCTAAATTCTTAGCATTTTGTTTCATCAATATCTGAGTAATTTATTTCATTCCCTCCCCGTGTAAACTAATTTGATTATATTAGTACTTAATTTGTCTATTTTGTCACATGTTGTCTTGATTAGAGTAAAGTTGAACCAAACGTCATAAAATTGTCCCCTTTAATTGTTTATCACAATCACAAGAACCACACTTTAAGATAATTTTTTCTATAGTTTGTCATAAAATTGTCCCCTTTGATTTAACATAAACTTAAAACTAATTCTTAACATATAATTTAGGATTAACAAAACATTATATAATCCATGAATGTCCAATATTTCTTATGAATTAATCAAAATGTCATTCTCTTAACAATTTTATGTATATAATTCTTTAAGCAATATAAAATGTATAAAAAATCCACATAATGTTTTAATGAAAAGTGTCAGGGGAATCATACTAAGAATTCAGTTAATATCCTCGATCCTATATATACATATATGTTTTATGCATTATGATGTTTGTATTATGAGCACATTATATGTAAGCTATTCTTTTATAATATTTATAATTATATTTTGTTTAACTGATAATGTATATTAATTTTTTTATTAACATACAATTATATAAGACATTTAATATACGATATATTATAACAATAACATGATATAAAAGTACAACATATACATTTAAAATAACTTATTTTTTTTTAAAGTTTATGGTATTTTATAATCTAATCATGTACTTGACACATGTACTCAAATGATTTTCACATTTGAAGCTGTATTACCAGTAGAGACTAATTGACGATTTTAATTTATGACAAAAATAATTTTTCATCAAATGTCGTATATAAAAAGGGCTTCCATAATATGTTGTATAAATAATCTTGAATACATTTAGGGTGTGTTTGGATTACACATTATCTGGCATTATAATGTCAGATAATGCGTAATTTAAACGCACCCTTAATATTCATTAAATTTATTTATCGTCAATATTTATAATTTAAACGCATCCAAACGAGCCCTTAGTGTCTCCTGCCTACCTAAATAGTAAATACAAACATGAGTACATGACCATATACCACGCTTGCAATTTTGGATTATTTAACTTGACAAACAAGATCTTCACCTAACACACCCAAACTGGATAAAAACACCTATAATACGTACACTTCTGCAAGTAAAGACGATATTCAATCTCTCCGTAGACTCTCTCTTACTTTTCGGTGTCACCTACAACATTAATTTCAAAACTTAACTTCGAGAAAAGAAAAAAGAAAAAAGAAAAAAGAAAATGTTACCACAGGAAACATCTACAAAAGTCTCACCTTTCTGCTTGTTGCCCACGCTTTTCCCATGTCTCTCCCCTGTTTCCTGGTAACCCCCTTGTGATTTTTCCTGCCACTTTATACTTTTTTTGAGCTGTTAATACTTAACGGGCCTCTTTTTCTCTTAATTGTTTTATTAATATCAATCCAAGATTCCACGTTTTAATTCAAAGTTGTCAAATTTCAAACGAGCACCGCGAAAAAACCCTCACGTTTGAAAATTTCCAATTTCTTCTTCTAGAATCACCCTCTACGTCATCCGCCTCACTTCACAGCTCAACCTCCCAAGTTCCATGTGATCTTCTCTCTCCCCCAAATATTCAGATGCTTATTCCCCAAGAAAATTTTACAACCGTCAATTTCAATTAATTTGAATATATAACAATCCATTCACATATACTTGCTCATCTCCAAACTGAACTAACTAATTCACAACACACAAAGATCCCCACTCCTTCCTTTGTTCTTCCCCTTCTTCCCACGCCATTAAAAGATCATCCAAAAACCTCTTCAATTAGCTTTAGTTTATTGCCAGGAGGAGGGGATCCGATTCCGTGTGTTCAAATTATGACCGATTGCAGATTTGAAGATCAAGACAACGAATTAGTGGAGATTCCGACTTTGAATTTGAGTTCTCTGAAGGTTTTGTGTCCAGTCGGCCGGGGAGCTAAAGGAGTTGTGTTCCGCGTTCGGTTGCCGGATTCCGACGAAGATTTGGCGTTGAAGGTGGTTCTGAAGGCGTCCTTCAAGAGCAAAAATGGTAGCAAAAGTAGCGGAAACAGTGGAAGCAATCTTGATCGTGAGAAGAATAAGACTCGCCGGATCTGGTTCGAGCGGGAGGTGCTGAGGAATCTCCGGCATCCGCTGCTGCCGAGGCTGCGCGGCATTCTCGAAACCGAAAATGTCGTCGGATATGCGATCGATTACTGTCCTGGACGGGATCTCAATAGCGTCAGGATGCAGCAAAGTGAGAAAATGTTCTCCGATGACATTATCAGGTACTTAATTTAGTCTTTCATCGCATCATTTCGTTGTTTGATGATCAGAAATGAGAAATCTAGCATTCTAGGGTTTAGTTTGAGATTATTGATTTGATTTGTTCGACATTTGTTTCTCCAGATTTTACGCAGCAGAACTGGTATTGGCGCTGGAGTATCTCCACAAATCGGGGATTGTTTATAGAGATTTGAAGCCGGAAAATGTATTAATCCAAGAAAACGGCCATTTAATGCTGGTAGATTTCGATCTCTCCACAAAACTCGCTCCGAGATCGCCCATAACCCGGCCGAGTTCACCCGATCCGGAAGAGAAATCGGAGCCTCCGAAGAAAACGAACTGCCCGAAAGTCCTCCGCTTCTGTAGCTCCGGCGTTTCGCCGGCGAACTCGGAAGCGTCGTCGAAATCGGCGACTGACTCGGTCCATCCGGAGCCGGTAGCGAAGTCGAACTCGTTCGTCGGCACGGAGGATTACGTGGCGCCGGAAGTGGTTGCCGGGAAAGGCCACGACTACGCCGTTGATTGGTGGTGTTTAGGGGTTGTGTTGTACGAGATGCTGTACGGAACGACGCCGTTTCGAGGGTCGAACAGGAAGGAGACGTTTTGCAGGATCGTGTCGAAGAAGCCTGACTTGGTGGGTGAGACGACGTCGTTGCGGGATTTGATACGGAGGTTGCTAGAAAAGGACCCGGTGAAGAGGATCCAGCTGGAGGACATCAAGGGCCACGATTTCTTTAGGGGGGTGGACTGGGAGATGATCTGGCGGATCCAACGGCCTCCATTTATTCCTTTGGTGGAAGAAGTGGAGGAGGACATGGAGGGAATAAATGGGATTGATGTGGAGAGGATTGTCCATGGAATATTCGAAGGGAAAAGGGAAGGAATTACAGGAAATAATGGTGATGCTGAGAATAAGAAAAAAGGGGTATGGGTAGAAGGGTTAGAACAGCCTTCTGAATCTGACAATTTTATGGTTTTTTAAGAAAATGACATCTTATTGTTCTTATTTTTGGTAGTTGAGGACCTTGAAATGTATATGAATTTGACATATAATTTCTTTTATTAACTTTATTGAACAATGAATGCGTTGTATTAATGAAGTATTTTGAATTTTCAGTAGTATTTGAGATGAAGTCTAATGTGGTAGTTCATATTAGGAGGGAGATTGATCATCTTTGTCTTGTTCTGTGCAAAGAATGCAGGACTTGTCCATGTAATCTCTATGTTTTTCTGGGTGGAAAATTCTAGTCCTGCGGATGCAGTTGCGCTGACAGCCAACTTCATCTTTGTGGCACGTGACTCCCAAAGCAGCTCAAGTAAACCGAATCTCACCAGAAACTGAAAAGGAAAAACTGCTGTTTGAAGATGCAGAAACTAGAAGCAAAATAAGGAAAACAAAGAGAGTGCAAAAATAAGGGGATTCTTCTTTGCACCCGTAATATCATGCCGCGCACCTCAGTTTGGGCGCATCCGGAATACGTCCTGGTGATAATTTTTTATTTTAAAGAAGTTTTAACCTTGGGCGCATCAATGATGCGTCCAAGGTCTGCTATCCGGTTTTGTAAAATCCGAGAAATTAATTTAAAACCGATTTACTGACAAACCGGGTTCGCTAAAAAAATTAAAAAAAATTCTCCAAAAAACAATGTGAAAATTTAAATTTTTTTCCAAGAAGTTACCATTGGTAACATCTTGGTCGCAACCACGATGCGTCCAAGAAGTTACCGTTTTACAACGGTAACTTCATTGTGGTTTATCCATGTTGTTGCTATATATATGCAACTATTGCTTGGGGTTTATCCATTGTTGGGGTTTATCAATTCAAGATTATGTCTTTGTCAAGGATGGATGCTACACTTAGGCCAGTTGAGCACTTGGATGACGCACCCGGTCTTGATGATTTAGGAGTAAGTATATATTTACTTCAAATATAATTTACTTGTTGTAGTTTATAAGTTTATTTGAAATGTAGTAATTAACAGTAGTTTGTTGTAGTTTTTAAGTTTGATTAAAATATTTATGATAATTTAAATCTAAAATATTTACAGTAGTATGTTATAGTTTATAAGTTTATTTGAAATGTAGTATTTACAGTAGTGTGTTGTAGTTTAGAACTTTGATTAAAATGTTTATGATTATTTATAATATGAAATATTTACAGTAGTTTTATGTATTTATCATAAATAGGAGGACTCTAGTGATAGCGAATTTTTGCCAGTGGATTATTCTGCTCATTTTACTACGGATAAAGAATGGAGTGATAGAGATAGTATGATCAGTTGGGCTAAGAACATAGGTTTGGAGTTGCGTATGGTTATTGTAATAAGTAAGTCATGGCCTAACCGAAAGGTCATACTGTCGTGTGAGAAGTCTGTGCCATATAGAGCGGCGAAGAAGAAGGCGGGTGACAGTACCGAGGCAACCCCTAAACGGAAATACAATGCGAGGACAAAGAAGAGTGAGTGTCCGTTTCAGTTGCATGGGGTGATTGTGAAGGGAGATTGGCTGAAATCTGACCATTGGAGATTATCTGTCGCTTGTGGATCGCATGACCATGAGCTTGCTAGTAGTTTGATCGGTCATGCATTTGCTGGGAGGCTTTGTAAGGATCAACGAGAGCGTGTGAAAAGTTTGTCAGCCTCCGGAATAAAGCCGAAGGCTATTATGAGTCTATTTCTACACGAGGATCCCAAGTGCTTAACATCAAAGAACCAACTCTACAATTACAAGAGTCGGGAGAGGCTGAAATGTAGGGGCAATTTGACGGTGCCGCAGTACATGCTGGATTTTCTAGACGCGAGACGTTATTATACAAGCTATGAGACGCGTTGCAATGAAGAAGGGAGGGAGGTTTTGAGTGATATTTTTATTTCTCACCCCGGAGCTATACATTTGTTGAATTTGTTCCCCACCATCGTCATCATGGATACGACCTACAAGACGAACATGTATGAATATGTGTAATTATCGCTATTATTAAATCTAAAATATGTAATTACATACCTTATTGAATATGTAATTGCATACCTTATTTCGTATAATTCATACATGTACAGGTACGGTATGCCTTTGTTGGAGTTTGTTGGATTCACTTGCACCAACCGTACATTTTGTATTGCGATCGTATTCATGTATGATGAGACGACGGAGCACTACACATGGGCGTTGGACCGCCTAAAGATCATTTTCGAGGGACGGGAACCGGAGGCGATCATGTCAGATCGAGAGCTCGGTTTGACGAAAGCCGTCGATATAGTCTTTTCCAACACGAAGCATCTATTGTGTAGGGTCCATGTGAACCGTAACGTGGAGGGTTTTGCCATGAAATGGATCCCCAATGTTGACCATTTTAGTGGTAATATTCGTTGGTTGTTAAGGTCGCCGACTGAGGATGTCTATAATGAGCGACTTGAGTACTTGACGGAGAAGTGGAAAAAACTACCCTGGCTGATGGAATACGTGAAGAGGGTATGGCTTAGGGACTACAAGGAGATGCTAGTTTGTGCATGGTGCGACACGGTACTCCATTTCGGCACAAGATCATCAAATAGGTAAATTTACAAGTGATCATCTAAAAACGAAATTGAAATATGCAACTAAGCTTAACTTGAGTTTTTAATTTCAGAGTCGAGAGTCAGCATTCTATGCTGAAGGACGGGATTGAATCGTCGGTTGGAGGCTTGGAGACCCTCATGCAACAAATCGACAATATGTTTGTTGATCAGATTCGGGAAGTCAGAGGTGATATGGAGCAGAGTGCTTTTAAGGCGCCCACAGAGATCGTAATCGGCCCGCCTGCGGTGAAGACATTTTTCAGGCGCATTCTTTATAAGGTCTCGGAAAAGTGCTTAAGAATGTTATACGTCCAAGTTGTTAGGGCCATGCAAGGAAAAATTCCCGATGAAGAATGTCGTGATGTGTTTTGGAGAGCCACCCTAGGCCTGCCTTGCCCACACACGATCAAAGAATATGTAAAGACCGGTTTCCCGTTGAGGCCAAGTGAAATCCACAATTATTGGAAGCAAATCAAGTGGGAAGGGGTTGGACATGTTGATCCCGCACCGAATGATGGCGCATTGATCTCAGAAGAAGATATCGTCTTAGGTGCCATGTTTGGAGAGTGGAGCAACGACGAATTGCACCCAGAGTTGAAGACCGATTTTGTACGCAGATACAAAATTTTCCATGACTGTAGATCGTGTACCGCAGAAGAGCCCCCGGCCGCTTCGACCAAGAAGGGGAGACCTAAAATTAAGAAGAACGATACAAAGAGGGACCCTAGTTGGTTTGAGCACATGGCGGAAGAAAAAAGGAAGAAGGACGAGGAAAAGAAGAAGAAGGCCAAGGATCGGAAAAATTCCTCAGTGGGATCTAAAGAACGTCCTCCAAGCGGTTAGCATTTTCACATTCGATCATCATTAATCGTTATTTCTTTATAATTTATTCTAACCCTTGAATTTGTAAAGGTAAGCGGCACAGCGGAATCTCGACTGGCAAGGAAAGCACTAGTAGGCCACCTCAGGCCGACACGGGCATTAATTACCTCGGCATTGATTGGGGCCGAGATA
Organism: Rheum nobile; assembly: GCA_027886185.1. NCBI lineage: Eukaryota > Viridiplantae > Streptophyta > Magnoliopsida > Caryophyllales > Polygonaceae > Rheum > Rheum nobile. The sequence goes on along the minus strand of WOAB01000232.1, from coordinate 1,003,831 downwards.
ATATTGATTTGTTTATGTTAGCCTATATTGTAGGAGTACAGAATGTAATGGGCGATGGTCACTGTGGGTACCGTTCGCTTGCTGTACTACAAACGGGTGTCGAAGACCAGTATATGTACGCCCGATTTGAGCTTTCAAAGGAGTTGCAACAACGTCGAGCGTTGTACACCCCGGCCTGTGGTGTAACCCCCATATCGGACCTCATCAGGTCTGTGAATTTTACTGGGGTGTGTACGAGGGATCACTGGATGGAAGTTCCCATTGTTGGCTTGGCATTTGCCACACGATTCCAGGTGGCTCTTGTTGTGCTATCATATTCTGGACCTCACACATGCCTCCCAATGTGGGCTCCCCCAGGCGCACAACCTCCCACAAAAGTGCATGCGATAGCCCTTGTAGGCAACCATGACCATTTTGTGCCAGTAAGCATTTCCACATTGGATCATCATCCACTCGCCGGATTTGGAAACTCCATTGAAGAAGGAAGAGGATGAAGGAAGAAGAAGAAGGAAGAGGAAGAAGAGGAGAGGGATGCCGCCGTCGCCGAGAGAGAGGAAGAAGGAAGACGATGAAGACGGTGGCAATCAGGCGCGCCGAGTAAATAGAGGTTTTACCTGGGCGCGTCCGGAATGCGCCCAAGTAAAACCCTAATTTTACCTTGGGCGCATCCCGGATGCGCCCAAGGTCTGATATATTGTTTTAATTTTTTTTTAATATGCATTTTTTATTTTTTTTTATTAATTTCAAAATAATATTAAACCGGTTTAGTTATTTAATTTTTTTAAATAAATCCGAAGCCTGAACCGGTCAACCCTAAATCCGGTAGAAAGTCGGGTCCAGATATTGGGCGCATCCTGGATGCGCCCAATATTAATTTTTTTTCAAAAAAAAAAATTACACCCTCGTTTGGACGCATCCTGGATGCGCCCAAACCTGGGTGCACCGCAAGAAATTGCGGGTGCGAACATTCTACCCTAAAAACAAAGGGCACGTAGCAAAGTAATTTAACAAAGTAGCATGATTTATCTTTTAAATCAGCATGGTTAATCTCATCATGTCATTCTGTTTTCAGTTGTAAGCAAACAAGAAGCTGCAAACTATACTAGGAGGGAGATGATCTTCCTCTTGAAAAGATTCTCAATTTCATTTTCATGATCTACCGGAACTGAGTCTTCCTCCCTTCGAGTATGTTCAAAAGACACACATGGTTAATCCCGACCTCCCAATCTATTAGATTTTTACAAGTCACTAATACGAAAACAAGTGGGCAGAAATTAAAGGTCTAGTGCCTATCTGAGCAACCAAAATGGGTACAAACAGAAACATACAGCTTCAGCCATTGATTTGTCCATGGGCAATCAACTGGTGATTTGTACTTGAGCTTAGCTTCATTGGAAAATTGCAGTTTACACCCACCCACTTACTCACACAAGGAAGTTAGTCGACGATAGTAAGGTCCGCTCGAAGATGTAGGATCCCGTCTATGAAATACTCTCTCGTCACTCATCAAGTCGGTCCACGGGGTTTTAAACAGGTCCGGGAATCCTTTTCCATATTGCGTTACAGTACAGTTGTTGGCTTTGACCAGGCATACGAATCCCTTGACATACTTGTTCATCGCTGCAAACTCAAAATCCAAACTGCAAGCTTCTGAATCTTCTGTCACATGCACATATAGACCCAAGTTGGGTTCTTGCTGGATGCAATGCGCCACGAGGTAAAAGCCTCGTCCAACTAGGTTGAATGCCTGAGAGTAGAGTTTTTCTGATAGGAAGAGATCCGCGCACTCTTCTTTCCTTAGGTCAAGGTACACAACGCAGCGAGGCCGAGCAAGGTCAAGATGCACCACCTTAACAAGCCTATAATTGTAGACCCGTCTTGGGAAATTGTATGTTGTTGTGCTGGTGGCTAGGACTTGATCCTTGGAGAGGAAGGCTTGGACAACGAGGTTCGAGAGTTCTTCGCGGTCAAAGTCAGATCATCTTCTGAATCCACTTGGAGACCATCACACCCAAAAACTATCTCTATTGCACAAAGTGGCAAACCCATCGCCTCTTCTTGGGACCTTCAAGAGATTATAACAACTCATTTAGATGGAAAGAAAAGTAATTCTGTATTGTAATGTGATGAAATTGCAAGAGAATACTAGTTACTTACTTTGTGAAATACTTAAAATGGGCAGCAAGATGCTTCTTTACTTCTTCAATAAGAGGCTCAACTACTTCACCCAAGAAAACTACTGAAGGAAGCTCGAGATAAAAAAGTGCAGATTCTGTTGTCATGAACAACTTGAGCAGCAACTGTAATGATTTAGATGCATATAAGCGGAATTGCAGGAAACTATTTCCTTACATCTAACAAAGATCTCATGCATGAATTGATACGGATCAATTAGGAGTTAGAGTTATATACCGTTTGATGCGTGTCTGAAACGTTCCTGCAGGGTTTCAGCGGAGATCGAAAGCATCAAGTGTGGCTTCTCTACTTGATCCACACGAGTCTGGAATCTGAATCGCCTTGACGTCGTCTGCTAGAACGAACGAACGAACGAAGGAAAGCGAACGAAGCTTGAATTTGGGAGGTATATGGCCGTTCACTTCTTGAAGGAGAATTCAATGTCCTGTACGTGAATCATCATTCACTATATAATCTCAATATATCATATATCTATTATATTTAGTTATGGATACAATATCTTTATATTGTTTCCATATATCTTCTAATAAGATATCTCCTTATCAAGTAATTATGAATGATAACTTTTACCCATTAATAATAAAAAGCCAATATCCCAATTAAAGCCAATGGGCCGAAATCTATGTCCCACATGGGCTTCCGGTTCGATTTGATCCAGCCCGATAACTCTATGTGTGTGACCTCATAGGATCTGGTTATTATAGCCGTGAGCCTAACCCGATTAAGCCCATCGATCGTAGTTGGCTTCTAGCAAAGCACTACGACCCCTAAAATTTCCGGATTGTAAATCTCCATTAATGGTCCTATTCCATGTTCGGTAATTGCACCTTTGATTAAATGACACAATTCCTTCAATCTCCCACTTGACCTTAAAACAAGTGTGCAATGTTAAATTCCTTTGTCTCTTAGTGTCTTATTTGATGATATGTTGACATTCATATCTCTTATCAAATGTGTTTCTTGAACTCCTGAGTTTGAACTGTCAAATAACAGATGATTACATATAATCCATCCGAGCATGGCCATGCATTTTTCAGTTCTCGCTCTTCAAGTGGCCGAGACACCTTTCATGTCCAATGTATCACATTATACATGAAGCAGGAGGACTTCTCCAGTCTTGCATGACTATAGCTCCCACTCAACTTTTGGCAATCCCAATCACTGCCTTTATAACTATCTGTTACGGTCAGCGTTTAACAGCGTCAAAGACATACCAATCATCAAGAGAAACCATATCATACTCATGTCTGAGGAATCTACCAATCATGGTTTAACTTAAAGATTCTTCAAGTCTTTTATGAAAACCTTTAAGGTAGGTCAGTCCCATACGTATCATCCATACATATCTATGTAATTGGCTAGACATCTCAATGTCTCTATAGCCCATGAAACCTGGCGCTATCAGTCAACTTACAATATAGTCTTTAAAAGAGTCATTTATGTCCTGGTTAATGACTTAGACTACGGACATCGAATAATTTATAACTTCAGTTCACTTAATGGGGTTTTATTCACCAAAACACTTATGATGAGCCCATTTGCGAATTATAAATTATTTGGACATTTTATTCAATTCCAAGCAACGATTGAATAAGAATGACAGTGTATATCATATAATCAAGCATAAAACATGTCTAACATACATGAAACAAGGTTCATTATGTAAGACAATACAATCTCAAAGCCATTCTCCAATGCGCTTGAGGCCCTTGGCCCTAGTGTGACCCTCACGTTTGGGCCTAGGCATAAGCTTGGTTAGTGGATCTGCAATAACGTCATTTGTGTGCACTTTACACATTTTGACATCTCCTCTATCCTGACGTCCTTGAACGACTGATTCATCATCACCCCTACACTCCAAGAAGTCATCATTGGTTCTTCTCAAGTACTTCATGATGTTCTTGGTTGCACATCAATGTGCCTCTCCGGGTGCTACACATGCTCAGAGCAAATGCAACATCAAGGTGTGTACATATCATGTCATACATGATAGAAACCCTTTCTTAGAGTCCTGCATTTTAAATCTGTCAAGAACATTATCTATATAAGTTCATTGACTCAATATTAGCAGCCTCCCAGATCTATCTCTATAGATCTTGATACTCAGTATGTACTTCGCCTCTCCTAAGGCCTTCATTGAGAAACATTTCTTCAGTCATCCCTTAACGGACTCTAGCATCAGAATGTCATTTCCAACGAGCAGTATGTCATCCACATATAAGACTAAGAAGACCACTTTACTCTCACTAAACTTCTTGTAAATACAAGGTTCTTCTTCGCATCTAATGAAGTCAAACTCTTTGACATCTTCATCAAAGCGAATATTCCAGCTCTGAGATGCTTGCTTAAGTCCATAGATAGACTTCTTAAGCTTGCATACTTTCTTAGCTCCTGTTGGATCCTAAAAAACCCTCAGGTTGTGTCATGTACACATCCTCTTCTAAATATCCATTTAGAAAAGCGGTTTTGACATCCATTTGCCAAATCTCATAATCATAATAAGCGACAATGGCTAAGAGTATTCTGATGGATCTGATCATTACGACCGGTGCAAATGTCTCTTCATAGTCTTGACCATGAATCTGTAAACCTTTGGCAATCAACCTTGCCTTGTAAACAGATACATTTCCATCCTTGTCTGTTTTGAGTTTAAAAACCCATTTGCATCCTATTGGTTTTATCCCATCTGGCAAATCTATCAAGTCCCATACTTGATTCTCAGACATGGAATCCATTTCAGAATGCATGGCTTGAAGCCATTTATCAGAGTCTGGACCCGTCATTGCTTGCTTATAGGTTTCAGGCTCTCCGCTTTCTAAAAGCAGGACATCAAGGCTTACATTCAAGACGAAATCATCATATTGCCTTGGTTGCATCCTCGGCCTGTTTGATCTACGTGTGGGTTCAACAACTGGAGCACTCTCCACAACTGTTTGTGGTTCCTCATTTGGTTCCTGAGGTGCCGGTTCCTGGATAACTTCCACTTGGGAATGTACGTCTCCAGGTACCAATGTCTCCCCATCGACATCATCCATGTCGGCTTGTTGTTGGGTTTGTTGCTTATCTTGAACTTCTTCAAGATGAACATTTCTCCCACTTGACTTTTTGGAAATGAATTCTCTTTCCAAGAAGACACTATCCCTTGCAACAAACACTTTGTGCTCAGTGGGGTTGTAGAAGTAGTATCCCTTGGTTTCTTTGGGATATCATATGAAGAAGCATTTACCTGATCTGGGTGTAAGCTTATCTGACCGTAAACGTTTTACATAAGCTTCACACCCCCAGATCTTCATGAAGGACAAGTTTGGAACTCTTCCAGTCCATATCTCATATGGTGTCTTGTCTACAGTCCTAGACGAGATTCTGTTTAGTGTGAATGCATCGGTTGTGAGGGCGTATCCCCAGAAGGATGTTAGAAGACTGGCAAAACTCATCATTGATCTGATCATGTCCAACAAGGTCCTCATTCTCCTTTCAGACATACCATTTAGTTGGGGTGTACCCGATGGGGTCAGTTGTGTGACTATCCCACAACGTCTTAAATGATGATCGAATTCCTGGCTTAAATATTCACCACCACGATCAGATCGAAGGGCTTTAATCTTCTTGTCAGTCTGAGTTTCTACTTCATTCTGAAACTCCTTGAACTTTTCAAAAGATTCAGATTTATGACTCATTAAGTAAATATACCCATATCTACTTAAATCATCAGTAAACGTTATGAAGTATCTATAGCCTCCTCTAGCTTCTGTGCTCATTGGTCCACATACATCTGTATGTATTAGCGCCAATAGCTCAATAGATCTTTCACTTTTCCCGGTGAAAGGTGACCTTGTCATCTTGCCCATTAGGCATGATTCACATGTTGTTTCAAATGATTCACAATCAATTGATTTCAGAATTCCATCTTTATGGAGTTTCTTCATGCGGTTCAAGCCAATGTGACCTAAGCGACAATGCCACAAATAGGCTTCACTCATGTCATTCGTCTTTTGCTTCTTTGTATTAATGTTATAGATTTTGGATTTAAGTTCAACCACATAGAGTCCATTACTCAAGGGTGCTCGGGCATAGAAAATATCATTCTTATAAATAGAAAAGCAATTGTTCTTAACAATAAAATCATAGCCCTCAGAATCCAAAACTGAAAACGAAACAAGGTTCTTAGAAATTTCAGGAACGTAATAACAGTTATTAAGTTCTAAAATAAAACCAGAAGGTAAAACTAAGTCATAGACTCCTACAGCAAGCGCAGCAACAGTCGCCTTGTTTGCAACACGTAGGTCTATCTCTCCCTTCTACACTTGCCTCCTACTTCTTAGCCCCTGCACATTCGAAGTAATGTGAGCACAACATCCGGTATCTAATACCCAAGTAGTGGCAGTGGTTGTTAAGATTTCAATAACATTAATACCTGAAGTGGGATTCACAGTCCCATTCTTCTTGTCTTCCAGGTATTTGGGACAGTTTCTTTTTCAGTGTCCCTTGGCCTTGCAATAGAAGCACTCATGATCAGCAAATACCTTTGACTTCTTAGTCGTCTTGGGTTGAGCAACTAGCTTGCCCTTCCCTTGGTGCTGTTTGTGCTTCCCACTGGCCGCCTTCTTGAACCCTTTCCCTTTGTTGACCATGAGAACTTCCTTCTTAGGTTCAACCATGATGTTTTGCTCAGCTGTCTTGAGCATGCCATGGAGCTCATTGAGGGTCTTGCCTATCCCATGCATATGGTAGTTCAATCTGAATTGAGCAAAGCCATCATGCAGGGAGTGCAAGATGATATCAGTGACCAACTCATCATTGTAAGGAAAGCCCAATTGAGTCATCTGCTCAAAGAGACCAATCATGTCAAATACATGGTGGCTCACTGGCTTCCCTTTCTCCAATTTCATCTCAAGTATGGCCTTGTGAGTTTCATACCTCTCAATCCTAGCTTGTTCCTGAAACAACACTTTTAGGTTAGCCATGATTGTATGAGCGTACATGCTTTCAAACCTCTTTTGAAGGCCTGGTTCCATGGCAGCAAGCATCAGGCAGGTGACAGGCACCGACTTAGCTCTTATCTCCTTTTCCTTTGCTTTCTCCTCATTAGTGGAAGCATCGGTCAGGACAGGGATGGGTGTTTCAGAAACGTCCTCAAGTCCTTCGGATCTGAGAACATTTCTCAAGTTCCTTTCCCAATCGATATAGTTCGTACCGTTGAGCTTGTTTTTGTCAATAATTGACCGTAGGGTGAATTTCAAATCGCTACTAGACATGATTGCTACAAAAGAAAGTAACATGCAGATATGCTTGACATGCAAAAGCTTAAAATTTAAACATGCTTCAAAAATTAAGCAAATGCACATTTTATTCAAACAAGTTTGTCCCCAGTGAATAAAATGATTCCAAGATCCTATTTCAGATAAGACCTTAGCGTACTTTGGCACTGCTCTAAGTCTCATGTGATCTAGGTAAATAACATTTACTAATTATAACTCTTTATAATTCTTGGTTGATGGACCACATCCTATGTGGACTCATCCTTATGCCTCAAGATCCAAAACTTTGTCTTTTGGTCTCTTGTTGAGTATAACCATATCAAGGTTTATGAATCCCTTATATAGATCCACCCTCACTATCCCAAGGTCAAAGAAGGACACCTTGCTTTGGCAAAACCTATCCAACTTATTTCTAGGGCATCATGGGTTATGACATGGGAAGACATTATCTCAATATTCTTTTAGGGACTTAAGCATGCAATGGTTGTCTATTTACTAGTGAACAAAATAGCATAAGTAAACAATCATGCAAAGCTTAAATAATATGGCATTCAAAATACAATAATTAAATGTGATCCTAGTATGGTCCCTAAAAACCAAAATTAAAGATCTAATCTTTATGGCTCTTGTTACTCTTGGATCTCCATCCTTAGTATCCTCCATGGATCTCTATCCTTTGGTCTTCTTAGGATCTTCTTCTTCTTGTCTTACATATAATTGATATAAACTCTCTTGCAGAAATTTAAATTATAAAAATACATAACGATACGCAGATCGTGTACAAGAAAAACATAACGGTACGCAGACCGTATTTATCTATCCTAATGTGGGCCATACTAGTCACCTCATGCAAGCAATAATATCATAATATTATAACACATGCATGCAATAATAATATCAAATATTATCAATAATATTAATCTAATTAATAGTAATAACCAATTAACTTATTTAAATAAAACCATATTAAATTAAATAAATCATCTCATGACATAAATGATTTAATATCAAATTCTTAATTCAAATTAAACGTAATATATAGAATTAATCATAATTATTTATTAAAATGCATTATTGGATAAGATATGCATAAACAAGATAAGATATCAAATATCTTATCTATAACTAGTAAGAATCTAACTGTATAAAAATAAAATAGTGAACAAAATAGCATAAGTAAACAATCATGTAAAGCTTAAATAATATGGCATTCAAAATACAATAATTAAATGTGATCCTAGTATGGCCCCTAAAAACCAAAATTAAAGATCTAATCTTCATGGCTCTTGTTACTCTTGGATCTCCATCCTTAGTATCCTCCATGGAACTCCATCCTTTGGTCTTCTTAGGATCTTCTTCTTCTTGTCTTACATATAATTGAAATAAACTCTCTTGCATAAATTTAAATTACAAAAATACATAACGATACGCAGATCGTGTACAAGAAAAACATAACGGTACGCAGACCGTATTTATCTATCCTAATGTGGGCCATACTAGTCACCTCATGCAAGCAATAATATCATAATATTATAACACATGCATGCAATAATAATATCAAATATTCTCAATAATATTAATCTAATTAATAGTAATAACCAATTAACTTATTTAAATAAAACCATATTAAATTAAATAAATCATCTCATGACATAAATGATTTAATATCAAATTCTTAATTCAAATTAAACATAATATATAGAATTAATCATAATTATTTATTAAAATGCATTATTGGATAAGATATGCATAAACAAGATAAGATATCAAATATCTTATCTATAACTAGTAAGAATCTATCCTAACAACTTTTAGAAACTTATATTATAGATAATATCAAATATTATCCTATTAGGCAAATAAGATCTTATCTTATATTTTAGGAAATTATCCTAAAATGTCAAATCTACCCAATTGGATCGAATCGCGTCCGAGTCAAACCCGAACCAACCCGCTCCCACCTAAACACGCAGTCCGACCCGGCAGACCAACACAACCAAACAATTTGCTATTGCTATTCATATAATAGCAATGATTAAAACACATGATTGATAGTGGGGATCTAATTAAATCACCAACGAACTATTGAAGTGTGGAAATAATTCGAACAATTCGAACCGCAGATCGCAGAATAAATTCGTTAACAATTTAAAGTAGATTTTGGGTAGTTGATTCATCATGTGAAAATCAAATCTTCATCCAATGATTTAAACATGTTAAAAAATCATATTTCTTATATAATTAAATCACATGAATCAAGTATGGGTAGAACAATTTTACATGCATATTTATTTATAAAGTTCTTCAACTTTACTAATCCAATCAATTAAAATAAGAATTTTAATCATGCAAATTAACCTATATATCAATTTACCACTTAATTTGAATCAAGACATTCATCAAAATTAACTCTTTAATTTTTGATCCTATCAAATTTATGCAAGAGGCTCTGATACTACTGTAATGATTTAGATGCGTATAAGCGGAATTACAGGAAACTATTTCCTTACATCTAACAAAGATCTCATGCATGAATTGATACGGATCAATTAGGAGTTAGAGTTACATACCGTTTGATGCGTGTCTGAAACGTTCCTGCAGAGTTTCAGCGGAGATCGAAAGCCTCAAGTGTGGCTTATCTACTTGGTCCACACGAGTCTGGAATCTGGATCGCCTTGACGTCGTCTGCTAGAACGAACGAACGAAGGAAAACGAACGAAGGAAAGCGAACGAAGCTTGAATTTGGGAGGTATACGGCCGTTCACTTCTTGAAGGAGAATTCAATGTCCTGTACGTGAATCATCATTCACTATATAATCTCAATATATCATATATCTATTATATTTAGTTATGGATACTATATCTTTATATTGTTTTCATATATCTTCTAATAAGATATCTCCTTATCAAATAATTATGAATGATAACTTTTACCCATTAATAATAAAAGCCAATATCTCAATTAAAGCCAATGGACCGAAATCCATGTCCCACATGGGCTTCCAATTCGATTTGATCTAGCCCGATAACTCTATGTATGTGACCTCATAGGACCCGGTTATTATAGCCGTGAGCCTAACCCGATTAAGCACATCGATCGTAGTTGGCTTCTAGCAAAACACTACGACCCCTAAAATTCCCGGATTGTAAATCTCCATTAATAGTCCTATTCCATGTTCGGTAATTGCATCTTTCATTAAATGACACAATTCCTTCAGCAACTCAATGCAATGCCTGATACAACAAGTAACCTCAAACTTGTCAGCAGCCATCAACACGTCCACCAATTCAGCCCTTGAAGTTGCATTCAGAGGTTTGTCGTACATAAAGTTTAGTAAGTCCATCAAAGCTGCTTCCTCTGTCAAGAAAATAGATTATGATATGCTAATTGTTCAAATTAAGAGTGCTTAAGGTAAGGGTGGTGCACATAGTTACCAGATGCGTTGATTCTCAAGGTGACGTCATCCGTCTGCTGTGACTCTCTCATTCCATTTTTGAATAACTACGCCATTGCGTTAGCACTTCCTAATACATATGCACATACAGAGTAGGATTAAAAAAAGGAAGTTTACCTTGTAAAAGAAGGGACTTTTTGCAGCAAGAATGACAGAGCAAATGTGCAAACTTTTGACTTTGAAACCAGTAGCGAATTCTGAATCATGATGTCCGGGATTTGAGTCGGAAACGGAAGGTACGATCTCGAGACGGAGGACTCGATCCGAGAAAACGACGTCGTCGAATGCAAACCCGAAATCAACTTGTTTCTGAGTACTGGAAACCTCCATCTTCAAGCAAGCTCTCCCTCGACCCTCGCTGTGTAATAAACCAAAGTAAACTTAATTGCAATAATCCTTGACAACACTCAAAAACCTCAAAGGGAACAAGTTGAAAGATCGGTTTTGTAGTATGTCTCGGGGTTTAAAATCGTGTAATATGAACGAGATGTGGGCTAGGGTTTGGCATCTTCTAATTCTCAATATAGGCTGGCACCTGTGCTTTGGTTAAAATTTGCAGACTTAACTTCAGCGACTCTTCTCTTCTTCTTTTTTTTGAAAATTTCTGAAAAATAGCTTAATCGATACCTGAGGAGTTGAGGAGCGCTATCGTTAATGGCGATTGAGGAGCACTTCACGGGAACCATTTCACCAGAACGTCGCCGCACATGTGAGAACGCTTCGTCGGCAATGGGTGGAAGTGATTCGTAGTCTTCCGACCATTCTCATGAGTTGTAAGTTGTTTAGCTCTCTTACCAAAATCAATCAATTTGAAAAGGAAAAGGGAATAAGTTGAACATAACAAAATCCCTATTTTTTCGTTGTTTTTAAGGGAGGGAGAAAAAAGGCTGATTTGCTTCAGGAAAAAAAGGCTAGTCAATGTTATTTCCTTTCTTAGCTCCTTATGGAAATGTACACATTTTGTGCAGCAGGCCAGAATTCGATTTTCCTGAAGCTTGTCATGGAAAACTAAAAAGCTTGCCGTACCTAAGAAATTGCTTAACCATGAAAAATGCTGTTTTATAGGGAACTTATGTTGAAGGTATAAAAGAGGGAATTGTTCTGTCACCTGGTCATGCACTATCTTTCATTGCAGCAGGAGAAGGTACATCTAGGCCCTGGCCTTATTATGCTGAACTCTTCCACTATTTGAATATTTTTTATGGGTACTAATCTTTTTATTTGGCTTTATGGAGGTAGAACATCGACATGTTAGATCAAATAATTTTAATCTACTGAGTAGTAGAAGTCACACCATATTTACACTGGTAAGCTTTGCCTACTGCTTTATTAGTTATTACTCATGGTCTTGTTGCACATGAAGGTGATTGGGAAACTCAGTGTAGGGAAGGCATCTCATGTCCCATACAGAGATTCTAAGCTTACTCGCCTTCTTCAAACTTCCCTTAGTGGGGCCATGGACATGTTTCAGTGAGTCCTTACTGTATAAAGTTGCTGCCGGGCAATAGGATTTGCAATTCTAGAAGTTTGTAGTCATACACGTGCTTTACTAATTCTCCTAATGGTGCATTGCAAACATGTATATTGAGCTTTCTTATTTGGAAGGTTGGTTATTCTGATTGTTCTGTCGTTGTTTTGTGTATATGAACAGCTTATATGCACAGTGACTCCAGCATCAAGTAGTATGGAGCAGACTCATAATACACTGAAATTTGCTAGCAGGGCCAATCGAGTGAAGATATATGCTTCTCGCAATAAGCTGTGCAGCAGTAAACTTCTTATGTGATTTACAGTTCATATTTTTATTATATACAGTATTAGAAAGAAATTTTACAATAATATACTTTTTTCCTGAATCTAAATGTAGTACTTGATGTATCCCTTTCTGTATTATTGATGAGAAATCCTTAATTAAGAAATATCAGCGGGAAATTTCCACTCTTAAGCAAGAACTTGATCAGTTAAGGCAAGGAATGCTGGTTGGTATTAGCCACGAGGAGATTGTCAGCCTAAAACAACAGGTTTGTTTTTTCTTATAATATGATAACCTTTCGAGTCTAAAGCCTATCTTTAAATGTTTTAGTGGATGTTCAGATTATGACTCATGCTTCATCATATGCAATCTTATTTTGTGTGATTATATATCTTCTAGCTTGAGGCAGGTCAAGTCAAAATGCAGTCAAGGTTAGAAGAAGAAGAGGAAGCAAAAACTGCTCTTATGAGCAGAATACAGAGGCTAACTAAATTGATACTTGTTTCGTCAAAGAATGCTGTCCTTGGAATTTTGAGTGATTCGGCAAGCCACCAATATACTGAAGATGGTGATGTAAGTGTTTACCAAGTGCTAATAAACGTGCAGCAAAAAAACTTGATTCAATAAGTGAGAGGTTTTAAGTACATAGTGTTAAAATTGTGATTCAAACTCTGTGTCCAAACCGCAGGTGCAGCATGACTGTACCGCAGGTGCGGTCGGAAACAGAACCCATAATTCTGTTTTATGCAGTTTGTTGACTAGTTATGTTTAAGGGCTTTTAATTAATTGTTTTAGTTTGTTATTTAGTCCACTAAGTTAGTGAGTAGTTAGACGTGGTTAGTGGGAGTAATTAGGGAGTTTGTTAAGCCTAGAAATTCTATTTATTCTATGTGTAATCAATCGATCAAAAAGACTGAGAAGTGCAGTTCAGCAAAAGTTCAGCAGAAACTCTGTTCTTGTTCTTGTGTTGTTCTTCAATTTCTGTGACTCTTTTCCAACAGTTTGGTATCAGAGCGCGTCTGGGTTTCAATCCAAGACAGTGAGTGAGAAAATTAAGAGAAAACACAAGGGAAACAAGGGAACAAGAGTGAATTGTTCACAATGCAGAACAACAATGGAGCAGGGTCTGGATTTTCACAATTGCCCATTTTTAATGGTGTGAAATACCAGTTTTGGAGCCTAAAAATTGAAGACCTTATTCAGGTCTCAAGAGTTGTGGAGTTATGTCGAGGAAGGCTTCAAGGATGATGATCCAGAAAATCCAGATCTCCAACTAAGAGAGAAGAGGAAGAAGGATGCAAAGGCCTTGTTTATGATACAACAAACCTTGGATGATGAGATCTTTCCAAGGATAGCATCTGCAAAGACATCAAAGGAGGCCTGGAATACTCTACAACAAGAGTATTTAGGAGATAAGAAGGTGATCACAGTTCGACTACAATCACTGAGAATGGAATTTGAGACTTCACTTATGAAGGAGAAGGAATTTGTGCAGGATTACCTATCTCGAGTGTCAGGAATTGTGCAACAGATGAGAGCATATGGAGAGGGAATGTCCAATACAAATGTGGTTGGCAAAGTACTAAGAAGTCTTACAAGCAAGTATGACCATGTTGTAACTGCCATTGAGGAGTCAAAGGACATGGAGGAGTACACCTTTGAAGAACTGATGGGGTCACTGCAGGCCCATGAAGAAAGGTTGAATAGATCAACTGAGAACAAGGAGGAAAAGGCATTTCAAGTGAAGGAAGAGACTCTCTACAAAGGGAAGTCAAAGGATGATGACTCCAACGAGCAAAGGAGTTCAATTCAGTGCAAACATTGCAAGGATGATGACTCCAACGAGCAAAGGAGTTCAGTCCAGTGCAAGTATTGCAAGAAATTTGGTCACAAAGAAGACAATTGTTGGCATAAAGGAAAACCACAATGTTTCAAGTGCAAGAGATTTGGTCATGTACAAAGAAATTGCAGGTTTGACAATGAGAATGAGCCAAGCATGACACAAGTAACAAGAGAGGAAACTCTCTTTTGAAGAAGATGAGAAGTGCATCAAAGATAGGGAAAGATGAGAAGTGCATCAAGATTGAAGATAGATGAGAAGTGCATCATAGTTTGAAGAAGATGAGAAGTGCATCAGGATCAAAGAATGAAGATAAGTTTGAATCAAGGGAGGGTGTTAAAATTGTGATTCAAACTCTGTGTCCAAACCGCAGGTGCAGCATGACTGTACCGCAGGTGCGGTCGGAAACAGAACCCAGAATTCTGTTTTATGCAGTTTGTTGACTAGCTATGTTTAAGGGCTTTTAATTAATTGTTTTAGTTTGTTATTTAGTCCACTAAGTTAGTGAGTAGTTAGACGTGGTTAGTGGGAGTAATTAGGGAGTTTGTTAAGCCTAGAAATGCTATTTATTCTATGTGTAATCAATCGATCAAAAAGACTGAGAAGTGCAGTTCAGCAAAAGTTCAGTAGAAACTATGTTCTTGTTCTTGTGTTGTTCTTCAATTTCTGTGAGATTTCTGTGACTCTTTTCCAACACATAGTGGGCTTAGGGTAAAAATTGGAGACAAATTTTAAATAGATTTTCTTGGCTATATGATCAACACTTGTGATTTCTGTTTTTGCATCATCCATCATAATGTGGAAATTGGCACAATATGAATTTGTCTTTATGCTTTCCTTGATCCAGTCCTAGTATTGTGTATTAGAAAGTATTAGCCGCCCAAAATGAATGCCCAGATGATAGAACAGCTAGAAACATTTTAATCAATCCACCAGCTTCAACCATTGACTTATCCATGGGCAATCAACTGGTGAGTTGCAGTAGTGCCAATTTATCGATTAGAAAACGTACTTGGAACGGAAAATCTTTGAAACTTTGAGCAGCTCAATTCTAGTGAGCAAAGGAAAATCCTCAATATAAAGTCTTGAAGAAATTCCTTCTGACCCGATCGAGATTGCAAATTCTTGATTGTGTACACTAATACAACCATGCTCATCTTTTATCTAAAACAATGACAGATATTAATTAAGTAGTTGATCCACCAATTAGCTGGTTGTGTGTTTAGAGCATGTGAAAACATCTCAAATTTATTGGCTAAACAATGACAGATACATATATTACAGACTAAATCTAAACAGCCCAATGGTAAATTACGGTTTCCACCCACTAATTCACATAACAAAGCCAGATTGAGCTGCCAGTGAAATTTTCTGCAATAAAAGGCACCTTACACTGGTAATTGAATGCATACGTGACAATACAATTCAAACAAAAGGAAATCGTACAGTAAAGAAATTCTCCCAGTTTCAATCGCTAAAATTAATGCTTGAGCAACAAAGGTACTGAGCTTGGTGTTTCTTATGAGCAAGTGACAGGCCGGGAGTCAGTTGATGAGGGTCAGGTCTGCTCGAAGATGTAAGATCCCGTCTATGAAATACTCACTCTCGTCACTCATGAACTTGGTCCACAGGGTTCGAAACAGGTTCAGGAATCCCCATCCGGTGGCTTTCGTTACAGTACAATTACGGGTTTTGGCCTGCCTTGTGAATTCTTTGGAAGACTTGTTCATCACTGCAAATTCAAAATCTATAGTGCAGGTTTCTGATTCTGAAGCATTGGTCATACGCACAAATAGACCAAAGTTGGGTTGTTTCGCACTGCATTGTGCATAGAGACACAAAAGTCGATCGCCTAAGCAGAATGCCTGAGAGTAGAGTTGTTTTGATGGGAACAGATCTGCGCACTCTTGTTTCTTTAGGTCAAAGTACACAACACAGCGAGGCTGAACAAATTCAAGCTGCACCACCTTAATAAGCTGATACTCGTAGACACGTCTTAGGAAAGGACTGCATTTGGTGGTGGTTGCTAGGACTTGATCCTTGGAGAGGAAGGCGTTGAGCACGAGCTCCAACAATTCATCGCGGTCAAAGTCTGGACATTGTGCCACTTCCTTGAGCCTCAAGCTACTCATGTTTGGTAAACATATGAGATGCACCAAGCGCTTGGTGAGGATTTCTCGGCGCTCTCCCAATTTGGGATAATGTAGACGAGCCCACTTCAATATGAAATCAAAAACAGCATCTTCTGAATCCACTTGGAGACCATCACTCCCAAGAACTACCTCTATTGCACAAAGAGGCAACCCCATCGCCGTATCTTGTTTGGGCCTTCAAGAAAGACAAGGTATGAATTCATTCAAATCCACTCTACTGCAACTGCAACTGCAAATGGTAAACTGTGTGCAAAAGACATGATACTTACTCTGTGAAATCCCTGTAATGGGCTGCAAGATACTGCTTCGCAGTATCATTTAGTTTTCGAACTACTTCATCCTCCAAAACACTTGAGGGAAGCTCGAGATAGACAAGTGCATATTCTGTTGACATGGGCAAATCAAGCAACAAATCAACACAGTATCTCACACAACAAGTAACCTCAAACTTGTCTGCAGCCATCAACACATCCACCAAATCAGGGGCTGAGCTTGCATTCATAGGATTGCCGTATATAAACTTCAGTAAGTCCATCAGAGCCACTTCCTCTATTGAGAAATAATAAATGAAATTATGTATCAAATAAGGGGTGCTTAATAAAAGGTAAGGATGAGGCATATATATACCAGATGCGTTGATTCCCAAGGTCACTTCATGCCTCTGTTGGGACTCTCTCATGCCATTTTTGAATAACTATATATACCATTAAGTTAGGGCTGCTAATGCACAGAATTCTGAATAGAAGAGGATAAACATTACAAAGAAATTAAAAAAGTTGTTACCTTGTAGAAAAATGAACTTTTTGCAGCTAGAATGAGAGAATTTATGTGCAACTTCTCGAGTTTCAAATCCGTACCACCGGAATTCATGTCGGGAGACAAAGTTGGAATGATCTCAAGACGCAGGACCCGATCCGAGAAATCCATGTCGTTGAACCCGAACCCGAAATTCCCTTCCTTTGCACTGGAATCTCCCATCTTCAACCTCTGTTGCCTTATTACAGAATACAAGTAGCACTAATTTTTTTTTCAGCAGTAAAATGGCACAAGACAGAATGGTATGAGAAATTGGTATCAGTATATATAAGGGCAAATGTAGTCTAAAGTGAGTTGCAGCGACCTTTCTTATTCAGCCTCGATCTCTTCATCTGCCAAGTTCCAGAGCACCGATTTACTTTCTCTCCCTTATTGATAGTATCCTCCATTTTTCTGTACCGGGAAAATTCAAATTCGTAGTTTGGTAAATGAAACGGCGATTCATTGATGCAAGTAATAATGACTTTAATACCTCGTGAAGTCGTGATTATTGATTGATTAAGCGGGAGGGAAGTATTTCATGTTTGAGCGGCTTCTTTTCAGTTCCTATTAGAGTAATTCAAATTCGTAGTTTGATAAAAATTAATGTGTACATATAACCTAAAAGTATTAAGATAGCAATATTTTCACTTATATATTATGGACCCTAAAAATTACTATTTACTTAAATAAATATTAATTGCATAAATGAAATTAGTATAAAATTAGAAGAATTTTATTTAATTATAATTGTAATTCAATAAAATAAGGCAAATAGAATTTTATGTAATTAGTATTATTTATATGAATAATTAGAATTGTAATTATATAAAATTAGGCAAATGCGTATACTAGTTAAAATTACAATTTTATTTGTAAAATGAATTAGTGTGAAAAATAGTGAAGTATATTTAGTCAAGTATAGGCAATAATTTAGGCAAAAATGATATACGAACAATTTAGGCAATAATAAAAATAGTGAATTATACAAATAATTTACGTAAGTGGGTAAATAGTAAAATATACGAATCATTTAGGATTTAGAGTTTATGGTTTCATAGCTAATAATACATGATATAATGTTTGTACAACTGTATTGGAGAAATAACATCTAATATGGAGATATGGCCCCAATGTTTCAATCCATGCATAATGACCAGTTGTTTGGGTATTAGCTCCGGCCAATCCTTCTACACAAAGTTATTTTGGCGCCATACAATTGACATTCAAAAAGATATGACCAAAATCGAAGACAATAACCCACAAATGGGGAAAGCCCTAAGCCCCTAAACCATTAAAAAAACCTAGGAATCCCTTGTGCGTAATTAGGTGGCGTCCAAATGTTGTAAGAGAGAATCCAATTTGGATTTTTTTAGGGTTTAAAGATTTTGGGTCTTTGTCATTACAGTACAAAGTTTAAGATTTATAATTTGAAGTTGGCTTTGTAACTTCCAATATCTAGATATGGCCCAAATATTTAAGATTTGTAATGTAATCTACGGTTTCGATTTACTTGTCGTTTCAATTTCTTATATATGTTACGAAATTGAAGGTTATTAAGTAGTGGACGCTACAAATTGAAAAAGATATCTTGAAACTTTACCGTAATTTATATAAGTAGTGGATTTACATTGATCGAACATATCTGGGCCTAAGTTGGATACCGTAAGCTCTATTACTAAAGAAATATTTTGGGCCGACCAACAATGGTCCGTTCCTTGACTTAACCGTTCATCCTAATTATCAAACGGTTTATCCCATCCTTCAACACTTGCATCTTTGAATCGAGTCCAAACGGCGAGCGAGGGTGGAATCGGACAAAGATAATTAACTAGCCAAACCTGTACAAATTCAAGGGTTAGAATACAAGCAAAATAAATAAAGGTTAATGATGATTGACTGTAGAAATGCATACCGGTACAAAATGGTCATGGTTGCCTACAAGTGCTACCGTATGCCCCGTAGTGGGAGGATGTGCGCCAATGGAAGCCCACATTTGGAAGCATGCATGAGGTCCACTTCACGATAGTACAACAAGAGCCACCTGGAATCTTGTGGCAAACGCCAAGCCAGGCATAGGAACTTTCATCCAATGATGGCTCAAGCACTCTCCGGTATAATTGACTAACTTGATAAGTCGTGCTATCGGGGTAACAATAAAAATTGGGCTGTACAGCTCTCGACATTGTTGTAGTTCCTTGGAAAGCTCCCATCGGACGTAGTCATAACTCTCTTGGTCCATGTCTAATAATACAGACAGTGAATGATACCCACAATGACCATCGCCCATTACATTCTATACTGTAGAAATGTAGCCGAACATGAACGGGTCAATATTCTACTGACCCCAGTTAAAGCCGAGGTAAATCACCTCCTTATCGGCCTTAGGTGGTTCAGTGGTACTACCTCTGGAATTTGAAACGCCGCTGCGCAATTTACCGCTCGGAGGACGTCCTTTGGATCCCACGAACAATGTTTTTGCCTTTTAAACTCTTCCGCTCCTCATTCTTCTCTTTTTTTTCTACCGCCTTGTGCTCAAACCAACTCGGATCCCTCTTGGAATCGTTCTTCTTCTTTTTAGGTCTCCCCTTCTT
The DNA here is from genome assembly GCA_027886185.1 of Rheum nobile. NCBI lineage: Eukaryota > Viridiplantae > Streptophyta > Magnoliopsida > Caryophyllales > Polygonaceae > Rheum > Rheum nobile. The sequence goes on along the minus strand of WOAB01000232.1, from coordinate 983,787 downwards.
GGTCTTAGCGACCGGGGACTCTTCTGCAGTACACGATCTCGGGTCATGGTACTCTCTGTACTTGCGGGCAAGGTCGGACATAAGATCGTAGGGCAAATCACCGGTTGTCCATTCTCCCCACATGGAACCTAAGGTGACATCATCTTCATGGATAAAGTTGTCCTCATCCGGTGCGAGATCGTCAAGACCCACTCCATTCCACTTGATTTTCTTCCAAAAATCTGAATTTCACTTGGCTTCAACGAGACACCGACATTTACATAATCCTTGATCCTGTGAGGGCAAGCAGGCAAGCCTAGGGATGATCTCTAGAAAACATCGCGACATTCTTCCTCGGGTATTTTTCCTTCCTTTGCCCTAACAACTTCCTTGTATAGCATTCTTAAGCACTTTTCCGATACCTTATAAATAATGCGGCTGAAAAAACCTTCACCCATCTCGGCCCATTTACGATCTTAGTGGGCGCCTCAAAAGCACTCTGCTCCATATCACCCATGATTTCCCGAACCTGATCAATGAACATATTGTCGATTTGCTGCACGAGAGTGTCAAAGCCTCCAACAAACGATTGTATCCCGTCCTTCAACACATAGTGCTGACTCTCAACCCTGAATATAAAACTCAAGTTACACATAATATACATTGATACGTACCTAAAGAGGTTTTCATAGTTGCACTTATGAATTTACATATTTGATTATCTTGTGGCGAAATGGAGAACTGTGTCGCACACTGAACAAACTAGCATCTCCCTAAAGCCTTTAAGACACACTTAAGACTCTCTACCTAGTTCGACCTAATCAAGCACACAACAAGCAAGTGACTTATATAGTTCTTCTCACAAGAACAATCTCTATTTTTTCTTCACCGTAAGCAATGAGTGAATACATGTGTAAATGAGAGAGTTTGATTACTTTATTTATACATAACAACCGTATAAAATCGTGATCTACAGCTGGTTGATATGCACAAATAAAATAACAAAAAAAAAATCGGAAAAGATAATCTTTGTTACCAAATATTATCTCTAACGATTTACACTTTTATTTCCATAAAAGATATACAAAGAATCCTTAAAGATATATGAAAACAAGGATATTATATTCTTCTCTCTCCAAGATAAGATCTACCCTAAACTATCAGCTGCCGCTTCTTCAAATCTCTTTCCAGGTAAGCGCGGCTTCAGCATACTTCAGTTCCTATGCCCGTTCCCAAATCTGACGTCTTGGTCTCTGTCTTGTATTTTTCCGATTCTTGAGTTCCCTGTTTATCTACACATATGGAAATATTAATAGCAAAGTGTTTGTTATCGTCAAAACTAGGAAAACTGATGAAGGGAACTTGGAAGGGAACCAGAGTTCCCGAAAGTTCACTTCCTAACAGAATGCAAATCAACTGCTGAGTTGCAGTAGTGCTTATATGACCATTAGAAAAACTATATTTGCTGATCAACTTTGCTGTCAATACAAATCCTCATTATCTGGAAAGGAAAATCTTTGAATCTTTGAGGAGCTCAATTCTAGTGACCAAAGGAACTAATTAATACTCCATCTGTTAAGTTTTAATTGACGTTCTAGCAAATTTAAGACAAAATAAAAAACTAATTATTTTCTCAGATTACCCTTATAATTAGTAATTAATTACTTTTTTATTACTGCTCATGAAATCTCACAAAAAATAAAATAAAATCAGGAAAATCAAAAGAAAATCTCCTCTTGTTACGTTTTTCCTAGAAAATGGGAAAGCAATGAATAAAAAATTGAAAACCCAAAAAATAAAATAAAAAAATTTCTAAATATGAGGGTAAATCTGAAAAAAAATATGTGAAAAGTCTAAAATGACAACTAAAACTTAACAAGGACTTAAGCCTAGAATGTCAATTAAAACTTAACGGAGGGAGTAAGACTCGATCATTTGTTCCTCGACCGATACTCTTTAGACGAATAGACCATATCTTCATGAGAAAGAGAAAACATATTTAGGCACATCAATCTTGATGCACAAACAAGGGAAAGGCAAGTGTAATGTTTATAATCTAAAGTTGTAATATGTAAACTCTTGTTATCCTGTGTTTATAGCTTTTGCACCAGGCTAGGTAGAGATTAGGGATTTTAGGAGACATGGACTTGAGTGACCAAGCCATGGTCGAGTCATGGTTGGCTCATAGAGACTTAGCCATCTTTGGCTAAGTCACCCATGAGCCAAATTGCTTGACCGTGTGTTTCTGTTGGTGCTCTTGGGCCTATTCTCCTCTTGCCGGTTGTAATGGGCCTCTTCTTGATGTTGGGCCTTGGCCTGCGTTGTTGGACGTATCCCCTCTCTGCAGCTTGTGAGATGGCGTCGTTTGAGGCACTTTGAGACTGCCTTATAAGGGCTAGCTTTGCCCTAATCTTGAAACCACTCGATGTCACTGTAGAGAATCGCCGTTTTGGAGCTTTGCTGAGAATGGCTCTCTGAGAGCGAATCTCACCTACTCCTTTGGTGGTTTCCGATGGTGCCATAGATTGAGAGATAGAGAAAGAAAGAGACAAAAATGAAAGAGAGAAAGAGAGTTGGCTCGGAGCACTGTGGTTGCTCGATTGTGTGAAGCTTGCTTAAGCTTCTCTGTGTCCTTCCAGGGGACTTGCTTCTTCTCTTTTCTCTCTTGATGTGACCTCGCCTACCATGACAGCTGCAGACGAGGAGGAGGCTATGAGTCTTAGGTCCGCAGGTCCCATTACTAGAGCACGAGCCAAAGCTATTCAAGCTGCGACTCAATCACTGGTGACCAGACTCGTAGCAGGTCAGGGACGTCCAACTACAGATGAGGGATCCATTCTGAGTTTAGTGACAGTTGGGACGTCTACACAGTCTGCAGAGATCCCGGAGCTTACAGATTAGAGATATTGATCGCTATTCGCCTAGTTATCGATATTTCTGATTTATGACATTTATCAGTATTTTTCCCGGATATTATTTATTATTATTTTCAGCATTTTTAGGGAGTTTAGGAGGTCATTTCTATACTTAGAATGACCGAATTTCCTTAGGGTATTTTTAGTTTTTTATTTGTTTTATTTTTAATCTTTTTTGGTTAAGGAAAAGGAAGAGTCTTCCTTTTACTTAACCTAGCTTGTAGTTCCCTTTCTTCTTCACGTTAATATTACAGACTTATTGTTGAGAGAAACTCCAATTGAGCCTCCATTAACGTCCTCCTTGATTCTCTTGGTTGAGCTTGCTCCCTCGCGTTTCTGCCATTAATTCCGCTAGATCTAGGTCGAGCTTGCTCCCTTCTTCTAATCCGCTTCAAAATCTCCATCCTTTTCCAGCCCTAAACTGGTCGTGGCCCCCTTCACCCATACGGTCAACCCCTCAAATTTCTATCGCTTCCGCAATCGCTTTCGCCTCGCCGTCGTCTTGCAATCTCCATCAACGCAGACGCCTATTCAAGGAGTTGTTTCGCCCCACTACGGATTCACCACAATCTCATACGGGACTTGAGACCTTCTTCATAGCAAGGTCACATCAACTGGCATCAGAGCCTTCGAATCTGTAAGTCGAATCGATTCCTTGCTTATCACAACCTTATTTTCGTGTCAAAAAATTCAAAATTTTTTTTTTCCTGCATTTTTCTTGATAATTCCGATTTTTTCTTATTCAGATCTATATTATTAAAGTCGAAAATTTCAAAACAAAAAAAAAAAAATTCCTCTTGAAGGCCGAATTAATTTTATCAAAAAAACCATTGTAGATTTGCATTGAAAACTCGTTTTTGGTGTAAATCTGCTTCAAAAAAAATCGTTTGCTTGATTTTTAGTGATCTTACCTTGTCCCCTACACACAACAATTGCTCTTTGTGTTGGTAATTTGGTGATTGAATTATAGATCTAGATTTGCATGCATATAGGTTGAATTGCTGTACTTGACCTTTTTGCCATTAATCTGCGTCTTCTTTGATCTTCTTCTTTCCAACTTGAATCAATTGAGTGTGTTGGTGTCTAGAATATTTTTGAATAAATTTTTTGGAGTCCGATCTGCACAAGGGAGTTCGTTGAAGAATTTTCGCCGTTGAAGATTAGGGTTCTTGAGTTATTGTTGCCATTTCTCTAATTAAAAAAAAAAAAGGCTGAGATCTTTCCTTGTAGAAAAAGCCAGATCTGAAGAATTGCAAAAAAAAAAATTATCAATCAAAAAAAAATCAAGGCAATCAAAAAAAAAATTGTAATTTGGGCAAGTTCTTAGGGCACCTTGCCCTCGGCGCCTACAAGCAACAGCGCCGCGCCTCCATCACGAGCGTCAGCGTCGCGCCCAGCCAGCCATCCGCGCCCGCGCGCGCGCGCCCAGCTGCCAGCGTCTCCTATCCCGAGTGCTGACAAACCGGGTTCTTTTCCCCCGCCCAGCGCAACGAGCACGGAGCTCCCAGATCCGGGTTCTTTTCGTGGGTCCGAAATTTGCACCTACGGCAGAACTTTGGTATTGTTTATTTTAATTTTTTTTTTTTTTTATTTTTTTTTATTTTTTTTTCTCTTTTTGTGTCGATTTCTGCTTTCGCTTTTTACAGTAATCCTTCTGACTTTGGTGTGAGTTATCCACTTTTGTTAGTTTACAGCTGCTTAGCCGGGACGCCTAGGTTCACGCCGGATTAAATTCTGTGCCTACCGTTATATCCGGGCGACAACAGTTGAGGTTACTGTAGGGGTATTAGATTGCAGGGATCTGAGTCCTTTTATTTTATTTTTTCCCTTTTTGTGTCGGTTTCTGCATTCGCTTTTTACAGTTATCCTTCTGACTTTGGCGTGAGTTATCCGCTTTTGTTAGTTTGCAGCTGCTTAGCCGGGACGCCTAGGTTCACGCCGGATTAAATTCTGTGCCTACCGTTATATCCTGGCAACAGCAGTTGAGGTTTCTGTAGGGGTATTAGAGTGCAAGAGCTTTTTGTGAGAAAAGCCGAACTTAGGTGGCAACGGTGAAGAGATATAGGGTGCGCAAAGCCAAAATAAGGTAATCGTTACCCTATCGTTATTGATTCAATTCTCATCTCCTCTCTCTCACTGTCTTGGCTGTTATAGTCTTGTTGGCATATCTAGGCTTATATTGCGGCAATTTATATCTACAATTTGTTTGCTGAGTTATCGCTGCCATTTGTGATTGTTGTGTGATTATCCTTAGCCTTCCCGCCCTCACGGCCATATCAGCTTTGTTTTCAGTTGTGATATCTTGGTAGTTCGACTTCTCTTTCGTTTCTGTTGCTTTGTTTTTGGTTTTTCCTTTGCTCTGTTGGGGTCTGTTGTCTTTTCAGGATAATGGTGAACTCCAATGACGGACAGGATACGGGTCGGGTCGATCAACTGGCTACGGCCATTGAGCTATTGGTGGCCAATCAGCAACGTTCCGATGAACGTTCAGAAGCGAATTTTGCAGCCATGCGTGATCTGCTCAGTAGAGTGATGCCGTCTCCGTCACCGAACAACCGTGACGACCAGAGTACCCTAGCCCAGAAGCAGAAAAAGGGCAAGGGTGTTCTGATATCCGATCCTCCTACGCAGCATCAGCGGAAAGGATCGCAGAAAGAGAGTAGCGCGTCGAAGAAGAAGGTGCGCTCCAAATCAGCCCAGTTGACAATTCCTGAACGCAACTCTTAGGACGAGGACGAGCAGGACGATGATGAGTCATCTTCAGAGGAGGATGCACCGGTCGATGACAGTGCCGTCAAACGCCAGAGCAGACGCACAGAACCACATGCTTCCACAAGCAAGCAAGGGAAACACTCCACGGCTCGTCCAAGTCGACATCAGGTAAATTCTGAAACCTTCAATGTCCATTCTTTTGCTGACCATCAGAGTACTGTTTCTCCTGTTGAGTCAGATTTAGATGAAGGATTCCAGGAATTTGATCTTGAGGATGAGGAAGAAGGGGCCTATGGGTTTTCTGCAGGTTATCACCCACCCCTACAGGACCCACCAGAGCAGCAGTTTCATCGTACAGGTTGGGTTCCTCCTCCACAGCAGCCACAGAATCAGGCTGCTTATTACGCTGCACAGGATCATCCACAGCAATATCAGCAGCAGCGGGTTGCCGGTCCCCCACGAGCGCGGCGACGGCAACAACTACCAGTTGGACAGCAGCGGCAGGGGCTTCCACAACAGAATTTCTATGCTCCCGCTGCAGCCCAACAACGATATCCACCCCCAGCTACGTATCGCCAATAAATTAAGGTGAAAATCGAACCCTTCCTTGGTACTTATGATCCTTCTACTTTCATAGATTGGTTGCAGAGTACCTGCCATGTTCTTCAACACTATCAATATGAGGAGCATGCGAAGGTGGAGATCGTCACCTTGCATTTCCAAGGAGTAGCGCGCACCTGGTGGAACCGACTGGTCCAACAGCAGGCACGCATGGGGTGGCCACCTGTGACAGAGTGGCAACAGCTAGTAGCGCTCATGACGCGCAAGTACGTGTCAACAACATACCGAGAGGATATGAAGACGGCCATTGCACTTGCTACTCAGGGTCGTGATACGCCACAGGAGTTTTTTGCTCGCTTAGAAGACATGTACTTCAAAGCCGGGGTAAGTGTTACTCCGTCTACTCTACGTACACGTTTTGTCACAGGTTTGTCACAGCCGTACAGGGATCAGGTTGACGTTCTGCCAATCCGAGACCTCAACAACGTAGTACATACTGCGCAAAAGCTCTATCTTCAAGCGCAGCGACGTCGACAGCAGCCTTGGCAGTCTTCGTCTTCTCCCTCACCAAGGTATACCTCGAACCCTGTCAATTCTTATCGCACTAACTCTTCTTCTAGTTCTGTGCCTAGACAGGATCGTCCAGGTATTGCGTCTACTACGACGCCGCGGCCGCCGCCCCCTTCTTCCGCGCGCCAAAAGCCATCGGCCTCTGCTGAGACAGGCCGTACAGATCGTTCCAGCGGTCGAGAGTGTTACAGATGTGGTGGACGAGGACACTATCAGAAGGACTGCCCCAATCAGAAGCGTGTCCTCTACTCCGCCAAAACTGAAGACTACGAGAGCCTCTCGGATGAAGAGGAGAACGTCCCGGAGGAGTCTGCAGAGCTGACTGATGAGGTGATCCGGCCGAGTGACCATGATACAGACGTCATGCATTATGCCTTGGTCACCAGACGCGTCCTCAGCGTCAAGGAAGGAGGTCCGCTTGACCAAAGGGAGAATCTGTTTCATTCCCGGTGTCGTATGAAGAATGCGTCGTTGAGTCTGATAATAGATGGCGGGTCGTGCTGCAACATTATAAATGAGAGAGTCGTCCGCGACTTCAATCTTCAAACGCAGCCACATCCTCAGCCCTACGGTCTGCAGTGGATTTCAGACCAACCAGGTAACAATGTTTCTTTACAGTGTCCCGTTACTTTTTCCATAGGACCATATACAGACACTGTTTTGTGCGATGTTACCGCCATGGATGCCACCCATATTCTGTTAGGGCGTCCTTGGCTATTTGACCGTCGCGTCTTCCATGATGGGTTTTTGAACAGTTACATGTTCACTCACCATGGCAAGCGTGTGACGCTCTTACCTATGACTCCGACTGAGATTTTACAGGACCATGCTATTAGACAGAGGAACAAGGCTATACACAGCCTTCCAGCCGAGTTCCCTACAACTTCCTGCAACATCTTCTTCGGGTACCCAAGGCAACTCAGGACAGGTAAGTGACCAGCCCATTAGTCTTAAATTTCCTCACTGTAGTGGTAATGGTCAACAGGTACCTTCTGGAGTCCATCATCAGAAGGGTGGATAAGGTAGTTCTGCGCTGAAAGGCACTTGTGAGCAGCGCCTTCTCTTGGCGCGACGCCGAAAGGTTTCCAACGTCATCCAAGGCAAGTCTCCCTGTTTCCTACTCATTGCTCTTCCTACTGCCCTACCTGTTTCAGCGTCCGCACTTCCCTCTTGTATTTTGTCAATTTTGCAGGAGTTTCAGGATGTGATGCCGGACGAGTTGCCAGATGGTCTTCCACCACTTCGTGGCATTGAGCACCAGATCGATTTTGTACCAGGAGCTACTCTTCCCAACCGAGCTGCCTACCGAACTTCTCCAGAGGAAACAAAGGAGTTGCAAAAGCAGGTGCAGGAACTGTTGGAGAAGGGGTATGTGCGCGAGTCTCTTAGCTCGTGCGCTGTTCCCGTCCTATTGGTGCCTAAGAAGGACGATTCTTGGAGGATGTGCGTGGATTGCCGTGCCATCAACCAGATCACCGTCAAATACAGACATCCCATTCCTCCCCTCGACGACATGCTTGACGAGCTGCATGGAGCGCAGTTCTTCAGCAAGATTGATCTGAAGAGCGGCTATCATCAGATTCGCATGAAGGAGGGGGACGAGTGGAAGACGGCTTTCAAGACGAAGTATGGTCTGTATGAGTGGCTAGTCATGCCATTTGGACTGACCAATGCTCCTTCTACGTTCATGAGGCTGATGAACCATGTCTTGAGAGCTTTTCTGGGTAAGTTTGTCGTTGTCTATTTTGATGATATTCTTATTTACTCTAGGACTTTAGATGACCATGCTGAGCATCTTCGCCTTGTTTTAGAGTGTTTGAGAGTAGAGAGCTTATACGCCAATCTTGGCAAGTGTGTATTTTGTTCTCCTTCTACAAACTTCCTAGGTTTCGTCGTCAGCAAGGACGGCCTACAGGTGGATGCAGAAAAGATCCGCGCTATCCAGGAGTGGCCGACGCCAGCTACTCCTACTCAGGTACGTTCGTTTTTGGGTTTGGCTGGTTTTTATCGACGGTTTGTTCGTGATTTCAGCACTATAGCCGCCCCATTACACGAGCTGACCAAGAAGGCAGCGTCTATCACTTGGCTTCCATGGCATGATGCTGCTTTTGCCGCCCTGAAGGATGCCTTGTGCCACGCGCCACTGCTACAGCTTCCTGACTTCACCCGTCGGTTCGAGGTGGAATGTGACGCTTCTGATTTCGGCATCGGAGGTGTCTTGCTGCAGGAAAAGAGGCCGATTGCCTATTTTTCAGAGAAGCTGGCAGGTGCCCAGCTGAACTACCCGACGTACGACAAGGAGTTGTACGCGCTGATTCGGGTTCTGAAGACGTGGCAGCACTATCTGTGGCCCGCGGAGTTCGTGATTCACTCAGATCATGCAACTCTTAGTTATCTGCGCAGCCAGACGACTCTTAACAGACGCCACGCTCGCTGGGTTGAGTTCATGGAGACGTTCCCCTACCTCATTGTTCACAAGAAAGGTAAGGAGAATGTGGTAGCCGACGCCCTTTCTCGCAGGTACGTCCTCATTACTCAGCTTCAGTCTCAGTTATTTGGGTTTGCATTGCTCAAGGATCTTTATGCTGTTGATCCTTTCTTTTCTACATTCTATGAGCAATGTAAATCCACTGGTCGTGAACATGCTACGTATTTCCTTGATGACGGATTTCTGTACAAAGGTGGGAAGCTTTGCGTTCCTTCATCCTCTGTCAGAAATTTGCTGATTGAGGAAGCACATAGTCGTGGTCACTTTGGCGTGTCTAAGACGCTGGCAGCACTTCGCGAACACTTCTTCTGGCCTAAAATGGCCAACAATGTTACGAAGTATTGTCAGAGTTGTGTGACATGCCATAAGGCTAAGGCCAGGTCTAGTCCGCATGGTCTCTACACGCCTCTGCCGATTCCAGCTGGCCCGTGGGAAGATCTATCCATGGATTTTATCACTGGGTTGCCTATGTCTCGGCGTGGTAGAGATTCTATATTTGTGGTCGTAGACAGGTTCTCTAAGATGGCACACTTCATTGCCTGTAAGAACACTAGTAACGCCACTAACGTTGCTAATTTGTTCTTCGACAATGTCGTGAGACTGCATGGTATTCCGCGCACTATTGTTAGTGATCGGGACACCAAGTTTGTCGGCCATTTCTGGAGAACCTTGTGGGGTAAGCTCGGTACTAAACTCCTATTTTCTACGAGCTACCACCCACAGACGGATGGTCAGACAGAGGTGACCCACCGCACTCTTGGAGCCCTCCTTCGGACGGTTCTGAAGAGTAACCCACGTAGGTGGGAGGACTTACTGTCTACTGTGGAGTTTTCTTATAACAGGTGCAGGCACAGCGCGACTAAACTGACCCCGTTCGAAGTTGTCTATGGACGGAACCCGCTGACGCCGCTGGACTTGACTCCCTATCCTCGGAAGGATACAGACAGCACCACAGCTGACATATTGGCCGTTCACATCAAGGAACTGCACACTCGGACGCGCAACCAGCTGGAGCGCAGAGCAGCACAGTATGCGGCCCAGAAGAACAAAGGACGACGCAGGATTGTCTTTGCTCCTGGCGACTTGGTTTGGCTTCACTTGCGGAAGGAGCGTTTTCCTTCCATCCGCAAGTCTAAGCTCGCCCAAAGGGGTGATGGACCATTCCGTGTTGTCAAGGCCATCAATGACAACGCCTACCAGCTAGAGCTCCCAGACAAGTATGGTGTTCACCCAACCTTCAATGTTGCTGATCTATCACCGTACCTGGAGCCAGAGTATGATGAGGGTGAAGCGGGGACGCTTCACACTCAAGTGGGGGAGGATGATGTGACCTCGCCTACCATGACAGCTGCAGACGAGGAGGAGGCTATGAGTCTTAGGTCTGCAGGTCCCATTACTAGAGCACGAGCCAAAGCTATTCAAGTTGCGACTCAATCACTGGTGACCAGACTCGTAGCAGGTCAGGGACGTCCAACTACAGATGAGGGATCCATTCTGAGTTTAGTGACAGTTGGGACGTCTACACAGTCTGCAGAGATCCCGGAGCTTACAGATTAGAGATATTGATCACTATTCGCCTAGTTATCGATATTTCTGATTTATGACATTTATCAGTATTTTTCCCGGATATTATTTATTATTATTTTCAGCATTTTTAGGGAGTTTAGGAGGTCATTTCTATACTTAGAATGACCGAATTTCCTTAGGGTATTTTTAGTTTTTTATTTGTTTTATTTTTAATCTTTTTTGGTTAAGGAAAAGGAAGAGTTTTCCTTTTACTTAACCTAGCTTGTAGTTCCCTTTCTTCTTCACGTTAATATTACAGACTTATTGTTGAGAGAAACTCCAATTGAGCCTCCATTAACGTCCTCCTTGATTCTCTTGGTTGAGCTTGCTCCCTCGCGTTTCTGCCATTAATTCCGCTAGATCTAGGTCGAGCTTGCTCCCTTCTTCTAATCCGCTTCAAAATCTCCATCCTTTTCCAGCCCTAAACTGGTCGTGGCCCCCTTCACCCATACGGTCAACCCCTCAAATTTCTATCGCTTCCGCAATCGCTTCCGCCTCGCCGTCGTCTTGCAATCTCCATCAACGCAGACGCCTATTCAAGGAGTTGTTTCGCCCCACTACAGATTCACCACGATCTCATCCGGGACTTGAGACCTTCTTCATAGCAAGGTCACATCATCTCTTCTTGTCTTGCTCCTGTGCCTTGTTTCTTCTCTTGTTCCTTTCCTTTGCCGCCTGTGTACTATGCTTGTAACTGTGTGACTCTTGAGGCCTGTGATGCCTAGTGGATTTGGTTGAGTCTCCCCTCTTAAGGCTCCGCAGACGTAGGACTTTGTCCGAACTGCGTTACCAATTCTGTGTGTCCACTTTTGCTTGCTTTCACTTATTCTGTTTTTAGAGGTTTGTCAATCGTTTTTTGGATTTATTCGATCGAAGCGAACTCAAACTAGGGTTTCTGCCATTACAGCAAGAATGACATATATTAATTAAGTAATTGATCTACAATTTAGGTGGTTTTATGTTTAGAGCATGTGAAAAACATCTCAAATTGGATAGACTAAAGATGCTGTAGTGCATTCGATCTCACACAACAAAGTCAGATTCAGCTAACCAGATTGAGCTGAACAGTGAATATTTGTGTTTAAGTTTCTATTGGTGCGAGGATATTTGTGCCCTAATATCAGTTTATATAAGGGCATCGTATACTCCTGAATGCTTACGCATAATGCATAATGACGATACAATTCAAACAAAAGGAAATCGACAATAAAGAAAATCGTCCAGTTAACCTCAACATTAATTAGCAACAGAGGTACTGAGCTTGGTTTTTCTTCGGAACAAGAAATTATCAAGTGACAAGGCGGGGGTTACTTTATGATAGTAAGGTCCACTCGAAGATGTAGGATCCCGTCTATGAAATACTCGCTCTCGTCACTCATCAACTCGATCCACGGCATATTAAACAACGGCATTTTAAACAGGGCCGGGTATCTCCATCTGTTGAGATCTTTTGCAATGCGGATTTTGGTTTTGGCCTGCCTTGTGAATTCCTTGGACGACTTCTCCATCAATGCAAAATCAAAATCTAAAGTGCAGGTATCTGAAGCATTCGTCATACGCACTGCATTGTGCAGAGAGACAACATAATCGACCGGCTAAGCAGAATACCTGAGAGTAGAGTTGTTTTGATGGGAACAGATCCGCGCACTCTTGTTTCTTTAGGTCAAGGTACACAACACAGCGAGGCTGAGCAAGTTCAAGCTGCACCACCTTAATAAGTTTGTAATTGTAGACACGACTTGGGAAAGGACTGCATTTGGTGGTGGTGGTGGTGGCGGCTAGGACTTGGTCCTTGGAGAAGAGTGCATTGAGCACAAGCTTTGACACCTGTTCGGAGTCAATCTACCACTTCCTTGAGCTTCAAGCTACTCATGTTTGGTAAACATACATGCTGCACCAAGAGCTTGGTCAGGATTTCTTGGCGCTCTCCCAGTTTGGGATAATTTATACCCGCCCACTTCAATATAAAGTCAAAAACATCATTCTCTGAATCCACTTGGAGACCATCACTCCCAAGAACAACCTCTATTGCACAAAGAGGCAACCCCATCGCCGTATCTTGTTTGGGCCTTCAAGAAATTAAAACAAGCTAGATACGAATCAACTCAAATCCCATCGCCGTCACTCATTTAGATGAAAAAAAATCATGTAAAGACATATTACTTACTTTCTGAAATCTCTATAATGGGCTGCAAGATACTGCTTCGCAGTCCCTTTTAGTTTTTGAACTACTTCATCAACCAAAACACTCGAGGTCGAGGGAAGCTCGAGATAAACAAGTGCAGATGCTATTGACATGGGCAAATCAACACAATATCCCACACAAGAAGTAACCTCGAATTTGTCTGCAGCCATCAAAACATCCACCAAGTCAGGGACCGTAGTTACACTCAGAGGATTGCCGTATATAAACTTCAGCAGGTCCACCAAAGCTGCTTCCTCTATTCACATAATAAGTTTATAATGAAATAATGATTTAAATTAAGGATAGGAGTAATTAATAAAGGGTAAGGATGGGGCATATATATACCAGATGCATTGATTCTAAAGGTCACTTCATCCCTCTGTTGCGAGTTTCTCATTCCATTTTTGAATAACTACATATAAGTTAACACTCGTTGATTTACAGAAGACTAGAAGAGGATAAACATTACAAAGAAAGGTAGTTGTTACCTTGTAGAAAAATGGACTTTTTGCAGCTATAATGAGAGAATTTACGTGCAACCTTTTGAGTTTCAAATCGGTACCACCCCATTCTGAATTATTTGCATCATCATCAAGGGACGAAAACCAGTTGAGATATTTCTTACCACCGGAATTTATGTCGGAAGATAAAGCTGGTATGATCTCAAGATGCAGGACCCGATCCGAGAAATCCATGTCGTTGAACCCGAACCCGAAATTCCCTTCCTTTGCACTGGATTCTCCCATCTTTAATCTCTGTTGCTTTATTACAGAATACAAGTAGCACTATTATTTTCCCCAGCAGTAAAATGGCACAAATTAAATAGAATGGTATGATAAATTGGTAATGGTATATATAAGGGAAAACGTATTCTAAAAAGTGAGTTGCAGCGACCTTTCTTCTTCAGCCTCGATCTCTTCATCTGCCAAGTTCCATAGCACCAATTTACTGCCAAGTTCCATAGCACCAATTTACTTTCTGTACCGGTAAAAGTCAAATTCATAGTTTGGTAAATGAAAGGGCGATTCATTGATGTAAGTAATAATGGCTTTAATTTCTCGTGAACTCGTGATTATTGATTGATTATAAGCGGGAGGGAAGGATTTCATGTTTGAGCGGCTTCTTTTCAGTTCCCATAGAGTAATTCAAATTCGTAGTTTGATAAAATTAGTGTACATATAACCTAAAAGTTATAAGATAGCAATATTTTCACTAAATAAAATTAGGTAAATGCGTATACTATTTAAAATTACGATTTTATTTGTAAAATGAATTAGTGTGCAAAATAGTGAAGTATATTTAGTTAAGCATAGGCAATAATTTAGGCAAAAATGTTATACGAACAATTTAGGCAATAATAAAAATAGTGACGTATACGAATAATTTACGTAAGTGGGTAAGTGATGTATATGAATAATTTAAAATTTAGGTAAGTGATGTATATGAATAATTTAAAATTTAGGGTTTAAGGTTTTATAGCTAATAGTGCATGGTATAATATTTGTACAACTATATTGGAGAAATAACATCTAATATGTAGATATGGCCCCAATGTTTCAATCCATGCATAATATCCATTTGTCTGGATATTATCTGTCAGCCAATCCTTCTTCCCATAAAGTTATTTTGGCGCCATACAATTGAAATTCAAAAAGATATGACCAAAATCGGAGACAATAACCCAACAATAGGGAAAGCCTTATTCCCTTAAAAAACCTTAGGAACCCCTTGTGCGCATCTAGGTGGCGTCCAAATGTTGTGAGAGAGAATTTAATTTGGATTTTTTAGGGTTTAAGATTTTGAGTTTTTTTCATCACAATATAAAGATTAAGATTTATAATATGAAGTTGGCTTTGTAGCTTGACTAGCTTCCAATATCTAGATATGGCCCGGATATTTAGGATTTGTAATGTCATCTACGGAATCAATTTGAGAGTTTGAAGAAAGTTGGGATGAGTTATATAATTTATATAAGTACATTACAGTTTCGATTTACTTGTCATTTCAATTTCTTATATATGTTACAAATTCGAAGATTATTTAGTGGACGCTACAAATTGAAAAGGATATCTTGAAACATTACCGTAATTTATATAAGTAGTGGATTCTACAAATTGAAAAAAGAGTGAATTTACATCGATCGAACATATCGAACTCCATCTATTACTAAAGAAATATTTTGGGCCGACCAACCATGGTCCGTTTCTCGACTTAATCGTTCATCCTAGTCTCAAACGGTTTATCTCATCCTTCAACACTTGCATCTTTGAATCGGGTCCAAACGGCGAGCGAGGGTGGAATCGGACAAAGATAATTAACTACCCAAACCTGTACAAATTCAAGGGTTAGATTACAAGCAAAATAAATAAAGGTTAATTGTGATTGACTGTGGAAATGCATACCGGTATAAATGGTCATGATTGCCTACAAGTGCTATTGTATGCAACGTAGTGGGAGGTTGTGCGTCTGTGGGAGCCCACATTGGGAGACATGCATGAGGTCCACTTGCCATATATGGACCCGGATCGGATAAAGGAAACACACAGGCTGAGAAACACACGACACATAACACACTCTGAACAAAATTAGCTCTGAAAAAGGTTACGCACAATCATTGAGCCATCTCCATCCGCTCCTCCCGGAATTCCGCCCAATCATCATCGGTCTAACCTCACAACCACCGGTCGAACTCGAACTCGATCCGATCTTCTCTCCTCTAAGGATAAGTTGTAATATGATTTGACTCGATTGTCAATACATCAATAAAATCATTCTACTATTTCGTATCTCTTCTTTATTTGTTGATTGTCTGTTTGAATTGGTTTGATACCCATAATCTGATCGACTAGTTACCCCGTCTAAGGCGATTTAGATCGTATGGTCTTTTTGCCCCAAAACAGCTATGCACCAGAACAATATGCAAAATTATGGGATTATGATGCTACAATCATTAAATGGAATGAGGGTAGTACAGTGTATGTGAGACCTGAGGAACATCCAGAGAGGCCTATTTTTCAGAGACTGTATGTTTGTCTGAAAGCTTGTAAGCAAGGTTTTGTTGCTGGTTGTAGGCCAATTGTGGGCCTAGATGGATGTCATTTAAAGGGGGCATATACTAGGCAAGTACTCTCTATAGTGGGCCAAGATGGCAATGACAATATTTTCCCAATAGCCTTTGCAGTTGTGGAGGCAGAAAGAAAAGAAACATGGATATGGTTCTTGGAAAACTTTATTCAAGACATTGGGGGTAATCAACCTCTGACTTTCATGTCATATAGGCAAAGGTTATGACTTTTTTGCACAACTTAATATTAGAATTTTAATATTTTTATTATATTGAGTTATTGACCATAATGTCTCTTATATGCAGGGTTTGCTAGAGGCCTTGCATTTGATTGTTCCCATGAGTGATACTAGGGTATGTGTTAGACATCTCCATAACAACTTCAAGGCCAAATGGCCAGGGAAATCATTCAAAGATGTTGTATGGGCAGCTGCAAATGTAATATCCCACATTTTGTAAGGATAAATTTTGAATTTTCTTGAGCTCATGTTGCAAGTCAGATTAAATACAGGGAAGTATGAACATTCTGTGTGATGTTTGACCTCTGTAATATTTTTCTGAGCAATATAAAATACAGTTAAGGTATTTTTGGGTTCAAAAGGTCGTTCGTGTACAAATATATTTAACCCGGAGTTAAAAATATTTTACCACTTAAGTAAAAACGACAAAAGGAGACAGAGGGGGCAAATTTGGCCTTGACTGCACCCCGCGGCCAAGCCACCGCACCCGCGGCGAAGGCCAAATCTGAAGGCGGCTCAGCGTCGCCACCGCACCCCCACCGCACCCCGCGGTCAGCGTCAGCACTTTCGTCATCGCGATAGGATTTCTGCAGCGTTATCTCTTGGCCGAGCTTGCTCCCCACGCCTTCCCATCTGGTTGAGACACCTCATGGCATGCGTGTCAAGCTCTTGGGCAGTCTTGTGAGGCTATAAATGGAGAGAGAGAGATGCCGAGGAGGAGCCACAAACCAGCTGCTTCACCATCTTCCTCCTCAGAGAAAACTCCATTTTTGTGATGAACTTCAAGCTTGTTTTGTGAAGAATTCGGACCCCTTTTGAGTATTGGAAAGGTGTTTCCTAGTGGTATTCTAAGGCATAAGAAGATGAGAGATCAAGCCAAGAACAAATCAAAGTCGAACGAATCGATTTGGGTAGTTTCTCCCCAATTTTTTTGTCGTCTCTCGCCCCTGCTTCCTTGCCGCACCCGCGACAGTCACCATGACCGCACCCCGCGGCAGCCTGTGCTCGTGGTGTGTGTTCTTGGGTGTTGGCTCTTGGGCGAGGCTTGGACCCTTTGATTCCTTTCTTATTCTTTTAGATTCATATATGTGGATATTGAATCTAACTAAGGGTCTTGTTATGGGTCGTTCTAGAAGGATTTGAGATCCAAGATCTGTCCCTATTCAGACCCGGATATCGTCATCTTTAGATCTCGTTAAGATTTATTTAATCTAAGGCAAGTGGAGGTTCTCTCTTGCTTATCATTCCATATTTCTATTGATTATCAATTGCTTAATTGTTAAATAATGTGGAATGATGTATTGAATTGTTGGGAATAGTTTTGTTAAATGATATAAAGGAATATGATATTATAATAGGTTGTATATCTGCTAGAACAACGCTATTATAGATATATATTTTAGCCTCAGGGCTTTGATATGATTTGTGATGTGCTTGGACTATTTAGTTAGCACGAGTATTCATAGGAACGATTGACTAATCGAGGTCCAGTCGTTTCTTGATAATGAAAATGGTGCTAATGGTTCTAAACTCAAAGACCATTTGGTGGGTCATGACCTTTCTCTGTACTTGGTATGGAGATGGTGGCACGAAGCTGGTGCTACAAACTTGGGATCCGTCCCTATCAGAAGTATGTCCCGCTGTCGGCAAGCATATAATTAAAAGCCTATAACGTGGTGTGTGTTTTGGAATTAAATAAGATAAGTGCCCGAGCGCACATGATTAATAAACCCCAGATGAGTAATGCAGCTAGGGAATAGTGCAGCTAGGAAAACTCATCTTGACTTGATCAGAGTACGTTCTCTTTTCAATTCGGATTCTCATTATTGCGGTGAGGTTGGTCGTGAACCGAAACATCTTGTCGTTTTTGAACGTTTGTATGATATGTTTATATTCCCCAACATTGTCATGTTTCCTATAAGACTCAATCTCTTGGAGTCTTCTTTCGGTGGATTGTTGTGAGAATTGGTCTCCAGAATCTTTCCTTAATCATTCAGTTTGTTATATTCCAGTAGAAGTATGAAGGTTGACTATCGTTATCGGCTATTATTCGAGAAACGATGAGCCTAAACCTAATACGACTACTCGAACCATATGCTTTGTACTCTTGCATAGTCTTTCATTAGACTAACCAACCACAATTGTTCTCTGTATGGTTGGCTGGTGTCATCCGTTCGATTCGGCACATCAGATAAGCAACCGAGGAATGAAGGCTAGAATGACTATAAGAGTAAACGGTGTTTTTAAGGGTTTATCAGGCTACGATCCTTGGCGGGTGATCTTTATGATCAAGATCCATGTATTTATATTTACAAAGACTTTCGCTAAATACTATGTTTGTCCTTTGGGGATTGTGATGTAATCCCCAGACATATGTTTTAACTAAGAATTTTGATGTTTAAATCATCATTGTTATTTATGAATTGTGTTTAAACCGGTAAAGCATGGGGTGGCTTCGGTGTGGAAACCGGGGTCACTGGCGATAATACATTTCCAAACGGATTGAAATTTGGGGGTGTTACAGATCTGGTATCAGAGCCGAAAGTTTTTAAAACGGGTTTGGAAATTTTATGAACCATTTACTCGTTTTTGAAAATGTTTTAGAGGCTTTGAACTTTTAAAATGAAATTGTTAAGTATCATTTATAGTCGTGCCTTCTCTTTAGTCTGATATGGAAAGTAAACTTCCATATTTAGAAAGACTAATTTTCTGCTCGTCACTCATGGATTCTGAGTGCATTCGGTTCTCTTTAGAAGGAATCGAAAGAAGCCGAGATGGCTCCACCATCTCTAGTAAGGCTTGATTCTTTTCAGTTCTTTGTCATGATTTGAGGTTGTAGAACCTAGAAACTTGGTTAAAGTTCATCAATAAAGTTTACCAAGTTTAATCTATTCTAAGTTGATTTTATTACGTTAAGTATATAGGAACGATATTAATGTGATAAAATCCTTGGAATTGATTGGTAAACAGATGGAGAACACAAGGAACAACGCTCGTTCTGGTGCTGGGCCGAGTAACCGCCCCAGACACAACGAGAAAAGCGCTGGAACTCCTGAGAACGTACGTGAGTACAGTTCTCAACATGATTCCAGGGGCAATGCTCCAAGGATATTTGACGAGGCAGCCGTTGCTGAAATTCGATAGATTTTCATGCAAGAAATGACTGACGTCTTACACCCGAGTGTGTCTCAGGCACAGGATGTGCCGGCATCTTCAGCAGCCCCGGGATTGGAAGAACAAGAAAATCATGTACCCCGGCATCAGGAGAATGTGGTCAGAAGTAGGAATGATTGTGGCCGAGCGTTGAATGCCATAAATTCTATGAGACCCGACAACTTCAACGGGAAAGGTGAACCAGTTGAGGTGACACATTGGTTTTCCCACATGGAGAGGTTATTCCGCAGTGTGGAGTGCACTGAGGCTGAGAAGGTGCACATAGCTTCTCTTCAGTTAAAGGGATATGCTAGTGAATGGTGGGAAAACACCGGTCTTGCGGATAGCCCGGATTTGACTTGGGCGATGTTTAAGACGAAGATGATCGACCGATTCTTCTCTCGGGCAATGAGAGAGGAAAAGCTCAAGGAGTTTCTTTACCCTAAGACTGAAGGGTTGAAGGTGGCTGAATTGGCATCTAAGTTTAATCACTTGTTGCGATACGCCGGATCGGACGTATCCACTGAGGAACAGAAGATTTGGCATTTTCATGAGTGGATAAACCCGAAGATTAAGCCAATGATGTTGAGCCATAATTGCTCTACTCTGTAGCGATATGTGGATGCGGCTTATAAGCTAGAGGCAACTCTAGAAGAGTCGACCAAGAGAAAGAATCGCCAGAGGTCAACGCAAAATCAACCTCAGGCGAGCGGATTCAAACGTCCTGCGCCACCGTCCAACTTTGCTAAATCTAGCAAGGAAAAAATGGATGGAATGCAAGGCGGGTCGACGCAACAATCGGGGAAAGGAAAGAGTCTGATTCAGTGTTATAATTGTGGTGCCGCTGGGCATAAAAGCATCGCATGTCCAAAGGAGAAGAAGACGTGTTTTGGTTGTGCGACTGAGGGGCATCTGCAGAAGTTATATTGGCAGGGAAAGCAGAAGGAAGCAGAGTCGCAACAGGGATCTGTTAGTCAGAGTAACCGTCCCAGGTTCAAACCAACAATGACTCCTAGTCCTTCGATGCAGACAACTGCCCAGAACAAAGGAAAAGCCCCAGCAACTTCAGGAGGTCAGGGTCAGCGCTTGTATGAGATACGTGAAGCTGATGGACCTAACGCACCGATTGCTCAAGGTACCATTTACCTTCACTCTACTCCAGTATGCATATTGTTTGATTCGGGTGCTACCCATTCCTTCATTTCAGAGAATTGTGTTAGTAAGTTAGGTTTAGTTTGTAACGAAGTTTGTGAGCCTTTCGTTGTGAATCTTCCTAATAATGAGCGCTTAGTAGGAACTAAGTGTCTGTCCGAGTTTCCGATTACCATACAGGATAAGAAATTCAAGGCAGATTTGATCTGTATTGCCATGGATCCCTACGACATTATCCTCGGTATGGATTGGTTGACACGCCATGGGGCAGTGATCAATTTTAGTTCGAGAACGGTGATGGTGTCATCCGGGGGCCAGAGTGTATGCAAGTGTAAAGGTCGGATTGACTCTGGTAATGGTAGGCTTATAAATGCAATGGCTGCGTTTAAGCTACTTCGTCAGGGTTGTGTCGGGTACTTTTGCTATCTGGACGAGCCCACGAAAGATGAACCATCAGTTCTTGATATTCCTGTGATTCGGGAATTTCCGGATGTCTTTCCGGAAGAGATTCCTGGATTACCCCCGCATCGTGTCGTAGAGTTTTCAATTGATCTTGAACCAGGTACTGCTCTGATTTCTAAAGCGTCATACAGAATGGCCCCTGCTGAGATGCAGGAATTGAAAAGGCAGTTAGAGGACCTTCTCGACAAAGGTTATATAAGACCAAGTGCATCGTCTTGGGGTGCTCTGGTCTTGTTTGTCAAGAACAAAGATGGATCGCTTTGGCTTTGTATCGACTACTGAGAGTTGAATAAAGTCACGATCAAGAACAAGTATCCTTTGCCAAGGATTGATGATCTGCTAGATCAGCTACAAGGAGCTAAAGTCTTTTCCAAGATCGATCTGAGATCTGGTTACCATCAGCTCAGAATTCGTGAGGAAGATATTCTGAGGACAACATTCCGGACAAGATATGGCCACTACGAGTTCGTAGTTATGCCATTTGGACTTACCAACGCTCCAGCTGTCTTTTTGGACCTAATGAATCGATGCTTTCACTAGTACCTAGATAAGTTCGTTGTGGTTTTCATCGATGACATTTTGATTTATTCCCCGAGTGAGGAAGCTCACGAGGAACACCTGCGAATTGTGTTGTCAATCCTTAGACAGAATGAGCTATATGCTAAATTGTCTAAGTGTGACTTTTGGATCAAAGAAGTGGCTTTATTAGGCCATGTGATCAACGAGAATGGGGTGATGGTTGATCCCCAGAAGATTGAGGCTGTAGCCAACTGGAAGCGACCTCAGAATGTGAAGGAGGTGCGCAGTTTCCTTGGACTTGCCGAATATTACAAATGGTTTGTAGAGGGATTTTCCAAGATCGTTCTACCTATGACCGGTTTACTCTGCAAGGTCCATAAGCAGTTTGTCTGGACTGACAAGTGCGAGGCCAGTTTTCAATAATTGAAACGACGATTGACCTCGACACCAGTGTTAGCATTACCAGAAGGAAACGACGGATATGTGGTCTATAGTGATGCTTCTAAGAATGGTTTAGGATGCGTATTGATGCAAAGAGGCAAGGTTATTACTTACGCATCAAGGCAAATAAAAACCTATGAAGAAAACTATCTGACGCATGATCTGGAACTAGCGGCGATAGTGTTCGCGCTGAAGATTTGGAGGCATTATCTCTATGGTGTGAAATGCCAAGTCTTCACCGACCACAAGAGTCTCAAGTATGTGTTCACTCATAAGGAGTTGAACATGATACATCGTCGTTGGTTAGAGCTACTCAAGGACTATGATCTCGAATTATTGTATCATCCGGGCAAGGCTAATGTAGTAGCCGATGCACTAAGCCGGAAGACGCCGCATGAGATAGTAGTATCTCTCCTCACTACTCAAGCCAAGCTAAATCAAATGGTGTGCGAAGCTGAAATCTTGTATGATCAGCGTAGAGGATACCTGAGCATGCTAGAGATTCAGGCTACGCTACTCGATTAGATTCGAGAAAAGAAAGTTGATGATATAGTTTTGGTTAGGATGTGTTGTGATGTGTCGACCGTCCGATTAGCTGGGAGGACAGCTTAAGTCTAATCGAGTTCACATACAACAATAGCTGGCACGCTACTATCAAGATGGCTCCATTTGAAGCTTTGTATGGTCGGAAGTATAGATCACCGATTTGTTGGGATGAGAACGCCGACAAGATATTCAAATTGTTCCAGAGTTGGTCGAGAGAACTGCCACAGATATTGCTTTAATCAGACAAAGGATGTTGACCGCTCAAAGTCGACAGAAGTCTTACGCCGATCCAAGGCGTAGGAATGTTGAATTTGAAGTTGGTGACAAAGTCTTTGTCAGAGTGTCGCTACGTGGGACCATTTGAAATCCTCGATAGAGTGGGATCTCTAGCGTACCGTTTGGCATTGCCGCCATCGGCACATCCAGTGCATAATGTGTTCAACGTACCTTACTAAGAAAGTACGTACCAGATGAGTCTCATGTGCTGAGCTATGAAGACATCGAGATTCAAGCAAATGGTACTTATGAAGAGATACATGTACGTATTCTCGAGTGCCGCGAGAAGCACTTGTTCAACAAAGTCGTACCATTGGTACGAATTCTGTGGTCCAAGTCAGGAACCGAGGAAGTTACATGGGAGACTGAAGAGGATATGCGTAGATGCTTTCCCGAGATGTTTACGACCTAAGTTTCGGGGTCAAAACTTCTTTTAAGGGAGAGGTAATGTAATATCCCACATTTTGTAAGGATAAATTTTGAATTTTCTTGAGCCCATGTTGCAAGTCAGATTAAATACAGGGAAGTATGAACATTCTGTGTGATGTTTGATCTCTGTAATATTTTTCTGAGCATTATAAAATACAGTTAAGGTATTTTTGGGTTAAAAGGTCATTCGTGTACAAATATATTTAACCCAGAGTTAAAAATATTTTACCACTTAAGTAAAAACGACAAAAGGAGACGGAGGGGGCAAATTTGGCATTGACCGCACCCCGCGGCCAAGCCACCGCACCCGCGACGAAGGCCAAATCTGAAGGCGGCTCAGCGTCGCCACCGCACCCCCACCGCACCCCGCGGTCAACGTCAGCACTTTCGTCATCGTGATAGGATTTCTGCAGCGTTATCCCTTGGCCGAGCTTGCTTCCCACGCCTTCCCATCTGGTTGAGACACCTCATGGCATGCGTGTCAAGCTCCTGGGCAGTCTTGTGCGGAGAGAGAGAGGCAGAGGAGGAGCCACAAACCAGCTGCTTCACCATCTTCCTCCTTAGAGAAAACTCCATTTTTGTGCTAAACTTCAAGCTTGTTTTGTGAAGAATTCGGACCCCTTTTGAGTCATGGAAAGGTGTTTCCTAGTGGTATTCTAAGGCATAAGAAGGTGAGAGATCAAGCCAAGAACAAATCGAAGTCGAACGAATCGATTTGGGTAAGTTTCTCCCCGATTTTTCTGTCGTCTCTCGACCCTGCTTCCTTGCCGCACCCGCGGCAGTCACCACGACCGCACCCCACGGCAGCCTGTGCTCGTGGTGTGTGTTCTTGGGTGTTGGCTCTTGGGCGAGGCTTGGACCCTTTGATTCCTTTCTTATTCTTTTAGATTCATATATGTGGATATTGAATCTAACTAAGGGTCTTGTTATGGGTCATTCTAGAAGGATTTGAGATCCAAGATCTGTCCCTATTCAGACCCGGATATCGTCATCTTTAGAGCTTGTTAAGCTTTCTTCAATCTAAGGCAAGTGGCGGTTCGCTCTTGCTTATCATTCCATATTTCTATTGATTATCAA
Source organism: Rheum nobile (assembly GCA_027886185.1). Taxonomy (NCBI): domain Eukaryota; kingdom Viridiplantae; phylum Streptophyta; class Magnoliopsida; order Caryophyllales; family Polygonaceae; genus Rheum; species Rheum nobile. The sequence continues at coordinate 959,453 of WOAB01000232.1, read as the reverse complement.
TTGCTTAATTGTTAATGAATGTGGAATGATTTATTGAATTGTTGGGAACAATTTTATTAAATGATATAAAGGAATATGATATTATAATAGGTTGTATATCTGCTAGAACAACGCTATTATAGATATATATTTTAGCCTGAGGGCTTTGATATGATTTGTGTTGTGCTTGGACTGTTTAGTTAGCACGAGTATTCGTAGGAATGATGGACTAATCGAGGTCCAGTCGTTTCTTGATAATGAAAATGGTGTTAAGGGTTCTAAACTCAAAGACCATTTGGTGGGTCATGACCTTTCTCTGTACTTGGTATGGAGATGGTGGAACGAAGCTGGTGCTATAAACTTGGGATCTGTCCCTATCAGAAGTATGTCCCGCTATCGGCAGGCATATAATTAAAAGCCTATAACGTGGTGTGCGTTTTGGAATTAAATAAGATAAGTGCTCGAGCGCACATGATTAATAAACCCCAGATGAGTAGTGCAGCTAGGGAATAGTGCAGCTAGGAAAACTCATCTTGACTTGATCAGAGTACGTTCTCTTTCCAATCTGGATTCGTATTATTGCGGTGAGGTTGGTCGTGAACCGAAACATCTTATCGTTTTTGAACGTTTGTATGAGATGTTTATGTTCCCCAACATTGTCATGTTTCCTATAAGACTCAATCTCTTGGAGTCTTCTTTTGGTGGATTGTTGTGAGACTTGGTCTCCAGAATCTTTCCTTAATCATTCAGTTTGTTATATTCCAGTATAAGTATGAAGGTTTATTATCGTTATCGGCTATTATTCGAGAAACGATGAGCCTAAACCTAATACGACTACTCGAACCATCTGCTTTGTACTCTTGCATAGTCTTTCATTAGACTAACCAACCGCAATTGTTCTCTGTATGGTTGGCTGGTGTCATCCGTTCGATTCGGCACATCAGATAAGCAACAGAGGAATGAAGGCTAGAATGACTATAAGAGTAAACGGTGTTTTTAATGGTTTATCAGGCTACGATCCTTGGCGGATGATCTTTATGATCAAGACCCATGTATTTATATTTACAAAGACTTCCGCTAAATACTCTGTTTTGTCCTATGGGGATTGATATGTAATCCCCAGACATATGTTTTAACTAAGAATTTCGATGTTTAAATCATCATTGTTATTTATGAATTGTGTTTAAACCGGTAAAGCCTGGGGTGGCTTCGGTGTGGAAACCGGGGTCACTGGCGGTAATACCTTTCCAAACGGATTGAAATTTGGGGTGTTACAGCAAAGGCTGCAACTAAACCTGATTTTTAGTTGGCAATGGATACAATAAGAACAATGGATGAGGGGGATTTCAAATACCTTATGGATTCAAACCCTGAGACATGGTCTCTACATGCGTTTAGACACTATGTGAAATCAGATATGTTGCTAAATAATGCATGTGAGTCCTTTAACAGTTGTATTCTGGAGGCCAGAGAGATGCCCATCCTATCTATGTGTGAGTGGATTAGGATAAAACTTATGAAAATGTTCATTAGCAAGAGGGCTGCCATGAATGCTCACCAGGGATTATTGACTCCTGAAGTTACCAAAAAGCTCAATATCATTAGGGCTGAAACTCTGTATAGGTGCAAATGCTATGGGGATCAAGATAGGTATGAGGTTGATTGTGCTGGGAAAACTTATGTGGTTGATTTGGGGAAAAGAAGTTATGGGTGCAACATGTGGGATCTAACTGGACTGCCATGCACCCATGTCATATGTTGCATTTTGAAGAGAAGGCATAGAGTGGAAGATTATGTCCATGAGTACTTCACTAAGGAGACTTACATGAGAGCTTATAGCTTGTCTGTGAACCTAATGCCTGGAGAGGACCAATGGAAAAAAACTGGGCACCCATCACTACAACCACCTAATCTAATTTTTCAGCCTGGAAGACCCAGATAATCCAGAAGAAAAGAACCTGGAGAAGTAAATTCCAGCAAGCAAACTAGACTGAGGAGTGGCAAGAACAAGTGTGGAAATTGTGGGGAGGAAGGTCACACAAGAAAGTCTTGTAAGAATCCACCAAAACCTCCAAAGGCCCCAAAAAGTCCTAAGAGAGGGGGAAGACCACCAAGTGATGCTACTTTGCCTGTGCAACCTAAGAAAAGGAAGTACATAAGGAAATAGGTTAGCTATGCAGGTTGCCCTTTAATTTAATTATAAAATTTGACCACCAAGTAATGCTATAAATTTTGACCTTTTTTCATTGACTGCACACATCCAGGGGAGGCCAGATACTGGAGTTCAAATTAGTGGTGGGGTTAGGCCCTCTAGTGATGTACAAATACCAACTGAGGAAGAGAATATGGTAATGTTGCAAATTTTTACATTTGTGTTGTTTATCATGCATCTGTGTTGTTTGTATTGAGTTGAACATGTTTTCATGTGCTACCTTATTTCTTTGTAATCACAGACACAGGTTAGGTCCAATATTAATGTACAAATGGCTACTGAAGAAGATTTTGATGTGGTACAAAATTTAGTAGCTCAATTTATATTGTTTGTGTTGAGTTGCATAGACTTTCCTAAAATTGATCATACTAACTGTTTTGTTATTATTTGCATAGGATTCACTTATTGCCAGTGGATTGAACCGGCATGAAGAGTCTGTGGTTGTAACACATAAGCTTCCCAGACATGAACTTCCACCACTGTAAGCATATGCAGCCCTCTTTATGGATGTGTATACAAGTTATATTTAAAACAAAAAATCAGCTTTAGGTTATGTTTTGTATACAGGTTCTCAGGGCGGCTATTGGGAAGCTTTATCCTATCAGAAATCCAAGGAGAAAAATGATTGCAACAAGGTCTCAAGTGGGTAGTTCATTAAGACCCTCAACCAGATCAAGCTCTGCTGCAAAGAAGTACCTTAGTCATGAAATTGTGTTAGCATGAACAATGTTGAACTTGTGTTAGAATTTTGGAACCTTTGTTAAGAACTTGTTAGCATTTTGGGTTAGTATGTGTTCTTCTGTTGCTACTATGTTAACTTGTTAGTATTTTGGAACTTTTGTATCAGTAAAAAGCTTTGCTGCTAATGGTCATTTTTAGGTCCCAATTTATACAAAATCTAGGCGTGGTATTGCCAAATTTCAGTTGCCCTTTGTTTGTTCACCCCCAATGGTGAGCATTCATGGCAGCCATGCACTTGTCATAAACTTGCACATGTAATGGCCTAAAACCTGAAATGACCAAAACACTAGAACAATACCCTAAACATGCATGTTGAATTCCTTAAGTTTTGATGGTTACAAACACTCAACTAATTTGTGTACCAAGTCACTAGTAGAAAAAACCCTTATAGAGGCGGGCGTTTTGACACTTATTGAGGCGGACACCGTTCGCAGCAAGTGAGGGGGCTGCAATAAGTAGGGACACTTTTTGAGGCGGACATTTTACGCCTCTAAAAGGACATTATTGAGGCGGGCCTCCTAAGCCCGCCTCAACAAGTCCCTCACTTTGGCGCCAAAATGAGGGACTTGTTGAGGCGGTCATATAAGGCCCGCCTCAATAAGTAACACTTGTTGAGGCGGGCTTTTATAGGCCCGCCTCAAAACGTCGCGCGTATTATACTTATAGAGGCGGGCGTATACACGCCCGCCTCAACAAGTAGACGTTGACTCGGCCCAAAACTCGCCCGAGTTCTCGGCCGAGTCAGTCAGATTCCTGATTTTATTCACAGAATAATATACAACAAACAACAGATTTCATTTGACCAAAAAAAATAAACAACAGATTTTCATCAGAGTACAGTCGGGTTCTCAACAATAGTTTACATGACAAGTAAAAACAAGTTCAATCCGATAATAAATACTTCGATGTAAAATACTGTGCCCATTGCTCACGAACAACATATATCCATTTCTTCATAAGTAAATGATGTCTTTCTCTTAGGATATAGCTGCATAAAAAACACAGAAATTATTGACAAAAAACACAATAGTTGATAACAAGGGCTGCATAAAAAACACAGAAATAATTTACCTCATCTTATTCATTTATGATTTGTAACCCATATTCCTTCGGTAATGGTTGAACAATAGTTGATAACAAGGGTGTGTCATCATACTCGTCATACTCATCTTCATCCACAACATCATCAATACCCAGAATATGTCTTTTGCCTTGGGCAACTGCACGCCATCTAGGATCAACATTGTCTACCACATAAAAAATCTGCTTAGCTTGTGATGCTAGGATGAATGGCTCGTCACTATCACTTAATCGGTCAAAGTTTACCAATGTCAAACCCGGATAGATTTCATCTTGCTTCACCATGTTAGGGTTGTTGACCCACTTGCACCGGAAAACAGGGATTGTAAAATTGTTATAATCAAGCTCCCATATTTCTTCGATAACACCATAATACGATTGTGTCGCATCAACCGGTCTTTTGTCCTTAGCGCTTGCATAGACCCTAGATGATGCAACTACCTTCACTCCACTATTCTGCACCACACTCTTTTCATCTTGTCTTCTAGTGTAGAATGTGAACCCATTGATATCATACCCTTTGTAAGACCGAACACAATGCCGAGGACCTCGAGATAACCACTTGACCATATCAGAAACGTCATGTTCTTTCCTTAGTTCCTCAGCTACTTCCTTCTTAAACCAATCAATAAATGTGCGATTATGTTCCCGCATCAAAGCTCTTTCATTCAATTTAGCATTATTGTGTTGCAATTCAAGGCAATGCTTTTCTATGTAAGGACTGACCTCTGTAAGATGCTGCAACACACAAAGATGTGCCTTAATCTTCCTTTCAGATGGAGAAGATATCACATCTTTACCAATTACTCCCTCTCCTTCAAGCCTCCCTACATGACGAGATTTTGAAAGACCTATTGGATGAAGCCTTGACAAAAACTCAGCTGCGTATTGAGATATCTCTTCATGAAGGATTCCACGAATGATACTATCCTCTGGATTCGCCCGATTCTTTGCTTTGTCCTTTAAACTGCCAAACAATCTCTCAAAAGGATACATCCATCTTAAGAACACAGGTCCACATAAATTAATTTCTCGAACCAAATGAACAATTAAGTGCACCATTATGTCAAAGAAAGACGGCGGAAAGTACATTTCAAATCGATACAAAGTTTCAACAATATCAACGTGGAGAGCATCCAATTTTTCCGGATCAATAACCTTAGCACATATGGAACTGAAAAACACGCAAAGTTTTGTTATAACATGTCTCACGTGTTTCGGCAATATCCCACGAAGTGCGATCGGCAAGAAAACATTAATCAATACATGACAATCATGAGACTTCATACCAATCAACCAAAGGTCCGAAAGAGAAACTAGACGTTTTACATTTGACGAATATCCCGATGGAACCTTAATGCCATGTAAGCACTCACAAAACACCTTTCTCCTTTCTTGACATTGTGTAACACGCCGGAGGCAGAAAAGTCTTTTTACCATCCGGTTTTACCACGGGCCACAAATCTGGTCGAATATTCCTCTCTTTCATATCAAAACGAACTTTCTGATTGTCTTTCGTCTTTCCGGGTATATTTAGCAAAGTCCCAATTATAGCATCACAAACATTTTTTTCAATGTGCATCACATCGAGACAATGCCTAACCGATAAATCTTTCCAATAAGGAAGATCCCATAGTATAGACACTTTCTTCCATAAAACACCCTTTTTAGAGACGGACTTGAAGCCCTTGTCGTATCTGGTGTCAACATTTTTAATCCGTTCATAAACCTGTGATCATGTCAAAGGTGTACGAGCTACTCCTTCCTCGGTGTACCCATTAATGAACTCCTTCTTCTTTTTACGGTAAGGGTGATATCGACTAAGGAACTTCCGGTACCCTAGATACACATTTTTCCTATAATTTTTCAAGTAGGCGGGTTTCATGTCTTCTTCACATATAGGGCATGCTTGTTCTCCTTTGGTTTTGTACCCAGACAAGTTTCCATATGCCGGGAAATCATTTATGGTACAAAAAACCATAGCTCACAAGGTAAAGTTTGAGTTGGTGTATGCATCGAACATTGGAACACCTTCATTCCACAGTAATTTTAAATCATCAACAAGTGGAGCCAGATACACATCTATGTCATTCCCAGGTTGCTTAGGCCCGGAGATGAGGAGTGATAACATGATATACTTGCGCTTCATACACAACCATGGAGGAAGATTATAAATTGCTAGAAGAACCGGCCATGTGCTATGTTGACTGCTTAGAGTGCCATACGGATTCACACCATCTGTACATAAAGCAAGTCTCGGATTCCTAACCTCCTCACCAAATTCAGAATATTTCTTATCAATATTTCTCCATTAAGGAGAATCAGCAGGATGTCTAAGGAGTCCATCTTTCTTCCTCCCTTCCGCATGCCACCTCAGACTTTCTGCTTCCTTCTTTATCGAAAACAAACGCTGAAACCTAGGTATTATCGGAAGATACCACATAACCTTAGCTGGTGGGCCCCTCTTAGCCAAATTTACCCCTTTACTCTTGTAACGAGATGCACCGCACTTTGGACACTCATCCAAATTTTCATGTTCATTTCTGTAAAGCATATAATCATTTGGGCAAGCATCTATCTTGACAGCCTCTAAGCCTAAGGGACACATCAATTGTAACACCCCCAAATTTACCCCATTTGAAAGTATTACTGCCGATGACCTCGGACGTAAACCCCAAAGTCACCCCAGGCTTTTCCAAACGACATCACTGTCAAAACACAGTTACAATACCCAAATCGTAACTTTTATTAAACCACATGGTCGCGGAATGTGAACACCATTCCAAAAACGACCCAAATACATCAGAAATGCAATAGCGGAAGTCTTTACAAATTAAATAAATAAAACACAGCGGAAGTCTTTACAAATGCAGCGATAATACAATTGTCGAAAAAAACAAAACACCGTCCATCCTCATAGTCGCTCTAGCCTCTTCAATCCTGCAACTGTACCTGATGTGCCGAATCAAACGGATGACACCAGCCCACATGCGGAGAACAATTAACGTGGGTCAGTATAATGAAAGACTGTGCAAGGGTACAAAGCAGATGGTTCTAAGTAGACATATTAGGTTAAACTCTTCGTCCCTCGAATAAAAAACCGAGTACGCTAGTCAACCTCCATACTCTACTAGAAAACAACAACAACAACAACAGATATGATAAAGATTCTTGAGACCAAGTCTCACAGCAATCGAACAAAGAGAGACTCCAAAGAAGTTGAGCCTTAACGGAAATATGATGACAAATGTTGGGAAACATAAACAAAACACACACAAATACCACATCGCATACACACGACCTAAGCTAGATGAACTCCTAGCTGCACTAGCGTTACGCTGCACTACTCGCCAAGGTTCATTAATTAGGTTCTCTCGGGCACTTATCTGAATTAAATGACCACATACACACACATCACGTTATAAACTTTTAACCTATACCTCCTGTCGCGCAGGACTCGGAATGGAACTCACGGGATCCAAACCTCTAACATCTCATCGAAGAATGAACCTCCCAGGATCCAAACCTCTTACTATCGCATGGGTCTCAGCTGCCCTTAACAGTCATAAAGAAACGCACATGGAACTCACAGGATCCAGGCGTTCCTACGAATACTCGTGCTAACTAACAGTTAAACACACAACAATCACACAAAGGACCATCACGACCCAACCTGAACAACTATCACCCTAGATTTATCAATCTAAGCACACACAATAAAATCACATCAAAGTCCCTTACGGCCTTCACCTGCACAATAACTCTATACTAGCGTCGGTTCTAGCAGAATATACAACCTAGTAATAATATCTTCTTTTAAACACATAACGTTATCAAAACAATTCCCAACATAATTCACAATCATCCCAAATTATTTAACAACAAAACAATTGATAAATAATTGAAATATGGAATGATGAACAAGAGAGAACCGCCACTTGCCTTAGATCCGACAAGATCGAACAAAGCCGAGTAACGTCTAGTTCCTGGATCTGAAACTGGAGCAGATCTTGGATATTAAATCCCTAAGAAATGGCCCATAACAAGACCCTAAGTTAGATTCAATACACTTATATATGAATCTAAAAGAATACGAAAATAAATCAAAGGAAACGAGCCAAGCCCAAAGCCAAACCACAAAACACACCTTCGGACAAGCCTTGCCGCGGGTGCGGTGAGGGCATGCCGCGGGGTGCGGTGGAGTGCCAGTGGCCAGCTCCGAACAGAGCAACAATGGAGAATTCTTACCCAAACCGATTTGTTTGCCTTCGATTTGTCTATGGTTCGATCTCCCAATACCACAAAGCTTCACACAACACTCAAGAGCTTCTTCTAACACTCAAGAGACCTCTCGAATCAAGCTCAAACCGAGCGAAAATGGAGGATTTCAGAGGAGAAAAACAGAGAAAACAGAGAGAAGAAGAAGGAAGAAGAAGAGAGCTTGAGCTCCGGGTTCACCTCCCTTTTATAGCCCCAAATCCAAGCTTCATCTGAGGGGACAAGGGCACAAAGGCAAAGCCACTTGGGTGCCCACTTGCCTGCCCAAAAATAGACGCAACAGTCGCCACTTGCGCGAGGAAGACAACCGACTCTGTTTTCTGGCCTTACCGCGGGTGCGGTGACACTGGCGCCGGGTGCGGCCACGGCAAAAAATACTTAGTCTTATCCGAATTCACTTTGGGTTAATTTCCTTAAACACGGGTTAAATATATTCGCACACTAACGATACATTAACCCCAAAAACACTTCAACTGTATTATATAATGCTCGGAAAATTTTACAGAGCTCAGACCCTTTACAGAAAGTCCGAAACTCCCTGAATTAAATCTGTCTAGCAATACGGGCATAAGAAAAATTCAAAATACCCTTAAAAATTACGGGATATTACATCAATTTCCTGGCATAATAAGTAGAGGTAGGCATCTCATTGTCTTCTGGTAAAAATTCACCTAACCATTCCAATAAGGTGTTGAAACTTCCATCAGTCCAACCAGAAGCACATTTCAAGTTGTAAAGTATTGACACACCCTCTAACTTGCTAAATTTTGTACACCCGGGATACAAGGGAGTCTCTACAGCCTTTGATACTTGTTCGAACATCTGAGGTCGTTCGTTCAAGTGATCTCTCACCCCATCCATCATCCCATTCATTTCATCATCTTCCTGGTCATCATCATCATCCATCTCATTATTCTCAGCAATATCATCATCACTATCATCAATGTCTACCCGAACATCAAACTCATTGACACTAGAACTTGGACGTTCAGGTATTTTTTCACCATGCCAAAACCAAACATGGTAATCTTCTTTGAAACCACGATGAAATAAATGACCCTCAATCTCATCAATATCAGCAAACCGCCTTATATTCTTACAATCACGGCATGGGCAGTAGATTTTTTGGGCTTTCGTACTCCGTTGGTGTGCTAAAGCACATCTAATGAACTCCTCAACCCCACTAAAGTATTGTGTCGTAGTATGGTCACCGTACATCCAAGGACGACTCATTTCTAGTAATAAATGCAAAATAACATGCAAGGAATTAAGATTAAATACTCATTTCTAGTAACTATCCCGCCAAGGGCCTAAATAGATAATAATACGCAACCAAGCAAGAAAAACTACAAACTCAACTATCCCGCCAAGGGCCTAAATTATGAATTCTATCCCGCCAAGGGCCTAAATTATGAATTCTATCCCGCCAAGGGCCTAAGGAATTAGGTTAGAAGTATTACATTGACCCAATATCGATCCTTCAAGGCAATGCCCTTATCAGCCTGCAGAATGTCATACTCGTTTGCACTGGTTTTACATTCCACTGCCCGATCCTACAACATAAATAAGCTAAAATCAAAGTTCCAAATTTAAAAACCTCCCCAATTCCGAAATTAAATACTTAAAACACAATGATTGCATCAGTTCAAAGCAAAAAAATATGTTCATACCTGACTTGGCTTGAGAAGAGAACGGACAAGGAAAGGGGATGTGAACATCGAGGGCGCAAAGGATGTTCATACCTGACTTGGCTTCGAGTGCGTTGAAGTATTATAGGGAGATCGGCAAAGGGAGTATTCGAGGGAGCTCGGCGAAGGGAGATGAAGTCGGAGCTCGAGAAGACGGAGCACGGCGAAGACGGAGATCGATGAAGTCGGGAAGACGGAGCTCGGCGAAGACGGAGAAGATCGATGAAGTATGGAAGACGGAGGAGATCGATGAAGTCGGAGCCGGGGACGATTCGGAGGAGGATACGAAGAGGAAAATGGAGGCACGCGCAACTGTTCTTTTCTTTAATTAGGGTTGAGCTTATAGAGGCGGGCCTAACTTGCCCGCCTCAATAAGTATTATACTCGGCTCCGAATAATGGTCTAATAGAGGCGGGCCTTACATGTCCGCCTCTATTGGACATACTTGTTGAGGCGGGCTTTTAGAGGCCCGCCTCAACAAGTTTTAATTGAGGCGGGCTACTACACCCGCCTCAATTAGTTAGCATTAGAGGCGGGTCCAAGCCTGGCCCGCCTCTAATACTTTAGCGGGAAATGTTTTTCCGAATACTTGTTGAGGCGTATATTATTTTGCCCGCCTCAAAAGAATTTTTTGAGGCGTATAAATTAATTATCCGCCTCAAAAACCAAAAAAAAAGTGATTGCCTAAGTCGTTGTTGATGCGTTTTGAACTATGTACGCCTCTAAAAGGGAGCCTCAAAAAGGGTTTTTCCACTAGTGAGTGTTTCGGGAACAAGGAAAGTTATCCCAAGGAACATTGCAGCAAAGGATCTCAGTGGGAACAAAGCTCTATCAAGTGCTTTGTTACCTCTAAAGGAACTGAAGTGACGAACCAGATCAAAACTGCAAAAGGAAGGAAGAAGGAATCCAGCGTGTTGAATTAAGGAAACAAATCAAGAAGCACACGCGATATAGGATGAAGAATTCGGCTCCAAGGATCAAGCCGGATTACGAAGATACGGAGAGAGAAAACCCGATTGTGTTATCTTAGGAATCTTTCCTAAGATAAGGCAAGTGGAGAGAGAAGAAGAATATCCTTTCGATTGGATTAATTAAGGAACTCCTTCTTAATTAATATAATCGGTTGGGATATTATTCTTCCAACAAAATCATATCTTTTGTAATCCGATTTTAGTAAATCTTATCTTGTTATGATTAGGGTTTAGCCAAAGTTGTATTTAAGTGAAGTGAGGATTCATTTCTTAGTACGGCTTTGAACGACGAAAAGAAAAGAAAAGAAAAGAAAGAGAGTGAAGTGTGGGTGAGTCTTTGAGAGTTGAGTTCGATTCATCGTTGTAGAAGAGTCTTCGAGTCTAGCTGGTTGTTTAGAGGTCGAAGTCCAAGATACAAGTGTAATCGAGCAAGAGATTAATAAGACAAGTACGCACTTCAAAATCCTCTCAAGTGAAAGCTTGAAGGTAGTGGTTTTTCCTTGAGAAGCTAGTTTTGCTAATCAGGGTTTCCACTATACATCGTGAGTTCGTTCGTTATCTTTCTTGCTATATTAATATGTTATGCCTTCTGTGGGAACAAAGCTTTTGTTCCCTCAGACGTAATTCTAACGATCCAACAATGCATATGTCATAGCCAGGACAAGCATGTAATGGCCTTAAACATGCACATGTATTGGCCTAAAACAAACACCAGAACAATACCCTAAACCTGCACATGTATTGGCCTAAAACATGCACATGTATTGGCATAAAACAAACACCAGAACAATACCCTAAACCTGCACATGTATTGGCCTAAAACAAACACCAGAACAATACCCTAAACATGTACATGTCATAGCCAGAACAAGCATGTAATGGCCTAAACCTGTAATGACCAAAACACCAGAACAATGGCCAACATGAATATTCATATTGAATATGCAACAGAAATACAAGGACAATAGTCTAGTCAATTCACTCAATAGCCATAAATCACAAGTTTCATGAGCATAACTACCATTTCAAAAGCATAAATGCCATGATTGTATACAAACACTACTTATAAAACATAGAAAATACAATCTTGGCCAACAATGCCCATACAAAGAACAACAACCTCCTAATTTGTTTATCCTTAGCCTTCCATGCTTCTTCATGCTTCAGGTTTTTTGCTTCCAATTCTTTCTTTTGATTTGCCAATCTTTGGATTATGTTCATTGCATTTGTCTCGAATGGAGCATCGATCCACTCAAAAAAATCACAGCCTTTGGAGCCATTTGATGTATATGATGAACAACCCAGAAACCTCCTTCCGTAGTTTCTCGCAGTATGAGCTGTATACATCATTGGCCTTAAATTGCACTCGCAAACTATGCCACCATTATATGAAGGGGAAGATTGGGATGACATTTTCCTGCAACTAATAACATAAACAATGTAAACTTACTACTTCAAATGAAGTTTACAAATAGAAACCTAAACCTGACTCCAATTGATTTTCCTAAATCAATAATCAGAACCCTAAACTTGACTCCAATTGATTTTCCTAACAATTCGACTAACAATACAATTGGGTAAGAAATCCCTAATTCGACTAACAATACAATTTTTCTACAGAAATTGAACGACCTAATTCAAAAAGAGATATTCAACTAATTTGACTAGTGAATTCCCAAATTCGAAAAACCCTAATTCGGAAAACTCAAATTCCACTAATTCGACTATCCAATTCTTCCCAAAATGTTTTCCAATGTATAAAAATTGAAAGACCTAAACTGAAGAATGAAAATTCTTACTCAATTTGCAGAATCGTCTTCGTGTCTTCTCCTCAGCTTTGTCAATTCAACCTTTGCTGCTCCTCCTTCAACATTGCTCAGCGGAGAAAAAAAATGGCCTTTTCCCCGATACAAGCCATCAAGCTAAAGAAAGAATCGAGCTCAATTTATCGTCAAAATATCATCTCCTAAACGATATATCATCTACTACAAAATGACCATAAATGCCCCTAATTTTTTAAAAAAAAAGTGAGGGCAAAAGGGTCAATTTATACACTTAAACGGAAAATTGGACGACAGAGGGGTATGGGTGGTTTTGGGTTAACGGAGATAGATATTTGGGTGGTTTAAAATAAATATCGATATAACCGGTGGTTTCGTGTAAATAGTGACATATAACGAGTGATTTCCTGCAAAAAACCCTTTCCTTAATGTTAATTATAATGAATCTATAAGTTAATATGTAATATTTCAAATTAAGCCAATTTAATATTACGGATATTTCGCCTGGTAACCCAGGGATTTGACGTTATTTACACGTAATACTAAAATTTAACATATTTCATGTGGTAACCTTGAGGTTGATATAAAATTTTCCAAGTACCCATTTCCATTAAAATTAACTTGAATCATTAACTTTTAAAAAAGAAAATGACAAATAAAAATATTGTAGGTACTGTACCATAAACCTTGTTCGTAGAGATTTTTTTGACAGACAAAGAACTTCGACGTCTCTGTTGGAGAAGACAACCCCACGCCGATGTTGTGCAAAGACAAATCTTGGGGAGACTGATGGTGACTACCAGCATTAGTTCAACCATTCCCACAAATCTTGGGGAGACTGATGGTGACTACCAGCATTACCGCCGGGAGGAGAAAAGCCACCTTCTTCATCGTTAGAGTCCTATCTTTGCATTCTTGGGTAAGTATCAACAGGGAATGTTGTCCCCCATCTCGCTACTTCCACCTTTGGTATTCTCATTAAAGACAACATGGATGCTTTCCTTAATTTTGCGAGTGTGATAACAAGTTTTTTGTCGTTCTAAAAACTGCTATGCAAAATATTCAAACAAACCTTAAACCGTAGTCCTAGGTAAGTACGGGTCAAATCCACAGGGAGACGGATCTATCTTAATATGCAATTCGTATGTCAAACCAAAGCAACCAAATGGGGGTTTTGTGAGTTTAAGTAATCTAAGCATGCAAAAGTAAACAAGGTAATAGTTGATGAAATCAGTAATGGGAAAATCACTTAGTCAAACAACATCCACTATTCGTATGACAAGTTGATCATAGATACTCATTCAAAATCTCATGCAATGGTGATTCCAATTCCTTTTCAGATATAACTAATAGCACAATCAGATACTATTAGCACTAACTAATTAAACAACCCTGAAACTATCAAGATTCAGTTTAACAGCAGCTTTACGGATATGAGTATAGTTGGATACAAATCTAGCATAAAACAACCAGCTTTTATCCTAGAATGTAATCAATTATCTTCTGCATAAGACTAGCACAACCAATTACTAATACGATGCAGTTGTTACTCTGAAATAGATATGCTCAACCAGTAACAATCTAAATCTAGCAATCAATCAATAACAATAAACCCTAGTTGCATTCAAATAGAGATTATCAATATCAATCATAAACAACTTAAGCAAGAGAAGAGATAAAAACCATGCAATAGATTAAGAATGAGAATCTTATAACTGAATCAAAACGAAAGCTTCAGCGTCTGACTAAGCCAAGGAAACTTAGTTTTTCATAGGTTTGTAGCAAAAATTCCAAAACTTTAGAATGAACGAACGATTCCTGAAACTAATTCACTAGAGAGTGTTTTAACCTAATTCTAAAAAGTCTGTAAAAATAATTAATAGAATGATAATAAAATAATGACAAAGATAAGCAAATCAAATCCGTAACAAACGAATTGACTTACTTCCTCCAAGTTGGCCCATCTCCAGCACATCCTCGGCCCAATTTCGGCTCATCAGCGCGGCCCAATTTCGACTCATCAGCGCGGCCCATCACATACAAGTGCCAGCACGCTGATGTCATGGTGATGACATCACTTTATTTCATTCCAACATTCAATTCTCGTGGCTTTACTTCACGTGGGCTCCAGCCATTTCATTTGGGCCTTTTCATCTTATCACGGCCCATCTCCAATATCATCAGATCGCTGACGTCGTGGCGACATCATCGCCATCTCTTTCCAGCTGCTTCACGTGGGCTTAAGTTCAATTTGGGCTTCTTATTTTAATAGTTGCTGGTTCGTCTAATTAACTTAATGGTCCACTTATCAGCTTAACACAATCAGCCATTTAAATTCCGCGAACAAGTCCATAAATCCGCTAAACTCGATAAAATACCTGAAATGTCATAAAAACTTGTGTAGACATCGAAATCCAATAAAAGTACAAAATAAACTAAATACGAGAAATATACATATGCAAACTACCTAATTTATGCCTAAATGCATGCCCTAAACATATATGAAATGAATGCTATCAAATTTCCCCAAACTTAATCCTTGCTTGTCCCAAGCAAGTACATAACTAATGAGTCCACAAAATATGCAACGGCTGTTTCAATCCAAGAACAAATGAGCAATGACCATGAAAACCCAAACAAATGACAAGTCCTGTCATAGCATGCTTCTCAATCAAAGACAAGAATGTAGTTAGTTCCTCTACTCTAGACCTCACCAAGATAATAAAGTTGCTCCGCTCATGTGTTTTTGGTATGTGTTTCTCTCAATTATCATCCTTGAATGTTAACTACCATAAGCTTGAATCAATATCTAGATCTCCACTGCTAGGGACTATACACAAAACACAATCAAGAGACATGCATATAAGGTTATAATAGGGCCAAGGTAAAATCAAAGGACATGGAGATATTTAGGCCATGTGGTGCTAATGAAAAGAATTTCACAAAGAATAATACCAAACATAAATACTCACAAATTCAGCACAACACCTCAATCCACATTACAACTTCTCATTCTTAACTTCTTTCCTTCTTCTTCTCTTTTTTTTTTTTCTTCTTGTTTTTTTTTTTTTTTTTGTTTAAAGAAGGAGGAAGTACATAATATCCAGAATGATACAATCTCTATAAACCACATACTAACCAACAACATATGCATTTGATGCAATTCCCCCAAGCTTAGCTCATTCCACACTGGCAAGATTCAATTCAATTCCCTGGATGGGTAAGATAAATATAGGCTCGGATTGCTTTTGTGGAGCTTCCAAAGAAAAGGCTTTAAGGCTAAGATTGGCTTCAAGCAAAGGGAAAAAATATACAAGGTAGTCAAGGGAGATATGGGCTCATAAAGAAAGACAATGTCTCAATCAAAATATCATGCATAAAAGTCTAAAAATGCAGCCTCGAAGAGATATTCATGCGAGTTCTAGAGATAACAAACAAGGAGATTCACACAAGAAAATTAGAGGACTTATGCAATTGTAGTCCAAGAAAGGCTAACAAGCTCACTAGGACAATTTTGTCTAGAGTATTGGTCCTAACACATCTTAATCCAAGTCCACATCTCAAGTCCTGTGTCATAAGTTGGAATAATCATATCATGCTCATAATGTAATTGCAATCTCAACAGCCAAAACATATTAAGAGGATTCATGAATAATATACCATTATAAGAACCCACAAAAGATTAAACATGGCTTCATATCAAGCATCCATAATGCGAAAAATGCAATGCAAAATGAACTTAAAGGGAAACTAACAATAACCTAGAGATTAAGATTAAAATGAACTTAAAAATGCAACTAAATCTAGGATGAACTAATATGAACATGCAAGTCTACATGTGAATTCCTCCCCCAAGCTTAAATTCTACATTGTCCCAATGTAGAAATAAAAGAAAGAGGAAACAAAACTCACCAAATAAGTCAGACATTCAGGCAACTTCAAATAGACATCATGAGTGATCGGCGGACTCTTCGAAGCAATCGGGAAGGTCATAAAAAATCCAGCAGCATCCCATTTGTAATTGGACCTATCCGAGACAAGCAAAACGAGAGCACACACCATAGGCAGGAAATAGCACTGTCAGGAGTAAAACAAGTAGGTACAAGACCATGTAAAATTGCACAAATCTACTCCTAGCGACAAATTAACATCCCAAATAATAACTAGTAAAGTCCACTGGACAGTAGATGGGAAGACAAATAACTAGACACAGAAAGTTTAGGGTTCAACTACTAATCCCACAAGTCAAACAACAACAACAACAAAATCAATGTGTAATCCCACCCAACATCAGTCTAAGGTAAGAAAAACGATCAAGCAAATACCATGCCATCAGCGAATTAGAGCCAAAAAAACAACACAGGGGGCGCAAGCACATGCAGGTCACAAGTGCGGAAATATCGGGCCACTCACAAATTCGATGTCATCGCCGGATCTAGGTGCGGGGCATGGAAAGAGCGGTGCAGTGGGCTCGGCTTGGATCTGGGCGCGGACCTGGCTCCGTCTCGCCGGCGGCTGGACTGGGGATTCACCGGAGGGTGGTGTGGTTTGGAGGGTTCGGAATGGACGCGCAGATCTGGGCTCGGGGTGGTACGATTTGGACTGCGTCTCGCCGGCTGCTGGGCTCGTGTCGCCGGAGGGTTCGTGAAGAGAGACGAAGATGGAGTGAAGGTGAGGCGAAGATGGAGAGATGAAGGTGAGAGAGATGTGCTGCCGCTGTTCGGAGGGTAGGGCAAAGGGAAACAGAAGGAGAACGAAGGGAAAAGAAACAAAGGAAACGAAGATCTGAGCAAAAAAAAAAAAATTGATAAATTGCGGCGGTCGCCGTAAGAAGTGCGGCGGTCGCCGTAAGGAGTGCGGCGGTCGCCGTTCGCAAGTCGTGGCCAACTTTCTTCGCGAGGCATTTATGGCGGGCGCCGTAAATTCCGCAGCGGGCGCCGTGAACACCATCTTCGTTTTTTCGCGCTTCCTGCAGGTTAGTTCGACACAGAAAAGAAAAACTAAAAGGAAAAACAAAAGAAAAGACTAAGGGAAAGGGAAATAAACTAACTAACCTCGGGTTGCCTCCCGAGTAGCGCCTTAGTTAGTGTCGTTGGCTCGACATAGTGCTCAACCTCTTCAACTCGGGTTGCTCCTATCACTTGAACTCCTGAGGTCTATATCAGGGGGATGCCGCTTTGTGTGCTCCATGTTGAGCCTTTCGCCCTTGCTTGTGCACTTGCTGATGGGTGGACCGCTGTTCATATCTATGAATTCACTTGCCATCTTCAGGAACGGTCTACCCAACATCTCAAGGGCTGTATGTATGTCCTGCCCCGTATCCAGCATGTAAAAATCTATCACCTGAATTAAGGCCTCCTTCTTGTGCTTCCCCTTTGATTTCTTCTTTATATTGCCTAGCGCCCTTAAAAATTCTGTATAGCGAGGGATACTGTTTGTCAATGTGACCAAAGGAACGGTTTCTGCGCAGTTACGGAAGGCCTCATAGATTTCATTGTTGTTCTTCAGCCTTTGAGTATCTTGTAATGCCTCAGGGAAGGGTGCAACGGGTTGCAGCGCAATGAGAGGGGAGGAGTTTAGACGCACATACTCATCATAGGCAGCCTCGAGAGGGTCGGGGGCTGCCGGGGCGTTTTTTAGAGGAACGAGCGTCGCAGGATCGTTTACGGGATCGCGGCTCTCCTCCTCTTGGTCGTTGAATTCCTCCAGTCCCAAAAAATAATCTTCTTCAGAAAGCACAACGCGGTCCAAAATATCGTCTGGAATACTCATCTCCTCTGTGGGTGAACCGAAGTCAAGGTATACCTCATGCGGTCTCGGAGTTGTCGACTCTTTTGCTTCAAGTTTACTCACCACTTGAGAGATCTGAACAACCTGCCTTTCCAAGTTCTGAATGCTAGCTATTGTAGTTTCTTGGAATTGCAATGAACTCTTACTCAACTTAGCAATGTTCTCATTGAGATTGATGTTGCTCTGCATCAGCATCTTCATCATGTCATCCATAGAAGGTGAAGGATTACCCTGTTGTTGGTTTGGTTCTGGGTAGAACTTCTGGTAGTCATGATCATATGAAGGGTATTGCAGGTTCCCATAACTCGAATTGGGGTGATATCCCCACCCTGGAGTATATGGGTATGAGTATGGGTCATATCGCGACTCCTGCTGGAATTGGGGAAATCTATCCATCTCTGTAACAAAATCAAAAAGGAAAAACAAAAATCAATAGCACGTGTGTGGACTGATAACAGGTTTTTATCGTTTTAAAAACTGCTATGCAAAATATCCAAACAAACCTTAAATCGTAGTCCTAGGTAAGTACAGGTCGAATCCACAGGGAGGCGAATTCTATCTTAATATGCAAGTTATGCGTCAATCCAAAGTAACCAAAGGGGGTTTTTTGTTTGTTTAATTAATCTAAGCATGCAAAGGCAAGAATAAACTAAAGATGAATGAATTCAGTAATGGGGAAAAGCACTTAGTCAAACAACATCCACTATTCGTATGACAAGTTGATCCTAGATACTCATTCAAAATCTCATGCAATGGAAATTCCAATTCCTTTTCAGATATAACTAATAGCACAACCAGATACTATTAGCACTAACTAATTAAACAACCCTGAAACTATCAAGATTCAGTTTAACAGCAACCTTACGGATAGGAATATAGTTGGATACAATTCTAGCATAAAACAACCAGATATTATCCTAGAATGTAAATCAATTCTCTTCTGTATAAGACTAGCACAACCAGTTACTAATACGATGTAGTTGCTACTCTGAAATAGATATGCTCAACCAGTAACAATCTAAATCTAGTAATAGATCAATAACAATAAACCCTAGTTGATCAGACTAGAAATTATCAATATCAATCATAAGCAACTTAAGCAAGAGAAAGATAAAAACCATGCAATAGATTAAGAACAAGAATCTCACAACTTAATCAAAACGAAAGCTTCAGCGTCTGACTAAGCCAAAGAGGCTTAGTTCTTCATAACGTAGAAATAAATTAGGGTTTCAAGAGATGATGATTGATTGGCAAACAAGCCTTCTTCAACCCTCAAATACTAAAGGAAAATAAAATCTGAAATTAACCTAAAACGAAAGTAATAAAATAATAATAAAAATAATTAAAGGAAATTGGGAATTAATCCCGTCTTCGGCAAAGCCTCTCGTTCTCGGCCTTCGAATTCTCGCTCCAACAGCTGCTCGGTCTCGGTCTAACTCACGAAGTGCGGCCCACTTCGTTCGGCCCAATTCCAATTGCATTCCAGCTGCTTCATCACGCCCGCATCATCTTCCGCTTCCAATTCTTCAATTCTCCAGCTCTCTCACGCGGAATTCTCGGTGGGCCGCTTCTCCTTGCTTTGCTTCACGTGGGCCACGCCTGTTCATGGGCCTTCTTCATCAACTCGGCCCAACAACAATCTCCAATTGCTCGCTGACGTCATGCTCCGTTTCTTCAGCTACAACACGCGGCATTTCACGTAGGCCACTTATTCACTTGGGCCTTTATTTAATTCGGCCCATCAATCACGTGGCTTTTAATTAATTAATTATCAAACTTCGCCCCCATACGCCATGCACATGAATGTGTCTAAATCTACCCGAATGGCACCAATAAAACCTCTAATGACTCTTACTTAAGCCCTACAAAGTAGTGCTTATCATGGACCGTAAGATCCACACAATAGTTGACACACAAATCACACACAAAATAGATTATTGCCTCCCCGGCAACGGCGCCAATTTGATAACAGGTTTTTTGTCGTTCTAAAAACTGCTATGCAAAATATCCAAACAAACCTTAAACCGTAGTCCTAGGTAAGTACGGGTCAATTCCACAGGGAGACGGATCTATCTTAATATGCAATTTGTATGTCAAACCAAAGCAACCAAATGGGGGTTTTGTGAGTTTAAGTAATCTAAGCATGCAAAAGTAAACAAGGTAATAGTTGATGAAATCAGTAATGGGAAAATCACTTAGTCAAACAACATCCATTATTCGTATGACAAGTTGATCATAGATACTCATTCAAAATCTCATGCAATGGTGATTCCAATTCCTTTTCAGATATAACTAATAGCACAACCAGATACTATTATCACTAACTAATTAAACAACCCTGAAACTATCAAGATTCAGTTTAACAACAGATTTACGGATAGGAGTATAGTTGGATACAAATCTAGCATAAAACAACCAGCTTTTATCCTAGAATGTAAATCAATTCTCTTCTGCATAAGACTAGCACAACCAGTTACTAATACGATGCAGTTGCTACTCTGAAATAGATATGCTCAACCAGTAACAATCTAAATCTAGCAATCAATCAATAACAATAAACCCTAGTTGCGCCCAAATAGACGCAAAGCATATAACCTCCTTTGGCTTGAAATCTGTATCAGCAATGTACACATCTTTGAATATGACTCATTTAAGAATGATGTTCTTGGTTTCGCGATCCTTGACATAGCGGTCTTGTGATGTAAAGTCAGTCTTGTTCTTCCCTTGGTCGCAAAGCTGTGCAACACTCAACAAACTGAAACCAAGTTCATGAACTAAACTTACCTCTCTTACCATAATGTTGGAGTTTAGTTTTGTTTTGCTTGCTCCTATGATTTCTCTGCATCTCTTGTCTCCAAGGGCTACGCTCCCTCTGGAGTGTTTGTGAAGTGAGGCGAGTTGATCTTCTTTTTCGGTCATGTGGCACGAACAAGCAATATCAAGTTTGCGGTGATTCTCTCAAATCTAGCTTGGTAAGAGCTCACTTCTTCATTTTCTTCCATCTTGAAGTTGTAGAAGTCCTTCGACTGTGAAATGATCAATTTCACAAAGGTCCTTGCTTTCCATGTACATCTGTTCCAAGGCAAGCAACTTAGCATTTTCCAGATTCACAAGATTGAAGTTTTGCAAATCTTGCAGATTAAGAGCATTGTTGATGAGCATGACAACCTTGTAGTTCTTCTCCATCTGGAGATCCTCTTGATCTCAGATCTTTAACTTTTGCTTCTTCTCAAGATCAGCAATCTCAAGATCCCTAAGGGAGATAATCAACCAGCATTGAAAGTCATGACTTTAGACCCACTTGATGAAGTGAGTCATCCAATGTTGATATTGACCAACGAGCAATAAGGGATGCCTTGAGGAGTTCAAACTAACTTCAACAATGGTAGCAGTCATCGTTACTTGAAAATCTATAAGAAACACACAATCTAAAACAAACATGCTCTGATATCAATTGTAGAATCGAGTGTGTTAGTACAAGAAACAGTTCTACCGTTCCTTGGACAGCGGAATATTGTAATAGAAAACAGAATAATGGACAAAGTTCCTTAGAGAGGAAACTCAATCCCTGGTAGGATTTCAAATGTCTACTTGTGTTATTAATCCTGAAATTACAATCAAACAAGTCGTATCTTAATCTAGTTTACCCTTAGATATTTAGACTTCTTATTGTAACGTTCCTAATAACACCTAAGACAATCAAACCCTAACAAGTATTCAACTCACCAAAGTCTCGTCCTTGTAAGCTCTTCTCCTTCACGGAATGCTCAAAGCTCTGTCAAAATGCCGTATTTGCTTGTGAAATGAAGTAGACGACTTCCTTTCTTATAGTCTAGAAATCCTAAATGATTTACCCTAGTTTTACTTAAGAAAAATAAAATAATCCTACACAATCTTTTCTTATCCTTTCCAACAATAAGATCTTCAACAACTCTATCTTTTGCGGCCCAAGTCGTTTCTTCAAAATATATTTCCATAATTATGAGATTCGACAAATTGTAAGGGCGACAGCGCGCGAGTCTCTTCGTTCCTTGGTGATGTTTTTTTTTTTTTCCTGTTCAGAAATGTGCGCCTTCATTTCTTGTTTGTTTCAGTGCATTGTTCTATTGTTGACTTTTCTGTTCCTTTCAATCTCTATTTTGATTCATCACATGGTTTTCACCATTTCTTTAATTCATCTGATTCCTATAACTCATAGTCATATTAAAAAACATTGATTTTATCATCATCAAAACTAGAGTAAACATTATTGTTCCAACACATTCAAACAAAAGAAAGTGCTAGTTTCAAACTCTAAAATTAATGCTAGAGCAACAAATGACAAGACGGGGAGTTAGTTGGTGAGGGTAAGGTGCGCTCGAAGATGTAGGATCCCGTCTATCAGAAACTCGCTCTCGTAACGCATCAACTCGGCCCACGTCATTCCAAACAGGTCCCGACGTCCTTGTCCCGGGCCCACAGTTAGAGTATAGTTGTTGGCATTGGCCTGCCTGGTGAATTTCTTGGAAGACTTTTTCATCACTGCAAATTCAAAATGTAAAGTGCGAATTTCTGAAGGTTCCGTCACTCTCACGTATAGACCAAAGTTCTCGGTGCGAAGTGCGTACAAAAACAAACGTTGTCCGCCTAAGCAGAATGGATGAGAGTGGAGCTCTTTTGATAGGAATAGATCTTCACTCTTTAGGTCAAGGTAGACAACACAGCTAGGCTGAGCAAATTCAAGCTGCACCACCTTAATAACCCGATACTTGTAGACCCGTCTTGGGAAAGGACTGCATTTAGTGGTGGTGGATAGGACTTGATCCTTGGAGATTAGTGCATTGAGCATGAGCTTCGACCCTTGAACAGAGTCAAATTCAGAGAAACCAACTACTTCCTTGAGCTTCAAGCTACTCATGTTCGCTAAACATATGAATTGCAGCAAGCGCTTGGTGAGGACTTCTCGGCGCTCTCCCAATTTGGGATAATGTTTACGAGCCCACTTCAATATAAAGTCAAAAACAGCATCTTCTGAATCCACCTGGAGACCATCACTCCCAAGAACTATCTCTATTGCACAAAGCGGCAAACCCATCGCCTCTTCTTGGGACCTTCAAGAAAGGCAAGGTATGAATTCATTCAAATCCGGTTGTAAATGGTAAACTGTGTGCAAAAGACATATTACTTACGCTGTGAAATCCCTATAATGGGATGCAAGATACTTCTTCGCAGTCGCATTTAGTATTTTAACTACTTCACCTTCAATTACACTTGAAGGAAGCCCAAGATAGAGAAGTGCAGATTCTGTTGACATGGGCAACTTAAGCAACAAGTCAACACAGTATCTCACACAACAAGTAACCTCAAACTTGTCTGCAGCCATCAACACATCCACCAAATCAGAGGCCGAAGTTGCACATATAGGATTGCCATATATGAACTTCAGCAGGTCCATCAAGGCTGCTTCCTCTGTTCACATAATAAATTTATAATGAGATGATGATTCAAATTAAGGATCGGAGTAATTAACAAAGGGAAAGGATGGGGCATATATATACCAGATGCGTTGATTCTCAAAGTCACTTCATGCCTCTGTTGGGACTCTCTCATGCCATTTTTGAATAACTATATATACCATTAAGCTAGCGTTGGTTAAGAATAGAAGAAACATTACAAAGAAATTAAGAAAGTTGTTACCTTGTAGAAAAATGGACTTTTTGCAGCTAGAATGAGAGAATTTATGTGCAACTTCTTGAGTTTCAAATCAGTACCACCACATTCTAAACTATTTTCATCATCAAGTAAAAGAAAACAGTTGAGAAATTTCTTGAACCAACTCATGTTGGAAGGCAAAGCTGATATGATCTCAAGACGCAGGACCCGATCCGAGAAATCGACGTCGTTAAACCCAAACCCGATATTTCCTTCCTTTGCAGTGGAATTTCCCATCTTCAATCTATGTTGCCTTGTTACCGAATGCAAATAGCAGATGTTTTTTGCCCAGCAGTAAAACGGCAGAAGACAGAATGGAATGAGAATTGGTTTTGGCATAAAGTAGTCTAAAGTGGATTGCAGCGACCTTTCTTCTTCAGCCCTCGATCCCTTCATTTGCCAAGTTCCAAAGCACCAATTTACTTCCTTTCCCTTACCGATAGTATCCTCCATTTTTCTGTTCCCGGAAAAATTCAGATTTCGTAATTTGGTAAATGAAAGGGCGATTCATTGGTGTAAGTAATAATGGCTTTAATGCCTCGTTGAAGTCGTGACTATTGCTTGATTTTTGTTAAGCGGGAGGAACAGTGATACATTATCACTGACACTAAGTGTAAATGTGTGTAGGATTTTAAACCAATAGACTTTAACCACCTAAGACTTTTAGTCATTTTCTTTCTGCTTTATTTTTCTAGTTTTTGGAGAGTCTTGAAACTCTCGTTGATTGCTAACCCTAATAAATTAATTTAACATTAATTGCTTTTTTTTTGTCAAATTAATTTGATAATGTCTGATTAATGTTATTGAGAAGCCCTCGAGCCAATTTGATGTAATCTCCATAGCCAGATCTACATCAGTAGAAGCGTGAGAGCTTTCGTGGTGAGAAGAAGAAGACAAAGTAGTGCTCGTAGACGATGGAGCATGAGCAGAGGAGGAGTGGGAGGACTGGTACTTGTGGAGTTGCAGAGATAACCCTCAGCCTTGTCAAGATATTTTCTGAAGCTCTTCTTTCCGAGCGCACTTGACGTAGTGCTTGGCAGCGCCCAAGACGTGAGCGGTGGTGCCGGAGACTCTGCCTTTGTTGATCTTGTCGGATTCGGACATGGCGGACTTGGCGGCACTGGCTATGAGTTTGACGCTCGACATCAAATCGGAGGTCGACGACGGTGGACGTGAAGGTGGGGCTTCTCGAATTGGTGGTGGATGGTGGATTGTCTGGCAGCGGTGGCCTTGATTGCTTCCATTTGAAGGTGTACACAACAACAATTGTGTGCTTTTGCGGGATTCTGCTCCAACTCAAGTGAGGAAGAAGAAAGAAGATGAATACCAGCCTTGTCTATGGCGCCATTCCCTTTAGATCAAGCAAATTTTATAAAGTATTGAGACCCATATGTGAAGAATAGAAAAAGAAGAAGATAAATTTCAGAAATGTGAGAGAGAAATTGAGAGGTTGGAGATGAAGACTAAAAAAAGAACTTTATTTACTACAATTACCTAGGTGCAGTCTGCACTCTGAAGAGATGATAATATTACATTTATAACCTTTTATGTGTAAGAATTCTTTCTACACTAAGGGTCCGTTCGGTAAGTAGGAAGCTGAAGTGAGTTGAAGTGAGTTGAAGTTGAAGTAATAGCTGAAGTTGAAGTAGTAGTTGAAGTTGAAGTAGTAGCTGAAGTTGAAGTTAGGTAGTTGAAGTGAAATTTGAGGCGTTCGATAAACCAAATTTTTAGGGGTTGAAGTAATAAAATTGGGGTGTAAAATTACTAAAAAGGGTATGAAATTTTAGGAATTTGGGGATACATGTGCCCTTCACGTGACTTAACCTAAATGTATTTTGCTTCTGTGCATTGGAGTTGCCCCGATACGAACTTCAGATTGGCCCTCCTGTTCATAGCTGCGCCGAATGAGCTTGGCCATTTGCGATGCTGCTCGTTGGTGAAGCTGAAGCATCCTCCTCCTCATAGCTGCTCGGTATTGAGGTTAGTCGCTTCTCCTCTTCTCCTCTTCCCCTCTTCTCCTCTTGTGCTTCGCCGAGGGAAGTCGGCACCAGGTTTCTGTGCATTGGATGCGGGGCTCATTGCCGAGTGCTTCGTCGAGGCTTCCTACTGTCATCTCCAGGATTGCTATATATGAATTGGATACAGTCAACTAGTTAGGGATACAGTCAATTATGTGCTTGTTAGGGATACAGTCAACTATTTAAGATGAACTTGTTAGGAATTGGATTGCTATATAAGGATTGGATTGCTATACATGAATTGGGTTTAACTATATGTGCTTCTCCTCTTCCTACCGAGTAAGATGGACATAGGATTGGTGCCTCATGTTTGATATTTTAGCAGTTTCAACAGGATAATAATTAACATCAATTATCTTGTTCAAGTTTGTCGTGACTATTGAAGTAACCTGCCCCCAACAACAGAGCAAACATTGAATTAGCACTTGAATAGGGATAATTTGATACCTCAGAGTTTGACTAAAAAGCTAACAAACCTCTGCTAACTTGTCAAAGTCAAAGAAACGGTTTGCTGAACCCCTGCTTCCAACTAGCTTAGAAGGCTGTGACTCTGAAGGAACTCCCTAAAACAAAATTGTTGCAAGGTAAATCAAGATCAACCTCATCAAATAAGTTTCATACTTATTGTCCACAAGGTTCATATATAAAGCTTAACTACAGAAAGCAAATATACCTTCTCTCTAACAAACCGGGGGAGAGCAATTGATGCAAGATTGCAGACTGCAGTTTCAGTAGGACTAGTATACTCAATTATCTCAGTGCACAAGTTAGAAGACTTATACTTGGAGCAAGGTTGTTAGGTCTTTGTTTTCATGACTGAACTTATGCTTTACCTTTGATTCTCTTTTGTATTAATGTGTTAATGTAGATGCACAATTTGTGCTGGTTATTATTGGTGCAAAAGAATACTCTGCAGATGCTGATATTTTCCAGTAGTGACACAATTTGTGCTGGTTATTATTGGTACAAAACTGAAAATATGACACAACTAACTAACTAACTATGTCCTCATTTCTTAGATTGGATCAAGAAGTTTACGGAGGTAACTAGGCGGTGTTCCGAACATTGAATTGAAAAAGGTATATCCACAACCCCTAATTAATGTTTACTTTTATTGTCTAGAAGTGTATTTTTTTTTGAATTAGAGCAAGTCTTCAATGTATAAAGTAGATGGCGGAAAAGGTTAAGGGAAAGGGAAACTTAAAGGAGAAGGCCTTTGCGTGGACTGAAGCGCTAACAGTGACATTACTAAAGGTCTGTAAAGAATATCAGGGAAGACATGGATATCAAACATTTGATTGGAATGATATTAAGGAAGGGTTTGAGAAAAAGACGGGGTTGAAGATAAGGAAGGAGTGTGCCAAAAACAAAGTTGAGCATATGAAAAAACTGTGGAGGGCGTGGTCCGACCTACGGTTCAAGGTGACCGGTGCTGGCTGGGATGAAAAGACTGGAATGGTCACCCTAGATGATGAATGGTGGGATAGACAAAGGAAGGTATTTGTTCTTGTTAGCCATTTGTATTGGACATTCTGTCATGGAATAATAGTTTAAATTCCTAGACATTATCATTTATTTTCTAAACGTTGTGATCTCTTATAATTTATTTTATATTATAGGAAAAGGATGACAAGTACAGTCAATTCAGGAAGAAAGGAGTTGCACCAGAGTTAAGTGATTTGTGGGATGACGTGTTCAACCAAATTGTTGCAACGGAAAAGCACGTCGTTTCACCAAGTATGGACCCCAATTCTATTCCTATTTGCATTGGTGATGATGATGGAGGCGACTCAAAGGATTCCCTTGAGTGCACAATGGACAATGATCGCGAGGAAGACGAAGAAGACATGCATGCCATTGTTGCCAGGGTCGATCTTGACCTACCATATGAGCAATGCCTAGCAAGTATACACAAAGAATTGACTGCTCCTACTCCCTAAAAAAAAATCTGTTGGGACATCACAGTCGAAGGGGAAGAGTACTAGGATAACAACATCATCCCAAGTTGTGAACACCAAGCGTAGGAGAAAGCAATCACCCGCAACTACTGCATTCCAAGAACACATGGCCTTGGTGGGGGAAACTAGTAAGAAGATGCTTTCATTGATGGAAGGTGATCTTGGCAGTACAGCTGATGCACAAGAACCCAAAAAGTATGAATATGCAGATATTCTTGTTGTGCTAGAACGCATGGTACGTGATGAACTACTGATAGAGGAGTCTAAATTATGGTGCTTTGCGGTTAGCCAGCTTGCGTTGGAACATAGACGTGAGGTGTTCATGTCCATGCCAAAAGATTCAAACAGGATTGCGTGGCTCCAGTACGAGTACGAACTCGCGTACAACATATATCAACCGTAGAGATTTGTACGAGTGTGGATTTATGTATTTCAACTTATTATGGATTTATGTAATTCAGTTCCAGTACAAGCACAAACTAGTGTGTTTTCATTTAGCAAGGGGTTCTTACGGATTTATGTAGTTTGACGAGACATGTGTAATAACTGCTTCAGATTGCTCCCTCTGCATGGTTTTTCTACTTCAGATTGCTCCTCTGCATGGTTTTCTGCTTTGATTTTATTAATGTTAATGCATGGTCTGATGGTGATGTTTATGTGTAGCAGCACTAATGGGTCTATCTCGATCTCTAGCTGCTAGACAAAAGATAAGACGAGAGAAGCGAAAGAAGTGGATCCCCAGATGGCAGATGTGGTTGGCCTCATGTGCAGATATGTCTACAATATATCATCAAAGGTTTATCCATAAGGTACCCTGTTTTGATTCAGAGTTGACATGGTATTTGTGGATGCGACAGATTATAGATTCTGAATCGGATGTTAGATGTATGATTGCCTTTCGCATGGAGAAACATGTCCTACTAAATTTGTGTGACGAGTTAGAGTCCAACTACGGGCTTAAAGCTTCACGTAATATGACTGTTTTAGAAAAGGTTGGAATTTTCCTATACACAATTGCATTAGGGAGTTCAAATAGAGCTACATGTGAGCGGTTCCAACGATCCGGAGACACGATAAGTCGTGTTATTCACCAGGTGCTGGATGCATTGGTTGGGAGGAAGACCGGGTTTGACGGGCTTGTACGTAAACTTGTACAACCTCGTGACAGAGAGTTCACAAACATTCCTAACAAAGTTTTAAGCAAGGACAGATATAGCCTTTTTAAGGTATTACTTTTTGGGGATTATGTTTTACATTATAATCATGTAGGATGTTTTCCAAGTTAACTGTAGTTACTGAAATAGGGTGTTATTGGATGCATTGATGGGGTGCACATGGAATGTTCGATCCCTGAGGAAGATCAATTCCCTTATCGAGGTCGTAAGGGATTCACGTCGTTTAACGTAATGGCGGTGTGCAATTTCGATATGTATTTCACATTTATTTCCGTTGGGTGGGAAGGAAGTGCCCATGACACTAGGGTGTTCGAGCACGCTTTGAACACTCCCCAGATGAACTTTCCCCGACCCAAAAAAGGTAATTTATCACAATCTGTTATTTATTAAGAATGATTTGTTATTTACATTTTATATATGATTTGTTTGTAGGTAGATACTATTTAGTTGACAAGGGATACCCTGACAAACGCGGATACATGGTACCCTACTCTAAAGTCAAATATCATCAATCCCAGTTCCAGCGAGTGGCCCCGAAAAACATTCGCGAAGGATTCAACCGTGTGCATTCTTCGTTGAGGACGACAATAGAACGATGCTTCGGGGTTCTTAAGAAGAGATGGAGGATCCTAAAAAGCATGCCAACCTACTCAGTTGATACACAAATTGACATAATTATGGCTTGTTTTGCGCTGTACAATTACATTCTCGAGCACAAGCACAGCGATGCAATCTTTGATGACGACGAGGAAGAGGAATGTCAGAGATTTGGACCCGAAGATGAAGGCGAAGATAACAATCCTAAAGGCATGGGTACCGTCCGAGATGCCATAGCAGCACAGATATGGGCCGATAAAAGGAGATATTTGGGAGCAATGTAATTCCAATTTATGTGCCTTTAAATTTGATGGCTGGTTTTTTTCATGATACTACTTGCCTCTGCACTTAGGATGGTTTATTCTACCTTATAAGCATGTAGGAGGGTTTTTTAGACAGCTTGTTGTCAACTAAAAACTTTCAGTTGGTCTTCCCCAGATGAAATTTTGTCTATTTCTCTGCTAGCACTTGCTGCTGTGTGGAACTTTTTAGTCTTTCTTGATAAGTTATGCAGCTGGAATGTTGTAAAGCCAATTTGGATAGCTGTTTTTTTCCTTGGTGAAAAATTGTTTTTTTAGCAGGTGGTGGAAAACTATTTTTTTAGCAGGTGGTGGCATTCTGTACAGAGTGCTATACACACAGGCATATGAGAAATAACGCTCTCGTGACTCTGTTGTAAATATTTTTGGTAGTTAGACTTGGTGATAGGTCCAAATCCTACCCCGCAAGTTACGGGTTCGGTTGTAGTACCAAGGTATCGAACTCAGGGACTATGTAGTAGTATCAATTGTCAGATCAACTAATAGATTAAGTCGTAAGTAAGAAATGTTTGTGGTTTGGTTTCAATGGTAACAAATTGTCAAGTAAAAAGGAAATAATCAGTAGGGAAGAAGCTTCCAAGGTTAGGATCCCCACAATGGTGTTTCGGCAGGTTCTAAACAATATTTGATTAGATTTCAATATGAATGCCAAATGAAGGACCCACTATCTAATGTCAACACTACCTCTTTTCAGACGAATAGTGCATGTACCTTGACTCGACTAGCAATCACTTTCGCACAAAGCTAATCTCATCAAGGTCCATTAAGTTCTGTAAAGATCAATGAACGAATAGAAACAACATTCGCTTTCGCGCTCCGCAGAATCTACTAATCCAAGAATCAATTCGATAGCCAAGTACCACAAGAGGATTAAGTCACTTTTGCACAAATAATTCTCAAGTTCTATCCTAGGGATCTGTCTAGCATCAATCTTCTATTATCATTTTTCTCCTTTCGGTCTCAAATTCCAATAGAAATCCTAATTACGAATCAATTAGGTCATTAAGCATCCTAGGATAGAATCAAATGTCATTCACATATTCATTCAATCAAATACCGCAATCAAACCTACCTAATTCACCATTGGATTCACCCAACCCTAGAAGAGAAGATTTAGCTAGACATGAGAGAAAGAGAGAGCAAATTCATTGAAAGGGACAACATATCAATTGTATTCCAAAAGAGATTCGGTTCACAAACGATCCAATCTAGCAAAATCTCCAAATCTTCAACTAGGGTTTTTAGAGAGACTAAGTTTAGAGCATAAAAAAGTGTCTGTAATTTCGTCCCAAATCTGATAATATAGGGCTGAAGACGTTTCAGCAGAAGGAGAAAAAAAACGTTACGCATGCTGACTCGGTCCACAACTCGGCCGAGTTGTGGACC
Organism: Rheum nobile; assembly: GCA_027886185.1. Taxonomy (NCBI): domain Eukaryota; kingdom Viridiplantae; phylum Streptophyta; class Magnoliopsida; order Caryophyllales; family Polygonaceae; genus Rheum; species Rheum nobile. Next base: position 927,788 of record WOAB01000232.1, on the reverse strand, counting down.
GAGTTGTCGCATGTCTTCAAAGCTGGGCGAAAACTCGCTGACTCGGTCGACAACTCGGTCGAGTTGTCGACCGAGTTGTTGACTGGTGCTTGGTGGGGTGATGACTCGGTTGACAACTCGGTCGAGTTGTAGACCGAGTTGTTGACTGTTGCTTTGCTTCTCTTCACCAGCTCGGCCATGATGACTCGGTTGACAACTCGGTCGAGTTGTAGACCGAGCTGTTGACTGTTGCTTTGCTTCTCTTCACCAGCTCGGCCATGATGACTCGGTTGACAACTCGGTCGAGTTGTCGACCGAGTTGTCGACTGTTGTTCCTTGTCTTCACTAGCTTGGCGGGGCTTCCATTTCGAAGTCTCCTCGTTCGATCTTGGCACTTGTATTCCGACCATGGCGCCATCCCTTCGAGTCGTCCACTCGAGCATCTTTACTGGCAGCCCAAAAATCTTCAAAACGCCTCCAAAATATCCTGAAATCACAACAACGCAAGAGTAGACTCCGAACACTACTAATCCACTAAAACCAAATAAAACTAAAAGAAAAAGGAGCAAAACAAACCTAATCAAGAGAAATAAACATGATCTAAACTAGCCTAAATGCATGCTATCACTTGGCGTTATGAGAAATAACCTATGGGTTCTGCACTCCGTTGGAATCAAATGCATGAGTCTGAGATCTTGATGCCAAGGACTGAGTTGGGGCGGTGAGTGCACAAGTTAGCCCGGATGAGGAGCTCTCGATTAGGCCAGCTACTCCAGCAGCAGATTGGGCACTTGATGGGAGAAACAGATCGTGGTAACATTGTTTAGACAAGGTAGAATAATTTCTGATCTTTGTATCTAAATTATCCAGGTGGGGCGGTGAGTGCATAATTTCTGATCTTTGTAAGCATGCCAAGGACTGAGTTGGGGCGGTGAGTGATATAGGCTTACGTTCTGTTTCTTTCAAGAGATAGGAATGGATCTTTTCGGTGGCTCAAAACTATGCTTCAAGGATTTACAGTAGATACCGAATATATAGATGTAGAAAGGATGTTCAAGCTGCAACAAAACAAGCATATCATATATATTCTGAATTTTTTGATCTAGGCTTCCACTTAAAAGGTGAGGTGGGTTTCTACCTCACAAATAGATAACTAGCTATAAAGTGGAAAAGATTCAATAGCAAAACCACAATTACGCGTAATGGTGGTTTGCATTGCATTTATTAACACAATAATACCATTATGCTTCAAACCATAAAACAAACTAGATACACAACACACTTAAACTTAAAAACGCGTCCTCATAACGTTCCCTAAACAACGACAAAGCATAACGATCTTTTCCCTCTTTTCGGCACCGGTCATCCTTACGGGAAGAAGAGTCGAGCACATAATTCCTTGATGGTCGGAGTCAACGGCGTAGAACGAAACGTGCTAGCACTTGGATTCACCTAAAAATAAAGTTTTCATACAATCAAAAAATCACAAAATGCAATTCTTTCTTGAACACAACAATAATAGAACTCTCGATTGAAGTAACTCACCCTCGTTTTGTTCTCCCACCAATCAGCACCCCCCATGACAACACCAGTTATGGGATCGCAGTGAACGTCGCCCGACCTTTCAAGGGTCTTCCAGTCATTCCATTCCTTCTTCGTAAAATGAAACTTGATCTTCATCAATCTAGTATTAGCCTCTTTGCCAGTAGCACGGTTGAACCGATCTTTGATGTCACCCCATTCGAATTGCGCGGGTTCCCCATATTCAACCTGATATTGTATGCACACTTCGAGCAAAGCTTGAGTGTCATCAATATTCCAAGTCCAAGACATCTTCGATGCTTCCTTTGGTATCCAACGAGCCATTATTAGTACCATGAAGAAAGGAGTTAACCACATATATAAACATATTTAGCATACATTAAAAATTGTAAAATGCCTAACCTTTGTCCTTCTTGTAGCAAGCTTGTAGTTGTTTTCCCTTTAACAAGAGGAGTTCTTGCTTGATTTTAAATTGATGAAAGACAAAGGAAGGATTGGCGTATATATAAGGAAGGAGTGTGTCTTGCTTGGCTATATTAATGTTAAATAGGTAAATAGTTTATGTACTCAATCCGAAACCATTCACATATTTTGCTGGTATATTCAAATATAATAATGCAATTTTATTATAACTAGATAATACACACATATATATATATATATAAAGATAATGCAAAATACACGATAATATAGTCTTAAACAACATACATAGCATCGTACCAACTACATTTGTCTTTTTGACATTACAATGGTCATCCAACTACATGATAATAGCCTTAAAACATATATAATACTGTCATACCAAAATACCCACATAACTCGACACGATAGATACCATAATTATCATACAAAATGATCAAGGCTTTAACTGTATTAATCAGCTACAAATTAGCCTAACGAAACATAAGAATTATGATAATAACCATAAGCGAAATGTTTGCAGCAAAGAGGTTGTCACGGTCCAACGCCAATTGCACGTTTGAAGTGGCAAGTGTAGACACTTGCTCAACCAATTGTTGGTTCATATCGTCCAAGTAAGCCACATTCCCAAGCTCTTGTTGAACTTCACGAGTAAGATCTTCAATTTTGTTTACGTTCGAGTTGACTTCATTTTCAAGCTCCACGACATGCTGACGCAGCCCCCTAGCAGCATCTTGCATCAACCGTACACGCGGCGAGGTTTCGACCCCATTAATGAGGTCATCAAACCTTGAAGTGTCATATTCCTATTAATGAAATGATATTAGATAATTTAGATGCAAAATTATCACATGTGTATACTAACTACTATGCTCATAATAGAGTATATGCAGTGTCAGGCAATCACATGCAATTTTTATGGGCATCAAATCAGCTTTTACCATAGGCATGAATAGGAATCAAGTACATTGTGTATGTTTGTCACCCATAGGATTTATTACGATCGTCACATGCGTATAGTAGAAACTGAACTGCATTAGAAAAGTGCCTCAGAATACTCAAAAAACTGTAGAAACATGCAGAAAACTCATTCTGACAACTCATCAAATAGCACTGTCTGTGCAGAGCAAATTACATCCACAAAACTCATTCAGATTTATGGCTACTGCTGTCCACAAAACTCATTCAGCAAAACTGCAGAAACACTGAGTCCATATGCAATGAATGATATACAACAATTGTAATCCAAACGATAATAAATTAGCAAGTTATAAATTAAAGATTAACAACAAAACATAACAAAAACCATGAAACTACTTTCTGTGCATAGGATTTAGATATCCAAGACCAAAAACTAAAGTGGGAGAATAAAGAAGATAGAAGCAGAAATTCATAAAGAAATTTAGGTGATTGCTAAAGTTTTTCTTATGGATCAAACGAAATATTAAAGAGTGCATACCACATCCAAGAACAATAAACCACATCCAAAACACAAACAAATTATTTAGAAGGAGAGTTTATTACCCGCCACCAGGCGAGTTCAGTGGGTGGGCTATCTGAGCTGTAGTCGGATAACCATTCTCTCACATCGCTTGGCAACGGTACATACTCATCTGCATACACACCACTCTCCTCGTCACTAGAGGATGATGACATTGGTAGGCAGTCAGTCTCCCCTTACCTATAATTGTAGTAAAATAAAAAGACAATTTCTTAGAGTGAATTTAATAGCCTGAAAGCAAGTACTTTCATGATTTCATCTTTGAAAAAGAGATAGGATAAAAGCATTGATGCCTCAAGTAATCCATTAACATGGAACAACATATGGTTATGATATAAATGTGAATTTAAACTATCAGGGATTTAGGGTTCAAACATTATATATGATTTCAGCTAAACCTATGAAGGACACATGCAGAAATTAACATCATTTGACGATTAACATCAGGGTTCATACATTATATAATGGGTAAATTCAAGTTAAAAAACTTAGGTGATTTTTCCTCCTCACATAAACGAAAGCTAACTACTATGCTCAAACTTAGGTGATTTCCTGATACACTTTCTAATCAGAATCTCATATCAGGTCTGATTTGCATATCTGGTTAAAATTCCACTGATTTACATGATAGCAACATCTAGAATTAGTAAAAATCACCTAAGGGAAATAAGCAGTGAACCTACATTTACCTTGTTTTATACTCTTGCTCCAAGTTCATTTATTACATGAAATTAACCATGCATATGCCATTTTTATTATACTTTTGAATTTAAGCTAGCAAACAATGCATTTAAAACCAAATTCACCATAGTTCCCTGTTCCCAAAAAGTTGATCCAAGAGGCAATATTCATATCAAAGAAATGAAAAAAATAGTCATGGAGATGCAAAAATTCAGAAAATTGCCCAAGAAGCTTGTTTTCAACCGTAGCTGAGCAAAACATGGTTCCAAGCTCAGAAACTCACTGAAACTGAATGATAATTGCTTCAGAAAATTGCCCAAAAAATCAGTTTTGTCCAATTAGTCCAAAGAAGATACATTCAGTCCAAAAACAAGCATTCAATTTTGTCCAATTTTAGTCCAAAAGCAACCAGAACCAAGGACTATCGTTAGCATAAGTATCATGATTGTTCTCTATGTAAAATTTTATCTGATGAATTCTATGATCATGGAGATGCCAACAAGAACAATCACCAAACTTGTTTGGCATGTTTCTTTTCTCTCTTCTTAATAATTAGGCTTCATCTCCCCTCAAAAAAGGTATTAAATCCACCCCTCTGCTTTCTTCTTATAATGTCCAATGACATCATACTTGTTTGGCATGTTTCCTTTCTGAATTTCCACTTGGGTAATGGAAGAATTGTGGATCTCTCACAAAATCTGGAAACCCATAACAGAAACAACTGTTGCAAAAATTGGCAAGTGCTGCAAAGCAAAGCAAAAGAAAGCTACAAAGAGCAAACCACTGTTTATTTTCATCATACAAAAAAGCAAAGGGATTGATATGTTTCCTCCCAGCAAAAAAAAAAAAACAAGAAGAAAAGTTGCCACTAAATTGAAAACATGTGTTTGTCCCCTGCAAATATTATGGAATCCTGAAACTGGAAAACCCAACCAAAAACTCCCAACAACACTCCCTTCTCCCACCGCCGTCAAACTCCAGGAACCCAAATCTCCATTGTTACAAGCTTTTAGCTTTGTTAACAACACACAAAATAAAAGAAAAGATCAACTTATTGATAACCAAATTAAACAGCACACAAATTAAACGAATTAAATCAGGCAAGTATTGTTAACAGCACACAAATTAAACGCATTGTTAACAGCACACAAGTATTGTTAACAACACACAAATTAAACGAATTAAATCAGGCAAGTTGATCAACTCACTTCCAACTCAAGCAAAGATCAACTACTACTTCCTTTTTGATAACCAAATTAAACGCATCACTTTTTATTGCTAACAACACACAAAATAAAAGCACACAAATTAAATCAGGCAAGTATAGAACGAATTACCCTAACTAATAACCAAATAATTATGAATTATTTGGGGGTTATCAAATGTTATACTCAAACTCAAACCCAACTTCAGATTAATGAACAAAATAAGGTTAATTGAATTGGAATTGAGCAACCAAAAAAATTTGCCCTAAAAAATGAAATTAGGGTTCTTCGTTGAGTTACAAATTGAACTCGTTCTTCACAAATTTACAATGAAATTGATATACAAACCCTAAAAACAAACCTAAAGATCAACAATGAATTGGAGGAGAGGGATACACACCTGTTCTTTGTCTCGATTTTTTCAGGGAGCTCGATGAGTTATAAACCCAACTTCAGCTTCTTCAGGGAGCTCGATCACTTTTTATTGCTAACAACACACAAAATAAAAGCACACAAATTAAATCAGGCAAGTATAGAACGAATTACCCTAACTAATAACCAAATAATTATGAATTATTTGGGGGTTATCAAATGTTATACTCAAACTCAAACCCAACTTCAGATTAATGAACAAAATAAGGTTAATTGAATTGGAATTGAGCAACCAAAAAAATTTGCCCTAAAAAATGAAATTAGGGTTCTTCGTTGAGTTACAAATTGAACTCGTTCTTCACAAATTTACAATGAAATTGATATACAAACCCTAAAAACAAACCTAAAGATCAACAATGAATTGGAGGAGAGGGATACACACCTGTTCTTTGTCTCGATTTTTTCAGGGAGCTCGATGAGTTATAAACCCAACTTCAGCTTCTTCAGGGAGCTCGATCGGTGTTCTTCGACTTCTCCCAACCCCAATTGTGCTTTGCTTTGCTTGGGGGCTGCTTTTTGTTGATGAGAAAGTACAAGCCGAGGGCAATTTCTGGTAATCTCCCAAGCTTCAACTCCTCCTTACTGCTTACCGCTACCCCCCCCCCCCCCCCCCCCCCCCCCCCCAACATTACGGATTTGCTTAAACTTCATCTAGTTTAAGCCTTCAACCAAGCCTTCAAAAGTCTGCCGAACAGGGTGAGAAGTTCCTTCAAGTGGTTGAAGGAACAATTTCAACCCACTTCAACTGGCACTTCCAACTCACCGAACGAGCCCTAAGTGTAGATGTAGTTTTCTCTGAGCGGGAGGGAAGGGTGCTTTTCTTGGAAAATGTTTCTCTTACTTTTAGGGTAGACTACTTTTATTAATTATTTATCTAATAATATATGATTATATAACATATGATTATTAGAGCATCTTTAACCATAATACCCACAATCTCTTAATATTTTTTTAAAGGAAAATGAATTATAATGTCAGATTTTTGTAGAGAATCAATGTCAAAAAGGTGATGGAGTATCACCTGCATAATACTCATTTTTTGACTTATTCAAAATTTCTGACATTTTATTTTTTTAATTACTTTTAAAATATCACTGTTGTAGATGCTCTTATTATTAATTTTATTTATATTTACGAGATAGGAGTAATAATTACTAATGCTATAAATATCTAGTGCTTTTTGGGAGGGACGAGTAAAATATATTTGAGTTTATGTTTAATGGAGTATAGAAGAGACGTTGGGTTAATGGGGATGGGGGAACTACGACGAGATGAGTGAAAAGGAAGTTTATGGATCAAATGAATATGAGATACAAATTTATTTCTTTATGTGCTAAAAGAACTGTTATTTTAAGAATCTTTAATAAACTTTATTTATTTTTAATTTACTTTTAACTTGTAAATCAATATATAAGATGTTCTTACTTGTACATGTATATTATGAATATGTTTCTTTTATTAGTGATGAGTGAATTTTAATCTTATGTCTAAAAATATCACTATCATCATATGTTATAATTAAAAAAAGTACATTTAGAGATAATTTCGATTTTGGTTACAAGTTAAGGATTCATTATTATTTTGATTTATTGTACTTTTAAAGACGTGTCATTCTAATCAAAATAAATATTGTAATTATGTAAATTGGTGTTATGAAATTAGAGTCAAAATAATCATATGACTTTGATTCACCAAATACTCATATAAGTTATATGTGTTGATATATTTTTAATTTACTAAGTTTGGCAATAAACAATTTATATAATCCATTATTCTAATTACTAAGTTCTTATCAAATCGTGCACTAATTTTTGTTATGAATAATGATGTGTAATAAGTCACATTTTTATAAAATATAATGTAAGATAAGATATATATATATATATGAATATATGCAAACCATTTAATGTTTGAAATAACAAAAATACAACTTACCGAATGTCTTAAGAACAACATAAGTTAACTTGTTCAGCTTTAAATATAAGTTAGATCTTTATATAAGATTAGAATATGTCTGCGTGCCCTGCACGAGTTTGGTTAATAAAATTCAAAATTAAAATATATTATTAGATGTTTATGAAAATTAATCTAGTAAATTATAAACTTAATCTATGAATCATATATTACCAATTATGTTCGATTGTATGTTATCAATTATATAAATTTAAGTATTAAAACTATAAGAAATATAACTAATAAGGTAAAAATATATTATGAATATTTTATTTACAAATAAGAAGAAACTAATAATGTAAAAAGATATAAATAATCTTTGAGATAATAGTATATGTATAATTAAGGTAAGTTGGAATATGAAATATAAAAATTAGGGAAGGATAAAATTGTAATTGTACATGGAGATTTGCCTACGAGGCATAACTCACGGCCTAACACATATATAGGAGAAATAATTAGGACTTTAATATAATATATAAATATAAATTAATATAAGATATGTAACTAATAAACAGTTTAAAACAACAACTTAAATAGTGTTTCAAACATCAATATAAGTTAATGGTTTTTTCTAGTGTGTGCCCATGGGCACACTCTAAGAACTTTTTTTTTGGCAATTATTTGGTTAGCCACTAGTTTAATCTTGTTTGCTAAGCGTTTATCAATTCTCTATTAGGGAATATTTTGAAGATAAATTTTCTATTTAAGCTTGTGATGTATTGGTAGATTATAATTTCCATTTTTAGAATTATATAAGATGTATATAGTAATATGGTACTACACAACTTATATCTTAAGTAAGATTCTAGAAACCACTAAAAACATACTTTACCCACATACCGTGACATATGGAGTACTGATTATTATGTCCAAGAAAAACATATATCAAATTTGTTAATATATGCAATGACGTACATCTTGTAAAATGAAAAAAAATCATATTAAGGTTATCAAGATTGAGATTTCAGAACATCATCATTGAGAAATTCGAGACACTTGGGTCCATTGATTTTTTAATAGTTTTTAATTAATAAAATTGGTCATTGCTAATTTTTAAGGCTTAAAGGGTAGGGGGTAGAGAGTAGAGTTGAGGAGAAGGGAGAGGGATCTATTTTTGATAAGGGTCCATTAGTTTAAAAAACGTTTGTGAAAAACCCAATTACCTAACTCACTCGAGAAATTCTCAAAATCAGTTTGTAAAATTACATCAACCTGGTATATTGTATGCTTGATCTATTAAATAAAGCATTAGAAACTATAATTAATGATAGGTAATAGGGATCATCGGATTTACAAAATAATAATTTTCGATCAATTAGATTGATTGCGTTAGAATCATAGTGTTTCTATTGACTTGAATAATTTCTTTGATATAAACACAAAAAAATTAAAGTTATGATATTAATGTTCTAAAAAACATATGTATATTATATGTAAAATGGGTACACGAATATCCTTTTAATAGTTAATGTTTTATTATACATAGAAAATTGTAAATTTTATTTTATAAGCACTTAGAAAATATGATTAACAATTCATATATGATTCATAAATAACTTTTATAATTAATCCTTTAAAAATATAATAGCTTTATCTTATGGTGAAATATTTATTTTATTTTTGAGTCTAATGGATAAAAGCAAGTTATTCTATGTCACATTATACTAAAGCCAAAAAAATACCGAATTTTTAGCTAATTTATATATAAAAAAGACAATGAAATACAGTATAAATTAAATAGGAGGAATTGAGATGAGTACATAAGAATCTATTTCAGATAATTTATCTCTTCAACTTCGTGTAGGTCACAATAGAATGAATTTTACGACTTTTTTGCTTTCCTTCCCTATCAGGAAACATCCCCTTCCCCCTCCTCTTAGCCTCTTCACGCCTGATGCCTCCTCAGCTCGCCGGTAGTCCGTCAAGGTAAGTTTGGTATCTTTCCTTCCTCTTTGTTGTTCTTCGGAGCAACAAACAATCAAAAATCTTCAACACCTACAACTCAAAATCAATATTATAAATCTGCTAAATACCCTATATATATACCTACTATTATACCATGGATCGATCCAATATCAAGGTATGTTTTTTTATGCTTCACAGTATGTATTATCATAATTCAACTCTAATGAGTTCTTGGGAAGTCTCTGCTTCGACATTTCAGGGTCGGTTCTGGCATTTTTGGGGCTCTCCTCCAGCTTCTCCAATCACGACGAGATCTGCCAGCACCCACCTCCTGCGCAGTCGGCCTGAATCTCCGACTCCACTGTTTTCTCAATTGTTTCCACCCCGAATCCGGCCTCCTCCGGCGGGTTCTTCATCGGACTGCTCTTCTGAAACTTGGAATGTTTGTGCTTCTCCGGCAATTTCTCCCCACCACCCGCTTCTCGACGGTCTCTCAAACGATCGAGTGGTGTGGCCATCGGAAAGGTGTGAAGCTTCAACTTGTCTGGCAACTTTTCCCCACCGCCTCTGTTCCGACCTCCAACCGGACGGTATGAATCTCACCTTTTTAATTTACTTTGCTGTTTTGCTACTTTACTTTACTTTGCTTTTTTTCTTGTTACTATTATTAGCCTAATTTTGTCCTTACCCGATAGATTGTTAGGGTTTAGTCACTGTACGCGTGTCCGTTTTTGCACTTGTCTTAATGTCCTCTTTCTTTCTTTTCTACTGCTTCCGTGTCATTTTGTTGTTTGTTTCCTTTGACTATGCTACTATTAATCTTTCCCCTTTCCTTATTTTTGGTAGATATGTATCCCTTTTAACCTGTTTTAATTTTCATAATGCTACTGTCTTGTATATATCTCTGGTTTTTTGTATATATCTCTGCACCTTTTTTGCGATTATTTTAGCTGCTTTCATTCTTAGTCACTTTCTTGTATATATCTCTGCTTATAACAGGTGTCTTTCTTCCATTTTTTTTGTTTGTTCTGCTGTCACTTTTTTGGTCCCTAATTACTTATTTGTTGCTCTTTCTTTTCCTTTTCAATCTTATCTTATTATTTCAGGTTTCTTCTTCTCTGGTACCTTATACTCCCTCTGTCCCGTAATATAATCCCCATTTGAAAATGGGCACATTTATTAAGAAGAAAATTTACAGAGAAATACAAGTACAAGTTGCTCAGTAAATACAAAAAATTTGCAGGAAAATTTGTTGACAAATGGGGACAGATAAACCCTAAACCTGCAAATCTATGGTTGATAATTTTCAACCAATAGAAACACAGGATTAGAGTCACACAGATTGTCAAGATCCAGTCTAAACATTACAAATTCCTGCAAAGTCAGCCATTTACATCACTGCAACTCTAAAGTACTCCAAAAAACACCATTGAATCTCTGTTCAAGCATTTAATACCATTTCATCTCTGAGAATTGTATTTAACAGTATCACTGCCTGCTCCAGAATGTCTTCAGACTTTAATCTTAATATTCCAGCTCTGTTTCCACATGATGATGTAGACCAGTTATATGATTTTCTGACTGATGATGAAGACATGGAAGAAGACGAAGTTTTGTTTGATCTCAACCAGTCAGTTGGGGACATGGAAGAAGATGAAGTTATCTTTGATCTCAACCAGCCAGTTGGGGACATGGAAGAAGATGGGGTTTTCTTTGATCTCAACCAGCCATATGGGGACATGAAACAAGATGAAGTTCTATTTGACCTAAACCAAGAACCAGAAACAGAGGCAATAATTCATGCAGAAACAGAGCATCATAGTGAAGCAACAAGTCATCATCAGACAAACAGAAGCAGGCTCATCACATTACAGAGAATGAACATTTTGGTGTGGCTTGTAGAGAGATCAGTAAATGGAAAGCTTCAATATGGTGCAATAAATGCTGTAACATCACAATTTAATGTATCAAGATGGTGCATACAAAGAATATGGAGCATAAGCAAGAGACAGAGGGATGTAAACCAAATGTACAATCTCACACCAAAATATCACAACTCAGGTAGAAAGAGAGTTCATGTATCAATTGAGTCTATTACAAATCTGAATATGGGAGAGAGATCATGCATAAGAGATTTAGCAGACAACCTTAACATATCAAAGAGCACAGCTCATAGACTGATCAAGAGGGGAGAAATTAAGCCACACACAAATTCACTCCATTCAGGATTGAATGACAACAACAAAGTGACAAGACTGGATTGAGTGCTAAGGCTACTACAATGTGATACAGCAGAAACAAAGAGAGAATACATTCCAATGTATGACTTTGTTCATTTGGATGAGAAATGGTTTTATTTGAGCAAGAAGTCACACAGGATCTATCTAGCACAACATGAGAAAGGCAAATACAGAGCAACTAGTTCAAGCAAGTTCATTCCAAAAGTAATGTTCACTGCTGCAGTAGCAAGACCAAGGTTCAATTCAGAAGGACAATGTACCTTTGATGGAAAAATTGATATTTTTCCATTCGCATACACAAAGCCAGCAAAGAGATCATCAAAAAACAGAAGAAAGAGGACATTGGTGACCAAGCTAGTTGAATCAGTAAACAAGAAGGTGACAAGGAGCATGTTAATCAACCAAATAGTTCCAACAATCAAGGCAAAGTGGCCACAAGATGGACATCACAAGGTGATATTTATATAACAGGACAATGCAAAAGCTCATATAACTCAAGCAGATGCAGAATGACAGCAGGTATATCAAGAGGAAGGATTTACATTTATTTTGACTCAACAACCACCTAATAGCCCTGATTTAAACATTTTAGATCTAGGGTTTTTTAGGAGCATTCAATCACTGATGCACAAAAAGATGCCTAAGGATGTTGATCATATGTTAGATGCAGTTCATGAAGCATTTTATGAACTAGACTCTAAAATATTAAGTAATGTGTGGATGACATTACAATATGTTATGAATGAAATACTCAAAAGAAAAGGGGGCAATGATTATGATGTTCCACATAATAATAAAAATAGATTGAAAGCTCAAGGAATTATGCCAAGAGAAGTTCATGCACCAATGTGGGCAGTTATGGAAGCATGGGGCATTGTTCATGGGGGTGCACAAGGAATGCAAGCAGAAGCAGGTCCATCAAATACACAACAACACAGAGAAGAAGAAACTCAAGAAGAAGAACATGATATTATTATCTAGACTAGCCTGGTATTTTGCACATCAATACATTTTGTAAGTAAGCATGCAAGAACATAGTTTTCATTTGCACATGGTTGATATTTTGTAAGTAATCATGCAAGAACTATATTTTGTAGTCATGCAGGAACATGGTTGATATTTTGTAGTCATGCAGGAACATAGAAAAAGTCAAAGTCAAACAATTGAGCCATTTGGGCCCAAAAACCCCCTACAAGTTTTTTTTTGAAGTAAATTACCCCCTTGTAGTTTTTTTGAAGTAAATGGGTGGGTGGTGGGTGTAGGGAATAGTGTTGGGGGTGGGGAAAATAGGAGAGGGGGTAATTTTGTTAAAAAAAACTTGGGAAAGGGTCATTGACCCTTTTCGCCCCAAACAATTTCAGTTGCATCTTTTTAAAAATCTAGGAAATATTTAACAATTTAATCTCAGATGTCCCCAATCATCACAGACACAAGCCCACTAAGAATACCATAAGCCTCATCCAGTTATATCAACCGGTTTCTCATGGGACATTAATGCAGTGAATTACATGAAGTTGCATCTCATTTTAAGAAGACTTCATCCTTGATTATAGACTTATAATCTCAGTTGTCCCCAATCATCACTGACACAACTATATTTTCAATGCACTAACATACACACAGAGCCGCATTCAGTTAATATAAACTGGTTTCTTATGGCAACTTAATCATGAGCATGCATCTCAGTATTCAAAGACTTCATCATTGATTATCAATACACAACATAACAATAACAGAAATCACATTCAGGTAATAACAAGAAATCAGGTAATAACAAGAGCATTTTCAGAACATACATTTTATCAATACACAGCATAACAACAACAGAAATCACAACTTAATGTGCAGATCATACATTTTCAGAACATAACAAGTTGCTCAGTATTTTCAGAACATAACAACAATAGAAACCAAGTAATAACAAGAGCATTTTCAGAACATACATTTTCAGAACATCACAACTTAATGTGCATATCAAGTACAAGTTGCTCAGTATTCAAAGACTTCATCATTGTTTATCAATACACAGCATAACAACAACATAAATCAGGTACTAACAAGATCATTTGCAGATCAATGAACAAGACAGAACATCAGATAACCATTTGCAGACATGTATACATTTTCACAACACATCAGATCAATGATCATGCAGAACATTTCATCATAAAGAGGACATTACAGAGAATGAACATGCAATCAAACTAATTTGTTGATATACAACAATAGATCAATGAACAACATCAAATAAGTTGATACACAACAACATAGTATAAGCAAATAATGCCTTCAACAGCAGCAAATAAGTTGATACACAACAACAGATCAATGAGCATGCAGGGATCAAATTTGTAATCCATCTAATTGAACAACAGAGTATAAATCAACAATATGCACTGAAATTGAACATGCAAGCAGGCTCAGTTGTCCCTAGAATCCCGAAATTTAACATACAATCAACAATACACAACAATAGAGAATGAACATGCAATCAAATCAACAGCAAAAGAGGAATCAAATTGAACATGCAATAAACAGAGGACAGAGTTTAGAAGTCAACCATCAATTTCATCATCAGAGATTATAATAATCTCAACCTTTGCAGGGATTTTTTTTTCTGGAGGGTCCTGCTTCTTTCTCCGGGGACTTGGAGATATGATCTACAACTTCTTCATTCACCTTGGCCTCAGGTTTCCAGGAGCACTCAACAATATCTTCAGAGTAATGGGGGCTGAAGTTGTGAACTCCTTGGCACTGGTTTCCCCATTCACACTTAGGGTATTGAGAGCAGTAAGAAGAATATTTCTTCTTCTTCTGCTTCGGGGCCGCCTTGGCATCATCAGAGCTCGTCCAATGGAAGCTCATCTCTGGATTCTCAGAAAGTAGATCTAGAGGACATGATATGATGTTCCAGAAACCCTAACCCAGAGATGAGATCCAGAAACCCTAACCCAGAGATGATGAGATCCAGAAACCCTAACCCAGAGATAATGAAGAAGAGGAGACGAGATCCAAAAACCCTAACCCAGAAAGCAAGATCCACAGATGATGAAGAAGAGGGGACAAGATCCAGAAACCCTAACCTAGAAAGCAAGATCCAGAGATGATGAAGAAGAGGGGACGAGATCCAGAAATCCTAACACATAAAGCAAGATCCAGAGATGCTGAAGAAGAGGGGACGAAATCCAGAAACCCTAACACACAAAGCAAGATCCAGAAACCCTGAAGAAGAGGGGACGAGATCCAGAAATCCTAACCCACAAAGCAAGATCCAGAGATGATGAAGAAGAGGAAACAAGATCCAGATTTCGATATCCAGAAACCAAGATCCAGTGAATCGAGCGGCATTTTTGGATTAGGGTTTGAGTGTGAGCAAGGAGTGTGTGAGAGAGTCAGAGAGAGAGAGATTAGGTTTGAGTGTGTGAGAGAGAGAGAGAGAACAGAGTCTGAGAGATTAGGTTTAGGGTTTAGAAGAGAGAGAGCAGAGAGGGATATAAGTGTGTGAGAGAGTCGGAGAACGAGAGAGAGAGCAGAGAGCAATAGAGGGTTCGAGAGAGTGTGAGAAATGATGGTGTGTGTGTGTGAGAGAGAGAGAGAGATAAGGGGGAGAGGGGTATGAGAGAGAAATTTATGGGGGATTGTAAAAGTAAATGTGGGTAGTTAAAATGAGAATAAAATTAAATTAATGATTGGGTCGAAAAGGAAACGGGGCAAACATTTTAGGACGCTTAAAATGGACAATGAGGCTTATATTATGGGACGGAGGGAGTATTTGTTTAGTCCTTTTTTGCTTAGTCATTCCTTATTTATTTTGTTTGTATCTCGGTTTGTCTATTTCCTAGATTTTTTTGTTGATAAAGTAAGAATTCGAGGACCCAGTACATCAACTTGGAAGCTCGAGAGGCCGAAGAATCGGCGACGAAACACCCGCCACAGCCCACCCAGACAAACAAACAAAGAAAGGCAAAAAAACACAGAAAAGAACATGAAAGAGTCAAGGAAAAGTACAGACACTGACGAGCCCAGCAAACTACCAAGGCAAACAGCGAGAAAATCTTCAAACAGTGGTTGGAAAGCACCAACAGGTCGTCTGAAGCAGCCGGAAAGAAGAAACACGACTCAATCTAGAGGCACAAAGTTCGCAGCAGCCACCAGGGATCACTCGATCACAGTCTTGTCTCGATCCGAATCAGCAATTCTCAAAATCAACCTTAAGGAAAGCAGCCTCAGCAGTGGGAGTACCTCAGGGTTAAGAGGAATAGATTTTAGAGGAGATCGATGGTTGATCGAGGGTTGGGAAGCCCTAGGGTTCATGTTTCGATTAAAAATGACTTTTAAGGATTCCAGAGTACTCGCTTAAAGGTTACATTAATTTGTACTGGTAGGAGTTAAGTTATTTTATTATGGTTGATTTGTCTAGTTTTGATTCACACACTAAACCAATTAAATTTAGTAAGTGAATTCTACACCTTCAGATGTTGGTATTGGGCTTTTAAAGCTTGGCTTTGGTCCCTTTTATGTTTTGTTTGTTTTTGTTTTAGGTTAGAGTCGGATCAGCCAAGAAGCTTCGCTTATCTTTCTCGCCGTTGCCCCGACGAGCCACATCGTCACCTTCGAGAATGGGCGCCGGCGGCGAGGACTCTTGGGAGCGAAGGCGTAGCAGATCCAGACTCGGAGAGGAAGAGCTGGGCGGGGAGGTGAATGCTCGGTCAGAGCAGTGGCAAGGGGAAACTGGCGTCGGTGTCCACTCGGCGAAGGCGAGAGGTTCGACTTGCCGGAGAAGACTAGGGCCGGGGTGACGGTGGTTGATGAGGCTGGTGCCGGGAGGCTGATGTCGGGGAGGCAGTCGCCTTTCTTTCCAAGCTTTGAACATCAAGCTAAAAAAAAAGATCTGAATCTGCATTCAGCGCGGGGGATGAAGCTTGAACATCAAGCTCAAGACGAGGTGTGAGGTTGTTGTGCTGGCGGTGGTTGTTGCGTTGGTGGAAGGAAGCCATGATTGCTGGGGTTTCGAGGAGCAGGTGAGGGATAATCAGAAGCTAAAACTTGATTGTGGGAAGGCAAGCTGAACCTTGATTGTGAGATTAACCCAGATCTGGAAGGGTTCGGTTCATCAGCGGTGAGGCCCGAGTCATATCAGTTCAGCAGCGGTGAGGCCCGTGTCGGGGCGGTGCGAGTTGTGGGTCGCCGGCGGGTGTGGGGCTCCGGTCAGTACTTTCAATCCGGATTTGATTTGAGTTGAATGTTTGTTATTTAGTTTTTCCTTAGAATTTCATGGCCCTGTTCAGAGAATTGGTGATGATGTTTGGGGGTTGCCCGGAGACGGTGACGGGGGTTGCCCGGTGACAATGATGGGAGTTGCCCGGATGGGGGGTTGTCGTTGATTATGACAGTGATAATGATGGGGTTGGCCGAGGAAGGGGGTTGTCGGTCCTATCAGAAGTTATCTGAAGGTGTCGGAGGTTGTCCGGTGGTGATGACCAGTCGGGGGTGGTGGTGGCCAGTCGGGGCCGGGATTGGTTGTCCTGTTGTTGATGGTGGGAGGTTGTCCCAATAGAGTAATGTGGGGGTTTTTAGAGAGAAGGCTTTGCCTTCTCTCTAAGTCCCAGTTTGTAAGTTTTTCCATGTGAAAGAGAGTTGAATGTCTGTTTCCTAGATTGTTTGTGGTTTCCATCAGCGTTCTCTGCTTTTTTGATACAGTATTTTATATTTCTTGTTGGTACGCTCTTTAACAATCATGATCATATATCTTTTTGTTTTACTTGTTGCGATATTCCCCATCGGCCGACTTACTATTAGGCCCACCGGTCGACTTACTATTAGGCCCATCGGCCGACTTTCTATTAGGCCTACCAGCCGACTTACCACTAGGCCCACAGGCCGACCTACTACTACAATCATACAACAAATATTAAAGAACAATATTATAAGAAATGGACAAAATTCAGAACCTAGGAATATTTGGACTCATCAAAACATTAAATACCTTTGGACTCGTCAAAACAACAAACACATTTTAAAAATATTTACTCCAGACCGATTTCAAAACAAAAACTCGACAAAAGTTCATTACAACTGCAATAAAATTGGCTCTGTATTTTTTCACAATCATTATATATGAATATCGCCTATTGGAACTGTCGTGGAGTCCGTCGACCCCACTTCTGGTATGAAATTTCTTACCTGAAAAGGAATAGTCGTATCGATCTGTTTTGCTTAGCGGAAACTAAATCAAATGTTCTACCAACTAACCAATTCTTGCACAAATTAGGGATTGGTAATTTAATCCACTCTCCTGCAGATGGCTCAAAGGGCGGTTTATGGCTGCTCTTCTCGTCGGGAATATCAAAACAATATTTCGACATTAAATATGCGAAGCACAATATCATTGTTGTTCAATATACGGATCATACCAAAAGCTTTCTCATAATCTTTGTTTATGCTCCCAGCCGAGAGGATGGTAAAGTTTCCTTCTGGAATCTTATTAACCAAATTATTTCATCCTTAAATTTACCATTCTTACTCATAGGCGATCTTGTAATATCCCTCAATTTATAAGGATATTTTGGAATTTTTCTAACTCCCGAATTACTAGACGGATTAATTTCTGAAGAGTTTTGGACTTTCTGTAAGAGGTTTGAACTTTGTAAATTTTTCCGAGTATTATAAAACACAATTGAAGTGTATTTGGGGTTAATTTGACGTTAATGTACGAATATATTTAACCCGGAGTTAAGAATTTTAAACCAAAACCGACTTCGGATGAGAGTTAACGGATTTGGCCTTCACCGCACCCGGCGCCAGGAGCCACCGCACCCGCGGCGAGACCATTTCCCTGAGCCGTGTCGTCTTCCTCGCGAGGCGGTTACTGTAGCTCTGTTTTTCTCTGTTTTTGGGGCAGTCAAGTGGCTCGTCCACTTGGTCTTTGGCTTGTTCCCTTGTCCCCAGCGTGTTTCCTTTGAAGTGGCTCATATTTGAGCTATAAAAGGGGGTCGAAACCGATTGGAAAGCCTTCGTCTTCTTCCTTCCCTTGAGCTCTCTGTTTTCTCTGTTTTGCCCACTGAAATCACCCTTTTCGTGGCTGTTCGAGCTTGATTCGAGAGGCCACGCGAGTTGGAGAAGGTTGCCCAAGTGTTAGGTGAAGCTTTAAGGTGTTTTGTGATCAATTCGAATGCAAAACGAAGCTTCAAGCGATCGGGTAAATTTCCTTTCCGCCATGGCTGTTCGTGAAGCTTGCTCTGTTATGTTCACCGCACCCAGCGGCATGGTCTCACCGCACCCGCGGCGAGCCTTGTCCGTGAGGTTGTGCTTGGATTTTGGCTTTGAGCAAGGCTTCAATCCTTTGATTTCTTTTCATATTCCTTTAGATTCATATGTAAGTGTATGGAATCTAACTTAAGGTCTCGTTTTGGATCGTTCCAATGGAATTTTATCCAGGTTTCGTTCCAGATTCAAGATTCAGGACTCGTTCTTGAGAAGTTGTCTTAGTAATCGTCTTTTCTAAGGCAAGTGGTGGTTCGCTCTTGCTTTTCATTCCATATTTCAATTATTTATCAATAGTTTAGTTGTTAAATAATTTGGGATGAATCTGAAATATGTTGGGAACTGT
Organism: Rheum nobile; assembly: GCA_027886185.1. NCBI lineage: Eukaryota > Viridiplantae > Streptophyta > Magnoliopsida > Caryophyllales > Polygonaceae > Rheum > Rheum nobile. Next base: position 908,318 of record WOAB01000232.1, on the reverse strand, counting down.
ATGTGTTAGTAATATAAATAAAGTCTGATATTATTATTAGATTGTATATTCTGCTAGAACCGACGATAGTATATATATATATATTGTGCAGGTTTGAGCCGTGTTGGCTTGTGTGATGTGTTTGTGTGTTAGACTAAATAGTTAGCACGAGTATTCGTAGGGGCGATGGACTCTAGATTGAGGCTCAGTCGTTTCTTTATAACAAGTGGTGAAGGTGCAGTCGGTAATTCCTCGAGGGGCATGTTGTAAGTCTCTGACACCTTGTGCGTGGTTGTGCGTGGATAAGGTCGTGGACTCTATATGTGGTCCCGTCTCTTCAGATCGTGTTGTGGATAATTAAAAGCTTATAATGTGTTGTGGTTTGTTGTGGAATATAAAACAATATATAGTGCTTTAAGTGCACATAATGAAATTGCTTTGGCGAGTAGTGCAGCTAGGTTCTAGTGCAACTAGGAAAAGCTCGTCTTAGTTTAGATCGCTTGTATGCGAAGCTGTGTGGTGTGTTTGCTTGAGTTCCCCAACATTTGTCATATTTCCGTTAAGGCTCATCTTCTTTGGAGTCTCTTTTTATGTTCGATTGCTGTGAGACTTGGTCTCCAGAATCTTCCATCATGTTTATTGTTGTTTTCCAAGTAGAGTATGTGGGTTGGCTGTCGTACTCGGTTGTTATTCGAGGGACGACGAGTCTGACCTAATACGTCTACTTTGAACCATCTGCTTTGTGCCCTTGCACAGTCTTTCATTAGACTGATCCACGTTAATTGTTCTCCGCATGTGGGCTGGTGTCATCCGTTTGATTCGGCACATCAGATAAATTAAGGATTCGAGAAGGTTAGAAGCGACTAGAAGAATGAACGATGTTTTTATAAACTGTTTTGTTTAAGACTTCCGCTGTGTATTTATGGTACTTATTGTGTATTATTACATTTCGATAAGACTTCCGCTGTAAACTTTGTTATTTTGTATTTTGTTGTATTTGGATGGTTGTAATTCCAAAACGATGACTTTGTTGAAGTTGTAATAAAAATAGTATTATAACTGTGATTTGATTTTATATCAATTGTAAAAGCCTGGGGTGACTTCGTGATGTTAAATCCGGGGTCATCGGCGGTAATATTTCCAAGTGGATTTGGGGGTGTTATAGATTTGGTATCAGAGCCTACGTTTTCTTTTCTTATGGGTTGGGTTTGAAATGTTTTTCGATCACTCGTTTGAAATATTTTTGAAAGGCTCTGAGTTTTCAAATAAAAAGTCGTTCATAGTCGTGCCTTTTCTAGAAGTCTGATATGGAAGTTGCTTATGTATCTAGAAAGACTAATTCTTTCTTGTTGTTCCGTAGGATGGGAGCGTGTTTGTCTTTGATTAGAGAGCTGGATGAGGCCGAGATGGCTTCGCCGTCTCCTGAGAGGCCGAGTTTTCCGACTCCTCCGAGGTGTTTCGAGGTTGGAGAGTCCAGTAGTCCACCCGAGGAGGTGAAGTATGTGTTGCCTGAGTATGTGGTGCTGAGAACCAACGCTGTGGTAGCACCAGTTGTAGAGCCAGTTGAGCCATCGAGGTATGCTCTGGGCCACTACAACAACGACTATTCAATGTGAGTAATCCTTGAGGACGGAGAAGGTGATGACGCTGAGGAATCACCTGATCGTTACATCGACTATACCCTAGAGGTTGAGTCAGTCCCGGGGTTAGATTCTGATGAGGATCCCGAGGAGGACCCAGAAGAGGATCCCGAGGAGGACCCGGAAGAGGATCCCGAGGAGGATCCAGAAGAAGACCCTGTGGAGGTCGAGGTACAGGTAGAAGAGCCAGATATGTTGAGGCATTTGTTGGTGGAGAGTGACGACTCGGGGATGCAGTATATCTACCCGCGTTCGCCACCTAGGCCAGTATGCCCATCGATGACAGACGCTGAGTGGGAAGCAATCTTTGTTGAGTTTCGCAGCAGAGAGAGAGGCGACCCTCAGTCGGATATTGATCAGAGTAGGAGGAGGTCGAGCCAAGAGGTGTCCGAGATCTTTCGTCAGGACCGAGAAGTCTATGGTGAAGAGCATCGGCTGATGAGCGAGATAGATCAGGTTCGGAATAGGGCAAGGCCGAGCACTCCTGAGCGAAGGGACGAACCGTGCGTTCCAGGACCGAGTAGGGTTAGGAGTCCGTCTCCGGATTCCGACGACCAACCCCGCTTGAAGAGACAGTGTCTAGGGAGTTTGCCCTACAGGAAGCGTTTTCAGGACGCCAAGTAGAGGGTCGACATAGACAGTAGTAGTTCCTTTTTGTGTATGTTTTGTTGTAGATACGGCATAGTGCAGAAATCTCCGTGCAATTTTGTTAGAAAGCTCGGGAGATCTTTCTTGTATAATATGTAGTTCTGTTAGAAGTTCACCTTATATATAAAATTACCAGTTGATCTATTCCAAGTGACTTCATCATGATTGAGAATTGTGGAAAGATATTAATACTTGGGATTTGATCGGTAAACAGATGGTGAATACAAGAAATACTATTCGCGCTGGTGCTGGGCCGAGTAATGATCCAAGGCCAATTGAAAGGGACGACCTGGACCGTGTAGAGGAACACGAGTCAATGTCACAGAACAACCCTGGAGGCAATGACCATCCTGAGGTCCAAGCTCCAGTAGTTTTTGATGCTGCGGCAGTTGCAGCTATTCGGGGAATCTTCATGCAAGCGTTTGCTGATGTGATGCGACCTGTCGCACCGCAGGCACCTGAAGTGCCAGTTCCGCCAGTTGCACAAAGGGTTGAAGAACCTAACGTTCATGTTCACCGTGATGAACCAGATAGGAACAGGGATAATTATGGTCGAGCTTTGAAGACCATTAACTCCATGAGGCCGGATAGTTACGACGGTAAAGGAGAGCCTGTCGAAGTGGCTCATTGGTTTTCCCATATGGAACGGCTGTTCCGTAACATCGTATGCACTGAAGCTGAGAAAGTGCACATAGCGTCTCTACAGCTGAAAGGAGATGCTAGTGAATGGTGGGAGAACACGGGGCTAGCTGATAGGGCTGATTTGACTTGGGGGATGTTGAAGACAAAGATGAATGACCGTTTCTTTTCCCAAGCTATGCGGGATGAGAAGCTTAAGGAATTTCTATACCCCAAGAACGACGGATTGAAAGTGACTGAGCTGGCAGCCAAGTTTAATCACTTACTGCAGTATGTTGGGTCTATAGTGTCCAGTGAAGAGCAGAAGATATGGCACTTCCATGAGTGGATGAGCCCAGACATCAAACCGATGATGTTGCGTCACGGATGCTCTACTCTGGAGCAATACGTGGATGCAACATATAAGTTAGAGGTGACTTTGGAAGAGTCGACCAAGTGAAGGAATCGCCAGAGATCGATGCAGGGTCAATCACAGGCCAGTGGTTTTAAGCGTCCTGCGCCGCCATCCAACTTTGATAAGTCTGGTAAGGCGAAGACTGAGATGACTCGAGGTGGGTCTACACAACAGTCGGGTCAGGGCAAAGGCCGGATCCAATGTTTCAATTGTGGTGTCTTTGGGCACAAGAACGCTGATTGTATGAAGGAGAAGAAGCTATGCTTTAGCTGTGGAAAAGAAGGGCATATGCTGAAGTTCTGTCATCAGGGAAATCAGACAGGGACAGAGTCGCAACAAGGGTCAGTTAATCAGAATACTCGACCTAGGTTCAAATCGACAGAGACTCCCAGTCCTTCAATACAAACTACCGCGCAGAACAAGGGCAAAGCCCCAGCAACTTCAGGAGGTCAGGGTCAACGCCTATACGAGATGCGTGAGGCTTATGGACCGAACGCTCCAGTTGCTCAAGGTACTCTATACCTCCATTCTACTTCAGTGTGCATTCTATTTGATTCGGGTGCTACCCATTCATTTATTTCGAAGAATTACGTTAGTAAGTTAGGATTAGTTTGCAACGAGGCTTGTGAACCTTTCGTTGTTAATCTTCCTAATGGTGACCGTTTGGTGGGGCACCAAGCGTTTGTCAGAGTTTCCAGTTACCATTCAAGGTAAGGAGTTCGAAGCAGATTTGATCTGTATTGCTATGGCTCTATACGATATTATTCTCGGTATGGATTGGTTGACACGTCATGGGGAAGTGATAGATTTTAGCTCGAGGATGGTAACGGTGTCATCAGGGGGCCAGTTTGTGTGAAAGTTTAAGGGTCGGAATGACGCTGATAACGGCAAGCTTATCAATGCGATGGCTACGTTTAAGTTACTTCGGCAAGGATGTGTCGGGTACCTTTGCTACCTGGATTCGCCCGAGAAAGATGGACCTACGATTCTTGAGATTCCAGTGGTTAGAGAATTTTCTGATGTATTCCCGGAAGAAATTCCTGGTTTACCCCCGAAGCATGATGTGGAATTCTCTATTGATCTCGAGCCTGGTACTGCGCCGATTTCAAAAGCTCCGTATCGGATGGCTCCTGCTGAGATGCAAGAATTGAAGAAACAACTTGAAGATCTTCTTGACAAAGGATACATAAGGTCGAGTGCATCTCCTTGGGGTGCTCCGGTATTGTTCGTCAAAAAGAAAGATGGGTCGTTTCGACTTTGTATCGACTACCGCGAGTTGAATAGAGTTACGATAAAAAACAAATACCCTTTGCCAAGGATAGATGATCTGTTGGATCAGCTGCAAGGAGCAAAAGTCTTTTCCAAAATCGATCTGAGATTTGGCTATCATCAGCTCAGGATTCGTGAGGAAGATATTCTGAGAACTGCATTCCGGACGAGACATGGTCACTACGAGTTCGTAGTCATGCCATTTGGGCTTACGAATGCTCCAGCTATTTTCATGGACCTGATGAACCGATGTTTTCACCAATACTTGGACAAGTTCGTGGTGGTCTTCATCGACGACATTTTGATTTACTCTCCGAGCATGGAAGCTCATGAGGATCACTTGCATATAATTTTGTCAGTCCTTAGACAGAATCGACTTTACGCGAAGTTGTCTAAATGCGACTTTTGGATTAAGGAAGTGGCTTTCTTAGGCCACATTATCAATGAGAATGGGGTGATGGTCGATCCCCAGAAGATTGAAGCTGTAGCTAAGTGGAAACAGCCTCAGAATGTGAAAGAGGTGCATAGTTTCCTAGGACTTGCTGGATACTATAGACGGTTTGTGGATGGATTTTCGAAGATCGCTCTACCGATGACCGGTTTGCTCCGCAAGGTCCACAAGAAGTTTGTCTGGAGTGACAAGTGCGAGGCCAGTTTTCAAAAGCTGAAGCAATGTCTGACCTCCACACCAGTTTTGACGCTGCCAGAGGGAAATGAAGATTATGCGGTCTATAGTGATGCTTCGAAAAATGGGTTAGGATGTGTGTTGATGCAAAGAGGCAAGGTGATTGCTTATGCATCGAGACAGCTGAAGACCTATGAAGAAAATTATCCGACGCATGATATGGAATTAGCAAAAGTAGTGTTCGCGTTGAAGATTTGGAGGCACTATCTTTATGGTGTGAGATGTCAAGTCTTCACGGATCACAAGAGTCTCAAGTACATATTTACTCAAAAGGAGCTGAATATGAGACAACGTCGTTGGTTAGAGCTACTCAAAGACTACGATATCGAGTTGCTGTATCATCCAGGCAAGGCTAATGTAGTAGCAGATGCATTGAGCCGGAAGACGCCGCATGAGACCGTAGTAGCTTTGCTTTTTGCTTAGACCAAGCTGAACCAAGAATTGTGCGAGATTGAAGTCTTGTACGATCAACGTCGTAGATGCCTGAGTATGCTTGAGATACAAGCTACGCTTCTTGATCAGATTAGGGAGAAGCAGGTCGATGATGTGATCTTGGTGAAGCTATGCAGCGAAGTGATGAACGGGAAGGTTCTCGGCTTCGTGATTCAAGATGATGGATCGCTTTGGTTTCGAGACCGGATTTGTGTGCCTGACGTAGATGGTATTCGCCAGTTGGTGATGAGAGAGGCCCATTCGTCAGCCTATTCTGTACATCCAGGCTCTAGCAAGATGTACAAGGACCTCAGAATGAAGTTCTGGTGGCCCAATATGAAGTGGGATGTGGCAGAGTTTGTGGCCAGGTGCTTGACTTGTCAGAAGGTCAAGATAGAACACCGAAGACCCGGTGGAGAATTGTTACCTCTTCCAATTCCTGAGTGGAAGTGGGAAGACATTGCAATGGATTTCGTCACAGGGCTATCCAAGACGCGAAGTCAGAAAGATGCTATATGGATTATCGTTGATAGGCTCACAAAGAGTGCTCATTTCGTGGCTATCAAGATAACATGGGGAATCCATAAGCTATCGGAAGTGTTTTTACACGAGATTATCCGTTTGCATGGTACTCCAAAAACCATTGTGTCAGATCGCGATGGCAGAATTATGTCTAGATTCTGGAAGGAGTTGTATAAGGCAATGGGAACCGAGTTAAGGTTCAGTACATCATTTCATCCTCAAACTGATGGACAGTCTGAAAGGACCATCCAGACCCTGGAGGATATGCTGAGAGCATGTGTGCTTGATCGTCCGACTAGCTGGGAAGACAGCTTGAGTCTGATTGAGTTCACGTACAACAATAGCTGGCATGCTACTATCAAGATGGCTCCATTTGAAGCTTTATATGGTCGCAAGTATAGATCTCCGATTTGTTGGGATGAGAATGCCGACAAGATTCTGATCGGACCAGAGCTAGTCGAAAGGACTGCCTCAAACATCGCGCTGATCAGGCAAAGAATGTTGACAGCACAGAGTCGACAAAAGTCTTACGCTGATCCGAAGCATAGGAATGTGGAATTTGAGGTTGGTGACAAAGTGTTTGTCAAAGTATCGCCGACCAAGGGCGTGTTCAGATTTGGTAAGCGTGGGAAGCTTAACCCTCGCTACGTGGGACTTTTTGAGATTCTGGATAGAGTGAGATCTCTAGCGTACCGTTTGGCATTACCGCCATCGGCACATCCAGTGCATAACGTGTTCCACGTATCTTTGCTAAGGAAGTATGTGCCAGACGAATCTCATGTGCTGAGTTATGAAGACATCGAGATCCGGGCGAATGGTACTTACGAAGAGATACCGGTGCGTATTCTTGAGCGTCGCGAGAAGCGATTGCGCAACAAGGTTGTACCTTTGGTACGAATTTTGTGGTCCAAGTCAGGTACCGAAGAGGTTACTTGGGAGACTGAATTGGATATGCGTAGACGCTTTCCCGATTTGTTTTCGGCCTAAAATAGTCAAGTTTCGGGGTCGAAACTTATTTTAAAGGGGAGGTAATGTAATATCCCTCAATTTATAAGGATATTTTGGAATTTTTCTAACTCCCGAATTACTAGACGGATTAATTTCTGAAGAGTTTTGGACTTTCTGTAAGAGGTTTGAACTCTGTAAATTTTTCCGAGTATTATAAAACACAGTTGAAGTGTATTTGGGGTTAATTTGACGTTAATGTATGAATATATTTAACCCGGAGTTAAGAATTTTAAACCAAAACCGACTTCGGATGAGAGTTAACGGATTTGGCCTTCACCGCACCCGGCGCCAGGAGCCACCGCACCCGCGGCGAGACCATTTCCCTGAGCCGTGTCGTCTTCCTTGCGAGGCGGTTACTATAGCTCTGTTTTTCTCTATTTTTGGGGCAGTCAAGTGGCTCATCCACTTGGTCTTTGGCTTGTTCCCTTGTCCCCAGCATGTTTCCTTTGAAGTGGCTCAGATTTGAGCTATAAAAGGGGGTCGAAACCGATTGGAAAGCCTTCGTCTTCTTCCTTCCCTTGAGCTCTCTGTTTTCTCTGTTTTGCCCACTGAAATCACCCTTTTCGTGGCTGTTCGAGCTTGATTCGAGAGGCCACGCGAGTTGGAGAAGGTTGCCCAAGTGTTAGGTGAAGCTTTAAGGTGTTTTGTGATCAATTCGAATGCAAAACGAAGCTTCAAGCGATCGAGTAAATTTCCTTTCCGCCATGGCTGTTCGTGAAGCTTGCTCTGTTATGTTCACCGCACCCAGCGGCATGGTCTCACCGCACCCGCGGCGAGCCTTGTCCGTGAGGTTGTGCTTGGATTTTGGCTTTGAGCAAGGCTTCAATCCTTTGATTTCTTTTCATATTCCTTTAGATTCATATGTAAGTGTATGGAATCTAACTTAAGGTCTCGTTTTGGATCGTTCCAATGGAATTTTATCCAGGTTTCGTTCCAGATTCAAGATTCAGGACTCGTTCTTGAGAAGTTGTCTTAGTAATCGTCTTTTCTAAGGCAAGTGGCGGTTCGCTCTTGCTTTTCATTCCATATTTCAATTATTTATCAATAGTTTAGTTGTTAAATAATTTGGGATGAATCTGAAATATGTTGGGAACTGTATGTGTTAGTAATATAAATAAAACCTGATATTATTATTAGGTTGTATATTCTGCTAGAACTGACGATAGTATATATATATATATATATTGTGCAGGTTTGAGCCGTGTTGGCTTGTGTGATGTGTTTGTGTGTTAGACTAAATAGTTAGCACGAGTATTCGTAGGGGCGATGGGCTCTAGATTGAGGCTCAGTCGTTTCTTTATAACAAGTGGTGAAGGTGCAGTCGGTAAGTCCTCGAGGGGCAGGTTGTAAGTCTCCGACACCTTGTGCGTGGTTGTGCGTGGATAAGGTCGTGGACTCTATATGTGGCCCCGTCTCTTCAGATCGTGTTGTGGATAATTAAAAGCTTATAATGTGTTGTGGTTTGTTGTGGAATATAAAACAAGATATAGTGCTTTAAGTGCACATAATGAAATTGCTTTGGCGAGTAGTGCAGCTAGGTTCTAGTGCAACTAGGAAAAGCTCGTCTTAGTTTAGATCGCTTGTATGCAAAGCTGTGTGGTGTGTTTGCTTGAGTTCCCCAACATTTGTCATATTTCCGTTAAGGCTCATCTTCTTTGGAGTCTCTTTTTATGTTCGATTGCTGTGAGACTTGGTCTCCAGAATCTTCCATCATGTTTATTGTTGTTTTCCAAGTAGAGTATGTGGGTTGGCTGTCGTACTCGGTTGTTATTCGAGGGACGACGAGTCTGACCTAATACGTCTACTTTGAACCATCTGCTTTGTGCCCTTGCACAGTCTTTCATTAGACTGACCCACGTTAATTGTTCTCCGCATGTGGGCTGGTGTCATCCGTTTGATTCGGCACATCAGATAAATTAAGGATTCGAGAAGGTTAGAAGCGACTAGAAGAATGAACGATGTTTTTATAAACTGTTTTGTTTAAGACTCCCGCTGTGTATTTATGATACTTATTGTGTATTATTACATTTCGATAAGACTTCCGCTGTAAACTTTGTTATTTTGTATTTTGTTGTATTTGGATGGTTGTAATTCCAAAACGATGACTTTGTTGAAGTTGTAATAAAAATAGTATTATAATTGTGATTTGATTTTATATCAATTGTAAAAGCCTGGGGTGACTTCGTGATGTTAAATCCGGGGTCATCGGCGGTAATATTTCCAAGTGGATTTGGGGGTGTTACAGATCTGAATGATCTCTTGACAGCCGCTGATAAGCAAGGGGGCGCGGCTATCCCTGCAACTAGATTTTCCCGTCTCAATTCCCTAGCTAATTACCATGGACTCATTGACATTAATTTTACGGGGTTTTCATTTACCTGGCGTAAATCGACAACTCAACAAGTCACTACTTATGAAAGGCTAGATCGGGTTCTACTTCAATCACAAATTTTACAATGGCATGATTCAATTACTCTCAATCATCTTCCCTTTACTACTTCTGACCACTGTTGTATTGTACTTAGTCTAGGGAACAATAGTATAGCTAAAAATTACCCCTTCCGGTTTGAGAATACTTGGCTCCAAAACCCAAATTACAAGACTTTAGTGGAAAAGATATGGAGATTTTGTTACCACGGATCCCTAATGTATAAGCTATTTTCAAAACAAAAACAACTTAAATTACAGACAAAAAATTGGTTACGAAAGTATAACAACAACAACTTCGAGCAGTTACGACAAACAGAATCCAAGTTACAACAACTTCAGGATGAGCACCTCGCTGATCAACAAAATACCTATCTATAGCAAAAATATATTAGACACATTCGAAAATATAATAAGTTGTTAGAATTCCAACATACTTATTGGAAGCAACGAGCCAAGGATAAACATATCAACGAAACGGATAAGAATACAAAATATTTCCAGACCTCTGTTAAAATTTGAGCTTGCAAACAAAAAATGATTTCTTATCATGCTTTGGATAATAACATTTACTATGATATAAAAGATATTCAAACTGAAATTACAAAGGATCTCCAACAACGATATAATACCAATCATGTACGCCCTGTTTCGAATACAGATTTAGACATCATTCCTTCTCTTGTCTCAAACGAGGAAAACGATATGTTAACTAAACAACCTACTGAAGCAGAGATTAAAAAGGTTGTTAACGAGCTACCTACCAAAAAAACTCCTGGTCCCGACGGTTTTAACGCAGAATTTTATAACACCTACTGGCCAATTGTCGGTACCTCGGTCATTAAGGATGTTCAGAGTTTCTTCCATTCTAATATTCTGCTATCTGATTGCGCTCAATCATTCGTAGTATTAATTCCAAAAATTGATAATCCACAAACAATTAACCATTTTCGACCGATCAGTTTGTGTACTATAATTTATAAAATTATTACGAAACTTATGGCCAATCGCTTACAACGTATACTCCCAAAACTAATTCACCCCTGCCAAGGGGCCTTTATTCAAGATAAATCTATCTTTGACAATATACTCATCTCCCACGAAGTATTTCATTCGTTTCATAAAAAAGAAAAAAGGCAAACGCGGATGGATGGCATTGAAACTGGATATGAAAAAAGCATATGATAAGTTGCAATGGCCCTTTATAGTTCAAATCTTACAAAAATTTGGATTCCATCAGAAATGGATTTCGTTACTAATGACCTGTATTTCATCTTCTTCATTCTCAGTTCTAGTCAATAATGAACCAGGGCCAACGTTTAAGCCCAATTGTGGTCTTAGGCAAGGTGATCCAATTGCTCCCTTTATTTTCATTCTTGCAATGGAATACCTAACTCGGACATTACAACATCAAGCACTTCAACAGTTCCCTAAAGTAGGAATTCAGTTATCTACTCATGGAACTCGAATCCCATTCTTATGTTTTGCTGATGACACTCTTATTTTCGCAAACGCTTCAACAACAAATATGCTCTACATTAAACGCATGCTCCAAAAATTTTCCGAAATTTCCGGATTAACAATTAATTATCATAAGAGTTCGTTCCAAACCTCAGCCAATATAGATAGGAATAAGAAACAATAGTTAGCATCCCTTTTAAATCTCCAAATTACAAACTCAATGGAAAAATATTTGGGCATTCCTATCGTTTGTGGAAGAGTTAAGAATGAGTGTTTTGATTATGCAATACATAGTATGCAGAAACAATTATCTAAGTGAAAAGCCAACTCCATATCTCAAGCAGGCAGGGCTATTTTGATTCAATCAAATTTACTATCCAAAACAAATTATTTAATGCAATGTTTTTCGCTCCTAAAAGGAATATGCAAACAAATTGATGATATTAATAAACAATTTTTTCTGGAATAAAACTAACAACAAGTATATACCACTCTTATCCTGGGATAACATTTGCAAACCTAAATTTCAGGGGGGTCTGGATTTACATAAAGCTGAAGATCTTAACAACGCATTACAAATGAAATTATTATGAAAGCTCCTCACAAATAAAGATAACATTTGGGTACGAATAATAACAGAAAAATACCTACAAGAGGATAATATTTTAACATTGGATAATAAAAAACCAAAATCTTGGCAATTTGGTCGTCTGTTACACCTCTGAAACACCTTCCAAAAAGCGCTTTCATGGGAAGTGGGAAATGGGAAGTCAATTTATTTTTGGACGGATAAATGGATTCCAAACATCCTTCTTTCACAACTACCCACATACAATCAGCAACTTCAACAAGAAAAAGTAGAGCACTACATAACACCAGATGGATCATGGAACACAGTAGCATTACAACAAAAACTCCCACCTCATATTATACCACACATACTCAACATTCATATCCCAAATCATCAAACTGAAGACATGATTGTTTGGACGCCAACTGCTACTGGCACGTTCACAACTTCTTCGGGAAGAGATTTATCTTCAACCACAACTCACACTGTAAATACAGATTTATTTCAATGGATTTGGAAACAAGATATTCCGCCTAGGCTACAAAACTTCATTTGGAAAGCCGTCTCCGATTCACTTCCCACAATGGAACGCTTGAACAAACATTACCATAGGATGACAGATCAGTGCGCACTTTGCGGCTCAATGTCAGAAACACGAGAACATATATTCTTCGAGTGCATACATACTAGCCAAGCTATACAACATTTCAATAACATTGCAGGACAAAACATCACCACGTCTGGAACTGCTGATTTTATAGAAGATTTTACAAATTTGATCAACCAATCTAATCAACAACAAAACGTCAAAACTCTTATCTTCCTTTGGAATAACATTTGGACGGCCAGAAATAATAAGATTTTTCGAAATAAACCAACACCTCCGAAACAGATAGTTGAACAAGCATATCTTCAATTTAATAATTGGAAAACTGCTACAACACAACAAGATCAAACTAAGGGAACAAGAAAAAGAAATCGACGATTGCTTCATAACCGAACTTGGAAACATCCTCCACAAGACTGGTGCAAGATCAATTTTGATGGATCTGTTAAACCCTCACAATCATCAATAGGTTATATTTGTAGAGATTCGGATGGTAAGATTCTTTTCATTGGAAGCGAAGATATTGGACACATTAACATTCTAAAAATCGAGGCTTTAGCTGCATTAAAGGCAATCCAAGTTGCAATTCGCTACAAGATTAAGAATATTATCCTTGAAGGCGATAATCTAACAGTTATTAATGCCATTAAAAGAGTTTGGAAAATTCCTTGGGAAATACGAACGATTATTGAAGATATTCAACACCTCCTTAATAAATTTCATTCCTTCCAAGTTTTTCACAAATATTGGGAAGCAAACGCCGCAGTTGATTGCCTAGCTTCCAATGAATTGAACTTAGATTGGATTCGGGCTGCGTTGCCCTATATTCAAGGTTCTCTCATACCTGATGCTATTATCAGGACTTTTCGAAATGAGTCTTTCTCCTCACCAGTCTGCGTTGCAGCGCTAGAGTTATTTCGGATCATCCGTAAGGATGATCTGGGTCTGCCATCCATTTAGGATGGAGACCCAATTCTAGCCTGCAGCAAAAAAAAACTTCGTGTAGGTCACATAGACTAGGAATAAAGCCTTTTTCTTCTTTTTAGAAATAGCAGACATCTAATTACAGTATTAAATAATGAGGGTAGTCTACCCTCAGGGTAACTCTATCACTCCCTTTTTTTCCAGTTCCTATTAAATTATTATATAAATGATGTATACTGTGTACATATAACCAAAAAGTAATAAGATAGCAATATTTTCATCAACCCTAAAATTTACTATTAGTAACAAACACATAATGGATTAATTGTACATGAAAACTTGACATTACACCTAAAATAAGCTTTTTTTATTTGCTAAAATATATAAAATACATATGATTTGTTACGGTGTAGTAAAAGATTAAGATGATACTTATTGTTTAATTTTATTTAAAAGTTTGATGATGTGACAATTTTATAATACGACGTGTATGCGAAATCAATGTGAGGCCGAAAAGTCCTAACTACCTCAATTTAGATTTTATTTTATAACTAAAAATATATAATTATATATCATAAATATTTTTTCTTTTATAGGCAGTTTTTGCATAAAATACTTAATGAATTTATTAATTTGTTTATAGTATTCCATAAATTTGGTTTAGTTTCAAAATAATATTAATTTTGTTTCACTTATCTTATATCGTTAAAATTGACTTATTAATGTATTACCTTTGCTTTAAAATGAACTAATTATGTTTCTTTTTATGTTTTTGAATAGTATTTTACTTCGTGTCTATAATATTTCATATTTCCTGATCAATTCAAAAATAAATATTTATTATTGTAAATATTAGTTAATTCAATCCATGATTATATTAGGGGAAAGATAAGGTGAGGATGAGGGCTTAAAAAAGGAGTGAGGATGCTCCAAGTCCGTCGGATCAAGAAATAAAGCGCGCAAATCAGCTAGGGAAAGAATTCGGATACAATTCAACAAGGTCGAATTTTTCGCAAAAAAAAAACGTCACGCGTGCACATGCATTTTGCTCCGTATGCACACATACATTGTTTCGCATGCACACACACATTGTTTTCATGTGTACACCGTTATTTTCTTATGCACAAGTAAGTTATTTTCACTGATTTTCATATGTATGCACACATGTTATTTTGTACGTGTTTTGGGTCATTTTCGCATGCACACATATGTTATTTTCGTGTGCACACATGCACACCTGCGTTGTTTTACATGCACACATATCATGTAATGCATTTCATATGCACAAATAGGTCATTTTCACATGTACACGGTAGTATACTTCGCATACATATGATAGTATATATATTTCGCATGCACGCAGTCGTGTTTTCATATGCACACCCCGTTTTGTTCATTCCATATGAACACATGTGTTTTATGTATGCACACAAAAATGAATTTGACGTGCACATCATAGTGTATTTGGCATGCATACAAATATGCACTTCACGTGCACACAAATATGTCTTTTTCGCGAATAATTCGGCCGTGCCAAATTTTTGCCAAATTTTTTCTGAATGTTTAAAAAGTAATATGGGCACTCCGTTTGTTTTCCATCCGATGGCTCTCATGCGTCCACTATCCATCCTCACCGGATCTCAACACATTATATTATTTATAATATTGTTTATTTCTAAATTTTACCTTGAGTTCAACTATGAAGATATTAAATTAAGTTCAAAATTAGATAGATAAGTTAACAATTAATAATTATTGAGATATCTTAAATTTAATTGTGTATGATAACAACTCTATAGATTTGTTAGCAAAAGAATTTTAAATAAGTAAAAATTATAAGATGATGTTAGGAAGATCTCATAAGATTTGATAAGGTCAATAAATTAAACAATTTAAACTTATTACTTTAAACTAACCACATCGACATTTATAAACAATTTAAACTTATTTTGGTTTTCAGTCCACTAAATCCCGAATATTCAGTTTCGGTTCGGTTTTATTCGATTTGATACGGTTTTATTCAGTTCGGTTTTGGACCGATGAACAACCCTAATTTTGCCAAAAAAAAATCAATTAATTTTATTCTAGTCTCTTTCCTTGCACACAAATTCTAGCTTGCAATTTCAGTTGTTAAAGATGCAAAAAGTCTAGTTTTCCAAACATGAGCAACAAAGGTACTGAGCTTGGTTCTTCTTCAGAACAAGAGGACAAGTGACAAGCAGGGGATTTAGTTGATGATGGTAAGGTCCGCTTGAAGATGTAGGATCCCGTCTATGAAATACTCACTCTTGTCACTCATCAACTCGGTCCACGGCATTGCAAACAAGTCCGAGGATCCCCATCCGGTGGCTTTCGTTAGAGTACAGTTGTTGGCTTTGGCCTGGCTTGTGAATACCTTGGAAGACTTGTTCATCACTGCAAATTCAAAATCTATAGTGCAGGTTTCTGATTCTGAAGCATTGGTCATACGCACAAATAGACCAAAGTTGGGTTGTTTCGCACTGCATTGTGCGGAGAGACACAAAAGTTGATCGCCTAAGCAGAATGCCTGAGAGTAGAGTCGTTTTGATGGGAACAGATTTGCGCACTCTTGTTTCTTCAGGTCAAGGTACACAACACAGCGAGGCTGAACAAATTCAAGCTGCACCACCTTAATAAGCCTGTAATTGTAGACCCGTCCTCGGAATGGACTGCATTTGGTGGTGGCGTCGGCTAGGACTTGATCCTTGGAGAAGAGTGCATTGAGCATGAGCTTCCACGCTTGTTCAGAGTCAAAGTCAAGGCAATCAACCACTTCCTCCAGCTTCAACAGACTCATGTTTGCTAAACATATGAAATGTACCAAGCGCTTTGCAAGGATTTCTCGGCGCTCGCTCAATTTGGGATAATGTTTACGAGCCCAGTTCAATATAAAATCAAAAAATCATCTTCTGAATCCATTTGGAGACCATCACTCCCAAGAACTATCTCTATTGCACAAAGAGGCAACCCCATCGCCGTATCTTGTTTGGACCTTCAAGAAATCATGTAATGTCATCAAGTGTATAAAGCCAATCCTCTCTACTGCAACTAAACATGTAAATGGTAAAGACATATTACTTACTCTATGAAATCTCTATAATGGGCTACAAGATAATGCTTCGCAGTCCCTTTTAGTATTTGAACTACTTCATTAACCAAAACACTCGAGGGAAGATCGAGATAAAGAAGTGCAGATTCTGTTGACATGGGCAAATCAAGCAACAAGTCAAGACAATATGTGATACACGAAGTAACCTCGAACTTGCCTGCAGCCATCAAAACATCCACCAAGTCAGGGACCGTAGTTACACTCGGAGGATTGCCGTATATAAACATCAGCAGGTCCACCAAAGCTGCTTCCTCTATTCACATAATAGATTTATAATGAAATAATGATTTAAATTAAGGATCGGAGTGATTAATAAAGGGTAAGGATGGGGCATATATATACCAGTTGCATTGATTCTGAAGGTCACTTCATCCCTCTGTTGAGACTCTCTCATGCCATTTTTGAACAACTATATATGCCATTAAGTTAGCGCTGCTAATGCATAGAATTCTGACTAGAAGAGGATAAACATTACAAACAAATTAAGAAAGTTATTACCTTGTAGAAAAATGGACTTCTTGAAGATAGAATGAGAGAATTTATGTGCAACTTTTTGAGTTTCAAATCAGTACCACCACATGCTGAATTATTTGCATCATCAAGTGACGAAAACCAGTTGATATATTTCTTGCCACCAGAATTCATGTTGGAAGCCAAAGTTGGAATGATCTCAAGACGCAGGACTCGATCCGAGAAATCGACGTCGTTGAACCCAAACCCAAAATTCCCTTCCTTTGCACTGGAATCTCCCATCTTCAATCTCTGTTGCCTTATCACCGAATACAAGTAGCACTAAAACGGATTCTGGTATGAGAAATTGGTAATGGTATATATAAGGGAAAATGTAGTCTAAAGTGAGTTGCAACGACCTTTCTTCTTCAGCCTCGATCTTTTCATTTGCCATGTTCCAAAGCACCAATTTACTTTTACTTCCTTACCGGTAGTATCCTCCATTTTTCAGTTCCCGGGAAAAAATCAGACTTCGCAGTATGGTAAATGAAAGGGCGATTCATTGATGAAAGTAATAATGGCTTTAATGCCTCGTGAATTAAGTCGTGATTATAAGAATATTGATTGATTAAGCGGGAGGGCAGGGTTTCATGTTTGAGCGGCATCTTTTCAGTTCATATTAGAGTAAACTAGTTGTGGTAGTACGAAGCAGCATGGTACAGTATCAAATATTATTGTAGTTTATTAAATTGATTTTTCTAACCTATGTCTAAGGACATAAGTTAATCACCTTCTTATGGATATATTTTGTTGGATTATATCATTTAAAAAATTTAATATTTTTATTAAAAAAGTTTAAGCATTCCTATTTAGGAAATATATTCATAAAAGAAAAGTCTTAACCTATGCCTTAGAAAATCCGATATTAAATTATACAAAGATTTTTTTACACGCATAATCTAATTAAATTAAACATTAAAATTTCTTATTTGTCTAGAAGGGACAGACTTGTGCTACACACGAGTCATGAATTTTTCTAAGTGTTATTTTTTTATAAATATATTTTTGTTTATCAAACTACTCATATAAGTATTAGTTTAGCTTGGCGTCCATATATGGCAAGGCAAGTGGGTAAGGGTTCTTAAACATATAAACTTAGAGAGTATACGTTATTATGTGTATTTATTATATATAGATGTCTTGCTTTAAAAGCTATGTTTATTGATTATGTTTTTTCCTAATTCATTACGGGTTGGGGTCGCAAAAGTGTTGAAACTCGAAGTTCAAAGCACTTAATTATAAGCCTCCAGCCAAAGTTATTAACCTATAAAAAAATTATGCAAAAAATATATTGATCTCAATCTTGATTCTTGATCACAGGTGGCAAAAACACTTAAGTTGTGTAAAAAATGAAAAGTAATTTGCATCGATAATACTGTCTGTAAACATATATTACATTATGCAAAAATAATGAGAGTAATTGACATACCTTAATTGAGTTCATACAGATCATCTAATCGTTAATAAAATATCCTAACACGTTAAGAATGAACCAAAGGTTGTCTTATATGACTCCTTCTTTGGTAAAAAAAGAGTCATATATGACTCCTTGTAGTGTGACAATCGCAATCTATCTCATTGACTTGCCTAGCTCTTGATTTTGTGAACTCTGATAGAGTAATAGTACATTCTTGTATTTTTACCCTCTTCTCAACCCTTACATATAGTAGAAGCAACTTGATAGAAATATATCTTGTACTTATAATGAGCCACATTATTTTATCTCTATGTTCTTTCAATTAATTTGTTTTAACTCACTTTATTGAAAAACTGTCAAGAATATCACAAATAATATAATTAATTGATCTTTAAACCAGGGGCGGAGCTACGTTGGGCCCAGGGGGGGCTAGCCCCCCCTCTGGAAAAAAAAACTTTTTTTTTTCAAAAAAAAATAAAGCTTTTTTTACCCTTATTGAATCTGAAAATGTAAATGTAAACCATAAAAATGATATTACCTTAAATGTTTTCCCCTCATCTCATCTAAATGTACAATTTCAGTCAATTCTAACAGATTTAAATCAAAAAAATAAATTACTTAAGTTTTTTCCCCTCATCTCATGTGAAAATTACCTTAAACTTCATAAAAAATTTAAAATTGATTTTTACGAAATAGAATTTAAGTCACGTTGAATTTAAGTCATACAAAAAAATCGCACAGGATTTTAGCCCCCTGGGTAAAATCCTAGCTCCGCCCATGCTTTAAACTAACTTAATCAGTCTTGATAAAACTGCCATTCGTCTATCCGTCCATATATTTCTTTCATATAGTACAATACAAATGTATAGTATAGTGTACAATATACATGTATTTTTTTTTAAATCATAAAAATATGATTTTTGAGAATTCTTTCATGAAATAAACTATTTTTTTATCATTAAGTATTATTAATTGAATATAAAAATATTTTCATCATACATTGCTAGAGGTAAGGACATTGATCTCTTATATAATAAATTATCATTAATAATTGGGGGTTAAAATTTAAATTGAAGAAATATAAAAGGCTTATACTAATATCTATATCTATATATAACTAAAAGTTAGCTTTCAGGTGTAGTTAATGCCACCTTTTAAATGACTTCTTCACAATTTTGGGCTCGGAATTTGGCTTTTATGCTGAATAACAACAAGGATATATAAAGACATATGTAAGGCCCAACAAAATAGGCCCACCACCTGTTGGCTCAACACAAAAATGGGCGTCCGACTTAACACTTTTTCCATAACTAAGGACAAAATTTGCTTTTTATGCTGAATAACAGCAAGACATATGTAAGGCCCAACAAAAATGGCCTACCATCTATTGGCTGAACAACCAACTCCTAATCAGTAAGCGCTAGACCTGCCTCCAATTAAAGAGCTATAATTAACATAATTAAGAGCTATAATTAACACAATTAACCAGAGACCACAAAGATGCAAGGAAGGAAGTGAACGCTTGCCCTTTCACATGCACTCACATCAATTTCGTTCCTCATCTCTAACCTTATAAATACGGTTGTCCCAGCATCTCAGATTTCCTCACTTCCTATTTGCTCCCATCACATAGACATTGACTTTGTCCAGATCTAAGCAAGGGTCTTCTGCATCAACCGTGTCCGAGATCAACGCCAAACATGGGTATGCTGCATCGACCATGTGCAAGTGGAAAGCCGAAAAATGCAATACCGTTACTGGACCCGCAACCCCCCCCCCCCAACAATAAGGCATATGTTGTATCAGTGGCACATGCTACATAGTCGTACTTGCTTCTGGGCCAACTCACCTTCGGGATGGCCTGCACAGTACGTGTGATGGTCTGTCGTAAGTGGGTTATAGATGTTTGCCTTTAATGATGTTCAACACCCAACTGCTTTAATTCAGGTCTGTCTGTTGATGGTGATTTGCAAGGAGTGGAAAGACTCCACAGTGCTCTCACTGCCCATACGTAGCCTGGAAAGGTTTTGAAATCCGGAAACAGGATAGCTCAGCCATCACTTCCTGAAAGAAGATGTCTATACAACTCACCTTTCAAAGCACATAAACATGCATCAATCACTAAATTTTTACCATTTCATATTGTTCTGCTCAGAATTGTCAAAAGAAGAAGAAGAAGAAGAAGAAGAATCAGACTACGAAGTGGAGTACGAAGTCCTATCTGGGGGATCAGCTGAAGCTTGGGGTGACACAGAAGAAGGATGGGTCTCTACAGTGACATCGACCAACTCCACACGCATTGAACCCGGTGAATCCAGCCAAGCAAGTGAGGCCATACATGACGGATCAGAGCCAAAAGCGTCGCCATCAATAGATACCGAGCACGAAAGCATTGTTGAAGAGGGGCAAGAGAAGGGACCCCACTTGGAGTTGGAAGAGCTAGAACAATTGATGTCAAAAATTGGAAACGTGAGGGAGAATCTGAGGCTGATGCCGGATTTCCAGAGGAGGGAAATGGTTACAGCACACGGTGTGCTTCTTCACGAAGTTCTCGTCCTGAAACTTGGTGCCCTAGATCGACTCTCCTCCGGTTCCGTTCCCGGCGGTGAAGTCGTCTCCCTGGCACATGACCCCTAGGATCACACGATGGAAGCTCGATCCCTTGAAGTGCAGCGGCTTGCCGCTCATTTCGACTCCCTTCTCGCCGGTGCAGAGCGCGCGGAAGTTCTCCGCCGTGCGCGAGGTGGTATCGGCCTAGAGCTCCATCACGATCCTTCCGGCAGGTTGGCCGCCGACGGCCATGTTGAAGAATACTCTAGGGTTTGACATGGTGAAATTAGGGCTTTGAGAATGTTTTATTTTTTTGCTGCAAGCTAGAATTGGGACTCCATCCTAAATGGATGGCAGCCCCAGATCATCCTTACGGATGATCCGAAATTACTCCAATGCTGCAGCGCAGGCTGGTGAGGAGAAAGACACATTTCAAAAAGTCCTGATAATAGCATCAGGTATGAGAGAACCTTGAATATAGGGCATCGCAGCCCGAATTCAATCTAAGTTTAATTCATTTGAAGCTAGGCAATCAGCTGCGGCGTTTGCTTCCCGATAGTTGTGGAAAACTTGGAAGGAATGAATTTTGTTAAGGAGGTGTTGAATATCTTTAATAATCGTTCGTATTTCCCAAGGAATTTTCCAAACTCTCTTAATGGCATTAATAACTGATAGATTATCGCCTTCAAGGATAATATTATTAATCTTGTAGCGAATTGCTACTTGGATTGCCTTTAATGCAGCTAAAGCCTCGGTTTTTAGAATGTTAATGTGTCCAATATGTTCGCTTCCGATGAAAAGAATCTTACCATCCGAATCTCTACAAATATAACCTATTGATGATTGTGAGGGTTTAGCAAATCCGTCGAAATTGATCTTGCACCAGTCTTGTGGAGGTTGTTTCCAAATTCGGTTATGAAGAAGTCGTCGATTTCTTTTTCTTGTTCCCTTAGTTTGATCTTGTTGTGTTGTAGCAGTTTTCCAATTATTAAATTGAAGATATGCTTGTTCAGCTATCTGTTTCGGAGGTGTTGGTTTATTTCGAAAAATCATATTATTTATGGCCGTCCAAATATTATTCCAAAGGAAGATAAGAGTTTTGACGTTTTGCTGTTGAGTAGATTGGTTGATCAAATTTGTAAAATCTTGTATAAAATCAGCAGTTCCAGACTTGGTGATGTTTTGTCCTGCAATAATATTGAAATGTTGTATAGCTTGGCTAGTATGTATGCACTCGAAGAATAGATGTTCTCGTGTTTCTGACATTGAGCCGCAAAGTGCGCACTGATCTGTCATCCTATGGTAATGTTTGTTCAAGCGTTCCGTTGTGGGAATTGAATCGGAGACGGCTTTCCAAATGAAGTTTTGTAGCCTTGGCGGAATATCTTGTCTCCAAATCCATTGAAACAAATTTGTATTTGCAGTGTGAGTTGTGGTTAAAGATAAATTTCTTGCCGAAGAAGTTGTGAACGTGCCAGTAGCAGTTGGAGTCCAAATAATCCTGTCTTCAGTTTGATTAATTGGGATATGAATGTTGAGTATGTGTGGTATAATATGAGGTGGGATTTTTTGTTGTAATGCTACTGTGTCCCATGATCCATCTGGTGTTATGTATTGCTCTACTCTTTCTTGTTGAAGTTGTTGATTGTATGTGGATAGTTGTGAAAGAAGGATGTCTGGAATCCATTTATTCGGCCAAAAATAAATTGACTTACCATTTCCCACTTCCCATGATAGCGCTTTCTGGAAGGTGTTTCGAAGGTGTAACAGACGGCCAAATTGCCAAGATTTTGGTTTTTTATTATCCAATGTTAAAATATTATCCTCTTGTAGGTATTAGTCTGTTATTATTCGTACCCAAATGTTATCTTTATCTGTGAGGAGCTTCCATAATAATTTCATTTGTAATGCGTTGTTAAGATCTTCAGCTTTATGTAAACCCATACCCCCTGAATTTTAGGTTTGCAAATGTTATCCTAGGATAAGAGGGGTATGTACTTGTTGTTAGTTTTATTCCAGAAAAATTGTTTATTAATATCATCAATTTGTTTGCATATTCCTTTTGGGAGCGAAAAACATTGCATTAAATAATTTGTTTTGGATAGTAAATTTGATTGAATCAAAATAGCCCTGCCTACTTGAGATATGGAGTTGGCTTTTCACTTAGATAATTGTTTCTGCATACTATATATAGCGTAATCAAAGCACTCATTCTTAACTCTACCACAAACGATAGGAATGCCCAAATATTTTCCCATTGAGTTTGTAATTTGGAGATTTAAAAGGGATGCTAACTCTTGTTTCTTATTTCTATCTATATTGACTGAGGTTTGGAACGAACTCTTATGATAATTAATTGTTAATCCGGAAATTTTGGAAATTTTTTGGAGCGTGCGTTTAATGTAGAGCATATTTGTTGTTGAAGCGTTTGCGAAAATAAGAGTGTCATCAGCAAAACATAAAAAAGGGATTCAAGTTCCATGAGTAGATAGCTGAATTCCTACTTTAGGAAACCGTTGAAGTGCTTGATGTTGTAATGTCCGGGTTAGGTATTCCATTGCAAGAATGAAAATATAGGGAGCAATTGAATCCCTTTGCCTAAGACCATATTTGGGCTTAAACGTTGGTCCTGGTTCATTATTGACTAGAACTGAGAATGAAGAAGATGAAATACAAGTCCTTAGTAACGAAACCCATTTGTGATGAAATCCAAATTTTTGTAAGATTTGAACTATAAAGGGCCATTGCAACTTATCATATGCTTTTTCCATATCCAGTTTTAATGCCATCCATTCGCGTTTGCCTTTTTTTCTTTTTATGAAATGAATGAAATACTTCGTGGGAGATGAGTATATTGTCAAAGATAGATTTATCTTGAACAAAGGCCCCTTGGCAGGGGTGAATTAGTTTTGGGAGTATACTTTGTAAGCGATTGGCCATAAGTTTCGTAATAATTTTATAAATTGTAGTACATAAATTGATCGGTCGAAAATGGTTAATTGTTTGTGGATTATCAATTTTTGGTATTAATACTACGAATGATTGGGCGCAATCAGATAGCAAAATATTAGAATGGAAGAAACTCTGAACAGCCTTAATGACCAAGGTTCCGACAATTGGCCAGTAGGTGTTATAAAATTCTGCGTTAAAATCGTCGGGACCCGGAGTTTTGTCTGTAGGTAGCTCGTAACAACCTTTTTAATCTCCGCTTCAGTAGGTTGTTTAGTTAACATATCGTTTTCCTCGTTTGAGACAAGAGAAGGAATGATGTCTAAATCTGTATTCGAAACAGGGCGTACATGATTAGTATTATATCGCTGCTGGAGATCCTTTGTAATTTCAGTTTGAATATTTTTCATATCAAGTAAATGTTATTATCCAAAGCATGATAAGAAATCATTTTTTGTTTGCAAGCCCGAATTTTAACAGAGGTCTGGAAATATTTTGTATTCTTATCTGTTTCGTTGATATGTTTATCCTTGGCTCGTTGCTTCCAATAAGTGTGTTGGAATTCTAACAACTTATTATATTTTCGGATGTGTCTAATATATTTTTGGTATAGATAGGTATTTTGTTGATCAGCGAGGTGCTCATCTTGAAGTTGTTGTAACTTGGATTCTGTTTGTCGTAACTGCTCGAAGTTGTTGTTGTTATACTTTCGTAACCAATTTTTTGTTTGTAATTTAAGTTGTTTTTGTTTTGAAAAGAGCTTATACATTAGGGATCCGTGGTAACGAAATCTCCATATCTTTTCCACTAAAGTTATAATTTGGGTTTTGGAGCCAAGTATTCTCAAACCGAAAGGGGTAATTTTTAGCTCTACTATTGTTCCCTAGACTAAGTACAATACAACATGGGTCAGAAGTAGTAAAGGAAAGATGATTGAGAGTAATTGAATCATGCCATTGTAAAAATTGTGATTGAAGTAGAACCCGATCCAACCTTTCATAAGTAGTGACTTGTTGAGTTGTCGAATTACGCCAGGTAAAAGAAAACCCCGTAAAATTAATGTCAATGAGCCCATGGTAATTAGCTAGGGAATTGAGACGGAAAAATCTAGTAGCAGGGATAGCAGTGCCCCCTGCTTATCAGCGGCTGTCAAGAGATCATTCAGATCTTCGATGAGTAAGAATGGTAAATTTAAGGATGAAATAATTTGGTTAATAAGATTCCAGAAGGAAACTTTACCATCCTCTCGGTTGGGAGCATAAACAAAGATTATGAGAAAGCTTTTGGTATGATCCGTATATTGAACAACAATGATATTGTGGTTCAATATTTAATGTCGAAAGATTGTTTTGATATTCCTGACGAGAAGAGCAGCCATAAACCGCCTTTAGAGCCATCTGTAAGAGAGTGGATTAAATTACCAATCCCTAATTTGTGCAAGAATTGGTTAGTTGGTAGAACATTCGATTTAGTTTCAGCTAAGCAAAACAGATCAATACGATTATTCCTTTTCAGATAAGAAATTTCGGTCCAAAAGTGGGGTCGACGGACTCCACGACAGTTCCAATAGGCGATATTCATATATAATGATTGTGAAAAAATACAGAGCCAATTTTGTTACGGTTGTAATGAACTTTTGTCGAGTTTTTGTTTTGAAATAGGCATTGAATAAAAAAATTTAAAATGTGTTTGGTGGTTTGACGTGTCCAAACATTCCAAAGTTGTGAATTTTGTCCATGTGTTATAATACGGGTGTTTGAAAATTGTTGTCCGATTGTAACATTTAGGCGGCATGTGGGCCTAGTGGTAAGTCGGCCGGTGGGCCTAATAGTAGGTCGGCCTTTGGGCCTAGTAATAAGTTGGCCGGTGGGCCTAGTAGTAAGTTGGCCGGTGGGCCTACTATGTAATTGTAGAATGGTATGAGTCTGCAAAGCAAAGTGAAAATAATAGTTAGAATTAATAATATAATGCAGACGGACCAGAAAATTTGTACGAGTATTCTTAGGAGATATATACGAATTGGGGATAAGGCTAATAAGATAAATAGTAAAATGAAATTGAAAAGGTGAAGCCTTACCTGGTGTAGCCTTACCTGTCGAAAGCAGAGGACGCCATCGGGAATAAGGACAGCTCGACGAGTGAGGTCTGCAAGTTCCAACGTAGGCCAGCGAGAGAGGCGACCTGGTGGAAGGTAAGCAGCCGGCGAGGTGGAGATCAGTCGTCGGTGGAGCAGGGGTTTGGAGATCGATCCTGGACCCAATTCGCGGGCCTCGTAAAAAAGTACCGGCCGAATTGATAGCGGTGGCGGTGTGGTGAAGCTGCCGGAGGAGCTGAGACTCCCTAATAGTCCGAAGAGCACCCGGGGAAGCAAGCTGTTGAAGGAGGCCGCCGGACCCGAGCTGCAGTCGGGAATCTAGATCGGCGTTGCGAAATCATGGCACTGGATGTGCAATTCTGGCTCGCCGAAATCGATGGAGACGAAGGAGATCTCCAACGGGGAAGCGTCGTCGGCTGAAGGTCTGCGACTGATGCTCGAAGAGGGAGCGGCGATGGGTTTTCGCTGGAGGAGAAGGAGCTTGGAGATCATTTCGAGGGACGGAATGAAGCTGGGAGGAGGCTAGATCCGTGATTCCCCGTGAATAAGAAGCTTGGGTACTCGATGGGTTCTCGATGGAGCTAGGAGGCCGCAGTTCAGGCGGAGGCCAGATCCGTGGGACGGACTGAAATCTGACCCACTTGGAGCTCAAATCGTCGTCGGAGCTCAAAACGTCGCCGGAGCAGGAAATTAAAACGAGGGATAGAGTATAGTAAGGTATAGTAATAGGGTAAGCATCAGTTGTAAAAGTTTGAATGTTTGATTGTTTGTTGTAAGATTGTAATTGAGCAGTTGTAAATTTCTCCTTGTTTGTTGCTCCAAAGAGCACCAACGAGGAGGAGAGGGAAGAAAGCTTACCTTGGCGGACTCCCGGCGAGCCGAGGTGGCCGGAGGGGCCACTCGACTAGGGCGGCATCAAGCGAGGGGAAAGGCGTTGAGGAAGATGAACAGTGTTACAGGCAGAAAAGAGAGAGAAATCAGGAGAAGTGTATGTGTGTTTGATTTTTTTAATGCGAGTGGGCTTTGAGAATGTTGGTGGCGGTGATATTTCTCTGGGATTATCCGTCGTGCTATGTAGATTGGGGTTTAAAGGATTTTATATTGCGGTGGATTAAAAGATACATCTAGGTTTGTGAGGGAAGCGAGGAGATGGCATAAAATATACTGCAGATATATTATCTTTTCGGAGTTGGGCCGAATGGGCCAATTTACCAAAGCGAATATTGGGCCATGTTTGATCTTTCTTTTGCTGAGGTTACATATAATTAATTAAGGGAAATTCCTGTTGGTGCCCCTGAGTTTAGGGTTATTCCTGTTGGTGTCCCACGATTAAGTTTTTTCCTGTTGGTACCCCTAAGGTTTTGGTTTGTTCGCTTTATAACCAAAATTTTTCATATCCGTATCATTTCGGTTCAAATTGATCAAATCGAAGCTCATCATTATGTTTATTGACATCAACTTAGTAGGATTCGACTCCTAAAACAATCAAATCCATACCCAAACCATTCCGATTTGAATTCTTAAGGTCAAAACGGGTTGTTGCTTCGAAATTCAAATCGACATGGTTCGGACATGGATTTGGGTATTTTAGGAGTCAAATCTTACTAATTTTAGGGCGAGGAACACAATGGTAGACTTGGATTTAATCAATTTGAACTAGAATGGTACAAACATGAAAATGTTTGGTTACGAAGCAAACAAACCCAAACCTTAGGGCCACCAACAGGAAAAAACTTAATCGTGGGACACCAACAGGAATAACCCTAAACTCAGGGGTACCAACAGGAATTTCCCATTAATTAATTAGATAAGATTCTCCAATTTCGATCAGTCCCCACCCTATTTTTTTTTTGCGCCAACTTTTTATCAACGTTATATCTGTTATACATCATCCATTACTCTAGGTGTTTTATTTTTTATTTTTCACAACCATTACATTTACCAAATCGGCTAATTTTGATTGTGGTTGTCAATAATATTTAATAGAGCCTTTAATTGTATTTCTTAATAAATTGTTCTATTTCAGTATTGAGGGTTTTGTAATAATTCTGCTAAAGTTATTATGTTTTATATTTTAATTAAGGAGTAGAGATGATACACGATAATTTCACTTTGTGACGCATTAAGCATTGACTTTTATAGACTACCAAATTACAATACGCAAATTCTAAAAAAATACTAGAGCTTATTTTATGACAAAAACAAAAAAACATTAAAAATGATACAATTATCTACATAAGAGCACAAGTATAAGTTATTCCGTCTAATTATTACCTTATAAAAAAAATCAGGAAAAACAGTGTCATCCTACATTTGCTATTGCTACTCTATATGTTTGATAATACTTGTAATTTTAACATTTTAAATAAATATTAAGAAATATGATAATTTAGCTAAAATATAAAATTCTATATAAATGGCCCGTGCTTCGCACGGGCTTTGATTTCTAGTTCTATGTATATAATTGACAATTGGGGGTCACAATCATTGAATTTAATTAATATGGAGAATTAATTCGTAGGTTACTTGTACAAAAGTCAAATAATTATGAATTAAAATTTGCATTATATTTATTTTGGTTAAAGTTTAAAACAAACGACGATCATCATTCATGTCGGTTTTGACAAAATTGTTTATTTCTTGTGAATTTTTACAATTTGTTATTGGTCAAAAATTGAGAGAACCACATATTCTTCAATAGTTTCAGAAAAGGTCGATTTTAACGAATTAATGGGAAGTCATTTAGCTTATCTGATTTTTTTTAAAAGAATTGTGTAGGTTTTTTATTGCATTTAACTAATAAATAAATTTAAAAATTATATTGTTAAAAATATATTTAGAAGTTGATTAAAAGAAAAATAATTTTATCACCAATTATATATTATTCTAAAACTAATTTTTGATTCTTTTTAAATAGAAAAATCATTATCTGCTAACCCTTGGATAGAAATTTTATTCTATTCATTGTACTGAAATCTCTAGAATTTTAAAGAGAAGTCACTTACCTCTATTGTACTGATTAAATACACTTTAACAACCAAAGCTTTGACTGTATGTGAGCCTCCATAGCACCGAAGTCCAAAAAACTTTCTTCAATTTCGCTTTTTGGTTGTCAATCGTCTTTCATTTTTCATGCAAATTGATAAAAAGAAAACATTATCAAACTTCAAAGCTCATCCATATTAGATTTTTAATACGGAGTAATAATTTAGCATGTAAGGAGATGTTGTACGTCCATGAAGCCGAAAAGTAAAACTATTCACTTACATTGGACATATATAGTGTTTTGATAGGAGATGAGGTGCTTGTGCTAAAAGATTAGCTTGATATGATAGCAGTTGTGTGTTTGTAAATGTTTCCAAAACAAGTTGAAATCATTATTGTAATACCTATTACAAGAATCAAAGTAGAGTTGTAATACTAATTTATTAAGGTTGTTTTTTAATATTAAAATCATTAAGCTCATATGGTCATACTTGTATTTATGTTATGATCGAGTGAAACACTTGCACTCCTCCTTCACGCTGACTTTGCACAATCTCATTTATTAGACCATATTAATTCATATCTTTAAAGATATTGTAGCTCTAATATACCGTTTTAAATAGGGTGTTGGACTTCAAGGGTTTAGTCGTTGTTGATTAGTTTTTTCTATATTATCGATTATGAACTTATATTTTATAGTAAAGTTTTAAGAAGAGAAATGACATTTCAAATAAAAGTTATTTAATTTATAGGAGACGTTACTTTTTTGTAATTATAACACCGAATATTTACCAATTAAATAACTCCAAATATATTATTTTTTTGTTCTATTTCCTTACAATTTGCCAAATCAAGTGTATTAACTGAGTCCAAAAAGCTAACTTCATAGGTTTTATAGATATAGATAGATGTGGGAATATGTTTTTAAAAACGGTTTAGAGTGGAGGTTTAGTGTTGGCCTATGGACATATTTTTTAGGCTGATACTGTATGCGCTATACTTTTTTGCTTTGCGTGCTATAATCTGTACGCCCTATGAGGGCGTACGCCCTGGAATGGCATACAGCTTATTTTATTATATTTTTGTTGGTGTTTTGAATTTTAATGAATTGTTGTATTATTTTCCTGTACGATGTATTCTAGCGTACGCTAAGATACAGCGTACAGGAAAATAGCCGTTAGAATTTGGCCTGTACGCCATGGTACGGCGTACGCCCTCTGGAGGCGTACAGAACTACCCGTTATTCCAACGGCCATATTTGTGCCTATAAAATAGCTTTTGAAGTTGACAAATGGTAAGATCGAAACAACAAATTTTACAAAAAATGTCATATTGGAGTAGTAGTGGAGAAGATGATGAAGATTTCGACGGTGAAGATGCTGAAGATTATGTCGATCAAGATTTCGACGATGAAGATGCTGAAGATTATGTCGATCAAGATTTCGACGATGAAGATTTCGACGATGGAAATTTCGAGGTTAGTGTGTATGGAATGATTAAGATTGAAATTAGTTATAATTAATATAGCTTAAGTATGTAGAGGCCTATATTTATTATGTTCAAAGATAGATTAGTATTTAGTTGTAGTGGACAAGATGATTATGGTGTTGCGGTAGATGCCTAAATTTTATTATGTTAAAAGATAGATTAGTATGTAGTTATAGTGGACAAGATGATGACGATTTAGCGGTAGAGGCCTATATTTGTTTTGATATATGTTAAAAGATTAGTGATTAATAGTAGTGGAGAAGTTGATTATTGTTGTGAATTTGATATATGTTAAAAGTCTTATGTTTAGTGAGATAAGCTATCAATTTGTTTTCGTCTTTAGTTTAGTTTTGTATTACAATTATAGTTGTATTTTATAGTTAATATTGGTTAGCTACAAACATCTAAATTTAACAAATTCCAATCCATATATTGTAACATTATTGTTTAGTTATGTATTACAATTACAGTTTAGTTATATATTACAATTGCAATCCATATATTGTAACATTATTGATGATGTAAACATGTATAGGGGAAAGATTATGAAGATGAATTTTGTACCAATCTGAGCTGGGATAGCCGAGAGGAATTGGTTAAGTGGGTTAGGAATATGGGCAAAGATTTGATGATGGTTTTAGTCATTCAGAAGTCAAATGTCAGAAGTGTTAGTTTGACGTGCGAGAATTTTGGTGAGTTTAGATCGGGGAGAAAGAAAGGTAGTGACTCAGAAGAGGAAGTTGAGGTAATTCGTAAATCCCATTCGAAGAAGTCCGGATGCACATTTGAGTTGTGTGGTGTTAGATTGAAGAAGAAGCCAGGGGAAGTGACTCAGAAATGGATCCTAAATGTGATAGATGGATGCCACAACCATAAGCTTCCGACTAGCTTTCTTGGGCATCCATACATGGGCAGAATGACCCCGGATGAGGAGCGCATTGCCAAAGCTTTGGGCGAAACGTGCGTGACACCTAGGACTATTGTTGGGAAGTTGAAGAAGTTCTTCCCCGGAAATATTACATCCATGAAACAAGTTTCCAACTTTCTGCAGAAGGTGCGTTATGAAGATCAAGGGGAATTGACGGTTACACAATGGACTCTGAACTTTTTGAAAGAAAATAGTTACCGGGTATTTCCTCTTACAAAGGTGTCTACGAAAGAGACTGATATCCTATTTTTTGCTCACCCGGACTCGCTCCACCTATTGAAGATGTTCCCGTACGTGGTAATTATTGATGCCACATACAAGACAAATAGGTACGTGCTGGATTTGTGTTACATTTTCAACACAATATAATAGTAGTGATTTATAGCATTGATATGAATTATATGTTATATTCTATGACTTCTTACATTCATTTGTTTTCCTACATTCATCCATAGGTATCAAATGCCATTGGTGGAGATTGTCGGTTTCACTTCCACGCACAAGACCTTCAACATTGCGTATGCATTTACACGACAAGAAGAAGTTGGGCATTACAAGTTCATAATGGAGAAACTTTTGTGCTTGTTTAAAGATTTGGGTGTTATGCCGGCCGCCATCATGACTGATCGAGAGAAGGCCCTCATTAATGCAATTCGGATAGTTTTCAAAGATGAAGTAAAACACCTTTTGTGTTGGATGCATATTAAGCACAACATAGAAGCATATGCTCTCCCAATATTGAAGGATAAAAAACAAGTGAAAAGGTTTTGCGGCCAATGTTAGGCACTATGGTGTTCAACCACTGAGGAAATCTATGAAGAAAGGCTTGTGCAATTGAGGACATCGTGGAAGAGTGGCCTCGTTCGATACATTGAGAAGACGTGGACGAATCCTCACAAGGAAAGCATAGTGAGAGCGTGGACTAATCATCGTCTTCACTTCTTCACGAGGACTTCAAATAGGTAACCCTTGTACGATGTTCAGTAGTTTGCTTGTTCATGGCTCAATGTGGGAGTAACGCAATGCTTTTCATGTTTTTTGATAGGGTTGAGGGTATGCATCACGTGTTGAAGCAAATTCTGAATTCTAGCGTTGGTGGTTTTAATAGAATGGTAGTAAGGATACACCATGCGATCGAGGGTCAAATTGGGCAGGTGCGTGCGACCATGGAGATGTCATGGACCAAAACACCAACGATGTTTGATGGTATGCCGCCAGAAATAAGAGTGTTGTTTTCAAGGCTATTTTTCAAAGTGTCGGATAGGTGCTTGGAAATGTTGTTTGATCTGTATAAGCAGATATTGGCGGATGATTTCCCTGATGAGTGTGATGATCACTGGATGAGAGACTGCTTCGACCTGCCATGTGTCCACAGAATCGCAAATGCCATAATTGATAAGACGCCGATCATGCCGAGTGAGATACACCGCTTTTGGAAGCAATTGCAATGGGATAGGGTTTACACAGAAGAAGAGCCAGTTGATGACACAAAACATATGTTTGTTCAAGAGTTGATATGGAAGGAAATGGATCAAATGTGGCACGCTAAAACATTGAGCAAGGACCAAGTAGAGCAAATCATCGACGTGTTCTAGAACACGCAGCACCCACATGAAACTTTGATGCAGGAGCCCACGTGAATCATTTCAAAAGGAAGGCCAAAGGGTTCGACAAAGTATGACACCAAGAGGGAGCCGAGCTTGTTTGAGCATCGAAGGGCTGAGTTAGATGAGATTGAGAAGAACAAGGCCAGTGGAAGCCAAGGTAGAGGTCGGGGTCGTGGCAAGAAGGGACCAAGAGGAGCTTCGCCGGGCACTGGGACCCAAGGGAGCCAATCTGAAGGGACAGGATCGCAGCAGCTCCCTGAACAACCCGTGATTTATATGGGGGTGAACTTTAGGGTTAAGAATGTGGATTACTTTTGGTTTTCATACATTAACGAGGCCAGAGATGTATCTCCAGACGGGCATTGTGGATATCGGACATTGGCTGTATTGATGGGATCAGAAGAGACTGTATATCCTATGGTTCGAATGCAGATGGCGGGCGAGTTGTTTGACAATAGAGATCTATACATGCCCATCTTGCTCGTACTACACACGGGGATCACTTACGAGGACCTTATATATCGGGTCAACTATGTCATCAGTCCTTGCAGCGAGGAGTACTAGCTCGACATGCCGATGATTGGTTTAGTGTTTGCCACGCTATACCAAGTTGCTCTTGTCCTATTATCCTGGGATGGCCCGTGCTTGTGCTTACCAATGAGGGCCGCTTACGAAAGCCTCGGCCCTCCAACACGGATATTGACGATGGCTCTCGTAGGAAATCGAAACCACTTTGTACCGGTATAGTTATTGTTTTTAAATAGCTAGTAATATTTGTGCTTACCCTAAAACACAAAGCTCGATCATATTTTGTGTTTTCTATGTAGGTGTCGTTGAAGGATGGTTGTCCACTACCTCCCCCTCCGTACGCTTGGCGTCGATTCAAACACCCAAGTGTCGATGGTTGGGACTATCAATTTCAGTCGAGGATTCAACAATTTCGGGATTATCGCATTAGATATATCCGTCCTCTAGATCCTCCGATGTAGTTTAAGATGTAGATTAGTTGAAGAAGTAGATTTACTTGTGTAATCTAAATTTGAAGAGCAGATGAACTTCACATTTGTGTCTGATTTACTTGTGTAATCTCAATTTAAAAATGATGATAATATATCTATTTTATTAACTTACATAAAATCCAACACAAATTACAACAGCAATACAAACATTACATGAACTCATTTACGGCCTTGTATCTCTCTTAATTTATGTTCATACAACGCTTTGCCCCTCACATTAAAAGGATCTTTTTCCATACGGTGCAGCACCCTTGTGTGAAGGGGGATCAACTGAACAAGTTCTGCATTTTCCTTAACAAGTTCTTCATTTTTGTTACAAAGCTCTTCCTCTCGGTTAGCAAGTTGTTGTTTTTCGCTCCACAGTTGTGCTATAACCCTTTGTGTCCTCTCATCGTAGGGTGGATCAAGCCACTTCTTGAAGTCACACCCCCTTCCATAGTCGAACATCCCCAATACCTCCTTCTATAGTTGAACGGCATATGTCACTCACGAATAATTGCAGATCTCTTACAATAGCATAGCCGGTCAGCGTTTGTTGACGATGAAGATGAAGAGGCCATTATGCGATGTAGTGCTTGATTTTCCTATGAATATGATAAATCCATTACTGAATGTTTCATAAACATAAAACTCAAACAAGATTTAAGTTGAGAGGAGAACCTTACCGAATAATGGTGATGATCCACCCAGAGCTTCAGTTGCAATGGTGATAACGCAGTAACTCTAGGGATAACAATATTTATACAAGAGAAGAGTTGTGCATAACAGCTAGCACACAGTTGTAAAACACTCAGATTGTGCATAACAGCTATGAAAGAGATGTATCACACTGATGATACAGCTGTAAAACACTCAGATTGTGCATAAGATTGTAGAAGAAATGGATGAAAAATTAAAAAAAATGAGAAATTGGGCCCAAATAGGCCCAATATGGAGGATTGTAGAAGAAATGGGTGAAAAATGAAAAAATGAGAAATTGAGCCCAAATAGGCTCAACATGGAGGATTGTAGAAGAAAAGTGTGAAAAATTGAGAAAATGAGAAATTGGGCCCAAATAGGCCCAATATGGAGGATTGTAGAAGAAATGGGTGAAAAATGAAAAAATGAAAAATTGGGCCCAAATAGGCCAAATATGGAGGATTGTAGAAGAAAAGTGTGAAAAATTGAGAAAATGAGAAATTGGGCCCAAATAGGCCCAATATGGAGAATTATAGAAGAAAAGTGTGAAAAATTAAAAAAATGAGAAATTGGGCCCAAATAGGCCAAATATGGAGGATTGTAGAAGAAATGGGTGAAAAATGAAAAAATGAGAAATTGGGCCCAAATAGGCCCAATATGAAGGATTGTAGAAGAAAAATGAAAAAATGAGAAATTGGGCCCAAATAGGCCCAATATGGAGGATTGTAGAAGAAAAGTGTGAAAAATGAGAAATTGGGGCCAAATAGGCCTAATATGAAGGATTGAAGAAGAAATGGGTAAAAAACTAATAAATGAGAAATTGGGTCCAAATAGGCCCAATATAGAGGATTGTAGAAGAAAAGTATGGAAAAATGAGAAAATGACAAATTGGGGCCAAATAGGCCCAATATGGAGGATTGAAGAAGAAATATGTGAAAAACTACAAAAATGAGAAATTGGGCCCAAATAGGCCTAGTATGGAGGATTATGTAATTATACTTGTATAGTATAGTATTTCGATTATATTTCATATATACACTATAGTATTTGGTTATATTTTATGTAATTATACTTATATACTATAGTATTTGGTTATATTTCATGTATATATTATAGTATTTGCTTATATTTCATGTAATTATACTTATATACTATAGTATTTGGTTATATTTTATGTAATTATACTTATATACTATAGTATTTGGTTATATTTCATGTAATTATACTTATACACTATAGTATTTGGTTATATTTCATGTATATATTATAGTATTTGGTTATATTTCATGTAATTATACTTATACACTATAATATTTGGTTATATTTTATGTAATTATACTTATACAATATAGTATTTGGTTATATTTCATGTAATTATACTTATACACTATAGTATTTGGTTATATTTTATGTAATTATACTTATATACTATAGTATTCGATTATATTTCATGTATATACTATAGTATTTGGTTATATTTCATGTAATTATACTTATACACTATAGTATTTGGTTATATTTCATGTATATACTATAGTATTTGGTTATATTTCATGTAATTATACTTATACACTATAGTATTTGGTTATATTTTATGTAATTATACTTATACACTATAGTATTTGGTTATATTTCATGTAATTATACTTATATACTATAGTATTTGGTTATATTTCATGTATATACTATAGTATTTGGTTATATTTCATGTAATTATACTTATACATTATAGTATTTGGTTATATTTTATGTAATTATACTTATACACTATAGTATTTGATTATATTTCATGTATATACTATAGTATTTGGTTATATTTCATGTATATAATATAGTATTTGTTAATATTTCATGTATATACTATAGTATTTGGTTATATTTCATGTAAT
This sequence comes from Rheum nobile, assembly GCA_027886185.1. NCBI lineage: Eukaryota > Viridiplantae > Streptophyta > Magnoliopsida > Caryophyllales > Polygonaceae > Rheum > Rheum nobile. The sequence continues at coordinate 871,867 of WOAB01000232.1, read as the reverse complement.
TATACTTATACACTATAATATTTGGTTATATTTCATGTAATTATACTTATATACTATAGTATTTGGTTATATTTCATGTATATACTATAGTATTTGGTTATATTTTATGTAATTATAATTATATAATTATACTTATACACTATAGTATTTGGTTATATTTCATGTATATACTATAGTATTTAGTTATATTTCATGTAATTATACTTATACATTATAGTATTTGGTTATATTTCATGTAATTATACATATATATTATAGTATTTGGTTATATTTCATGTATATACTATAGTATTTGGTTATATTTCATGTATATAATATAGTATTTTGTTATATTTTATGTAATTATACTTATACACTATAGTATTTGGTTATATTTCATGTAATTATACTTATATACTATAGTATTTGGTTATATTTCATGTATATACTATAGTATTTGGTTATATTTCATGTAATTATACTTATACACTATAGTATTTGGTTATATTTCATGTAATTATACTTATATACTATAGTATTTGGTTATATTTCATGTATATACTATAGTATTTGGTTATATTTCATGTAATTATACTTATATATTATAGTATTTGGTTATATTTCATGTATATACTATAGTATTTGGTTATATTTCATGTAATTATACTTATACACTATAGTATTTGGTTATATTTTATGTAATTATACTTATACACTATAGTATTTGGTTATATTTCATGTATATATTATAGTATTTGGTTATATTTCATGTATATACTATAGTATTTGATTATATTTCATGTATATACTATAGTATTTGGTTATATTTCATGTAATTATACTTATACACTATAGTATTTGGTTATATTTCAAGTAATTATACCTATATACTATAGTATTTGGTTATATTTCATGTATATAATATAGTATTTGGTTATATTTCATGTAATTATACTTATACACTATAGTATTTGGTTATATTTTATGTAATTATACTTATACACTATAGTATTTGATTATATTTCATGTAATTATACTTATACAGTATAGTATTTGGTTATATTTCATGTAATTATACTTATACACTATAGTATTTGGTTATATTTCATGTAATTATACTTATATACTATAGTATTTGGTTATATTTCATGTATATACTATAGTATTTGGTTATATTTCATGTAATTATACTTATACACTATAGTATTTGATTATATTTTATGTAATTATACTTATACACTATAGTATTTGGTTATATTTCATGTAATTATACTTATATACTATAGTATTTGGTTATATTTCATGTATATACTATAGTATTTGGTTATATTTCATGTAATTATACTTATACACTATAGTATTTGGTTATATTTTATGTAATTATACTTATACACTATAGTATTTGGTTATATTTCATATATATATTATAGTATTTGGTTATATTTCATGTATATACTATAGTATTTGGTTATATTTCATGTATATACTATAGTATTTGGTTATATTTCATGTAATTATACTTATACACTATAGTATTTGGTTATATTTCATGTAATTATACTTATATACTATAGTATTTGGTTATATTTCATGTATATACTATAGTATTTGGTTATATTTTATGTAATTATACTTATATACTATAGTATTCGAATATATTTCATGTATATACTATAGTATTTGGTTATATTTCATGTAATTATACTTATATACTATAGTATTTGGTTATATTTCATGTATATACTATAGTATTTGGTTATATTTTATGTAATTATACTACTAACTATAGTATTCAAATATATTTCATGTATATACTATAGTATTTGGTTATATTTCATGTAATTATACTTATATACTATAGTATTTGGTTATACTTTATGTAATTATACTTATATACTATAGTATTCGATTATATTTCATGTATACACTATAGTATTCGATTATATTTCATGTATACACTATAGTATTTCGTTATATTTCATTCCGTTACACTTATACACTATAGTATTTCGTTATATTTCATTCCGTTACACTTATATAGTATAGTATTCGGTTATATTTTATGTAATTACACTTATATAATATAGAATTTCGTTATATTTCATTTCGTTATACTTATATAGTATAGTATTTCGTTATATAATAACATGCAATTTAACCAAAACAACCAAAACATATATACATATGATCCAAAACACAAGTGTCTAATCCACATAAATACATGATCCTACAATCTAGTCATCATCGGGGACTCTACCGCTACCCTCTCCTCTCTCGTGCTGTGAATCAGTAAATCTCTGAGAAGCACGCGGTAAGGGATCAGTCGCAGGCGCCTCGTGACCTATCAAATCATGAATCCACGAAATAATCGTAGCAGTAACATCTGGTGGAAGCTCGTCCCTCTCCTCTAAAAAATGCCGCATCCGACCGGCGATAATCTGGTTCCGCTGAATACACGACAATGATTTCCATTACAATTAAACTGATTTTAAGCACGTAAAAAATGATAAGCGATAAATAAAATGTATCATACCATGAGAGTAGACACCGGTGGAGCTGGAGGGACGACAGGAGCCAGACATGGACGATCCTGTCTAGGAGACCGTGCATCCACATAAGGATGTGACATCTGCTCCAGCCAATCGATGTACGCATCGTTAGTGTCCCAGGCGAAGGTGGTATGGAGCCTGTCCTGAAGCTCGATCGTCGGTCTAGGGTCGGCATCCCATGTGCACAGCTCGTCGGCGTACTGAAGATCATACGCCATCAAGTCGACCCGTCTCTTCACCTCGCGTGGCGCTGGTGGATCCTCTGGAACCCCCTGCCTGTAACCGAACTGTCGGAGGACTCGGTCCGGCATGTACGGCTCCTGTATATCGAGGCACTGAATAATGCCTCGATACAAAGAAGGAGCATACTGACGGGTCGTAAAGTCTAACGGACCCCACGGTGTCCAGGCAACCTAAAATTTATATTTCATGTTTTTAATTTTTTTTCGAGGCCACTATATACCTAAATTCAAAACGTATATTTATAATTTTAATTACCTAAATTCAAAGCGTAAATTCATAATATAAATTTCCTAAACGAAAAGCAATAAAACAGTAAAGTATTACCTCGTCAAATCTCACGGCGTCTAAAATGCGGCGAATAGCCATCAGCCGCTCCGAATTCCGTCCCTGAGGAACCTCCCTCCCGTCTCTCCGAGCGGCCCTCGTATCCACCATGGCCTCCAGGTCAAGGACAGCGTGACCTCGGAAAGTAGGAAAGTACGCCCAAATCCAGGCCTACATATATATAAAAACCCATAAGCATATGATATCATATATTTTAAAAATAATTTAAAATAAATTAATAGTTACCCTCAGAAGAAGTGTACACCCTGCAATGCCCTTTGTCCTGGCCCGTGACGCCTCACCCAAATTCCGATACAGGACATCCAGTACGCCGACTCCCCAGGCATAACAACCGCTGCGGTCGTGGTCATAGACTAGCGCCATGTACTTGTACTTGACGGCGTTCGTCGACTTGTCCGGGAAAACGGTACAGCCGAGGAGCGTCATCAAGTACATGGACGCTATGCGTCGGTCATCCCTCTCTGGACTGGATAGCTGCTCAATCGACCTCAGCGAGATGGACTCTATCGGAATACCGCCACCACCGAACCACAGGGACAACAACTCCTGGTTCGCCCCAGTAACAGCGCAGACGTGCTCTATGACGATGGAGTCCGCCATATCTGTGGTGACGCTCAAGCCGTCGATGGGAATCGCCAGGATGCGCGCGACATTGTGGAGCGTGATAGTGATCTCGCCCCATGGGAAATGGAACGAGCTCGTCTCCGGATGCCATCGCTCGACGAACGCTGAAATAAGCACGTCGTCGACACTCCTAAAGTCCACCTCCCTCAGAGAGGTGATACGGATCCGCTGCGCAAAATCCCACCAGGTGTCAGGAGCCGCTGTAATGTGCTGGTCCATCTCCCAATGCCACGGCTTCCTGGTATACGTCTTCAGAACCTTCCTCATCTGAAAAAGAAATAACAAAATTAGTATTATACTTATACATTTATATATAGCATTTTCATATTTTTATTAACAAATCTTAGACTACATCAAAGAGGTACCGTATCATCCACGCGCGTAACGGGTGGTGGGGGCTCTGGTAGTGCCAACGCCAATGTCATGTCCCATACAACCCTGGCGACGTGGGTCGTATACGTACCCAGGAGGTGAGGAACGAGGGGCCCTCCTGGCATCCAAGGCTCCACGGGACCCGCCTGCTCGGGAACCGGATCCGCCTGCTCCTGAGCCGACGGATCCGCCTGCTACGGAGGCGGATCCACGTGCTGCGGAGACGGATCCCCCTGCTGAGAAGCCGGATCCGCCTGCTGGGGAGACTCGTCCATCCCCAAGTCCTCTGCGGGTCCATCATAATAGTCGCGCTGGAAGGCCGCGTCGGCAACGACAACTGCCTCCTCCTCCAGATCCATGGACGAGGTCGATGAGGAAGACGGAGACAACGACGGGTCAGACCTGGTCACGCCCACCTGCACTCCCGTCGCGTCGCGACGTCCTGTGTCGCGACCTGTACTCCCCAAGTCCTCTAGGACGACCTGCACTCCCGTCGCGACGTCCTGTGTCGCGTCTAGGACGGGAAGCATATCCACTGAAGCGGCCACCGAAGCGGCCCGACGAGCCGATGCTGTGACCGGATTCCTCCGCGCCAGCTGACGGGAGCCACGTCGGGGCCGTCTCACAGACAACATCGAGGCTTGCAAAGCCTTTTAATAACATATTAACTCGTCAAATTTTTAAATTCTTAAACAACTACATTATCTGCCAAAATATAGATCTAATTTGTCATCTTAATTTGCTAATATATTTCTTTAAATTCAATCACAATTTAATAACAACATAAATTCCTTAATTTTTATTTTTATTTCATATCATAAATTTTAGTTTCATATACACATTTGTTTTTCTAAATTCAAGTTAAATTATTATAACTGAAATCCAAAATTCAATACCTAAATTCAAATTCAATTTTTATAACATAAATATAAATTTCTAAAATTAATTACATATCAACAATTTCAAATCTAAATATTAATTTTAAACAAATATATAATTAATTTCAGATCACTAATTTCTAATTGTAATACATATTTTATTCTAAATTTTAATCAATTCAAAATAAATTTCTAAAATTCATAAATAATATTTTCTAAAATATAAATAATAATTAATTACATATCACTAATTTCTAATTGAAACAAATCTAGAATTAATTACAGATCAACAATAAATTTCTAAAATTCATAAATAATTAATTACATATCACTAATTTCTAATTGTAATACATATTTTATTCTAAATTTTAATCAATTCAAAATAAATTTCTAACATTCATACATAATATTTTCTAAAATTCATAAATAATAATTAATTACAAATCACTAGTTTCTAATTGAAACAAATCTAGAATTAATTACAGATCAACAATATTTGGTTGCAATATCTATTTCTAAATTCAATACTTATTTTATTCTAAATTTTCATCAATTTAAAATAAATTTCTAAAATTCATAACTATAAATTATTCAAATATAACTATAAATTTTTTTAAATAAATCTATAATTAAATACAGATAAACTATTTCTAAATGCAATACCTATTTCTAAATTTAATATTTATTACATTCTAAATTTTCATTAATTCAAATAAATTTCAATTCCGTTCATACCTCTTGACTACCCCAGGTAGAAGTCTGATCGGGTGTCGCAGGATCGTCTCCGCCTCCGCGTCCGCGTCCCCCTCCTCGTCTGCCCCGCGCTCGGATAAATCGAGTCCGGCAAGAACCTCATCCTGCATCGCCATCCGGACCACCGCCGACCATATCTCCGACGCCGGCCACCTCTCCGCCGCCGCCGGCCACCTCTCCGCCGCAACCGCCAGGAAGCTCAGAAACGCCACCGGCCACCTCTGCAGCAACAGGAACACCGCCCCCAGCCGCCAATCTCTCCACGCCGCCTGGAGAGCCATCCCCGCCATTCGCGCCGCCACGAGGCTCGCCGGAGGGGTCACCACCGGCGCCACTGCTCGCCATCGTCGGAGATGAGGAGGAGGAGAAGAAGAAGGAAAGAAAGGGAGGAGGAGGAGAAGAAGAGAAGCCGCAGGGGAGGAAGAAGACGCCGGAAAGCGTACGCCACGACACGCCGCAGGGAGAAAGAAGAAGAGAAGAAAAGAGAAGAAGACGCGGCGGCCTCTTAACCTACCCTATACGCCATGGTATGGCGTACAGGCTAGGACCGAGTTGGGCCGACCCAAGTTGTCCAGCCCAACTAATTTATTTTTAAAAAAAGAAAAGAAATACAAATACGTATTTTTCTGTACGCCGTATGAGGGCGTACAAAAAAATACGTATTTGTATTTGTTTTTTTTATTTGCCACTTTTGGCTTGTTTTTTGCTATATTTTAATACGTACGCCAGATGAAGGCGTACGCCCTCATAGGGTGTACAGATTGTCGCACGAAAAGCAGAAATTCGTCGCGTAAATAGTGGCCCCGTTTTTTTAGCACCTTTAGCCCTTAAAAAAAAAAGCTTTACATTCAAGTGAATATTGAATGAGTTAAAATAATACTCGCTGTCGTCACTCATGAACTCTGCCCACGTCATTCCAAACAGGTCATGCCATCCCTTCCCATCGTGTGTTACAACACAGCTGTTGGCTTTGCCCCGACTTGTGAATTCCTTGGAAGACTTGTTCACCACTGCAAAATCAAAATCCACGGTGCATGTTTCCGAACCTGCCGTAATTGTAGCCACACCACAAATAGGCCAAAGTTGTCGCTGCGATGTGCGTACAGATGCAAATATCGTCCACCTAAGCAGAACGCCTGAGAATAGACCTTGGAGAAGTAGGCATTGAGCACGTGCTTTGCCACTTGGTCACCTTCAACCAACTCATGTGTGGGAAACATATGAACCGCGCCAACCGCTTCGTAACGATTTCTCGGCGCTCTTCTAGTATGGGATAATGTAGACGGGCCCACTTCAGTATAAATAAAAAAACTGCATATTCTGTTTTCACTTGGAGACCGTCGCTCCCAAGCACAACTTCTACTGCAGCAAGTGGCAAGGCCATCGCCTCCTCTTGTTGGGACCTTTTAACATCAGCAAAATCACTATCACTTTTGAGATTAAATCCTCTACCTTACTCCATTCTATATACCCCATAGATTAAATTTAAGCATGCTACTTACTTGGTGAAATCCCTAAAATGGGCAGCAAGATACTTCTTTGCTTCATCAATTAACGGCTCAACTACTTCGTCCACAACAACACTCGAAGTAAGATCAAGGAGGACACAACAACACTCAGCTCGAAACGTGTCAACACATTACGAATTTATTTTTATTAATAATTTATTTATCCATTGGTTTCATTTTTTTTATTAAAGGTTTATTCATTCTCTTTTAAATAATATTTTTTTATTTTAATTTATTAGCATGTGCCAAAATCAATTTTAAAATTGATTAAATCAAATTTTTAATCCAAGACATGGGCGATTTTTATTACTTAATGAATTGGGCATAATTATTGAGAGGGTGAGTTGATGATTTCATAGCGCAAACATGGGTAATTCTAATTGAGACGGACTCGACAAAATCACCTATTAGAGTGTGAAGGTTTAACATCCTTCTATGAAAGAACGCGTATGATCTTTCGAGAGTACTCTTTATAACATTCCAAGAAAAGTCTATTATTTTATTATAGGTGTTATCGAAGAATCACAGAATCTTTAGGAGAGAGGCAAGTTTGTAAGACTTATCCTTGTGTTTTGGAGTTCAAGACTTGTTTATTCTTTACACAAAAGAATTGTTAGATTTCACCACATGTCGGTTCAAATTGCAAGATACCTACAGTTAAACATCAAACATATATACATGCTCATGACTTATTTTATATTGTTTTTGGAAACTATTGTAGAGGATTGTTGGAAAGTGCAGAAATTTTCTAAGTGAGCCCATCCCACATTGAGCTTTTGGTGGAAAAGTTGGATCTTTAATGTGGGCACATCCCACGTTAAGAAGATAAACTTCAACTTAACCTTTTCTTGGTGGATTAAGCACATATCTTGGGATGATATGAACACATACTCCAAACTCTAAGTGTAGATTTTTCACATTGAATTCAACCTCTAATATCGTATTAGAGAGGAATTGACCACCATTAGAGATTTCAAACGGGCTTTAAAATCCCTACAACCGACTTGAAAACCAAGTTCATAGCTATCTTCTTCGTCAAGTGGTCTGCTAGATTTTGTTGAGACCGAACAAATTTTAAGGAAACCACCCCATGAATGATCAACTCACGTTCCACACTATGTATAACGCCCATGTGTCGCGACTTACCATAATACACTTGGCTATATGCCTTAGCCAAAGTAGGTGTACTATCACAAATGATAGATATGGGTGAAATCTTCGGGCACAAAGGAATCTCACGGATCAAGTTCCTTATCCATTATGCCTCTCTGCCAGCAGCCGCTAATGCTATGAATTATGACTCCATAGTCGAACTTGTAATTCAGGTTTGCTTCTTAGAGGCCCATGAGATGACACCTCCCCCAAGCAAGAACACCTAACCACTCATTGAAGAATGGTCTTTTATGTTGATGATCCAACTCAAATCTGAATATCCTTCTAGGATCGAGGAAAAGTCAACATATGAAAAACCATAATTCATGGTTTCCTTTAAGTGCTTGAGCACCGGCCTAATTTCTTTTCAATGGTGAGTACTAGGATTACTAGTGGACCTACTCAACCTCTCTACCGCACAAGGGATATTAGGCCTTGTGCTCGTGATGGCATACATTAAGCATCCAATCACTTGTGAGTACTCGAGTTGTGAAACCACTTTACCCATGTTAGGATTAAGCTTCACACTTGAATCCATGAGAGTGATCACCGGAGAAGAAGTCTCACACTTGAACTTCTTAAAAACTTTTTTAATGTAATGAGATTGAGTTAAACATAGTCCCTTGTTCTCCACAAAGTGTGAAATTTGCAGCCTTGAGTTCACACCCGAGCATACGGGTGTGCACTCCACACCTTGAATCTGCAATGAGTTGATCGATCTCCATAGATCTTGAGCAAACTCTAATCAAACTAAATGGATGGCGATACTAAAATCACCAACATATTTTGGCTAATCATAATGGGTATCCTTTGTTTCTTCTGCATCATCAGTGATAGTAACCTCCATTCTTAACCAAGGCTTGTGAAAATGGTGGACGATTATGCAGTTGATCGGATAGTGTCTTGGAACAAAGTAGGAAAAGACGTGATTGTTTATAATCTATTGATCTTAGGAGAAAATTAGTTATGCAGTTGATCGTATAATGTCTTGGAACAAAGTAGTGATTGTTTATAATCTATTGATCTTAGGAACAAATTAGTTGACATTGGAAATGCTTGTTGCGCTTATAAGCAATTCACGAGTGGTATCTGATACGTAACAAACTCTCTTCATCACAATTGGTGTTTGGTCCCGTCTTGGAGACAAGATTTGGGTTCTTTCGTCTTTCACAACATAACCAAGAACTCAAAGTCAAGTAGGGAAGAACTATATGGAAGTAAGCACAGAAACCTTCAATTGTAAATAAGAACGAAAGGATTAACAATATTGTTTGGGGATGAGAAACACACACGCATCTAGCCAGATGCTCATATCTTCAAATCTGTCTGCTAATGAGGAAGAAAGACACTTCAATAAGTATTAAGATTCTAACATAAAAGGCTTAAAATTATTAAAATCATGTCTAAAATTATATCCGGAAAAAGTTCAGAAAAATTCCGACAGCACGGTCGTGCACTCGACCGCATGACCGGTGCGATGTTCTCGAATTGTTGAAAATACAAGACCACACGGCCGTGCACTCGACCGCACGGCCGTGTAGTGTGTTGCACACGTAAATTGGGAATTCCAGAACGCACGGTCAACACTTTACTCTCGAAGTGAAGCGCACCAGCACTAAATTAAACCGCACGACCATGCACTTGAGTGCACAACCCGTGCACTTGAGTGCACAACCCGTGCACTTGAGTGCACAACCCGTGCACTTGAGTGCACAAACCGTGCACTCTTGTTAGAAGGTTGTGAAGTCTCTTTGGGCTAGTAGGGTGACAAGTCTTTGCTCTCGGGGCTCATTTATGGTGGTGACCAAGCATCATATGAGTCCGGTTCTGTCCTCCTTGATCTTCTGAGCTCGAGCCTTTGTGAGAGGGCCATGTGTTGGCACTCGAATCATCTTCTCGACATCCTTTGTAGTCATTGTCGGGTAGGTGTCATCTAGGCAATATAGTGTCCAAAGTTTATCTTCGGTTCCTACCGAATTTCAGAGGCTTTGATTGCCATGGCCAACTCGTTATGTTCAATTTTTTCAAATCGTTAACCAACGCACTCCAATTTTGAAGTTGAAGTTGGAGCCCTAACCAACTTTAAAACAAATCAAGAAACGAAGAACATTCAACCATGTTTTCAGTATTTATGCCCGAGCTCCATTTGTTTGGGTTAATTATGTTATTTTCCCAACTTTCTCTATTCATGGAAATAATTGCCCTTATTTCCTATACAAAATATAATTAAGTTCTAAAAGTTTATTTTATAACCATAATCACACATGTTCACTTATTTAATGGTCCATTAACTATAATAATGCAATATTTTGATAATAAAGTCTCACAATTTTATTTTATAAACTTAATAGGGTTTTTTTCGCCAAACCACCCCTTATATGGCCGATATTACGTGGAACCACCCCTTATATCGAATTTTTCAAAAAACCACCCAAATATCTTCCTCCGTTAACCAAAAGTCACCCATGCACTGTTTCCGTTAACTTTTCCGTTTTAAAATTGGCAAAATTACACTCGTGCCCCTTAAGTTTTTGATTCGTGGCAAAAATGCCCTCTTCCACTTTTAACAAATTGCAAAAGTTGTCCAAATTAATATGTTAAATTTATAATATTTATTTTAACCCAAAATTAAATTATATAAAATTTAACATATGCTAAAATAAGCTTAGGTTATTTTTCTTATCAATTTAGCCCTACTTGATTCGTGAAAAAAATGCCCTCTTCCACTTTTGACAAATTTCAAAAGTTGTCCAAATTAATATATTAAATTTATATTATTTATTTTAACCCAAAAATTAAATTATATAAAATTTAACATATGCTAAAATAAGCTTAGGTTATTTTTCTTATCAATTTAGCTCTACTTGATTCGTGAAAAAATGCCCTCTTCCACTTTTAACAAATTTCAAAAGTTGTCCAAATTAATATATTAAATTTATAATATTTATTTTAACCCAAAATTAAATTATATAAAATCTAACATATGCTAAAATAAGCTTAGGTTATTTTTCTTATCAATTTAGCCCTACGTGATTCGTGAAAAAAATGCCCTCTTCCACTTTTTCTTATCAATTTAGCCCTACTTTATTTAACTTTAAATAAATCAATTTCAAGGTTTTTTGATAAAATAATTAGTTATATAATACTAACGATAAATTAGGGCTAAATTGATAAAATGATTAGTTATATGATACTAACGTATATTCTAAATAATCATTTTATCAAAAAACCTTGAAATTGATTTGGTTATAAAATCTAACCTTGAAATTGTTTTATTTAGAATATATGATAGTAATTTATCGTTAGTTATATCAAAAAACGATATGATTATTTAGAATATATGATACTAAAGTTAAATAAAGTAGGGCTAAATTTAACCTTAAAATTGATTTACTTATACTTAATTTAGCCCTAATTTATCGTTAGATATAACTAATCATTTTATCGTTAGTATCATATAACTAAATATTATTTTATCAAAAAACCTTGAAATTGATTTATTTAAAGTTAAATAAAGTAGGGCTAAATTGATAAGAAAAAGTGGAAGAGGGCATTTTTTTCACGAATCAAGTAGGGATAAATTGATAAGAAAAATAACCTAAGCTTATTTTAGCATATGTTAAATTTTATATAATTTAATTTTGGGTTAAAATAAATATTATAAATTTAATATATTAATTTGGACAACTTTTGCAATTTGTTAAAAGTGGAAGAGGGCATTTTTGCCACGAATCAAAAACTTAAGGGGCACGAGTGTAATTTTGCCAATTTTAAAACGGAAAAGTTAACGGAAACAGTGCATGAGTGGCTTTTGGTTAACGGAGGAAGATATTTGTGTGGTTTTTTGAAAAATTCGATATAAGGGGTGGTTCCACGCAATATCGGCCATATAAGGGGTGGTTTGGCGAAAAAAACCCAACTTAATATTATTTATACAAAAATAATTCCAAATAAATTTTGGACTTGAGTTTAATGAAAATTTGAATTGCTCTTTTTATAAAAGATATAAAGATAAAAATTTTAACTTTTATTATTATCAAAAGTAAAGTTACAATTATATCTTTCTAAATTAGGGTTGGTTATTATACATTATCAGATAAAATGCCTATGGAATTCCAAAGCGGTTAATAATTGACTCATATATGTACTTTTTCATGTCATTGTTCCTGATTTCAGACAACGACTTTGTCTCCACCCACTTGGTGAAATAATCAATAGATGTGATCAAGTAACGCTTGTTTCTTAGAGCTATTGGAAACGGTCCAACTTGGTTCCAATATTCTTACTAGTTGCATGGATCCTACAGACCCCTCCATGGATTTCATAGAGCAAGTTATCTACCTTGGAGGGGGGGGTACAAATATGAGATTAGGACAAGTGAAGAATTTTCCATACATAAATCCCATGCGGGGAAACCCAAAACTAAAAATTGTGCAACACTCAACCTCAGCAGTCGCACAAAATTCCATGTCAATTAAAAACAATAGTAGTTGATATCCTTCACTCACAAATCCCACTCGGCGTTCACGACGATGGACTAAGTCATTGCTCCCAGATCTCTCCTCACACCCATTGCCCCACGAACGATACCTCCAATGCTGTTGCCTCCTCTCTCAGTCATCGCACGCCTTAGTGGCTTCCCACTGTGTCTTCTGGCTTGGTGGCGGTCCTACCTCAAAGTCGATGAGGATGTGAGAATCCTTCTCCAATTATTAGAGCTAGGTATCGGCCACTCGATGTAACACCCCCAAATTTACTTGGAAATATTACCGCCGATGACCCCGGATTTAACATCACGAAGTCACCCCAGGCTTTTACAATTGATATAAAATCAAATCACAGTTATAATACTATTTTTATTACAACTTCAATAAAGTCATCGTTTTTGGAATTACATCCAACCAAATACAACAAAATACAAAATAACAAAGTTTACAGCGGAAGTCTTATCAAAATGTATTAATACATAATAAAAACAATAAATACATAGCAAATACACAGCGGAAGTCTTAAACAAAACCAGTTATAAAACATCGTCCATTCTTCTAGTCGCTTCTAACCTTCTCGAATCTTTAACTTATCTGATGTGCCGAATCAAACGGATGACACCAGCCCACATGCGGAGAACAATGAACGTGGGTCAGTCTAATGAAAGACTGTGCAAGGGCACAAAGCAGATGGTTCAAAGTAGACGTATCAGGTCAGACTCGTCGTCCCTCGAATAAAAACCGAGTACGACAGCCAACCCACATACTCTACTTGGAAAACAACAAATAAACATGAAGGAAGATTTTGGAGACCAAGTCTCACAGCAATCGAGCACAAAAAGAGACTCCAAAGAAAATGAGCCTTAACGGAAATAATGACAAATGTTGGGGAACTCAAACAAACACACCACACAGCTTCGCATACAAGCGATCTAAACTAAGACGAGCTTTTCCTAGCTGCACTAGAGCCTAGCTGCACTACTCGCCAAAGTAATTTCATTATGTGCACTTAAAGCACTATATCTTGTTTTATATTCCACAACAAACCACAACACATTATAAGCTTTTAATTATCCACAACACGAACTGAAGAGACGGGACCACATATAGAGTCCGCAACCTTAACCACGCACAACCACGCACAAGGTTTCGGAGACTTACAATCTGCCCCTCGAGGTCTTACCAACTGCACCTTCACCACTTGTTATAAAGAAACGACTGAGCCTCAATCTAGAGCCCATCGCCCCTACGAATACTCGTGCTAACTATTAAGTCAAACACTCAAACAAATTACACAAGCCTTTACGGCCAACCTGCACAATATATACATATATTCTAGCGTCGGTTCTAGCAAAATATACAACCTAATAATAATATCAGATTTTAATTACTTTACTAGCACACAGTTCCCAACATAATTCAGATTCATCCCAAATTATTTAACAACTAAACTATTGATAAATAATTGAAATATGGAATGAAAAGCAAGAGTGAACCGCCACTTGCCTTAGAAAAGACGATTACTAAAACAACTCTCAAGAACAAGTCCTGAATCCTGAATCTGGAACGAAACCTGGATAAAAATCTCAAAGGAACGATCCAAAACGAGATCCTAAGTTAGAATCCATACACTTACATATGAATCTAAAAGAATATGAAAAGAAATCAAAGGATTGAAGCCTTGCTCAAAGCCAAAATTCAAGAACACACTCACGGACAAGGCTCGCCGCGGGTGCGGTGAGACCTTGCCGCTGGGTGCGGTGAACTCACCAGCGAACAACTCAAGAACAGAGCCATGGCGGAAAGAGATTTTACCCGATGCGTGAAGGCTTTGTTTTGCACTCAACTCGATCACAAAACACTTCTAAGCTTCACCTAACACCTAGGCAACCTTCTCCAACTCGCGAGATCAATCGAATCGAGCTCGAACAGCCACGAAAATGGAGATTTCAGTGGGCAAAACAGAGAAAACAGAGAGAGCTTGGGGGAGAAGACGAAAGCTTTCTTCAATCGGTTCGACCCCCCTTTTATAGCCAAATCTGAGCCACTTCCTTGGGGCACAAGTCGGGGACAAGGGGACAAGCCCAAGCCAAGTAGAGCGAGCCACTTGCCTGCCCAAAAACAGAGGAAAAATAGAGCTACAGTAACCGCCTCGCGAGGAAGACGACACGGTTCTGGGATTGGCTCTCGCCGCGGGTGCGGTGGCTCTTGCCGCGGGTGCGGTGAAGGCCAAATCCGTGAAGTCTTATCCGAGTTCGGTTTCCGTTTAATTTTCTTAACTCCGGGTTAAATATATTCGTACAAGAACGTCAAATTAACCCCAAATACACTTCAACTGTGCTTTATAATACTCGGAAAAATTTACAGAGTTCCAACCTCATACAGAAAGTCCAAAATTCTTCAGAAATTAATCCGTCTAGTAATTCAGGAGTTAGAAAAATTCCAAAATATCCTTAGAAAATTGAGGGGTGTTACACTCGATACCTCCATGATTGGAGGTCTCCATACTGCCATGATTGGAGGTCTCAATAATGCCATGATTGGAGATATCCACTTAAGTGAGATTAATTTGTATAGGGATTTTAGATGCGTAAAGCAGAATTTCAGGAAACAATTTCCTAACATCTAACCAAGGATCTTGTTGGATCGTTAGACTTACGTCTGATGGAACAAAGGCTTTGTTCCCATAGAGGATGCAGCGGCATAATATAGCAAGAAAGATAACGAACGAACTCACGATGTATAGTGGAAACCCTGATTAGCAAAACTAGCTTCTCAAGGAAAAACCACTACCTTCAAGCTTCCGCTTGAGAGGATTTTGAAGAGTGTACTTATCTTATTGATTTCTTGTTCGATTACACTTGTATCCTGGACTCCAACCCCTAGACTACCCAGCTAGACTTAAAGTCTCTTCTATAACAATGAATCTGAACTCAACCCTTAAAGACTCACACACACTTCACTCTCTTTTTCTTCTCAGTTTCGTGCTTTCTCTTTGTCGTCGTCGTGGTTACATAGAAATGAATCCCACATTCCTATAAATACAACTCCAACTAACACAATCGTAACAAGATAAACATCTACCTAAATTTGGTAATAAGATGATATTAATTGATTTGAAGAATATTATCTCAACAACCGATATTATCTAAGGAAGGAATTCCTAAGATAACACAATCGGGTTAAGATACGATTTTTCTCTCTCCAAATATATTATATTAGGAAAGATTTCCTAAGATGACATAAATGGAATCTTCTCTCTCCACATCTTCTTTTCGGCGAGATTCGTCCAGCCGAAATCCTATCTTTTGACCACGTGATTCTTCTAGGAAGGTTTCCATAATCTTCACGCTGGATATTTCCTTTTCGATTGCAGCTTGATTGCAGTTCGTCACTGATGTTCCTTGAGAGGTAACAAAGCACATGAACATAGCTTTGTTCCCTTTGCGATCCTTTGCTGCATTGGTTCCCTGAGACAACTGTCTTTGTTCGTGAGACACTTAGTACCCAAATTAGTTGAATGTTTGTTACTATCAAAACCTAAGGAATTTCAACAAATTCCTCCTTTTTGATGGTGACAAACATCCTTAACAATTAAACATTCACATAAGAGATAAAGACAGTTGTATGGAGAAAAGTTCTCCACGCAAGGCCATAATAGTTCCCCCTCAACTCAGCAACATATGAAACCATGTCTTGTTCCCCCTCAACCAAAGCTACCTATCATTTTTCCCCTCTTGGCATCATCAAAAACATAAGTAAAGAGATAGAGAGAAAAAGACAACAACAAGATAAGAAACACCCCCTTTTACATTAGATGGAAACGCACAAACATAGACTGCATGTAAAGACAACAACAAAATAAGCAAAGATAGCATACATGATCAACATGCTAGTCAATGCAAACACATAAAGCAGAAGCAAAGAAAAGCAAAGCAGTAAGGGATAGATGTGCTGGGAACAAAAGAAGGATTGGTTAGCCAGAGAAAGACGAATCAAGCACCACTGGTGCATGCAGAGGAAGCCGAAGTATGAATAACAATTAAAGCATGCACTTCCTCCATAAGACACTTTTAATGTACTGCCAACCGAGATGTTGCGCGAGACAAATTCCTCACGGCCCTTCGCAGATAGGTTCAACTTTTGTTTCCCCTCAGAGTTTGCTCTTCCTCATCCGCATCAGCTTCTATCTCATGCTCAACCTTGACCAGGCCAACACCTTCTTGCAGCACGAACTACTTCTTGTGCAGGTTACTAGCATCCAACCGCCAATAGAAGAAAGATTCATTGGTCCCCTCTTTGTGTACCTTGTGGTGTTCCAGTTTTTTTTTGGGGAACAACACAATCTTCTGCTTTCCTTATTTTACCAAATATCATAGCCAAGAAGAAATTTTCCAAAAATAAATCTTGTAAAAGATTCTGTCCAAATCCATCAAAGCCCATAAAATCTCAAGCACAACAACCATCATGCAACCAACACACCAATCCTTAAAGCAAATAACCCTTCTCAAGTAGTCGCAAGCCATCATTACACATCATACATGTTAAATCTCGGCCACAGACCACAGAGGCGACAATTCATAATCTCGGCTTTCCGAAAAAGTAGAAGAGTGTGATACGGGGGTAACATTACCAGAGAGGGTACAAAGAACATCACACAAAATCACATGGTAATTTGATAATTTTTGAGCATGCATGAGAGGTCCCCAGATGTGGATGATTAAAGGGGCCCATAGGAGGCATCAAGCATGATGGCTAGGGTAAGCTGTAGAGTCAACAATCATTTGGGCTTATAATGAGGGATCAATGCATCAAGTTGACTCTTTTGGGCTGAAAGAAAGCTGAATCATGTATTATCAAGATAGCATAGATGATAATGTATGAAATTTTGCACATAAGTGAAGTATTAGCACGAGTCTAAGCAAGTTGTTCAACTAGTGATCAAGAGAATGGATGCAGATCAAGACATGATGATTAACCTTTTACACTTTACCATGTAATTTAGCCAATCATTGAGGGAACACAATATATATACAGTCAGTTTAGAGAGATCATACCTAGTTCCATACGACACTGTTTGAAGGGTTTCATGTTTAGTGCCTTGGAGAAAATGTTGGCAATCTGATACTTGGTTCCACAAAAGTCCATAGTCACTAACCATTTCTTCACACAGTCACGTAAGAAGTGATGTCTCTTCTCGATGTGCTTGGTACGTGAGTGTTGCACATGATTCTTGGAGATATTTATGGCACTGGTATTGTCACAGAGAATGGGAATAGAGTCAAGAATAATACTGTAGTCGTTGAGTTGTTGTTTAAGCCACAGGAGTTGTGTGCAACAAGCAGCAGCGACTATGTATTCCGCTTCTGCAGTGGATAGAGCTACTGAGTTCTGCTTCTTTGACCCCCAGGAAACTAAGCACGGCCCAAGGAACTAAGCTATTCCTGATGTAGATTTTCTGTCTACTTTGTTCCTTGCGAAGTCGGCATCTGTATATCCGACTAGATCGAGGCTTCCTCCCCTTGGATACCACTGATATAGATCATCTATTCCCTTCAAGTATCTCAGAATCCTCTTCACTGCTTTGAGATGTGTTTCTTTGGGATCGGCCTGAAAACGAGCACAAAGACATACACTAAACATAATATCAGGTCTACTTACAGTGAGATAGAGAAGCGAACCTATGATTCTGACGGGCTAGAAATGCGCAAGCAAGTATCGTTGATTAGCCTTATCAAAGTAAAATATCCTAACAGACCTACTAAACAGAAGTATAGCAGACAAGTAAGGGTCGAACCCACAGGGAAGATCGATGCAGTGTGAAAGTGTGAATGACAAGTACCACGAACATGGGTTTAGTAATCACGATGAAGCAAAGCAAACAAGTTGAGTTGAGTTGAGAAAATATGATGAGGAAAGTAGTCCTACTAGAGCGAGATCCACAATACAGAGATAGAGTTTGATCACAGAAATCTATTTAATCCAAGTTCTTTTATTATCCTTATAGTTGTTCCCACCCTAATCTTAAACACTATTGATTCTCACAATTGTCAATAGACTTATTACTATGCCAATGGTAAAGCACCTCCGATTCTCACAGTTGTCGGTGTACTTTACTACCAACAAAGCAATAGCAATACACACAAGGATATAGGATACACGTAAGCAGAAGGTGCTATCTTACTACTAACATGCATAAGATTCTCACTCACAATTGTACGCTCGAAACCCCTATACACACAATTGTGTTTGCCACTAGATATGCACTCGGAACCCCTATATATAATGCTAGCAATTGATAAAAAGCATTCAACCTAGTTGATCAGGCTAAGAAGAACAACAAGAAACCAATAATCAATATAACCAAGAGAATCAAACCAACACTTATAAGGATAAGAACAAGGAATATAAATCTCACAAACACATCAACTGTAATGCTTCAAACGTCTAGCAGAACAAGGGTGAAGTTAGTTCTCCATCAAAGGGGATGAAAAACTAAAGAAAAGTTGGTGCACTCAGATATTTCAAACTTTTTGACACACTCCCTGAGATACTTCTGTTGGTGCACTTTGGTTCCCTCATCTCCCAGGGAGACTTGAAGGCCCAAGAAGAACTTGAGTTCTCCAACCATGCTCATCTCGAATTCACTGGCCATCAGCTTAGAGAATTTTTGAACCAGTTTATCATCTGTAGAGCCAAAGATGATGTCATCCACATAGACTTGCACTACCAGAATGTGTTTGCATTCCTTTAGAAGGAACAAAGTCTTGTCAACATTCCCACGAACATATCCGTGCGTCAGAAGGAACTGTGAAAGCCTTTCATACCAGGCCCTCGGGGCTTGTTTGAGGCCGTACAAGGCTTTGTCGAGAACATAGACATGGTCAGGTTGGGGTCCTCAAAACCGGGTTCTTGCTCCACATAGACCTCCTCCTTGAGAACCCCATTCAAGAAGGCGGTCTTGACATCCATTTGTTGCAGTTTGAAGGCGTGAAACGAGGAGTAGGCAATTAGAAGTCTTATTGCTTCCAACCTAGTAGCAAAAGCAAATGTCTCATCATAGTCGATGCCTTCCTGCTGGTTGTAACCTTTCACCACCAGCCTTGCTTTGTTCCTTGTGACCTGACCTTGATCATCCAGCTTGTTTCTGAATGCCCATTTGGTTCCTATTACTGTTATGTTCCTTGGTCGAGGAACTAACTGCCACACCTTGTTCCTTTCGAACTGATGGAGTTCTTCTTGCATGGCGTTTATCCAGTCAGGATCCTTCAATGCTTCTCCTATAATTTTAGGTTCTTGCAAAGAGAGAAAAGCATTGAAAGCACAAAAGTTATGTAGGGAGGAGCGAGTGCTTTGAGGTGCTCCCTTTCTGTAGTCTGTGAAGATTTGATGAACAGGATAAGCCCACTTTTGTTGGTAATTTTTGACTTGAAGATTGTTCATGTCAAACTCTGCTGATTCACCATTACCTGCTGTAGATCTTTCACCACTTGTCCCATCAGTAGTGGGACTGACATCCCCAGTTCCGTCAGTAGTAGGGCTTTCCTCAAAGGACCCCGATGTGCCATGACTTGGGCTATGTTCCCCTAGAGGGACCTGAGATGAATCAGATGGATGAGTACTTCCATCTGTTCCATCTGAGTTGGCAGAGTTTGGAGTTCTTGGTCTTGATGGATCATCATGAGTTTCTTGATCTTGAGGGATCCCATCTCCGACACCGCTTTACACAAGCTGAAAGTAATCATCATCGGACGGGCCAGTATTTGAGGGAACACTGGTGGATTATTCGTGCACATTGTTTCCAGCCATAACAGATTCATCAAACACTATATGAATGCTTTCCTATACCTTTCTAGTTCTCTTGTTGAAAACTTTATAGTCCTTGCTTTGAAGATAGTATCCTATGAAGGTCCCTTCATCACTTCTGGGATCAAACTTCCCAAGAGAATCTTTCCCGTTGTGGACAAAGCATTTGCAACCAAACGTGCGCAGATGAGACACATTAGGCTTTCTTCCCTTAAGAAGTTCATAGGCTGTTTGTTCAGGAGAGGACGAATAGTAGCTCTGTTCAGAACATAGCAGGCAACGTTCAAGGCTTCGGCCCAGAAACTCATAGGAAGACCACATGAGATAAGGAGGGTACGCATCATGTCTTCCAGAGTTCTGTTCTTCCTCTCCACAACACCGTTTTGCTGTGGGATCCTGGGAGCAGAGAAGTTGTGATTAATACCTATGTTCCTGCAGAGGGATAAAAACTGAGAGTTCTCAAATTCTGTCCCATGATCAGTGCGAATAGACCCCAAGGAATGTCTTGTGCTCCTTTCAGCTACCTTGAGCCAGGATTTGAATTCAGCAAACACTTCATCCTTTGATGAGAGAAAGAGAGTCCATGTGTACCTGGAATAGTCATCAACAATAACAAAGACATAGGCATTTCCCCCACGGCTCCTTGTGCGCATTGGCCCACAAAGATCCATGTGGACTAATTCCAGGGGACGAGTTGTACTTACATCCCTTTTTGACTTGAAGGAAGACCTGACTTGTTTGCCTTTGATACACGCATCACACACTTCATTTCTCATTGCTTCAACCTTAAGAAGGTCGTTCACCAGTTCATGTCTATGAAGTTTGGAAAGGAGTTGAAGGCTTGCATGTCTGAACCGTTTGTGCCACAGATCTGTTAGCCCAACAATGGATGACATGCATAGTTCCTTGTCAGGGATGAAAGCAGGATCAGTCTTATAGACGTTGTTGTCGCATATCTCTTTGAGTAAGACTTTCTCTGTGCTTAAACACTCAACATGACAATTATCAGTAGTAAAGACTACCCTATTTTTCCTGTTTTGACATAGTTGAGCCATACTAAAGAGGTCAAATTTGAGATTATTCACTAGTGTCACGTTATTCACAGTGATGTGTTTAGAGAGCCTTACTTTACCGATACCACAAACTTCTCCCTTACTCTTGTTTCCAAAGGTTATTGAGCCTTCAGAGGCTGGCTGAAGAGAGGTGAACCATTCTTTGTTCCATGTCATGTGACTTGAGCAAGCATTGTCTAGGTGCCATGAGCCTTTCTTAGTTTCATCCTCGGATTCCTGAGCATGGTCTTCTGATACATTATAATCTTTTATTCTCATCAAACAGATATCCTTAGAATGAAGTAACTCTTCATCGTCTGAGTTGTAGTCACCCCATTTTGCAATCATTGCCTGTTCCTCTTTATGAATATGAGGAGGACCTGCCATCCTCTTGAGGCAGTCTTTGGCAAAGTGTTCATTGTCTTGACAGTGGTAACAGACGACATCCTTCATGTCGTAGTTCCCAACGGCGGAACTCTGAGTGTCTTTGTTTCGAGACCATATCTTCTTCATAGCTTTGGTGATGAGAATCACATCTTCATCACCTTCTCGAAAGTCTTTATCCAAGGCATTGCTTGACGACATCTTTTCTGCAAAGTTTGTAGCTAAAATAAACAATCTAGAGCACCAGGCTCTGATACCAATTGTTGGATCGTTAGAGTTACATCTGAGGGAATAAAGGTTTTGTTCCCACAGAGGATGCAGCGGAATAATATAGCAAGAAAGATAATGAACGAACTCACGATGTATAGTGGAAACCCTGATTAGCAAAACTAGCTTCTTAAGGAAAAACCACTACCTTCAAGCTTTCGCTTGAGAGGATTTTGAAGCGTGTACTTGTCTTATTGATTTCTTGTTCGATTAAACTTGTATCCTGGACTCCAACCCCTAGACTACCCAGCTAGACTTGAAGTCTCTTCTACAACGATGAATCCGAACTCAACCCTTAAAGACTCACACACACTTCACTCTCTTTTTCTTCTCAGTTTCGTGCTTTCTCTTTGTTGTCGTCGTGGTTACATAGAAATGAATCCCACATTCCTATAAATACAACTCCAACTAACACAATCGTAACAAGACAAACATCTACCTAAATTTGGTAATAAGATGATATTAACTAATTTGAAGAATATTATATCAACAACCGATATTATCTAAGGAAGGAATTACTAAGATAACACAATCGGGTTAAGATATAATTCTTCTCTCTCCAAATATATTATCTTAGGAAAGATTTCCTAAGATGACATAAACGGAATCTTCTCTCTCCACATCTTCTTTTCGGCGAGATCCGTCCAGCCAAAATCCTATCTTTTGACCACGTGATTCTTCTAGGAAAGTTTCCATAATCTTCACGCTGGATATTTCCTTTCCGATTGTAGCTTGATTGTTGTTCATCACTGATGTTCCTTGAGAGGTAACAAAGCACATGAACAGAGCTTTGTTCCCTCTGCGATCCTTTGTTGCAATGGTTCCCTGAGACTACTGTCTTTGTTCCTGAGACACTTAGTACCCAGATTAGTTGAATGTTTGTTACTATCAAAACCTAAGGAATTTCAACATATCTCATGCAGAAACCAAATAGATCATAGATAGGAAAAATCAAATACCTTTTGATGCGTGTTTCAAGTTGCTGGAATGGACAGAATAGAGCATCACATGTGACTCCTCTATTTGGTCCATCCGAGCTTGGATCTAGATCACTTAGGACTCGGTTTCTAGAGCGAGGATCGAAGACGAACGAGGAAGAGAGCAAGGGAGGGAGGCGGCAGCCTTATGCAAAAATTGGATTAGGGTTTTCTCTTAGAAAACCCTCCTTTTATAATTCCATGTGTAGATATCTTATTTTCTAAATAAATATCTTTTATTATTAATAATAATAATTTATTATTAATAAATCTTATCTCCCAAGTCATATCGTATATAACTTTATATCATATACTTTATATAATGTCTCCCTATTAAACTGATCAAGTCCAAACTCTAAGGGTGTGACCTCGTAGGACTCGATAACAATAGCAATAGACTTTATGACATGCTTTATAAAATTTAGTGTATAAATCATAGTTGGCTTCTAGTAAAGCATTATGACTACTTAAAATTACCGGATGCAATATCTCCATAAACGGTCCCACTTCATAATCAGTAATTGCACCTTTGATTAAAGAACACAATTCCTTCAATCTTCCACTTGTCCTTAAAACAAGTGTGCAATATTAAAATTCCTTTGTCACTAAGTGTCTTATCTGACTATATGATGAATCTCATATTTACCGTCAAATACGTTTCTTGAACTCTTGAGATCAAACTATAAGTACAGATGATTACTAATAATCCATCCGAGCATGGCCAAGCGTTTTCACATTTCTCACTCTTCAAGTGGCCGAGAAACCAATCCTTTCCAAATGTATCGTGGTATACACGGAATAGGAGGACATATTCAATCTTGTAAGACTACAACTCCCACTCAACTTTTGGCAATCCTAATCAATGCCTTTATAACTGCATGTTACAGTCAGTGTTTGACAGCGTCAAAGACATACCAACATTCAAATGATAACTATATCATACTCATGTCTAAGGAACTCACTAATTATGAATAATCCTAGAACTCCGTAGTAAAGTCCTGAGGAATCCTAAGATCGGTATACACATCTATGTAATCGATTAGACATCTCCATGTCCCTATAACACATGAAACCCGGTGTTATCAATCAATCTCACATATGGTCTTTTGATTAAGTCATTTGTATCCAAGTTAACAACTTAGACCATAGACTTCTAATAATTTTATAATTTCAGTTCACTTAATGGGGTTTTATTCACCAAAACAGTTTTGATGAGCCCATTTGATAACTACTAAATTGTTTGGATACTTTATCTAATCCCAAGCAATGATTAAATAATAATATAAAATTTGTATATATATATATATATAAGTCAATCATAGTCTGTAATAATAATAAACAAGGTTTATCATAAAATAAACAATGTCTCAAAAGAACTCTCTAATGTGTCTGAGTTCCTTGGCCCGAGTGTGACTGTCATACTTGGGCCTAAACATGGGCTTGGTCAAAGGATCTGTAATATTATCGTATGTGTGCACTTTGCACATCCTCACATCACCTCTATCAACAATGTGTATGATCAAGTGATACTTCTGCAGAACGTGTCTGGACTTGGAGCTAGTGCTAGGTTCCTTGGCTTGAACAATGGCGCCATTGTTGTCACAATAGACGTCAATATCTCTAGAAGTGCCAGGAACGACACCGAGCTCAGCTATGAACTACCTAATCCAGACAGAGGCTCCTTAGCCGCTTCACAAGCAGTAATGTATTATTCCTCCGTTGTAGAATCTGCTAATGTCCCTTGCTTCGAGCTCTTCCAGTTGATGGCTCCTCCATTCAGAATGAAGACGTATCCAAACTGAGATTCAAATTCATCTATGTCTGTTTGGAAACTCGCATCAGTATAGCCCTTGACGACCATCTCGTCATCACCTCCAAATATCAAGAGATCATCCCTAGTCCTTCATAATTACTTCAGGATGTTCTTTGCTACACACCAATGTGCATCACCTGGGTTTGATTGGTACCTGCTACACATACTCAAAGCATATGCAACATCTGGGCGAGTACAAGTCATTGCATACATGATGGATCCTATGGCTGAGGCATATGGAATCCTGCTCATCCTCTCAGCTTCACCAGGTGTCTTAGGACACTGGTTCGTACTGAGGTGTAATCCATGCTGCATAAGCAAGAATCCTTTATTAGAGTTCATCATATTGAATCTCTCAAGGACCTTATCTACATAAGTTCCCTGACTCAGACCAATAAGTCTCTTAGATATATCTCTATAGATCTTAGTGCCTAATATGTACTCAGCCTCTCCCAAGTCCTTCATTGAGAAATATTTATTAAGCCACTTCTTAACTGTCTCTAGCATAGGAATGTCATTCCTAATGAGTAGTACATCATCCACATACAGAACTAGGAAGGCCACTTTGCTCCCACTTAACTTCTTGTAGACACAGGGCTCTTCTTCACATCTGATGAAGTCAAACTTTTTGACCACTTCATCAAAACAAAGATTCCAACTCCTGGATGCTTGCTTAAGTCCATAAATGGACTTCTTAAGCTTGTATATTCTCCTAGGGTTTTCTGGATCCTCAAAACCTTTTGGTTGCATCATGTATACATCTTATTCTAAATACCCATTTAGAAAAGTGGTCTTGACATCCATTTGCCAAATCACATAATCATGACAAGCTACAATCGCTAGGAGTATCTTAATGGACCTGGTCTTTACGTGCGAACGTTTCATCATAGTCAGTACCATGAACCTGTCTAAATCATTTGTCAACTAGTCTTGCCTTACAGACAGAAATGTTTCCATCCTTGTTTGTCTTGATCTTAAAGACCCATTTGCATCCAATGGGGTTTACCCCCATCAGGCAAATCTATCAAGTCTCATACTTGATTTTCAGACATGGAGTCCATTTCGGATTTCATGGCTTCCAACCATTTCTCGGAGTCGGGGTCCGCCATCGCTTGCTTATAGGTCGCATGCTCACCGTTCTCTAAAAGTATAACGTCAATGCTAGCAGTCAAGACGTAATCCTCATAACGCATAGGCAGTTGCCTTAGCCTATCTGATCTCCAATATGGTCCAACAATAGGAGAGATTTCAGCTGCTGGGTTGACCACTTCTATATGCGGGACCTCAGGTGCTTCATCAACTTGAGGAATTACATCTTGGATCTGGGCGGTTTCCCTTTGAGAAGGTGCGCCCCCAAAGTCAAGTTCCTCAGTGACATTGTCTATGTCCTCACTTTGTTGGGTTTGTTGCTCAACTTGAATCTCATCAAGATGAACATTTCTCCCACTTGGCTTCTTGGAAAAGAAATCATTTTCCAAAAATACACTATCCCGAGCAACAAACACTTTGTTATCAATGGGATTGTAGAAATAATATTCACGTGTTTCCTTAGGATAGCCTAGAAAGAAGTATTTGTCTGATTTGGGTGCTAGCTTATCAGATAGTAAACGCTTTACATAAGCCTCACATCCCCAGACCTTCAGAAATGACAAGCTAGGAACTTTTTCATACCATATCTCATGTGGTGTCTTGTCAACTGATCGTGACAGAGTCCTGTTTAGTGTGAATGCAGCAGTGGTGAGGGCATATCCCCAAAAAGATGTAGGAAGATCAGCAAAACTCATCATTGAGCGGACCATGTCTAATAATGTCCTGTTTCTCCTCTCAGATACGCCATTCAACTGTGGAATGCCTGATGGAGTCAATTGTGTCAAAATGCCAAAACTTCTCAAGTGATGGTCGAATTCTTGGCTCAGATATTCGCCCTCTCGATCTGATCGGAGTGCATTTATCTTCTTGTCAGTCTGTGTCTCAACTTCATTCTGGAATTCTTTGAACTTTTCAAAAGACTCAGATTTATGCTTCATTAAGTAGATATACCCACTACTAAAATCATCAATAAATGTAATGAAGTATCGATAGCCTCTCCTGGCTTTTGTGCTCATAGGTCCACACACATCGGTATGTATGAGAGCTAAGAGCTCAGTAGTCCTCTCACTCGTACCAGTGAAAGGTGACCTTGTCATCTTTCCCATCAGACATGACTCACATGTTTCAAATGATTCTAAATCAAATGACTTTAGGTTACCAATTGTTTGGAGTTCCTTCATGCGTTTGATGCTGATGTGACCCGAGCGACAATGCCATATATTGGCTTCACTTATGTCATTCGACTCTTGCTTCTTTGTATCAATGTTATAAATTTCAGATTTGAGATCCAGTATGTATAGTCCACTACTTCTCACATAGGCTCGAGCATGGAAAATGTCATTCTTATAAATGGAACAATAATCCTTAATGACAAATTCATAACCCTCAAGGTGCAAAACTGAGATTAAAATCAAATTCTTAGTAATAGAAGGAACAAAATAACTATTATAAAGTTCTAAAACTAAGCCAGAAGGTAGAGGTAGATTATAATCTCCAATGGCAAGTGCAACAACCCTTGCTCCATTTCCAACGCGGAGATCTATCTCACCCTTCTACAACCGTCTCCTATTTCTTAGTCCTTTCATATTCGAAATAACGTAAATTCCAAGAATGTCCTTGTGATGAAGTTACTTGGTTGATATCAAAAACCTCAGGCCTACTCGTGCAGAAGCCACCGATGTTGCTAATGCCATCTTGGATGATGAGCTTTACCAGTCATTATATGAAGTTTGGTACACATCATACTTATCTTGTATTTGAGACCTGCATAGTCTTAACCTATGTCCTTCCTCTGTTGAATGTTGTTTCAGAAAGTGATGCAATTCTTCTCGGTGCTGAGACCTTCTGTGGTCTATACCCTGTAGAAACGGTATCTATTGTTGGTAAAATATGTGCTGAGGTGAGTTCTCTCTAAGTAGTGCTACCTTGTGAATGTTATCTGAATAGAAGGCTCTATGGAAGTTGGTCATGGGTAGTTGGCGTCACTATCAACAATTGCTTTATTTAACCTTTTTCACTTCATCTGGAAGGGCTGCTAGGTATATATTTCTTTTGATGCTTGATTGCATATTTCATATTAGCACCTAGTACGAAAAGCTGCAAATGCTTTATTATGTGTCAATATCTATTGTGGAAAGTTTTAAGTAATCAATCATACATACATTAAGATTTTTTTTTTAATTTAACTTCCTCTGCAGATTGATTGCAAAATACAGGCCAATAATGCATGTCCTCTCAGTGGTGATTCCTCGTCTTAAGACAGACCAACTGAAGTGGAGCTTTACTGGAGCCTTTGAGGTATATTGCTTGAATCTGTATTGTTCAAGCCCCACTCGTTTACTTGGTAATATTAACTTGGTCACGTTTTTCAGGGACCATGTAATATCCCACATTTTGTACGGGTAAATTTCGAATTTTCTTAAGCCCATGTTGCGAGTCAGATTAAATACAGGAAAGTACGGACATTCTGTATAATGTTTGATCTCTGTAATATTTTTCTGGGCGATATAAAATACAGTTAAAGTATTTTTGGGCTAAAAGGATGTTCGGGTACAAATATAATTAACCCGGGGTTAAAAGAACTCGTACACATACTTCCCTCGGCCATTCTAATGTGACATTTTATCAAAATCGTCATAACTCTTGATTCCATAATCCATACAATGTGCAATTTGGAAGGATTAAAATAGACTTTTAGACCTAACTCATCGATTTGGAATCACCTCATTTGGAGTTCGGAGCTGAGAGAACGGCCCCGTCAAAGTCAGGACGATTTCTTGATGGTCACGGCCGCACCCCGCGGTGAGAAGCATTCCGCACCCCGCGGTAGACGTCAGTGTTGTTGTCATCGCGATAAGGTTTTTGCGGTGTCATGCTTGGCCGATCCTTGCTCCCCACGACTCCTTCTCTGGTTGTGACACCTCTCTGCGCGTGTGTCAAGCTCTAGGCAGCCTTGGAGGTCTTATAAATGGGAGTGGAGGCGGAGAGGAAGCTCACAAGAGAGCTTCATCACCATCTTCCTCCTCAGAACTCCATTTTTGCTGAAGTTTGAGCTCTGTTTTGAGAGCTGATTCGAGCCTCGTATCGATCTGTGAAGGGTGATTCTAAGAGGTGGTTAGAAGCTTAAGAAAGTGGGAGACTCAACCAAGAAGAATCGAAGCCGAAGGGATCGATTTGGGTAAGTTTCTCCCCGACAACGCTCTCGTTTCTCGCCTCTGTTGTCGTCACCGCACCCGCGGCACTCACGCCACCACGCCCCGCAGCAGCCACCACCGCACCCCGCAGTGAGGTATGGCGCACCCGCGGCGAGCTGCGTCCGTGATGTGTTCTTGGGTGTTGGCTTGGCCGAAGCTTGGCTCTCTTGGACCCCTTTGATTCTTATTCTATAGATTCATATGTACAGATGTTGAATCTAATTTAGGGTTTTGTTATGGGTCGTTCCAGAAGAATTTGAAATCCGAGATCCGTCTCTGATCAGACCTGGGAATCATCGTCTTTAGAGCTCGTTAAGCTTTCTGCAATCTAAGGCAAGTGGCGGTTCGCTCTTGCTCATCATTCCATATTTCCATTAATTATCAATTGCTTAATTGTTAATTAATTTGGATTGATTATTGTTCATGTCTGGGAACAGTTTTATGAAACTATTTTTGGAAATTAAAATGGATATTATAATAGGTTGTATTTCTGCTAGAATCAACGCTATTATAGATATATTGTGTAGATGTGGGCCTTGATGGCTTTGGTATAATTTATTGTTGTGTTAGACTGTTTAGTTAGCACGAATACTCGTAAAAACGTTGGGCTCTATGTGCGGTCCAGTCGTTTCGTAATGTGGATATAAACGTTGGGCTCTATGTGCGGTCCAATCGTTTCGTAATTCAAACGTTGGGCTCTATGTGCAGTCCAGTCGTTTCGTAATGTGGATACGAACGTTGGGCTCTATGTGAGGTCCAGTCGTTCTTGATCGTGTTGTGGATATCTAAAAGCTTATAACGTGATGTGGTTTGTTTTGGAATTAAATAAGATAAGTGTCGATGAGTATGCACATGATTAATATACCCCTCGACGAGTAGCGTAGCTAAGTAATAGTGCGGTTAGGAAAACTCGTCTTGACTTGATCAGAGTACGTTCTCTTTCCAATCTGGATTCGCATTATTGCGGTGAGGTTGGTCGTGGACCGAAACATCTTGTCGTTTTTGAACGCTTGTATGAGATATTTATGTTCCAGACTTTTGTCATGTTTCCGATAAGACTCAAGCTTTTGGAGTCTTCTCTTGGATATTTCCCATAAGACTCAATCCCTTTGGAGTCTTCTCTTGAGCATATCTCTTGGATATATATTCATTCCAGTAGAAGTATGGAGGTTGACTATCATCATCGGCTATTATTCGAGAAGCGATGAGTCTAAACCTAATACGACTACTCGAACCATCTGCTTTGTACCCTTGCTAGTCTATTCAGTAGACTAACCCACATAAATTGTTCTCTGCATGTGGGCTGGTGTCATCCGTTCGATTCGGCACATCAGATATATATATCCGAGGAATGAAGGCTAGAACGACTATAAGAGTAAACGGTGTTTTAATGATTTATCAGGCTATGATCATTGGCGGGTGATCTTTACGATCAAGACCCTTGTATTTATCTTTTGAAAAGACTTCCGCTAAATACTCTGTTTTATCCTGCGGGGATTGGGATGTAATCCCCAGACAATTGTTATAATCAAGAGTTTTGATGTTTATATCACACTTGGTGGTTATGATTTAAGTTTAAACCGATAAAGCCTCGGGTGGCTTCGGTGTGGAAACCGAGGTCACTGGCGGTAATACCTTTCCAAATGGGTTATGAATTTGAGGGTGTTACAGACCATAAATTGATTTGCCTTGTTTTACTCGGGTAATTCTGTTTTCTTGAGAGAAAAAAAAAAGAACTCCATATTTGTGCTTATTTAATCTTTTGGCCTCTTGTAAAAGAGCTCAATTTGTCTTACGGTTTTGCCCAGCACTTCAGATACTAGTTTATTCTCTTGGTAGACACCTGAATTATTGCATCAGTTGCTTTTTGGCTGCTTGAGATGTATTATTATTTATTTTTTCAGCTACAAAATTCACTCTGTTATTGGAGTTGTGCTCTTAATAGATTCACTCTTATTGGTGCTTTTAAGTATTAACTCTACATTCCTTGTAAATTGGATAGGCGAGGCAGTCCCTTATAGTAAGAAATCTCTTCCCCATGCTTGCTGATCCAAGACATGATGTAAGTCATAGAACATTTGTTTACTATTGTGTTCCTTTCATGTTTTATCTCCTTTTAGAGATCAACTGATCTCTTTTCTTGTTGTGTAGGATGAGTCAACAAACGCAACAAACGAGTCTGTGTTGAAGGCTGCCCTTGATTACGGGAAAGAAGCTGGCGTCATCAAGTCACACGACCGTGTTGTCGTCTTCCAGAAAGTTGGTGATTCCTCCGTTGTTAAGATCATCGAGACAGACAACTATAATTTGCACTCATCACCATATTCATGTCTTTTATATCTTGTGGTCGAAATTTAATGGTTATATGTATTTTTCTTTCGCTCTGACAGAGTTTGTTATATGTTGAACATGAGAAGAAAATGAGGAGATAAGAAGATCAAGTGGTATTGCTAGAAGAACTATGAAGTGGTTGTTGTTTAGTAGATGTTAAGACCTTCTATTTAGAAGTCTTTTTTTTAACTAAGTGAAGGATTATGCTATAACTAGAAGTGTATTGGAATACCGCTTTATAATACCTAGTGTAATATAAATGTTTGTACTCTTTAATGTTGGTTAAATATTGGTGCAATGCTACAAATTAAATATATATATATATACAGGATGCTTAAATAGGCAAAATAAAAAATATCACGAAAAAATTATTAATACTATATAGCCCGGATGTTCATGAACCGAGCTATATACTCAGGATCCTACATCTCACGCACCACTTTTTAGCCCGGACACGTGTTTACATATAGCCCGGACATCAAATGGTAGTACTTTTTAAATATTGGACTTTTTAGCCCGGATGGTTGATTTACACACGCCCGGGCTATTAAGTGTAACACAATCAGAATATACCCATACTTTATAGCCCGGGCGTGTCATTATAGGTCCGGGCTATTTGGTCTATTATCACACTGAGCTGTAGCCCAGACTTATTTTCACAATATTCGGGCTATATTAGGTAAAACGCCCGGGCTAAAAGGCCATTTTTATAGTAGTGAATCTATCCTAACAAATTTTAGGAAATTATATAATTTAGATGCTATCAAATATTATCCAATTAGGTAAAAAAGATCTTATCTTATAGTTTAGGAAAATTATCCTAAAATGTCAAATCTACCCATCCGGACCGAGTCGCGTCCGAGTCAAACCCAGACCGACCCGCTCCCACTG
Source organism: Rheum nobile (assembly GCA_027886185.1). Taxonomy (NCBI): domain Eukaryota; kingdom Viridiplantae; phylum Streptophyta; class Magnoliopsida; order Caryophyllales; family Polygonaceae; genus Rheum; species Rheum nobile. The sequence continues at coordinate 839,173 of WOAB01000232.1, read as the reverse complement.
AACCGCACAACCCCTTTCCGCGGACCCACCCGAGCCCAGCCCGAGCTGGATCTATAGAACCACGAGTGCACCTGACCCGAACCACTGGCGAAACACGGTTCTGCACTATGTAGAACCGCGCCCATTTACGCGGGACCAGGCAGCAAGCTGCGGTCTATACTGTGCGAGCTGTGCATGGTCCCCGTGGTCCTACCATACGTGCCCTATGCCGCGCCTGTGCTGGACCCGTGCGCACCACTGCGCGACTGGGTCCAACCGTGGTCGAATCGCTGTGCTGAGCCGGGATGCACACCCGACCACAAGACGTGACCCACAATCGCGACAACAGTAATCGCGACCGTGGTTACTATTCATAGCCTAATTTTTTTTCTCGTGTGGAACAATTCCATAAATTTAACCTAAAAAAATCAGAATTTAACAAAAACAGAATTTGGTAGTTGATTCATCTTATGAAAATCAAAATCTTCATCTAATGATTTAAACATGCCAAAAAAATCATATCTCTTGCATAATTAAATCATATGAATCAAGTATGGATATATCAATTTTACATGCATATATGTTCATAAAGTTCTTCAACCTTACTAATCCAATCAGTTAAAACAAAATTTTAATCATGCAAATTAACCTATATATCAATTTTCCACTTAATTTGAATCAAGACAATCATGAACATGCATAAAAATTTTAAACTTTAAATTTGATCTAATCAATTTATGCAAGAGGCTCTGATACCACTGTAGGGATTTTAGATGCGTAAAGCGAAATTTCAGGAAACGATTTCCTAACATCTAACCAATGATCTCATGCATAAACCAGATATATCATAGATAGGAAGAATCAAATACATTTTAATGCGTGTTTCAAGTTGCTAGAATGGAGTGAATAGAGCCTCACGTGTGACTCCTCTATTTAGTCCACCCGAGCTTGGATCTGGATCACCTAGGACTCGGTTGCTAAAGCAAAGATCAAAGGCGAACGAGGAAGAGAGAAAGGGAGGGAGGCGACAACCTTATGCAAAAATTGGATTAGGGTTTTTCTCTCAGAAAACCCTCCTTTTATAATCCCATGTGTAGATATCTTATTTTCTAAATAAATATATTTTTTATTATTAATAAACCTTATCTCCCAAGTCATATCATATATAACTTTATATCATATACTTTATATAATATAAACTCTAAACCCTAATACATGATCAAGGTGTTGAAGACTTACAAATCCAGGAGGTTGCTGGCAGTAGACGGTTTCGTGGAGAGAGCCATGGAGAAAGGCGTTCTTCACGTCCAGTTGATGGATAGGCCAGGAGCGGGCCACCGCAAGACTGAGCACCGTACGGATCGTCGCCGGTTTGACAACGGGAGAGAAAGTCTCGGCATAGTCAATGCCATGTTCCTGGGAATAGCCGCGCGCCACCCATCTCGATTTGTAGCGACTGATATTGCCATGGGCATCAAATTTATGCCGAAAGAGCCACTTTCCTGTAACAACATTACCATCCCGAGGCCTAGGTACAAGATCCCAAGTCTCGTTAGAAATCAAGGCATCATATTCCTCCTTCATGGATTTAAACCAAAGTGGGTCCTGGATGGCCTGTTTGTGAGAAGTGGGAACAGGAAGAATGGAGGAGGATAGATTAAACATAATTTTAGGTTTAGAAATGCCGGATTTTGCCCTGGTAACCATAGAGTGAGGGGCAAAATTAAATTGGGAATTAATTTTGGATGGTGGGAGGGGGGGCCGGTACGGATTTGGAGAGTGGGTGGAGATTGGAGAGAGACGTGGGGTAGTTGGGAAAGTGGGAGTGGGGGATCTTTGACTTTGCTGATTTGGTGGAGAGAGGTGTGGTGGGCCAGGAGAGAGAGAAGTGGGAGTGGGAGACATAGGGGGGGGGGGGGGGTTATGATTCGAGAATTAGGGTAAGTGGGGGGTGGGGCCGGATTTTGTGGCTGGGAGCCGAGAGTGGAGGGATTATGAGGGAGGAGGGGATTCTGATTTTTAGGGCCGGCGGGGGTGGGGTAATTTTTGGGTAGTGGGAATGTGGGTAAGGGATTCGGATGTAGGATTAAAAAATCCGTTAGGGCATCCGAAGGAGGTGAGTAAGTGGGAGGTAAATTTTGAAAAGGAAAATTATTCTCATCAAAAATAACATGTCTTGAAATAATTACCTTGTTGTGGACCCAGTCAAGACAGCGATAACCCTTGTGGTGCGATGCATAGCCGAGGAAAACACAGGGTGTGGTTCGAGGCTCAAGTTTGTGTTTGGTGGAGTCGGTGAGGTTGGGAAAACAGAGGCAACCGAACACCCGTAGGTGATCGTAGGTGGGACGTTTGTGGTGAAGGGACTCGTATGGGGTGGAGTTGGCCTGGGTCGTGGAGGGTGTGATATTGATGAGGAGGGTGGCCATGTTTAGTGCTTTGACCCAAAATCGAGGGGGAAGGTGGCCGTGGAATAGGAGGGAGCGGATTGTGTTTGTGATGGTACGGATCATACGTTCGGCCTTGCCATTTTGTTGAGAGGTATGTGGGCAGGAGAACCGATGTACGATACCATTTGAGCCGAAGAAGTGGAGGAGGGAAGTGTTGTCAAATTCGCCGCCATGATCAAATTGAATGGATTTGAACGGTGTTTTGAATTGTGTAGTAGTGTAAGCGTGGAAGTTTTTGAGGATTGATGACGTATCGGATTTGTGTTTAAGGGGAAAAGTCCAAATAAATTGACTAAAATCATCAACAATCACCAAATAATATTTGTAACCACTAACACTCAAAACATGAGAGGTCCAGAGATCACAGTGAATTAGATCAAATGCAGCAAGAGACGTAGTGTTTGAAGAAGAAAAAGGCAACTTTGTGTGTTTGCCTAATTGACAAGAAGTACCAATTTGTAAGTTGTCCTTATTACAAAGAATGAACTTTTGAGAGATGAGACGATTTAGAACATGACGACCAGGGTGACCGAGTCGATAGTGCCAAACGGAGGAGGGATGGACTTGGGATGCCGAGAGAGACAATAGAGCAGGTTAGACCGTGTTATTGTGAGTGGAGAAGGGATAGAGTTCGCCCCGACTATTGCACCGATGGATCACGGTCTTGCTGGTAAGATCCTTCACAGAGAAACCAAAATGATCAAATTCAACAGAGCAATTATTATCAATAGTAAATTTTCTGACATAGATTAAATTTTTAATGAGAGAAGGGGTAACCAGGACGTTTTTGAGAGAGAGAGAGGGGGGGGGGGGGAGTAGATAACATTTTGTGACCGACTGTGGTGATGGGAAGGGTCTGACCATTACCCACAATGATCCTGGAGGAGGAATAATCACCGGACAAGAAACGGGAGAGAGAATACCTGCACTGTTGGCCATGTGGGAAGACGCACCGGTGTCCATATAGAAGGAAGGGTCGGTCCCTGGAGACTGAGTAGACAGGTTGTTCAAGGCGTGAATCAAGTCCTGCTGATTCCAGGACGCACCGGATTGCTGCGTGAGATAAGCCTGCTGGTTCGGGGAGGGGCGAGGACCAGGACCGAGGAGGCCTTGGGAGTTCCAGGGCTGCTGCGGAGACTGCCAGTGTTGTCCGTGTGATACCCCGTAATTTTGTAAGGTTATTTTGGGAATTATGGAATTTTCCCGAGTACCCGTTGTGTACGCCAGATTTAATTCAGATAGCTTGAGACATTCTGTAATGTGCTCTGTATCTGTAATATTTTTCTCAGTGAAATAATATACAGACAAGGTGCCTTAGATTTTAATTGTCGTTCGCGTACGATAATTTTTATCCCGGTTAACGTCTGGTTCGTTCAAAGCTGAACGGGCGGGAAAAGGGAGAAACGGCGACCGCCGTTCAAAAACGGCGACCGCCGTGGTTGGGCCCGAGAGGTCAACGTGTCAGCTTCTAGCTGGCCGCGACAGGCCTAGCAACGGCGACCACCGCATTTACGGCGACCGCCGCGTGCCCGCCGCAGGCAAAAATACGGCGACCGCCGTGATTGTCCAGTGGGCTTTGCCCGATGGTCGCCGGCGTCGTTCGAGGCGCGCCGTTGCGTCGTTGCCGCGTCTGAGGGTTTGCAGCTCACTCCTTGGGGTTTGCCTATAAATAGACGAGCTTGGGCATGGGTTTTGGGTCATCTACAACCCCGAATCGCTGCCAAATTCGCCTCTCGCCGGAGTTGTGTTTTCGCCGGAGTTTGAAGGTCTCGCCGGTGTTGCTTTGGTGTGGTTCCTGAGTGCCTTTGTGAAGCTTTTGGTTAGCCTTGGAGGTTAGAAGCCAAAGCAAGTCGAAGGAGGCCGAACCACTCGTGTTTTGGGGTGAGTTTTCTCTCGTTTCAGTCGGCCGTGTTCTTAACGGCGACCGCCGTGTTCTTCACGGCGACCGCCGCCAGTGCCCAGAACGCCTTCGTGGCTTTGGCTTGGTCGGTTGTCGTCGTGGCGTCTTTCCTTTCGTGTTCTTTCGCCGTGTTTAGATTTGTACTGTTTATGTCGGATCTAACTTAGGGTTCCTTTTATGGGTCGACTCGAAGGTTGTTGTGCTGTCGAAACTATACCGTGTCGAGCCCGTAATCCAGTTGACGTCGTTAGACTATTCTGCGGATTAAGGCAAGTGGCGGTTCGCTCTTGCTCATTCGTTCCATATTTACATTAATTATCAGTAGTTTATCTGAGTAATTAATTTGGAATGAATATTCTGTTTGTCTGGAAATGGTTTTGTTAAACTGTTTTGAAAATCATATAATAGGTTGTATATCTGTTAGAACAACGCTATTATCTGTGATCGCCTTTCGGGCCTTTATGTGGATTTATCCAGTAACTGTTGTTGTGCTATACTGTTTAGTTAGCACTAGTGGCTAGGAACGCTATGTACCTTGAGGGGGTTTAGCTGTTTCTTTATAACTGGTACTTGGTGGTTCATCCCCAGTACTTTCTCTTTGGTCATGACCATACCCTTTCACAGGGTAGGCGCACTTCGCTAGTGCCAAATCTTCCAGGGTTCATCCATTCGATATCTCTTGTGAGGAGATCTGATATCTCTTGTGAGGAGATCCGATATCTCTTGTGAGGAGATCCGATATCTCTTGTGTGGAGATGTAAAAGCTTATAACGTAATGCTCGTTTTGGAATTAAATAAGATAAGTGCCCGAGTGCACATGATTAATATACCTTGGGCGAGTAGTGCAGCTAAGTTCAGTGCAGCTAGGAAAACTCATCTTGACTTGAATGTAGTACGTTCTCTTTCCAATCTGGATTCGCTGTAGGCGATGAGGTTGGTCGTGAACCGAAGCATCTCAGTCAGTTTTAAATCATTATTGTTTGATCATGTAATCATTCCAGATTTGTCATATTTCCTTTAAGACTCAATCTCTTGGAGTCTCTTTTCGAGTCGATTTCTGTGAAGATGAAGTCTTCCAGAATCTTCTCTCATGCATACCTCTTGTTGTTATTCCGTGAAAGTGCCGGGTTATGTATCGTCCCTTCGGTTATTATTCGAGGGACAATGATAGTAAACGGTTACGATCACTCGAACCATTATGCTTTTTACCCTTGCTAGTCTATTCAAGTAGACTAACCCACGAACTTTGTTCTCCGCATGTGGGCTGGTGTCATCCGTTCGATTCGGCACATCAGATAGAGTGAAGATTTGAGGAGATTAGATTGACTATGAAGACGACGGTTGTTTTGGATGTTTTAATAATCGCTTTTAATCAGGTTGAGATCCTTGGGCAGGTGATCATCACGATCACAACCCCGTTTGTAAAATCTTTTATTTGTCTTCCGCTGTACTTTGTTTGAACTCTGTGTTTGGCCTATTCGGGATTGGGTTGTAATCTCGTAACTCTTGTTTCCTCAACAATGTTATGTTTTGGAATTTATTGCTTGACCTTTGTGTATCAATTGCATTTCATAAATTGTATTTATTTGGTAAAGCCTTGGGTGATCTCGGTAAGGAACATTGGGGTCACTGGCGGTAATACCTTTCCAAAAAGGGTTAAGTTTTGTGGGTGTTACAGTTGTGGTATCAGAGCCAAAGGTTTTAAAACGGGTTTGGGATTTTATAAATCATTTATCCGTTTTTGAAAATGCTTTAAAAAGGGCTCTGGATTTTCAAAGTGAAAAGAATTTCATTTTCAAAACACCGTTCATAGTCATGTCTTCTGTACAGTCTGATATAGTAAGCTTGCTTCTATGTCTAGAAAGACTAGTTCCTTTCCCGTTGCCCCGTTAGATATGGGTGCATTCTGTTCTTTTCAGAGGAACCCGGGAGAAGCCGAGGTGGTTTCACCATCTCTAGCTAGGCTTGATTCCCAGTTCGCTCGTTGTGAGTTGAGGTTGTAGAACCTAGTAACTCGGTTCGAGTCCATCAATAAAAATTACCAAGTTGATCTATTCTAAGTTGATTTTATTACAATAATTATATCAAAATGATATTAAAGTGATAAAATCCTTGGAATTTGATCGGTAAACAGATGGTGAACACGAGGAACACTATCCGTACTGGTGCTGGGCCAAGCAATGACCCCAGACTAAATCCGAGGAATGTTGCAGACCCATCAGAAGAGCGTGAGTCTGTCTTCCATAATAATCCTGGAGGCAACGACCCAGCTAGGGACAACGCTCCAAGGATATTTGATAAAGCAGCTGTTGCAGAAATTCGGGGAATCGTCATGCAAGCGATTGCCGACGCGTTACGCCCGAATGTGCATCAGGCACAAGGAGTGCCAGTATCTCGAGAAGTTCCGAGGTTTAAGGAACAAGGGAACCATGTGCTACATGGAGGTGTGATCAGGGATAGAGGAGAGTATGGCCGAGCGCTGAAAGCCATTAACTCTATGAGACCTGACAGCTTCGATGGGAAAGGAGAGCCAATCAAGGTGGCTCATTGGTTTTCCCACATGGAGCGGCTATTCCGCAATGTTGAGTGCACTGAAGCGGAGAGAGTGCATATAGCCTCTCTTCAGTTAAAGGAAGAAGCCAGTGAATGGTGGGAGAGTATCGACTTAGCTGATAGCCCGGTATTGACATGGTCTATGTTTAAGACCAAGATGACTGATCGTTTCTTTTCTCGTGCTATGAGGGAGGAGAAACACAAGGAATTTCTGTATCCGCAAACGGATGGATTGAAGGTGACCGAGCTTACAACCAAATTCAATCATCTAATGCAGTACGCTGGACCTGAGATATCCAGTGAGGCACAGAAGATCTGGTATTTCCACGAATGGATGAGTCCAGACATCAAGCCGATGATGGTGCACCACACATGCTCTACTCTGGAACAGTATGTGGATACAGCCTACAAGCTAGAGGTGACTCTGGAGGAGTCGACCAAGAAGCGTAACAGCCAGAGGCAAGTGCAGTACCAGCCTCAGGGAAGTGGGTTCAAACGCCCCGCGCCACCATCAGATTTTGCCAAATCTGGCCGAGCAAGAACGAATAAGTCTCATGATGAGTCTACACAACGTTCTGGCCAAGGCAATAATCCGATTCAGTGCTACAACTGCGGTACGCACAGGCACAAGAGCAATGAATGTCTGAAGGACAAAAAGACATGCTTTGACTGCGGAAAGGAGGGTCATATGCAGGCATTCTGTCAGCGGAGGAATGTGAAAGGAGCTGAGTCACGGCAAGGGTCTGTTAATCAGAACAACCGACCCAAGTTCAGTCCGGTGGAAGCTCCTAGCCCTTCAATGCAGACGACTACGCAGAACAAAGAGAAAGCCCCGATGGCTTCAGGAAGCCAAGGTCAACGCCTATACGTGATACGTGAGGCGGATGGACCCTATGCTCCTAATGCTTAGAGTACTTTGTATCTGCATTACACTTTTGTTAATGTGTTGTTGATGTGGGTGCTACCCAGAATTTCATTTTTGGATGGTTGTAAGTTAAGTGGTGTGTGCAACGAGGTTGTGAACCTTTTGTTGTAACTCTTCTTATATATGAACCTTTGGTTTATACCAAGTTATGTTTCATTGCTTGTTGATGGGGTAAGGTCTCGTGTTTGAGACTCACCAACAACCTCTGAGGAGATGGCTGCCTATTAATTAGGTGGAGCTACCAAGGATGGGTTGAGATGTATGGACAGCGGCTCATAACAACAGAGGACGCTGGTAATGGCTGGGCCTGGACTCGGAGCCACTAGTGAGTCGTCTGTGAACCATGTAGTGGGCTGGTCCAAGATGGTGACCATTTAGTGGGAACCAATCGTCTGTCGAATTGTCAATTACCATCAAGGGTAAGAAATTCAAAGCGATTTGACCTAAATAACCATGGTCCCATACGATAATTATTCTCGATATGGATTGACGGAAGCGTCATAAGGCAGTGATCGACTTCAGTTTTTGATATTCATGTGGTTAGAGGATTTACGGGTGTCTTTCCAGAAGATATTCCTGGATACCCTGAATCGTGTCGTGGAGTTTGCAATTGATCTCGAGCCGTGTACCACGCCGATCTCTGAGGCACCGTACCGGATGGCTCCTATTGAGACGCAAGAATTGAAGAAGCAACTCAAGGATCTTCTTGACAAAAGTTATATAAAGCTGAGTGCATCACCTTGATTAGGAGTGCCCTAGTTTTATGTGTCAAAAAGAAAGATGGACCGTTTCGACTTTATTTTGACTTTCGAGAGTTGAATAAAGTCACGATCAAGAGCAATAATTTGTTGCCAAAGAGTGATGATCTGTTGGATCAACTACAGGGAGCAAAAGTTTTCTCCAAGATCGACCTGAGATCTGGTTTTCTTCAATTCAGGATTCGTGAGGATGATATTCCGAGGATTGCGTTTCGGACAAGAGATGGTTACTACGAGTTTGTAGTCATGCCATCTGAGCTTACGAATGCTCTAGGAGTTTTCATGAACCTAGTGCATCGATGTTTTAGACCAGTACTTGAATAAGTTCATAGTGGTCTTCATCAATGGCATTTTTATTTTTCCCGAGCAAGGAAGCTCACAGGGAACGTCCGCGGATTGCTTTATCGGTCCTTAGACCAAGTCGGTTGTACGCAAAGTGGGCTAAGTGTGATTGTTGGATCTAGAAGTGGCTTTCTTAGGCCATGTGATCAATAAGAATGAGGTTATGGTTATTCCCTAGAAGAGTGAATCAGTAGTTGTTTGGAAGCGGCCTCAGGGTGTGAGCGAGGTGCGCAGTTTCCCAGAGCTTGCTGAGCATTATAGACGGTTCATGGAAGGATTTTTCTAAGATCACTCCACCTATGACCAGTCTGTTCCGCAAGGTCAACCAGAAGTTGTCTGGGATGACAAGTGCAAGACCAGTTTTCAAGAAGTTGAAACAATGTCTGACTTATGCACCAGTTTTGGCGTTGTCAGAAAGAATGATGGCTATATGGTCTATAGTTAATGCTTCGAGAAATGGGTTGGGATGTGTCTTTGATGCAGAAAGGCAAGGATATTGCATACGCATCTAGACAATTGAAAACCTATGAAGCAAACTAACCAACACATGACCTAAAACTAGCAGCAATAGTGTTTGCATTGGAAACTGAGGTTACTTGGGTAACTCAGAGGTCAGCAGAAGTTTCCACCAGGAGATTGTCCGTTACATGGCATTCCTAAGACCATTGTATCGGATCGAGATGGCCGATTCATGTCAAGTTTATGGCAAGAACTTCACAAGGCCATGGGAACTGAATTGAGATTCAGCAGCGTTTCATCCTCAGACAGATGGTCAATCTGAAAGACCATCTAGACCCTAGAGGATATGCTAAGAAGTATACGTACTCGATCATCCGACTAGCTGGGAAGACAGCCTAAGTCTGATTGAGCTCACGTACGATAATAGCTGGCATGCTACAATCAAGATGGCTCCGTTTGAAGCTTTGTATGGTCACAGATGTAGATCTCAGACTTGTTGGGTTGAGTACGCCGACAAGATTCTACTTGGACCAGAGTTGGTCGAAAGGACAACTTCGAACATTGCTCTGAGTAGACAGAGGTTGTTGACCGCTCAGAGTCGACAAAAGTTTTACGCAGATCAGAAGCGTTAAAGTGTTGAGTTCGAGGTTGGTGTCAAGGTACTTGTCACAGTATCGCCACCCAAGGATGTTTTCAGGTTTGGTAAGCGTGGGAAGCTTAACCCTCGCTACATGGGACCATTCAAAATTCTGGTTAGAGTAAGATCTCTAACGTACCGTTTGACATTGTCGCCATCGGCATACCTAGTGTATAATGTGTTCCACGTATCATTGCTAAGGATATTCGTGCCAAGATGAGTCTCGTAGGCTGAGCTATATGGACATCGAGATTCAGGCAAATGGTACTTGAGAGGAGATGCCAGTGTGCATTCTCGAACGTTGTGTGAAGCGACTGTGCAACGAGATCGTACTGTTGGTACGAGTTCTGTGGTCCAGGTCTAGGACTGAGGAAGTTACTTGGGAAACCGAGGCAGAGATGCTCAGATACTTTCCCGAGTTGTTTTTTTTCGGCCAAGTTTCGGGGTCGAAACTTCTTTTAAGGGGGAGGTGATGTGATACCCCGTAATTTTGTAAGGTTATTTTGGGAATTATGGAATTTTCCCGAGTACCCGTTGTGTACGCCGGATTTAATTCAGGTAGCTTGAGACATTCTGTAATGTGCTCTGTATCTGTAATATTTTTCTCAGTGAAATAATATACAGACAAGGTGCCTTAGATTTTAATTATCGTTCGCGTACGATAATTTTTATCCCGGTTAACGTCTGGTTCGTTCAAAGCTGAACGGGCGGGAAAAGGGAGAAACGGCGACCGCCGTTCAGAAACGGCGACCTCCGTGGTTGGGCCCGAGAGGTCAACGTGTCAGCTTCTAGCTGGCCGCGACAGGCCTAGCAACGGCGACCGCCGCATTTACGGCGACCGCCGCGTGCCCGCCGCAGGCAAAAATACGGCGACCGCCGTGATTGTCCAGTGGGCTTTGCCCGATGGTCCCCGGCGTCATTCGAGGCACGCCGTTGCGTCGTTGCCGCGCCTGAGGGTTTGCAGCTCACTCCTTGGGGTTTGCCTATAAATAGACGAGCTTGGTCATGGGTTTTGGGTCATCTACAACCCCGAATCGCTGCCAAATTCGCCTCTCGCCGGAGTTGTGTTTTCGCCGAAGTTTGAAGGTTTCGCCGGTGTTGCTTTGGTGTGGTTCCTGAGTGCCTTTGTGAAGCTTTTGGTTAGCCTTGGAGGTTAGAAGCCAAAGCAAGTCGAAGGAGGCCGAACCACTTGTGTTTTGGGGTGAGTTTTCTCTCGTTTCAGTCGGCCGTGTTCTTAACGACGACCGCCGTGTTCTTCACGGCGACCGCCGCCAAGAACGGCGACCGCCGCCAGTGCCTAGAACGCCTTCGTGGCTTTGGCTTGGTCGGTTGTCGTCGTGGCGTCTTTCCTTTCGTGTTCTTTCGCCGTGTTTAGATTCGTACTGTTTATGTCGGATCTAACTTAGGGTTCCTTTTATGGGTCGACTCGAAGGTTGTTGTGCTATCGGAACTATACCGTGTCGAGCCCGGAATCCAGTTGACGTCGTTAGACTATTCTGCGGATTAAGGCAAGTGGCGATTCGCTCTTGCTCATTCGTTCCATATTTACATTAATTATCAGTAGTTTATCTGAGTAATTAATTTGGAATGAATATTCTGTGTGTCTGGAAACAGTTTTGTTAAACTGTTTTGAAAATCATATAATAGGTTGTATATCTGTTAGAACAACGCTATTATCTGTGATCGCCTTTCGGGCCTTTATGTGGATTTATCCAGTAACTGTTGTTGTGCTATACTGTTTAGTTAGCACTAGTGGCTAGGAACACTATGTACCTTGAGGGGGTTTAGCTGTTTCTTTATAACTGGTACTTGGTGGTTCATCCCCAGTACTTTCTCTTTGGTCATGACCATACCCTTTCACAGGGTAGGCGCACTTCGCTAGTGCCAAATCTTCCAGGGTTCATCCCTTCGATATCTCTTGTGAGGAGATCTGATATCTCTTGTGAGGAGATCCGATATCTCTTGTGAGGAGATCCGATATCTCTTGTGTGGAGATGTAAAAGCTTATAACATAATGCTCGTTTTGGAATTAAATAAGATAAGTGCCCGAGTGCACATGATTAATATACCTTGGGCGAGTAGTGCAGCTAGGAAAACTCGTCTTGACTTGAATGTAGTACGTTCTCTTTCCAATCTGGATTCGCTGTAGGCGATGAGGTTGGTCGTGAACCGAAGCATCTCAGTCAGTTTTAAATCATTGTTGTTTGATCATGTAATCATTCCAGATTTGTCATATTTCCTTTAAGACTCAATCTCTTGGAGTCTCTTTTCGAGTCGATTTCTGTAAAGATGAAGTCTTCCAGAATCTTCTCTCATGCATACCTCTTGTTGTTATTCCGTGAAAGTGCCGGGTTATGTATCGTCCCTTCGGTTATTATTCGAGGGACAATGATAGTAAACGGTTACGATCACTCGAACCATTATGCTTTTTACCCTTGCTAGTCTATTCAAGTAGACTAACCCATGAACTTTGTTCTCCGCATGTGGGCTGGTGTCATCCGTTCGATTCGGCACATCAGATAGAGTGAAGATTTGAGGAGATTAGATTGACTATGAAGACGACGGTTGTTTTGGATGTTTTAATAATTGCTTTTAATCAGGTTGAGATCCTTGGGTAGGTGATCATCACGATCACAACCCTGTTTGTAAAATCTTTTATTTGTCTTCCGCTGTACTTTGTTTGAACTCTGTGTTTGGCCTATTCGGGATTGGGTTGTAATCCCGTAACTCTTGTTTCCTCAACAATGTTATGTTTTGGAATTTATTGCTTGACCTTTGTGTATCAATTGCATTTCATAAATTGTATTTATTTGGTAAAGCCTTGGGTGATCTCGATAAGGAACACTGGGGTCACTGGCGGTAATACCTTTCCAAAAAGGGTTAAGTTTTGGGGGTGTTACAGTCCGCCGGAGAGAAGTTGAAGCAGTTGGTGCACAGTAGAAGGTTGCTGGTAGGGACCACGGCCAGTGCCCCTGCCGCGCCCGCGCCCGAAGCGACCGCGCCCGCGGTTGCGACCATATTGAGAAGGCGGGTGCGAGGGCTGTTGAGCAGGCGGAGCTGGAGAAGCAGGGGGGGCACCATGGGGTGACATCATGGAGAGAGGGGTGGTCCCGACGGTGAGAGCCGTGGCAGGACTGGGACGAGTAGTGGCACGGCGGCGCTCCTCAAGAAGGAGGGCGTTGCGGCACTGTTAAAACGTCGGGAAAGGATCCTTGAACTGGATGAGGGCGGCCATGAACGAGAACTGGTCGTTGAGACCCCCAATTGTCTGAAGGACAAGGTTCTCGTCGGAGACGGGGTTCCCGACATCAGCAAGGCCGTCGGAGAGCTCCTTGAGTTGGCGGCAATACTCAGAGATGGACAAGTCGCCTTGCTGGAGGCTGCGAAACTCGGACTCCATCTGAATGGCCCGGGTCTTCTTGTTGTCGCGGAAGAGGTTTTCAACATCGAGCCATGTCTGGAGGGCCGTGGCATCATCATGATGGACAATCGTCCGGAAGATGTCGTCGGAGATGCTTCCATAGATCCAAGATTGGACGGTGGAGTCCAGTATTTGCCAATTATCCGCACCAGTGGGAGGAGAGCCATCAACATGATTGAGGAGGTTGAATTTTTTGAGGGTGACTAAGAAGAGATGGCGCCATATAGTATAGTTGGGAGGCTTTTGCTCAAGTTTGACGGTGACATGGGTCTTGATGCTAGACACATGAAGGGCCTGTTGGACAGCAATGGCGGAAGGGGAGAGGGAGGAAGAGGTAGCGGTGGAGGTGAGGGGGTCATTGCCGGCGGAAATGGGGTCGGCGGTAGTATCAACGGCGCTAGCGTCAGCCATGGGGAAGGTGGTGGGAGAGAGGGAGAGGGGAGGATCAGTTTGTTTTGGAGAAGAGAGAAAATGGGAGAGAGTGGTTAGGCTGATACCATGTAAAGATGAATAATGCCCAAAGTGAGTTGCCAGATATTATTGATATCAGTTATATAGGATTACAAGGAGAGAGAATAATCTCTACAAAAAGGAATATACAGAAAAGATAACTAATTACAATAATCTAATAATATTAATTTAACACAACTCACCTCAAAATTTTTTTTATTTAAAGTCCAACTTCTGAATTGATAGACTAAACAAGCGACAAGCCGCAGAGTTGGTCGATGAAGGTAAGCTCTGCTCGCATATGTAGGATCCCGTCCATGAAATACTCGCTCCCGTCGCCCATGAACTTGTTCCATGGCGTTCTAAACAGGAATCCCGTTCCGTTGTCTGCTGCTACTTTAAAGCTGGATTTGGCCAGCCTAGTGTAATTTTTGGACGACTTCAACGCCACTGCAAACTCGAAATCCAAACTGCAACTTTCTGAAGCGTCCGCCGATTTCACGTACAGACAAAAGTTTGGATGTTTCTCGGTGCACTGTGCGCACAGAAACAGATACTTTCCACCTAAGCAGAACGTCTGAGAATAGATTCGTTTTGATGGGAACAGATCCGCGCACTCTTCTTTCCTCAGGTCAAAGAAGACAACACAGCGAGGCTGCACAAATTCAAGTTGCAGCACCTTAACAAGCCGGTAATTGTAGACCCGTCTTGGAAAACTGGGTTTCGTACCGGTGAATAGGACTTGATCCTTGGAGTGGAAGGCGTTGACCACGAGGTCTGAGAGTTCTTCACGGTCAAAGTCAGGGCAATCTACCATAGCTTCCTTGAGCTTCAAGCTACTCATGTTTGGTAAGCATACGAGCTGCAACAAGCGCTTGGTCGGGATTTCACGGCGCTCGGGATAATGTACTCGAGCCCACTTCAATATAAAGTCAAAAACTTCATCTTCTGAATCCACTTGGAGGCCATCACTCTGAAGAACAATCTCTATTGCACAAAGTGGCATCCTCATCGCCGTAACTTGTTTGGACCTTCAAAAAATCAAAACAAGCAACACTTGTCCCGTTTATTTTAAATTGTGAAAACGATAATAAAAAGAAAACGAATCTATTCCTTCACTTGGCACTATAATGGAGGTATTTGTATCCCTAATACAAATGTGGATTATAAAATGATGAAATCATTTCTCATCTCCTTTCTCTTAACACACAAATTTTAGAGCCCAAGCAAAGATAAAAAATTTGATCAATGCATTATGATGTCAAAATAGACTAGATTCGTTTTATTTCCGTTAACGTTTTCATAAGTTTAAACCAAACGGGCCTTGAATGTGATCAACTGCAAATTGAAAAGGGCTACCCTACTAATTTTTTTATACACCCGTATAGATAATTATAACCTTATAAGATTTAGAAATTACCCTATATCTTAAACTCTAGACCCTATACTCTAAACCCTTAATCTTAAGAAATTTGGATTAATAAAATTACACCCTTATTAGATTTAGAAATTACCCTAAACCCTACACCCTTATTAAATTTAGAAATTATCCTATATCCTAAATCCTAAATCCTAAACCATAAATCCTAGGTATATAAAAGGATAAACATTTTAATAAAAGGATAAATGTCATATTTCTGGAAATGAAAGTGTACGAAAAAAATTGTGTGGTGCACCGAGAGATTGTCCTTAAAAGGACCACTTACTTTGTGAAATTCCTATAATGGGCAGCAAGATACTGCTTAGCAGACTCAATTAGCGGCTTAACTACGTCACCCATGAAAACTATCGAAGCAAGATCGACATAAAAAACCGCAGATTTTGTTGTCATGGGGAGCTTGAGCAGCAAGTTACTACAATGCCCCATACAAGAAGCAACCTCAAACTTGTCCGCAGCCATCAACACATCCACCAATTCAGGGGCTGAACTTGCACTCAGAGGTTCGCCGTATATAAACTTCAGCAGGTTTATGAAAGCCGCTTCCTCTGTTCACACCATAAATTTATAATGAAACGTCGATATTGAACTCCCCTCCCCTGATTCAAATTAAGGTAACGATGGGGCGTATATATAATGAAACATCGATATTGTCGTAAATAGAGTTTAGCATGTCCATGAAAGCGGCTTCCTCTGTTGTTCACATGTATAACTTCAAATTAAACTCTCCAATCAAATCATGGATGGACATATCACATATATATATACCTGATGCAGTGATTCTCAAGGTAACCTCATCCTTGTCATGTGATTCTTTCATACCATTATTGAATAACTACGCCATGGCCATGAAGTGGAAGTCAGTCAGCAGTTGTTGAACATTATATTACTTACAAGAAGAAGAAACAAAAATAAAGGAAGTGTAATTTAGTTACCTTGGAGAAGAATGGACTTTTTGCAGCAAACAAGAGTGAATTTATATGCAAAGTTTGGACTTTGAAATCATAACCACACTCTGAATCATTATCATCTTGATCTGGTATGATTTCAAGACGGAGGATCCGATCCGAGAATTCGATATTGTTGAAACCAAACCCCAAATTCACCTCCTTGTCTTTAGGACCTAATTTGCTCGTACCCGAACTTCCCATCTTTCTTCCTCCTTTAGCACAAGCAGAGAACTCGCAATATGTTTAACAATTATATCTTTATATAAACACATCAGATTGATCGATTGAGTCCAAATAGAATTAAGTAAACAGATCTTGGATCTGGTAAAACGGCTTCTTAGGGTAAAACGGAAGTACTAATCACATCCGTTAGATGAGATTTAATGGATGGGCTGGATTACACCAATTTAAGGTGCATATTAAGAAAATACCCGATGCTCTACACAATCAATATCAATCCCGAATTTTTAGGGAATTGAAATTGAAATTTGATTCTTCTCTCTCCTATGGATACGGTTTATTCTTCTCTTCCCCTCAGATCTCTCCATCTTCTCTCTCCCTCTCAGATCTCTCCCCCGATCCCCATTCCATCTTCTCTCTCCCCGATCCCTGATATCTCCCTCTAACCCACCGGCGCCCTCATCTCCCACTCTCTCACTCTCAGATCTATCTCCCTGATCCCCTTTCCATCTTCTCTCTCCTGACGGCGTCCCTCTCGAAGTAGCGGCCGTTGGCGAGGATGCAATCGAAGAGATCACCGCCGTTGCAGAGCTCCGTGACAAGGTGGACATGATCGAAGTCCTCGTAGGCGTCGAAGAAGGCGAGGATCATCTGAATTTCTCCTCCCAGGTACTCTCTCTCTGGAATATTCTTCGACTCTCCAACGAGGTTCAGCCGATCTATTCTCCCAAATCCACTTTTCATGGCGATTCCTTTGATTATCAAGGTAATTATTTCGCTCTTGCTTTTGCTTCTGCAGATTGTCATTCTTATTGATCGACAATCTATACTGTTAAAAACTTCAAATTTCACTTTCAGTTGCCAATCGCTAATTTTCGATTTGTTATCTGTAGAGCTTGGTTTCGTTTCTACCATCACTCTCTCCGTCATCATCCCGACCTCTCCCCAATGGTGTTGGGCAGCGGCTTGGTCGCACCGAAGGCGCGGTGGATCTGAGTTCAGATCTGACAACCGTCGGCTGGAACCGGTATAAGGATGACGACGGATCCGTGTGTGGAGGCTCCGCCGAAATAGGTGACGATGGCTATGGAGAAGCAGAGGCAAGAAGAAACGCAAATTTGTCTCAGTTGTCATTGATTTTTCTTCATCTTGCTCCTCTTTCTTTTGTCTTCTCTTCGATTCTGACTTAGTGTTGCTTCCGATGTACTTGATTACTCCCTCCATCTAGTTGTGAAATCATCTCAGTATTTTCTTCTTTTTATTTTAAATGTTTTGATGATGTGAATTTGGTTTGGGGATTGAAATCATTTGGGGTTTCGTTGATATTCATGTGAATCAGTTTGGTGTTTTGAGGTGTTTGTATTGTTTGTAATTGATATTTAAATTGTTTAATGTGATATTCATACAAATGCTTTTGATATTCATATTGGATGTAGGTCTCATGCGTTGAATATTTGATATTTATGATGTGATATTAACCTAAACTTTGAATAATCATCATGTGCGAATTAAACTCTGAATATCGACATTATTTTTATGAATATCGACATTGTTTTTATGAATATCGACTACTTACTTGTATGACTGTGTACAAAATACGTGAATATCATCACATATGGAATGAATATCGCTATTATAGTATTGAAATTGCTTATTGATGGTACTGTTTGAAATTGATATTCAAATTGTTTGATGTGATATTCACTATAATGTTGTTCATATTCATGAGGTTTCATGCGTTGAATAGTTGATATTCAAAATTTATGATGTGATATTCAATATAATATTGTTGATATTCATTATAATAATGTTGATATTCAGGTTGATCGTGCGACTGTACGACTCAAAATCGACGCGACAATGGCATTGTTAAACCTTACCGCCATGAATCAAAGCTTCGAAGATATTGGGTGATGATATTCGTGTAGTTAGGTGATGATATTCATGTACTTGGGTGACTATATTAATGTAATTGGGTGATGGGCGATATTCACAAAATGGGTAGTGATATTCACAAATTGAGTGGTGATATTCGTGTAAGTGAATTTGATATTCATGTGATTAATTGAGATATTCATGTAACTTAGTGTGATATTCATATTATCAAGTGGTGAAATTCATTATTCAAGTAATGATATTCACATTTTAAAGATATTAAATGTTCACTTATTAAATAGAAATCGATATTCAAACAAACATGAACGTTATTCATTAACAAATGATCGATATTCGTGAACACATTAACGATATTCACGAACGCTGAAAAATCATTAAACGAGCAGAACGAATTTAAATCTAAACGAATTTAAAATAATCTTCCCATTTAAATTTTAAAATAATCTTCCCATTTAAACAACTTTCTATTTTGTAGGAACATATTTTCGGTAATTCAATAAATAAGGTAGGATATTCAAATCCGGTGCATTGCATCCCCATGTGGCTTCTTTGTTCCATCAAATCCAGCCATTCAAAATCTTCAATCCAACGCTCTTTATTTGTACTTTCGTTTTACCACAATACCCGTTTTACCTGAACGCGCCCCTATAGCATATAAAAATAAGGAAAGATTAAAAAAGTTACCTTATCGCCGTTATCGGATAGGATAATTTCATATCTTTTATGGTTATTTTAGAAGATTTTTTTAATGTGTTAACACTAGAGCTGGCTACGGTTCATGAATCACGGAACCTGAACCGGCAGTCCGATTTCGATCCGATTCAGGTTTGGCCGGTTTTCCAACGGTTCGAAACCCGGTTTCGGTTCGGAATCCGATTTGAAAAAATAAAAAATTTAAACTTTAAAAAAATAAAAACATTAAAACATTTTTAAAAAAATATTTAAAAAGGCTTGAACTTAATAGTGATTATAATTATTTAAATATTTTTTACATGTGTTTATGATTTTTGTAGTTTTTTTAAGATTTAATCATTTAAAGAAGAATGTAGGATATAAGACTCTAGGTTATGGTGTATAATTTAGGGTTAAGGATTTGTATTTTAAGGTTTTGTATTGTTTATGGTTAGGTTTTATTTTACGTTTAATTATTTGAATGTGTTTATGTTTTTTGTAGCTTTTTTAAGATTTAATTATTTAAAGAGTAATGTAGGATATAAGACTCTAGTTTAGGGTTAAGGGTTTGTATTTTAAGGTTTTGTATTGTTTATGGTTTATGGTTAGGTTTTAATTTAAATTTTATTATTTGAACATTTTTTATGTGTTTATGTTATTTTGTAGCTTTTTTAAGATTTAATCATATAAACTGTAATGTAGGATATAAGACTCTAGGTTAGGGTATATAGTTTAGGGTTAAGGGTTTGTATTTTTGTATTGTTTATGGTTTATAGTTAGGTTTTATTTTAAATTTAATCATTTGAACGTTTTTTATGTGTTTATGTTTTTTGTACTTTTTTTAAGATTTAATCATTTAAAGAGTAATGTAGGATATAAGACTCTAGGTTAGGGTGTATAGTTTAGGGTTAAGGGATTGTATTTTAAGGTTTTGTATTGTTTATGGTTAGGTTTTATTTAAATTTAATTATTTGAACAATTTTAATGTGTTTATGTTTTTTGTAGCTTTTTAAAGATTTAATCATTTAAAGATTTATGAAGGATATAAGACTCTAGGTTAGGGTGTATTGTTTAGGGTTAAGGTTTTGTATTTTAAGGTTTTGTATTATTTATGGTTAAGTTTTATTTTAAATTTAATATTTGAACGTTTATAATGTGTTTATGTTTTTTGTAGCTTTTTTAAGATTTAATCATTTAAAGAGTAATGTAGGATATAAGATTCTAGGTTAGGGTGTATAGTTCAGGGTTAAGAGTTTGTATTTTAAGGTTTTGTATTGTTTATGGTTAGGTCTTGTTTTAAATTTAATTATTTGAACATTTTTAATGTGTATATGTTTTTGTAGCTCTAATAAGATTTAATCATTTAAAGAGTAATGTAGGATATAAGACTCTAGGTTAGGGTGTATAGTTTAGGGTTAAGGGTATGGTTTGTATTTTAAGGTTTTGTATTGTTTATGGTTAGGTTTTATTTTAAATTTAATTAATTGAATATTTTTAATGTGTTTATATTTTTTGTAGCTTTTTAAAGATTTTAATCATTTTAAGAGTAATGTAGGATATAAGACTACAGGTTAGGTTGTATAGTTTAGGGTTAAGGATTTGTATTTTAAGGTTTTGTATTGTTTATGGTTAGGTTTTATTTTAAATTTAATTATTTGGACATTTTTAATGTATTTATGTTTTTTGTAGCTTTTTTATGATTTAAAGGGTAATGTAAGTATGTAACATTATATGATTTAGGTTAGGGTTTATAGTTTTAGGATTAAGGGTTTCTATTTTAAGGTTTTGTATAACTATATGGCTAGTTTTTTATATTTAATTTTTTACACGTTTTTAATGTATTTATGATTGTAATAGCTTTTTGAAGATTTAAAAGGTAATGTAAATATGTAACATTATATGGGTTTGGGATTTGGTTTAGGGTTTGAGGGGTGTTTTGGATTTTAGGGTATTGGGTATATATTTTTTTAATCTTTATTTTTCACTTGAATCGACGGTTAACCGTCGGTTCGTGAACCGGTTGTTGAACCGCATACAAACCGGTTGTTGAACCGCCGGTTCGGCGGTTCACGGTATACTTGAACCAAAACCTAAACCGGTCGGGACCTTGAACCGCCGGTCCGGTTCAGGTCCGGTCTAGTTCCGGGTTTGACCCGGTCCGGTTCCGATTCGGTTTGCCGGTTTAGGATTGGCCAGCTCTATCAACACATTAAGAATTTTATTTTTAATAATAATTTGTTTAGCCATTAGTTTCATCTTTAAATGTCTTTTAAAGAATATTTTTCAAATATTTTTAATTTAATTTTTTAGCATGTGCCAAAACCAATTTTAAAATTGGTTAAATCAAATTTTAAATCCAAGACATGGGTGATTTTTTTTCCTTAATGAATTGACAACATAATTATTGAGAGGGTGAGTTGATGATTTCATAGTCCAAATATGGGTAATTCTAATTGAGACGGACTTGATAAATCACCTATTAGAGTGTAAAGGTTTAACATTTTTTATGAAATAACGCGTATGATCTTTTAAGAGTACTCTTTATAACATTCTAAGAAAAGTTTATTATTTTATTGTAGGTGTTATCGAAGAATCACATGGTCCTTAGGAGAGAGACAAGTTTTTAAGACTTATCCTTGTGTTTTGGAGTTCAAGACTTCTTCATTCTTTTTAACAAAATGATTGCTTGATTTCACCACATGTCAGTTTAAATTGCAAAATACCTACACTTAAGCATCAAACGTATATACATGCTCATGACTTATTTTATATTGTTTTCGGAAACTATTATAGAGGATTGAAAAGTGCAAAATTTTTCAAAGTGGGCCCATCCCACATTGAGCTTTTGGTGGAAAATTCGGCTCTTTAATGTGGGCACATCCCACATTAAGAAGATAAACTTCAACTTAACCTTTTCTTGGAGGATTGAGCACATATCTTGGGATGATATGAACACGTATGACGGGGCTAAAATGCACACAGAAAATATCGTTGATTAGCCTTATCAAAATAAATTATCCTAACCAACCTACTAAACAGAAGTATAGCAGACAAGTAAGGGTCGATCCCACAGAGAAGGTTTGATGTAGTATGCAAACGTGCATGACAAGTAACAAGTAACTGGTGGGTTTTAGTAGTCAAGAGAACACAAAGCAAAGCAAAGCAAGTAGATTGAGTTGAGAGAATAATATGAGGGAAAGTAGTCTTGTTAGAGCGAAATCCACAGTATAGAGATAGAGTTTGATCACTGAAATCTATTTCTTTCAAGTTCTTTTATTTATCTTTATAGTCGTTCCCACCCTGATCATAAGTACTATTGATTCTCACAGTTATCAATAGACTTATCACTATGCCAATGATAAAGTACAACTGATTCTCACAGTTGTCAGCGTACTTTAACACCAACACAGCAATAGCAATGCACACAAGGATACAGGATACATGCAAGTAGAAAGACGTACAAGTACTCACTCCCCTACTTAACATGCAATCGATTCTCACACACAATTGTACGCTCGGAACCCCTATACGCACAATTGTGTTTGCCACTAGATATGCACTCGGAACCCCTATATGCAATCCTAGCAATTGATAACAAGCATTCAACCTAGGTGATCAGTCTAAGAAGAACAACAAGAAATCAAGATCAATATAATCAAGAGAATCAATCCAACACTTATAAAGATAGGAACAAGGAATAGAAATCTCACAAACACATCAAACGTACTGCTTCAATCGTCTAACAGAACAAAGGGAAGTTAGTTCTCCATCAAAGGGGATGAAAAACTCTAATAAGAAAATATCAATGTCTGTAGAAAACAACGTATGCCTCTTAACCTAGAAAGAGGGCTTTAAATAGTCTCAACCAACTAGGTTAAACTAAAAACAAACATAAGAGGAAACCGAATAAAAATAAAGCAAAGTCTCAAACATAAAAGGAAATAATAAAAGTCTGGCATGAGGCATTAAACACGTCCACCGCGGGGCTTCAGGCTCTCCACCGCTGGGCGGTGGCTTCCTCTCACGTTGGCACCATTATTCACTGGGAGTCATCGCCGGGCCGCGGTTTTTCTAACGCGGGGCGGTGAACTCCAATCTCTCTTCTTCTCTTATTCTGCTGCTCTCCAATACTACCAAGTGATGGTAGCCTTCTCCATAAATGCTTCAGCAACTCCATCCTCATCTTCATGCTCCATCTAAGCTGCAAATCCTGGGATTTCTTCACTTCTCCCCATAACATCTGGATTGCAGACTTAGCACCAAAACTCATCCAAAACTCCTCCAAATCATATCAATAGTTGCTAGTAGAGGTGTATGAAATAACACCTATCAACGTACTGCAAACTCTAAGTGTAGACTTTCCACATTGAATTCAACCTCTAACATCGTATTAGAGAAGAATTGGGTATATCACCATTAGATATTTCAAATGGGCATTAAAATCCCTATAGCCGAATTGGAAACCAAGTTCATAGCTAGCTCCTTCGTCAAGTGGTCTGCTAGATTTTGTTGAGACTGAACAAATTTAAAGGAAATCACCCCATGAGTGATCAACTCACGTTCCACACTATGTTTAACGCTCATGTGTCGCGACTTACCATAATACACTTGGCTATATGTCTTAGCCAAAGTAGTTGTACTATCAGAAAGGATAGATATGGGTGAAATCTTCAGGCACAAAGGAATCTCATAAATCAAGTTCTTTATCCATTATGCCTTTTTACCGGCAGCCGCTAACGCTATGAATTTTGACTCCATAGTCAAACTTGTAATTCAGGTTTGCTTCTTAGATGCCCATGAGATGACACCTCCCCCAAGTAAGAACACCCAACCACTCGTAGAAAAATGATCTTATATGTTGATGATCCAACTCGAATCTGAATATCCCTCTACGACCGAGGAAAACCCGACATATGAAAAAGCATAATTCATGGTTTCCTTTAAGTGAGCACTGACATAATTGCTTTCCAATGGTGAGTACTAGGGTTACTAGTGTACCCACTCAACCTCCCTACCGCATAAATGATATTAGGCCTTGTGCTCGTGGTGGCATACATTAAGCATCCAATCACTTGTGAGTACTCGAGTTGTGAAACCACTTTATCCATGTTAGGTATAAGCTTCACACTTGAATCCATGGGAGTGCTCACTAGAGAACAAGTCTCACACTTGAGCTTCTTAAACACTTTCTTAATGTAATGAGATGGAGTTAAACATAGTCCATTGTTCTTCACAAAGTATGAAAATTGTAGCCTTGAGTTCACACCCGAGCATACGGGTGTGCACTCCGCACCCCGAATTTGCAATGAGTTGATCGAACTCCATAGATCTTGAGCAAACCTTAATCAAACTAAATGGATGATGACACTAAAATCACCAACATTTGTTTTGGATAATCATAATGGGTATCCTTTGTCTCTTCTGCATCACCAGTGATAGTAACCTCCGTTCTTAATCAAGGCTTGTGAAATAGTGGACGATTATGCAGTTGATCGGATAGTGTCTTAGAACAAAGTAGGAAAAGACGTGATTGTTTATAATCTATTGATCTTAGGAGAAAATTTGTTATGCAGTTGATCGTATAGTGTCTTGGAACAAAGTAGTGATTATGTTATAATCTATTGATCTTAGGAATAAATTAGTTGACTTTGGACATGCTTGTTGCGCTTATAAGCAATTCACGAGTGGTATTCGATACGTGACAAACTATCTTCGTTATAATTGGTGTTTGCTCCCGTCTTGAAGATAAGATTTGGGTTCCTTCACTTTTCGCAACTCAACCAAGAACTCAAATTCAAGTAGGGAAGAACTAGATGGAAGTAAGCACTTGAACCTTCAATTGTAAATACGAACGAAAAGCATCACAATATTGTTTGGGTACAAGAAACACACACACCTACCCAAATGCTTATGTCTTTAGATCTATCTGCTAATGAGGAAGAAAATCACTTTAATAGGCATTAGGATTCTAACATAAAAGGCTTAAAATTAATAAAATCTTGTCTAAAATTAAACCCGAAAAAAGTTCGGAAAAATTCCGACAGCACGGTCGTGCACTCGACCGCACGGCCGATGCGATGTTCTTGAACTGTTGAAAATACCAGACCACACGGCCGTGTACTCGACCACATGGCTGTGTAGTGTGTTGCACACGTAAATTGGGAATTCCATAACGCACGGTCGATGCTTTGCTCTCGAAGTGAAGCGCACCAGCACTAAATTAAACCGCACGACCATGCACTTGATTGCACGAACCGTGCACTCTTGTTAGAAGGTTGTGGCGTCTCTTAGGGTTAGTAAGGTGACAAGTCTTTGCTCTCAAGGCTCATCTCTGGTGGTGGCCTAGCAACGTATGAGTCTGGTTGTCGCCTCCTTGATCTTCTGAGCCCGAGTCCTTGTAAGAGGGCCACGTGTTAACACTCGAATCATCTTCTCAACGTCCTTTGTAGTCATCGTCGGATGGGTGTCATCAGTATGATGCCTAAGCAATATAGTGTCCAAAGTTTATTTTCGGTTCCTACTGAATTTCAGAGGCTTTAATTGTTATGGCCAACTCGTTATGTTTTTTTTTTTTTCAAATTGTTAGCCAACGCGCTTCAATTTTAAAGTTGAAGTTGGAGCCCTAACCAACTTCAAAACAAAGCAAGATATGAAGAACATTCAGCCATGTTTTTAGTATTTATGCCCGAGCTCCATCTGTTTGGGTTAATTATGCTATTTTTCTCAACTTTCTCAATTTGTGGAAATTATTGTTCTTATTTCCTATACAAAATATAATTAAGTTCCAAAAGTTTATTTTATAACCATAATCACACTTGTTCACTTATTTAACAGTCCCTTATCTATAATAATGTAATATTTTGATAATAAAGTCTTACAACTTTATTTTATAAACTAGTTAAGTTTATAAAATAAACTTAACATTATTTGTGCAAAAATCATTCCGACATAATTTTTGGACTTGAGTTTAATGAAAATTTGAATTGCGCTTTTTATAAAAGATATAAAGACAAAAAAATCAACTTTTATTATTATCAAAAGTAAAGTTACGATTATATCTTTCTAATTGAGGTTGGTTATTATACATTCAGATAAAATTCCTATGGAATTCCAAAGCGGTTAATAATTGACTCATATATGTACTTTTTTATGTCATTGTTCCTGATTTAAGACAACGACTTTGTAACACTCCCCAATACTTAACCTTAAAAGGTATTACCGTCAGTGACCTCAGACTCCACATCCGAAGTCACCCCAGACTTTACCAATTTATACAATTCATGAAAACAACAATTATGATACAAATATCATAACTTTCATTTTTAAAACCATAGTTTTGGAATCTCAACATAATTCCAAATACATCAGAAATATAGCGGAAGTCTTTGTAAAATAAATACACAAGGGTCTTGATCGTAATGATCACCCGCCAAGGATCTCAACCTTGATGAACATGTCAAAAACACCATTTGCCTCCATAGTCGTTCTAGCCTTCATGGAACTGCAATATATCTGATGTGCCGAATCGAACGGATGACACCAGCCAACCATGCAAATGAATAATTGGTTGGTTAGTCTCGCAAAAGACTATGCAAGGGTTAAAAGCAGATGGTTCGAGTAGTCGTATTAGGTTAGACTCATCGCTCCTCGAATCAAACCCGATGACGATAGTCAACCATCATACTCCTACTGGAATATATCAAACTGAATGATCAAGAGAAGATTCTGGAAGACCAATTCTCACAGCAATCAATCCAAAAGAAGACTCCAATGAATTGAGTCTTATCGGAAGCATGATAAATGTTAGGGAACATATAATCTCATACAAGTGTTCATAAACAACTTGATGTTTTGGTTCCCGACCAACCTCACCGCATAATGCGAATCCAGATTGAAAAGAGAACTTTACTCCGATCAAAGTCAAGACGAGTTTTCCTAGCTGCACTATTTTCTAGCTGCACTACTCGCCTGAGGGTATATTAATCATGTGCACCAACGTCACTTATCTTATTTAATTCCCAAAATGTGCATCATGTTATAAGCTTTTATGATCAGCTTGTCCCGCGACGAGAGATCTCTTGGGAGCAATTCCCGAGATTTGCTCCCGAGATATGTGGCACTAGCTAAGTGCACACCACCTTTATACCCGAGTATAGAGGAAGGTCATGACCTACAAAATGGTATTAGGGGTTTTGTCGCCCTATGTACTAGGTTATAAAGAAACGACTGGACCTCGTAGGGCCCCAGTAGCATTCCTACGAATACTCGTGCTGACTAAACAGTTCAAGCACATAATAATCCACATCAATGCCCTCCAGGCAATCATCATAAATATATATCTATAATAGTGTTGCTCTAGCAGATATACAACCTATTATAATATCATATTTAATCATATTATTTATCAAAACTGATCCCTACGAAAACAGTAAATCATTCAAAATTAATTAACAATTAAACAATTGAAAATTAATTGAAATATGGAATGATAAGCAAGAGTGAACCGTCACTTGTCTTAGATCAGACGAAGCTTGTACAAAGCTTAACGACAAAGGGTTTTCGGGTCTGAAACGGGGACGGAACTCATGCCACAAATCCCTACAGAATGACCCATTATGGAACCCTGAGTTATATTTGATAATAACACATACGAATATAAGGAAAAATGAAAGGAATCGAAAGGAACGGAGTCCCGATCGAAGCCACTAAAGCCAAGGCCAAAATAGGCCAAAGGCTGGGCGGCCGCGGGCGCGGTTTCATGGCCGCGGTCGCGGTTTTCAGGCCGCGGTCGCGGCCGATGCCTAGATCGGAATCGCGAAGAAGGAATCTCACCGACAACGACGAGTTTGATTTCCTTCTCGAAAGCTTTGGTTTCTAGGCTTCCTTGGACCACCAAAGCATCACTTTGCAACCACTAACACCACCAATGGAGCTCCAACGAAGACTTTGAAATTTCTGGCGAGAAGCTTGAGTTTTTCGGCGAGGTTTTGGGAGAGTGATGGAGAGCTCAGATTGTCCTCCAATCTCCTCCTCCTCTTCAGTATTTAAAGGCCAAGCAATGAGTATACTCCCCCGGCCAGATGGAATGCCTCCCAAGGCGGCAAACGGTGCAAGTTCAGAGCTCCGGCGAATAGAGCCAGTTGGGGGTCGAACTGGACATTTATCGCGGTCGCGGTTTTTGGCCTTTTGCCTAAACCGTGGTCGCGGTTTCATGGCCACGGTCGCGGCCGTAGCCGCTTGTTAGACTTGACAAGACGTTTTCTTTCCGTCTTTTATCGCGGTCGCGGTTTCCAAACCGCGGTCGCGGTTCTGGGCATTTTCGGTCCTTTTGCCCGGGGAAAGGACAAGGCTTAGGATTTAAAATCCCGTGTTAAATATATTCGTACATGAATGACTATTTAACCTTGAAAATACATCGAATGTATTTTACACTACTCGGAAAAATATTACAGAGATCAAACATTTTACAGAATGTCCAAACTTCTCTGAATTTAATCCGGCTTGTAGTACGGGAGCTAGAAAATTTTAAAATATCCTTATAAAATGAGGGATATTACATCACTCCCCCCTTAAAAGAAGTTTCGACCCCGAAACTTAGGCCGAAAACAGCTCGGGAAAGCGTCTAAGTATATCCTCCTCAGTCTCTCAAGTCTCCCAAGTAACATATTTTGTTCCTGACATGGACCATAAATTTGTACCAACGGTACTACCTTTTTGCGTAATTGCTTCTCACGACACTCGAGAATATGCACATGTATATCCTCGTAGGTACCATTTGCCTAAATCTCAATGTCTTCAAAGCTCAGCACATGAGACTCATCTGGCACATATTTTCTCAGCAAAGATACATGGAACACGTCATGCACTGGAGTTGTCGATGGCGGCAATGCCAAACGGTATGCTAGAGATCCCACCCTATCAAGGATCTCAAATGTTACCACGTAGCAAGGGTTGAGCTTCCCACTCTTACCAAATCTGAACACGCTCTTGGATGGCGACACTTTGACGAAGACCTTGTCACCAACCTCAAATTTAACATTCCTACGCTTCGGATCAGCGCAATATTTTTGTCGATTTTGAGCTGTCAACATCATTTGTCTTATCAAGGCAATGTCTGAGGCAGTCCTTTCGACTAGCTCTGGTCCGAGCAGAATCTTGTTGGCATTCTCATCCCAACAAATCAGAGATCTGCACCTTCGACCATACAAAGCCTCGAATGGAGCCATCTTGATAGTAGCATGCCAGCTATTTTTTATGTGAACTCGATTAGACTCATATTGTCCTCCCAACTAGTCGGACGATCGAGTACACATGCTCACAACATATCCTCTAGGGTCTGGATAGTCCTCTCAGACTCTTTATCGGTCTGAGGATGAAACACAGTGCTGAATCTCAATTCAGTTCCCATGGCCTTGGGGAGTTCCTTCTAGAACCTCGACATGAATCGGCCATCACGATCCGATACAATGGTCCTTGAAGTACCATGTAAATGGACAATCTATTGTAAGAATACCTCAGATAACTTTTGGGTTCCCCAAGTTGACTTGATAGCCACGAAGTGAGCACTCTTCGTGAGCCTGTCAATGATTACCCAAATAGCATCTTTTTGGCTCCTAGTCTTGGGCATCCCTATGATGAAATCCATCGCAATATCTTCCCATTTTCATTCTGGAACTGGAAGAGGTAGTAACTCACCACCTGGTCTGCGGTGCTCTATCTTGACCTTTTGATAAGTCAAGCATTTTGCCACAAATTCTGCTACATCCCATTTCATGTTGGGCCACCAGAAATTCTTTCTGAGGTCCTTGTACATTTTGCTAGAGCTTGGATGTACAGAGTAAGCTGACGAATGGGCTTCCTTCAACACTAACTGGCGAAGACCATCAACGTCAGGGACACAGATTCTATCCTGAAACCAAAGTGATCCATCTTCCTGAATCACAAAACCGGGAGCCCTTCCGTCCACTACTTCACTACTCAACTTTACCAAGATCACGTCATCAACCTGTTTCTCCCTGATCTGATCAAGAAGTGTAGCATGGATCTCAAGCATACTCAGGTATCCTCTACGTTGATCGTACAAGACTTTAATCTCACACGACTCTTGGTTCAGTTTGGTCTGGGCAACAAGCAAAGCTACTACAGTCTCATGCGGCGTCTTCCGGATCAATGCATCGACTACTACATTAGCCTTGCCCGGATGATACAACAATTCGAGGTCGTAGTCCTTGAGTAGCTCTAACCAACGACGTTATCTCATGTTCAACTCCTTCTGAGTGAATACGTATTTGAGACTCTTGTGATCGGTGAAGACTTGGCATCTCACACCATAGAGATAATGTCTCCAAATCTTCAGCGCAAACACTACCGCCACTAACTCTAGATCATGCATTGGATAGTTTTCCTCATAGGTTTTCAATTGTCTTGACGCGTAAACAATAACCTTGCCTCTTTGCATCAACACACATCCTAAACCATACTCAAAGCATCACTATAGACCGCATAATCATCAGTTCCTTCTGGTAGTGTTAGCACCGGTGTAGAGGTCAGACATTGTTTAAATTTCTGAAAACTGGCCTCGCACTTGTCGTCCCAAACAAATTTCTTGTGGACGTTGCGGAGCAGATCAGTCATAGGTAGAGCGATATTAGAAAACCCCTCCATGAGCCGTCTGTAATATCTAGCATGTCCAAGGAAACTACACACCTCCTTCACATTCTGAGGCCGCTTCCAATTAGCTATAACTTCGATCTTCTGGGGATCAACCATCACCCCCTTCTCATTGATCACATGGCCTAAGAAATCCACTTCCTTGATCCAAAAATCGCACTTAGACAACTTTGCATAAAGCTGATTTTGTCTAAGGACTGATAAAATAATCCAAAGATGCTCCTCGTGAGCTTCCATGCTCGGGGAGTAGATCAGAATATCATCGTTGAAGACCACCACGAACTTATCCAAGTACTGGTGAAAATATCGATTCATCAGATCCATGAAAACTGTTGGAGCATTGATAAGTCCAAATGGCATAACTACGAACTCGTAGTGACCATATCTCGTCCGGAATGCAGTCCTCGTAATATCTTCCTCACGAATCCTGAGTTGATGATAACCAAACCTCAGATCGATTTTGGAAAAGACCTTGGCTCCCTGCAGCTGATCCAACAGATCGTCTATCCTTGGCAAATGATACTTATTCTTGATCGTGACTTTATTCAACTCTCGGTAGTCGATACAAAGTCAAAACGGTCCATCCTTATTCTTGACGAACAAGACCGGAGTGCCCCAAGGTGATGCGTTCGGCC
Organism: Rheum nobile; assembly: GCA_027886185.1. NCBI lineage: Eukaryota > Viridiplantae > Streptophyta > Magnoliopsida > Caryophyllales > Polygonaceae > Rheum > Rheum nobile. The sequence continues at coordinate 807,858 of WOAB01000232.1, read as the reverse complement.
TTATATAACCTCTCTCAAGAAGATATTTGAGTTGTTTCTTCAACTCTTGCATCTCCGCAGGAGCCATCCGATACGGTGCCTTAGAGATCAGAGCAATACCAAGCTCGAGATCAATAGAAAATTCCACATCACGATTCAGGGGTAATCCAGGAATTTCTTTTGGAAAGACATCTGGAAACTCACTAATCACAGGAATATCAAGAATTGATGGTTCATCTTTTGTGGGCGAATCCAGGTAGCAAAGGTACCCGACACAACCTTGTGAAAGTAGCTTAAACGCAGCCATCGCATTGATGAGCTTGTCGTTATCAGCATCATTCCGACCCTTGAACTTGCACACACACACTGGCCCCCAGATGACACCGTCACAGTTCTTGAACTAAAATCGATTACCGCCCCATGACGCGTTAGCCAATCCATATCGAGAATAATGTCGTATGGAGCCATGGCTATACAAATCAAATCTGCCTCGAATTTCTTACCCTGAATGGTAATCGGAAATTCAGACAGACACTTGGTCCCAACCAATCGTTCACTATTAGGAAGATTCACAACAAAAGGTTCACAAACCTCGTTGGAAATTAAACCTAACTTGCTAACACAACTTTCCGAAATAAAGGAATGGGTAGAACCCGAATCAAACAATATGCACACTGAAGTAGATTGAAGGTATAAAGTACCTTGAGCAATTGGAGCATTAGGTCCATCAACCTCACGCATCTCGTAAAGGCGTTGCCCCTGCCCTCCAGAAGCAGTTGGGGCTTTCCCCTTGTTCTATGCAGATGTCTGCATTGAAGGACTAGGAGCATCCGCCGGTTTAAACCTGGGTCAGTTACTCTGATTAACAGACCCCTGTTGTAACTCTGCTCCTTTCTACGTTCCCTGCCGACAGAACTTCTGCATATGTCATTCATTCCCACAACCAAAGCATGTCTTTCTTTCCTTCTGACACGCACTGCTCTTGTGCCCAGTTGCACCACAATTGTAACATTGGATCAGACTCTTGCCCTGATCCGATTGTTGTGTCGACTCTCCTCGAGTCATGTCTGTCATTGCCTTACTAGACTTGGCAAAGTTAGATGGTGGTGCAGGACGTTTGAATCCACTCGCCTGAAGTTGATTTTGTATCGGCCTCTGGCGATTACGTCTCTTGGTCGACTCTTTCAGAGTCACCTCTAACTTGTAAGCCGCATCCACGTACTGCTCCAAGGTAGAGAATTTATGGCTCAACATCATTGGCTTAATGTCTGGGCTCATCCACTCGTGGAAATGCCAGATTTTCTTCTCCTCACTACACATATCCTGCCCAGCGTACTGCAACAAGTGGTTGAACTTGGTCGCAAGCTCAGTCACTTTTAATCCCTCTGTCTTTGGATAGAGGAACTCTTTGCGTTTCTCCTCCCTCATGGCTCGGGAAAAGAAACGATCAGTCATCTTTGTTTTGAACATCTCCCAGTTCAAGTCAGCCTGATCAGCCAGACCGGTGTTCTCCCACCATTATCTAGCGTCTCCCTTTAACTGAAGAGACGCTATATGCACCTTCTCAGCCTCGGTGCATTCAACATTGCGGAATAACCGCTCTATGTGGGAAAACCAATGAGCCACTTTGACTGGCTCTCCCTTTCCATCGTAACTGTCCGGCCTCATAGAGTTAACGGCCTTCAGTGCTCAGCCATAATCACCTCTATTTCTGACCATACCTTCCTGAGGTACATGGAAATTAGGTTCCTCGAACCTAGGAATTACTGGAGGAATTGGCACACCTTGTGCCTGAGGTGCAATAGGTCGCATAATGTCGGCAAATGCTTGCATAACAATTCCCTGAATAGCTGTAATTGCCGCTGTATCAAATACCCCTAGAGCATTGGCTGGAACTTGGCTATTGCTCCCTGGATTAGCATTGGAACCAGACTCGCATTCCTCCACTAGGTCTGCAACATTCCTTACATTTGGCCTAGGGTCATTACTTGGCCCAGCACCGTTACAAATGTTGTTTCTTGTGTTCACCATCTGTTTATTGATCAAATTCCAAGTATTTTATACATTAATATCTCTCCAATATACTTAATGTAATAAAATCAACTCAGAAAAGATCAACTTGGTAATTATATAGATGAACTTCCAACTGAGTCATAAGGTTTTTACAAAAGAATCTCCCGAGCTTCTGAACAAAATTGCTCAGAGATTTTGTATTTCACCGCATATACATCAGAATATTACAAAAGAACTACTACAATTAACGTCGGCCCATAACAAGGCGCCCTAGGTAGACTGCCCACACAAGGCTTTTTCGAGCAGGGTTCTTCATCGAGATCAAACGATAGACTTCTGACCCTGCTCGGTCCGGGAACACATGGTTCATTCCTTGACCCTGGTGTCCTAGGCCTTAAACTAGGAATAGTAACATCCTGATCATCCTCATTTGGCTCTCCTGACCTTGCCCAACCTTGAGCACGATTAGCCATCTCATCCATCAGACGACGCTCTTCAAAAGAGATCTCCTGACTTTGGCGAAGTATCTCCCGCAACTTGGATTTCGATATCAACCTTCTCCGAACAGGATTAAGCTAGGAACCCTCCGATACCTCTTGTGGTCCACTTCCTCTGATGCCATACTCGGCATAGAGTGTTTCCCAATCAACATCAGATAATGGCAAGTATGCTCGTTCAGGGGGCAGACTTAGGTAGATGAACTCCATCCCCGTGTCCTCATTGTCCACCAACAAGTGTCTCAAGCCATCAGCTTCTTGGGTCTGCTCCTCGTGGTTCTCCTCATGATCTTCTATTGGATCATCTTCTTCCTCCTCAGGATCCTCTTCGGAATCCATTTTGGGAACCGACTCGATTTCAAGGTCGCTTTCGAGGTACCCTACTGAGTATTCATATGGCTTTCCTTATTCTTCAAGATCCACCTCAAGAATTTCCTCCTCTTCTTCCTCATCCCCTTCTGGAATCATCTTTATTGTATAATCGTTGTCGTAGTACCCTCTGGCGTACCTTGACAACTCATACTCAACTTCCATGTCCTTCCTTGGTTGCATGGTAGGTCTACTACTGGAATCACGACACTGTTGGATACAAGTACTACCGATTCCGAAAGTACATGTTTCACATCTTTAGGGGGGCTGCTGGGTCATCCTACCTCAAAACATCGAGGTGGAATCGGGAAATCGAGTTCCATAGGAGAGGGTGGAACTACCTCGGCTTCTTCCTTATCCTTCTGGAGAGAAAGACAAGCCCCCATATCCTACGGACGACGAGAAGAGTGTTTGTCTTTCTAAATATAGAAGTGAACTCCCATATCAGACTAAAGAAGAAGGCACGACTATGAACGATGTTATTTCAAATTATTTTCATTTTGAAAACTCAGAGCTTTTGAAAACATTTTCAATTTAAAATGAGTAAATGGTTTATGAAATCTCAATCCGTTTTAAAAACTTTAGGCTCTGATACCAGATCTGTAACACCCCCCAATACTTAACCTTGAAATGTATTACCGCTAGTGACCTCAGACTCCACATCCGAAGTCACAGGCTTTACCAATTTATACAATTCATAAAAATAACAATTGTGATACAAATATCATAACTTTCATTTTTAAAACCATAGTTTTGGAATCTCAACATAATTCCAAATACATTAGAAATACAGCAAGAGTCTTTGTAAAATAAATACACAAGGGTATTGATCGTAATGATCACCCGCCAAGGATCTCAACCTTGATAAATATGTCAAAAACATCATTTGCCTCCATAGTCGTTCTAGCCTTCATGGAACTGCAATATATATGATGTGCCGAATCGAACGGATGACACCAGCCAACCATGCAAAGGAATAGTCGGTTGGTTAGTCTTGCGAAAGACTATGCAAGGGTTAAAAGCAGATGGTTTGAGTAGTCGTATTAGGTTAGACTCATCGCTCCTCGAATCCAAACCTATGACAATAGTCAACCATCATACTCCTACTGGAATATATCAAACTGAATGATCAAGAGAAGATTCTGGAAGACCAAGTCTCACAACAATCAACCCAAAATAAGACTCCAATGAATTGAGTCTTATCGGAAGCATGACAAATGTTGGGGAATATATAATCTCATACAAGTGTTCAAAAACGACTTGATGTTTCGGTTCCCGGCCAACCTCACCGCATAATACGAATCCTGATTGAAAAGAGAACTTTACTCTGATCAAAGTCAAAACGAGTTTTCCTAGATGTACTATTTCCTAGCTGAACTACTCGTCTGAGGGTATATTAATCATGTGCATCAACGTCACTTATCTTCTTTAATTCCCAAAACGTACATCACGTTATAAGCTTTTATGATCAGCTCGTCCCGCGACGAGAGATCTCTTAGGAGCAATTCCCGAGATTTGCTCCTGAGATATGTGGCACTAGCTAAGTGCACACCACCTCTATACCCGAGTATAGAGGAAGGTCATGACCTACAAAATGGTATTAGGGGTTTTGTCGCCCTCTCTACTAGGTTATAAAGAAACGATTGGACCTCGTAGGGCCCTAGTGGTGTTCCTACGAATACTCGTGCTAACTAAACAGTTCAAGCACATAATAATCCACATCAATGCCCTCCAGGCAATCATCATAAATATATATCTATAATAGCGTTGCTCTAGCAGATATACAACCTATTATAATATCATATTTAATCATATTATTTATCAAATCTGTCCCCAACGAAAACAGTAAATCATCCCAAATTAATTAAAAATTAAAAAATTGATAATTAATTAAAATATGGAATGATAAGTGATGCGATCCTACCACGCCTAAGTACAGAAGAAGAGGAAGAAGCCTTGCGCGCGCCACAAGAAGGACCAATCGCAAGGGCACGCGCAAGATCCATTGCGAACGCGGTGAACTCTATCATTCAACGCGTTCATACAAGTCAAGGCACAAAGGAGCCCAATCCAGAGAACGCGTTCTCTCTTCAAAGGCTCCAACAAAATACAGAGATCGCGTTCAATGTGCGTCTTCTTTCAACAATTGGATGAACGCGATCAATTTGAATCAAGATCACGATCTTCAGCATTAATGAGCATTGATTGAGAATATTCGGCATTAATGGTTGAATCCTTTTTGAATTCAAACGTGATCCGGTGTATTCAATGTAATTATCTTAGCATTTATTTCATAGATTTGGGTCATTAAGACCCTCCTTAGAGTAGTATAAATAGAGGCCCTTGGCCATTGTATCATGGTTACGTTTTATATAATTCAGAGCTTTGAGTTTGAGCAAATTGCCTCCTCTCCTTTGAATCCGAAACGTCACAATCTGCTTCTCATCTCCTTCACGTCTACTTCTCTTCCTTTCACCGTCGTTGCTCGCGCTCTTGCACCACTCGACTCCGTCGAGTCTACCTTTCCACCACCGCTCCACCTTCGACACTTCATCACAAAACTTCCCCTCCGCTGCTACCAAACACAACTCACCCCTAAACACTTCCGCTACAACACTTTCATAAACTCGCTTCCATCATCCAAACACCGCGTTCCCTCTACCAAATCATCGCGTTCTTTGTCCAGAACGTGCCAACTCATTGCAGCGACTGCCATTACAAGATCTCGGTCCTTTCATCGCTTGTAGGAACGCATCAACTGGCATCAGAGCCTGATCTTGTAAGTCGCTACTAAGTTCAATTGTTCACAATTTCATATCATACACTCATCATACTTGCTTCCTCCACCTCCATTTTCACCAAAAAGTTTTCTTTTTAACCCACCTATCGGTCCTACAAGAGAAATCTTGGCCGAATTGCTATACCTATGCAAACTGGTGTGTTTTTGCTTGTTTGAAAATTTTCGTAACTAATTGCGTGTTTTCTTAAGAGATTGCAAAAACAACGCGGTGAATACTTGACATATTCAATGCGTTGACCAAAAAAATCTACATCAAATTCTCTTTTCCCCATCACGACATCAAAAACGTGATTTCTTTCTCTAGTTACTTAGCCGTTCTTTTTATTTTGCTTTTTAGTCTGATCCTCTCGTCAATCAATACGAGCTCTTGGATCTGACATACAAAAAAAAAATTGCAATTTCAAAAACATCGCGACAGATTAAAAAAAAGAAAGAGGTAAAGCCAAAATAAGGCAACCCTCTTTCAACACCAACGGCTAGGCTCACCTTCTCAATCTCTCCGCCGTCTAGTGTCTCGCATTGTGTTTTGTCTGGTTTTAACGCGTTCTTTACGCAAGATCTTTAGACAACATTCCTTTGGTTAAGTGGTTTTCACGCTTGCATTTCACACTAGTTTTGCTAGCCTGTTAGCCGCCCTCATGGCCAAACAATCCCTTTAACCAACGTGAACACTTGTGCCTTTGTAGTACTTGCTTTTTCTGTGCTTTGTTGTCTGTTATGCTTGTCTATTTGCAATGGAAGGTCAAGATATTGTAGGGAATGTCGCGGCGCAGACTAGTGCCAATGGACTAGAGCAAAACCCCCCACCTCAAGCACAAGACCTTCAACACCAACACATCCTACCTCAAGATCAAAATCCACCACTCCTAGAACTGTCACAGGAGCAGCGAGAGATCCAAGAATTGAGACGCCAACTCGCTGTGGAACGAGAAGAGAAAGAAGCATTATGACGCGCTGCTATGCAACAACCTTCCCCCACTATACAGGTCGCGATGTATCCCATGTTCGTGCCCAATCCAACTGAGGCGGGCACAAGGAAGCAACGCGTGGATAAGGGCAAAGGCGTGATGCCCTCAACTTCAAATTCTCAACCACGCCTCCAAAGGATCCAGTCGGTGATCGAGAGCAAACAAGGTCATGTCTCTCATCGCGATAGATATGTCCCACAGGCTACTCTAGTACCCGATGAGGAATACCAAGAAGATGATGATGATTACCAAGGTGAGTACAATGACGAGTTTGACTTTGATGACAGGTACCAACAGGGTTATGACCGCGAGGTTGCTACAACCACGCGTTCTGGGAGAAAACAGAAGGACACACGTGATCCCAAGATGGCGCGATAATCAAACCGCAACAGACAGTTGGCACCGCGCAAAAGTCACCACAATCCTACTCCAGTGCCCTTCAATGTCAACGACCATTTGGGGCACCAAAGTGCGCGTACTCCGCGTTATGGTTCAGATGGCTATTACTCATCAACTCCTCTACCCCAAGACGACTTTGAGGACTTCGATGATGAGGAGATAGAGGACTCTGGGATGTTACAGAACAACCGTCAAGACTGGTTCCCTCCAGCACAACTCCCTCAGAATCAAGAGCTGGAACAACGCGTTCTTTGGCGAAACAACAACCTCTACTCAGAGAATTAATGCGCTAACCAAGACGCGAGAAGGAACAACAGAGCTCAAGGCCAATTCCAACAGGCCCCTGTCAATCAATATGGTGCACAAGACTTTCCACCTGCTCAATTACAAAGAACGTGTGACACCAATGCAATGCGTCTCAATCGCCATGACATCAAGGTAAAACTTGAACATTTTTATGGCACATATGACCCTGCTGTGTTTCTTGAATGGTTGCAGGCCACGGAGTATACATTGCTCTTCACACAGATCCCACTCCAAGATTTTGTGGCGGCTGCGACTGTCCACTTCAGAGGTGTCGCGCGAGTGTGGTGGCATCGATTCGTGGATGACATGACAATGAGAAACAAGGTGCCTCTCACTGAATGGCACCAACTCAAGTATGTGATGACACAGAAGTACGTTCCCCAGGATTACAAGAACCAAATGCGACTCAACATCGCGATGGCCAAGCAAGGGAACAAGACGCCCCTCGAGTTCTTCTCTCAACTCGAGGACATGTGATGTGTGTAAGCACAATACAAGACCCGTACAGTACAAGACGAAAAGCGCCAAGAACTCCATTCTAGGAAGCTCTCGGCTAGACTCTCAAAAACGATGCTCAAATGTGTTTTGGGTTGTTTTTGGGTTTTTTGACTTGATGGAGATTGAACTAAAAAAGGAAATGGATATAACTCTTCACGAAGGATTCGAGAAGAGTTTGGGATAGGCATCTTATGAGCCTTGGATACAACTCACCAAGAAACACAAGACGAGATTGATCGATCATGGATGGAACGCACCATGACCAAACAACCACCTCTGGATGTGACACACCAAAGGTTGTTTTGGATGTAACTCACCAAAACCGACTAAGATTCGAGGATACAACTCACCTCGGAAACCATCGTCATGAGACTTGAAATGTGTTAAACACTCGTTTTTATCTCCATTCAAATCTAACAATTACAATGCACTTGGCTACCTATAAATAGGCACCAATACAAAAAATAAGAAAATACATAAATTGACTCCACTAACCTAGCACTAACGTAGGGCACTAACACCACTACTTAGAGCACTAACTAACTAGCTAAAATAAGAAAAATACAAAAACAACTAACTAATTAATTACCTAGTTAATTAATGAAAAGGAAAATACTAGCAAAAACACATAGAATATCATCTCCTAGTCAATCTTCACGTCCTTGCACGAGGCTCCACCGATTCTTGGATGATCCCGTCTTTTGGAAGATGTTTGATGGGATCCGTGATCACATCATTCTCCTCTCCTTGAGGAAGATCCGACCTCGAATCTTTGCTCATCCCCATTAGAAGGGTGTTAGCTTGCTGCGGTGAAGTTGACGACGAGGAATACGGTGGTCGTCGGAAAGGCGCGTCGGGGTTGCACTTGGCGTCGCCGGGCTGGACTGTGGTGGTCGTGCAAGAGCTTGGTGGAGAGGTGGAAGGGGCTAATTAATTTAGCAACATGCAGCAGCTCAAGGGAGGAAGGTTACGTGGGAGAGTGGGATTTGTTGGAGATATGGGTATAACGTAGGGATTTAGCAACTTGTTCCCGCAATTCACGGCTGGTTGAGATATGAAAATGGGAGGTTGTTGGTGGGCAAGTGTGGCGGGAGGTGATGAGTTTGAAAGAAGAGAAAAAATAGGGGAATTGGTTGGGAGTGGTTAGGATATGACTCACCCAACCGCAAGCCAAAACCGCAAGCCTACCTGATCTCGTTTCTCTCTCTTCTTTTTTTGTGTGTTCTTTAACCAACTAATTACACTAACTAATTGGCCAAGAACATGATTTGGACGTGGGTGTAGTGGGCTGGAGTGATGTGTTTAGGCGTGTGCTTCATGGAAGGGAGAGGTGGTGAGTGGTGGCGTAGTGATGGGGTTAATGTGGGTCGGTTTTGGGTGAGTCGTAAGCTAGCTGCCTTCCTTAGCCATGGTTTGGTCCCTCCTCTCCTTGACCAGCCCTTCTTTCCTTGGGTCTCCTTATAGATAGAACCTCCGCACAAGGAAGCTTCTGATGACTCCTAGACCGAGACGATGTGGATGTGGCGTTGGCGTCGAACCACGAATCTCCTCGGCGTTGAGTCGGCGTGAATGTTCATCCCCTCGTCTTGAATAGCTCTGATACCAAATGATGTGCGTAAGCACAATCCAAGACCCGTACAGTACAAGACGAAGGGCGCCAAGAACTCCTTTCTAGGAAGCTCTCGGCTAGACTCTCAAAAACGATGCTCAAATGTGTTTTGGGTTATTTTTGGGTTTTTTGACTTGATGGAGATTGAACTAAAAAAGGAAATGGATATAACTCTTCACGAAGGATTCGAGAAGAGTTTGGGATAGGCATCTTATGAGCCTTGGATACAACTCACCAAGAAACACAAGACGAGATTGATCGATCATGGATGGAACGCACCATGACCAAACAACCACCTCTGGATGTGACACACCAAAGGTTGTTTTGGATGTAACTCACCAAAACCGACTAAGGATTCGAGGATACAACTCACCTCGGAAACCATCATCATGAGACTTGAAATGTGTTAAACACTCGTTTTTATCTCCATTCAAATCTAACAATTACAATGCACTTGGCTACCTATAAATAGGCACCAATACAAAAAATAGGAAAATACATAAATTGACTCCACTAACGTAGGGCACTAACACCACTACTTAGAGCACTAACTAACTAGCTAAAATAAGAAAAATACAAAAACAACTAACTAATTAAATACCTAGTTAATTAATGAAAAGGAAAATACTAGCAAAAACACATAGAATATCATCTCCTAGTCAATCTTCACGTCCTTGCACGAGGCTCCACTGATTCTTGGATGATCCCGTCTTTTGGAAGATGTTTGATGGGATCTGTGATCACGTCAACATGTATTACAAGGCGTCCATCAGTGTCTCGACATCAACCTTGAGGACGAAATTTTTGAGCGGTCTCAACCTGAACATCAGAGACCAATTAGAAGTATTGCCCATCGACAACATCAACGACATGACGCATGCCGCGATGAAGATCCACAATCAACTCGTTCGCAAGCGCCAAGTACCATACCAACCATATGGGCAACGAAGGTATGATTCTAACTCGAGTCAATTACCTTCGACTAATGTTCGTAGTCCTTCTATAGGGAACTATACGTGTTCTCAGAACAAAACAGGGAAGATCGCGACAAATTCAGACACCGTAGCATGCGCTCTCCAAGCAAAGGGTGCTTCAACGACCCAGACAAGAGCGAGTGACATGGAATGCTACAAGTGTGGAGGCAGAGGGCACATGATGAGGAATTGCCCTAACAACAAGAAAGTCTTGTTCTCCACAGTCTCACAAGGCTACGAGTCCTTCGAAGATGACGAAGCCAACGAGACAGTAGCTGAAGCTGAAGAAGACGATGAGGAGGCTTACACTTGTGAAGCCACCTTGCTGCATGAAGGCATCGCGTTGAGCCTCGTCACCAGGAGATTACTCACTGTCAAGGAAGCAACCCTTATCGATCAACGCGAGAACCTGTTTCACACGCGTTGCTTGGTCAAGACTGCGACCTTGAGTGTGATCATAGATGGAGGTAGCTGCTGCAACATCATCAACGAGAAGGTGGTCAACCACTTCAACTTGCCAACTACCCCACATCCACATCCATATGGACTACAATGGATCTCGTCGAGTTTAGGTAACAATGTAACTCGTCAATGCTTAATTCCTTTTTCCATTGGCCAATACACAGATTCTGTTTTGTGTGATGTTCTTACCATGGACGCGACACACTTGTTGCTGGGGCGTCCATGGCAATTTGATCGACGCGTTCTTCACGATGGGTATTTAAACACTTATGTGTTTACTTACCACGGGAAGCGCGTCACGCTCTTACCTATGTCGCCAAGTGAGATCTTACAGGACCAGGTAGAGCACGAAAGACAAAAGGCTATCGAGGCTGCAAAGAGCCAAAACAGCAAAACAGCGCATTCTTCTGAGGAAGCCAAGCACAAGAAAGATGTGGCTTCTCTGGAGAGAACGCGTTCAAAGGAGGTGTCGCCAGCAACAAAGGGAGGCACTCAATTACAAGGAGGTTGTGAGCATAGACTCCTCTTGGAACGACCAAGTGACATGACCCCTACTCTCCAAGGAAAGGCGCCTTGTTTCTTGCTAGTGCCACACCAAAGTCAAGAAGACGCACCTACTCTAGAAGGCGTGCCTAGCGAGATAAGCAAGTTGCTAGAGGAGTTCAAGGATCTCTTTCCTGAGGAGCTCCCACAAGGATTGCCACCACTGAGAGGCATTGAGCACCAAATCGACATGGTGCCCGGTGCCTCACTTCCCAATCGAGCAGCTTATCGCGCTGGCCCTGAAGAAACCAATGAGCTTCAACGCCAAGTTCAAGAGCTCCTTGATCGTGGCTACGTGAGGGAATCTCTAAGCCCTTGCGCGGTCCCGGTCATCCTGGTTCCCAAGAAAGATGGTTCGTGGCGAATGTGTGTCGACTGCCGCGCGATCAATCAGATCACGGTGAAGTACATACATCCAATTCCTTGCCTGGACGACATGCTGGACGAGCTCCATGGTGCTATGATCTTCTCCAAAATCGACCTCAAGAGCGGCTATCATCAAATTCGCATGCAAGAGGGAGACGAGTGAAAGACCGCGTTCAAGACGAAGTACGGTCTTTACGAATGGCTCGTCATGCCATTTGGATTGACCAACGCGCCGAGCACGTTTATGAGGCTGATGAACCACATGCTAAGGGAATTCTTGGGCAAATTCGTCGTTGTCTACTTCGACGACATTCTGGTATATTCTCTAACTCTTGCTGATCATGTTATTCATTTGAGACTTGTTTTGCAGTGCTTGAGAAAGCAAGAGTTGTATGCCAACTTGGGCAAGTGTCACTTTGCTTCCGACACAACGAATTTTCTGGGATATGTGGTCTCTAAGGATGGTTTGCGCGTTGATGAGGAAAAGATCGCGGCAATCCGAGACTGGCCAACTCCGACGACTCCAACAATGGTGCGAAGCTTCCTAGGCTTAGCAGGATTTTATCGGAGGTTCGTGAGGAATTTCAGCACCATCGCGGCGCCTTTACATGAGTTGACAAAAAAGGGTGCCGTAGTGCTTTGGAAGGAGAGCCACAACAACGCCTTCAACGCGTTGAAGGATGCACTGTGCAACGCGCCACTACTTCAGCTACCAGACTTCAACAAACATTTCGAAGTGGAGTGTGACGCGTCAAACATTGGAATTGGTGGAGTGCTCCACCAAGAGAAGAGGCCCATCGCGTTCTTCAGTGAGAAACTTACAGGGGCCACGCTCAATTACCCTACGTACGACAAGGAGTTGTACGCGCTGATTAGGGTTCTGAAGACTTGGCAACATTATCTGTGGCCGCGCGAATTCGTCATCCATTCCGACCACGCGGCGATCAGTTATCTAAAGAGCCAAGCACACCTAAACCGACGCCACGCGCGCTGGGTTGAGTTCATGGAAACCTTTCCCTACGTCGTGGTACATAAGAAAGGTAAGGAGAATGTCGTTGCCGATGCGCTTTCTCGAAGGTATGTTCTCCTTACCCATCTCCAATCCAAGCTTCTAGGGTTCGCGTTGATTAAGGACCTTTATCTGCATGACCCTTTCTTTAAGCCTATACTTGAGCATTGTGTTAGGGATAGGGAATTCGATACTTACTTCTTGCAGGAGGGGTATCTTTACAAGGCAGGGCGCTTGTGCATTCCCAAGTCACCTATTCGGAAGCTCCTAATCCAGGAGGCTCATGAAGGCCGCGGTCATTTTGGTGTCAACAAGACACTGGCAGCTCTTTGCGAGCATTTTTTCTGGCCCAAGATGACGTACCAGGTGACTCGCTTCTGCAACAGTTGTGTTACCTGCCAACGCGCCAAGTCCACTTCCCATCCTTATGGTGTCTACACTCCACTGCCAATCCCTTTGGCGCCATGGGAAGACTTGTCTATGAACTTCATCACTGGCTTACCTGTCTCCAAACGAGGTAAGGACTCTATCTTTGTGGTTGTTGATAGGTTTAGCAAAATGGCACATTTCATCGCGTGCAAAACCACACAAAGCGCTTCCGAGATTGCCGCGTTGTTTTACGACAAGGTGGTAAGGCTACACGGAATACCGCATTCTGTGGTCAGTGATCGCGATACCAAATTTGTGTCTATATTCTGGAGAACACTTTGGGGAAAACTGGGCACGAAATTGTTATATTCCACTAGTTATCATCCCCAAACAGATGGTCAAACTGAAGTGACCAACAGGACGCTTGGCGCCTTACTTAGGGCGATGCTGAAGACCAACCCAAAAGGTTGGGAGGACTTACTTTCCACTGTGGAGTTCTCTTATAACAGGTCTAGGCACTCGGCAACAAAGCTCGCGCCATTTGAGGTGGTCTACGGAAGGAATCCGCTCACTCCTTTGGACCTGCTGCCACGTCCTTTGAAGGATAATGAACACCCCAGCGCGGCCAACCGTGCACGATGGATTCAAGAGTTGCACCAGAGAACGCGCTTATAACTGGAGCACCGCGCTGAGCAATATACCAGGCAGCACCAGAAAGGAAGAAAGCGCGTCATTTTTGCACCAGGGGATCTGGTCTGGGTTCATCTTCGCAAAGGACGATTCCCAGCCAAAAGAAAGTCAAAGCTTGCCCAACGCGGAGATGGCCCATTTAAAGTACTCAATGCAATTGGCGATAATGCGTATGAGATCGCTCTTCCCTCGGATTATGGCGTCCACAACACCTTCAATGTTGCAGATTTGGAGGCATACATGGAGCCCGAAAGCGATGATGGTGAAGTGGGGACGCTTCACAGCCAAGTAGGGGAGGGTGATGCGATCCTACCATGCCTAAGTACAGAAGAAGGGGAAGAAGCCTTGCGCGTGCCACAAGAAGGACCAATCACAAGGGCACGCGCAAGATCCATTGCGAACGCGGTGAACTCTATCATTCAACGCGTTCATACAAGTCAAGGCACAAAGGAGCCCAATCCAGAGAACACGTTCTCTCTTCAAAGGCTCCAACAAAATACAGAGATCGCGTTCAATGTGCGTCTTCTTTCAACAATTGGATGAACGCGATCAATTTGAATCAAGATCACGATCTTCAGTATTAATGAGCATTGATTGAGAATATTCGGCATTAATGGCTGAATCCTTTTTGAATTCAAACGTGATCCGGTGTATTCAATGTAATTATCTTAGCATTTATTTCATAGATTTGGGTAATTAAGACCCTCCTTAGAGTAGTATAAATAGAGGCCCTTGGCCATTGTATCAAGGTTACGTTTTATATAATTCAGAGCTTTGAGTTTGAGCAAATTGCCTCCTCTCCTTTGAATCCGAAACGTCACAATCTGCTTCTCATCTCCTTCACGTCTACTTCTCTTCCTTTCACCGCCGTTGCTCGCGCTCCGGCACCACTCGACTCCGTCGAGTCTACCTTTCCACCACCGCTCCACCTTCGACACTTCATCACAAAACTTCCCCTCCGCTGCTACCAAACACAACTCACCCCTAAACACTTCCGCTATAACACTTCCATAAACTCGCTTCCATCATCCAAACACCGCGTTCCCTCCACCAAATCATCGCGTTCTTTGTCCAGAACGTGCCAACTCGTTGCAGCGACTGCCATTACAAGATCTCGGTCCTTTCATCGCTTGTAGGAATGCATCAATAAGCAAGAGTGAACCGCCACTTGTCTTAGATCAGACGAAGCTTGTACAAAGCTTAACGACAAAGGGTTTCCGGGTCTGAAACGGGGACGGAACTCAGGTCACAAACCCTTACAGAACGACCCATCGTGGAACCCTAAGTTAGATTCGATAATAACACATACAAATCTAAGGAAAAATGAAAGGAATCAAAAGGAACGGAGTCCCGATCGAAGCCACAAAAGCCAAGGCCAAAATAGGCCAAAGGATGGGCGGCCGCGGGCGCGGTTTCATGGCCGCGGTTGCGGTTTACCAAGGGCAAAGCCCCGTGAGACACAATGCTCGCGGCAGCTCGCGACAAGCCTCAGCGCCATGGCCGCGGTCGCGGCCGATGCCTAGATCGGAATCGCAAAGAAGGAATCTCACCGGCGACGACGAGTTTGATTTCCTTCTCGAAAGTTTGGTTTCTAGGCTTCCTTGGACCACCAAAGCATCACTTTTCAACCACTAACACCACCAACGGAGCTCCGGCGAAGACTTTGAATTTTCCGGCGAGAAGCTTGAGTTTTCCGGTGAGGTTTTGGGAGAGAGATGGAGAGATCATATTGTCCCCCAATCTCCTCCTCCTCTTTAGTATTTAAAGGCCAAGCAAGGAGGTTACTCCCCCGACCAGATGGAATGCCTCCCAAGGAGGCAAACGGCGCAAGTTCCGAGCTCCGGCAACAGAGCCAGTTGGGGGTCGAACTGGACATTTACCGCGGTCGTAGTTTTTGGCCGCGATCGCGTTTTGGCTTTTTGCCTAAACCGCGGTCGCGGCCGTAGCCGCTTGTCAGACTTGACAAGATGTTTTCTTTCCGTCTTTTACCGCGGTCGTGGTTCTGTGCATTTTCGGTCCTTTTGTCCAGGGAAAAGACAAGGCTTAGGGTTTAAAATCCCGGGTTAAATATATTCGTACATGAACGATTATTTAACCTTGAAAATATGTCGAATGTATTTTACACTACTCGAAAAAATATTACAAAGATCAAACATTTTACAGAATGTCCGAACTTCTCTGAATTTAATCCGGCTTGTATAGTATGAGAGCTAGAAAATTTTAAAATATCCTTACAAAACGAGGGATATTACAGACTTTGCCTCCACCCACTTGGTGAAATAATCAATAGATGTGATCAAGTAACGCTTGTTTCTTAGAGCTCTTGGAAACAGTCCCACTAGGTTCCAATCTTCACTACGTGAAGGGACAAGGACTAGTAAGAGGATGTAGGTCCATAGATGGCTTGTGAATCATCTTTGCAAATTTCTGGCATGTGGTGCACTTCTTTGCATAGCATTAAACATCTTTTTACATGTAGGGCAATTAGTATCCCTATGTATAATGTCCCTCAAAGCCAAACTCCTACCAGTTGCATGGATCCTATAGACCCCTCCATGGATTTCATAGAGCAAGTTATCTACCTTGGAGGGGAGGGGTACAAATATAAGATTAGGACAAGTGAAGGATTTTCCATACATAAATCCCATGCGGGGAAACCCAAAACTGAAAAATGTACAACAGTCACTACAAGAAAAACCATTTTTAGCAATGACTCAAATCGTTGCAAAAAATACGTAGTCGTTGCAATAGGTGTTTTTTGCAACGACAAATGTCGTTGCATTGTCGTTGCGGGTAAGTCCGTAGCGATAGAATTTGCAATGACATTTTTCGTTGCAAAAAATACCTTTTTTTAGCAACGGCATTAGTTGTTGCAGAATATCTGTCGTTGCAAAATATAATTTCTTCCGTAATATAGATGACAATCTATTGTAACGACAAATGTCGTTGTAAAAGATCTTAATCTATTGCAACGACAATAGTCGTTGCAAAAGATCTTAATCTATTGCAACGACTAGTGTCGTTGCAATAGCATTTGATTTATTGCAACGACATGCATCGTTGCGATAAATTAGGGTCTATTGCATGTGATATTCATGATCTATTGCAACGACATCTGTCGTTGCAATAAATCAAATGCTATAGCAACAAGTAGTATTGTTGCAATAAATCATGGTCTATCACCTTTTGCAACGACAAAATTGTTGTTCTCATCCTGCTCAATGTGTTCCATCATATCCAAATATTTCATAAAATTCAATTCAAATATTACAATATTCTTTGATCCTCCTTAATTTAACCAAAAACAACTTCAATATTCAAATATTCACCCAAGGACCTCTAACATATACATCATTCCATAACTAATAACTAATTCATAACATTTTTTTTCATAAGTTCCAAAAAACTGCATTTTTTTATTTGATGTTATAGAGCATCAATGAAAACATCTAAGCCCTCTCCTTGCAGAATCTCATTCATCGAATGATGCGTGATGCCTACTCGATGATCAGTCACGCACCCCTGAGGGAAGTTGTAAGTTCGTATGCGTTCAGATCTGTCAGTCACCGCTTCCAATCTGTACAAGGCACATTCATATTTACAACAAGGGAAGAAAAGGCAAAAGTGTTGCATGTTTTACCTGATCTGATCTGAGCTTTGATTGACTTGTGTGAAGCCTGCACCTCTCTAATTCATACAGCTT
Source organism: Rheum nobile (assembly GCA_027886185.1). Lineage (NCBI taxonomy): Eukaryota > Viridiplantae > Streptophyta > Magnoliopsida > Caryophyllales > Polygonaceae > Rheum > Rheum nobile. Next base: position 790,304 of record WOAB01000232.1, on the reverse strand, counting down.
CGCACACAGAATCCTGAGGGCTTTAGCTTTGTTCTGTCAAGTAATATATTCCTCCTTAGCTTTGTTCAGTCAAGTAATAACCCATAATGCATTTAACAAAATGTATTATGGGTTATTCCAAGCTCAGATTAGAAAAAGATTACATTCCTCCTTCTCAACTATTACATATTTACATGACATAATAATATTCAGTTTCACAGTCAGTACAACAACATGACGCAGTCAAAGCATCAACTCCATAAATCAACATAAAGAGAAAAATTCATGCTTAACTTTATAATGAAACAAGTGAGATCTCACTAGGTAAGTAACAATGACAGTACAAAAATTTGCTTCTCCTTTAGAAACTATTTCCAAAAGCAAAACGATTAAAGAAGAAATAGAAAAATCTCTCAAGCAGAAGTGCGAAATAATACAAAATGAATTCAAAGTGCCTACACCATAGTTAGCATTTTTGTTCATAAGTTCCAAAAAAATATAGAGCATTCTATAACATCAAATCAAAAAAAAAACAAAGGGATGGCTTATGAATCCTTACTTCTAAAAAGAAGCTCCATTAATGTTGTCTTAAAGTTTCCCAAACATGAATAAGACATTACAAAAAACTAGTCTCAGTCCTCACCCCCATCATGCACAAATCTCCGCGGTGCTGCGATCTTATGTAATTGAAACTAGTAGGGGTCTTCATCCGGTCCGATGGATCGGATTTTTGGGCATTTGTGGACTGGAGACCGGACCGAACCGGATAGGTCCGGTCCAGTCTTAATCTGGTCCGGTCCAAGACCGGATTGGATCGGATTTAATTTAAAAAAATTAAATTCTTATTTAAAATCTATAAAAAATTATCTAAAAAAATATCTATAAAACATATATACTCCTAACTTATTAAATTAAAAAAAATATCTACAAAAAAATACATATAAATCCCTAAAAAAACATATAAAACATATAAATTATAAAAAAATTTTTTTTTTTTTAATAATCCGGTCTTCCGGTCCGGACCGAAAAAAATCCGGGTTTGGACCGGACCGGACTGGAACCGGAATAAGGGGAAATGATGGACCGGGGACCGGACCGGAATTTTACCGGTCCGATCTGGTCCGGTCCAAACCGGTCCGGTCCGGTCCGAAAATCCGGTCCAAAGGACCGGTTGAACACCCCTAGAAACTAGTATTTGATTCCTCATTTCTTTGTCATCAAAATCATAGCAAAATTGTACATAACAATATTCGCAAGAGGTGAATACAAGGGCTAAAGCAAGGTTCTTTTGAAAGGAGAGGACCACTTGCTGGTAAAGGGAGGCCGTTTGAGTTATTATAGGATGATCGGCGATGACTAAGCCATGTTAGGCAGTCAGTTACTTATCTATGTTGGTGGTTAAGCCAACAAGCCTTACAAAAGATACAAATTCTGGATCCCCTGATTAGGATAAGAAAACCATTATTTGTGCTAGTTTTCTAGTTACTGTCAGTCATCATAATATAAAATCTGTATCCTATATCACAGCCTAACGGCTTCCTTTACCAGCAAGTAGTCATCTTCTTCTAAAAATAAGCTAATTTAAGCTCGTGTGTTCTAGTCTTCCACATTTTGTTGCATAACTAAAATCAAACTTAACAAAAAATTACCCAGAACGTTATTTATAAGATAAACCAGGACATACTTGGGGAAGACAACCAGCGTTTGTAGTAATGTGGTTCAATTTCTTATTTGGGATTTATGATAGAAAGGTAAAATCTTATGCTTCCCAAATTACAACTTAATTTAAAATCTACATTGCCACATATATTCTCTATCTTCAAATTCAAAACTACATTCTTGTGCAAGTCCACTTCAGCAGTTTAAACTCAACAACGCCATTGAAATTCTAATTTGCATGCATGTTTTCAGAATAATGCACCAAATAAAGTTTTACCTAATTCACTACTTCATCAGAAACATCATGAACTAGAAGTGTACTTTATCAAATAAGAGGCAGCAAAATTGAAGATTCAACAATGCCATCTAGGGAGCTTATGCAAGCAGTGGAATAGAAAAAACATTACCTGTGTAGTTTAGAGCACTGTAATTCTCCAATAAGATCATTTCACCATGTAAATCCACAATTCATCTTCCAACTTTCATTAAATCTTCAATGGAGTTATTAGACTTTACTACCTTGTCTTGTAGCTCCTACAACCATCGGGAAAAAACAAGACAACGGCTGCTGAGTATCCTCATAAAAAAATAGAGCAATTGTAGATATTGTGGGTAGCAACAAGCAAGTTGCAACAGAAGTAAACAAAACCCCTGCCATTTATTCGGCCAAAACCAAAGCAAATGCAATGGAGTCACCAACGATCTATAAATACAAAACAAGATAGCAAGTGATACACAAGGCAAGACATATACATAAAAGCATAGATATTAATTCATGTTGTTGAATATTGGAAACATGAGTTATAGCTAGAGAGAGAGCGCATAAAATAATACTTTGCTTCATTTAACCAAATCTCATGTAACAAAAAATAATATTTGATAATGTGTATTTCTTTAAAAATAATGTTATTTAAAATATTTATGACTAACAATTCTGCTAAGAAAGTTTCGGTGAATGCTTTTGAATCTTTCCAGATCAACCAATGTTCTTAGTTCACCTTATCAACAAAAGGGGGTTCATATTATTTTTAAGCAATGAATGTCAAAAAGAAAATGGAAAAATCATCACCTCCCCTCGACTTTTACCAGAGCCAAATGCACCTGCACGAATCTAGTGATTAAATACATATTCAAATAAGTCATAAGCTCGTCAAGGAAGTAGAAAATTAGAACCATAAAAATCTGACCAATGTAACCAAGTGTCAGTGGCAGCACACTCAATGTGCAGGGTGAAAGACTGGTAACTAATCCTGCCCCAAATATAACAGTCAAACTGGAAGAAGGAGAAAAAAATTCAACAAGATAATCAGATGTAACACACTAGTATCTGCATAAAAGTTATAGACTAGCACGTAGTTCTAACAACCTTGTGAAACTGAGAGTCGTTAGCTGGCCTTGAACAGCTTCATTGGCCTGTTGTCCAGCTGAATATAGAAGGCCTCCAAACCAATCTCCAGAGCCACCTTCGGCCAACGTATAAAGTGGTATAGACCGATCCTGACTTGAGTGAAAATAGTTACAGCTCATGGCTACTACTAAATACAAACGTCTATTAGTCTATATATTTCAGAAAAAAAACACCTAAATGTTATAGCAGTTATACAATACGTACAGGTTGGTTGAGAGTAAATCAAATGGTAGTTTAGATCATGTATTCAGTATCTAACAAGTGACCCAGATTGCTTCAGTTATTATCATGAGAGGAACATAAAAAAAAATTCCTTTAGGTTGAGCCATGACACTAGATCTACTTGATCCTGAGAAAAAGAAACTGGATGTTCTTGTAGGAAGCAGAAACCAGTCGAATCACAAGAAAAATCTTACCACTTCCACTGCAACCTTTGCTATGTCAAATCCAGCTAAGTTGGCCACTGAAAATAAGGATGAATAGTATTATTAAGCAAACATACGCTTATTTGTAGTAAATGCTAAAGGTTTATGCAAAGAAGGGAACTGAAATTTGAAATCACAGTTTCATAAAGAGTAAAAAAATGAAGAAGAAAAATCCATATAAACAGGCTTCTAGGCACAAAACCCCTTGTTCAATACTTCAATCAAGATAAAGAAGAAATTAAGTTTGCAATTAGCGTCTAGGAACCTATGAAGGCAAATGAGAACGCCAGCAACAACAATTGCACATGACCAATTCCCAAAAGGTATACTTCAACTAAGCAACATACCAAATTTAATGGATGAACGATATAGAATGACCACTAGAACTAGAAAGAAAGTTAGATATTTGATTTCAGTATTTCAATCTACGCACCTGCTAAGGTGTGGATAAATGAATTGATGAGAAGCTTATTCTTCTTCTTGTCCGGCTCAGACATAAGGACTATATTTTGACCAACATCATTCACTTCCTTGAAGCTTCTGATGGGTCGCACAAAGCGTCGCCCTATAGTCTATAGATAGAAACCCGCACGAACAACGAATTAAAGCAGAAGAATAAATAACCATTTGAGACAATAAAATCAACAATTCAACAATTCAGAGAGAGTAAATAGCAGCTTCATACCTTGGGCGAAAGAGACGAGTTTCATATCAATTCAAAAAATATATGCCAGTTTAGTCCAGTTTCATATCAAATTGAAGGGGAATCGAATCAAGGTCAGTAAACACAAATTTCAGTTCTAATTTGCAAATTAGAGATTCAGAGGGAGGCGAATCGAATAGGGCGAATCAAATTTGATTTCACTTCACCTATTCGCCTATTCAGTAATTTGCCCTATTCAGTACCTCCACTTCACCTATTCAGTACCTCCACTTCACCTATTCAGTAATTTGCAAATCAGAGGGAGACTAATTGCAAATCAGAACTTCACCTATTCAGTAATTTGAAAGGCTAAACTGAAATTGTGAATCAGAGGGAGGCGAATTACAGATTTGTAAATCGAATTGAAGGGAAATCGAATGGAGGTACTGGTTTCAGTAAACACAAATCAGAACTTCCTAGGCCCAGTTTGGATTACAATGAGTTTATCATTTATAAACTCATTTTAGTTTATTTTTCGATAACCGCTACCTTCATACCTAAATTTCAGTGCCTCATACCTAAATTTCAGTGTAAAAAAAAAGAGTTTATAAACACAAAATTAGTTTATAAACCGCGATCCAAACAGACCCCTAAACACAAGATGAAAGAGACGAATGGAGGTACTGATTTCAGTAAACACAAATCATAACTTCCTAAACACAAATCAGAACTTCCTAAACACAAGATGAAAGACGAAGGAGACGAATGGAGGTACTGATTTCAGAGATTCAGAGGGAGTCAGGAGAGGGATGTAAATAGCAACTTCATACCTTGGGCGAAGGAGACGAGATGAAAGAGGAAGAAGCGGCGTTGGCGAAGACGTGAGATTAGGGTGCGCAGGAGCGGCGCTGGCGAAGTCGACGTTGAGAAAGACGAAGAAGCGCGGTGGCTGAGGGCAGAAGCGGGAGAAGCGCGGCGGCTGGCGGGGGCGCCGAAGAAGCAGCGGGGCTGACGACGTCGTTAGGAGTGTGGATGGAGACGATCGAAGGAGAAGAGGCAGAGAGAAGGAGACGATCGAATTAAGGGGATAAACAAGGGAATTGAAGTTAGGGTTTGTTTTTTTAGTGTCTTTTGCAACGAAAGTTCGTTGCCAAATTGTAAAATATTAATCGTAACGATAGTTGTCGTTGCAATACATATATAACTTTTATTATATAAATTTTAGGTTTTGTTTTTTTAGTGTCTTTTGCAACGAAAGTTCGTTGCCAAATTGTAAAATATTAATCGCAACGATAGTTGTCGTTGCAACACATATATAACTTCTATTTGCAATGACAAAGTCGTTGCGATATAAAAGTTCCATTTTTTACCGCCAACCTGCGCCAAATTTGGGTGGAGGGAACTGAAAAATTTATATATAGCAACAACATTGGCAACGATTGTCAGTTGTCATTGCGAAATATATTATTAGCAACGACAAAATTTAGGTCATTGCAAAAGCTCGTTGCTATAAATGGTTTTTCTTGTAGTGACTCAACCTTAGCAGTCGCACGAAATTCCATGTCAGTTAAAAGCAATAGTAGTTGATATGCTTCACTCACAAATCCCACTCGGCGTTCACGACGATGGCCTAAGTCACTGCTCCTAGATCTCTCCCCACACCCCTTGTCCCACGAACGAGACCTCCACTGTCGTTGCCTCCTCTCTCGGTCATCGCATGCCTTAGTGGCTTCCCACCGTGCCTTCTGGCTTGGTGGCGGTCCTACCTCTGTAACACCCCTAAATTTATAACTCATTTGGAAAGGTATTACCGCCAGTGACCTCGGTTTCCACACCGAAGCCATCCAAGGCTTTACCGGATTAAACACAAATCATAACACAACCATTGTGATACAAAATCATCGTAACTTCATTTAAACCATAGTCGCGGAATTACAACACAATTCCAAATGCGACAAAATACAGAGTTATTACAATACAGCGGAAGACTTAAAATAATTTACAAGAATATTGACCTCAATAGTCAACACCCAAAGATCGTAGCCTGATTAAAACATTTTCAAACACCGTTCATCATCATAGTCGTCCTAGCCTTTTTGGACCTGCATGTGTCGAAACGAGCGGACGACACCAACCATGACGATGCAGATAACAAAATACAAGGGTTAGTCTAAGGAATAGACTAGCAAGGGCACAAAGCAAAATGATTCGAAGTAGTTGTATTAGGTTAGACTTATCGTCCCTCGAGTAATAACCGAGTACGCTAGTCAACCTTCATACTTCTACTAGAATGTAACAAGAGGTATGCACAAGAGAAGACTCCAACGGAAATGAGTCTTATGTGAAAATCCAACAAGAAAGACTCCAAAAGAATGAGTCTTAACAGAAGCATGACAAATGTCTGGAACTCAAATAAATCGTACAAGTGCTAACCAAGCAATTCAACACAACAACAAATCACAACAAAGTCATCAAGGCTAACATCATAGATATATCAATCTATATATTAAAATAGCGTTGCTATTATCAGTATACAACCTATTATATGATTTTCAAAAACAGTTTATAAAACCTTTTTCCAGACAAACACAATAATCATTCCAAATTAATTACTCAGATAAACAGCTGATAATTAATGGAAATATGGAATGATGAGCAAGAGCGAACCGCCACTTGCCTTAGATCAAACGAGGCGACTACGGAAAATATCATTTCCGAGGATATGGCTCAAGCTTCAGAATAGTCCTAGCAGAAAACGAGTCCACACGTGATTCAACCAATCACGTTCTAACTGATAAATTAATTATCTATCAATTAATTTGACTGGACGAACTTAAGGAATTAAATTTAATAAATTTAATTAATTATAAGTCATAAAATATTTATTAAATTTTTCTAAAGAAAAATACGGATGAAAGAGAATCGAAATTATACCGCTCGTATAATTTCGGGTTGAAATTGGACCGAAATTGAATTTGGGCTTATACAGCCCAACAAGCCACTAATTAATAAGGGGGGACCCACTCCCTTCTTCATCCTCCAGCTACAACAGTAGCACGCAGCAGCAACAGTAACAAACAACAGCTGCAACGACCACAACACGGCAACGACGCGGGGCTTCGCCGGGGTCTTCGCCGGTGGTCTTCACAGGGGTCTCTACGCAGCAGTACAAGCAGTACCACGACGGGAATGAAGACGGCGAGAGGCGACAGGGAAAGAGAGGCGAGAGGGAGGTCGGGAGATCGGGAGGGAGTTTTGTCTTCAAGCCTCCACAGATCGGGATTCTTATATAGCCCTGAGGAGGGTCGTCCTCGTCATCCCAGAGAAGGCGTGTCCAACAGCCCCTTCGACAAGTGCTTCTGGCAATTCATACACCTGGGGAGTATCGTGGCAGCTTAGCAGGAGGAGGGAAATTCGTGGCAGGGATATGAGAATTGGGCTTTGGTATGGGTTTTTAAATCCCGGAAATTATATATTTGTATCCAAACAAATATTCTAAATCTCGAAAAATATATTGAATGTATTTTATATCACTCAGGAAATTATTACGGAGATTACGGAAAAATCCAAATCCCACTAAAAGCGAAATAATTACTAAACGAAGTTAGGAAAAATTTACCCAAATATCCTTGAGGGATATTACAACCTCAAAGTCGATGAAGATGTGAGCCGCCCTCTACAATGATTAGGGCTAGGTATCGACCACTCGATACCTCCGTGATTGGATGTCTCCATACCGCCATGATTGGAGGTATCCGCTTAAGCGAGATTCATTTGCGCATCACTCTCCCAATCGTGGAGCCCTCCTTCAGCAGGTTGCTTGCGATGGGCGATGGGTCACAAAATCTACCGCATTGGCGGCCGTTGACTGTCGCCTCCTCCATTCGAGTCTATCGCGACAACTAGGCGCTTGCCTTGGGCCTTTTGAACGCCTTGTGCAGCGTCACCTTCTGTGCTGTCACGAACTAAAGTCGGCGGTCCTTCTATGCCACCGTGGCCTCCAGCTCAACCTATTGATCCAAGTCGCTTCTCCCTTCAACCATGCTCCTCGTTGCAACCATAGTCGCCTTCGTTCCCCATGATCGGAGCCAATTGTGATAACAAGAAACTACTCCACCAATTAATGAATGTAGCGACTATCGATCTTTAGGAGTAAAATTTGATCGGCCCTTGAATTCCTTGAACCTGCGAAGAAAAGAGTCATAGACAAGAATTGTGCCCCCGTTGTACTTCCATGACGGAAAAATTTCTTAATGAATGAGACTAGGATTCATAAAGGTATTTATACCTTCTCTACTTTTGGAAACATTTTAGTGACTCATCCTTTCAATGTCCTTTTTCTTCTTATCATCTTATTTTGATAATAATTAATAATAGAAATAATTTTTCGAACCTATTCCTAAATGGAATATAAACTTTTTCTAAAAGGGCATATTTAAACCCGTTTAAAAGATATTAAAATTCCTAAAATAATCACACCTAACCAATTCTTCTTAAAATAAGGAGTTTAACCTATTCTCTTAGGACATAGGTTAGACAAATTGTAATATAACTCATCTTTATTATTTTTTACCTTCTTACCAACAATATGGAAACCAAAGTGTATTTTGGTGAGTTGGTGAGTCATAGGCTCATACCCCTTCTTTATCAGGAAAGATCCTCTACAACTCCTGGGTATACCTTTAGGTACATTATTCAAACATATATGATATAAATTAAGAGTCCCGTTCCGATACAATCAAGCCTTAAGATAAACACTAAGCATAACTAACATCCGTAGGATGTAAGAGATGGATGGCCAGGATTGCTTGAGAAGCAAAACGTGGAAATTGAACGCGGTGGCAAGCTTGTAATTTATGGAAGATCAGGGGATGTAGACGCGGTGGCAAACTTGTAATTTAGAGGAAATTGAACGTCGAAATACAGGATTGCCCTTAACCCTAACCAGCGCCAAGACCCTCTCTCACATTCTGAAATACACAAGTTGAAGAGACGAAAAGCGAGGCGAGCGAAACACCAATCGACGAAAGACCATTTGCAATGATTGAACGAGAAGCAGAACGAGATTGAGAAAGACGTTCATTGTTGAAGAGGAAAACATCAATCGGCGCACTCAGACGCTCTGATTTGAACAATTACAATAAAAAACAGCGAAAAACAACATGAGCGACACAGATTACAGTGCAGAGGACTTTGAAGGTACGAATAACACATTTAGGGGTTCAAATTCACGAAAATGTATAGAACTATAGATTACTAAAAAATCAAGCATTCGGAAGTTTGTTAAATGTTGTTGAACCATTAGAAACACAGAGCGAATCTGTTTTGGTTTCTTCAGTATTTTTTTTGGTGCGACATTGTTTTTGTCTTCAGAATTCTATGTTCGTGTTGTTTGGTACGACATTGTTTTCTGAGATTCATTTAAGATGTTAGGGGTTCATTTTAGGTGTTGAGGGTTTGTTAGGTTTTTCTGAGGTTCATTTTAGGTGTATGTGGTTCATTTGCTTTTACAGGGTTCATTAGGTTTTTCTGAGGTTCATTTTAGGTGTTGCGGGTTCATTTTAGGTGTTCGGGGTTCCTTTTAGGTGTTCGGGGTTCATTAAGTTTTTCTAAGGTTCATTTTTCACTGAGATGCATTTTTCACTGAGGTTCATCATCGAGTTAGAGGTTCATTTTCTGCTTCCAGAGTGCATGCCTTTGGGATAAAAAATTACGTTTCCCCGAGGTTCATTTTATACGTTGGTGGTTCATTTAGTTTTACAAGAGTTGATGACTGTGTTTCCCTGATTTGCATGGAGTCCATGAAGTTCATTTATGACTTACAGGTTCATTTATGAGTTGGAGATATCATGCTTTGTCAAAAAACTTAGGTTTACCTGAGGTTCAATTTTATGAATTGGGGTTCATTTGCTCTTACCAGAGTTCATCTATGACTTGGAGGTTCATTACCTTCTTAAAGAGTTCATGCCTTTGTGATGAGAGTTTAGCTTTACCTGTGGTTCATTTTTAGTTGTTGGGGGATCATCTGCTTATACAAGGGTTCAAGCATTAGTTTACTTGAGATGCATTTTTCAGTGAAGTTCATCATCGAGTTAGAGGTTCATTTTCTGCTTCCAGAGTGCATTCCTTTGTGATAAAAAATTAGGTTTCCCTGAGGTTCATTTTATGCATTGGTGGTTCATTTAGTTTTACAAAGAGTTCATGGCTGTGTTTCCCTGATTTGCATGGAGTCCATGAGGTTCATTTATGACTTAGAGGTTCATTACCTTCTTAAAGAGTTCATGCCTTTGTGATTAGAATTTAGCTTTACCTGTGGTTCATTTTTAGTTGTTGCGGGTTCATTTGCTTAAACAAGGGTTCATGCATTAGTTTACTTGAGATGCATTTTTCAGTGAAGTTCATCATCGAGTTAGAGGTTCATTTTATGCTTCCAGAGTGCATGCCTTTGGGATAAAAAATTAGGTTTCCCTGAGGTTCATTTTAAACGTTCGTGGTTCATTATACTTTTCATACTTGAGTTGGAACTCTTTTCATGGGGTTCATTATATGACTTGGATACATAGGTTCATTTATTGTTACAGTTTACTTCATAGTCTCAAGTTGATCTTACAATTGTGTTGTTTCTCTTAACAGGCTCGACCAGACAATCCCGACAAGTGAAACGCCTAACACACAAAGACATAGAGATAGACTATGAGAGCACAGAAAGTACGAGCAGTGATAATATTCCATTAATAAGGAGACTGTCTACTAAGAAGTCTGTTGTAGTGAGAAAACAACCCCAAAAGACCTCAACACCAACTACAAAAGACACAAGAAAGCCTAGACGAAAAATGAGAAGTCGTAAGAGAGAGAGACAGCCAGAGACCAAGGTTTCGAAGGGTGAATCTTCAAGATCAGAACAACCACCAACAAAAAAGCATTGCACCGAAACAACAGAATCTTAACAAAAACCTGAAGATGAGAAGCTTTCACAGACTTCTACACCAGCCAACACCACTCAACCAGATGAATTGGATTTAACAGAACAAGGGACGGGTAAGGGAAAGGAGGTTGAAGACGAGCAGAACATCGGCTCACAGGAAGATAAGAAGAGCATTTCGTCTCAGAATTCTGAAAAAACAACACCAACCAGACCATCCACTAGATCAACTGTTGCAAGCCAACAACTTCTCCAGCGAGGCACAACATCTTCGCAGGAGAACAATGACACAACCTCATTGGGCGATTCAGATGATGCACAACAAACAAAACCAACCACAACTACACTGACTACAGTTCAGACAGATGAAGCAGTTCAGTTAGACAATTCCAGTGAAGAGGAGGAGATTGAGGACAACTTGAGGAAGAAACCGAATACTACACAGTTTGAAGGAAGGAAGGACAAGGCCAAGAGGAAAATTGACGTTGATGAAGACGAAACTGACAAGAAAAAGAACAAAGAAAAATGGGCTGTAGAGAAGGAAAGAGGAGAGATGAAGCTGTTAATTACCAAGAAAAAAAAGGAGAAGCAGAGAGAACCAAAGGAAAGCAAGCAGTTGGAGATAATCCCTGCCCACCTCAAGATAAAGACAGAAGAAGATGGCACACAGTACATGTGGTTGGCAACTAGGAATATCCCAAGTGTATTTGTCAATGCGTTGGAATCCATCCCTGAAAACAGGAAGGCACAGACTAAGGTGTGGATTAGGGAGATAGGATTTGAGAGCATGCTCGATTTAAAGTTTAAAGGACTGCCTCATTGCCTTGCTTTCTGGATCCTCGAACACTATGACGAGGTCAAATGTGAGATAAAGTTGAATGATGGCAGCATCATTAATGTGACAGAGAAGGAGGTCGAGAGGGTGCTCATGATCCCTAGAGGCCAAAGGACAGTGGAAAGGAGATGGAAAGAGGTTACTGATGATGCCATTATAAAGGAATGGAAAGAGTATTTCAACAACATCAAGCAAATCAGGCCAAGTCATGTGGCAGCCAAGCTCAAAACCTGCACCGACAAACGCTGGTTCAAGGCTGTTCCTCATGATGTTCATGTATGTGCTCGTCGAGATCAACCAGAAAGGAACTATTCCTCAGCACATGATGATCAGCGACGTGGAGGACGTAAAGGGATACAACTGGTGTAGGTTTGTAATGAGTGTGTTGCCTCTAACAACAACCGAATGGAAGGCCAAGAAAGATAGGTTCTTCAGAGACCCAATCGTCTTCCTCATGGTAAAAAACTCTTGTTTCACTTTTTTTTTTGGTAAAAAACAGTTAGTAGTGAGTGTACTCTGTGCAAGCATTAGGTTCATTGGTTATAACTACTAGGTTCATCATTTACAACTAACAGGTTCATTGAGTATAAGGACAAGGTTCATCAAACATAGAATAGGTTATACACTTCAAAAATCGACCAGGTTCATTATTGCTGTCTTGCAGGTTCATTTAAATTCTTATGCAGGTTCATTAGTTATAACTAGTAGTGAGTGTACTCTGTCTCAGCATTGGGTTTATTAGTTATAACTAGTAGGTTCATCATCTATAACTAACAGGTTCATTGAGTATAAGGGACAGGTTCATCAGACATATAATAGGTTATATACACTTCAAAAATCGACCAGGTTCATTGGGGCTGTCTTGCAGGTTCATTTATTTTCTAATGCAGGTTCATTGGTTTGACTTGTAGCAACAATTAGTAGTGAGTGAACTCTGTCCAACCATTTGGGTTCATGAGTTATAACTACTAGGTTCATCAATTACAACTAACATGTTCATTGACTATAAGGAACAACTTTATAGGTGTTGTCTTGCAGGTTCATTAACTTTTTCATACGGGTTCATTTGTTTTGACTTCTAGCAATAGTTAATAGTGAGTGTACTCTATCCAAATATTGGGTTCATCAGTTATAACTACTAGGTTCATCATTAACAACTACCAGGTTCATTGAGAATAAGTAACAGGTTCATTGAGTATAAGTAACATCTACTACTGTGTATTACTTTCCATGTCATGTGTGTACTAATGTATGTATGAACTTCTATGCAGTTGTTGTATTTAGACAGGGTATCTGCCTTCGGAAATACAAACCCCAACAACACACCAGTTTTCCTAGGATGGACAGATGAGAGTTTGGAAGAAAGGGAGAAGAGGGAGATGAACAGTGGAGGATTTGGGAAAGGAACTATTCTTCAAGACACAAGGCCAACAAAAGAGGGAAGAGAATAGGGATACATGAACACTAAGCTACAGGTAAACATCAAGCTTCATGTCCAAAAAATAGAATTGTGGGTTCATCAGTTTACACAGCAAGGTTCATTAATTTACAGATTGAGGTTCATTTATAGTTAAGGTTCACATAAACATCTTGCCTTTTATGCAGGACTGGCTTAATAACTTCACCAAACAACAAATTGTAGTGGCCAACGAAATGCTGAAGCTGACTTCCATGATGGAAAACTTGCCAATTGAATTCAATGCAGAGCCCAAGGTAAAGAGCATGATCAAAACAGCCCAAACGCTGATTGGCAATAAAAAGGCCGAGAAAGAGGAAATAACCGAATTTGAGAAGATATGGAATGATGCCGACCACCCTTTCTGGAGCGATCCACAACTCATAGAATGCTTGAGACAGGTGGAGAAGGCTGATGCTTCAAAAGATAAGATGAACTTCTCAAATGTTGAACCTTCAACTTCTAAGGCAACACAGGGCATCGATACCACACAACCTTGGAAGGATGTAAACGCAGTCATGAATGAGTGCATTGACGTGCTCAATGACAGAGAGGAGAGAGAAGAAGTACAACACCTGGACAAAGACAGGGCACAAGGCACTCCACAAGAGACTGTCATTGCGGCTAAAGACAAGGAACCAACACCCCTAGCATCAACACACACTGCACCAACACCCCTTGAACCAACACTCCTAGCATCAACACCCACTGCACCAACACCCCCTGCACCAACACCCCCTGCACCAACACCCCCAGCACCAACAACAAGGAAGAAGGCCAGAAAGTCTCGATATTTGACGCCTCCATCATTCAAGCTGATAAGTTCAGAGGAGCTGGATGACGTTGAAATTGAGAAAAACGATAATGAAGAACCTTCAGTGCCTGATTCACCCAAAGGAGACAGAAGTGCTCATAGGGTCAGAGGAGGTGCAAGAAATTGGTGTTGCGGAAGCGATGGATGAAGAACAAGCAGTGGCTGCTGCACAGAAGGACAAGGCAAAAGAAAAGGGCAAGGGGAAACAAGTGGTAGCTGATGCTGATGTAGCTCACGGGCCAAGGCACAAGAAACTTGGGGAAAAGCTCAGAAGCCCCTACAAAAGCCGCATTGTCGACATCTTTGCCAAGGCACCAAAGGAGGCAATCGTGATGTACAACTACTGTAACCACTACAGCATAGGAGGGTAAGATGTACATACATTCTGACATAATTTATTTTATTAGTATGCAAAATATTAGAGATGAAGGTTTACTACTGCATAAAACTTTTGTTTCTATGCAATTGAATAGTGAGGCGCTCTTCAAAAACAAGTCGTTGAAAGTCTCTGGAGTGGAGTTGGAAATGGATATGGACATCCACTACAAAGAAATTGATGCTTGGTCAACCATTCTGAACACTTATGAGGAGGTAAAAAGCATCAACAAGCCCAGCAGAGCATTCCTGTATGTATACCAAATGATAAGTGAAAATGGTTCAAAGTTAAAAGAATAAGCTGCATGGATATATACTATGAGGTTCAATAGTTAATAAACTGAGGTTCATCGAATAAAAAGTGAAGTCTTATAAGTTCAACCATTTATATGTCCAGGTTGTGGCTTGAATATATAATTCGTGTATACTAACATAAAATCGTGAAATGGTGAAACAGAATATGACCTTGAAAGATCAACAGGGCCAGTTCGCGAGGAACTTCAACTCCGCCGTGGCTGAGGTGCATGGGCGAAAAGCAAAGGACATAGACATGGTAAATTTATTACGAGTCTAAGCTTGTCTGTTTTTTATTTATTCTGTTCATAATTTTTTGTGAGTTAATTTCAAACGGCACTAACTAAACGCATTATTACAGGCTTTCGTACCGGTCATAATCCACAATGACCGTTACTTCCTAGTTGCCATGAACATTAAGAGTAAAACCATTCATGTGCTAGACAGTGTGCCGAACAGCAGTGATACGCAGCTCTATAAGGAAGCGATTCACAAGATTGTAAGTGTACAATAGTTCATTAAATTGTGTTGTTACTAGTGAGAGGACTCTGTCCAAGCATTGAGTTCATGACTTATATCTACTAGGTTCCTCAATTATAACTACCAGGTGCATTGACTATAAGTAACAGGTTCATCAGATATCGAATATGTTATACACTTCAAAATTTGACCAGGTTCAATGGTGTTGTCTTGTAGGTTCATTAGTTTTCTCATGCAGGTTCATTGGTTTGACATGAACCAACAGTTAAATTGTGTTGTTGACAACGTTTTTTTGTGTGTTTCGGTTAAAATTCATTTGTTGTCTTTATTTCTTGTGTACAGGTAGACATGACTGCAATTAACCTCCGCCAGAATCACATGGCCAGGAGAGCAAGCAACATGGAATCTGCACAGCATAAGCCACAGTTGATTCCTCTACCGGTCCAGTCTGACGGAGCAGAAGAACAAGACTTTGGGTTATTTATCATGAGATACATGGAGAAGTACATGGGCGTGCCAAATGAGAAATGGGAGGATCAGATGAACAACAAGAACAAAAAAAAGGCAATTAAAGAGCTGAGAGTCAAATACGTGCATGCCATCATCAACTCCGAAGCTAATGAAATACGAGAAAAGGCACTGCAGATCATAAAAGACAACCCTGAAGGACCCTATGCATGAACATTGGATGATTGACTTTTCGTAAGAATGAGAATAGGTTGATTGTATAGTTTGGGTAAATGTATGATTGCTGAATTGGCTACAATGATACTAGCAGGTAGGCACTAATCACCTGTGTAATTGACTAAATTAGGATGAACACTTCAATATATTAACAGGTTTATCGAGTGATCATTGTAGGTTCATTCGTATTGCCTTGAAGGTTCATTAATTTTCTCATGCAGGTTCATTGAGAATATGTAACAGGTTCAACAGACATACAATACTTGAACACTTGAAAAATCAACCAGGTTCATTGTTGTTGTCTTACAGGTTCATTATTTTGTTCATGCAGGTTCATGAGTTATAACTACTAGGTTCATTGGTTTTGAAACTAACAGGTTCATTGAGAATAAGTAACAGGTTCATTAGACATACAATAGGTTATACAAATTCAAAAATCAACCAGGTTCATTAGTGCTGACTTGCAGGTTCATTACTTTTCAAAGGCAGGTTCATTGGTTTTGAAACTAACAGGATCAATGAGAATAAGTAACAGGTTCATTAGACATACAATAGGTTACACATTCAAAAATAAACCAGGTTCATTAGTGCTGACTTGCAGGTTCATCGAGTGTTCATTGCAGGTTCATTCGTATTGCCTTGAAGGTTCATTAATTTTCTCATGCAGGTTCATTGAGTATATGTAACAGGTTCAACAGACATACAATACTTGTACACTTGAAAAATAAACCAGGTTCATTATTGTTGTCTTACACGTTCATTATTTTGGCACATGCAGGTTCATGAGTTATAACTACTAGGTTCATCATTTAAAACTAACAGGTTCATTGAGAATAAGAAACAGGTTCATTAGACATACAATAGGTTATACAAAATCAAAAATCAACCAGGTTCATTAGTGCTGACTTGCAGGTTCTTACTTTTCAAAGGCAGGTTCATTGGTTTTGACTAACAGGTTCAATGAGAATAAACAACAGGTTCATTAGACATACAATAGCTTATACAAATTCAAAAACCAACCAGGTTCATTAGTGCTGACTTGCAGGTTCATTACTTTTCAAAGGCATGTTTATATGTTGGGAAACTAACAAGTTCATTGGGAATAATTAACAGGTTCATTAGACATACAATAGGTTATGCAAATTCAAAAATCAACCAGGATCATTAGTGCTGATTTGCAGGTTCATTACTTTTCAACGGCAGGTTCATTAGTTATGACTAACATGTTCATTGAGAATAAGTAACAGGTTCAACAGATATACAATAGCTTATACACTTGAAAAATTGATCAGGTTCATTGTTGTTGTCTTACAGGTTCATTATTTTGTTCATGCAGGTTCATTGGTTTTGAGTTGAAGCAACAGTTACTAATGAGGGTACTCTGTCCAAGCATTGGGTTCATGAGTTATAAATACTAAGTTCATCAATGTCAACGAACAGGTTCATCGATTGGAACTAAGAGGATCATATGCTTCAACTCATAGGTTCAAACACAGAAATTAGTATTTAAACACTGAAGTAGCGCGAAAGAAACAGTCCGCAGAAGGAAAACCTTACAAAAGGATAGGCTTCGCCCCAAAACAGCAAACCAAAAAATTAGACACGCCCCTCCTCTTGCATCCCTTTCCTCAGTTTTTGACCCAAAACCTAAGAAAAGAGATCCGGGGGGGAGAAGGAGCGGCTACTACAAACATAGTAAGAAAAATCAGAAGCCATAACCAACACCACGAACGCAACGAGCCGGAAAACCTGGGGGAGGCGACATCTCAACATAAATTGACACAATGTCACCGCCCCTGCTCATACGAACAATACGTGCAACATCAAATGCAGTGCGGATCTTACGCAAACAGCGACCACGAGCTCTCGGATAAGGAAAATAAAATATCTGGCCTCCTAGCAGATTCTCCATGCCAAAAAGGCTAAAAATCCGAGCACGAAAAATACCGTAGTCAAAGCCAGCCCCGGCCACATCACCAACTTCTCCCATATCCAAGAGCCTAAACTCACCTCCCTCGTAGAGGTGAGAGGAAACAAATCGGCGGTCTCCACGCTGGCTTACCACCCTCCCACCATAATGAACCATAACAGTAAGTCGCACCATGACAAGAGGAGAAGAAAGATCGAAAATAAGGAGAAGAAAGAGCGAAAAGAAGGAAATAGAGAAATAACGAGAGGCAAGAAAGGAAGAATGGGAAGAAGTATTTAATAGAAGGAAAAAGGGGGGAGTGGAACCGCCACAACATACAGTTTTTTTATCCCTTCCTTCTTCTCTGTCCTCTCGCCCTTTCAGATTTCCCTCCAGAAATGACAAGCAAAGAGAAGTAAATGAAGAGACCCGACAGAGATATAAATGAACGAGTCACATCGCAAAAAATAAAGGAAAGTCAAACAAAGAAAAAAGATGCACAAGTAGAGAATTTAATAAAAAGAAGCACAAGGTTCATTAGTGCTGATTTACAGGTTCATTACTTTTTAAGGGCAGGTTCATTGGTTTTGACTTGTAGCAAGAGTTAGTAGTTAGTTTACTTTGTCCAAGCATTGGGTTCATGAGTTATAACTACTAGGTTCATCGCTTACAACTACCAGGTTCATTGAGTATAAGTAACAGGTTCATTATGTATAACTAACAGGTTCATTGAGTATAAGTAACAGGTTCATCAGGTTTTTCTGAGGTTCATTGTAGGTGTTGGGGGTTCATTTGCTTTTACAGGGTTCATTAAGTTTTTCTGAGGTTCATTTTAGCAGTTGGGGGTTCATTAGGTTTTTCTTAGGTTCATTTTAGGTGTTAGGGGTTCATTTGCTATTACAGGATTCATTACGTTTTTCTGAGGTTCATTTTAGGTGTGGGGGGTTCATTTGCTTTTACAGGGTACATTAGGTTTTTCTGAGGTTCATTTTAGGGGTTAGGGGTTCATTTGCTATTACAGGGTTCATTAGGTTTTTCTGAGGTTCATTTTAGGTGTTGGGGGTTCATTTTAGGTTCATTAGGTTTTCCTGAAGTT
This sequence comes from Rheum nobile, assembly GCA_027886185.1. Lineage (NCBI taxonomy): Eukaryota > Viridiplantae > Streptophyta > Magnoliopsida > Caryophyllales > Polygonaceae > Rheum > Rheum nobile. Next base: position 771,325 of record WOAB01000232.1, on the reverse strand, counting down.
CATCACACATGGACATAGGTTGTACACTTCAAAAATCGACCAGGTTCATTGGTGGTGTCTTGCAGGTTCATCATTTTTTGCATGGAGGTTCATTGAGTATAAATACTAGGTTCATCAGGTACAACTAACAGGTTCATTGATTGGAACTAACAGGTTCATATGCTTCAACTAACAGGTTCATTGATTGGAACTAACAGGTTCATTGGTATTGCCTTGCAGGTTCATTAATTTATGCATGCAGATTCATTGAGTATAAGTAACAAGTTCATCATGTATAACTAACAGGTTCATTGAGTATAAGTAACAGGTTCATCAAAATTCTTAAAAGTTCAGCAAACGTAAGCAAAAAAAATACTGAAGAGCACTAAGAGTCTAGCACTTCAGTGCAAGTGCGACTATTGTGAGTGGCTAACTTGTTGCATCTGCCGCAACGCCTTTGCCCTGCATGGTTCGAAGCAATAGAAATTTCTCTTCCACTCCGGATACGCGACCCGCTTCCTTTGTTTTTGGCTTGCTCTAGTGGCAACACATTAATGACTGAAGGTACTTCAACTCCGACATAAGACTCAAGCTGCTCCAGGTTCGACGCGCCAGAACTAGATGAAGCACCACTTCCAGACAGTAGAGACGCCTTTTTCTCCTTAAGCAGAACCGAAAACTGTTTCATGAGGTCCGGCTTGTCCTCCAATAGCCCCACACAGCTATAAAAGTCATAAATCACCTCATTCATGACCGTCTCACGCTCTTCAAGGGCCGCACACTGAGTCACAACGGTGTTGTCGATACTGAACACCGGTGTAATAGTGGCATCCATGGTCCAGCGCGCAAGGACATACCTATCCGGAATCCTATCAAACTTGAGGTTCCTGAACACAAAAATGAGATGACAACAAGGCAGACCAATCCTTTGAAACATGTGACAGCTGCATAAAAAATCGACACCTTCAGCTGACTGCTCCACTGTGAAACTCTTGGATAAGCAATCCTTGATACCGTACAATTTTGTACCGTTGACATCAGACATGCTCACCATAAAGCATGATAGACAACATTCCATAATTTGATCCTGAACAAGTTTGAAAATCGAGAGCGTGTACACCTCAGACGCGTGCTTCTCCAATCCTAAAGGCGTCTTCAGATCTGGATGCATAGTAGAAGACTCAAAGTTCAGCTTCGCCTGCTTGTGTCTCTGCGTGTCCATGGCTATGTCAAAGTGCATCACCAACTCAACTAGGCGGTAGTATCTGTCACTGAAGTGACCAAAGTAACTGTTTGCAGATTCCAAAACAGAAGTAGTTCTAAGCAGGCCACCAAACATCACATCCCTGAAGTAGGCTGGGATCCAAAAATGTCGGATTGCAAACATGTCATCAAACCACCTCCGCTTCACCAGTGGGAATTCATCAAGCAACGCAGCCCACTGTGTCTCAAACTCTGAGGGTGAAAGGTCATGGGTCCACACAATGTTGTCCAGCCTAGCCCTAAATTCTGAACCAGCAGCACTGTCGTACTTGGTCTTTGCAGGCACTTTCTTCATGATGTGCCACATACAAAGCCTGTGGCGCGAACGCGGGAAAACTTGTTCAATAGCCGACTTCATGGACAGGTCTTGGTCTGTAACTATAACCTTTGGCTTGTGCACCATAGTTGCCTTGAATTTCTCCAGCAACCAAACGTATGATCCCGCATCTTCCTTGAAAATTAAACCAGTCGCAAAAGTGACACTCGACTTGTGATGGTCTAGCCCGGTGAATGGTATGAATATCAGATTGTACCTATATGAAACAGATGTACACAAAGCCAACTATGAATAAGAAAAAGGGATAAAAACACTCAAAACAGTGTGTAATAAAAAGAGCAATCAAATCAGGATACATAAGTACACAATGAGGTTGATTAGAATGAATACACAATGAGGTTCATTCAATATAACTAACAGGTTCATTCAATATAACTAAGAGGTTCATCATGTACAACTAACAGGTTCATCAGAAATAGAATAGGGTAGACACTTCAAAAATGGACCAGGTTCATTGGTGGTGTCTTGCAGGTTCATTTGGGACCTCAGCAAACAAACTGGAATATGTACATAGCAATACGATTGGATTGCACACTAGGTTCATCAGTTTGCATACGAGGTTCATCAGTTTCAACAGAGAGGTTCATTCAATATAACTAACAGGTTCATTCAATATAACTAAGAGGTTCATCATGTACAACTAACAGGTTTATCAGAAATAGAATAGGGTAGACACTTCAAAAATGGACCAGGTTCATTGGTGGTGTCTTGCAGGTTCATTTGGGACCTCAGCAAACAAACTGGAATATGTATATAGCAATACGATTGGATTGCACACTAGGTTCATCAGTTTGCATACGAGGTTCATCAGTTTCAACAGAGAGGTTCATTCAATATAACTAAGAGGTTCAACCAATGAACTTAACATTGAAAGATCGAAAACAATAAATTGAAAGTTGGGTGCACTGTAAAATAGAACATGAACAATGCAATGAAGGAGAGAAAATAACTTGTTGGTACGGTACGTAGCATCAAATGATACAACATCGCCGAACAGAGAGAAGTTCTTGCGAGACACGGGATCAGCCCAAAATAAACGTGTCAAACGATCACAAGAATCCATGTCGTATTCAAAGAAGAACGCAGGGCATAGTTCTTTTTTCTTGAACAGACGGTTGATCGTCATCTGAGCATCGGAACCACCTATGTAAGCCAACATATCTCGCCGGTAGTTCTTGAAGTCAACAGTTGATGCACCGACTTGGGAGTAGCTGCCCACGAGTTCCTTGAATATCCTGTGAGACCTCACTGGACCGATGTGGGCTTTCTCACAATCCATCACAAATTTTGTATGACCAAAGTCCAGCTTCCTCATAGACTTCATAAACTGTTTATCCTTACCAACAACCATTTCATGAGTGTGGCGATCTTCAAACGCTGTTACTTTGTAGCCCTGGTTGCCCGCAAAAGTGAGGGTGAGTTTCGCCTTACAACCAACTCTGTTTGAAGGACGTCGACGCATGCGCTTTGAGTTGTTCTGGCCAGTTTTAAAACCCTGTCTGGTGCAATGCAAGTACTTCAGTGCAACCACATCTCCTGCCATGCGTGATCCGCCGAGCCTCACAACAAAGCCACATTCCAGTGCATATGCCTTGTAAAAATCAATCGCTTCCCCCAATGACCCAAACAGCATACCAACAACTGGTTTCAGAGAATCAACACAGATTGGAATGTGGTACACTGATCCACCTTGAGATAATCGCGTAACGGATAAATCCGATGACATCTCGGTGTCCGAATCACTTGGATATGAACTAGGAGAACTCTGATCCAGGGATACACTACCACTAGCACCAGCAGAACCACTACCAGTCACTGCAAACATATATAACATCCAGGTTCATTGTTGGCTACAATGATACTAGCAGGTAGGCACTAATCACCTGTGTAATTGACTAAATTAGGATGAACACTTCAATATATTAACAGGTTCATCGAGTGATCATTGCAGGTTCATTCGTATTGCCTTGTAGGTTCATTAATTTTCTCATGCAGGTTCATTGAGTATATGTAACAGGTTCAACAGACATACAATACTTGAGCACTTGAAAAATCAACCAGGTTCATTGTTGTTGTCTTACAGGTTCATTATTTTGTTCATGCAGGTTCATGAGTTATAACTACTAGGTTCATTGGTTTTGAAACTAACAGGTTCATTGAGAATGAAATAACAGGTTCATTAGACATACAATAGGTTATACAAATTCAAAAATCAACCAGGTTCATTAGTGTTGACTTGCAGGTTCATTACTTTTCAAAGGCAGGTTCATTGGTTTTGAAACTAACAGGATCAATGAGAATAAGCAACAGGTTCATTAGACATACAATAGGTTACACATTCAAAAATAAACCAAGTTTATTAGTGTTGACTTGCAGGTTCATTTCTATAAGGCATAGGTTCAAAACAATCGCCCATTGAAAAGATGAAAAATCTAATCATGAAAAGGTTAATGCGAATATGCCAAACAACATCCACAATAGAAACGCCAGATAACAACCAATTTGAAAACAATCATACTCAGATTACTAGCAATCGAAGAACATAAGTACACACAGCAAGAAATTCTGGAACCCTAAAACATAACGAAGCAAATTGACTTACCATAATCCATAGAAACGTCTATGCCAGTCAATCCAATAGCAATGGTAGATTAAAGGAGACGAAATCGATGAAGAACGTGCACTGCAACGAGCGAGAAGCAACAACTCCTCCAATGGCGATTCCGGCGACAGCGAATACGGAAACAGAAGGCAAGTCGATCGAGATCAGAGACGCGAAGAACGACGGCTACAAGCATACAATGGCGTTAACACATCGAAAGAGACGAAAATCCATGAAAAACATGAACTGAAATCAGCAAAAACTAGGTTTACCTCCAATGGCGATTGGGAGAAACAGAGCGAATCGAGACAGAGGCAAGGAGAGACGGCTACAGTGAATGCGTGGAAAATGACCAAATTACCCCTCCGTGTGTTAAATGAAGGATCACTACCAATCGTCAGATGGTGACACGTGTAAGGCCGGATTGAGTGCGCACGGTTTACTTTAAGTCTGATGCTCATTTGATCCTCTCTCTATAAATTAATCATAAATATTTTTAAAAAATATATATGAGCATTGTAAACGATAAATCTTATATATTCATATGTTCTTAGTATCATGAAATTGTATTTTTTATAATTATATATGGAATAAAGTAACCATAAAATAATTTTAATTTTTTTTGTAAATTATAAATGATAAATCATATGTATTACTAAATTTTTATTATTGAAGAGGTTTCAATTATTATTTAATAGCTAAAATATGGTTTGTTTACAATTTTTTTTATTAGGTAAAAAATGGACTAGAAACCACAGAAGAGCCGATTTCTCAGTCTACAGCATCCTTTCGGATGGAAATTCCAAATTCTAGATTGGCTCGAATATATTTCAAGGAACTTCGATGGACCTTCTTTGCGATGAAGTCGGCCACCACGTTTGTTATTCGGAAGACATAAAAAATCTGTATTGAAGAGAAAAGTTGTAAAACACACAAGATATCAGAAATTAACATTTCAATATCCCATGGACAGTGCCGGATTTGATTCAAAGCATTCACAATGATAAGATTATCGCATTCAAGTTGAATGTCGGTAATGCGTAATTCATAGGCCTTTACCAGAACATTTCTTACTGCAAGTGTTTTTTTAAAGGGGTTGAGATACCATATTTATCCCCAAAGACGAAGATTGGTTACCCGTGTTGTTCCTGAAAATGAAGTCAAAACTAGATTCACCATTATTTTTGGTGGATCCATCTGTATTGATTTTAATAATATATTCCGGTGGTTTTTTCCATTTCTTTATTGGTCGTTTGACATTATTCATTCTATGTGTTTTTAGTCTGTCCTCTGCTAAGTAGTCAAGGTTCCAACTTTTTGTCTTATTTCTGTTCTCAATTTGTTTTTTAATATAAATTAGTACATCCATCACGGAGTCGGCATCATCGTTTGTTCTTCCAAAACTTTGTCGGTTTCTATAAAACCAAATTCCACACCAAAGAAACCATTAATTCTATAAATTGTAATCTATCAGTTTTTTTGTCGAATTTCATCAATGATTTCATTGATTTTTTTTTTGTTTCCTATGTTTAGGGATGTAATAATACCATAAGTATGATAGTTCATTTTCTCTATTTGTTTATGGTGTGGTTACATTGAAATAGGAGATGATTCAAATCCTCCAGTTGAGCATTGTATTAGATACAACCCTGGGGGATTGCTATACCTTTTTCTGCTAATCTAGCTTTTATTAGTAGTCCAATTTTTTTTTTCTAGGCAAAGTTTTTAACTTTGGAATATATGTCCATCTTCTAGATCCATGAAGAATCATATGCAATATATCTCTTGTTTCCTTTTAATTAATTTTATAGCAGAGTTCGTAGAAAACCAATCATTTTTGCTAGTTTTCCAATACATTCTATCATGAATATCATTTAAAGGTATCGAGAGAGATGTTGTTTTTTTGCTAAATCATGAGGTAAATATTGTTCTATTAAATCCTTATTTCAGGTTTTATTTGACAACATAAAGTTAGCTACATCCTTATTCAGGATTGATTGTGTGTTTATGATATCACCTACAGGGGTGCTTAAGACCCAATTATCCGACCAGAATTTGATTGTTCTGCCATCACCAACTTGCCAAATTAGTCCAGACTTGAATTCATCAATGAGTTCAGTCATTTTGGACCATTGCCAAGAGCAAATTCATTTTCTCGTAATGAAATATATGGATTATTTTCAAGTATTTTTCAATAACAACTCTGACCCAGTAGTTATTCGGTTCTGCTAAGATTTTCCATAGTAATTTGAATTGTATGGCTTTATTCATGTCCTTTGATTTTCACAATCCAAGACCTCATTGTTGTGTCGTTTACATATTTTTTTCCAGCCTATAAGAGGTTTATAGGAGATGTCTTTGTTCCAAAAGAATGACCTATTTAACTTGTCAAGTTCATTGTGTGTGTAGGTAACATAAAACTTTGCATAAGATAGTTTGGTCTTGCTGCCAGATTGGTTTTTATTAGTGTTATTCTTCCTGCTTGAGGAAGAGAGTTTGCTTTCTATTTAGACAGTTGTTGTTGGGTACTAATTAATAGATCATCAAAGATGTTCGAGTTGACTCTACCATTAATGATAGGACAACCAAGGTATTTTTCGAGAGATTATTTTTCAAAATTATTTTTCCATTATTTTTTGATTTATTTTCCAATAAATATTTTTTCCCAAAAATATTTTTTTTCACAATTTTTTTGGAAAATATTTTTTTTCCAAGTTTTTTTCAAAATCCCCCTTAAATTTAAGTTTTTTCCCCATTTTTTAATAATTTTTCCTTGAATATTTTTCAAAAACAATTAATACCATGTACTTTAGCACTTTTAATCTTTCATTTAACATACTACTTATGCACTTTAGTAATTTTTATATAGATTTAAGATTAGGTAAAACGGTCTCTTAGGGTAAAACGAAAGTACAATTAATGGCCTTTATATTATAATCAAATCAATGGTCCCGATTGAAATTAAAGGGGTGTAAATTTTTTTACTAAATTGCACACACACCAGATTTTTTATCCCTCATAATTTTAGGGATATCAATCCCTCAAAATCTTCAGCTTCCTATTTGAAAAATGTACCCTTTCATAACCCCTCTCTCCCATTACGCTCGGCAGCAGTGGAGCGGTTTCTTCAAGATCTACGAGAGATGATGCCGCGACGACTCCACGTCTCCACGACGGTCCGGACGGTGCTGCCTGGCACTGCGCCTGCTTGCTTTTGTGCGACTGAGTGCGGCGAGCCAGTGTTGTGGCGTGGAATGCAGATGAAATCATTGAAGTCCAGTTCTTTTTCAGGACCCTATGCCATCTTCTTCGGTTGGTGAAGAGTTTGTTTCCGTGCCAGACTCATCCATGGTTGAACTGGTCATGGATAAAGGTGACCCTGTAAATGAAACATTTGCCCAATTTATATAGAATTAAGATATGGGAATTTGGCAGCCCACTTTTTAGCTCAGTCATGGCCCCCTGAATCCCCTGATGCTTTTGTAATTACTATTTCTTTGGTTTTTACTTCTGATCTCTTCATGTATTAAGTGCAGAAATTGGCCCAATTTAATTAATTTGCTGGTTTTTGCTAAAAAGAGAGAGAGAGAGAGAGAGAGAGAGAGAGAGAGAGAGAGAGAGAGAGAGAGAGAGAGAGAGAGAGAGAGAGAGAGAGAAAGTTTGTGGTTAAGAAAAAGAAGAGGATCAGTGAAGAGAATGGGTTTATATGTGAGGATGTTGATTTTTTTCATCCTCTTTTAATTTATTTCTTGAAATACTTCATTTATTTTATATGTGATATTTAATTTGTTTTTTTTGTGTGATATTCATACACATTTTTCTAATATTCATGTTGTTCATATTCATGTTGGATGTATGTTTCATGCGTTGAGTAGTCGATATTTAAATTTATGATGTGATATTCACTGTAACGTTGTTGATATTCATTATAATAATGTTGATATTCAGGTGGATTCAAATTCTACTTGTTGATAGTGTTGAATGAGTTGTTGATCATTGATATTCACGTTTTTATATGTGATATTCAAATGGTTTGATATGATATTCATACACATTCCTTTGATATTCATGTTGGGTGTAAGTTTCATGCATTGACTAGTTGATGCGTACAAGTATGTTAATATCATAATATTTTGAATGAATATCGACTATCGTTTTTACTATAAATCGGGTTATTCAAAATTGGATATGCGATATTCACCAAAATACGTGAATATCATCACATATGAAATGAATATCGCTATTATAGTATTCAAATTGCTTGTTGATGGTACTGTTTGCAATTGGTATTCAAATTATTTGATGTGATATTCACTATAATGTTGTTCATATTCATGAAGTTTCATGCGTTGAATAGTTGATATTCAAAATTTATGATGTGATATTCAATATAATGTTGTTGATACTCATCTATTACTATATATTAAAGCCGAACCTTTTAAAGCCACCATAACGTTTCTGGACCCACTTCATTCTTAATTTTTTATATTTATAACACTTTAAATAAAAAGTTTTTATCAAATCAAAATTTAACCATATATCTTAATATATATATATTTTTTAAATTTCACTTTAACTAAAAATATATAAAAGTAGATACTTTTCTATTTCACTAACTAAAAATCTTTTATCAAAATCAAAATTTAACCATATATCTTAATATATATATATATATGGATTTTTTTAATGTTTTATGATTCTATAATTTAGCTGACTTAATTTTAACTTATCACCAAATATCTAAAAAAATTATCTTAACAACCTCTAACAAACATATAATAATATAATTAATAATTAATTATGGATTTTTTAATTGTATCAACCCATTTTATTCAACATACAACCCCGATTAAATTAATACAATTTAATCTGTCTTATTTGTAAAACATAGACGGAGACCCCATTAATTGAAAAAGATTTGGTATAATAGGAAAAAAATTGTTTAAAGATAACATCATTAATTGAAAAAAGAAGAAGATATTTGTTAATTACATAATAACCTACGAATTATTTTAGAATTGTTTTAAATTTTTTTTTTCTGAGTTAATAATTTTTAACTATTTATTTAGTTCGTTGATATTCTTTTTTACCCTTTACTATATATATACTAAAGAAAAATTATACTAAATCACACTATTATTTTTACATATATTTAGAGTGATTTTTTTACTATAATATATATATATATATATTCAATCACTTTCTTTCTATTAATATGTATATGTTTAGAAAAAATCTAATATAACTACATGTCAATATATTTTCATTTCATGTATATATTATCTTTTATAATCACGTAGTCATTAATTTATACTCATGTGACATTTATTTGTATACTAAAATTTTCTTTTATAAATATAAGTCTACTCGTGTCATTAAATTGAAATGATCATAAGAGTACATAACATTAGATCCAAACAAATCATGTAGGGAAAATCCAATATTGGTTTAGATAAGCAAATAAAAAGTGATAGTACTATATATTTATGATTTGAATATCTTAATTCATAAGGATAAGATATGAGAATACTAACCTATAAAATTGACTAGCTAATTACGTGAGCCATGGAGAATATATTTGCATTTTACTATACATCCGGTGGAACATTTGATACACTGATTTCATGGGATCACATACGATTCACTTTTATCGTATATTTTGGTGCGTTGGATTTACTTTTATCGTGAATCTTTTAAAGCCATTAGAACATTTCTGGGCCCACCTCATTCTTAATATTTAATATTTATATCACTTTAAATAAAAAAAATTTATCAAATCAAAATTTAACCATATATCTTAATATATATATATATAGATTTTTTTAATTTCACTTTAACTAAAAATCTTTTATCAAAATCAAAATTTATATAAAAATATATAAAAGTAGATACTTTTCTATTTCACTTTAACTAAAAATCTTTTATCAAAATCAAAATTTAACCATATATCTTAATATATATATATTTTAATCTTTTATGCTTCCATAATTTAGCTAACTTAATTTTAACTTATCACCAAATATCTAAATATTTGGCAATGGCAATGGCTAAATACACGCGGAAAAGTATCTAAATGGACGCTATTTTACACGCTTAAGCTAGGCGTGTGGTTTTACACGCTTAGCTTAAGCGTGTAGGGGTATTATTGGTATTTTGAAAAGAGAGAAAACAGATTCAACGAGAATGGCTAAAACACACGCTTATGTTAGGCGTCTGACCATACGCCTAAGATAAGCGTGTAATCCGATCTTCAAATCCCAGACGCTTACGTTAGGCGAGTGTTCAGACGCCTAAGATAAGCGTGTACTTTTAGCCGTTGGAAAATTTTCAGACGCTTAGCTTAGGCGTGTGTTTATAGCCGTTGCAACTGGAAAATTGGCAGACGCTTTTCTCTATTTATAGTCGAAGCTCCATTTCATTTCTCATAAACTGAAATTGTTTACTCCTAAATTGTAAAGATGAGTGGTGAGGATAGTAGTGACGAACAAAACGAGTGGGTTCAAAGTGAAGAAGAAGAGGAGGAGGACGACAAATGGATGCAGTCAAAATTTGTGTTAGACGTGGAAGACGAGGAAGATGAGGAAGCGAAAGGCGATTGGGACCCTAACGGCGAATTTGTGGTTAGTGTTTAAAAAATTGAGTTCTTTCGTTCATCGGTAATTTAATTTGTAATTAGTGTGTTAAATATTGCAATTAATTAGATAGCCAATATTTAGTGTGTTAAATATCATTGGAAATCATATGTAGTGTACGTAGTTATTTAGCACGTAATCGTAGTTATTTAGCACATAATTAGTGTGTTAATTTAATTTGTAATTAGTGTGTTAAATATTGCAATTAATTAGTGTGTTAAATATCATTGGAAATCATATGTAGTGTACGTAGTTATTTAGCACGTAATCGTAGTTATTTAGCACGTAATTAGTGTATTAATTTAATTTGTAATTAGTGTGTTAAATATTGCAATTAATTAGTGTGTTAAATATCATTGGAAATCATATGTAGTGTATGTAGTCATGAATTCGTAGTTATTTAGCACGTAATTAGTGTGTTAAATTTGTGGTTAGTGATGTAGTTATGATGAGTTGTACAAATGTGGAAAGACTATTTAGCATGTATAAAATCTCGCTCTTTTGTTCACCGGTAATTTAATATTGGACCTAATTAAAAAAATTCCTCTTTCGTAGTATATAGGTAGCTAATATGAACGTTGAATTCGTAGTATATGGAAATCATATTTAGTGTATAACATAGTTAACATTTACCGCTACATTTATAGGGAAAAGACTATAAAGAGCATTTTACTACGGATCTAGAGTGGGATAGTAAGGAAGAATTGTACAAATGGGTGAAAGAAAAAGGAAAGGAGCTTGTGATAGCTTTGGTGAAGCGTAACTCAAATCCGTACCAAATTAGTATAGTGTGCGATAGGTTTGGGCCCTGGAAATCGGGAAGGCCGAAGGTAAACAAAGAGAATCCAGAGTTGCCGGTTCCTAAAATCTGAAAGTCGAGATCCAAAAAGTGTGGGTGTAAGTTTGAGATAATGGGTGTTCGCAAGAAGAAAAAGGCATGGACGGTTGGTGAAAAGTGGATGTTGGGTGTGATTGAAGGTCGACACAACCATAAGCTACGAACTAGCTTTGAAGGCCATGCATTCATGGGTCGAATGACCGAGGCGGAGCAGGTGTGCGCTAGGAGGTGGGGAGACGGTCGCAAGACGCCGAATCAAATTGTTTCTGAATTGAGGCAAAACTTCTCGGGAAATGTGACTTCCAGGAAGCAAGTGGCCAACTTCTTGCAAAAGCTGCAGTATGAGGATTTGGGAGACTTAACGGTTACACAGTGGTCCATAAGGTTTATGGTTGAGCAGAAATACATAGTTGAAGTTGCAATATTATTTTTTGCTAATCCGGAGTCGCTGCGGTTGTTGAAGAAGTTCTCGTACGTGATAATCATTGATGCGACATACAAGACAAACAAGTAAGTCATTAATTGTAATAATGTGTAGTTTATTATGACATAAATTGTTATAGTATTTCATTTAAAATGTGTATTGTATTTTGAAATATTTTCCGTAGATATGGAATGCCACTTGTGGAGATTGTTGGTTTCACCAACACTCACAAGACGTTCAACATTGCTTATGCATTCACCCGGGCGGAAAAGATTTACCTTTACACGTGGATAGTGAGGAAAGTTCGAGCATTTTGTTTGGATTTGGGAGTGATGCCTACTGCAATAATGACAGATTGTGAGAAGGCCCTCATAACTGCTATCCGGAGTGTTTTCGGCACCGAAGTTCAACACCTCTTGTGTTGGGTGCATATAAAGCATAACATCGAGGCACGTGCCTCGTCCATCTTGAAGAAGAAGGAAAGTGTGGATGCCTTTGTAAACCAATGTTGGGCACTTTTTTGCTCAACTAGTGAAGAAAGCTATGAAGAGAGGCTTGCTGTATTACAGACATCGTGGAAGAAAGGCCTTGTTGGGTACGTGGAGGACACATGGCTTACGTACAAGACGAGCATAGTAAGGGCGTGGACGGATCATCATCTTCACTTCTTCACGAGGACTTCAAACAGGTATGACGTGCACAATATGTTGTTTTTTGTACTCATAGTTGTTAATGTAGTACTAACGTCATGTGATTTGACAGGGTTGAGGGGATGCACAAGGTTTTGAAAGATATTATTGGCTCTAGCAGAGGGGGATTCAACAAAGTGATCGTGAGGATTCACCATGCCATCATCCTTCAAATAGATCAGATTAGGGGGAGCATGAACCTTTCACTTTCCAAACGACCAACGGATTTCGATGATGCATCAATGCCGGTTGTTGTAAGAGCTACTTTTTCTAGGCTCTTCTACCAAGTGTCTTATAGGTGCTTCGATATGTTGTTGGGATATTACGATATGTTGAAGACGGGGGAGTTCTCAGAAGAATGCAACGACCATTGGGTGAGAGATTGCCTCAGGTTGCCTTCCCTGCACAGTATTGCAAGAGCCATCATTTCAAGAACACCTCTCATTCCGTCAGACGTTCACGAGTTCTGGAGGGACTTGGAATGGGAAGAGACTCCAACCACAACTCTTGGCCCTTCTGCCTATGTTCGAATGGACATTACAGAGATGAGACTTCGTGAAATGCTTGCCAGGTTAGAGGTTGGGTCATTGAAGAAAGGCACGGCATTCCTACTAGGTGAGTTGTACCACGACTTGGAGCATCCAGAAGAGAGTACTTTGTTGGAGCCGACGGGAATCAAGTCAAAAGGAAGGCCAAGTGGTGCAAGGAACAAGGAGAAGGTGGATGAGAAGGCGGAGAAGAGGGATAAGTGCTTGTTTGAGCATAGACGGGATGAGCTCCACGAGAATGAGAAGAAGGCGGCGCCGAAGACAAAGGGAAAGGGGAAGGCAAGTGCGAGCACTGGTAGAGGCCCAGGTCGACCTAAAAACCAAGCAAGTGCATCTACTGCAGTAGTGATGGACTTTGAGGACTTGCAATCCCAACCCATACTAGAAGAGTCACAACCAGAAGATTTACAGTGGCCTCAAGAACCTATTTTTCCACAACCAAAAGATTTGTAGTGGCCTCAAGAACCTATTTTTCCCCTTGTTCATATGGGGGTGAACTTTGGGATTGACAATGTGGATGACTTTTGGATTCCGTACATCAAGAATGTTAGAGATGTACGCCCCGGCGGACATTGTGGATATCGGTCGATGGCCGTATTGTTGGGGAGGCAAGAGCAGGAATATGCCAACATCCGACGCGAGATGGTAGCGGAGTTGCTTAACAATCGAGAGTTGTACGAGCCGATACGTTGTCGTCTTCGACAAGGGTCTTGGGAGGATCTTATCTTGCAAGTGAACCATTGCAAAAAACCTTGCTCAGAAGAATACTGGCTTCACATGCCATTGATGGGTTTGGTGTTTGCCACACTATATCAGGTTGGTCTTGTCTTATTAACGTGGGAAGTTCCGACGTTCTGCTTACCGTTGAGGAATAGGACATCAAGCGTGGGACCTCCAGAAAAGATTCTCGCCATGGCACATGTAGGCAATCATGATCACTTCATACTGGTAAAGGTTTTTTCTAATAAAAATATTTATGAAATTAGGTTACGTTGTTTTCACTACTAAAATAGTTTATGTGTATATGTAGGTGGTGCTGATGGAAGGGTCGCCAATACCGCACACACCTGGTGCGTGGCGCAGAAACGCAGATCGAAATATTCTGTGGTGGATAACAAAGTTTGAGTTGAATTTGAACATGTATCGAGATTACCGCATTGCATATGGTCGGGCACCAGATCCTTTTATGCATGTGGGAGACGGATCCGTTCATGTACTTGATTTATTACACGAGTATGTAATGTAATATTAAGACAACTTTGATGTGTTCATCTTATTAATTTGATGTGTTTTTATTTACGTTCGAAGTAGTACAAACTCGCTCGCTTATTTATCTCTATTGAATGGGCCTATACTGGCGCAAAGTAGTACAAAACATAACAAATCGCATCCCTTGTACTGGCGCAAAGTAGTACAAAACATAACAAATCACAAATGACATCCCTATACTGGCGCAAAGTAGTACAAAACATAACAAATCATAGCTTGGGCTCTGCTTGATTCAGTATCGATCTCCCTCTTTCGCTAATTCCGCTTGCTTCCTACAAAACATGACAAATAGTTACTTCTATCTTTCTAACACCTACGACGTTTATTTGCTATTTTTTGTAAACAATACCTACAAAGACCCTCATTCTGCTTTATAAGTTGTTTTCTTTCCTTCCACGGCTCCATAATGACCTCGTATGCCCTCGCGTCGTATGGTGGATCGAACCACGCAAAGAAATCACATCCCCCTTTATTATCAGGTTTGTGGACATTGTACATCCCCAATTCTGGGCATCCCCAATACCTTCTTCCGTATTGCCACTGTCGATCACAAGTGTGTATGACCGCCTTCAAATTACAGAAGCAAAATTTCTCTCCCGTACTTGAAGTCGAACTCGACGAAGATGCCATAATGTAATGAGTTTTTTGTAGGGTGAAATAGAGAAGGGTGTACAAGGCTTAGGACAACATTGTTGGTATTTGTAGGAGGAAATAGAGTCGTTGGAATTCATGACCGTTACCAGACGCCTAAGCTAAGCGTGTGCTTACACGCTTAGATTAGGCGTGTAGTCACACGCTTAGCTTAGGCGTCTGGTAACGGTCATGAATTCCAACGACTCTATTTCCTCCAACGACTCTATTTCATCCTATAAATACCAACAATTTCATACAAACACTTACACCTTTCTCTTATCCTTGTCTTAGCTAATCTAATTTTGTGTTTTAATTCTCCATTAGTTAGTATGGCCTCTTCTCCCGAAAATGTGACAGTACTAAGCGGAGACTCAAGTGCGAGCCCTGCCTCTTCGCCCGAAAATGTGATAGTACTAGACATAAGTAGCGACACATCGGAAGATGATGCTGGAGCTGAAGATGATGCTGGAGCTGAAGATGATGCTGGAGCTGAAGGGATATCAGCGTTACAAAGAGCCCAAGCTATGCCACGTGATCCTCACCGGAATTTCATTATTACACTAAATCAAACCATGTTGTACCCTGAATTTCGGGTGGTAAGAACCGCGTCCTTCATTATTTAAATTTACGATTCCGATTACTTCATAATATCAATTTTAAATGGACTTACTAATATGCAGAGTATCCCGAGGGTGCATGCTTTGAGATTCTTGAGGTCTTCAACAATAACAGAAGTCAGTCTGGATTGTGGTAACCGATCCCTGCATGTTGGTATCTTTAGGAGTGGGAATCGATACAGATTTGGAAACGGCTGGCGTGATTTTGTACTAGTGAATGAATTGGAAATCGATGATGTATTAGTGTTTGTACTAGTAGCTAGGCTTCCCGAACTTAGATATGATGTAACCGTATTCAAAGCTTAGGAAGAAATGTTTATTTTGTTACGTATGTATTTTTCGAATGACATGTACTACTACGCATTGCATTAGTAAAAAGATTGTGTTTTAATTAATTACAGTAGTAATGGGCCCAAACAAGAACCAATGTAATGTAATGGGCCCAAACTAGGCCCATTACATTACATTGGTAAAAAGATGTTAGTATACTTACATAAGTATACTAACATCTATTATTTATATAAGTATTACATAAGTATACTAACATGTATCTCATTTCTATTACTTTCTCGTATTACATAAGTATACTAACATGTATCTAATATGTACTACTTTCTCGTATTACATAAGTATACTAACATGTAACGAGATTTCTATTACTTTCTCGTATTACATAAGTATACTAACATGTATCTCATTTCTATTACTTTCTCGTATTACATAAGTATACTAACATGTAACGAGATTTCTATTACTTAGGTTTAGGGTTCTTAGGGTTTAGGTTTAGACATATTTGCTAAGCGTGTGCCTTACACGCTTACTCTAAGCGTGTAGTCACACGCCTAAGATAGGCGTCTGATTATACATGCAATCCCATGCATGGGATTACAGATTTACAGGTACGTTCAGTGATATTCCTCCTCTCGATTTATCCAGGTAATAACCACTCACTCTCTATGCTCCCAACTAGGGCTGAGCACGGTTCGGGTAAACCGAAAATTTTAACCGAACCAAAAAAACCGAACCAAACCGAAATAATTCGGTTCGGTTTTCGGTTCATATATTTTGGAGTTTCGGTTTTCGATTTTTTCGGTTCGATTCGGTTTCGGACCGATGCTCACCCCTACTCCCAACCACCATACATTGTCCTTGTATTTTATACTTATTTGTTTTTTCGATTTTAATCGTTTTTTTCAAAGTGAGTGTTTTTTCGATGTTAATCATTTTCGTACATATAGGTAAGCATCAAACCCCATAATAAACATTAACAAACTTAATAAACCAAATAAGATAAATAGATATCATTTACATAAGCTGTACATATAAATCTTGTATAATCCCAAACATAAAAACTAGGATTTTTTTCGCCAAACCACCCCTTATATGGCCGATATTGCGTGGAACCACCCCTTATATCGAATTTTTCAAAAAACCACCCAAATATCTTCCTCCGTTAACCAAAAGCCACCCAGGCACTATTACCGTCAACTTTTCCATTTTAAATATTACGAAATTGCACTTGTGGCCCTCAAGTTTTCGATTCGTGGCAAAATGCCCTCTTCCACTTTTAACAAATTACAAAAGTTGTCCAATTTAATATATTAAATTTATAATATTTATTTTAACCCAAAATTAATTTATATAAAATTTAACATATGATAAAATAAGCTTAGGTTATTTTTCTTATCAATTTAGCCCTACTTGTTTCATGGAAAAAATGCCCTCTTCCACTTTTAACAAATTTCAAAAGTTGTCCAAATTAATATATTAAATTTATAATATTTATTTTAACCCAAAATTAAATTATATAAAATCTGACATATGCTAAAATAATCTTAGGTTATTTTTCTTATCAATTTGGCCCTACTTGATTCGTGAAAAAAATGCCCTCTTCCATAACGAACAAATTTCAAAAGTTGTCCAAATTAATATATTAAATTTATAATATTTATTTTAACCCAAAATTAAATTATATAAAATCTGACATATGCTAAAATAAGCTTAGGTTATTTTTCTTATCAATTTGGCCCTACTTGATTCGTGAAAAAAATGCCCTCTTCCACTTTTTCTTATCAATTTAGCCCTACTTTATTTAACTTTAAATAAATCAATTTCAAGGTTTTTTGATAAAATAATTAGTTATATGATACTAACGATAAATTAGTCGTATATTCTAAATAATTATATCATAATTAAATTGATCCAATAAATTATTTATTAGCCTAAAAATTTCAACTCAAAGTAATATCTAGATGAAAAGTTATAATTTAACGATTCCTAATATAAAATAATACCTAAAATATTTATAATTAATTTTATTTTAATATTCATAAAATTAAATAAATTGACATATTAAATTATATAAAATTTTTAGGCTAATAATCTAAATAAATTTACATATTAAATAATTATAATTAATTTTATTTTGAGTTGAAATTTTTAGGCTAATAAATAATTTATTGGATCAATTTAACTATGATATAATTATTTATAATATACGACTAATTTATCGTTAGTATCATATAACTAATTATTTTATCAAAAAACCTTGAAATTGATTTATTTAAAGTTAAATAAAGTAGGGCTAAATTGATAAGAAAAAGTGGAAGAGGGCATTTTTTTCACGAATCAAGTAGGGCCAAATTGATAAGAAAAATAACCTAAGCTTATTTTAGCATATGTCAGATTTTATATAATTTAATTTTGGGTTAAAATAAATATTATAAATTTAATATATTAATTTAGACAACTTTTGAAATTTGTTAAAAGTGGAAGTGGGCATTTTTTCCATGAAACAAGTAGGGCTAAATTGATAAGAAAAATAACCTAAGCTTATTTTATCATATGTTAAATTTTATATAAATTAATTTTGGGTTAAAATAAATATTATAAATTTAATATATTAAATTGGACAACTTTTGTAATTTGTTAAAAGTGGAAGAGGGCATTTTTGCCACGAATCGAAAACTTGAGGGCCACAAGTGCAATTTCGTAATATTTAAAACGGAAAAGTTGACGATAATAGTGCCTGGGTGGCTTTTGGTTAACGGAGGAAGATATTTGGGTGGTTTTTTGAAAAATTCGATATAAGGGGTGGTTCCACGCAATATCGGCCATATAAGGGGTGGTTTGGCGAAAAAAACCCTAAAAACTACTGTGGCTGCGAGCCACTACCTTCGCCAGGTTCCGTGACAGAATCACGAAACATCTGGGACTGGCGAGGTGGGGGTGGGGCCATGGGAGGAGGCTGCCCAGTCAGCATATGCAGCCATAAGGCCGCGTGTTGCTCGAACGTCCGTGTCGCCGTCTCAGGTGTGCGCAAATAAGTGCGGATATCAGCAACAACCACCTGAATGCACTGTATAGAAAGCAAGTAATATTTGTCAAAATATTGCACAATGTAAAATTAGTGGAGAACCGGTAAAGGCCCGATACCCCTCGATAATAAAAAAAAAGTATGGATAAATCATTCACATAATTCGACAAGAGTTAGCGTACCGCAACTGCATCAACGGCTGGAGGTACGTGGATAGGGCCGACCGGACGATCACGTCTGACTGAACCAGGATCGACCAATGGATGAGAACACTCGTCATACCAATCTAAATAATCGGCCGACATGTCCCACCCATGTGTCGCAACCGATCCCTGGAGGTCAATCAGGGGTCTCGGGTCTACATCCCAAGCCAGTATAAGCTCATCCGCAAAACTCACCTCGTATCCCTTGATTTCCACTTTCCTGACGACCTTGGCCGGCTGAATAGGCGGAACTGGAATAGGCTGCATCATCCCAAACTGCCTAAGGACTCTATCCGGATGGTACGGCTCCTCAACATCTGCAATGCGCAGTATATCGCGAAACCTGGCAGGAGCAACCTCAGGAGCCTGAAAGTCCAAGCCCACCCAGGGGGTCCAGGTAACCTGTAAAGTCAAAAAGGCAAAGTGAATACATACAAATTAAAATAAATTTAAGACTAATATATCAAAAATTACGTGTACTATTCTACCTCCTCGTATCTCATGCGGTCCAACATGCGTCGTATGACAATCAAACGACCGGTGTCTCTACTGTTCGGCACCTCCGCGACACCAAAAACAGCTCCTCTAAAGGCCTGAGGGTTTGTGACATATTGTTCCCGAAAATGTGGGAAATATGCCCAAACCCAACACTGTAAATGAATAACCAAGGACATTAATGACCAAAATATTAAAATGTAACTAATATTTGACTAATCTATCTAATATATTACCCTGATCAGAACCCTGCACGATGCAATGCCCTGTGCTCCACGCCTAGACGCCTCTCCCAAGTTGCGGTAGACATACGCTAGAATCTCAGCTCCCCATGCAGTGTCGCATGTGACGTCGTGGTCAAACAAAAGCGCCAACCACTTCTCCTTTGCGGCGTTAGTCGACTTGTCCACCAGGACAGTCGAGCCGAGAAGCAAG
Source organism: Rheum nobile (assembly GCA_027886185.1). Classification (NCBI taxonomy): domain Eukaryota; kingdom Viridiplantae; phylum Streptophyta; class Magnoliopsida; order Caryophyllales; family Polygonaceae; genus Rheum; species Rheum nobile. The sequence continues at coordinate 751,045 of WOAB01000232.1, read as the reverse complement.
AAGAGGTAGTACCTAGCAATAACGACCTCGTCACGAACCTCACTCCTCATCCAAGCCTCCAGTACCTCAGTCTCTAAATGGCCCAAAGGAATACAACCACCATTGTGCCATATCCTCATCGGCTGCTCATCAACGCCCAGATCAGCACAGATGCGATGTCTCACTGTCTTCTCATCGAGGTCTGAAGTGCAGCTCCTCCCACGTATGGGAACCTGTAAGATCCGGTGAATATCAGCAAGGGTGATGGTCATCTCTCCGAAGGGCATATGAAATGTGTTCGTCTCGGGATGCCATCTCTCCACAAATGCCGAAATCAACGCCGCATCCATGCTGCATGCTATGCCTAGTGTGCGTAGACCGGTAAGCCCGCTCCGCTCCGCCAGTCTAAATCACGTATGTGCCTCAGGGCTAATGTACTGCTCGTGTGTAGAACAATGGGCTGTGCGGAAATGGATCCTCAGATTCTTACGAATCTGAAAAACGGTAATTAAAATTAGTATACAATTTCAAATAAGTAATATTTATACGTTCGACACATAGACTAAAAACCCTAAAACATACCGGGTCCTACTCCGCCTGACGACGTGCTAACCCGCTACGGCGAGGCTCTGCGTGCTCAACAATCTGAGGAACATGAGCATCATCAACAACTGCAGCGTCTCCTCTACGCCTCCGTCTCCTCTGCTGTACATGAGGCGGCATCTGCAAAAGTGCCTTAGGAGCGGGCTGAGGTATAGGACGGTCAAATATAGCCCGAGCAATGTGTGTCTCGAAGCTAGGGAGAAGAATCAGACACCTTGGGCCTCCAGGCATCCAAGAATGGTAAGTATGTACAACAAATGGACCAGGAGGAGGTGGAGAAGAAGGACCGACAGAAAGTGGATAAGAAGGATCGGCAAAAAGTGGAGAAGAATGACCGACAGGAGGTGTAGAAGAAGGACCGGCATGGGATGTAGAAGAAGGACCGGCATGGGATGGAGAAGAAGGACCGGTAGGCATCGATCCAAAAAAAGGCGGGGAATGAGAAAATGGAATGTCGTCCGTACTCAACTCATGCGTCGGTAATACAGGCTCCACAGACTCGACATAGTCATACCCTGCCCCATCACGCGACTCATCCTCATCATCAACCGTCATGGGCTCAGCTGCCAAGTCCTCAGCGTCCTCGAAATAATCATCATCAGCGGTGCCGGTCATAGGCGGATGCGAAGATACCGCACTAGACGACAATATATCAGCCCTCACACCACCGGCGCGGCGACGAATAGACTCTGATATACCAACACGCCGGGTGTGGTCAGCAACAACAGGTGTCGGCTCCGTACGCCCAGTAGGGGTGATGACCGCCATAATAGTCTAATTTCTTAGATACTAATTTAATTATGGACTAATTAATACATTTAGGAACTTAATTTACGCTAATTAGAGATTAATTATTAAAGACTAATTATTTACTAAAATTAATTACTAAATTATTATATTTCAAATTAACTATACGGCCAATAATTCTAATCTATAATCTATGCTAATTAGAGACTAATTATTATATTTCAAATTATATTTAGGAACTTAATTTACGCTAATTAGAGATTAATTATTAGAGACTAATTATTTACTAAATTATTATATTTCAAATTAACTATACGGCCAATAATTATAATCTATAACTCTCTAATTTACGAAAATTAGAGACTAATTATGTACTAAATTATTTACTAAATTATTCTATTTCAAATTAATAACATTATTTACTTTACTAAATATTATTCTATTTCAAATTAACAATATTATTTTCTTTACTACATTAATTACTAAATAATTGAATAAATTATTGGACTAATTATTTACGAAAATAATTACGATCAATTAAAAATTTAAAATAATACCGCTCGTAGACCGACGTCAGTCGATCCAGGCGCCGTCGGAGTGGTATCCGCTACGTCCCTAGCTCGAGCTCCCCTTCCACCACGGGTCCGAGCTCCGTCGGAAACCACCAACCCCTCCTCCTCCTCCTCCTCCTCATCCTCCTCTACCGCCATCCACGCCGAAACTCCATCGGAGCTCGCACCACCGGCGCCGGAACTCCCACCGCCGCCTCCCGTCGCCTCTCCGCCGGAGCCAGCAGCCTCCGCGTCGCCTCTCGTCGTCGCGCCAGTGGGAGCGCCGCCGGTCGCCATTTGCTCTAGATTTTCGGTCGCCGCTCCGCCGCCGCTTTCCGACCTCTCTCCGCCGCCAATGAACTCGCCCAAACCAGCCCAATCACTATCCATGCCTAATTTCAAACAATCGAAGCAAATGGATGACAGATTTCGTCGAAATCGTTTTCGATTTTTTTAGGTTTTGAACGCGGCGACGGGAGAAAGACGGCGGGTTTTACTTAAGCATATGCTTACACGCCTAGCTTAGGCGTCTGGCCAGACGCCTAAGCTAGGCGTGTGGTTTTACTGGGCTAAGGGCTAGTTATTGGGCCGGCCCAATAACTACCCAGTAAAACCACACGCCTAAGCTAGGCGTGTGGTTCATATACATTTTCGAAAATGGCAATAATACCCCTTCTCGCTTAGCTTAGGCGTGTAATACCAGACGCCTACCTTAAGCGTGTGCTTTCGCGTACATTTAGACAAATTATCGCATACATATATCTTGTCCGTAAATAAATTATCTTAACAATCTCTAACAAATATATAATAATATAATTTGTAATACTAGAGATTTTTCTACATATATTTATATCTCAAAATTAACCCTTTTTAAATTTTAATTTTTTTTACCAATCTATAATCCTAAGTTTTTACCCATTTCTAGATTCTTCCTATCTACCTCTTCAAATATAAATACCCCAAATTTATACCCTTTCCTTTTCATCCCTCTCTTCTCTCTCCTCCCTCAAACTCTCAAACCCTTCCCCGATTTTTCTAGAATCTCTCGGCCTTTCTCCTCTTGAGCAGCAGGGGGTCTTGTCCTCCTCCATGAATTGCGCCGAGAGATGTCGTTGGAGCACGCCTCGCCGGAGCTCGTCCTTGCCGGCGCCCTTACAGCCAGCCGTACAAGCAACGCCTCAGCAAACCCAGATGCGCTGCTACCTCCTCCCATGTTCTCTCTCGCGCAGCTGCCGTCGTGCCCAACCATTCCACCCCTTGTCGGAGGTTCAATTGCCGGCGACGAGCCCGCTTCTGCTCGGCGTCGTGCTAGCCACGATCGGATCTCCTACCGCAGCCAAGTTGGCTCGCGTGCAGCTGCGCCACCAGTGGTGTGTCGTCGTCCTTCTCTAGCTCCGGCCGCCTACTATTCTTCCCCTGCCATGGTTGTCGTCGGGAAACTCCATTGAAGCTCCTTTAAGCTTCTCCAACCTCCATCTCCCCCAATTTGTGATGGTTGATTGGATTTGAAGCTTGGAGTTGGGTGATTATAGATTTGGGCTTTTTTGTGCACCTCTGAAATTCTGGGAAGATTCGGTAATTTCTGGAAAGTTGTGGCTGAGTTCTTAAGGTTTGGAATGTCGGGATGTTTTGGTAATTACTATAAGTCCGGGCTGAACGTTTGATTGCGGAGAATGGTGTGCTTAGCCTTGAGCTTCATTAAGGCAAGTTATTTGTGAGCGTTTTTCGTGTTGTAGTTAAAAGTTAGGATAAACGGATTTGCATATCATCAAACACTTAATTATGCATAAGTTTAATCATATAAATTGTTGCTTGTTATGCCTTGTTGTTATGGTGGTTTACTTGGTGACGTTGTTTACTTGTTATTGTTGCCTTATGTGTTGTGTGTGTTAAGATGTTACATTATGTCTCATGGTTGTCATTGACGTGTATTATGCATTTCATGGATTTATCTACATATTGGAAGATGTCTTGTTATTTGGCGATCTTTATGAGTTGACTACTCTTGTGATGGCTTATACGGTTGGAAGATGATTATTGTGTGCGTTCATGGCTTTAAATGCATTGACTTTGAGGTGTGTTGATATGTTTATTTTGGATTTCGGAAGTTGAGTTATAAAAAGTGATATATGGGGTAAGGATGGTTCCGATCCCTATTCGATTTGGTAATGTTTTCGGTTACAGACGTGGCGCCCTCGATTGCTCATTTGAGGAGTGGTCGTAGGGGCCGTCCTTACCAACTGGGTTGGCCGTTCACCTAGCTAGCGATTCGTTCCCGACCCTTGGTAAGGCATTGGTACCCAAGATACGGGTTCAGCCCAAGATACGGGTTAGAGGGTATACCTTCGGGTCCAAGACAGACTTGGGCTTGTTTTCTTGGGCTTGTTTTCGAAACCGTTTTCGTATTTTCTGTTTCATTGGTTTTCTCTTGTAATGCTTGCTTGTATGATGCTTGTGAGTGTTGCTTGTGAATGATTGCTTTCCTGTTTTGAAATCTATGACTCTACTGTAATATGATTGGTGAATCTGTGAACTGTAAGTAAGGGTTGCATGAGGATTATATTCTACTGTAATTTGATATGGATAGGTGCATTGAATGTATTATATGTCCTCAAATATTAACTAACGTTAATTATATGTTATGACTTGTCCATCTGTAACCTTCTTGTATATCTGCAAGTAGTAGAGTTAGTGTCTTTTGACTTGCTACGGTTTAAATATAATCCTGTTTGCATGTCTGTGACTCTTTGACTTTTTCTATTACACGTATTATTGCTTATATAATTTGTTAGTGACTAACCCCCATGTTTGGGGGGCTGGCTATGTCTTGTACATGGCCAGGTACCCTTTCGTTCAGGATCAGTGTGGACGTCAAGCAAGGTGGACACGATACTAGGGTTGACTATGTGGGTGATCTGGGGTTAACTCCATTCAGATATTTTAGAATGATTTGATTATACAATTTCCGTTGCGATAAGAGTTATCTTTGTTAAGCTGTTTTATATTCGCGATTTGAGTTATCAATTTTTATTGTTTTAACCACTGTAGAGTATTAATCTTTCAAGGTTGTATTTATTTGACTAAAGATTGGTTTGCAAAGGATTTACCGATGGTGTTTTATGCAGGACCTCGCATTTATGTTTTACATATCTGATTTACCCTTTATTGGATACTGTTTTGATATTTCATTCCCAAACGCCTCGTGGATCCCTTCGGGATTCACGGCACTGTAACACCTCAATTTAGGGCTGTTACATAATTAATAATTAATTATGGATTTTTTTAATTGTATCAACCCATTTTATTCAACATACAACCCCGATTAAATTGATACAATTTAATCTATCTTATTTGTAAAACATAGACGAATAACCCATTAAGGGAAAAAGATTTGGTAGAATAGGAAAAAAATTATTTAAAGATAACATCATTAATTGAAAAAAGAAGAAGATATTCGTTAATTACATAACATACGAATTGTTTTCAACTTTTTTTCCGGAGTTAAAAATTTCTAACTATTTATTTAGTTCGTTGAGATTTTTTTTTCTCATTTACTATATATATATATTAAAGAAAAATTATACTAAATCACACTATTATTTTTACTTATATTTAGAGTGCATTTTTTTTTCTATAATATTTATATATATAAATTCAATAACTTTTTTCTATTAATATGTATATGTTTAGAAAAAAAAACTAATATAACTACATGTCACTTTAAATATTTAATATTGATATCACTTTGAATAAAAAGTTTTTATCAAATTAATATTTTACCATACATCTTAATATATATATATATAGATATTTTAAATTTCACTTTAACAAAAAATCTTTTATCAAAATCAAAATTTATATAAAAATATATAAAAGTAGATACTTTTCTATTTCATTTTAACTAAAAATCTTTTATCAAAATCAAAATTTAACCATATATCTTAATATATATATATATATTTTAATATTTTATGCTTTCATAATTTAGCTGACTTAATTTTAACTTATCACCAAATATCTAAATAAATTATCTTAACAACCTCTAACAAATATATAATAATATAATTAATAATTAATTATGGATTTTTTTAATTGTATCAATCCATTTTATTCAACATACAACCCCGATTAAATTGATACAATTTAATCTATCTTATTTGTAAAATATAGACGAATACCCCATTAAGTGAAAAAGATTTGGTAGAATAGGAAAAAAAATATTTAAAGATTATATCATTAATTGAAAAAAGAAGAAAATATTCGTTAATTACATAACATACGAATTGTTTTAAACTTTTTTCCTGAGTTAATAATTTCTAACTATTTATTTAGTTCGTTGAGATTCTTTTTTCTCCTTTACTATATATATATATATATATATATACTACAGAAAAATTATACTAAATCACACTATTATTTTTACTTATATTTAGAGTGCATTTTTTTCCTATAATATTTATATATATAAATTCAATAACTTTTTTTTTCTATTAATATGTATATGCTTAGAAAAAAAACTAATATAACTATATGTCAATATATTCTCATTTCATATATATCTTATCTTTTATAATCACATTTGTATACTAAAATTTTCTTTCATAAATATAAGTCTGCTCGTGCATGGCACGAGGGTTTAAACTAGTTATAATAATGTTGATATTCAGGTTGATCGTGCGACTGTGCGACTCAAAATCGACGCGACAATGTCATTGTTAAACCTTACCGCCATGAATCAAAGTTTCAAAGATATTGGGTGGTGATTTTCGTGTAGTTAGGTGATGATATTCATGTACTTGGGTGACTATATTAATGTAATTGGGTGGTGGGCGATATTCACAAAATGGGTAGTGATATTCACAATTGAGTGGTGATATTCGTATAAGTGAATTTGATATTCATGTGATTAATTGAGATATTCATGTAACTTAGTGTGATATTCATATTATCAAGTGGTGAAATTCATGATTCAAGTAATGATATTCACATTTTTAAGATATTAAATGTTCATTTATTAAATAGAAATCGATATTCAAACAAACATGAACGATATTCATTAACAAATGATCGATATTCGTGAACACATTAACGATATTCACGAACGTTGAAAAGTCATTAAACGAACAGAACGAATTTAAAATAATCTTCCCATTTAAATTTTAAATATTTGAAGAATCTCATTCTCTCTCCAATTATAAAACAACTTCATATTTTGTGGTATATTAATTTTGGTAATTCAATAAAGAAGACAGGTTATTCAAATTCGGTACTATGCACCCTCATGTGGCCTATTTTGCTCCATCAAATCCAGTCATCCAATCTCTTCAATCCAACACTCCTTATTTGTACTTCCGTTTTACCACAATTCCCGTTTTACCGGAGCGCGCCCCTTTATATACTTGATTTTAAATTACTAAACATCACTTTAATTAATATACTTACACATGTATGTACTTAACTTGGAATATTGATCATCCACTTTAACATAATTACATATGCATTTTTAACATATTAAGGATGTACTTTAACATGAGAAAAATGAGCTTTAACATACTACCATATGTACTTTTAATATAATAAAATACACTAGTTGCATTTTTAATATACATATTAAACATGTACATTACATATTACACATTGCACTTTATCATATTAACGATTTATTCTATGTGAGTATTAAAAATGTGGTTATATACACTTTGAATTTATTATAGATGTACTTTTGGTGTTTATTTATGAACTTAAGATATAATAATAAAATATTTAAAAAAAAAATACCAAAAAAATAATTTTTTAATTAATACTTTTTGAGGAAAATATTTTTGAAAAAAATAATTTATTGAAAGGAAGTAATTTTAGAAAAGAATATTAAATTTTGATGAAAAAATATTATAAAAATAATGATATTTATAACTTCAATATTATAGATCCTCTTAGATTTTATTACCCTAATTAATTTTCACTTTGATTATTATGTACTTGGGAGTATATATATATAGAAGATATAGATACGACATTAGAAGCGTACAAGGAATTGCTACTTCTCTTGCTTAAATAAGAGTTCTTTGAACCCTAACCTTCGCCCTTTCCGCTACCCAGGAACATGTCGAAGATTCAACGCCACTCTGGCATTGGTCAGGCCGCCACCATCGCATCGGCGAGCTTCGCTCTCAGTGCTTCCCATCTCATCAATGTTGCAGGTTAGTTTTCCTTCTTCTTCCTCTTATTTTTGTGAATTCCTGGAGATCGAGATTGATTCTCCGCTTCTTCCTCTTATTTTTGTGTATTCCTTGAGATCGAGATTGATTCTCCGCATATACATACATGATACTTGCTCCTGCTTGCTAATCGATGTCTAGTGTGTTCCGTTTTACGTATTTAGTCGGTAGGGGTGCAGTGCTATCAATTGTTTTTTCTTTTTGTTAATATATGGCTTTCCTTTTCGTTTTTCCACTCCCATCAAAATAGCTTCTCCCCTGATCTCTAGCTCTTACGGGTGTAATGGTCTTATAAGTGTGTTTCTTTTGCTAATTTATATCTTCCCTCAAGAGTGATTATTCTCATATCCTGCTGCAGATTTGAATTCATTGGCAAAGCACAAGTTAAACTATACTTAGGGCCTGATTTTGGTGAAGAAACTATTTATGGTGTGAATCGCTCAGAAGAAGTCAAAGAGGATGAGTTTATGTTTTTCAGCTTTTCATTGAATGTAGTTTGATAATTCTGCCGCCTTACTGACGTTTTTTCCCCTTGTTTATTTTGGTGCAGTGCCGCAGTTTATTTGTTCATCGAGGGACGATTATCAAAACCCTACCTTTCTTCCAGAAGACTTGATTGTGGCTGAAATTCTATTCAGACTACCCGCTAAAACCCTCATCAGAATCAAGTGCTGTATCAATCCATCATCTCCCACCCAAAGTTTGCCCGAGACTATCTGCAACAGGCCTATAATACGTCACCTGAATCGTTGGGCCTCTTGGGACCGACGTTGCTGTTTATAATGGAGAGAATTCTCTGATGTATATTCAGAATATGTTGAAAGAGTTGAGTTACAATAGTGCTATATATTACAGCAGAAAGATAAATGTAATCCCTAAGTACAAGGCAATGAAGGCATTACTCTAAGTAATACCACAATATCAGAACTAAATATTGACCTCTTCTAAATGTTGTTGCAGTAGCAGAAATTGAGGAACAGATTTGGTGACCGTTATTACCCCCGGCAAGCTCAAGAGCGGGAAGAACCTGCAGCTTGTTATGAAGCAGAGCAATGCGATCTTTATGAAGCGGTTTGGTGAAAATGTCAGCCAACTGATCGGTAGAGGAAACATGACAGATCCTAAGATCCCCTGACTCCACCTGTTCACGGATGAAATGAAAATCAAGGGCCACATGCTTAGATCTTGTGCTGATCACTGGATTTTTGCTCATAAAAATTGCTCCAACATTGTCACATAGCAGCAGCGGAGAGCCAGTAATGGGAGCATGGAGATCAGTCACTAACTGCTTAAGCCACAACAGTTCAGCAACAGTGTAGGCTAAAGACTGATATTCTGCCTCAATGCTTGATCAAGCGACAACCCGTTGCTTGCGAGAGGTCCAACTAATGAGGTTTGAACCATGATAAATAGCAAAGCCATATTGCGAGCGACTGTCATCACAATCCGAGACCCATCCTGCATCAGAAAAAGCCAGCAGAGAATGCGATATAGTCGGTTTGAACTGCAGACAGTGATCCAACGTCCCATTTAAGTACCGTAAAATCCTTTTGACAGCTTGCCAATGAAGGATAGTGGGTGAATGCATATATTGGCAAACCCGATTTACAACATAAGAAATGTCCGGACGTGTAATCGTTGCGTATTGTAGAGAACCCACCACTTGTCGATAGAGCTTAGGATCATGAAATGGCTCACCATCATGCTTGAGCCGAGACTGAGGATCAGCAGGGGTTGATATTGGTGTTGAGGAGGACATATTGCTGCGTTGTAGGACCTCCTGAATATACCCACGCTGACACAGAGAGAGGCCTGAAGTGGTTCTCTGGATCTGCAGACCCAAAAAATAATGCAAAGCTCCAAGGTCCTTGAGGGCAAATACATGATTCAGTTGAGTGATAAAATGTTGAATGTGTGCCTCATGTGTCCCTGTAATGATCAAGTCATCGACATATACCAAGATATATATAATAGATGCTGAGGTAAAATGAACAAACAGGGACGTGTCGGACTGGCAAGCATGGAATCATTGAGCGACAAGATATGATTTGAGCTTGTTAAACAAAGCCCGAGGAGCATGTTTGAGTCCGTAGATAGCCTTATGCAGGCGACACACATGGGTGGGGCGAGTTGGATCTTCAAAACCGCGCGGCTGTGTCATATAAACCTCTTCCGACAAATCACTGTTAAGGAAGGCGTTGTTGATGTCGAGTTGTCGGATGCACCACCCTTTGGAGAGAGCAATAGATAGAACCAGTCGGATGGTCGTAGGCTTGATGACGGGGCTGAAAGTCTCGAAAAAATCAATACTCTCCTCTTGACTGAAGCCTTGTGCCACCAATCGAGCTTTGTAACGCTCGATTGACCCATCGGAGTTCCGCTTTACCCTGAAAATCCACTTACAGCCAACAAGGTTCACATTAGTGGGACAAGAAACAAGTGACCAAGTACCATTCCTCATGAGGGCATCATGTTCTGCTTTCATCGCAGCTTGCCAACATTGATGCTTAAGGGCTTGGGAAAAAGTGTGAGGCTCAGGTGTGGGATCAGGGGAGAGAGCAGTAGTGAAGGTTTTTGGTTTGAGGGAGTTTGTACTTGCTCGTGTAATCATGGAATGCTAATTATTATCAACTGGTCTATAGTGGGATGGTGCCAATGGAGTACGTTTGGCTTGGGAGCTGGCCGTAGGGCATTGATAATGTGGGCTAAGGGGCTGCGAGGAAGTGGTAGGAGGTGGGAAAGGTGTCTCCGGCATGGGAATGGAAGGTGATGGCAGCTCCGATGGGCACTGACTTGGCGTGGCAACAGCTTGCTCAAGAAGGCTAGGAGAAATTGGTGGTGAGTGACCTACAAGAGATGGAGCAGGAGGCGTAGGCAGAGGAGTAGAATAAGGGAATATGCCTTCATTAAAAACCACGTGACGGGAAATATATATCCTAGAAGTTGGTTTGTGAAAACAAAGATAGCCTTTATGTGATGCACTGTACCCTATAAATACACGGGGAAGAGACCTAAAGTCAATATTGTGATGATTATATGGCCTAAGAAATGGGTAACAAAGACAACCAAAAGTTTTTAAAAAACCATAATCCGGAATTTTGTTGTAGAGTTTTTGGTAAGGGGATTGAAACTCAAGTAATGGAGTGATTGTTCGATTATGGAGGTATGTGGCTGTTTTGAAGGCGTGTTCCCAAGATTCTTGTGGAAGAGATGATTGGGATAATAGTGTTAGCCCTTTTTCAACGATGATTCGGTTTCGTCTTTCGACCGTACCATTTTGTTCTTGTGTGTATGGGCAAGAGATACGGTGTATGATACCATTGTTTTGAAGAATTGTGGAGACATTACGAAATTCCCCTCCCCAATCAGATTGAAGGCTCTTGATATCGCATTCAAATTATGTTTTGATCATCGTACGAAATTGCACAAACGTGGAAAATACTTGAGATTTTTGAGACAAAAAATATATCCACACAAACTTAGTGCAATAATCAATAAACAACACAAAATAGCGATGCCCATTCATAGAAAATTGAGGAGAAGGACCCCAAACATCCGAATACACCAATTCAAACGGTTTAGTAGAAGCAATATGAGAAGTAGCAAGAGAAAAACGATGACTTTTTCCAAGTTGACAAGAATCGCAAACATTTGGAAATTTATTTGAAGAAGTAGGAAGTTGAAAGGAAGAAACTAGGCGCCTCAAGAGAGGTTCATGTGGATGAGCAAGCCGTTGATGCCAACCATGCAAAGTTATGCGTACGCCGGTGAGAGCCAAGGTGGAGGCCGGTTTATTTGTGGTGGAAGGTAGGCGGTAAAGCCCGTGATTAACGTCCCCTTGGAGGATTATTTGACCCTGAAAATTCTTGACACAATAGTGAGTGGACTGATTCGACTTGCCAGTGTAGCGATTGACATTGAGCGCCGATGTGCCAGAAGGAGGAGGAGTGACAGACTGATTGGGAATTGAGGACTGCCTGAGGTGTTCCTATTCAAGTCGAGCCTCTTCCTGAAGAAGCATGCCAATTAAATCATCAACATTGGCAGGCTCATCTTTGATCATAAAAGCTGCAGTGAATGCGCCATAGGAGGAATCGAGACCGGTGAGAATATGACCAATAAGATCCTCATCAGAGATAGGGTAGAGGTTCTCCGCCAAGGAATATGCGATCGAGCGTTTACGCTCGACATACTCCATCATGGACATAGCGCCTTTGGACAAAGTCTGAAGTTGGACCTTCATGGCCATCCGCCGAGTCTGAGCCTGAAACCTCTTCTCGATGGCTGCCCAAGCCATTTGAGACGATTTAGCACGAGCAACATGAGCCAGAGATCGCTCAGTTAAAGTGGATTGGATCCATAATAAGACGAAGCGATCGCGCCTCTTCCATAATGTAAAATCAGGATTGGGTTCGTGAGTAACAACGCCATCATCGGCTGTTACCGAACGGGTTTCCGAAGGTGGTGTCGGAGCCAGAATAAAGGACTCGAGATCAAACGTCTCGAGAGCTGAAATTATAGTAGTTCTCCAGAGAGAGTAATTATCTCTATCTAGTTTTATTCTGATAGAGGGTATTTGAAAATTGAGTGTGGAAGCATTGTTGTTTGCAAGGGTCAAGATATTCTGATTGTTGGAAGCCATGGATCGGCAGGTGGAAGCAGAGAAGGAAAAAAATAAAATTGGCTCTGGATACCTAAGTACAAGGCATTACTTTAACTAATCCCACAATATCATAACTAAATATTGACCTCTTCTAAATGTTGTTGCAGTAGCAGAAATTGTGGAACAGGTTTGGTGACCGTTATTACTGTTACAGGTCACAAACTTCTCTAGCTTCCGTGATGTCATCTCCAAGAACGTCAAGGATTTGAGCAGAAGCATGGATTCGATCTGTTATGACCACCAAGATCAATTGTCAATCTCTCTAAGCTTCGTCTCCCTACCGTATGATGATAGTCATAAAATCCTGGGTTCCAGCAATGGGCTCATACTCTCTTCTTCTTCTTGCCCTTGTATAAAAAGTGAACGGAGTAAGACCCTCCACGTCTCCAACCCCCTCACTAAGAAAAGTGTAAAGCTTCCGCAGAATTCTAAGTATGGTGTGTTCGGTTATTATATAGCCACAAGACATGATTACATTGCAACCTTCTTGACATACAAAGTTGTGGTTATTAGTGGTTTACGTGATCCAAAATATCCACTTTTCATATGATTGATCGATCCTAGGTTATCTCGATTCCTTTCATTTGATTATTCTTATCTCTATTCTTAAATAGTTACCTGTCCAACTAGTCCTAGCAACCCTTACTATTGAACGCACGAGAAACTATCAAGATTTAGAACAATAGCAGCATATAGCATATGATCAAACCAGGATACATACAACATTGATGGTTCACAACATTTAGCACATAATCAATTCTCATTCATAATAATCTAGTCCTAGAATATCATGTTAGCTACTTCAGTGAAGAAATCTCAACTCGAAATATCCAAACTCTAGCAATAGCTAATTAATAATATCAACTAGGTGATCAAGCTAGTCAAATCAATATGAATATGCTCAAGAGAAAAGATATAATCCAAAAGAATTAGAAAATAGAGAATTAACCTCATAATCAAATCATACGAAAAGCTTCAATTGTCGGACTAAGCAAAAGGGTGCTTAGCTCCTCATAGTTCTTGGAAATAAAATTCTTCAAAGGGAAAAACTGAATGGAAAACGTACTGAATGTGATGTGATGCTGAACAATGAATAGGAAAGTAAGTTAAATAACCGAACCCTAAAACGAAAGGGAAAAGATAACGAAAACGATCTAAAATAAAATAAAATATAAAGTTCAGAATAAAATAAAATAAAAAAATCGAAAAGGTAAAAAGGTAAAAAGAACAAAACTTTGGAAATCCTCCGTCGCTCGCCTTCTGTATGCTTTTGCGGCCGCGACACCAAATCCGTGGTCGCAGAAATTAGATTTGAGCACTCAAGTTCTTCAGCTCCAAAACTTTCCGCGGGCGTGAATGACTTCACCGCAGTCGCGTAAGTGGCATTCCTTCGCTCCGCGTCTCGCCTTCGTCCGCGGTCACTTTGTGTCTTCGCCCTCGGTCGCGGTTGGTCGCAACAACCCTTCTTCTCTTCGTTTGTGTGGATTCTTCATTTACTCTTCTTGGTATCCTTAGGTGGTCTTCTCCTCGTCTTCTTAATATCATCATTTTAAGATTCTCCAAACCACCATATCCACATTTCTTCTACCCAACTACATACTCCACAATTGTGCTCTAAATTCCTACAAATGGCACCCTAAACACCGGTAATAACTCCTAGATAAGCATTATAAAATAGTGTTGATCACATACCTATGAGCGAAGACTAAATTAGGGAAGAGGATACGAGAAAAGAAAGGAGAAGGAGGAGACAAAGAGGATGCACATTGGTTGGCACCAAGGTCACCCGATGAGTCAAGATGAGATGTGATAGAGGTCAGGGCGGTGGTCGAATTGAGGAGAATGAGATATCGGCGGACGAGTCAAGGAGAAATAGCTAGGCCAAGTCAGATTATTAGGGTTCCTTCTCTAAATTATCAGGCTTCATCAAGTAATCGTGCTAAAATTGCATAGTAATCAAAATTACTTCCAAAAAACAAGAACTTAGGTACCTTGTGGACCAATTCATCGTGGTACTTTATCGAACCGTGGTAAAAATGAGCTCCAAAATACTACAGTTAGTGAGCAACTCTGATAAAGTTATCTAGTAAATAAAATTAATTACAAAAAATCATGAAACCGCAATATCTTGTAAACCAATTCACCATGGTTCTTGATGGCTCTCTAATCTCCACCTTGATGGCAAAGGACGAAGAAAACAAGCTCAGTATCCGTGTCACCTGTAACACCCCCAAATTTCAACCCCTTTGGAAAGGTATTACCGTCAGTGGGCAGTGACCTTGGTTTCCACACCGAAGCCACTCCAGGCTTTACCGGATTCAACACAATTTATAAATAATGATTAAGATATAAACATCAGAACCGTTATGCAAAACAAATGTTCGGGGATTACATCCCAATCCCTTAGGACAAAACAGAGTATATAGCGGAAGTCCTTTCAAAATGTAAGTACATGGGTCTTGATCTTAAAGATCACCCGCCAAAGATCATAGCCTGATAATTCATTTAAAACCACAAACACCGTTTATTTCTATAGTCGTTCTAACCTTCCTTCCTCAGATGCTTATCTGATGTGTCGAAACGGGCGGCCGACACCAGCCATGCCGTTGCAAATAAATAAAATACCAAGAGTTAGTCTATCTGAATAGACTAGCAAGGACACAATTAAATAATTAAGGAAAGATCCTGGAGACCAAAGCTCACAGCAATCTACCAAAACGAAGACTCTAAAAGAATTGAGCCTTAAAGGAGATATAACAATGTTGGGAAACATAAACATCTTATAAACGTTCAAAAACGACAAGATGTTTCGGTTCACGACCAACCTCACCGCATAATGCGAATCACCGCATAATACGAGTCCAGATTGGAAAGAGAACGTACTCTGATCAAGTCAAGACGAGCTTTCCTAGCTGCACTATCCTTAGCTGCACTACTCGCCTGAGATTTATTAATCATGTGCACTCGGGCACTTATCTTAGTTAAATTCCAAAACGCTCATCACATTATAAACTTTTAATTATGCATGCCGACAGCGGGACTTATATCAGATAGGGACGTATCCCAGGTTTGTAGCACTAGCTTTGTGCCACCACCTCCGTACCGCTAAGTACGGAGGCACGGTCATGACCCATCAAATGGCCTATGGGCCTTACCCCAAGCACCATTTTCTCATTATAAAGAAATGACTGGACCTCAACTCGTCCATCGCTCCTACGAATACTCGTGCTAACTAAATAGTCTAAGCACAGTAATAATCATTTCCAAGCCCTCAGGCAAAATATATATTCATAATAGCGTTGTTCTAGAAAATATACAACCTATTATAATATCATATTCTTTTATATCATTTAATAAAACTTTTCCCAACAATTTAATAAATCATCCCAAATCAAGGGAAATATGGAAGGATAAGCAAGGGCGAATCACCACTTGCCTTAGATCAGAAGAAAGTTTTGAACGAAGCTTGAGTACAACGGGACTGGAGGTCTAAAACTGGTACGGATCTTGGATCTTAAATCCTTCTGGAACGATCCATAACAAGACCCTAAGTTAGATTCGACCATAGCTAGCATGGATCTAACGAATAACGATAGGAATCGAAAGAAACAACACCTCCATCGGAACCATGCCGTTCGAGCCAATAAACGGCCCAAAACATCCTAGGCCGCGGGCGCGGTTTTCTGGCCGCAGTCGCGACCTTCGGGGCTACGAAGGCCTCGAACAGCGAAGTGGCCGCGGGCGCGGTCACGAACAGAAACGAAAATCAGAAACGGAGAACTCACCGGAGACGAGGCCTTTGGCTTCCTTCGAACAACCTTTGATCTTTAGACCACCTTGGGCTATCAAAGCTTTGTCTTTGGAACCAAACAACTTTCGAACGAACTCCGGCGATGCTCACAACTTTCCGGCGAGGATTTTGGGTTTTTCCGGCGAGAATGAAAGAGAGAGTTTGAGAGCTCCGAAATCGCTCAAATCCTCTGCATCTCTTCTCCTTATAAATCCCAAGCATCCAGGTGAATCACCCCAGGTCAGATGGAGCGTCTTCAAGACGAAACAGCGCAAGTTCCCACGCCTCCGGCGAGCAGAGCCACTTGCCCGTTGAACAAGACAAAGGCCGCGGGCGCGGTCCCCAAATTTGGCCTTGGCCGCGGTCGCGGTTATCTGGCCGCGGTCGCGGCTTTTCACCGCTTGTCAGATTGACAAGACAGGTACTTTCCGTCATTTGCCGCGGTCGCGGTTATCTGGCCGCGGTCGCGGTTCTAGCCAATTTTGAACCGTTTGCCCGGGAAAAGACAAATCGGTAAGGGGTTTAGATTCCCGGGTTAAATATATTTGTACGCGAACGATCCTTTAGCCCCTAAATACCTTAACTGTATTTTATATTGCTCAGAAAAATATTACAGAGGCCAAACATTACATAGAATGTTCATACATCCCTGAAATTAATCTGACTTGCAACATGGGCTTAAGAAAATTTTAAAATTATCCGTACAAAAATACGGGATATTACATCATCGGACCCGTGACCAGAGCACGAGCACATGCCATTGCCCAAGCAACCCAGTCGCTGGTCACCAGGTCCATCGCAAACATCAACACCGCCCCCGAGCCCATCGACATGACCGCAGTCATATTTTGGGGTTTTGAGGTATGCTTGTTGAGGTGGTCGCGTCACGCGTCGCATGTGTCACCTGCATTGCATGACACTCGTTGTCGCACGCACTACGAGATGTTGTCACCACATGTCGCATGACACTCCTTGTATCGTGCGCGTTGTCACGTCTCCTGCAGTGCGCTCCCAAGCGCGCAAGTTTTTCATAATTCCTTTTGAGGTTGTTTTGGATATTTTGAGACATTTTTAGTAGGTTGGCTATTTTTAGTGTTTTTGGCTTAACAGGGTCCGCGCCATGTGTTATGGGCCGCACATCCAAGCCCATGTTTTGGCTTAGGTATTTTTCTATCTTTAGTGTTAGTTTTAGCCTTTAAATACTTGTTATTTCTCTTTGTTAAGACTCACGTGTAATTGCTGAAGTTTATGAAAATTGATGTTATCTCCTTGCTTGAGCTTTAGGCGTCATCTATCTTGTTGAGGTTCTTATCTATCTCTCAAACTCATCTCTTCGAGTCCAAAGCTCATCACTTTGAGCGTCATCAAGATCCTCTCTTGGATCTCTTGCAAGGCCATCACTTTGGCCGCTCTATCCTACGATCTCCTTCGGGATTTCGCACAATTTAACAAGGGTGTGCACCCTTCGCTTTCACGACATCACTGGAAGAAAAGCCGTCTCTTTGGCTCGGGAAAACCTATAAAGATGTTGGGAAGACGCAAGCTTGGCGCTTGACTTGACTATATTGTGTTCTAGGGCACTTGCGAACATGACAACAAGGATTTTCGCATCAGTTGGTATCAAAGCCATTGTCAAGCTAAGTCTTCTTGTTTTTCTTGTGAATCTTGAAAATTTTCTGCGTAGATTTTTTTTTCTTTACCACTTTTTTGCCCACCGTCGTCGCTTCCGCCGCTACCGCCACCCGTGCTACCGCCTCCGCCACCCACTATGCGCAGTCACACGTGATTACCGCCACCACAACCGAGCCTTACTTACGGCCTTCTCTAACCCTTTTTTGGCTTCCAAGAACCATATCTTTGACTTTTCAAAGTTTGTTAGCCAAATCTTACCTATTTCCTAATATCTTATCCTTTCCTTTTTAAAAATATCTTTTATTTGTAAGTAGATAACTTTCCTAACCACTTTTGAAATCTTTTTCTCTCTCTTATTTTATTTGGATAGAATTTGCAGGCTAGTTAGTTATTTCCTTGTTTTTTGTTGGACGGATTTCCTCTTCTTTCTCTTATTTCACAAGGAAACCAAATCTTGTGAGATTTTGAAAAAAAAAGAGAAAGGTCTTGCGTCAGATTAACAAAAACAAAAATTCTTTCATAAATTCCCCAAAATTTTCTAATGAAGAACAAATGAAAAACGAAAACTTCAGGTGAACTAGGTCGTGCCTATTCATTATGGCGCATGATCCACTCTTCCATCTCTCCGCTTCCTCTAAAAATAAGTTTTCACTTTTCAACAACAATCAATCAAGGTGTTAACTTTCTTACTTGTGACTTCTTGCTAAATAATTTAATTTGTTTGGATCATGACGCTTACTCGAATTGGTTATTGCTAAACCTTTGCTTCAACCATCATGACTCTTGCTAGAAAGTTGGGGAGATCACAAATATTTTTTATTTAAAAATTTTGAATTTGTTTTTTTTATATGAAATAATAAGATAAAAATTGTATATTGTCAATATTATTTATTTTTAAATAGTTATGGCAAAAATTCGGATTTGATTAGTTTTTAAATCACAAACAATTTTTATTAAAAAAATAATATTAATTATTTTTAATCCCAAAATAATAAGATAAATTTCTATATTGTCCACATTAAATTAGTTTTAAATAGTTTGGTAAACTATCAAATAATAAGATAACATTTTTATAAAGAGACAGGAAGAAATAAACAATAAGATAAGAAATAATTAAGAAATAAACAATAAGATAAGAAATAATATAATTATTATTTAGTTTTAAATAGTTATGGTACATATAGATTTCACAAAGATATTGTGTTTATATCTTATACTTACAGATATAGTATAAGTATGAGGAAAGTTATAGAAAAAAACCAAGAAAATAGATTTATTAGTTTTTAAATCACAAATAGTTTTTAATAAAAATTTTCGAATTTATTATTTTTAATTAAAATAATAAGATAAAGTTTTATATAGTCAACATTATTTAGTTGTTTATAGTTTTGGTAAAAAATTGGAAATAAGATAAGAAATAATATAATTTTTATTAAATTTTAAATAATTATAAAAATAGATAATAAGATAAGATATCAGATAACATGACCGATGATGAAACAAGAGGATGTGACATAGCTAAAAAACCGACACATATGCGAATTAAACGAGGTAATAATACATATGCGAATAGAACTTGAGATCGACGACGTGTAGGAAACAAGCTTCTATTTTAGGATATTATATCGATACGACTTCAGAAACGTACAAGGTATAGCTACTTCGCTTTCTTAAATATGAGTTCTCTGAACCCTAACCTTCACCCCTTTCCGCTCCCCGACAACATGTCGAAGATTCAACGCCGCTCTGGCATTGGTCAGGCCGCCACCATCACATCGGCGAGCTTCGCTCTCAGTGCTTCCCGTCTCATCATTTTGGAGGTTAGGTTTCCTTCTACTTCCTCTATTACAATTAACATATACTAGTAGAAATGTGCGCTTCTATTATACATGTTGAATATGTACATTTATATATTACACATTACACTTCATAATATTAAAGATGCACTTCTGTGAGCACTAAAAATGTGCTTATATATATACATTTTGAATTTATTATAAATGCGCTTTTATAGCTTATTTATGCACTTAATATACAATAATAAATTATTATTAAAAAATATTTTTTTAAATAAATATTTTTTGAAAAAAATAATTCTTAAAAAAACATTTATTGAATTTTTTTTTTGAAAATTAAACTAATTTTGAAAAAAACTACATTGAAAATCAATAAATTTTTGAAAAAAATTAATTTAAATAATTTTACAATAAAAAATATAATAAAAAATAATAATATTTATAATTTTATCACTCTAATCTTATCTATCCATATGTAATCCATATCTAATCTTATCTAGATCTTATTATCATAATTACTTTTCATTAAAGGAGAGAACGGAGAACACGGGAGGACCGTCGGATCGGAGTGGAATCAACGCTCAAGATTAGACTTTCATTAAAAGCCGTATAATTCGGGCGTGTCGAATTTTTGGGCCGTATTATTCGCCTTTTATTGGCGAATAATACGGATTTTGGCTTGTTTTTTTGCTGGGCACTTTTTTTGTTCGCTGGCACTGAACAATTATGTTCAATGCCTTGAACACTTGTATCCAGGACCATGAACACTGATGTTTCAAGCCTTGAACACTTGTGATTTTGGCTTATTTTTTTGCTGTGCACTTTTTTTGTTCGCTGTCTTTGAACAACGCCTTGAACATATTTTTGATGTTCATCGCTGTTCTCATAAATGTTCATCACTTTCACACAAGATGTTCACTATTCCAGTCGAATTTTACCCGTATTTTCCCCCAATTTTGACTGAAGTTCTTCTGTATTATACGCGTTTTGGGGGGAAAATATTTTTCAATCGCCGTGCACATATTTTCGATGTTCATCACTTTTCCCATAAATGTTCACCACTTTCATAAAAAATATTCACTGTTCCAGCCGAATTTTACCGTATTTTCCCCAAATTTTACCCAAATTTTTATTAAACGCATTTTTTTTTGGAAAAACGCTTTCACTCGTTGTGAACATATTTTCGATGTTCATCACTTTATCCATAAATGTTCACCACTTTTAATCCAGATGATTTATACTAGTATACTGTGATGAACATCTACAAGCAAAACAGTGAACATCTATGTTCACTGAAGGGTTGTGAACAAATTTTTGTTCATCACTTTGTCCATAATTTTTCACCACTTTCATTCTAGATGTTCATTATATTGTGATGAACATTTACGAATAAAATAATGAACATTTGTGCTCACTGAGG
This sequence comes from Rheum nobile, assembly GCA_027886185.1. Lineage (NCBI taxonomy): Eukaryota > Viridiplantae > Streptophyta > Magnoliopsida > Caryophyllales > Polygonaceae > Rheum > Rheum nobile. Next base: position 729,646 of record WOAB01000232.1, on the reverse strand, counting down.
GGTTGTAAACATTTTTTTGATGTCCATCATTTGTTTTACACATACATGTGAACAACTATGCCTACATGTGTATCACAAAACACATACAAGAAAAAAGTACATTTTACTTACTTTAAACTTGATTTTATATTAAAGATTACTAATATTACGTCATATAAACATGCAGTGAACATTAAATGATTATTTTTATAAAGATTTGAGAGTTTAGAAAGGAAAAAAAAAGAATAAAAACACTAGCAAATTCAATATTTTTTAGTGTAAAGTGGCGAACATCATTGTATACTGCGATGGACATATACGAACAAAACAGTGAACATTCATGTTAACTGAGAACAGACACGCGCGCGAGGGAGAAAATGCTTCTGATACATACGTTCTCAGTTCTCTCATAGAATTTGATTCTCACCAGAACCGGATTGTATATATGAGATATGGGTAGGACACCGAAACCGTACAAGAAATTGCTAAATACGAACCCTAACCTTCGCCCCTTCCCGCTGCCCAGGAACATGTCGAAGATTCAACGCCGCTCTGGCATTGGTCAGGCCGCCACCATCGCTTCGGCGAACTTCGCTCTCAGTTCTTCCCATCTCATCAATGTTGCAGGTTAGCTTTCCTTCTTCTTACTCTTATTTTTGTGTATTCCTTAAGATCGAGATTGATTCTCCGCTTCTTCCTCTTATTTTTGTGTATTCCTTCAGATCGAGATTGATTCTCCGCATATACATACATGATACATGCTCCTGCCTGCTAATTGATGTCTAGTGTGTTCCGTTTTACGTATTTGGTTGGTAGGGGTGTAGTGCTATCAAATTTTCTTTCTTTTGTTAATACATGGCTTTCCTTTTCGTTTTTTCACTCACATCAAAATAGATTCTCCCTTGATCTCTTGCACTTACGGGCGTAATGGTCTTATAAGTGTGTTTATTTTGTGAATTTATGGCTTCCCTTTTGGTTTTGCTTGAGATCGAGGGTAATTATTCCCAAATCCTGCTGCTGATTTGAATTCATTGGCAAAGCACAAGTTAAATTATACTCTAATCACCATGTTCTAAACTTAGGGCCTGATTTTGGTGAATAAACTATTTTTGGTGTGAATCGCTCAGAAGAAATCAAAGAGGATGACTTTATGTTTTTCAGCTTTTCATTGAACGTAGTTTGATAATTTTGCTGTGTCTCGATACGGTACTGACGTTTTCCCCCCTTGTTTATTTTGATGCAGTGCCGCAGTTTATTTGTTCTTCTTATCAAAGCCCTACCTTTCTTCCAGAAGACTTGATTGTGACTGAAATTCTATTCAGACTACCCGCTAAAACTCTCATCAGATTCAAGTGCGTCTCGAAACTGTATTAATCCATCATCTCCCACCCAAAGTTTGCCCGAAACTATCTGCAACAGGCCTATGATACGTCACCTGAATCATTGGGCCTCTTGGGCTCGACGTTGCTGTTACAGGTCACGAACTTGCCTCTCATCCTTGATGTCATCTCCAAGAACGTCACGGATTTGAGCAGAAGCATGGATTCGATCTGTTATGACCGGCACCAAGATCAATTGTCAATCTCTCTAAGCTTCGTCTCCCTACCGTATGATGATAGTCATAAAATCCTGGGGTCCAGCAACGGGCTCATACTCTCTTCTCCTTCTCGCCCTTGTTTAAAAAGTGAACTGGTTAAGGCCCTCTACGTCTCCAACCCCCTCACTAAGCAAAGTGTAAAGCTTCCGCAGGATTCTACGTATGGTGCGTTCGATTATTATATAGCCACAAGACATGATTACATTGCTAACTTCTTGACATACAAAGTTGTGGTTACTTGTGGTTTACGTTATCCAGAACTTATTACAACCAAAGTAGACATCTTCTCTTCAGATACCGGGAGTTGGGTTGCTCTGTGGGCGAGCATCCCAGAAGCTATTTTTCTTAGTCGTGATGTCGCCTTTTGTCACAAGGGTGTCTTGTATTCCGACAGGGTATTGTAATAACATACAACCCCTATGACAGCCCTGACCGGTTTGACAGCATCCAGCTTCCCAGTGGCCGTACGTTTAGTAACCCGAGTCTAATTTATTCTGGAGATGAAGAGAGGGTGAAATACTGTGAGATACAGGAGTGCGAATCAGGTGTTGATAGGATGTTGGTGTGGCGGTTGGAGGATGATTCTATTTCTGAGTGGCTCCTCGAAGGTGAGTATAGGTTTCCGTCTTTCTCATACCGTACTATGAAGAAACACATGGTGGCTCTGAATCCTTGGAATCGAGAGGTGTTATGTCACCCGTTTGTTCGGAACAACAAGGTCACCCTTATCAATACTCGAAATGGGACGTGGAAATCAGTGGACGTGTTCACAGAAAGTACAAAGAAAATTCATGTCCCTGTATACCCACTCATTTATCTGGAATTGAGCCCGTGGTCTTCTCCTTTCTATGTCCAAGTTAAGGTAGGGAACTGATCTCTTCCTCCATTTAGAACTATCTCTGAGATGTAATTTATTGCTGTCTTTCGGTACAAAAGAATTATGGATTCATTCCAGTTGCACACTTGCTTTGTTCATATAATTTTACTTTTTCATAGGGTTGTTGACTACTAGAAATTATTTCTTATGGGATAATTCTACTTCTGAAAATTATGCTTTTGATGTGACCCTAACCCCAATGACAGCCAGCGAGGAGGAGAAGGCCATGGAACTTCGCAGTGAAGGACCAATCACACGAGCTCGCGCAAAGGCAATTTCAAAGGAAACACAGTCACTAGTCGCGAGGCTTGTCGCAAGCCAAGGTACACCAGAGAACGCGCAAAGATTCATGCTTCTTCTCACTAACGAAGATCGCGTTCTTCCAGACTCAACTCCACAAAGTTGAACATCAACGCGTTTCTTGTTACACAAGGACCGCGTTCTTTTGTTATTATTGGAACATTCTTAGCACTTTCTTATTTCAGTAATTTCTATTTATAGCGCACTTTCTATTTTTGGACGTGTGTCCACAATTGCATTGTGGGCTAGTCCATTAGGGTTACTCGGCCCATCTAGATGCCGATTACTTGTCTATTTAAGGCGCTCTCAGCCTCTGTAGTCAGGTTACGCATAAGTTAATCCTAAAACGTTGTTGAGAGCCAACGCCTCCTCTTTAGGGTTTGCGTCACCGAGACACTTCTCTTCTTCTTCCCTTTCATCCGTGCCGACGCTACGGCAACCCTAGATCGGTCCCTTCCGATCATATCCCTTAGCCATCTCTTTGGCCTAAGTTCGATCTCTTTCGAACCATCCACACTCGAGTTCTCTCGAGCCCATCCGCAGCCGACGCTACGGCAATCACCGCCTCACTCACATATCGCTTCCGCAACTCATCATCATCAACATCACCATTATCATCGCGTTGTATTCAACGCGCTCATCCATCCGCATTGCTGCTCGAAGTCCCTCTAAACACGACGATCGTCGACCCACTACAAGACTTGATCCTCAACTCACGACACTCGTGACACTCATCGAGATAGGGACGCATCAACTGGCATCAGAGCCAAAGGTCTTGTAAGTCGTTTCTTGCTACGTTGTTCACAAATTTTTTTTCTTGACCGCCATCTTCGCTTCCGCCATTGTTGATTTTTTTTTCTTCACCACACTTGCTTGTCCTAATCGGTTCCTCAAGATACGCTCTTGCCGATTTTACAAAATCAAACCCCGCGAGATTTTAGGGATTTGCATGTTAAGAGATTCGCCAAGATTTACTTGCCTTATTTGTTGATTGCACGCGTGATTTTATTGCTTGCCATATCTGCCGAATTTCTCGCGTTAACCACAAAATCTGAACAGAATCTTCTCTCTCCTATCACCGCAATCTTCGGTGATTTCTTTCTCTAATTAAGTCACTTAGCCGATTTCTTTTATTTCCTTATTTGAAAACAAATCCGAATCAAATCAAAAAGATTTCGGAAATCAAATTCAAAATTTGAAAAAGTCAAAGTCGAATTAAAAAAAAAAGGACATCGACTTCAAACATTATAAAAGCAAAGACGCAAAGCCAAAATAAGGTAATCGTCTTCCACCTATCGGCTAGGCTCATCTCTTTATCCCTCCATTGTCTAGGTTCATGCTAGAAGGCTGGTCTTTTGTGTCGAGTGATTGATTGCGTTGTGATTAAGAAATTTGTCAAGTCGTTTTGCTTATTTCTTGCTTGCTTGTCTCTTTTCTCTCGCTAGATCTACGCCGCCCTCACGGCTAAATAGACTTGCCTTCTTTCGTGAACTTTTGTGGCTAGTTGTGTTTACTTGGCTTTGGTTGTGTTGTTTATTTCTTGTGCTCCCTTACTTTGATGACTGGTCACATTGTGATAGGCACAATGACCGCGCCAACTGGAGGATCCGGCAATGGAGACGGCACACTAGAGAACCCAACCAACACGGCCCTTCCACAACAACAGGATGCCAGCCAACAAGAACATCCTCCATCGGAGCTCACGGCTGAGCAATGTCAAATACAAGAGCTGCTTCGCCGCGTTGCCGAGTTGGAAAGCGCCCATGTCGCCAACCCGACTAAGCAAGTGGAGATCGTGCAACAACAAGCACCTAACCCAACAGTTGCGGGTACCAGCACGGCACGCCTCGACAAAGGCAAGGGCATCATGCCCTCAACCTCGCAGCCTCAACCGCGGCTCAATCGCATCCAATCTGTGATTGAGAGTCGCCAGGGTCACGCGTCACCTCAAGGACAACGCGTTGATGAGACAGCTCCACAGGACTACTATGCAGAAGACGACGAGGCTCGCGATGACCAAGGTAATTTTTCTGACCCATATGTTTTTGATGACAGGTATGTCGCGGACAAATCAGCGCGACAAACCCAGAGAGCAGCTGAGCTCATTGCAAGACAAGAAGCCACAACGCGTGAGTCGAGTCGCAAACGACGCGATCAAAGGCGCAAGCGCGGGAATGCAAACGGCAACAAACCTGCCAACCCTACTCCTGTTCCATTCAATGTGGACGACTACTTGGGACATCAGAGTGCCAGAACACCACGATATGGCTCAAAAGGATACTACTCTACCACCCCTCTCCTCCAAGACGATTTCGACGAATTCGATGATGAGGAGATGGAAGATTTTGGCATGATCAACCCTGGCAATTTTCATCCTCCCCTAGGCGACCCAGCTGAGCTACAAGAGCACCCGGAAGGTTGGATACCGGCCCCGTTGCTCCACCAAGGCGCTGCGCCAGCCATCGTGGGCATTCAACAGCGCGATGATGGCTACGTGAGGCATGATATGATTTACGACCACCGCTACGACGCGCCTGCCCAGGTCCCTCAGCGCCAGCAACTCGCCCAGTTTAAAGCACCGCTGGGCCCGGTAGCCGATTATCGCGGTCAACCTGAAGCCCGCAATCGCCAGCTAGGACAACATCATGCTTACCAAGCCCCTGGCCATGCTTATGGCCAATATGATGTGCCTCCACACCGCGCGCAACAGGCACCCCAAGCCGCGCCTCCTAGGACTTTTCGCCACGAGTTTAAGGTAAAGATTGAATACTTTCATGGTGAATATGACCCGGCTATTTGCACGAATAAATTTTTGAATTTTCTTAAGCCATATTGCAAGCCAGATTAATATTGAAGAGATACGAATATTCTGTGTAATGTTTGGCTTCTGTAATATTTTTCTGAGCAATATAAAATACAGTTAATGTATTTTTGGCTTAAATTATCGTTCGTGTACAAATATATTTAACCCGGGGTTAAGAAAATTACCACTTAAGGTAAAAGAAGACAAAGCCCAAGGTCGGCCTAATGCCTTAGCCTCCACACAGCTCACGAAATCAGCAGCTGGAAGGCCACTTGGGGCAGCTGGAAACTAGCCTTGATGACTTGCCAAAGCTAGGGGGCATAGCTTGTCCACCTCTTGGTACACATGTCTTCATATTGGTCTTCTTTGTTTGCCTATAAAAGAAGAGGACAAGTCGTGAGAAGGGCCAAAAGTTAGCTCCTCGGCACGTTTTTGCTGTCTAAACAGCCCAGAAATCTGTTTCATGAGCTGAACTTCGTGATCGCTTTCTGATCGATTCACTCATTCGTTTGGCGAGATCAAAGTTGCATATTGAAGGTGAAGTGTTGCTTAAGAGGGTGAGAAGAATATCCAAGTTCTAATCGAACCTGAGGTCGATCGAAAGTGGGTAAGAAATCCCTTGAAAGTCACTGTTTTTCCCTTCAAAATCCGTGATTTTGCTGAACTTTGAATCCGTTTTTCGTGGTTGTTCTAGCCTTGTTTTGATCTGTTCTCAAGGGCCTTTTGAAGCTTGTTGGAAGCTTAATAAGGTGGTAGAAACAAACCAAGGAGAATCGAAGCCAAGGGGGTTCGATTTGGGTGAGTTTCCCCCGTTGCCAGCCTTGTCCTCGCCCCTGCCTGTGTGCCGCACCCCGCGCCATGTGCCCGCCGCACCCGCGGTGGCCATGCCGGTTGTGTGTCTTGGTGTTGGGCATGGGCTTTGGCCTTATTCCTTTTCCTTGTTTTCCATTAGATTCATATATACAGATAGTGAATCTAATTTAGGGTCTTGTTATGGGTCGTTCCATATGAATTTTATTCAGGAATTGTTCCCGTTCTGGACTCAGAAACTCTTTGAAACCAAGCTTTCGAAGCTTTCGTCAGATTCAAGGCAAGTGACGGTTCGCTCTTTCTTATCATTCCATATTTCCATTAATTATCAATTGCTTAATTGTTAATTAATTTGGATTGATTATCGTTTATATATGGAATCGTTTTTATGAAAATATCTTTGGAAAGATAAAATGAATATTATAATAGGTTGTATATCTGCTAGAACAATGCTATTATATATAAATATATCTAGATTGAAATATATCTATGATGTTGGCCTTAATGGCTTTGATATGATTTTGACTGTTCTGAACTATTTAGTTAGAACGAGTATTCGTAGGAACGCTATATACCTTGTGGGGGTTTAGCTGTTTCTTTATAACTGGTACTTGGTGGATTTTTCCCCAGTACTTTCTCTCTGGTCATGACCATACCCTTACTCAGGGTGGACGCACTTCGCTAGTGTCAAATCTTTCAAGGTTCATCCTTTCTATATCTCTTGTGGGGAGATCTGATATCTCTTGTGTGGAGATCCTATATCTCTTGCGTGGAGATTTAAAAGCTTATAACGTAATGCTTGTTATTTTTGGAATTTAATAAGATAAAGTGCCCGAGTGCACATAGTGAATATACCTTTGGCGAGTAGTGCATCTAAGTTTAGTGCAGCTAGGACACTCGCCCTGACTTGAATGTAGTACGTTCTCGTTCCAATCTGGATTCGTATTATGCGGTGATTCGCATTATACGGTGAGGTTGGTTGTGAACCGAAGCATCTCAGTCAGCCTCTTGCCCTGATTTGAATGTAGTACGTTCTCTTTCCGATCTGGATTCGTATCGTGCGGTGATTCGCACTATACGGTGAGGTTGGTCGTGAACCGAAGCATCTCAGTCAGTTTTTGACTTGACATGAATATTTATATAAACTTATTATGTTCCAGACATTGTCATGCTTCCGATAAGACTCAGTTCCTTTGGAGTCTTCTCTTGGATTTTCCTATAAGACTCATTTCATTTGGAGTCTTCTCTTGATCATATCGTTTGATATTTATTCATTCCGGTAGAAGTATAAAGGTTGACTATCGTCATCGGCTTTTACTCGATAAACGATGAGTCTAAACCTAATACGACTACTCGAACCTTCTGCTTTGGTCCCTTGCTAGTCTATTCATTAGACTAACCCACGAACATTGTTCTTTGCATGTGGGCTGGTGTCATCCGTTCGATTCGGCACATCAGATAGAGTGTAGATTGAGAAGACTAGAATGACTATGAAGACGACGGTGATTTTTGGTTGTTTTAATAATTTCTTTTAATCAGGTTGAGATCCTTGGGAGATGACCATTGTGGTCAAGATCCTTGTTTATTGTATTTAAAAGACTTCCGCCGTACTTATTTAAACTCTGTATTTATCCTACGGGGATTGGGTTGTAATCCCCTGACTTATGCTTGAACCGATGGTTTGTGGATTATATAAATGTTATTTATGATTTGAATAATCCGGTTTAGCCTTGGGTGGTTTCGGAGGTGGAATCCCGGGATCATTGGCGGTAATGCCTTTCCAAATGGGTTATGATTTTGGGGGTGTTACAGTGTTGTACCCGTGATCTTGGTGCCCAAGAATGATGGCTCCTGGAGGATGTGCGTGGATTGCCGCGCCATCAACCAGATCACGGTGAAGTATCGCCACCCGATTCCCCGATTGGATGACATGTTAGATGAGCTCCACGACGCTTGTGTCTTCTCCAAGATCGACTTGCGTAGTGGGTATCATCAAATCAGGATGAAGGAGGGGGACGAGTGGAAGACTGCTTTCAAGACCAAGTATGGTCTATATGAGTGGCTTGTGATGCCCTTCGGCCTCACCAACGCGCCAAGCACTTTCATGCGCCTCATGAACCACGTCTTGAGGGAATTTCTAGGTACGTTTGTTGTGGTTTACTTTGATGACATCCTTGTGTTTTCTCGTTGCTTACAGGATCACGTGGAGCATCTTAGCAAGGTTTTTACAAAACTACGCGAGGAAAAATTGTACGCGAACCTCAAGAAGTGCAGCTTCGTCTCGGAGTCTATAATTTTTTTGGGATTTGTCGTCTCCAGGGAAGGTCTATGCGTGGATGAAGAGAAAATCATCGCGATCAAAGAGTGGCCCACACCTACCACATCCACTATGGTGAGATCATTCCTTGGACTGGCCGGCTTCTACCGCCGATTTGTTCGCGACTTTTCAACCCTTGCCGCGCCGCTGCACGAGTTGACAAAAAAGGGAACCATCGTGGTTTGGCTCCAGTTACCCGACTTCTCCAAGCACTTCGAAATCGAATGTGACGCGTCAGATGTTGGCATTGGCGGCGTCCTTCACCAGGAGAAGAGGCCAATCGCTTTTTTCAGTGAGAAGCTAACAGGTGCTACCCTTAATTACCCTACTTATGATAAGGAATTGTATGCTTTGATTAGGGTTCTGAAGACGTGGCAGCACTACCTTTGGCCGCGAGAATTCGTGATTCACTCCGATCACGCGGCACTGAGCTTCCTAAAAGGCCAGACTACACTCAACAGACGCCATGCGCGATGGGTGGAGTTTATGGAGACATTTCCCTATGTCGTAGTACACAAGAAGGGGAAGGAAAATGTTATGGCAGATGCACTGTCACATAGGTACTCTCTTCTCACTCATTTACAAACTAAAGTACTTGGCTTTTCTTTAATTAAAGACTTGTATTTGAGTGACGCGTTCTTCCAGCCTATCTATACGCGATGTCTAGAAGCGCGTGAGTTTGATTCTTATTTTGTGGATGAGGGGTATTTGTATAAGGCAGAGAGGTTGTGTATCCCTAGTTCTTCCATTAGGCACCTCCTCATTCAAGAGGCACATGATGGCCGCGGCCACTTTGGGATCGCGAGGACATTGGCCGCGTTGAGGGAACATTTCTTTTGGCCACACATGGCGCGCCAAGTTAGGAAATATTGTGAGGGTTGTGTGAGTTGTCAGCGAGGGAAATCTAGATCCAGCCCCCAATGTTTATACACACCCTTACCCATACCTACTGGTCCTTGGGAAGACTTGTCCATGGATTTTATTACGGGTTTATCGTGGTCTAGGAAAGGCAGTGACTCAATCTTTGTGGTTGTGGATAGGTTTTCCAAGATGAGCCACTTTATACCTTGTAGGACCACGAATAATGCTAGTGAGATAGCCGAGTTGTTCTTTGAGTATGTGGTTCGTTTACACGGAGTGCCGCGGTCTATTGTGAGTGATCGCGACACTAAGTTTGTTGGGCATTTTTGGAGGACACTATGGGGAAAGCTTGGGACAAAGCTGTTATTTTCCACCTCTTACCACCCCCAGACCGATGGCCAGACTGAGGTCACCAATAGGACTCTAGGAGCCCTTCTCCGCACCATGCTCAAGGCTAATCCCCGGCGTTGGGAGGATCTAATCCCGTTTGTTGAGTTTGCTTACAACAGGTCATGACACAGTGCTACACGCCTCACCCCCTTTGAGGTTGTGTATGGAAGGAACCCGTTGACGCCGATGGACATGCTGCCAAGGCCACTGCGAGATGGAGAGAATATCAGCGCGATGAATCGCGCTACCCAGATTCAGGAGCTGCACCGTCGAACGCGAGAACAGTTAGAGCGCCGAACCAAGCAATATGAGGCCCAACACAACAAAGGAAGGCGCAGAGTCATTTATGCTCCTGGCGATCTGGTTTGGTTACACTTGCGGAAAGATAGATTCCCCAATCTTCACAAGAGCAAGTTGTCCCCACGCGGCGATGGCCCCTTCAAGATTGTCAAGGCCATTAGTGACAACGCGTATGAGTTGGAGCTGCCCTCGGATTTTGGAGTCCATGCGACGTTCAACGTAGCAGACCTTTCTCCCTACGTGGCTCCAGAGTTTGACAATGGTGAAGCGGGGACGCTTCACACCCAAGTGGGGGAGGGTGATGCGACCCTAACCCCAATGACAGCCAACGAGGAGGAGAAGGCCATGGAACTTCGTAGTGAAGGACCAATCACACGAGCTCGCGCAAAGGCAATTTCAAAGGCAACACAGTCACTAGTCGCGAGGCTTGTCGTAAGCCAAGATACACCAGAGAACGCGCAAAGATTCATGCTTCTTCTCACTAACGAAGATCGCATTCTTCCATACTCAACTCCACAAAGTTGAACATCAACGCGTTCCTTGTTACACAAGGACCGCGTTCTTTTGTTATTATTGAAACATTCTTAGCACTTTCTTATTTCAGTAATTTCTATTTATAGCGCACTTTCTATTTTTGGACGCGTGCCCACAATTGCATTGTGGGCTAATCCATTAGGGTTACTCGGCCCATCTAGATGCCGATTACTTGTCTATTTAAGGCGCTCTTAGCCTCTGTAGTCAGGTTACGCATAAGTTAATCCTAAAACGTTATTGAGAGCCAACGCCTCCTCTTTAGGGTTTGCGTCACCGAGACACTTCTCTTCTTCTTCCCTTTCATCCGCGCCGACGCTACGGCAACCCTAGACCGGTCCCTTCTGATCATATCCCTTAGCCATCTCTTTGGCCTAAGTTCGATCTCTTTCGAACCATCCACACTCGAGTTCTCTCGAGCCCATCCGCAGCCGACGCTACGGCAATCACCGCCTCACTCACACATCGCTTCCGCAACTCATCATCATCAACATCACCATTATCATCGCGTTGTATTCAACGCGCTCATCCATCCGCATTGCTGCTCGAAGTCCCTCTAAACACGACGATCGGCGACCCACTACAAGACTTGATCCTCAACTCATGACACTCATGACACTCATCGAGATAGGGACGCATCAGCTTTGTTGGGCATATTGAATCTGCATCTCTCTTGTAGGATTTGGCTACTGGCTTGCCCTTTTTTGGTAGTTTGCAGATGAATGTTGAAGATTTATGTAATCGGATCTCCTCAATCACAACGGGCATTCAACCGCCAAGAACCCAACCAAGAGACTATTCTCAATTTCAAAATGTTGTGAAGGACGATATCAAGATTCTTCTCTTAACAGAATAGAAGGTACTACCTCAAGGCACTTGAAAGAAATTGGTATCACCAAAGAAATCACATTCTGAAAAATCACATCATGAACAAACATTCATGGAGTTTCAACTCCCTGAACAAACTTTCTTGGAGCTTCAACTCCCTGAACAATATCGATCGAAATATATGGGCTATGTGCTTGTTTCATATTACCTTGTCTCAATAAATCTTTCCAAAAGTGTATTACCTTTGTGTATAGAACAACATCAGACAAAGGAGAGCAATTTGAACAAAAACGACAAATTGAACCATAACTCTCTGAAGAAATAGCTCGGGAGGTTTACCTCTGTGAACAAATCTATTTTGAACAATGATAGGAAATTGGCTTTGGTTAGTTTCTCATCCTTTGAATTATAAGATGTTTGTATCAATGTATCTCAGACTATCAACTGGACATCTTATGATGAATTGAACTCATGATTGAACAAGGATTGTTTCTACAATTCTTGTACGAATCCTTACCTCCAAATACAGGTTAACCTTATCTATTTGAATGAGTTTATTCATTTTTCAGGTATAAACTAACACTTATTATCCTTCGAACTAGACTCTGCAATGTTTATACCTTGATCTAGTTATCCTTCGAACTAGATTCCGAACTAGCTAGACTCCGCAAACCCTTCATTGAAATTGATATATTTTCAATGAATATTAACTCTCACTATCGATAAAAGGAAAACTCTTAATCATAAATCTTTAAGAATGAAGAAACTTTCATCTGGAACCACTACTACTATTATAGGTACTTGTATATATAGTACTAAACAAAGAGTCTATACTGGAGATCCAAGGGAACAAAATCCTACTATGAACCTATACCCAATGAACAAACTTTGTTGAAGTTTTACTTCCACGAACAACCATTAGCATATCCAATTTGCTCGTCTTTGGATTATGTTTAGAATTTCTACTATGAACCTATACCCAATGAACAAACATTTTTGGAGTTGTACCTCTACGAACAACCATTAGCATATCCCATTTGCTCGTTTTTGGATTATGTTTAGAATTGATCTTTGAACCTTAAATCTCTTTCTTGACCAGTTGTTTCAAGCTTGATTGTCAATACTTCCTTGCAATTTTGGAGCCTTTCTTGTGTGGAGATCGAGTTGTTCCGGACATGGTTGGTCGTGTACGAGGCTCTTGAAGATCCCCTTGATATGGGGCAACATCAGAGTGGTCGAGATCCCTGAAGATCCATCATTTAGGTGAGGGCAACGTCATGGTGATTCAAAATAGGGTCGTAACTTATTTGAGTCCATAACCAATGCTAAGACTAATTTTTCAAATAATGTGTACCTGGTTTCGGCGGGAAGTAAGGAACGACTTACGTAATAGACCAGCGATTGTTTACCATCTTTCTCCCTTGTTAGGACTGCGCTGATGGCTGATTCTGATACAGCTAGGTATAATGGTAATGGATCATCGTCTTTTGGTTTAGCCAGTAGAAGTGGACTTGCCAGATATATTTTTGAATTTTGGGAGGGTTTATCAATGTTGTGGTTGGGCTCCTCAAAGTTGTACTACAAAAGAGGACCCAAAAAGTGTAAATACTAGCAAACTAGCAAACATATGAGATCACTAACCATCACATTTGAGATCACCAACCATGACATTTGTTGCTTCAACATAACTCATGCAAGGTTGTGCTGAAGGACTTGTGGTATTACTCCATTACTGCGAACCCTGACAATATTTAAACCATATAAATGCATTAGTAAATTATAGGGTTTAGGGTTCATTGGAAATCATACAATTGCATTAGTAAGTAATACCACCCTAAGTATATACTAACCATGTCATGTGTAGCCTGGAAAATACCCATTTCTGGGGTTGCGAAAGGACCATCTTCATTATTGTTTTGCTCAGAGCCCTACCATTGTCTAAACCAAACAAATAGGTTAGTAAGAGCTACAACTATGTCAATTGCATTAGGAAGTAATACTAATCATGTCATGTCTAGCCTGGAAACTACCCATTTCTGGAGTTGTGGAAGGACTTGCTTCATTGTGCTTTTGAGAGGCCATAATTAATCATTAGCATGTTTATGAAAGCATTAGGGGTAACATCTAAAAGAACGAAATTTTATCTTTTTTGTATACTTTCTTTTTTGGGACCCTACATGCACTGTATTTGGATTTCTTGGTCTTCCTCCAAGATTATGTGGCTTTGGGTGCTCAGGTCCTTTTGGGGTATTTGAACACGTATTCTTGTAATGACCAAGCTGACCACAGTGGGAGCATCTTGTCTTTCCTACAACTCTAATCCCTTTCACCTTACTAGGTATCTCCTTTCCCACCTCTCTTCTTCTAGACTTCCTTGGTCTTCCTGGCTGTACAATGTAAGTAAGAGGTTCAGGATGTGGTTGACTAGTCTTCTCCCATTGAATTTCTCCAGGCATTGGATTGATTATTAAGTTGTAAGCCCTCAGGTAAGCCTCCCTTGTATAATATGGATGCACATATGTCTCCAAATTTTTTCTATCCTTGAGTATGCAACACATTGCATGACAACGTGGGATTCCAGTGATATCCCATTTATTGCATCCGCAACTTCTCTCACCTAAATCAATAACATATGTCCTTCCTTGATGATCTACTTCATACTTATTTTCTCCACCCTAGGAGGGTGTGCAAGCCCTCAAAGCCTTTTGCTTTACAACATTTATCCTCTTTATTGCATTTGGTGTAAATGGTGTCTTATACTTGCTCATTCCTTCACGCTTAGTCAAAAACCTCTTCATACGATGTCTTTTAATCCACTCAAAGTTGGACAATATAGGCATCTCTCTTGCATGTAGTATCATCTTTGGATTTCTATCATCTGAATCATCTATGGATTTCTCATCATCAAAATCAACACTTGATCCCCCGAACTCAACAACTTCAGGATCAACATTCTGCTGAAATAAATCATCATCTTCATCATCACTCTCTATTTGAAATCATCATTTGATGAAGTTTCAGTGCCCACTATATCATCTTCATCACTTAAACTGACTTTAGAATTACCAGATTCATGAAGATTATCAGAATCATCTAAATCTTCAGATACATGGATGGGAGGAGTATTTGGGGTTTTTTGTGTTCTAACCCTATGTGATGAGGTTTGGGAAGTGTGAGGCAGATATGATGAAGATGGGCTTTGTACTTGTGAGTTGACATTTGTACATCCAGAGATGGGCTTTGAGAAAGATGGGCCTTAGGGTCTCAATTGTTTTGGACTAGGTTCATTAGATTTCTGATGCGAACAACCCCTGGAGTGTTGTATGCAACGCAGGATCTTGACTCCTCAAGCTTGAATCAATTAGAAAACTAGATAAAAGATAAGATCTTGCTAAAGAAGCAATTAGAAAATCAAACAATCTTGGATCCTAATTCTTCTTATCTAATCCTAAATAAATAATAAACTAAATAAAATTATGGAAATAATAAAAATTAAACAAGGAAAAACGGATTAAACTATATCTAATAGAACCTAATTAAGGAAAGTGAATAATTTCCGCTAGAAATTACACAACTCTCAGTAAAACTCGATTTTGACCATCTTCTTGTTGGAATATTGATTCTACGTAAACTATGAAGTTGTAGATCTTTGAATCAGCTTTCCAACGCATCTTGAATCATATCGAGATTAATTTTTTAGCCACAATTATGGCTGTTTTACCGAAGACTGTCCAGAACCATACGAGAAGTACCAATTTCGAACTTGCACAAGACTTAGGTGCTTTTCTTGAACCTCTTCCTTGGGGACCTTTGATTAATTCTCCCATGCATATTGCTATCAATTTCACAAGATAAATATGGGTAACTCTATCATAGCCAACTGATTTAAGGACCATTTCCATTACATCATTGTCTCCATCGATGCAGTTGAGCCCTTGTTGAAGGGTTTTCCCTAGTTGTGAGAACCACATTTCCTCCACCCTCATCACACCAATTTATTCTTTTATTCTAGCTTCAAGCACAACCAGCTTAGACACTAGATCTGGATTCACACATTTATACATATACACTTTCCCTTTTCTATAGCATAAATCTCCTAGCTTGGACATGTAAAATTGTCCCTCATACAAAAATCTAAGATTAATATTCATCTGTGCAATTACAAAAGTAACTCATATAAGGTCAGCAGTCAATTTTAGCATAAGGTGACATAATAATGCACTATGTAATCACATAATGATACTAGGTTATCATAGACTATTTTATACCATAAATGCCTTCACTTTTCCTTTCAAGAGAATTAAATAACATTAGGTCCCATAGCACAATTCCATGCCCCACACACATCAACATTAAATTACTTTTCACCTCTACCAACCCACACATGTCTTTACAAACGCACGAAATGGCACTTTTTTTAACTGTATATGTTAAGTTTCGTACAACTAAGAAAGAATCCAAAGCAAGGAATCAAAATTATGCAATAAATAATGTCCACATGCATTCTGACTTCCACAGTTTAGCTTATTCAATATGTCAAAAAACCATAACCCTAAACCAACAGTTTAAACGACTTACCAAAAAGATGAAGTGAACTCACCTTCCTAAACCAACCTTTCGCAGAAGCCCTAAATCGAGCACCAAACTTGTCGACCAACTTTGATAAAATTCTTCTCGACCAGCTTCTCCAAATTCCCTCGCGACGTGAGCTTTTCCAGCTTCGATTCGTCACTCGAGCACCAAAATCTCCCCGCGCGCGAACTCCCAACCTTTCCCTGTGAAGATTCCAAGCCAAATCGAGCACCAAATTCGTCGTCGAAGGGAGTAATTGGATTCTGATTTCTCAATTCCCACAAGCCTAGCAATTTCGCCCCCAAATCGCCATCGTGAAAGAAAGAACAAATGAAATGAGTGAAATGGGTTCGGGTAGTCAAATGTGAGAAATGGGTCGGGTTTGGGTAAATATTAAAAGGATTAAAAAACCAGAAAAAACATTAAAATAATTAAGGGTAAAAATGTAATTTCACACATTTAACAGAGAATTGACGGATAAGTGTGAATAGGTGGCATTTCGCAGATGATTTTTCGTTAAACATACATAGATCATTGATTATCGAAAATATAACCTATTTAACGGATGATTTTCGATATTTGACCCAATTCAATAATTACAACGACCTTTCTACTCCTCCTTCGATCTCTTTGAGATTTTTTCCAAATTCCAATCCCGAAATTTACTTTCCCCTTCGAGTGTGTACGTATTGGAGATATTGTTAGAAGATATTATCTTGGATATCTTTTAGTTACCAAAATCTATCTTGTAAAGATTACTTAGGATAACTTTCTTGCTGAGTAAGCTTATTAGCTTCTGCTATATATTGTACACGTTCAACCCCTTTGAATATACAAAAAAACTTTCTCTTTGGTCTCTCTTTATGGTATCAGAGCCAACTAAAACACAGATTTTTTTTCTTTTTGGCTCTTGCTGATCATTTGATCTTTTTCCTCCAGTGCACGGTTTTCATGCACCATGTCTCCTCCTACTGATGATACCGCAACAACGAAGACGACGTTGGATCCAACGTCGCCCTACTACATCCACCCCTCCGATCATCCTGGCTTGAACATCTCTCCGGTCGTGTTCAAGGGTGATAATTATCAAGAACGGGAAAAAGGTTTACGTAATGCTTTCCGGGTAAAACGTAAACTTGGTTTCCTCGACGGCACTATTGTCGAACCAACAACATCTACTTCGGCATACGACGATTGGGCGAGCGTCAATTCGATGCTCGTCGCTTGGATTTTGCAGTCCATTGACCCTACTCTACGCTCCTCGATTTCTTATTCTGAGTCTGTAAAGTCCCTTTGGGACGACCTGAAGCAACGGTTCTCTATTGGGAACGCCCCCCGCATTCATCAGCTTCGCACTAAATTGGCTCGGTGTAAGCAAGGCGGTCAGACTGTCACCTCCTATTTCGGACGACTCACCAAGCTTTGGGAGGAGTTGTAAAACTACTTATCCCCAACACGCTGTTCCTGCGGCAAGTGCTCTTGCAAGTTCGACGACAATCTTACTCAGGAACGAGTCGACGAACAACTTCACCAATTCCTCATGGGGCTGGATGGCGACGTCTATGGCCATCTTCGCTCCAATTCTATTGCTCAAGACCCTCTGCCTTCACTCAATCGCGCCTACTCGCTTATGATACAGGAAGAACGTCACAAATCATTGACCACTGAACGTGGGGCTCGCACTGAATCCTTGGCGCTGGCTGCTCGCACCATCTCTCAGCAGCGTTCTGGATATTCCAAGAAAACAGACTAGAAATCCGACCAGAAACCCGTCTGTACTCATTGTGGGAAGCAGGGTCATGAAGTGGCTTCATGCTTCAAACTTATTGGCTTTCCCGAATGGTGGAACGAACTTCGCCAAAATCAGTCCGCTGGTCGCGGTCGTGGCCGCGGCACTCCTATCACACCTCCACCACCGACGGCTCCTTCTAGTCTCGGTCGTGCTAATGCTGTCCAAGGACCGACCCCACCTCCGCAACCCTCGTTTCTTAACGAGTCTGATCGAGCTGCCCTCAATCCCGCACTCACTGATGGCCAGTGGAATCATCTCTTTCAGATGTTCAAAGACGCGCACAACAACTCCACTGCCCCCTCTGCCGACAGGTTAATGGGTAAGGGATCGGATCACTGGATCCTTGATACGGGTGCTTCGTATCATATGACCGGCACCAAAAACCTTCTTGTCGATCTCCTGCCCATATCTCCCACTTTGATCACTCTTCCTGATGGCTCCCAATCTACAGCGGTTGTCTGTGGCACAGCCCTGTTTGGGGACCATCTGCGTGTTCCTAATGTTTTATTTGTGCCCCATTTTACTTACAATCTGTTATCTTTTGCTAAATTAACAAGCAATTTGTCTTGCTTAGTCACTCTAACATCTCGCCTATGTGTACTACAGGACCTCAGTTCGAGGATGGTGATTGGAGCCGGTAAACAAGAGGGTGGGGTATATTGGCTTCATGCAGTTCGTTCGTCTTCTTCGGGCTTCTCCGCTGCTGTAGTTTCTTCGTCTCAACTCTGGCACAAGCGTCTGGGTCATGCTGCATACCCATCTATTTCTGGTTTACCAGGAGTTTCTATATCTAAAGTTAGTTTAGAAGAACCATGTTCTATTTGTTTACAAGCAAAGCAAACTAGAGATTGTTTTCCCATTAGTTTTAATAAAGCTTCCAATTTATTTGAACTCATCCATGTTGATGTCTGGGGACCATATAGTACACCCTCCTTGTGTGGAGCTCGTTATTTTTTAACCATCGTTGACGATTATTCTAGATGTGTATGGGTTCACTTGATGGCTTCCAAGACTGAAGTGGGCCGCCTCGTTCAAAAATTCTGCGCATTTGTCGTCAAGCAATTCGGCCAACCAGTGAAACGATTCCGCACAGACAATGGTACCGAATTTTCTCCTCTCAAGCCTTTCTTTGATAAGGAAGACATTATACTTGAAATCTCCTGCGTGGCTACTCCTCAGCAAAACGGTCGCGCCGAAAGAAAGCATCGTCACATCCTCAACGTGGCTCGCGCACTTCGGTTTCAAGCCTCGCTTCCAATCCAGTTTTGGGGCCACTGTGTTCTCACGTCGGCCTATTTAATCAATCGCACACCGACTTCAATCCTGGCTGGAAAGACACCGTATGAACTTTTGTTCAAGCAAGCACCATCCTATGCTCACATTCGGGTTTTCGGCTGTCTGTTTTATGCCTCCATTCAGCCCCGCAATCATGATAAGTTCGCGCCCCGCGGCCGCCGTTGTCTCTTCATCGGCTACCCATATGGCCAAAAGGGATGGCGCCTATTTGACTTAGAGACGAATCAAGTACTGGTGTCTCGTGATGTTGTTTTCTCTGAAGCGATTTTTCCTTACTCTGCTACTGCATCCTTGCCACCACTCGACCCCACACCGGCTACACACTCGCCGACGCTATACGATTTTGATCCCCTACCTGAGGTCGCTGCGTTGCCCCCTCCAGTTCCGACGTCACCGCCCACTCCCGACAGGGGGGGCATCTCTCCTACCTCATCTGATTCGGATAACAGTCCAGCTGCATCTCCGCCATCAGTCAGACGCAGTGTTCGGGCCATACAACCCCCTGTTCGTCTGCGTGATTATGTGTGTCACACCATCCTGTCTCAAGACCCCCCCTCTACGACACCGGCCCCAGTCCCCTCGATCTCAGGTACTCATTACCCCTTAGCTAATTTTGTAAATTGTTCCCGGTTTTCTCCCCAATATGTGCAGTTCACGGCTGCTGTTGCTGCTACAACCGAACCCACTCACTTTGGCGAGGCAGTCCGTTGTCAGCAGTGGCGAGAGGCCATGCGTGCGTGCAGAGCTTACCGCCCTCGAACAAAATGGAACATGGGAGGTCGCTGCCCTTCCACCAAACAAAAGACCAATTGGTTGCAAATGGGTATTCCGAATCAAACACAAGGCCGATGGATCGATCGAGCGATATAAGCCCCGACTGGTTGTGCTTGGAAATCGACAAATTGAAGGCGTCGATTACACAGAGACATTTGCTCCAGTCGCTAAGATGACATCAGTCCGGGTCTTCTTATCCGTCGCCGCCATTAAAGGCTGGGCTCTCCACCAAATGGATGTGCACAACGCATTTCTACACGGTGATCTAGCAGAGGAGGTTTACATGAAACCGCCCCCGGGATTTATCATTCCATCGGGCAAAGTCTGTCGCCTTCGCAAGTCCTTGTATGGCCTTCGTCAAGCACCCCGCAACTGGTTTGCCAAACTTGCTTCAGCCCTGACCCGCTTCGGCTTTCGCCAATCCTATGCCGACTACTCTCTCTTCTCCTACACACTTGACAACACGGTTCTTCATGTGCTCGTATACGTGGACGACCTTCTTATTGCTGGGAACTGTAGCATCACTATTGCTCGCTTCAAGTCCTACCTTCATCGGTGTTTTCACATGAAAGACCTCGGCATCCTCAAATATTTTTTGGGTCTCGAAGTGGCTCATGGGGCAGATGGCATTTATCTCAACCAAAGGAAGTATGCCCTTGACATTCTAGCTGAGGTCGGGCTTCTTGGCGCCAAACCATGCGACTTCCTGCTTCCACAAAATCATGATCTGGCCAAGTCTACTGCAGCTCCTCACAGTGATCCGGAGCAATATCGCAGGTTAGTCGGTCGACTTATATACTTGACTATAACTCGCCCCGAACTATGCTACTCGGTCCACACCTTATCACAATTCATGCAACACCCGACGGTTGATCACTGGCAAGCTGGCCTCCGGGTGCTGCACTACATCAAACGTAACCCCGGCCAAGGGTTACTTCTCTCCCGTCATAACTCACTGCAACTCACCGCTCACTGTGATGCTGATTGGGCCGGGTGTCCTATTACTCGGCGATCACTCACTGGTTTCTTTGTTTCTCTTGGCGTCTCACCCGTCTCCTGGAAGACAAAGAAACAACCTACAGTGTCGTGCTCTTCGACGGAGGCGGAATACCGCTCCATGGCCTTTGCTTGCTGCGAACTCATTTGGCTCAAGTCCCTACTTCGTTCTCTGGGAGTTGCTCACAATGCACCTATGAAACTTCTATGTGACAGTCAGGCCGCCATACATATCTCCTCCAACCCAGTCTTCCATGAACGGACGAAACATATAGAGATTGATTGTCACTTTATCCGTGACCTCATCCTTGTTGGTGTCATCTCCACCTCTCATGTTCGTACATCTGAGCAGCTCGCAGATATATTTACCAAGGCCTTGGGCAATCAGCAATTTAACTATCTCTAGGACAAGTTGGGCATTCTTGACTTACATGCTCCAACTTGAGGGAGAGTATTGGAGATATTGTTAGAAGATATTATCTTGGATATCTTTTAGTTACCAAAATCTATCTTGTAAAGATTACTTAGGATTATTTTCTTGCTGAGTAAGCTTATTAGCTTCTGCTATATATTGTACACGTTCAACCCCTTTGAATATACAAAAAGACTTTCTCTTTGGTCTCTCGAGTGTGTACGTGTCCCCCCTTTTAATTTAGTCATTCTTGAAACGTTTTAACTGCATTCTCATTGTTCAAGGAAATTGGACGTAGCATGTTATAGTATGTCTAAGCCATGCCTTAAAAGTGAAATTCCAACTACAAGAGATGTCGGAAGGTTCAAATTTGATACGTAAACAGAATAGGTAAGGTGGGAAATTGTGCCATGTTCATCCAAATTGTTTTCCATACTTGATATCCAAGTATAGATTTCTCCAACCCCATTTTACAAGTCAAAACCACATTTTAGTGCACCGAACATAACAAAGCAAAATTGTCAATATAGTGTTCCAAATATATAAGCATATTGAAAAAAAAGGCAGCAATTCCTAAGGATTGTATTAGCATCACAATCAGTTTCTTGCATCTGCATTGACTGTCTTGAGAAAGCATTGTAATTAAGCCCGAGAGTCAGTTTTCCATGCTAAGTTGGGCTCGGAGATGTAGGATCTCGTCGATGAAATACACGCTTTTGTCTCTCATCAAATTGGTCCCCTCGAACAACCACGCCCCGCTTACCTCTTTTGTACACTTGCTAATAGTGAACCGTGTTTGGAACTCCATTGATGGCTTTTTCATCACTGCAAATTCGTAATCTATTGTGCAAGATTCTGAACCTATCATTTCCACAAATACACCCAAGTGGTCAGCTGAATTCTCCTTTTTCTGCTTGTATTGTGCAAAGAGCAAAAATCGCCGCCCGCCTAGGAAGAACGGCTCGGAATAGAAACGTTTAGATGATGAATATAAAGCAGCACAATCTTGTTTGTTAATGTTAAAGTAGACAACACGGCGATGATGGTAGACACGTCGTGGAAAACCACAGCTTGCAAGGACGTCGTTTGAGGGAACAGATTTGTGGCCATGGGGGGGTTCAACCTTGGAAAAGAGGGCATTGAGCACCAACTTTGACACTTTTTCATAGTCAAAGTCAGGGCAGTCTACAGCCTCCTTCAACTTCAAGCAACTCATGCATGGGAAACATATGAACCCAACCAAGCGGTTGGTGAGGATTTCTCGGCGCTCTTCTAGTTTGGGATAATGCTGACGCGCCCACTTCAAGATGAAATCCAGAACAACATCTTCTGAACCCACTTGGAGATCATCACTCCCAAGAACAGCCTCTACTGCACAAAGAGGCCAGCTCATCGCCGCCTCTTGTTGGGACCTACCACAATGAATCAATCTCACTTAATTAACTTTATTTTTCAAGGGTAAATATATGGAGGCCGAGTACTTACTCGGTGAATCCGTTGAGAAGGTCACAGAGATAGTGCTTTGCTGCATCAAGTAGGGGGCGAGTTACTTCATCCACGAAAACTACTGAAGGAAGCTCCAGATAAAACAGTGCAGATTCCGTTGTCATGGGCAACTTGAGCAACAAGTCAATACAATGTCTCATACAAGTAGTAACCTCAAATTTGTCCGCAGCAATCAGCACATCCACCAACTCAGCCCTTGAAGTTGCATTCAGGGGTTTGTCGTAAATCGAGTTTAGCGTGTCCATTAAACCGGCTTCCTCTGTTGTTCGCAGGAATTGATTTTAAACTAAGCTCATTAAATTAAGGAATGCTTATTCAAGATATACCTGATGCATTGATTTTCAAGGTAATTATCTCATCCTTCTTCTTTGATTCTCTCATACCATTCTTGAATAACTACGTCAGCAATGAAGTTGGAGTCAGCAATATTTAATGTACATATATAGGAGGATTAACTTACAAATAAAGGAAAGGATTTGACCTTGTAAAAGAATGGACTTTTGGCAGCAAACATGAGAGAACATATGTTCAAAGTTTTCACTTTCAAATCAGTAACAGACTCTCCTCCTACATTTTTTCTTTTTCTTCTTGGGCGTGGATCCTTGTCGGAAGCTGAAGGTGTGATCTCAATACGGAGGATCCGATCCGAGAATTCCACGTCGTCGAACCCAAACCCGAAGTTGACCTCATTCGCTCTCCGACCTACTTTGTCCGCACTCGAATTTTCCATCTTGAGATTATCTCAAGTTGTACTTAAAGGGCACAACTTGATCTAGTCTATGGGGGCTGATTTCTGGGGATGCAAATTCAAAAGTTGCACACACCTTTCTTCTTCTTCTTCTCTACTTCCTCCGTCTCTCCAATTTTTGGGCTTCTGTTTCCAAATTCCGATCACCAAATTTACTTTCCCCTTCACCACTGTGATGTTAAGAAGATCCTAGAATATAATTTATTGTATTTCCTTATTATCGTTAGGAGATCTTCTATCCATATATTGTGTTGATTTGTTATCATTATAGTTCTCTTATGTATAAGATTTTGTATAAATATTTGGTTAAATGTTAATTGTTTAGAATTTTTTAAATATTTTTTAAAAAGGTTTATTAATTTCTACTCAGGGTTTAGTTTTCGTTAGAAGGGTTTATCAATATCTTGATCAAATTATATCAAACCATTATTTAAATCAAGTAAACACATTCCATATAATTATCTAGAATAACAATAAGAGTATTTAGAGTGTAAAATGAGGAATAATCTTAACTATTAGATTGAAGAAATAGAGAGTTAAGATTAAAATACAGGGAGAAGCTTGGGTCAAAGGGCTTTAAGTTGAGTAGGACTAAATCAGAGTATGTTGAGTTCACCTTTGGTAGAGGCGATGTGACGGATGCAGAGGTCCAGCTTGGTGGGGAGGTCGTCCCAAAGAAGGAGACTTTCAAGTACTTGAGGTCTTTTGTACAGAGCGACGGTAGTATAGATGCAGACATTAAGCACAGAATACAGATGGGCTGACAAAAATGGATAGGTGCGTGAGGAGTTTTATGCGATAAGAAAATGCCACTCAAACTAAAGGGCAAGTTCTACAAGGTGGTAGTTAGGCCGGCACTATTGTACGGTGTCGAATGCTGGCCGACGAGAAAAAATCAAGAACAGAAGCTGATGGTTGCAGAGATGAGAATGTTACGCTGGATGTGCGGCCATATAAGGATAGACAGGATCCGAAATGATTCAATTAGAGCAATGATTGGAGTTGCAGACGTCAGAGACAAGTTGCGCGAAGCTAGACTACGATGGTTTGGACACGTGCAGAGGAGACAGGCTGATGCACTAGTGCGTAGATGTGAAGGGTTATTGCTCATCGAGTTTCGTCGAGGTAGAGGTCGACCAAAAAAGAGATGAAAAGAGGTAGTTCAGCATGATCTGACTCTCCTGGCACTGACAGAGGACATGGCGCAAAACAGAAAGCTTCGGAGGGAAAAGATTAGGGTTGAGCATTGACTTGGACAAGAAGTGTTTTCTTTGCTTTGGCCTTTTTTTTTCTTTGCTTTGGTTTGGT
Source organism: Rheum nobile (assembly GCA_027886185.1). NCBI lineage: Eukaryota > Viridiplantae > Streptophyta > Magnoliopsida > Caryophyllales > Polygonaceae > Rheum > Rheum nobile. Next base: position 704,649 of record WOAB01000232.1, on the reverse strand, counting down.
TTGTTTTGTTTTTGGTTATTCTCTGCTTTTTTTCGGTCAAAATTCTATGCTTATTTTTCATACTTGGGTGTCAGTTTCAGTTGGGTCTATCAGGAAACATTCTCTTGATTTACTTCGGGGTATGGATGCGTACATCTGGATCCCCCAGACCCTGTCGTTGGTGGGACTATACTGAGTCAATTGTTGTTGTTGTTGTTGTTGTTGTTGTTGTTGTTCAAACTTGTAAATATAACCAACTTTTTTAATTTATATTTATTAAATCAAAAAAATATTATTTTTTCGAATACTTTTTTTTGAAAAAAAAAATTCCCCAAAAAATATTTTCTTATTTTTTCACGAATATTTTTCTTAAAAAATTAGTACCATGCACTTAAACATACTATTCATGCACTTTAATATATTTACATGTGTACTTAACTTTAGAGAGTTTGGATCATATGCGGAGCTCTCTTTCGGTGCGGACGTGCGGAACATGCACTTTAGGGCCTTATTTGTGCACTTTAACGTCTTAAATGTGCACTTTTGCAACAAAAAAAAATTATTTCAAGAATTTTTCTCAATTTTTGGAAAATTGCACAAATAAGGCCCTATAATGCATGTCCGCACCGTAAGAGTGCTCCGCACCGGAACCTTACTCTAACTTTAGATTACTAAACATGCACTTTAATATTGAGCATTCATTTTAACATAATTATATATGCACTTTTTAACATATTAAGTATGCACTTTAATATGATAAATATGCATTTTAACCTACTAACAAATGCACTTTTCTCATATTAAACATACACTACTTATAATGTGCACTTTTAATATATATATATATATATATATATATTAAACATGCACATTTACATATTACATTATGCACTTTATCCTATTAAAGATGCACTCTATGTGATCATTAAAAATATGTTTATATATACACTTTATATCCATTATAAATGCACTTTTGATGCTTATTTATGCAATTGATATACAATACAATTAAGCAAAATATTTTTTAGAAAAAAATAAATTTTGGAAAAAAAATCTTGGAAAAAATAATTTTGGAAAAAAAGTAATCTTCGAAAAAAATCCGAAAAAAAAATAATTTTGGGGGAAAAAATTGGAAAAAAATAATTTAAAAAAAAACGAAAAAAAAATTCTGGAAAAAAATTGAAGAAAAAAATTATCGAAAAAAACATTTTTTGAAAAAAAAAACATTTTTTAAAAATATTACTTTTGAAAAATATTTAATAAAAAATAATATAAAAATAATAATATTTATAATTTTGTCATTGTAATCTTATCCATCCATCTATTAGATCTAATGACCCTAATTGCTCATCACTTTACACCATAAGATCATTATGCACTTGAACTTTACTCTAATCTACTATATAATAACTAAAGCAGAATCGCGTCTGCACAAGCACGCGTCCCGAGATTAAATCCGCGTTTATCGCTGCCACGCGTCACCACTGAGTTAATTTTGACATGTGTCATCAGTCCGGTTAATGCGGTTATTTTTTGAAAAATCTTTCATTCGACATATTTTTCCAGAGAATATCTCTGTACTTTTTTTTAGGTATGCTTAATCTTTCCAAAAAAAGAAGCAAATAAAATTACGAGCTATATTTTAATTGAATAATATCCAATATTTGAGAATTAAACAAAAAATGTTGTAAATATTTTTTCAAACCTGCTTTACGATAAATATTGGATTCGAAGTAAATAGAACATATCGAAAAAATAAATTATGACATAGCCTGCACAACATTAAAACAGAAAACTAATCCTAAATATGATATGCTATGGCAATTAAATAGTTGTTGCTGCAAAATTGGCTAACAAATAACAAATAAAATGCATTGACAACACATAAATTAAAATAAATGCATCAAAGCTAAAAGAAATGATACAAGACATACATAATTATGACAGGCAATGTAATATATGCAGAATCAAAGAAAATATTATGCAATCGCGAAATTTTCTGCAATAAAAAACCTACAGAATCAAATAAAATGAAATATTTTGCAATCACGATTTTATCCACTTTCAACATCTTTAATATCTGCAATCACGTTTTTTTAAATCTACAATTCATAAAGGCAATGTAATATCTGCAGAATGAAATGAAATATTCAGTATGATATGGCAGTATAAATTCAATGTAATATATGCACAATTAACTCAAATATTAAACATGATATGACAGTATTAAGGCAATGTAATATCTGCATAATCAAATCAAATCAATATTATTATGATTGCCTTATATTTAGCATGATCATGCAGCATGGGTATAAAACTAGAGCGCCTCCCACAATTATAGTACAAAAAACTGGTCTTGCACAAGAGTAATAGTAAAGCAGTTTTCGACATTTAACAGGTACATTTACAATGAATTCATTAAACTTAACTATAAAATATATAAATAATTGTTCTTGATTTTACAATTTCGTATGTTTTTAATTCAACAGTGATTTAAACATAAGGCAATCATAAACTTGAATCTCAATACGTTTGTTCAGCAGTGATTTACAATTTTGTTTGTTTAGTAATGATTTAGTTTGTTCGGTTGTGATTTAAAGTATATCTCAGTTCGTTTGTTCAATACTGATATGACTCAATCATCAAATGCATATTCATCATACTATGATTGCAAGGACCTATATTATCAATATAGAAATAACAAAAGTGGTATTGTTGCCTATCATGATTAAAAACGAAAGAAGAGTAGAGAATTCCATTTTCAGGTTTAGTTTCAGGAAACAAATCAGTATCTTAACTTGACAAGAGACTAAAAAGGGCATAGCGAGGAGAGCTAAAGTATATAAACCTAAATTAAAGACTATTAATATTTATTTTACAAGTATCTAATTTTTATTGTCACTTACATAAATTAGTTTATAAGTGAAGTATTTAGGTCCCTTTGGATGAAAAAAAAATGCATTGAGTTGCATTATCTTGCATTAAATTGACAATTTAATGCAAGATAATGCAATTTAATGCATTATCTTCGGAAATCCAAACAGACCCTTAGTTACAACTCATACTATTTAGTTTACAACTAACCTGTTTAATACACTATTTTTGTTGTCACTTACATGAATTAGTTTATAAGTGAAGCATTTACTTACAACTCATACAATTTAGTTTACAACTAACCTATTAAATACATGTGCAGTGCAGTTGTGTACTATTAATATTTATTTTACAAGTATCTAATTTTTGTTGTCACTTACATGAATTAGTTTATAAGTGAAGCATTTACTTACAACTCATGCTATTTAGTTTACAACTAACCTACTTAATACACTATTTCCAACTAAATTACTTACAACACTATTAATTAGTATAGAAGACATAGATTTAGGTTTACTTTTGTATGTATTTATAATCCAATTTTCCTTTTGACTTCAATTCGAGCTCCCATATGTTTCCTATACCATGAACAAATTAGTTAAGTACATAATGAGCAAGTAAATCATTTAAGTATAGAATTAGTCAATTGATGAAATCATGACCTGATTGTATAGATTGAATTAGTTTAACATATGCATATTAGAGATTATATGTTGCAACGTGTAATGGCATAATTTTTATGATCAATAACGACACTATACTTTATTAAACATATCCAGATAAATGAAATAATAGTATATTAGTCATACCTTTAGACTTTAGAGCTCTTTCATAATTTAGAGCTTTAGAGCTCTTTTATATTAGTCATACCTTTAGAGCTTTAGTATATTAGTCATACCTTTAGAGCTCTTTCAGTAATCACACTACGAGTTAATGATCATACATATAGGATAAGTTTTTTATGTAAGAAGTACTACCTTGGGGGATATAAGCCAAAGTGACCATCATATTCCGGCTATCTGATTTCCAGTTGATAAGCATCTATAATTGCAACAGTTTAAAAGTTAGTAATTAGAGTATAAGTTAAAAAGCAGACAAAAAATCTAAATTGGAATGTCACAAAGACTACCTTGATACTATTGGCAGATTGAAATTTATATTCTCAATGTAATAATCAGTGTTGTTATCAGGGACACCTCACGTTCTCACATGCAATGAGAGATAGGAAACAATTGCAAAGTTGAAATCAGATATTGTACGACAATAACATTTCCTATCAATCTACGAAAAAAGGTACTATCTATCATACATACATTGCAACATATATATTTCACACTGATAGTTTACTTCAATATATGATTACAACATTTCAAGTTATAAAGCATACTTGCACAAACATAAACAGATAGATTGTTATAACTAAATAACAAGCCCTATATAAGCCTAAGGTCAAGTTACATCACAAATCAAATTTTTGTGACTATTTGGACCACACATAAAAAGTTATACATATTTATTTTGGTCTTATGAGCCCATTATATTCTATCCGGCAAATTAATATATATAGTACATTGAATGGGTTAATACGCCCATTTAAAGTCAATGAGCACAGAATTGTACATTTTTAAAACATATTTTGCATCTGTACTCCATCAATCAATTCATGCCATACACTTATAAAAAACAAAAAATCATGCCAAGAGCAGATATCAGACTTAAACCATAAAATAATCAAACAAAGAACAACTCTATCCAAACATGTAGTATCTTTCTAAAAGAATATATATAAAATTATATTATTTATAAATTCTAAAATCAATGAACCAGAAGCAAATACTCATATCAATTGGGTTGCTACAGATGGAGATTAATAGAGATAGAGAGTTTTCCTTTTAATTTCTTTGATGACAGTAGGGAGACCTCCTTAACCTTTATCTTGAAGGTGTTCTTTGTTGGATCTGAAAGACTGAAACCCTTCGGTGGCTTACCATATTAAATGAATACACATAGGTGGTTGAAAGCACTTTTGGTTTAAACCTTCAAGACAAAGAATTATAAAAAAATTGATATGTAAATTAACATGTAGATAGATAAGGTTTAGGGTGACCTTGGAAAAATGAAAGAGCATGTGTGACCTTAATAGAGAAAGATAGAGAGGAACAGGGTAGGTATTTGTCCATTATTATGAATCAATGGATCTGAAAGGTTTGAAAAAGACACAAAAAGTTTTGAAGGAAGGTTTAACAGACACATAGAGAGAGAGAGAGAGAGAGAGAGAGAGAGAGAGAGAGAGAGAGAGAGAGAGAGAGAGAATGTGAAAGAAAAATATCCGAACCCTCTAGACAGATTCGAAAATATCTTGATTGTATGAAGTTCGTGTAAAAAGAAATATATTTAATAAAATTAACAGGCTTCATAATAATTTTGTATGAGCTCCAATTAAAAGGTTTATATGTATTTGGGCTTATTAGCCCACAAATATTAAAGTATAAATTTTTATATATATCATCTTTTTTTACTTTTCTAGATGGTAACATAAATTAAAGCCCATTAATTAATCTCAATCAAAAAGTTATAAATAGTTATTTAGTTAGGCCAATAAGCCCATTACATTTTAACTGACTTGACAAAATGAAGCCCAATAGTAAGCCCATTATAAAGTTATCGTTATTTATTTTGGTTGTTTAACTTATTAATTGGGCTAAAAGCCCATATCTATAATGTTTAAGGCCATACTATTTTATTCAGAAGCCCATATATTTAAATTAAATTAGTAAAGTCGAGCCGGTTTAATATAATATTTATCAGAAAGTCGAGCCAGTTTTATATAATATCAGATTTAATATTTATCATAAAGTCGAGTTGGTTTCATATAATATCAGATTTTACCTCATTAAATTAAAATATCAAACAAAGAACAAATGAAGATCAATCTTCATCAAGAAGATTCTAGATGACAAATCGTTTTCTCCCTGAAACCCAAAAAAAATGACATCTGATAAGCATGAGATGTTCTTATGGGTTGTTCTAGCTGAAATGATATATTCCAAACTATGAAAGCAGTCAACACCAATAAAACGAATACTACTAGAGGTAACTATCAGGTTTTATTCAATCAAAAGTTTTAGGGTTTCAAACTTAAAGGGATCTTTTGATTGAGAGAGAGAGAGAGAGAGAGAGAGAGAGAGAGAGAGAGAGAGAGAGAGAGAGAGAGAGAGAGAGATATTACCTTTTTCCACTATGGATCTGAAAACAAAATTCCTCTTCCAGAAAGAAGAAGTGAAGACGACGACCATGGTGGATCTTCGCTTTGCATGTTAACTTGGGGAGAACATCGGACTTAGATCTCATGAAGACGGCAAAGTTTCATCTCCAAATCTCCTTTTTGCGTTGGTGGGATACAAATCTGAAGTGTGGTGGTGTATTATCAGAGGATAGATCTGTGTTTTTTGAAAAATCAAAGATCTAGATCTAGAGATTCAGTGACTTAGAGAAAGAGCAAGTGAAACTCAAAGATGAAGATTTTTGGTGATGTAGAGAAAGAGGAAGATGATTCTTTGATTTGTTCAAAGAATCCCTCATTGATATGCAGTTTCAGTGAAAAGGGAGAGTGCGGCTTAATGGAGAAGAGAAAGAGGGGGAGTGAAACAAATACGGCGAAAATGGAAAGTTTTTTAATGATTGAGATAGGGTTTTCGGTTTTGAGAGGTATTTGTTTGTTTTTAGTGGATTCAACCGCAACGTCATCCTCTTTGAATGCCATAAGTCCAGCCCAATTGAATCAAAACGGATAAGTCCATTAATTAACTCTGTCGGCCCCAATTAATAACATAGCGAATAACAAGCAAATGGCCCTTGAAGCCCATTACAGATACGGCTTAATGTTACATCACAAATTTGTATCCGGCCACAAGTCCATTTATTTTGTAGAACTATTTATTTCTTTTTTGTAATACTAAAATAATTAATATATACATTTATAATTTTATTTTGAATAACTTTAATAAGTACTCATATGTGTTATATATATATATAGTTAAATTAATTGATTAGTTATTTGATTATATCTCTTTCGTAGCCAGATTATATGGGCCAAATAGCCCATATTTTTTAATGTGTAAGCACAATATATTATAGTCAGAAGCCCATTAACTTATATTCATTTTGTGTAAGCCCATTATATTATTACTGATATTATATTATAAGATTACACATGTATTATCACCACTTATATTATTATTTTTGATTAATATATTATTTAGATTTTAACCATTAAAATATATATAATATATATTAAACAAAGAACAATATAGATGAAGAACAATCTTCGTCAAGAACAATCTAGATGAAGACTAAATTTCGGACTCAAACCCAAAAAAAACAAAGCATGAAATATATCTGATATTATACTATATTATTAAGGGTTGATCTATGTGAAATTTGAATATTTTTCAAACCATGCAATTACTGAACCAGACAAAAACGATTGATACTAGAGGTTAATAGAGACATGCTTTTCAAGAGAAGGAAAATGATTTCAAACATCAACAAAATCTAGAGAAAGAGAGCTTACATTTCTCGGATTTAGAGTTTGCCAGAATCTTCTCCGTCCACATTGATCTCCTTATCAACCGCATCAATGGGTTTGCATGTTAACTCGGGGAGGACGACGAACTTTATGCTGTAGATCTCCTTTTCGCGGTGGTTGATTGTATATCTGAAGTGCGGTGGTCGGTAATGGTATGCGCTTCACACTCTAAGACAAAGAAATTGAAAAAAAAAAACGATCTGTCTCTCTCGGCTTTAAAGCAATATTTTGGATCTCAATTTTTTGAAACAACAAATAGAAAAGTTGACCGGGATTTAGAGAAAGAAAAAGAGAATGAGGAAGAAGCTTTGATAAGGAAAGAAAATCTGCCATGGATCTGGAAAGTGAAAGAAATGTCAAGAACTGTATTCTATTTTTGGAACTGGAGCAGAGAAAGAGAAACATATAGGGGAACAACGGAAATGAAGATTGGAAATGGGTTAGGGTTAGCAGAGGCCGGTGAATTTTCTTTTTTTTTAATACAAAATCGAATGTAAAAGTAAATCTAAACCCATTAACCCAATATGTTAATCCACTTATAAGTCCATTAACCCAAGTTCTCCATTAACCCAATTTTAAAGCTACCGAAAATTGTGTAATTGGGCCTTTAATTCCATTAACTCAATTCCATCTCTAATTTAAATATTTCAGCCTATTCCAATATTATTTTAATATTAAAATAATTATTTAATATGTACATATATTTTTATTCTTTTGCATAAATGCATGAAGTATTTTCATATGTCTATATATAGTAGATTATATTAAATTATTATTATGTATATGTATTATTTTGTAGTAATATAAAAACAAATAATTAGTATGTACATTTTTAAAATTATTTATATGTGCTTATATATAATTATAAAATTAAAATAAATGTTTAGTTTGTATATTTATTCATTTTATTTGTAATATATATCTCAAAATTTTCATTGACTATGTTATGGATGAATTTAACCAAAATGGTAAGTGACAAATTCAAATTTGCATTAGATGATAAGTGACAAATTCAATTTAATACAAATAATAATTTTTTACATAAACCGCGCTTTTTGAGTTGGGCGTATATTTCACTTCCACATGTATTCTACTTGGGCCTAAAGCCCATTAAACCAATTCAAATTTGCATAAAAAATTTACAATTTTACAAATATCATTTTGACCCAAAAGTCCATTTAGTATTTATAAATTTGTATTATATTTTTATAGTACTAAAATAAATAAATAATATTGAATTTTTTTATACTTATATTAAGTATTTACATATGTTTATGCATTTTTATAATATTATTATAAATGTTTATTATGTATATTTATTTATTTTACTTTGAATATATATAAGATTTTCAGGGTGATTGTGTTATGGATGAATTAACCCGACATAACAGAACGTTGATATTGGCTGCTATTAGAGCGAAATGACAACAAACAAATTCAAATCAATGAGGTTAATAATTTCCATTCAATTTGTTTTTACAAATTATGCTTCAAGTGGAAATGCGGCTCTCCTAATATCGGACGACAGAACTGCTCATTCGAGGTTTAAAATACATTTGCAAGTTAATGAGGATTGTGTTATGGACGATTTAACCCGACATAATATAATGTGGATAGTATAACCAATGTAGTATACAATGAGGTTTTTCATAAGTTGTAGCAATTTTGAACATCTTACGAAATTTTGTGTTTAGGGATTCATTTCATGTATTAGATGAACATTTTGATTATGCTTTATCGTTTTAGTAGTATTGATGTTAGGGATGTGGCTATCCCATTTTAAAAACTACTTAACTAATTTTTACTATTAATAAAGTTATGGAGAGTTTCGTCTCTATTTATGTAATTTTTTAATATATTCACTATTTTTATTCAGTTAGTCATTTTTATATAAGAATATATCTACTTTTATAACAGTCATTAATTACATATTTCTATATCCAATAAATATATAATATTAATATTTCATATATTTATAAATGTAAGAAAGAAACAGATCTCATGCAAGACACAAGTATTACACTAGTTATCTATATACTATTACTTAAGCCATAATTATCTCTCCTACGTGTCGTTCATCTAAGTATATCACGTTATTATACATATTCACCCTTATTCTATTTACAATCTATTTTATTTTTTATTTATATAAATTTCCTAATTTATCATCCTATAATATTTTTCATTATACATGATTATATATTAGTTTTCCTTATAGATATTCCAACTTTAAAATATTTTAATTCCGCTAATTATTCCATGATTAATATTATAGAATAATTTTTATCTCCAACGTATATACATATATATCATGCATATGACTATATAAGTCTGCAACGTTGTGCTCCTTTTTTTGAAAGATTATGTATATACCTTTTAGTTATGAAGTAAGATTTTAATTTCCTTAATTATTCCATGATTAATATTATAGAATAATTTTTATGTCAAACGTATGTATATATCATGTGTATGATTATATAACTCTGCAACGTTATGCTCCTTTTAAAAAAAAATTATGTATATGAAAGAGCATCATATAAGAGCAAAAATATAAGAGAGAACTGAGAAAAAAAGGTGGACCGTTGATCTCGTGACGATCGAACGACTCGGATATCCGTTCATTGAGAGAGTTTTTATCCACAGAAGCTACTCACGGTTCAACACACGCGCTCTCTATCGAATCATCTCCAGTTTGCTCTCCAATCTACTCTAAATTCGTCATTTTACCGCGCCTTTGTCGAAGACAACCACTTCTCTACAATGTCTACTGATTCCGATTGGCAAGGAGCTGAAGCTTTGGTCACCGGGAAATCGAGTATGAAACCCTAACTTACTCGATTTCCATTTTTCTATAGTTTTCAACGTCTTGTCATGCTAAATCGGTAAGAATCTATGTTATTATGTTGTTAAGCTTGTGTTTATTAGTTTGATGTTCAATTTCTGTGTTTATTTAAGAAAAAAATATTTGAACTGTGTTTGTATTTAAGTTTTTTTTATCTCATTTCTCCCCTCCGACGAGGTTCTAGTTGTTCTATTGAGTTTGATATGGTGTATTGGGGTTCTGGTATGTTAATTATTTTTGCATTTGTCTAACAAAAATAAAGTAATTTTATGCCTTGAAAGTTTGTTGCCTTGACCATGAACATGGCTTCTCAAATCCATGAACATAGTTTTATCCTTTTAATTCTTTATGTAATTATTTTTATCTGTCATGAAGTTTCTGTTCTTATTATGCATTGAATTTTTAATTCTTATCCTTGAACTTTTTCTCTATCCTGCCTTGAACTTTTTCTCTATCTGTCATGAAGTTATCTGTCATGAACATTTATGTTCTTATTTTGCATTGAACTTTTAATTCTATCCTTGAACTTTTATCCATCATGCCTTGAACATTTTTGTAATCTGTCATGAACATTTCTGTTTTTATTTTGTATTGAACTTTTAATTGAATGATCAAGCATTTTATATTTTCTTTATTAAGTTTGTATGCACTGATTCTATTCCAATTATTGTATATAGAGCTATTTTGTCATCTTTTGAAAGCAAAAGGAATGGAAATCAAGACTGCTCCTTTTGAAAAAAATTAAAAGGTAAAACCTAAAAGCTTGGGGTTTCCTTGGATGGGTCAAAATAAGGTTGACTGCAGGATTTACCTTATGAGGCATATGGAGACATACATGGGGCACGGTCTGTAAGGATGGAACCCTGAGCTGAAGGAGGAGGATGACGAACAAATGGTAACGATGAGGGCACGATACTTGAGTGCAATCCTGTTAAGCAACCACAACCGCTTGGTCGAACATGTGAAGAATGCCATTTCATCTCTTCCAAAAGAGAGGATCTTTACAAGAAAGAACCTTGATGTTTAGCTCATGTGTTTTGTAGTGTTGTAGTATGACAATTTGTTACTTTAGGTTGATGTAGTTGAAACAATTTGATCTTTTATAGTTTGATGTAATTTAGGTTGATGCAGTTGACTATTATTTGTGGTGTTGGCACATTACAGTTCATGGTGTTTATCACAATCGTTCAATTTGTTTCAATCAAAATTAACCTTGGCAAACTACACTCATTCTTCTATGTTCATTTATTGTGATCATAATTTGTTTACTGGCCATCATTAATGAACCTTCATTTATTTTTGCCAATGACAGTATCTATTCATGTCTAGACCAGAAAGGTTAACCAAGTTAGTGTTGTTAAGTATGAATGTACATGGTTATGATCTTGAATGTTCATGGTTATGATCATAAAAGTTCACGGTGTTGAGCATGATAGTTCATGGTTGTGAGCATGAATGTTCATTGTAATTAGCAAGGAATCTCATGGTCTTGAACATGAATGTTCATGGTTGTGAACCTGAATGGTCATGATTAGGAGGGTTAACCAAGTTAGTGATCTTGAGTATGAATGTTCATGGTTATGATCTTGAATGTGCATGGTTGTGATCCATGCTCACTACAATGAACATTCATGCTCATTACAAGTCCAGTAGAGTGCTTCTCAGTGTTCATTACTAAAAACACATTACTTCATGTTCAAAAACACATTAGTTCATGTCTAAAAACAAATTAGTTCAAGTTTATGACTCTTACATGTTCTGAAAAGAATATGTTCAAGGCGATACACATGAACATTCATTGATTTCAACAGTAGTGTTTACAACAGAATCAATATCTAGAATTTTCTGTTTGTGGACCTTAAATCTGGAAATTTTTGTCTATATAACTTAAATCTGTAGGTTCATTAGTTCAATCTCCAACTCAAATCCGCCAGGATTGTTGTGTTAAAAACATAAAATAGTGGTTGAATTCGTGCATTACCTGACTTCACCTTCTTGCCTTTGAGTTCATCAACTACTTCAATTTTCTTTTCCAATCGCTTTGATTCCGACGTTGCGGTTCAATTCGATCTCCAATCAAGCATCGTTCTTCGATTTCACAACAGCTTGTTTGATTTTACAGGAATAGCTTCCATCCACCATCATCCAACTAAAACTCCTTGATCTTCTTCTCCTTTAAAGTTGGATCAATAGGGCAAGTCACAAAGTTAATTAGTGGCCACTCATCAAGCCACCAATCCATCCAAAATCTCGCCTTATTCACGTCGCCAATGTTCCATCGAACCCCCTGCTGAACAACGCCTTTCAATGCCCATGATAAACTCCGCCAAGTGTACAATCCCTTGGACCGTCTAGCATTATGAATCCGACCATCACAAATAGTTAGGCCATACTCAACTTTCAATAACTCACCCCAAAGATCAACGTCATCATTCAACAATCGCCATCCAAGCTTACCTAAGACTGCCATATTAGAATCAAGCATGCCTCTCATACCCAATCCGCCAAGAGTCTTAGGAAAGCTGACATCATTCCAATTTACTATTAACTTCTTGCGCCCCTCAATGCTTCCCCATATAAAACCACGGCTAATCTTATCCAAATCCTCACAAGTCGACTTAGGGAGTTGAACCGAGTTCACAGTATAAGAAGGAATCGAGGAGAGAACAAACCGAGCAAGCATAACTCTACCAGCAAGACTAAGAGTACGACACTTTCATCCCGCTAACCGAGTCTTCTCCTTAGTAAGCAAATCAGAAAAAGTTTCCTTCGTCACAGGCTTATGCAGGATTGGCATCCCCAAGTACCTCCCAAATCATTCGTGGCCTTAAAACCGCTAATCTGTTTGAGGCGAGCGACCAGATCGGGGGAAGTATTCAGAGAGATGAAGATTTTAGACTTAGAGCTACTCCCTTTTTTCCCCGAGGCAGAACAAAATCTGTTCAAGACCATCATAATAATGTGCATTTGAGCTTCTAACGCCTCCAACATAATTAAAATACTATATGTGAAGAAAATGTGAGACAAAGTTGGCGCATTACAACACACCACAACCGGATGCCACAAACCACTAGAAACCTCGTGACAAATCAAATGACTCAAACACTCAAGACAAAGCACAAATAGGTAGGGAGAAATGGAATCGCCTTGACGAACACCCCTTGAAGGAATAAATTGCTTAGTAAGTTCCCCATTCCAGAGAACTTTCATAGTGGTCGTGGACACACACTCCATCACCCAGCGAAGCCACATCTCAAGCAGACCCAAATCACGAAGGTTATCCTCAATAAAGTCTCACTGAAGATGATCGTAGGCTTTTTCAAGACCGAGTTTCAACACCATCCAACCCTGCTTCATTCTCTTCTGTTGCATCGAGTGTACCAACTCTTGAGCAAGAATCGTATTATCAGTAATCATGCGACCCAGAATAAAGCTGCTATGGGTATGCCTCACAACTTTCGACATCAAAGGTTGGAGTCTATTAGAGAGGACTTTGGTAATAATTTTGTAAAGAACATTACATAGACTGATCAGTCTAAACTGAGAAACCTGATCCGGGGTTGCGACCTTCCCAATATGACTAATAATCGTGTCATTCACCCCCGACGGTAGGGAACCACTAGCAAAGAACCCCCTAATGAAGGAGTAAACCGAGGGGCTAATCGTATCCCAACACTTGTGGTAGAAAATCGATTGGAAGCCATCAATTCTCGGCGCCTTGTAAGCACCCATACGTCTCAAAACAAGCCAAATCTCCTCATCTGTAAAGGGTTCCATCAGAGACATAAAATCAGAGTGAGAGATAGGCGGGAAACCACCTTGAGGAAGCCGAAAATCAACATCTTCCCCCATTGGATGAGCATAAAGATCCAAAAAATAGTTCACACCCATATTCTCAGGGCCCTCAGCCGTGTCCTTCAACGTCGTCACATGCTTCCGACGTCGATAAACAATAGTACTAGTATGGAAGAATCTAGTATTTTGGTCGCCTTATTCAATCCATTTCACACATGACTTTTGGTACCAAACTAGTTCCTCTTGAGAGAGAACATCATCTAGATCCTTCTTAAGAGAAGCACACAACTCGACAAGATGGTCAGTTCCACCATTATTTAAGGCGAGTTCAATCCCCTGCAATCTAGCAAGTAGCTTATCTTTCCTGAAATGGACATTACCGAAAACCTCACGATTCCACTTCAATAAAACATCCCGCAAATTCTACAAAGATGCAGGAACATCCGTAGAACTGGACCATGAGTTAGAAACAAAAATGCATGAAATTTGGGTGCGTGATCCACATACCCTCGAAACGAAACGGACGACGATGACGATCAACGTGAGACTGTGGCCCTAAGGAGAGATACAAAGGGTTATGATCTGATCTAGTGGACGGTAAATGATGGACAACAGTGTCATCCCATTTCAAGCGCCCCATGATATTTGTGAACACACGATCAAGCCACTTAGCAATAATCGCATTCCCCGGCGTCCCCCGACTCCAAGTAAAATGAGAACCACTAAACCCCAAATCAATCAAGTCTTGACAACCCACCAACTCCGCAAATGCAGCTGAATCTGGGGAAAGGTCCCTCGAGCCCCCACTACGCTCGTCAGCACTCAAGATGTAATTAAAACCGCCACCCATAAATAAAGGCCCGTGAATACTAGCAATAACTTGTTCCAAGTCTCTCCAGAACAAACGTCATCTAGGAGGGGTAGATGGTCTATAAACAATAATCAAATGGACCCAATCCACACCAACAAGGACCCGAGCATAAATGAAATGCGGATAACCCCGCATGACATTAACCAAAGTAGCCACCGCATTCCACAAAAGCCAAATACCACCGGAGAACCTGATAGGCGTTGTCGTGACACCTAAACAAAATAATCCTAAACAAACCTAATTAATGTAGCCTGGTAAGTAAGGGTCGAATCCCACAGAGAATCAAGTTATATATCCTATCTGCAAAATCATTCACCAATTGATAACAAAGACAAAGGGGGGTTTTGATTAAATCTAACTAAGAAAAACGATAAATAAAACATAGAAAACTTGGCAAATAAATATCCACCTTAAGTTTGGTTGATCAATCATTGATTATCCCTAGTTCTCAATCCTCATGAATGTCCTAATCCTTGTTCTGAAATAGTTACCAGTCCAACCATTCTTGATAACCCTAACTATTAAACAATCAAAAAACTATCAAGATAAATCTAACAGCAGCAGGAAGTTCAGGAATAGATAGGCTCATGCAATACTATACAACTCGCAAGTACTCGACATGCAATCAATTCTCTTCACAATAAACTTTCACAACTCATTCCAGTAAATCATGTTTGCTACTTCTGAATTATAGGGATGAACAATATTGATCTCAACAAGTTGACCAGAAAGAAGTAACTAGCACTATAGATAATACTCATCTCAACTAGGTTATTAGGCTAGGGAAACTAATATTAATACTGATAATTACCACAACTGATGAGTTAGATCCAACCAATATTATTCAAGATCATAATCCTGCAATATGAATAATATCAATAAAACTAGGTGATCGGGCTAGAGAAATCAATAAAAATCAATGGGATGAAGCACAAGAGAATCATAACATTCAAGGATAAAGAAAGGAATAATCTCAATATCAAATTCAAACCAAGACTTCAATTGTCTAGCCAAAAACAAAACAAAGAACTAAACTAAGAAAAGGGAAAAGATGAAGAAAAATAAACCCCAACTTGGGGAGTACCCAACTTACAAAACTAATGTTCAAAAGAAAGAATATAAAGGGTTTGCTAAACCTAGTTTCCATAAGATAGGAAATAATATCTAAAAGAAAATAAACTAAATAAAGGAAATAAAATAAAATAAATAAATAAAAGAACTCGGAAAATCCTCCTCGGCTCGCCTCCGTGTACACCCGCGACCGCGGCGAGATGAACCGCAATCGCGGTTAATTGATAGTTGCTCTCGACTTGTCACTTCTATTTTACCGCCATCGCGGTTTCCAAACCGCCATTGCGGTTCAGTGCTAATTTGTTCCAAAATCTCATAAATCGCCGCGGACGACATTGCCTTCACTCCTTGCCAGCGGTGGCTTGCGGTAGCACCCATTCTTGCCCAATTGTGTGTCTTTCTCCTTGGATCTTCTTCGTCTCCTTGGGTGGTCTACTCCTCTTCATCTGGATGTCTTCAATTAGTTTCTCCAGACCACCAAATCCACACTTCTCAGCTCTAACTCCATATTCCACAGTTATGCACTAAATCTATCCAAATGACACTCTAAACACTAGTAAAACTCCTAGATAAGCACTATAAAATAGTACTGATCAGAACCCGATAGCCTCAACTCTAAAACAATGTGAAAAACCAAGAGAGTCACACGCCTCTTGCGCCTCAGTCCCCGACACTCACGTTTCCATGTGTGAGCACATACGTACTATTCTTGTTAAGCAAATAACGAAAAGCTCTATGAAACCTCTTACTTCCCTCACCCTGAGCATTCCAAATTGTGCAATTCATAAAGACCGATGAGAGGAAGAAGTAACCTGCCCAATAGTTCCAGTAGCAACCCCCGATTCACCATAATAGCAGAGTCGTTCATATCCACATCCTTATCCATAGCATCCAGGTCTACGTACTTATTAGGATCACCGGGATCCGAAGGTTTTTCTTCCAATTCCAAATCCTGACTATGCATCTCTTGTTGAGGAGCCAAAGCACCATCAACATCCATCGTCTGATTAGTTTGGTGCATCAGTTGAAGTGTTCTGGAATCCTGCTTGTTAGAAATGGAACTCTGGAACTTAGGTTTCCCTGAGAGTTCATTTCCTCAGTTTCTCTACTTTTGAAGATGACAAATATTATGATACTAATGTTTTATCTCAAAGATGTGCTTTAAGGAACCACAGGAATATACCGAAGGCATAAAAGCCAAACAGGACAAGAGAACCAAAGGAACAAGACAGAGGAAGGAACCCAGAGGAACCCAGGTGTGCCCAGAAACGTAGCATGCAAGGTTGCGATTCCCGAGAAATCTGGGAATACCAACCTCGGACAAAAGAAAGTCGAAAACGACTTGTGCGAAGCTTCCAAAAGCCTGCCAATATCCAGAGCAAAACAACAAGACACCTAGAACGCCGAACCTCGGACAGAGAAAGGTGAAAGCGACAGGACATGGAACCTGTCGCTGTCTAGAAGTCAGTTCCCAAGCGCCCAGAGTGTCGAACCTCGGACAAAGGAAGCTGGAGAACGACTTGGCTGAAGAGGTTGACTAATCTAGAAGGATTCTGAGCTGCCTAGGTTGTTTGCACATGCCAAGAACAACGTGGACCAAGGAGAACCACTGATCCTAGGGCAAGCTCAATCTGTGGGAACCCAGAGAGGATCAAGCTGCGAAGAATCCTCTATAAAAGGAAGACTAACTCAAGAGTTATCTTCAAGCACTGAAATACGACTCACACACATTAGCAAATATCCAGTGTGAACCTTCAAACAAGATCATCAAAGCAAACCGAGATCAAGAGAAACCGGTCAAGGAATAGAAGAGTTGAGTGCTAAGTTCCTGTGACTGTAAGTGATAGTTCCTAAGTGCGAAGGTCTGTTTCTTGGATTGATTATTGATTGTGTTAAGTTATCTAGGATTGCCTAACTGTGTGTAAGGCAAAGAAACTGTGTGTTTGTTCCTAGGATAAGCTGTAACCAAAAGAGATAAGAAATCAAGAAGTAGACCTTGAAATCCTTTCGAAAGAAAGGTAGTGGTTTTTATCCTGGATTGCTAGTTGGAAATCAAAGGTTTCCACTATAAGGAACTTGTCATTTTTCTGATTGTTTATTTCCGCTGCGAAGGGAACTTAGAATCGATATTCTGAGTTCCTTAAGTTTTTATCTAACAATCACGATCCTACAATTGGTATCAGAGCAGGAAAAGCTCTAGATCTTTGTTAAGTTTGCAGATCATGTCTCAACCAAGCAAGTTTGAGCTCAGAATCTCCACCAACAAGCCATATCTCTGAAAGAAAGGAGAAGAAACATGGTGGGAAAAGTGCATGGAAAGCCACATCAAGACCAACGACTACCAATGCTGGAGGATAGTCAAAAATGGAGATGGCCACGTCGATCTTACCATGAAGAAAGAAGAATGGAAACCATAATACTATGTCATCATGGAGAAGAATGCAAGGCAAGGCAGTTCATCCTCAATGGATTGGACAGAGAGGACATGGACAAGGTCATAGGCATCAAGACGACCAAGGAGATGTGGAAAGCTCTCAAGGAGATGCATGAAGGAAGTGAGGAACTAAAGCAAAGCAGAAAGTTTGCTTTGGAAGGAGAATACCACACCTTCAAAATGATGGAAACTGAGACCATCTCAGAGTACTACTCCCGCTTCAACAGATTGATTGGAAAGTTGACAACGGCGGGAGTCGATCTGGATGAAGTTTCCAAGTCCCTAGTGGTCATCAATGGACTCAACTCCAAGTTCACCCTTCTCAAGGGAATCATGAAGAACACTCTAGGAATCCAATCCCTTCCCTTGACCCAAGTCATAGGGAAACTGGAGGTTGAAGAAGGAGAGTACACTAAAGCCAATGCCGATAAGAAACTGGAGAAAGGAATCGCCCTTAAGATCTCCAAAGCTTTCTCCAGAATCGAGATAGAGCAAGAGAACTCAGACCTGGAAAAAGAAGAGGACGAGCTAACCGCTCTCTTCTCAAAGAATATCAAAAAATTCTTTGTGAAGGGAAGGTTCCAAAAGGGCAGTTCCTCCCACAATGGACCCAGAAGGGATCTCAAGGAAGTCTCTTGTTACGAGTGCAAAGAAAAGGGATACTATGCTAAGAACTGTCCCAACAAGGAAGACTCCAAGGAAGAAGAAAGACCTCAGAGAAAGAAGGCTCTCGTAGCGTCATGGGGAGAAGACTCAGATGAGGAACTGGATCTGAGCGGCTTCTCTGGAGGAAGATGTCTCATGGCAAAAGGAGACTCAAGCGACTCAGAAGATCTTAAGGTAACTTCTGACGATCTCTTAAAATCCCTAGTTGACTGTGATAAGAAACAACTTCTTAAGATCATAAAGAAACTAGGAAAGGAAACCAGTTTCCTTCAACAGAAACTTGATGATTGTGAAGATGAAATTGCTTGCTTGACTGTTGAGAATTCTGTTTGGAGTAAGAAACTTGATGAAACTGAGAAAGACCTAGCTGAAACTCACTCCAAACTCATTGATATTAGAAATGTGCATGCTAGTCACCTTAAAATCTGCAAATCTTGTGATGAAACTAGCATAGACTCTGTCACAGTTCTCTTGCATGCTAACTTACCTGGAAATGACATGCTTCAATCCATAATTGATAGGTTAGACATTCTCACTAATTCTATTAATGAAAAAACGATAAATCAAACTGTTTTTGTGAGACAACGTCATGGAATAGGTTATGTTAACAACAAAGGGAACAATGATGTTGAAGATGAAAAGGCTAGGCGAGAACTTGTTGAGATGAATGAGAACCTCAGTACTGCTCTTGCCACTTCTCGTGATAGGAATCAATTCCTATCAGAGAAGATCATGGTTCTTGAACAAGGCTGAGGTTGCCAAACGTCTAAATGAAAGTTCTCAAAGTCCTAAGAAGGAACCTAAGGGAAAAGAAAAGATGGTTCCTGAAAACCAATGGTTCACTAATTCTTTTGCTCACAATAAATATGTTGACATGGCCCATAGTAAGGTTAGAAACAATGTTGATTTCAACAAAAGGAAAACTGAAAAACCTTTTAGACCAGGAAAAGGAAAGTATGGTCATATTGTTTACAATCGTTTGTGTACCTACTGTGGTAAGAATGGTCATTACAACACTGATTGTGCTAAGAAAAGGAACTTTGAAAAGGAGAAAAGTGCTTATTACCATGAAAGGAACCAGTTCCCTGGCTATTCACAGACTCGCAATGCTAATCCCCCCAGTAAAGCCAAGCTTCGCTGGGTTCAGAAATCTTAGTTCCCTTGTGTGCAGAAAGAAGAGAGGCAACCTCAACTATGGTACATTGACAGTGGTTGCTCATGCCATATGACCGGAAGAAGAAATCAAATGACCTCTCTTCAACCTCTCCAAGGAGGAAACATATCCTTTGGAGACAAAAGCAAAGGGAAAATCTGTGGAATAGGAATTGTGAAACTCAACGATCACATTCAGGTAAACAAAGTTCACCTTGTTGATAATCTTGGTTTTGAACTAATAAGTGTGTCACAGCTGTGTGATCAAGGAGACAATGAAGTTAGATTCAGATCAAACGAATGTTCAGTCCTTGACTCATCGGGACAAATCATCCTAAAAGGGAAGAGATTCAACAATGTTTACATTGTTGATCCATCCTTTGTCCCCAAGGAGAAACTTTGTCTCTCAACTGTAAATGACCAAACAGACTTGTGGCATCAACACCTTGGTCATGCTAGTACCACGCTAATTCAAAAGCTTCATTCAAAGGAGCTAGTCAGAGGGCGTCCAAAGCTAAGTGGCACATCTAAGGAACTGTGCTCTAACTGTGTAAAAGGGAAACAAGCTCGAAGTTCCTTCAAAACCAAAAACATGGTAAGTACATCAAGGCCTCTTGAACTCATCCACATGGATCTGTGGGGACCCATGAGAGTTCAAAGCCTAGGAGGGAACATGTATATTTTTGTTCTTGTCGATGACTTCTCTCGTTTTACTTGGACTATATTCATTAAATCTAAGAGTGAAGTTATTGATCGCTTTAAAGATCTGGTTCCCTTGTTAGAAAAATCTCTTGATTGTTCACTCAATACTATTCGGTCCGACCATGGTACCGAATTCGAGAATGGAGAATTTCTAACCTTTTGCAGTGAGCATGAAATTGATCACAACTTCTCTGCACCATACACTCCTCAACAAAATGGAGTAGTGGAAAGAAAGAACAGAACTTTGGAAGACATGGCTCGGACTATGCTGATCTCAAGTGGACTCTCTCAATCTTTTTGGGCTGAGGCGATCAACACAGCTTGCTACATCATCAATCGAGCCATGCTTCGCCCAATCACAGAGAAGACACCCTATGAGCTCCTAAGAGGAAGATTTCCCAACATCTCACATCTGAGGGTGTTCGGATGAAAGTGCTTTGTGCACAACAATGGAAAGGACAATCTTGGCAAATTCGACCCAAGAAGTGATGAAGGAATCTTCATTGGATACGCCTCGGGTAGCAAGGCATAAAAAGTCTTCAACAAAAGGACTAAAAAGGTAGAAGAAAGTGTTCATGTCATTTTTAATGAAAAATCACTTGGAAAGATTGTGCAGAACACCACCAATTCCTTTGAAGACCCGTTTCCCAAGTCATCTCAAGAAGATCCAGATGAAGATGTTACTCCACCCAGTTCATGTCCTGCTACTCGGAACCCTCCAATGGCTCCTCCACCAGTTCCCATGAATAATGAACAACAATCCATTTCTGGGAACCATGAGCATGACGACAACATCTGTGGAGACTTCAATGATTCATCTTCCCACATGATCTTCAATGGAGAAGGTAATCCCAACCAGGAAGCTGAATGCTCAACTCAGAATGTCTCCACATCAAATGCTCTAGCTCCTAACAGAGAAAGAAGAGTCATCAAGCCTCCAGTCAGGTTCGATCATCTAACCTTCTTTGCCTTCAATGCCTTTCTGTCTATTGTGGAACCAAATAACATAGGTGATGCACTGAAGGATGCAGACTATATCCAAGCTATGCAAGAAGAGCTTCATCAGTTTGAAAGAAACAAAGTATGGAATCTAGTTCCCCGCCCCAAGGATAAACACATCATAGGAACTAGATGGGTCTTCAGAAACAAGCTAGATGATACAGGAGCTGTGATAAGGAACAAGGCAAGACTCATTGATCAAGGATACAATCAACAAGAAGGGATCGACTATGATGAAACCTATGCTTCAGTGGCAAGGATTGAGGCAATAAGATTGTTGATTGCCTTCGCATCACACAAAGGGTTCAAGTTGTTCCAAATGGATGTAAAGACGGCCTTCCTCAATGGAATTCTTCAAGAAGAAGTCTATGTCAAGCAACCACCTGGTTTTGAAGACGACGATCATCCAGATCATGTCTACTTCCTAGACAAGGCATTCTATGGCCTCAAGCAAGCTCCCAGAGCTTGGTATGATCGTCTTGCCCAGTTCCTACTCTCAAATGGATACAGGCGTGGAGTTATTGATAAGACTCTCTTCATCCTAGAAGAAGAAGGTAACATCTTGGTGGTTTAAATCTATGTCGATGATATCATTTTTGGTTTCACTAACCTGTCCCTTGTAGACAAGTTCAAAGACTTGATGAGCAGTGAATTTGAAATGAGCCTAATTGGGGAACTCACCTTCTTCCTCGGATTACAAATCACTCAAAAAGAAGACGGTATTCAAATCCACCAACAGAAGTATGTCAGGGAACTACTGAAGAAGTTCAAAATGGATTCATGCAAGCCTCTCTCCACTCCCATTTCCACCATTGCCCATTTGGATAAGGACCATTCGAGTCCCCTAGTGGAGGAGAAGCTCTATAGAGTTATGATAGGATCACTTATGTACCTAACCGCTAGTCGACCAGACATTATTTTTGTTGTTGGCTTGTGTGCTAGGTTCCAATCTTGTCCAAGAGAAACCCACTTGGCTGCTGTGAAGAGAATACTTTGATATCTCAAGGGAACTGACTCTCTCTGCATTTGATACCCCAAAGAGTGTCCCTTTGAGCTAATGGGTTTCACTGATGCTGATTATGCTGGATACTTGGTGGATAGGAAGAGCACCTCTGGGATGGCACAGTTCCTAGGCCCTTGCCTTGTGTCATGGGGATCAAAGAAACAAGTCTCAGTCTCTCTCTCCACCATAGAATCCGAGTACATTGCGGCTGCCTCATGCTGTTCCCAACTTCTTTGGCTAAAGCAACAACTCGCGGACTTTGGTATGTCTTATGGCCCTCTTACTATTCTTTGTGATAACACTAGTGCCATAAACATTTCTAAGAATCATGTGCATCATACTAGGACCAAGCATATAGACATAAGACATCATTTTCTTAGAGATCATGTTGAGAAGGGAAACATCATTATGAAATTTTGTAGAACTGAAGATCAGGTTGCAGATATATTCACCAAAGCATTGAATAGAGTTCCTTTCGAGAACCTTAGATTGGAACTAGGAATGATTCCTATTACTCAGTAGTGACCCTAGTTTAAAGAATCCATTCCAGTTCCCCTGATTGACTAGTTTAAGATTTTCAACTTGTTGAGTCTTGATATCTTTGTGTTATATCTCTTACTACAAACCCTCCTTTTCATAATGGTTTCTTAAAAAGGTTTAGATAAATTTTTCTGGCTCGTCTCCTTTTGGTTCTCATTTTTCTTTCAAATCCTTCATTGTTCAAAATTTCTTTGATGGTCCAAAAGTCACAATCTGATCATATTTCTAACCCAACATTACAAGCCGAAATGATGATTGTGTACTAAGACCTTCCCTTGCCTCATTGCTCAATTTAATTCTCTATGATCCATCTCTAAACCCTCTCTGAGAAATATTGTGCAATGCGATAAATGGCCTATCCTGATTCCTTGTATGGGAACGTATTTTTCTGGTTCCATTGTTTAAACCCACATCAAAGGTTCCCATATGTCCCTCTAGCACGCTGAATATATCGCCAGAAAGGAACCAGGATGAAGCGCATCTCCAACGGCTACTTTGGCACTCCCCAGTCATGTCCTATCAGTCGGCAGAAGCTCCTCTCTGAATGGGCAAGTTTTGAATTGTTCTTATCCGTTTGAAAAAGTTGCAACCGCCTTCAATGCCCCAGATTTACCCTGATCTTCTCAACGGCCGGATTCATCTCAACGGTCCCTTCAGCCTTCACCATCTTTAAGAGTTGCCCTGTTGCTCCAAGCCATTCCCACAACTCTCCTTCTCTCTGATCTTCTGTTTCTCTCTCTCTCAAACACAAAAACCCTTTGCTCCTAAAAAATGGCTGACCAAAACCCTAATCTAATTCAAGATGAAGAGGAAGATGCCCTTCTCCGAGCCTTTCGAGAAAAGAAGTCAGCATCTTCCTCCAAGCCTATTTCTGCCACCACCTCTCATAAATCCCAACCAAAGGAGACTCCTAAGGAGAAACCTGAAGAGCAACCTGTGGAGAAAGTTGAGGCACAGGCTGAGGAGAAAGCAATGGCCATCACTCCGGCATCGGAATCGGATACAAAATCCGTCTCCAAAGGTGGTTCTCATGACTCCTCCCTTGATAAGTCTATCCTAGAGCTCCTTAGCCCTGAGCCCTCACCAGTAAGCCTCAAATCTAAACCCCCTCCAATCCTGGTCCCTCTGTTGCCACCAGGCTAAAATAACAGAAAAGGAGTTCCCAAGCCATGGTTCCCTATGATCCTCTCTCCAAAGAGCAGAAACCCTCCAAAAGAACCAAATCCTAACCGTCTCTGCCTCTTCCTCCCCGGGTCAGGTCTCCTCTATCTTCTCTAAGAGGAAGATCCTCAAGCCTCTCATAATCGGCAAAGAGTTCTGGTCCCAAGAATTGGAAGAAGAAGATGAGGACATGTTTGGAGAAGCCCTTGATGATTTCCACTCCCTCCTGCAGTACCAAGGCTGGGACGAGATGTTGATTTAGCCCTTCTCTGCCTCTGATGAAGTCGTTCGTCTATTCTACCAATCTATCGAGTTTGTGCCCGCAAAGGAAAACTCCCCCTGTAACGACGCTATTCTCATATGGAAGGGAACCAGCTATCCCCTTTCCTCCAACCTCATAACATCCGCTCTATGGATCGAGTCCAGATCCGGATTTGGAATTCTCCCTCAGAAAAAAGGGTGACCCAAAGGAAAGGGCTACAAATCCAAGGGAGCAGTGGTCAAGAAAATCTACGACGGTGCCTCCCCCCTATCTTTGGAGACAAAGGACCTATCCATCGCAAACAAGCTTTTACACTTCTGGATCACCCGTAATCTAGTTCCCAGACAGGAGCACCGGAACGATGCTCTCATCACAGACGCCATTTTTATGGACAAGGTGCTCTCTGGTGTCCAAATTGATCTCCCTCGTATTGTGTTGACTCATATGCAGTTCTGTTCATCCCATGCCTCCCATGCCCTACCTTTCCCTCATCTCATCAAGAAAATCATCTCCATCCTACACCAATACCCTGATGATTTGCCCGAAACTGCTTATAGCAAGTGCCTTACCATGGCCACTGTCCGGAAGTTGAAGACAAAGGAACAACAGACCAACCCTTCTGAAGCTCAAGCTAAACCTCCAAAGGAAAAGGCAAGTTCACAGGCCCCTTCAAGCTCCCAGCCACAACTCAACCCCTCTCAAGACTCCTCTGCGATCCTCTCTGCTCTGGATCGTATTGAAAACGCCATCATGGTGGGCTTGACTGCTATCATGGTCGCCCTCTGTGATCAAGTAAAAGAGTTGGGGAGAATGAGTTATGCTGTTGTGGATCTGGTAGAAGTTCTTCAAAAGAATTGGGAAGATGCAATCGGTGCTCATCAGGCCACGGGCCAAAATGTAGGAACTGACAACAAGACTGATGAAGAGGAGGCCGCTGCATTGCCATAGGAACGCTTGTCCTGGTTCCCAGTGCTGTAACCTCACCGCGTGCTAGTAGTTTCCCCTAGGATCCTACTTCTCTCTTCTATCCCTATGTTGTCTTCCTTAACGATTGCTTTTGCTGTTGTCTCTGTTGTTGGTTGTTTTGTTGTTGGTTTATGTTGGTAGTGATCGGTCTTACCCTGCCTTGAACAATGTTAGGCTTTTGTTAATGTAATGACTATCTTTTGGCTTCGTTCCTAGGCTTAATTTGTCTCTGCCTTAAGTTTTCATTATGCTTCTGCTATGGGTTTGATGCAATTGTATATTCTCTTGGATATCATGTTCTTAACCAGTACTTAATCTTTTCGATGATGTCAAAAGGGGGAAGAAAAGGATAGGAACCTTGAACTTTGGAAACTACTGGACTAATAGGAACTCTGAACTAGTTCTACTTCTAAGGGAAAATTTTGAATAAACTCGTTCATATGCTTAGGGGGAATTTGCAACCATTTGAATGTTCTCACATTAATTTATAATATTGTAAATCCATTGAACTCAATATGGTCTCATGAAATTCAAGTCCTATTATGTTGCCAGGTTCCTTGTATTTGTCATCATCAAAAAGGGGGAAATTGTTAGGAAACGAAACTCTGGAACTTAGGTTCCCCTGAGAGTTCCTTTCCTCAGTTTCTCTACTTTTGAAGATGACAAATAGTATGATACTAATGTTTTATCTCAAAGATGTGCTTTAAGGAACCACAAGAATATACCGAAGGCATGAAAAACAAACAGGACAAGAGAACCAAAGGAACAAGACAGAGGAAGGAACCCAGAGGAACCCAGGTGTGCCCAGAAACGTAGCATGCAAGGTTGCGATTCCCGAGAAATCTGGAAACACCAACCTCAGACAAAAGGAAGTCGAAAACGACTTGTGCGAAGCTTCCAAAAGCCTACCAATGTCCAGAGCAAAACAACAAGACACCTAGAACGCCGAACCTCGGACAGAGAAAGGTGAAAGCGACAGGACATGGAACCTATCGCTAGGGATGCACAAAATTGGACCGGACCGGAAACCCGGACCGGACCGGAATTTTCCGGGTCGGTCCAGGACCGGTTTATTACCGGTCCGGTCCACGGGTCATGATTTTTCATAAAACCGGGTTCCGGGTCGGGTCCGGGTCGGACCGGAAAATTCCGGTCCGGACCGGATTGGACCGGATCTTTAAAACAAATATATATATATATACCAAGTTTAAGACTACTAAAAACTTATTGCATTTTTTATTATCTTTGTGTTTTTGTTTAATATAGTATTTTGTTGAAGGATTTTGGAGTTTTTTCCACTATAATACATTATCTATTTAGACTATTTATATTACATTATTAATTGTAATGAGATTATGATGAACTTTTAGCTTAATATGCAATACAAATAATCAATTATTCAATTCAAAGTTTCAAACAAGTACATCGTAGACTCGTAGTAATAGAACCGAACCCGGCCGGGCCGTCAACACGATGGACCGTTATACCCTAAAATGACAATCTGGGCTTTCCGGTCCGGGTCGTGGACCGGACCGGAAAAGGACTGGACCGGATAGATCGGGTCCGGTCCGGTCCACGGGTCACTTTTTTTATAAAAAACCGGTCCACCGGTCTGACCCGGACCAGAGAACTCCGGTCCGGGTCGACCCGGATGTGCATCCCTACCTATCGTTGTCCAGAAGTCAGTTCCCAAGCGCCCAGAGTGTCGAACCTCGGACAAAGGAAGCTGGAGAACGACTTGGCTTAAGAGGTTGACTAATCTAGAAGGATTCTGAGCTGCCTAGGTTGTTTGCACATGCCAAGAACAACGTGGACCAAGGAGAACCACTGATCCTAGGGCAAGCTCAATCTGTGGGAACCCAGAGAGGATCAAGCTGCGAAGAATCCTCTATAAAAGGAAGACTAACTCAAGAGTTATCTTCAAGCACTGAAATACGACTCACACACATTAGCAAATATCCAGTGTGAACCTTCAAACAAGATCATCAAAGCAAACCGAGATCAAGAGGAACCGGTCAAGGAATAGAAGAGCTGAGTGCTAAGTTCCTGTGACTGTAAGTGATAGTTCCTAAGTGCAAAGGTCTGTTTCTTGGATTGATTATTGATTGTGTTAAGTTATCTAGGATTGCCTAACTGTGTGTAAGGCAAAGAAACTGTGTGTTTGTTCCTAGGATAAGCTGTAACCAAAAGAGATAAGAAATCAAGAAGTAGACCTTGAAATCCTTTCGAAAGAAAGGTAGTGGTTTTTATCCTGGATTGCTAGTTGGCAATCAAAGGTTTCCACTATAAGGAACTTGTCATTTGTCTGATTGTTTATTTCCGCTGCAAAGGGAACTTAGAATCGATATTCTGAGTTCCTTAAGTTTTTATCTAACAATCACGATCCTACACTGCTCAATAACATAATCTGCAGCCAAATTCTGGTCCTTTTGGGTAGATTGAGAGGTGGGCTGAGGGAGAATAATTTGGCCCACCCGCTTCCCCGGGTCAACATCGGTCTTCGCCCGTTTCGCTGAATTTGCAACCTTTTTCATGGGTTTGATGTTTTGGGGCAGAGTTTTGGGCCGAATCAACTGGGCCGGAAACTTTCTCCTCCCAAATATTATTCCTTTTGTTCGTAGGTCCACCATCCGCACTTATGGCCACACTCTTTCCCTTATAGCAGTAGGATCTCGATTATTTTCCAAAACAACCAAATCATCCACCATATCTTCCTCACCTTCCATATACTCAGCCATGACTAACACTATTTGCAATTCTAATAGATCTTATTCGATCCCACACATTATTGGTTATTCCTCCCATTCACTCTCTTTATTTTCTCTATCGAAATTATTTACAAATCAGTAATTTAAAATTTTATTGACAAAAAAAAGTAATTTATAGTCTATCTATATCTAATTATCTATCTATCTATATATCAATTACTAAACACTAAATCAGTAGTAATTTCTGCCATGTGTCATCCGTTAAATAGCGCCACATCACCCCATATTAAAATAATTGATTAGTTGAAATTTTACTTAACCCCACTTATTTAAAAATTCAATTAATTAATAATTATTTTGTTTTTGGATAAAGTAGAAAATATATAGATACTGTGAGTTGATAATTTAGATACTGTAAAATAATATTGGTTGTTTGCTTTTAAAAAATCTCGGATGTGTATATATCAGATGAGAAAATTTTGTTTAATATCTAATAAATAACACTATCTGTGATACCCCGTATTTTTATAAGCTATTTTGGGAATTTTGGGATTTTTCCTGAACGCCCGTTTTGTACGTCAGATTTATTTCAGAGAGTTTAAGACATTATGTAATGTGCTCAATCTTTGTAATATTTTTCTCAGTGAAATAAAATACAGACGACGTACTTTGGATCTTAATACTCGTTCGTGTACGATTATTTTTATCCCGGGTTAAGCCAAAAGTTATCCAAAAGCAAGTTGGACGAGGCTGACCTGGCGGCGCCCGCCGTAAGTACGGCGGCGACCGTCGTCAGCGGGCTCGAGGAGATGTCTTCTCATCTCCTAGCTGGGCGCCAGGTCTAGGAAGCGGCGACCGCCGCACAGTGCAGCGACCGCCGCACAGTGCAGCGACCGCCGCACAGTGCCGCGACCGCCGCACAGTGCCGCGACCGCCGCACAGTGCCGCGACCGCCGCACTTAGCCCACCGTCGTTGTATTTCAAAGCGGCGACCTGGGCGAATCATGGCGACCGCCACAAGCTAGCGGGGGCGTAGCCCTGTGGTCGCTGGCGACGTCTGACGACGCCGAAAATAGCTTCGCCACGTCCCGTCTTAGGCCATCATTGTGTTCCTGGATCTTTGGCTATAAATTGAAGGGTTTGGGGATCAGATCGAGCCTCACTTCAAGCTCAAATCCCTCAAATCTCTTCTCGCCGGAGTTGGAGCCCTCGCCGGAGTTGTGGAGCAGTCGTCGGAGCTTTGTTTGGTGTGTTTCTAGTTGCCAAAGTGTAGCTCTTGGAGGCCTTTGAAGCTTAGAATCCAAAGCAAGGAAAACGAGTGTCGAGTCGCTTGCCATTCGGTAAGTTTTCGTTCTCGTTTTATTTCTGGTGTTCTTCACGGCGCCCTCCGTGTTGATGGCGGCGACCGCCGTGATGAACAGTGGCGCCCGCCGCCAAGAACAGCGGCGACCATCGCCAGAAGGCTGTTGGCCTATTTTGGCCTCGGCCTTGGTGGTTGTCGTTCGGGTGTCGTTCCTTTTGATTTCTTTCGTCTTTCTTTAGATTCGTACTAGTTTATGTCGAATCTAACTTAGGGTTTCTTTATGGGTCGATCCGAAGGATTCTGTGCTGCCAGATCTATTCCCGTGTCGAGCCCGGAATCCCGTCGTTGTTAGGCTTGCTCCAGTTCTGCGGATTAAGGCAAGTGGCGGTTCGCTCTTGCTCATTGTTCCATATTTACATTAATGATCAGTTATTTCAATTGAGTAATTAATTTGGAACGATTGTTGTGTTTATCTGGAAATGGTTTTATAAACTGTTTTGGAAAATTATATAATAGGTTGTATATCTGTTAGAACAACGCTATTATTTATGATCGCATTGCGGGCATTTATGTGGATTTATCCTGATCTGTTGTTGTGCTTGAACTGTGTGGTTAGCTCTAGTAGTTAGGAACGTCTCTGGACTCCTTCCAGTCGTTTCTTTATAATCGGGTAGAGGGGTGGCTCGTCCCCATCCAATACCATTTTTAAGGTCATGGCCTGTCTCTTTCACAAGTGTGTAGAGGCAGGGCACTTAGCTGGTGTCACAAACCCTTTCGGTGTGCGTCAATCTCGACGAAACGCATACTAAGATGTGTCGTTCTAAATGGTGGGGTACACATGTAAAAGCCTATAACGTGTTGTGTGTTTTGAAATATAAATCAGATAAGTGCTACTCGACGCACATAACTAATGAACCCTTGGCGAGTAGTGAAGTTAAGTAATAGTGCAGCTAGGAAAACTCGTCTTGACTTTGATCATAGTACGTTCTCTTTCCAATCTGGATTCACTGTAAGCGGTGAGGTTGGTTGTGAACCGAAGCATCTCAGTCAGTTTTTAAATCATTGTTCTATGATACTTATGAGTTCCAGACCTTGTCATTGTTTCCGAAAGACTCATTTCCGTTGGAGTCTTTTCTTGTCCATGCCTCTTGTCATATTCAGTAGAAGTATGAAGGTTGACTATCGTTCTCGGTTATTATTCGAGAAGCGATGGGTCTAAACCTAATACAACTACTTCAAACCTTCTGCTTTGTACCCTTGCATAGTCTATTCAGTAGACTAACCCACGTAAATTGTTCTCTGCAAGTGGGCAGGTGTCATCCGTTCGATTCGGCACATCAGATAGAATGTAGTTGAGAAGACTAGAAGGACTATGGAGTCGACGGTGGTTTTCAAATGTTTTAATTATTTCTTTAATCAGGTTGAGATCTTTTGGGCAATGACCTTGTTGGTCAAGACTTTGGTTTGTAATTGTTAGGAAACGGAACTCTGGAACTTCGGTTTCCCTTAGAGTTCCTCTCCTCAGTTTCTCTACTTTTTAAGATGACAAATATTTTGATACTAATGTTTTATCTCAAAGATGTGCTTTAAGGAATCACAGGACAAATACCAAAAGCATGGAAACCAAACAGGACAAGAGAACCAAGCAGCAAGACAAAGGAAGGAACCCAGGTGTGCCTAGAAATGCAGCATGCCATGGTGCGATTCCCAAGAAATCTGGGGATACCAACCTCGGACAAGAGAAAGTCGAAAACGACTTGTGCGAAGCTTTCAAAAGTCTGCCATTGTCCAGAGCAAAACAACAAGACACCTAGAACGCATAACCTCAGACATAGAAAGGTGAAAGCGACAGGACATGGAACCTATCGCTGTCCAAAAGACAGTTCTCAAGTGCCCAGAATGTCGAACCTCGGAAAAAGGAAGCTGGACAACGACTTGGCTGAAGTAGTTGACTAACCTAGAAGGATTCTGAGCTGCCTAGGTTGTTTGTATATGTCAAAGACAATGTGGATCAAGGATAACCACGCATCCTAGGGCAAGCTCAATCTGTGGGAACCAAGACAAGATCAAGCTGCAAAGAATCCTCTATAAAAGGAAGACTAACTCAAGGGTTATCTTCAAGCACTGAAATACGACTCACAGACATTAGCAAACATCAAGTGTGAACCTTCAAACAATATCATCAAAGCAAACTAAGATCGAGAGGAACCAGTCAAGGAATCGAAGAGCTGAGTGATAAGTTCATGTGACTGTAAGTGAGATAGTTCCTTAGTGCTAAGGTCTGTGTCTTGGATTGATTATAATTTGTGTTAAGTTATCTAGGATTGCCTATCTGTGTGTAAGGCAAAGAAACTGTGTGTTTGTTCCTAGGATAAGTTGTAACCAAAGAGATAAGAAATCAAGAAGTAGACCTTGAAATCCTTTCGAAAGAAAGGTAGTGGTTTTTATCCTGGATTGCTAGTTGGCAATCAAAGGTTTTCACTATAAGGAACTTGTCTTTTATTTGATTATTTTATTTTCGCTGCGAAGGGAACTCAGAATCGATATTCTTAGTTCCTTAAGTTATTATCTAACAATCACGATCCTACAATTGGTATCAGAGCGGGAAAAGCTCTAGATCTTTGTTAGGTTTGCAGATCATGTCTCAACCAAGCAAGTTTGAGCTCGGAATCTCCACCAACAAACCACATCTCCGAAAGAAAGGAGAAGAAACATGGTAGGAAAAGTGCATGGAAAGCCACATCAAGACCAACGACTACCAATGCTGGAGGATAGTCAAAAATGGAGATGGCTATGTCGACCTTACCATGAAGGAAGAAGACTGGAAGCCAGAGTACTATGTCATCATAGAGAAGAATGCCAAGGCCAGGCAGTTCATCCTCAATGGACTGGACAGAGAAGACATGGACAAAGTCATAGGAATCAAGACGGCCAAGGAGATGTGGAAAGCTCTCAAGGAGATGCATGAAGGAAGTGATGAACTGAAGCAAAGCAGGAAGTTTTCTTTGGAAGGAGAATACCACACCTTCAAGATGATGGAAACTAAGACCATCTCAGAGTACTACTCCCGCTTCAACAGATTGATTGGAAAGCTAATAGCGGCGGGAGTCAACCTTGATGAAGTTTCCAAGTCCCTGGTGGTCATCAATGGACTCAACTCCAAGTTCACCCTTCTCAAGGGAATCATGAAGAACACTCCAGGCATCCAATCCCTTCCCTTGACTCAAGTCATAGGGAAACTGGAGGTTGAAGAAGGAGAGCACACCAAAGCCAATGCCGACAAGAAACTGGAAAAAGGAATTGCCCTCAAGATCTCCAAAGCCTTCTCCAGGCTCGAGATGGAGCAAGAGAACTCTGACCTGGAAGAAGAAGAGGATGAACTAACATCCCTCTTCTCAAAGAACATCAAAAAGTTCTTTGTGAAGGGAAGGTTCCAAAAGGGCAGTTCCTCCCACAATGGACCCAGAAGAGATCTCAAGTAAGTCTCTTGTTATGAGTGTAAATAAAAGGGACACTATGCTAAGAACTGTCCCAACAAGGAAGATTCCAAGGAAGAAGAAAGACCTCAGAGAAAGAAGGCTCTCGTAGCCTCATGGGGAGAAGACGCAGATGAAGAACTGGATCTAAGTGGCTTCTCTGGAGGAAGATGTCTCATGGCAAAAGGAGACTCAAGCGACTCAGAAGACCTTGAGGTAGCTTCTGACGATCTCTTAAAATCCCTAGTTGATTGTGATAAGAAACAACTTCTTAAGATCATAAAGAAACTAGGAAAGGAAACCAGTTCTCTTCAACAAAAACTTGATGATTGTGAAGATGAAATTGCTTGCTTGACTGTTGAGAATTCTGTTTGGAGTAAAAAACTTGATGAAACTGAGAAAGACCTAGCTGAAACTCACT
Source organism: Rheum nobile (assembly GCA_027886185.1). Lineage (NCBI taxonomy): Eukaryota > Viridiplantae > Streptophyta > Magnoliopsida > Caryophyllales > Polygonaceae > Rheum > Rheum nobile. The sequence goes on along the minus strand of WOAB01000232.1, from coordinate 670,836 downwards.
CCAAACTCATTGATATTAGAAATATGCATGCTAGTCACCTTAAAATCTGCAAATCTTGTGATGAAACTAGCACATATTCTGTCAAAGTTTCCTTGCATGATAACCTATCTGGAAATAATATGCTTCAATCCATAATTGATAGGTTAGACATTCTCACTGATTCTATAAACGAAAAAACGATAAATCAAACTGTTTTGGTGAGACAACGGCATGGAATAGGATATGTCAATAACAAAGGAAACAACGATGCTAAAGATGAAAAAGCTAGGCGAGAACTTGTTGAGATGAATGAGAACCTCAGTACTGCTCTTGCCACTTCTCATGATAGGAATCAATTCCTATCAGAGAAGATCATGGTTCTTGAGAACAAGGCTGAGGTTGCCAAATATCTCAATGAAAGTTCTCAAAGTCCTAAGAAGGAACCTAAGGGAAAAAGAAAAGATGGTTCATGAAAACCAATGGTTCACTAATTCCTTTGCTCACAAAAGGTATGTTGATATGGCTCATAGTAAGGCTAAAAACAATGTTGATTTCAACAAAAGAAAAACTGAAAAATCTTTCAGGCCAGGAAAAGGAAAGTATGGACATATTGTTTACAATCGCTTGTGTACCTACTGTGGTAAAAATGGTCATTACAACACTGAATGTCCTAAGAAAAGGAACTTTGAAAAAGAGAAAAGTGCTTATTACCATGAACGAAACCAGTTCCCTGGTTATTCACAGACTCGCAATTCTAATCCCCCCAGTAAAGTCAAGCTTCGCTGGGTTCAGAAATCTTAGTTCCCTTATGTGCAGAAAGAAGAGAGGCAACCTCAACTATGGTACATCGTCAGTGGTTGCTCATGCCATATGACCGGAAAAAGAAACCAAATGACCTTTCTTCAACCTCTCCAAGGAGGGAACATATCCTTTGGAGACAAAAGCAAAGGGAAAATCTATGGAATAGGAACTGTGAGACTTAACGATCACATTCAGGTAAACAAAGTTTACCTTATTGATAATCTTGGTTTTGATCTAATCAGTGTGTCACAGCTTTGTAATCAAGGAGACAATGAAGTTAGATTCAGATCAAATGAATGCTCGGTCCTTGACTCCTCGGGACGAATCATCCTAAAAGGAAAGAGGTTCAACAATGTGTACATTGTTGATCCATCCTTTGTCCCCAAGGAGAAACTTTGTCTCTCAACTGTGAATGACCAAGCGGATTTGTGGCATCAACGCCTTGGTCATGCCAGTATTGTAACACCCCCAAATCTTAACCCATTTGGAAAGGTATTACCGCCAGTGACTCCGGTGTTCCTTACCAAAGTCACCCAAGGCTTTACGGTTTAAATACAAATGATGAAATACAAATGATACAAAATGATCAAAGTATTCAAATAAAACATGAGTCCCAGGATTACATCCCAATCCTGAATAGGACAAATACAGAGTTTAACAAGTACAGCATAAGTCTTAAACAATATTTTACAAACAAAAGTCTTGACCACACTGGTCGTTGCCCAAAGATCTCAACCTGATTAAAAGAAATTATTAAAAACATCTAAAAACCACCGTCGTCTTTATAGTCATTCTAGTCTCCTCAACTACACTCTATCTGATGTGCCAAATCGAATGGATGACACCAGCCCACATGTAGAGAACAATTTACGTGGGTTAGTCTACTGAATAGACTAGCAAGGGTACAAAGCAGAAGGTTCGAAGTAGTTGCGTTAAGTTTAGACTCATTGTTTCTCGAATAATAACCGATAACGATAGTCAACCTTCACACTTCTACTGAATGACAACAAGAGGTATGCACAAGAGAAGATTCTGGAAGACTGAATCTTCACAGAAATCAACTCGAAAGAAGACTCCAAGAGATCGAGTCTTATGGAAATATGACAAATCTGGAAAGTTATAAGAATTAGACATCAGTGATTTAAAAGCTGACTGAGATGATTCGGTTCACAACCAACCTCACCGCTTACAGCAAATCCAGATTGGAAAGAGAACGTACTATGATCAAAGTTGAGACTAGTTTTCCTAGTTGCACCATTTACTTAGCTGCACTACTCGCCAAAGGTTTATTAATTATGTGCGCTCGGGCACTTTATCTTATTTAATTCCAAAATGAACAACACGTTATAAGCTCTTAAATATATATGCCCTGTCGCGCAGGACACACATCTAAGGAATGAACCTCACAGAGTCCAAACCTCTGAACCTATATCGAAAGAATGAACCTCCCAGATTCCAAGCTTCTACTATCGTAGGGTCTTGATCGCCCTTTAACCAAGTTATAAAGAAACGAATGGATTTCTCAAAGTCCAGGCGTTCCTACGAATACTCGTGCTAACTAACAGTTCAAGCACAACAATAGTTCAGGATAAATCCACATAAATTCCCGCAAGGCGATCAGAAGTAATAGTGTCGTTCTAGCAGATATACAACCTATTATATGATTTTCCAAAACAGTTTATAAAACCATTTCCAGACAAACACAAATAATCATTCCAAATTAATTACTCAATTGAAATAACTGATAATTAATGTAAATATGGAACAATGAGCAAGAGCGAACTGCCACTTGCCTGAGTCCGCAGAGTTTGAATGAAGTCTAACGACGGGATCCCGGGCTCGACACAGGGACAGATCTGGCAGCACAGATTCCTTTGGATCGACCCATAAAGAAACCTTAAGTTAGATTCGACAAACAACAATACAGATCTAAGAAAGAACGAAAGGAATCGAAGGAAACGAAACCCGATCGAAGCCACGGAAGCCAAACCACAACCGGCCAACATCAACTCGTCGGCGGGCGCCGCCTCCCTTGCGGCGGGCGCCGCTCAAAGGCAGCTCCTCACGGCGGTGGCCACATCTTCACGGCGGACGCCGTGTTCTAGCCGGCGGTCGCCGCCTCCAAGGCAGCGGTCGCCGGTTCTTCATGGTGGTCACCGTCTCCCTGGCGGGGGTCGCCGTCGCAAACGAAAACAGAAAGTCGAGAGAAGAAAACTCACCGACGATGACGAAATTGATCCTCTTCTTGGCTGCTTTGATTTCTCGGCTTCCTTAGACCATCAAAGCTTCACCTTGGAATCGACCAAACTCAAGAATGAAGCTCCGGCGATCGTCTTGAGTTTTTCCGGTGAGAGTTTTTGAGAATTTTGAGAGTTTTTGAGATTTGCTTTCTCTCTCTCTCTCCCAAGCCCTCCTTTTATAGGCAAACCCTAGGGTGGATGAAGGAGGTAGGAAGCTTCCTCGCAAACCTTATCCTGATTTTGATTGGATGATGGAGATTTCCAAGAATCTTCCTTTGTACTTTGTTGACTATTGGATAATAATCTTAACCCCGGGTTAAATATATTCGTACACGAAGGAATATTAACTCCCAAAATACGTCGAGTGTATATTATTTCACTGAGAAAAATATTACAGAGATTGAGCACATTACAGAATGACTTAAACTCTCGGAATTAAATTCGACGTACAAAACGGGCATTCAGGAAAAATCCAAAATTCCAAAATAGCCTTACAAAAATACGGGGTATCACATCACCTCTCCCTTAAAAGAAGTTTCGACCCCAAAACTTAGGTCGCAATTAACTTGGAAAAACGTCTGAGCATCTTTGCTTCGGTTTCCCAAGTAACTTCCTCTGTCCCAGACTTGGACCACAGAATTCATACCAACAGTACGATCTTGTTGTACAGTTGTTTCACACAGCACTCGAGAATGCGCACTGGCATCTCCTCCTTTGTACCATTCGCCTGAATCTCGATGTCCTTATAGCTTAGCACATGAGACTCATCTGGCACGTATTTCCTTAGCAAAGATACGAGGAACACATTATGCACTGGGTGTGCCGATGGCGGCAATACCAAATGGTACGCTAGAGATCTTAATCTATCCAGAATCTTGAATGGTCCCACGTAGCGAGGGTTAAGTTTCCCACGCTTACCAAACCTGTAAACTCCCTTAGGTGGTGATACTTTGACAAGTACTTTATCACCAATCTTAAACTCAACATTCCTATGCTTCGGATCAGCGCAAGACTTTTGTCAATTCTGGGCGGTCAACATCCTCTGTCTAATCAAAGCAATGTCTGAAGCTGTCCTTTCGACCAACTCTGGTCCAAGCAGAATCTTGTCGGCATTATCATCCCAACAAATCGGAGATCTGCATCTGCGACCGTACAAAGCTTCGAACAGAGTCATCTTGATAGTAGCATGCCAGCTATTATCGTACGTGAACTCAATAAGACTTAGGCTGTCTTCCCAGCTAGTCGGATGATCGAGTACGCATGCTTCTTAGCATATCCTCAAGGATCTAGATGGTCCTTTTAGACTGACCATCTGTCTGAGGATGAAACGCTGTGCTGAATCTCAATTCAGTTCCCATGGCCTTATGACACTTCCGTCAATCCATACCAAGAATAATTATCGTATGGAACCATGGTTATTTAGGTCAAATCGCTTTGAATTTCTTACCCTTGATGGTAATTGATAATTCCGACAGACGATTTGTTCTAACCAAACATTTTATATTAAGAACATTCATAACCAAAGGTTCACAAACTTAGCCGCATACAGAACTTAACTTACAACCATCCAAAATGAAAGACTGGGTAGCACCCATATCAACAACACACCAACAAAAGTAGAAGGGTTAATTACCGGAAACCACCCGTCCAATAGGCCATATTGCCAGAAACCACCCGGATAACGACTATTTACCGTAAACCACCCGTATATCCATCTCTGTTACACTGTTACCACCCATGAGGTCACACCGTCAAAAATCCCGTTAAGTAATTACAGATTTAAGCCGAACTTTTTATTTTCATTCAATTTCTCCACAACTTCAAAACTTGGGTCAAAAATGCAATTAAACTAAAAATTATTAAAATAGAATTATTAAAATAATTAAGTTTGGGAAAGTTTGGATAATTTTTTGTAATTTTTCAAGAATTATGCAAGGACATTTTTGCCCGAACTTGGAAAGTTGGGTCAAAATGCAATTAAGCCAAAAGTGAGGGGGCCCCGACTGGGACTATTCATCAACTTCTTCCTCCAGCCAGCCGAGCTCCATCAATGGAGGATTCGGCCCTCCTCCATCTCGACCGAGAGCTCCAATGTGAGCCCAGATCTGGCACTCGCCTCCGGCGGCTCCTTGTGAGCCCAGATCCAAATTGCGGCTCCTTGTGAGCCCAGATCTGGCACCTTCGGCTTACCCGGAAAGCCCATCCCGGCGTCGCCGAGAAGCCCATCCCAGCGTCGTCCCTCTCGGCCACCTCTGTTCTTCGACCCGGAACGAAATGAAGGAGTGAGCGGTTCCCGCCGGCGACGTGCCAGATCTGGGCTCACATTGGAGCTCTCGGTCGAGCTGGAGGAGGGCCGAATCCGCCATTGATGGAGCTCGGCTGGCTGGAGGAAGAAGATGATGAATAGTGCCAGTCGGGGCCCCTCACTTTTGGCTTAATTGCAATTTTGACCCAACTTTCCAAGTTTGGGCAAAAATGTCCTTGCATAATTCTTGAAAAATTACAAAAAATTATCCAAACTTTAATTATTTTAATAATTCTATTTTAATAATTTTTAGTTTAATTGCATTTTTGGCCCAAGTTTTGAAGTTGTGGAGAAATTGAATGAAAATAAAAAGTTTGGCTTAAATCTGTAATTACTTAACGGAATTTTTTACGGTGTGACCTCATGGGTGGTAACAGTGTAACTGAGATGGATATACGGGTGGTTTACGGTAAATAGTCGTTATCCGGGTGGTTTCTGGCAATATGGCCTATTGGACGGGTGGTTTCCGGTAATTAACCCAAAGTAGAATGCAGATACCAAGTACTCTAAGCATTTGGAGCATAGGGTCCATCCGCCTCTCGCATCACGTAAAGGCGTTGACTCTGACTTCCAGAAGCCACTTGGGGCTTTCCCCTTATCCTGCGCAGTTACCTGCATCGAAGGATTGAGAGTCTCTGCTGGTGTAAACCTAGGTCTGTTGTTTGGATTAACAAATCCTTGTTGTGACTCCGCTCCTTTCTGCATTCTCTGCCGACAGAACCTCTGCATATGTCCTTCCTTTCCACAACCAAAACATGCCTTCTTTTCATTCCTACATGCAAAACTTTTGTGCCTAGATTCACCACAATTGTGGCATTGGATCAGACTCTTGCTCTGACCCGATTGCTGTGTTGACCCTTCTCGAGTCATTTCTGACCTTGCTTTACTGGATTTGGCAAAATCAGAAGGTGGCGTGAGACGTTTAAACCCACTTGCTTGAGGCTGGTTCTGCACTTGCCTCTGGCTATCACACTTCCTGGTTGACTCCTCCAGAGTTACCTCTAACTTGTAAGCTGCATCCACGTACTGCTCCAGAGTAGAGCATGTGTGATGCACCATCCATGGTTTAATATCTGGGATCATCCATTCATGGAAGTACCAGATCTTCTGTGCCTCACTGGATATCTCTGATTCAGCATACTGCAGCAAATGATTGAATTTAGTGGCAAGCTCGGTCACCTTCAATCCATCCGTCTTAGGATACAGGAACTCCTTGTGTTTCTCCTCTCTCATAGCACGAGAGAAGAAACGGTCCGTCATCTTGGTCTTAAACATTGACCAGTTCAAAACAGGGCTATCAACTAAGCCGGTACTCTCCCACCATTCGCTGGCTTCCTCCTTCAACTGCAGAAAAGCTATGTGCACTTTCTCCGCTTCTGTGCACTCAACATTACGAAACAACCGTTCCATATGTGAGAACCAATGAGCCACTCTGATTGGCTCTCCTTTTCCATCATAACTGTCAGGTCTCATAGAGTTAATGGCATTTAGAGCTCGGCCATACTCCCCTCTATTCCTGATTACGCCTCCCTGTAGCACATGGTTCTCTTGTTCCTCAAACCTCGGAACTTCTGAAGGTACTGACACTCCTTGTGCCTGAGGTGCGATTGGTCGCATTATATCGGTGAATGCTTGCATAACAATCCCCCGAATTGCTGCGACTGTTGCTGCATCGAGCACTATTGGAGCATCGGCCTGAGCTTGGTCATTGCCTCCAGGATTATTATTGAAGACAGACTCACGCTCTCCTGATGGGTCTACAACAATCCTCGGGTTTGGTCTGGGGTCATTGCTCAGACCAGCACCAGCACGGATAACATTCCTTGTGTTCACCATCTGTTTACTGATCAAATTCCAAGAATTTTATCACATTAATATCATTCTGATATACTTATTGTAATAAAATCAACTTAGAATAGATCAACTTGGTAATTTTCTATTGATGAACTCAAACTGAGATACTAGGTTCTCCAACCTCAAACCACAACGAGGGAACTGGGAATCAAGCCTAACTGGAGATGGCAAAACCACCTCGGCTTATCCCGGGTTCCTCTGAAGAGAACATAATGCACCCATATCTAGCGGGGCAACGGAAATGAATTAGTCTTTCTAGACATAGAAGCAAGCTTACTATATCAGACTGTATAGAAAATATGACTATGAACGGTGTTTTCAAATTCTATTCACTTAAAAAATTCAGAGCCCTTTTTAAAGCATTTTCTAAAACGGGAAAAATGATTTATAAAATCTCCAAACCCGTTTTAAAACCTTTGGCTCTGATACCACAACTGTAACACCCCCAAATCTTAACCCAGTTGGAAAGGTATTACCGCCAGTGACTCTGGTGTTCCTTACCAAAGTCACCCAAGGCTTTACCGTTTAAATACAAATGATGAAATACAAATGATACAAAATGATCAAAGTATTCAAATAAAACATGAGTCTCGGGATTACATCCCAATCCCAAATAGGACAAATACAGAGTTTAACAAGTACAACGGAAGTCTTAAACAATATTTTACAAACAAAAGTCTTGACCACACTGGTCGTTGCCCAAAGATCTCAACCTGATTAAAAGAAATTATTAAAAACATCTAAAAATCACCGTCGTCTTCATAGTCATTCTAGTCTCCTCAACTACATTCTATCTGATGTGCCGAATCGAACGGATGACACCAGCCCACATGCAGAGAATAATTTACGTGGGTTAGTCTACTAAATAGAATAGCAAGGGTATAAAGCAGAAGGTTCGAAGTAGTTGCGTTAGGTTTAGACTCATCATTTCTCGAATAATAACCGATAACGATAGTCAACCTTCACACTTCTACTGAATGACAACAAGAGGTATGCACAAGAGAAGATTCTGGAAGACTGAATCTTCACAGAAATCAACTCGAAAGAAGACTCCAAGAGATCGAGCCTTAAGGAAATATGACAAATCTGGAAAGTTTTAAGATTCAGACATTAGTGATTTAAAAGCTGACTGAGATGCTTCGGTTCACAACCAACCTCACCGCTTACAGCGAATCCAGATTGGAAAGAGAACGTACTATGATCAAAGTCGAGACGAGTTTTCCTAGCTGCACTATTTACTTAGCTGCACTACACGCCAAAGGTTTATTAATTATGTGCGCTCGGGCACTTTATCTTATTTAATTCCAAAATGAACAACACGTTATAAGCTTTGAAATATATATGCCATGTCGCACAGGACACACATCTAAGGAATGAACCTCACAGAGTCCAAACCTCTAAACCTATATCGAAAGAATGAACCTCCCAGAGTCCAAGCTTCTACTATCGTAGGGTCTTGATCGCCCTTTAACCAAGTTATAAAGAAACGAATGGACTTCTCAGAGTCCAGGCGTTCCTACGAATACTCGTGTTAACTAACAGTTCAAGCACAACAATAGTTCAGGATAAATCCACATAAATGCCCATAAGGCGATCATAAGTAATAGCGTCGTTCTAGCAGATATACAACCTATTATATGATTTTCCAAAATAGTTTATAAAACCATTTCCAGACAAACACAGATAATCATTCCAAATTAATTACTCAATTGAAATAACTAATAATTAATGTAAATATGGAACAATGAGCAAGAGCGAACCGCCACTTGCCTGAGTCCGCAGAGTTTGAATGAAGTCTAACGATGGGATCCCGGGCTCGACACAGGGACAGATCTGGCAGCACAGATTTCTTCGGATCGACCCATAAAGAAACCCTAAGTTAGATTCGACAAACAACAATACAGATCTAAGAAAGAACGAAAGGAATCGAAGGAAACGAAACCCGATCGAAGCCACGGAAGCCAAACCACAACCGACCAACATCAACTCGCCGGCGGGCGCCGCCCCACTTGCGGCGGGCGCCGCCTTCACCGCGGCGGGCGCCGCTCAAAGGCAGCTCCTCACGGCGGTGGCCACATATTCATGGCGGACGTCGTGTTTTAGCCGGCGGTCGCCGCTTCTAGCCGGCGGTCGTCGTGTTCTAGCCGGCGGTCACCGCTTCTAGCCGGCGGTCGCCGCCTCCAAGGCAGCGGTTGCCGGTTCTTCACGACGGTCGCCGTCTCCCTGGCGGCGGTCGCCGTCTCCCTGGCGGCGGTCGCCGTCTCCCTGGCGGCGGTTGCCGTCGCAAACGAAAACAGAAAGTCGAGAGAAGAAAACTCACCGACAATGACGAAATCGATCCTCTTCTTGGCTGCTTTGATTTCTCGGCTTCCTTAGACCATCAAAGCTTCACCTTGGAATCGACCAAACTCAAGAACGAAGCTCCGGCGATCGTCTTGAGTTTTCCCGGCGAGAGTTTTTGAGAGTTTTGAGAGTTTTTGAGATTTGCTTTCTCTCTCTTTCTCTCCCAAGCCCTCCTTTTATAGGCAAACCCTAGGGTGGAGGAAGGAGGTAGGAAGCTTCCTCCCAAACCTTATCCTGATTTTGATTGGATGATGGAGATTTCCAAGAATCTTCCTTTGTACTTTGTTGACTATTGGATAATAATCTTAATCCCGGGTTAAATATATTCGTACATGAAGGATTATTAACTCCTAAAATACGTCGACTGTATATTATTTCACTGAGAAAAATATTACAGAGATTGAGCACATTACAAAATGACTTAAACTCTCGGAATTAAATTCGACGTACAAAACGGGCATTCGGGAAAAATCCCAAAATTCCAAAATAGCCTTACAAAAATACGGGGTATCACAAGTACCAAACTAATTCAAAATCTACACTCAAAAGAGCTAGTCAGAAGGCTTCCAAAGCTAAGTGGCACGTCGAAGGAACTGTGCTCAGACTGTGTAAAAGGGAAACAAGCTCGAAGCTCCTTCAAGCCCAAAAACATGGTAAGTTCCTCAAGGCCTCTTGAACTCATCCACATGGACCTCTGTGGACCCATGAGAGTTCAAAGCCTAGGAGGAAACAGGTATATCTTTGTTCTTGTTGATGATTACTCTCGCTTTACTTGGACCATTTTCATAAAATCTAAGAGTGAAGTCATTGACCGCTTTAAAGATCTGGTTCCCTTGTTAGAAGAATCCCTTGATTGTTCACTCAATTCTATTCGGTCTGACCATGGTACCGAATTCAAAAATGGAGAATTTCTAACTTTTTGCAGCGAGCATGGCATTGATCACAACTTCTTTGCACCATACACTCCTCAACAGAATGGAGTAGTAGAAAGGAAGAACGGGACCTTGGAAGACATGGCTCGGACTATGTTGATCTCAAGTGGACTCTCCCAATCGTTCTAGGCTGAGGCGATCAACACAGCTTGCTACATCATCAATCGAGCCATGCTTCGCCCAATCACAGAGAAGACACCCTATGAACTCCTAAGAGGAAGAGTTCCCAACATCTCACATCTGAGGGTGTTCGGATGCAAGTGCTTTGTGCACAACAATGGGAAGGACAATCTTGGCAAATTCGACCCAAGAAGTGATGAAGGAATCTTCATTGGATACGCCTCAGGCAGCAATGCATACAAAGTCTTCAACAAAAGGACTAAAAAGGTAGAAGAAAGTGTTCATGTTATTTTTAATGAAAAATCACTTGGAAAGATTATGCAAAACACTACCACTCCCTTTGAAGACCCGTTTCCCAAGTCATCTCAAGAAGATCCAGATGAAGATATCACTCCACCCAGTTCCTATCCTGTTGTTCAGAATCCCCCACTGGCTCCTCCACCGGTTCCCATGGATAATGAACAATAATCCATTTCTGGGAACCATGAACATGACGACAACATCAGTGGAGACTTCAATGATTCATCTTCTCACATGATTTTCAATGGAGAAAGTGATCTAACCAGGAAGCTGAATGCTCAACTCAAAATGTCTCCACATCAAATGCTCTAGCTCCTAACAGAGAAAGAAGAGTCATCAAGCTTCCAGTCAGATTCGAACATCTAACCTTCTTTGCCTTCAATGCCTTTCTGTCTATTGTGGAACCAAAGAACATAGGTGAGGCACTGAAGGATGTGGACTGGATCCAAGCTATGCAAGAAGAGCTTCATCAGTTTAAAAGGAACAAAGTATGACATCCAGTTCCCTGTCCCAAGGATAAACATATCATAGGAACCAGATGGGTTTTCAGAAACAAGCTAGATGATATAAGAGTTGTGATAAGGAACAAAGCAAGACTCGTTGCTCAAGGATACAATCAACAAGAAGGCATCGACTATGATGAAACCTATGCTCCAATGGCAAGGATTGAGGCAATAAGGCTGTTGATTGCTTTCGCATCACACAAAGGGTTCAAACAGTTCCAAATGGATGTAAAGACTGCCTTCCTTAATGGAATTCTTCAAGAGGAAGTCTATGTCAAGTAACCACCTGGTTTCGAAGACGATGATCACCCAGACCATGTCTATTTCTTAGACAAAGCACTGTATGGCCTCAAGCAAGCTCCCAGAGCTTGGTATGATCGTCTTGCCCAGTTCCTAATCTCAAATGGCTACAGGCGTGGAGTTATTGACAAAACTCTCTTCATCTTAGAAGAAGAAGGTGACATTTTAGTGGTTCAAATTTATGATGATGATATCATTTTTGGTTCCACTAACCTATATCTTGTAGACAAGTTCAAAAACTTGATGAGCAGTGAGTTTGAAATGAGTCTAATTGGGGAACTCACCTTCTTCCTCAGATTACAAATCACTCAAAAGGAAGATGGTATACAAATTCACCAACAAAAGTATGTCAGGGAACTACTGAAGAAGTTCAAAATGGATTCATGCAAGCCTCTCTCCACTCCATCTCCATCATTGCTCATTTAGACAAGGACCACTCAAGTCCTCTAGTGGAAGAGAAGCTCTATAGAGGTATGATAGGCTCACTCATGTACCTAACCGCTAGTCTCCCAGACATTGTCTTTGTTGTTGGCTTGTGTGCTAGGTTCCAATCTTGTCCAAGAGAAACCCACTTAGCTGATGTGAAGAGAATACTCTGATATCTCAAGGGAACTGATTCACTCTGTATTTGTTACCCCAAAGAATGTCCCTTTGAGCTGATGGGTTTGACTGATGCTGACTATGCTGGATACTTGGTGGATAGGAAGAGCACCTCTGGAATGGCACAGTTCCTAGGCCCTTGCCTTGTGTCATGGGGCTCAAAGAAACAAGTCTCAGTCTCTCTCTCTCCACCACAGAATCCGAGTACATCGTTGCTGCCTCCTGTTGTTCCCAACTTCTCTGGCTAAAACAACAACTCGCGGACTTTGGTATGTCTTATGGCCATCTCACTATTCTTTGTGATAACACTAGTGCCATAAACATCTCTAAGAATCCTGTGCATCACACTAGGACCAAGCATATATACATAAGACATCATTTTCTTAGAGATCATGTTGAGAAGGGAAACATCATTATGAAATTTTGTAGAACTGAAGATCAGGTTGCAGATATTTTCACCAAAGCCTTGAATAGAGTCCCCTTCGAGAACCTTATATTGGAACTAGGAATGATTCCTATAACCTAGCAGTGACCTTAGTTTAAAGGCTCTCTTCCAGTTCCTCTGATTGACTAGTTAAGATCTTTCACTTGTTAAGTCTTGATATCTATGTGTTATATCTTTTGCTGCAAACCCTCTTTCCCATAATAGTTTCTTAAAAAGGCTTAGATAAATATTTCTAGTTCGTATCCTTTGGTTCTCATTATTCTTTCAACTCTTTCATTGTTCAAGTTTCTTTGTTGGCCCACAAGTCACAATCTGATCATATTCTAATCCAACAATATAAGCCGAAATGATGATTGTGCACTATGACCCTCCTTGCCTCATTGCTCAATTCAATTCCCTATGATCCATCTCTTAAACCCTCTCTGGGAATTATTGTGCAATGCGATAAAAAGCCTCTCTGATTCCTTGTATGGGAACGTACTTTTCAGTTACATTTTTTTTAACCCACATTTAAGTTCCCATATATCCCTCTAGCACACTGAATATATCGCCAGAAAGGAACCAGGATGAAACGTTCTTCTAACGGCTAGATAAGCGCTTGAATTTCCCAAGACGACATTTATGGAAACATCTCAGAGCTCAGACACATCTAGTCAGTTGGCATAACCTCCTTCTCTGAATGGGTAATTGTTTGAATATCTTTTGACCGTTCGGAAAAGCTACAAGAGGCTTCAATGCTCCAGATCTTCCCTGATATTCTCAACGGCCAGATTTATCCCAACAGTCCCTTCAGCCCTTACACCGTCTTTAAAAGATGCCTTGTTGATCCAAGTCTCTCCCACAACTTGCCATTTCCATCTCTGATCCTCTGTTTCTCTCTCTCTCTCAAATACAAATTTCTCTAGCTCCTAAAAAATGGCTGATCAAAACCCTAACCTGATTCAAGACGAAGAGGAAGTTTCCCTTCTCCAAGCCTTTCGAGAAAAGAAGACAGCATCGTCTACCAAGCCCATTCCTGTCGCCATCTCCCAAAATCCCCAACCTGAGGAGAAAACTGAAGAGGAACCCAAGGAGAAAACAGAGGCACAGGCTAAGGAGAAAGTGATGGACATCACTCCGGCTTCGGCATCGACTACAAAATCAGTCTCGGAAGGAGGTTCTCATGACTCTTCCCCTGATAAGACTACCCAAGAGATCCTTAGCCCAGAACCCTCTCCTGCTAGCCTCAAATCTAAACCCATCTCCAACCCTGGTCCCTCTGTTGCCACAAGGCTGAAACAAAGAAAGAGAAGCTCCCAAGCTCTAGTTCCCTATGAGCCCAAACCCACAAAAAAGGCCAAATCCACCACTCTTTCTTCTTCTTCCCTGGGTCAGGTCTCCTCCCTCTTCTCTAAGAGGAAGATCCTCAAACCGCTCATCATCGGCAAGGAGTTCTGGACCCAAGCCCTAGAAGAAGAAGATGAGGAACTGTTCAGTGATGCCCTCAATGAGTTCCACTCTCTGTTGCAGTACCAAGGATGGGATGAGCTTTTGGTTGAGCCCTTCTCCGCCTCAGATGAAGTTGTCTGTCTATTCTACCAGTCTCTCAGCTTTGTGCACACTAAAGATAACTCTCCCTGCAACGACGCCATCTTCCAGTGGAAGGGAACCATGTATCCCCTGTCCCCCAACCTCATAGCGTCTGCTCTTGGGATCGAGTCCAGATCTGGCTTCAACATTCTGTATCAGAAAAAGGCGTGGCCCAAAGGAAAGGGTTACAAGTCCAAGGGGAAGGTGGTGAAGAAACTCTACAACGGCGACTACCCCTCAACTTTGGAGACAAAGGACCTCTCCATCGTTAACAAGCTTCTGCACTTCTGGATCATCCGAAGCCTAGTTCCCAGGCAGGAGCACCGAGCCTCAATTCTCATCACAGATGCAATCCTTATGGACAAGGTGTTGTCTGGTGTCCAAGTTGAATCCACCCACATTGTGCTGACTCATATGCAGTTCTGCAAATCCCACGCATCCCATGCCCTGCCCTTCCCTCATCTCATAAAGAATCTCCTCTCTCTGCTGCACCAGTACCCTGATGAGTTCCCTGAAACTACCTACAGCAAATTCCTCACCATGGCCATTGTTCGAAAGCTGAAGACAAAGGATCACCAAGCCCCCCCCCCCCCCCCCTTCTGAAGCTCATACTGATCCGCCTAAGGAAAAGGCCAGTTCCCAGGCTCCTTCAAGTTCTCTTCCACCGCTCAACCCCTCTTTAGACTCCTCTGCGATCCTCTCTGCTCTGGGTCGTATTGAAAAATCCATCATGGAAGGCTCGACTGCTATCCCGATCGCTCTCCGTGATCAAGTAAAAGAGTTGGAAAAAATGAGCTCTGCTGTCTTAAGTCTGGTGAAAGTTCTTCAGAAAACTTGGGAGGATGCAACCAGTGAAAATCAGGCCAAGGGCCAAAATGAAGGAACTGACGACAGCAAGGCTAATGAAGAGGAGGCCACTGAATTTCCATAGGAACGCTTCTTCTGGTTCCCAGTGCTGTAACCTCACAGTGTGCTAGTAGTTCCCCTAGGATCATACTCCTCTCTTCTATCCTTGTGTTGTCTTTCTTAAAGGTTGCTTTTGTTGCTCTCTTTGTAGGTTGTTCTTGTGTTGTTTTTGTGTTGTTTTGTGATCTATCTTACCCTGTCCTTGAACAATGATCAGTCTTATGTTTAATGACCACTTTTGGTTCCGTTTCTATGATCACCTTGTCTTTTCCTTAAGTTTCTATTATGGGTTCTGTTATGGGTTTGATGCAATTGCTTATTTCCTTGGATATCCTGTTCTTAACATGTTAACTAATCTTTTCGATGATGTCAAAAGGGGGAAGAAGGATATGAACCTTGAACTTTGGAAACTACTGGACTAATAGGAACTCTGAACTCGTTCTATTTCTAAGGGGGAATTTGAATAAATTCGTTCATCTGCTTAGGGGGAATTTACAACCATTGAATGTTCTCTCATTAGTTTATAATGTTGTGAATCCCTTAAACTCATCTGGTCTCATGAAATTCAAGTCCTATTATATTGTCAGGTTCCTTATATTTGTCATCATCAAAAGGGGGAAATTGTTAAGAAACGGAAGTCTGGAACTTCGGTTCCCTTGAGAGTTCCTTTTCTCATTTTCTCTACTTTTGAAGATGACAAATATTTTGATACTAATGTTTTATCTCAAAGATGTGCTTTAAGGAACCACAGGACAAATACCAAAAGCATGGAAGCCAAACAGGACAAGATAACCAAGCAGCAAGACAAAGGAAGAAACCCAGGTGTGCCCAGAAACGCAGCATGCGATGGTGCGATTCCCAAGAAATCTAGGGACACCAACCTCAGACAAGATAAAGTCGAAAACGACTTGTGCGAAGCTTCCAAAAGTCGGCCATTGTCCAGAGCAAAACAACAAGACACCTAGAACGCATAACCTCGGATAGAGAAAGGTGAAAGCGACAGGACATGGAACCTATCGCTGTCCAAAAGACAGTTCCCAAGTGCCCAGAATGTCGAACCTCGGAAGAAGAAAGCTGGACAACGACTTGGCTGAAGTAGTTGACTAACCTAGAAGGATTCTGAGCTGCCTAGGTTGTTTGTATATGTCAAAGACAACGTGGATCAAGGTTAACCACGCATCCTAGGGCAAGCTCAATCTGTGGGAACCAAGACAAGATCAAACTGCGAAGAATCCTCTATAAAAGGAAGACTAACTCAAGGGTTATCTTCAAGCACTGAAATACGACTCACACACATTAGCAAACATCAAGTGTGAACCTTCAAACAAGATCATCAAAGCAAACTAAGATCGAGAGGAATCAGTCAAGGAATCGAAGAGCTGAGTGCTAAGTTCCTGTGACTGTAAGTGAGATAGTTCCTTAGTGCTAAGTTCTGTGTCTTGGATTGATTATAATTTGTGTTAAGTTATCTAGGATTGCCTAACTGTGTGTAAGGCAAAGAAATTGTGTGTTTGTTCCTAGGATAAGATGTAACCAAAGAGATAAGAAATCAAGAAGTAGACCTTGAAATCCTTTCGAAAGAAAGGTATTGGTTTTTATCCTGGATTGCTACTTGGCAATCAAAGGTTTCCACTATAAGGAACTTGTCTTTTATTTGATTGTTTTATTTCCGCTGCAAAGGGAACTCATAATCGATATTCTTAGTTCCTTAAGTTATTATCTAACAATCACGATCCTACAGTAATGTATTTTGAAAGACTTCCACTGTACTCTACTTTATAAGACTTCCGCTGTATTTTGTTTAAACTCTGTGTTTGGCCTATTCGGGAATGGGTTGTAATCTCGTAACTCATGTTTCATTTGAACAATGTTATGTTTTGATTTGAGTACTTTGATCATTATGTATCAATTGTATTTCATGAATTGTATTTAAACGGTAAAGCCTTGGGTGATCTCGGTAAGGAACACTAGGGTCACTGGCCGTAATACATTTCCAAATGGGTTAAGATTTGGGGGTGTTACAGTTGTGGTATCAGAGCCTAAGGTTTTAAAACGGGTTTGGGAATTTTATAAATCATTTTCCCGTTTTTGAAAATACTTTAAAAAAAAGGGCTCTGAATTTTCAAAGTGAAAAGAATTTAAAAACACCGTTCATAGTCATGTCTTCTATATGGTCTGATGTAGTAAGCTTGTTTCTATGTCTAGAAAGACTAATTCCTTCTTCGTTGTCCTTTAGGATGGGTGCATGCTTTTCTCTTAGCAAGGGGTCGGAGGATGTCAAGACGGACCCGCCGTCTCCAGGCAGGCTAGACTTCCCGATACCATAGAGATACTTCGAGGTTGGAGGCCCGAGTAGCCCACCTGAGGATATCAAGTATGTCCTTCCTGAGTCAGTCGTCCTAACACCTAGGGATGATGTGGTCACTGTGGCTGCACCTGTAGAGCCGCCAAGAGTGGAGGAAGTGCAGGAGGCAGTGCAGGAAGAAGAGGAGTCGTCGAGGTACGAGCAAGGGTACTACAATGATGACTTCCTGCTAGGACCAATCCCTGAGGAGATCGAGTACGAGGAAGAGCAAGAGGAGGACGAGGATGAGGAGGAAGAGATGTTGGAGATAGATCCGAATGAGGATGAGGTTATGATCGAGATTGATCCTGAGAATGAGGACCCCATTGAGGACGATCCCGAGGAGGAGGATCCCATTGAGGACGATCCCGAGGAGGAGGATTTCATTGAGGATGATCCAGAGGAGGACCCTGAGATGGACCTCGAGGGGCTGGACCAGGAGCCCGGTTCAGACTTACCGCGTGTGGTAGAGTTGTCACCAGTACCGGTTTATGCTCTCATGACTGATGCGGATTGGGAGGCACTGTATACTGAGTACGGTATTGGGAGGAGTGGCCCGACCATGATTTACGAGGACTATCCGCCTACTCTGCCTCGTAGGAGGAGGAGATCAAAGGCTGAGTTGAGGGAGATCCTTTGCCAGAGCGAGATGATCTCTCATATGGAGCAGCAGCAGCAGATGGACGAGATGATCGCTAGCGCTCAGAGGAGAGCAGGGATAGGAGGACCACTCATGGACGATCCCTACTTTTCCATGACTGAGATTGGGTCAGGGTCACCAGAGCCATGTGATCCAGGACCGAGCAGGGTGCGAAGCCCATCGCCAGAGCTCGATGGCGAGCCTAGCCCGAAGAGACCCTGCACAGGAAACCTGTCTGACAGGAGACACTCTGGAGCGCCATGATGTGGATCGGCGTTGCCTAGTGTTGTTGTTCCTTTCTTAGTATTTCAGTCGTACTATGTGTAATATTTTAGTATTGCGGCAAGTACTCTGTGAAGTACTTAAATATCCGAGCAATTTTGTTTTGATGCTCGCGGGATAGACTCATGCGTAGTTTGTGTAAAAGTTCCAGTTCATCTATTAAAAAAAACCCAGTTGATCTATTCTGAGTAATGTTGCTACATTAAGTATTTTGCATAATGTTAATGTATGAAATACTTGGAATTGGGTCGGTAAACAGATGGTGAACACAAGGAACACGACTCGAGCTGGTGCTGGGACTAGTCGGAATTCCAGACCCACCGAAAGAGAAGCTGCACAAGACGAGCACGAGTCCGAATCCCGCAATCATCCTAGAAGCGTAGGTCATAATCAGACCCACACACCGATGATGTTTGATGCCGCTGCAGTTGAGGCAATTCGAGGAATTGTCATGCAGGCTATTACGGATGTTTTGCGACCCAGTGTGCCGCAAGCGCAAGATGTGCCTAATCCCCCACCGGTTCCTAGATTTGTGGAGCCAGAAGACCGCGTTTCTCAGGAGAATGTCAGCAGGACTAGGGACAACTATGGTCGTGCTCTCAAGACCATAAATTCCATGAGGCCGGACAGCTACAACGGGAAAGGGGAACCTGTCAAGGTGACCCATTGGTTTTCCCACATGGAGTGGCTGTTCCGCAATGTGGATTGTACTGAGGCCGAGAAGGTCCACATAGCTTCTCTTCAGTTGAAGGAGGAGGCCAGTGAATGGTGGGAGAGTACTGGCTTACCAGATAGCCCCGTTCTGACCTGGTCGATGTTTAAGACCAAGATGACAGATCGTTTCTTCTCTCGTGCTATGAGGGAGGAGAAACACAAGAGTTTCTATACCCAAAGACTGATGGTTTGAAGGTGACTGAGCTAGCGACCAAATTCAACCATCTCTTGCAGTATGTTGGACCTGATATATCCAGTGAGGCATAAAAGATCTGGTACTTCCACGAGTGGATGAACCCAGATATCAAGCAAATGATGGTGCACCACACATGCTCTACTCTAGAGCAGTATGTGGATGCAGCCTACAAGCTGGAGGTGACTCTGGAGGAGTCAACTAAGAGACGTAACCGACAGAGGTCGATCCAGAACCAGAATCAGGGAGGTGGATTCAACGACCTGTGCCACGTCTAGCTTTGCCAAATCTGGTCGAGCAAAGACGGACATGGCTCAGGGAGGGTCAATGCAGCAGTCAAGTCAGAGCAAGAGTGTTGTCCAGTGTTACAACTGTGGTGTTGCTGGGCACAAGAGCAATGAATGTCCAAAGGAGAAGAGGTCATGTTTTGGGTGTAGACGTGATGGCATTTGCAGAGGTTCTGTAAGCAGGGAAAGCAGAAGGGAGTAGAGTCGCAGCAAGGGTCAGTTAATCAGAGTAACCGACCTAGGTTCAAGCCTGCATTGACTCCTAATCCGTCAGTGCAGACAACTGCTCAGAACAAGGGAAAGGCCCCAGCTGCTTCTAGAGGTCAGGGTCAACGCTTGTACGAGATGCGTGAGGCGGATGGACCCAACGCTCCGATTGCTCAAGGTACTTTATACCTTCACTCTACTTCAATGTGCATTCTGTTTGATTCCGGTGCTACGCATTCCTTTATTTCGGATAGCTGTGTTAGCAAGTTAGACTTAGTGTGCAACGAAACTTGCGAGCCTTTCATTGTCAATCTTCCTAATGGTGAACGTTTGGTGGAAACCAAGCGCCTGTCCAAATTTCCGATTACCATTCAAGGTAAGGAGTTTGAAGCATACCTGATCTGTATAGCCATGGCACCATACGACATCATTCTTGGTATAGATTGGCTGATGCGTCACAAGGCGGTGATCGACTTCAGTTCAAGAACAGTGACGGTGTCATCTAAGGGCTAGTTCGTGTGCAAGTTCAAAGGTCAGAATGACGCTGATAACGGCAAGCTGATCAATGTGATGGTTGTGTTTAAGATACTACGACAAGGATGTGTCGGGTACCTTTGCTACTTGGATGCTCCTGCAAAAGATGGACCTGCAATTCTTGATATTCCAGTAGTTAGAGAATTCTCGGATGTTTTTCTAGAGGAGATTCCTGGATTACCCCCGCATCGTGACGTGGAGTTTGCCATCGATCTTGAGCCTAGTACCGCGCCAATTTCTAAGGCACCGTATCGGATGGCTCCTGCATAGATGCAAGAGTTGAAGAATCAGCTTGAAGATCTTCTTGACAAGGGTTATATCAGGCCGAGTGCATCGCCGTGGGGTGCTCCGGTTTTGTTCGTCAAAAAGAAGGACGGATCGTTCCGACTTTGTATCGACTACCGAGAGTTGAACAAGGTGACGATCAAGAACAAGTACCCGTTGCCAAGGATTGATGATCTGTTGGATCAGGAGCAAAAGTTTTCTCCAAGATCGACCTGAGATCTGGATATCATCAACTCAGAATTCGTGAGCAGGACATTCCTAGAACTGCATTCAGGACCAGATATGGTCATTACGAGTTCGTAGTGATGCCTTTTGGACTCACGAATGCTCCAGCAGTTTTTATGGATCTGATGAACCGATGTTTTCACCAGTACTTGGACAAGTTCGTGGTGGTCTTCATCGACGTCATTCTGATCTATTCTCCGAATGAAGAGGTGCACGAGGAACATCTGTGGATTGCTTTTTCAGTCCTTAGACAACATCATCTTTATGCTAAATTGTCTAAGTGTGAATTCTGGATAAAGGAGGTGGCTTTCTTAGGCCATGTGATCAATGAGAATGGGGTTATGGTCGATCCCCAGAAGATTGAAGCAGTGGAAAATTGGAAGCAACCCCAGAATGTGAAGGAGGTGCGCATTTTTCTTAGACTTGCCGGGTATTACAGAAGGTTTGTGGAGGGGTTTTCAAAGACCGCTCTACCTATGACCAATCTACTCCGCAAAGTTCACAAGAAGTTTGTCTGGAATGACAAGTGTGAGGCCAGTTTTCAGGAGTTGAAGCGACGGCTGACCTATGCACCAGTATTGGCACTTTCAGAAGGGAACGACGATTATGTTGTGTATAGTGATGCTTCGAAAAGTGGTTTGGGTTGTGTATTGATGCAGAGAGGCAGAGTCATTGCATACGCATCTAGGCAACTCAAGACTTACGAAGAGAACTATCCGACACATGATCTGGAGTTAGCAGCGGTTGTTTTTGCACTGAAGATTTGGAGGCATTATCTCTACGGTATAAGATGCCAAGTCTTCACTGACCACAAGAGTCTCAAGTATATATTTACTCAGAAGGAGCTGAATATGAGACAACGCCGCTGGCTAGAGTTGCTCAAGGACTACGACATCGAGTTGCTATATCATCCGGGCAAGGCTAACGTGGTAGCTGATGCACTGAGCCGAAAGACAACGCACGGGACAGTAGCTGCTTTACTTACCGCTCAGACCAAGCTGAACCAAGAGTCATGCAAAGTGGAAGTTCTGTATGATCAGCGTAGAGGCTTCTTGAGTATGCTAGAAATTCAGGCTACGCTACTAGATCAAATCAAAGAAAAGCAAGTCAATGACATAATCTTGGTGAAGTTAAGCAGTGAAGTGATGGATGGGAAAGCTCCCAGTTTTGTGATTCAGGATGATGGA
This sequence comes from Rheum nobile, assembly GCA_027886185.1. Taxonomy (NCBI): domain Eukaryota; kingdom Viridiplantae; phylum Streptophyta; class Magnoliopsida; order Caryophyllales; family Polygonaceae; genus Rheum; species Rheum nobile. The sequence continues at coordinate 648,741 of WOAB01000232.1, read as the reverse complement.
TCACTTTGGTTCCAAGACCGGATCTATGTGCCTGACACAGAAAGCCTTCGCCAGTTGGTAATGAGAGAAGCTCATTCTTCAGCTTATTTTGTGCATCCTGGCTCTAGCAAGATGTACAAGGATCTTCGAAAGAAGTTTTGGTGGCCAAACATGAAGTGGGACGTAACAGACTTTGTGGCAAGGTGCTTAACGTGCCAGAAGGTCAAGATCGAACACCGTAGACCAGGTGGTGAGTTTATACCTCTCCCAGTGCCAGAATGGAAATGAGAGGACATCACCATAGACTTCATCATTGGGCTACCAAAGACTCGAAGTCAGAAAGATGCTATCTGGGTAATTGTGGACAGACTTACGAAGAGTGCTCATTTCATAGCCATCAAGACCACATGGGAAACCCAGAAGTTAGCAGAGGTCTACCAGCATGAGATAGTTCGTTTACATGGTATCCCTAAGACCATTGTATCGGATCGAGATGGCCGATTCATGTCTAGGTTCTGGCAAGAACTTCATAAGGCCATGGGAACCGAGCTGAGGTTCAGCACAACGTTTCATCCTCAAATAGATGGTCAGTCTGAGAGGACCATCTAGACCCTGGAGGATATGCTAAGAGCTTGTGTACTCGATCGTCCGACTAGCTGGGAGGACAGCCTGAGTCTGATTGAGTTCATGTACAACAATAGCTGGCATGATACAATCAAGATGGCTCCGTTCGAAGCTTTGTATGATCGCATATGTAGATCTCCGATTTGTTGGGATGATAACGCCGATAAGATTCTGCTTTGACCAGAGTTGGTCGAAAGGACGGCTTCGGACATTGCCTTGATTAGACAGAGAATGTTGACCGCCCATAGTCGACAGAAGTCTTCGCAGACAAGAAGCGTAGAAATGTGGAGTTCGAGGTTGGTGACAAGGTTTTTGTCAAAGTATCGCCATCCAAAGGAGTTTTCAGGTTTGGTAAGCGTGGGAAGCTTAACCCTCGCTACGTGGGACCATTCGAGATTCTGGATAGAGTGGGATCTCTAGCGTACCGCTTGGCATTGCCGCCATCGGCTCACCCAGTGCATAATGTGTTCCACGTCTCGTTGCTCAGGAAGTATGTACCAGATGAGTCTCATGTGCTGAGCTATGAAGACATCGAGATTCAAGCAAATGATACCTATGAGGAGATGCCGGTGCGCATTTTGGAGCGTCATGAGAAGCAACTGCACAACAAGATTGTACCGTTGGTACGAATTATGTGGTCCAAGTCAGGGACAGAAGAAGTTACTTGGGAAACGTGGGAAACCGAGTCAGATATGCTCATGCGTTTTCCCGAGTTATTCTCGACCTAAGTTTCGGGGTCGAAACTTCTTTTAAGGGGGAGGTGATGTGATACCCCGTATTTCTGTAATCTATTTTGGGAATTTTGGGATTTTTCCCGAACGCCCGTTTTGTACGTCGGATTTATTTCAGAGAGTTTAAGACATTCTGTAATGTGCTCAATCTATGTAATATTTTTCTCAGTGAAATAAAATAAAGACGACGTACTTTGGATCTTAATACTCGTTCGTGTACGATTATTGCCAAAGTGTAGCTCTTGGAGGCCTTTGAAGCTTAGAATCCAAAGCAAGGAAAACGAGTGTCGAGTCGCTTGCCATTCGGTAAGTTTTCGTTCTCGTTTTATTTTTGGTGTTCTTCACGGCGCCCGCCGTGTTGATGGCGGCGACCGCCGTGATGAACAGCGGCGCCCGCCGCCAAGAACAGCGGCGACCGCCGCCAGAAGGTTGTTGGCCTATTTTGGCCTCGGCCTTGGTGGTTGTCGTTCGGGTGTCGTTCCTTTCGATTTCTTTTGTCTTTCTTTAGATTTGTACTAATTTATGTCGAATCTAACTTAGGGTTTCTTTATGGGTCGATCCAAAGGATTCTGTGCTGCCAGAGCTGTTCCCGTGTCGAGCCCGGAATCACGTCGTTGTTAGGCTTGTTCCAGTTCTGCGGATTAAGGCAAGTGGCGGTTCGTTCTTGCTCATTGTTCCATATTTACATTAATTATCAGTTATTTCAATTGAGTAATTAATTTGGAACGATTGTTGTGTTTATCTGGAAATGGTTTTATAAACTGTTTTGGAAAATTATATAATAGGTTGTATATCTGTTAGAACAATGCTATTATTTATGATCGCCTTGCAGGCATTTATGTGGATTTATCCTGATCTGTTGTTGTGCTTGAACTGTGTGGTTAGCACTAGTAGTTAGGAACGTCTCTGGACTCCGTCCAGTCGTTTCTTTAAAATCGGGTAGAGGGGTGGCTCGTCCCCATCCAATACCATTTTTAAGGTCATGACCGGTCTCTTTCACAAGTGTGTAGAGGCAGGACACTTAGCTGGTGTCACAAACCCTTTCGGTGTGCGTCAATCTCGACGAAACGCATACTAAGATGTGTCGTTCCAAATGGTAGGGTACACATGTAAAAGTCTATAACGTGTTGTGTGTTTTGAAATATAAATCAGATAAGTGCTACTCGACGCACATAACTAATGAACCCTTGGCGAGTAGTGCAGTTAAGTAATAGTGCAGCTAGGAAAACTCGTCTTGACTTTGATCATAGTACGTTCTCTTTTCAATCTGGATTCGCTGTAAGCGGTGAGGTTGGTTGTGAACCGAAGCATCTCAGTCAGTTTTTAAATCATTGTTCTATGATACTTATAAGTTCCAGACCTTGTCATTGTTTCTGAAAGACTCATTTCCGTTGGAGTCTTCTCTTGTCCATGCCTCTTGTCATATTCAGTAGAAGTATGAAGGTTGACTATCGTTCTCGGTTATTATTCGAGAAGCGATGGGTCTAAACCTAATACAACTACTTCGAACCTTCTGCTTTGTACCCTTGCATAGTCTATTCAGTAGACTAACCCACGTAAATTTTTCTCTGCATGTGGGCTGGTGTCATCCATTCGATTCGGCACATAAGATAGAATGTAGTTGAGAAGACTAGAAGGACTATGGAGTCGACGGTGGTTTTCAAATGTTTTAATTATTTCTTTAATCAGGTTGAGATCTTTTGGGCAATGACCTTGTTGGTCAAGACTTTGGTTTGTAATTGTTAGGAAACGAAACTCTGAAACTTCGGTTTCCCTGAGAGTTCCTTTCCTCAGTTTCTCTACTTTTGAAGATGACAAATATTTTGATATTAATGTTTTATCTCAAGAATGTGCTTTAAGAAACCACTAGACAAATACCAAAAGCATGAATGTTAGATGTGTGACTGGACTGATGACACGACGAAAGAAAATATGTCATGTTATAAACTCATAGAATCTAATTTTCTTTTTCAATATCATAACTCTGATCAAATTTATAAAGTTAACATCTTTACTTCATTACAATTGTCACTTGAAAAAATGAATAATTTTATATTTCAGTATATATATATATATATATATATATATATATATATATAAATAGATAGATACAATATTAAAGTTATTTTTCTAATATCAATGAATTAAAATCAAATTTATATTTTATATTTTAGTATATATATAGATAGATAGATAGATACAAATACAACCTATAATTTAACAATTAATATACAATATATAAAGTTTATATTATATTTTTGTCGATATACAATTATTTATATTATTTAAAGATATTTTCTAATATTAATGAATTAAAATAAATCATTATTTACACTTAAAAATAAAAAAAAAATTTAATAAAAAAAAAGCCCTGTATGCAAGACATGGATAAATCAACTAGTTTCATCTTATAAAGGGAATTAGAAACCTTGTCGCCAGATCCAAACGCTCTCTTTCTAAAGAAACTGGGGAGCGTCGGCCCTAACTAAGGGCTGATGAGAAACCCTTGGCCACCGCCCCCTTGGCCACCGCCCCGACGAACTCCGCCACCACCATGGCACCCGCCTCACCGGCACCAGCAGCGTCGCCGAGCCGCCGAGCCATCCCCAGATCCGGCTAGCCCAGATCCGGTCCCGGTCCGTGCGTCGTCGTCGATTTGCTATTTCCCGACCCCTCCCGCCTCCTCGCCGCCGCCTCTCCGGCTCCGCTACTCCGTCCGAGCCCCGCCCCTCCTCGCCGCTCTGACCGAGCCTCCGCCATTGCCGCCCCGTTGTCCGAGCTCCCGGCCTCCGCCTCCCCCTGCCCCCACCCCCTCCGCCTCACTCTCCTCCCCAACCTCCCCCCCGCTGCATCCCTTCTTTCTCCCCTCCGATCCGGTTTCTCCCCCCGCTCCGCCGCCCCCCCGGATCGTCCCCGCCTCCTTCGCCGCCGTCGTCCTCCTTTCCCAGCCCCCGCCGCCGCCTTCCTCCTCTTCGCCCTCCTGCTCGACCCCGGTCCCCCCGCCTCCCTCTCTGTCTTCCCCTTCCCCTCCTCCAGATCTGTCCTTCGTCCTCCTCTGTCCCCCGTCTTTTGTTCCTTTCTGTTGATTTTGTTGACTGTTGGTGTGGCTTTTCGGCTGTGCAAGTGACCTTGGCTTATGGGAGACTGTTGTTCCGGTTCGAGATTTGACAGTGATCGTGTGATCCCTGGTGGTTTCTTCTGACGAATTGCCATCAGATTGTGTCTTATCTCTTCTTTCTGACTGCTTCAAACGACCTTGTTAGAGTTTTTTCAACCCCTGTTTGAAGACTTTCTCTTTGTTCTGCCTTTGGTTTGTTTGTTCAGTTGTTTACTGGTTTTTGTTTGTGTCTGTTGTTTTGTGCTTTGTTTTAGTTTCTTTGTTGTTTGTTTGACGTTGTTGTTTGGTTTCGCCGTTTGATCGGCCTCTCGAGTTTTCAGGGATTTGTCCTGAAATCTTGATTTCTTACCTTATCAAAAAAAAAAAAAAAAAATAGAAACCTTGTCGCCTCAAAAAAAATGGGACTCTAAAGAGAGGCTCTCCCTTCTCTCTAAAAAAACCCCCAAAAATCAAATCATATGCTTAACCCCTCTAACAACCACCAACAACAACAGGAACAATGTTCTTTCAAAAAGATCCAAAACCCAAAGGAATTATCTCCATTTAACCAAGGTGTAAACACCCTTCAACAACAACTATTAACAACTATCAGTTGGGTAACAGCAATACAAAGGGATCACCTCCTCATCGTTTGGGAAACCCGTGAATAAAAATAAGAGCTTCCAATATAAGCTCATCTTCCTTTAAGCAAATCCGAAGCTTGCTTCGGCTTTTGATTTTGCCTAAAAACCACCAAGAACCTTCTACCACCAAGGTCCCTTGTCTCTTGATTCTTTGAGGATTTGCATCCTTTCAAGGATCTCGCAGGGAAAGAGGAATAGAAACGAAAAATTGAAACCAAAATAGATATTGGCCACCACACAAGAACAACATATTCTTCGTTCAATCAATTAATATCAAAACATCAATATACAAAATTGATTCTGTACACAATAACTTTTGGCTCGAATTTGTGTTTGGTGGTGTTTTCGCTGATGAGAAACTAAAACCCTCATTCAATTTTATAAAATTATTACAACCAGAGATTTACCTTTCTAGGGTTCTCGTTAAAAATTCTCACTCCCAACCGTCAACAACTCTTATCATCACCCGACCCGTACCTTGATCTCTTGTCGGTGGTGCCCCAAGTTGGCTTCTGCCCCCTCTTGCGCTTCGAACCGCGCTTGAACCAAAACTTGTGGGTCCTTCTTTCAAGGTCCAATTTCTTCCCAAGTCGTCAACACAAACTACTACTAGTGTCGGACTTGACTAATGCAGCACTTTCGTCGGCTTGCGAGCCGCCGTACTCTTCCCACGGGTTGCAGCTCCAACCCTCCCACCAGACTATGCCTCCATGCTTTCTCTGCTTGTCCTTGTTTTGCAAGTCAAAGTAGAGATATTTTAGGTTTTGATCTGATAAACCCATTTTTCTTATGGGCTTTGATCTCAACCCATCAATTTTTTACAATAATGGGCCTCTATCCAATCCACTTATATCTTTATCAACCCTAAGCTAAACTTTACCCGCTCAATCTAACACCCATACCCTTTTTCAATGTGTACAACCACCGTTTCTTTACTCAAAAAAAAAAATTACACATTTTTTATGTCCTACCTCTGGCACATTTAATTGTTTGAGCTGGTGATATCATAACAAAATCATAACCAATTCTAGGAAATCTCATAAATCAAAGGGATTAATTCTTAAACAACCAAATGAGTAAACCTCCCTCTTTAACAATAATCAAAAACAATAACCAAAAAAAGATAAATGTGTAGATGTTTATTTCTCTATCTTTCTTCTTATGGAGAATTATCAAATAACAAGACTAATTGATGTTCTCTTTTTACATCAATTTCACCCTGCTAATCTAATCCGGTTTTGTTTGTTTCAAGTATGTGTGACAAATTCCTCGCTGCAGTGTGGAGCTGGTCTAAGGTGTTGCTTGAGTGTTCGGTAGTGGTCGTGGTCGTGTATGTGGCTCAATGAAGATCCCTCTTGTACGAGGGCAACGTCATGGTTGAGACTCTTGAAGATCCCTCTTTGAAGAGAGGGCAACGCCATGGTAGTCCGTTCAGCACTTCCGCATGAGTTCTCATGTCTGACTCGTCTATCGATGGCGTTTTCGTCTGATCGTGCTTGCTCATCTCTCATTTTAGGTCATCCTAGCTCTATTTTTGTTGTATTGTAATTTTTATACTTGTTGTTATGTTCCTTCTGTCCGATTTTGACCGGCGTTAATTTATCAGTCTCTCAATCTACCCGACGTTATTATGTTGGGTACGTCGAATTCTTTCCTTATAAAAAAAATAGTTTCATCTTATTTTCAAAGTTCCCCTTTTTTAATGTTTCTAATTTGCTGAAATTAATTTCTTGATTTATAATAAATCAGCCTTTTTCGTGAAGCAAATCAGCCTTTTTTTCTCCCTCCCTTGAACAACGGAAAAATAGGGATTTTGTTATGTTCAACTTATCCCCTTTTCCTTTTCAAATTGATTGATTTTGGTAAAAGAGTTAAACAACTCATGAGAATGGTCGGAAGACTACGAATCACTTCCACCAATTGCCGACGAAGCGTTCTCACATGTGCGGCGACGTTCTGGTGAAATGGTTCCCGTGAAGTGCTCCGCAATCGCCATTAACGATACCGCCCCTCAACTCCTCAGGTATCAATTAAGCTATTTTTCAGAAATTTTCAAAAAAGAAAAAGAGAAGAGTCGCTGAAGTTAGGGACTCTCTCGATAAGTCTGCAAATTGATCGTGCAATTTTAACCGAAGCACAGGTGCCAGCCTATATTGAGAATTAGAAGATGCCAAACCCTAGCCCACATCTCGTTCATATTACACGATTTTAAACCCCGAGAGATACTGCAAAACCGATCTTTCAACTTGTTCCCTTTGAGATTTTTGAGTGTTGTCAAGGATTATTGCAACTAAGTTTACTTTTGGTTTATTACACAGCGAGGGTCGAGGGAGAGCTTGCTTGAAGATGGAGGTTTCCAGTACTCAGAAGCAAGTTGATTTCGGGTTTGCATTCAACGACGTCGTTTTCTCGGATCGAGTCCTCCGCCTTGAGATCGTACCTTCCGCTTCCGACTCCAATCCTGGGCACCATGATTCAGAATTCGCTACTGGTTTCAAAGTCAAAAGCTTGCACATTTGCTCTGTCATTCTTGCTGCAAAAAGTCCCTTCTTTTACAAGGTACACTTCCTTCATTTATCCTATTCTGTATGTGCATATGAATTAGCAAGTGCTGACGCAATGACGTAGTTATTCAAAAACGGAATGAGAGAGTCACAGCAGACGGATGACGTCACCTTGAGAATCAACGCATCTGGTAACTAGTCCACCACCGCCCTTACCTTAAGCACTCTTAATTTGAACAATTAGCATATCATAATCTATTTTCTTGACAGAGGAAGCAGCTTTGATGGACTTACTAAACTTTATGTACGACAAACCTCTGAATGCAACTTCAAGGGCTGAATTGGTGGATGTGTTGATGGCTGCTGACAAGTTTGAGGTTACTTATTGTATCAGGCATTGCATTCAGTTGCTGCTCAAGTTGCCCATGACAACGAAATCTGCACTTTTTTATCTCGAGCTTCCTTCAGTAGTTTTCTTGGGGTGAAGTAGTTGAGCCTCTTATTGAAGAAGTAAAGAAGCATCTTGCTGCCCATTTTAAATATTTCACAAAGTAAGTAACTAGTATTCTTTTGCCACTTTATTACAATACAATACAGAATTACTTTTCTTTCCATCTAAATGAGTTGTTATAATCTCTTGAAGGTCCCAAGAAAAGGCGATGGGTTTGCCTCTTTGTGCAATAGAGGTTGTTCTTGGGTGTGATGGTCTCCAGGTGGATTCAGAAGATGCTGTTTTTGACTTTATATTGAAGTGGGCTCGTAAACATTATCCCAAATTGGGAGAGCGCCGAGAAGTCCTCACCAAGCGCTTGCTGCAATTCATATGTTTAGCGAACATGAGTAGCTTGAAGCTCAAAAAAGTGGCACAGTGCCCTGACTTTGACCGCGAAGAATTGTCTGAGCTTGTGCTCAACGCCTTCCTCTCCAAGGATCAAGTCCTAGCCACCACCAAATGCAGTCCATTCCCAAGACGGGTCTACAATTATAGGCTTGTTAAGGTGGTGCAGCTTGACCTTGCTCAGCCTCGCTGCGTTGTGTACCTTGACCTAAGGAAAGAAGAGTGCGCGGATCTCGTCCTATCAGGAAAACTCTACTCTCAGGCATTCAACCTAGTTGGACGAGGCTTTTACCTCGTGGCGCATTGCATCCAGCAAGAACCCAACTTTGGTCTATATGTGCATGTGACAGAAGCTTCAGAAGCTTGCACTTTGGATTTTGAGTTTGCAGCGATGAACAAGTATGTCAAGGGATTCGCTTGCCTGGTCAAAGCCAACAACTGTACTGTAACGCAATATGGACAAGGATTCCCGGACCTGTTTAAAACCCCGTGGACCGACTTGATGAGTGATGAGAGCGAGTATTTCATAGACGGGGTCCTACATCTTCGAGCGGACCTTACTATCGTCGACTAACTTCCTGAATCTGCTGTTTTTGTGTGAGTAAGTGGGTGGGTGTAAACTGCAATTTTCCAATGAAGCTAAGCTCTGTTTAGGACAAAAAAGTTGATCAACCGAGAGTTTTTTTTATTGTTAATTTGTTATAATTGAGCAGAATCTGCACTTCTATATCTCGTGCTTCCTCCGAGTGTTTTCGAGGGTGAAGTAGCTCAGCCCCTAATAGATGCAGCAAAGCAGTATTTTGCTGCCCATTACAGCGATTTCACAGAGTAAGCACTCTGCGTCCATGTGCGCTTGCAATTGCACTAGGGAGATTGACACAATCATTTACTGCTATTCATCTAAAGTTGAAGGAAGTTGTAGAGTGCCCAGACTTCGACTAAAACACTGGATCCTCAAATGGGGGTGGTCATTATGGTTGGACTCAGGGGACTAGGTGGAGACTGCATAAAAGGCGTTGTAGGAGTCATAGTAGTTGGAGTTGTCGGTGTAGTTGTACTGCCATTACACGAAGATTTTTGAGTTATTTAGCTTCATATTCAGGAAACAAATCAAGATTTCACTGCAGCTATGAATCTGTACTGTACCTTGTGGTTGATTGTGATGATGGAAAATGACAATTTCCAGAGCCTGCAAAAGGATAGATAGATGGGTGTGAAGAACGATGTTTTAGTGCAATAATATCAACAACTTTAGCGTGGCATTATTGATATCTTTGAGTTTAAGCAATTAGATAGATTTATGTCAATGGAAATTAAGGGTGTTCATCCGGTCTGCTATTTAACTTATTAACTTTAAACTCCTATTTAACTTATTAACTTTATAAAAAAATTAAACTCCCAACTATTTAACTTACTAACTTATTATTTTTATAATAAAAAAAACCGGTATAGCCAGGTTTTTCGATTTTTTCCCGGGTTTTTTCCAGACCGGACTGTAACCGGATTAAGCAAAATATCTGGACCGGAGACCGGTTCGATCCAAGCCACTTTTGAATACCCCTAATGGAAATCAAGAACCTTTAGGGCGCGTTTGGTATTGATATCAGGTATGGTATGAGATATTAATTATACCCATATCTGTATTTGGTATATACTGATATCGATGTCAAACTGACATCAATAAAAATACAACCCTATACGTTTATATAAATTAAAATTAATTTATATAAACATATATAATATAATAAATGGTTTTATTTGTGATCTTATTAAATTTGAAATGCATTAATCGATCAATAACAATAGGGATTGATGTATAAAAATACTCCAGAACTTAGTTTATTATAATAAGGATAAAAATATAGTATCTTAGGAGGTACTACTAAATTATTAGTATAATTTAAGTTGTAACTAAATAAATAAAGATAACATAATATTTTTTTACATTTTTTCTCAATAAATAATTCTAGAAATTTAAGATGATGTTTCACTCTATAGACTATTGTAACACCCCCAAATTTAAACCCATTTGGAAGCGCTACTGCCGATGACCCCGGACGTAAACCCCGAAGTCACCCCAGGCTTTTCCGACGTCATAACTGACTTAAAACACAGTTACGATACTAAAATCATAACTTTTATTAAACCACATGGTCGTGGAATTACACGATTCCAAAAACGACCCAAATACATCATCAATACAAAATATCAGAATTTACAACGGAAGACTTATAAACAAAATACAAAATAGCACAGCGGAAATCGTTTTAAACACAAAGCGACAAGACAAGTTGTCGAAAACAAAACACCGTTCATATTCATAGTCGCTCTAGCCTTCTCTGAACAGCAACATATCTGCATGTGCCGAAACGGACGGACGACACCCCCATGACGTTACAGATAAATAAAATACAAGCGTTAGTCTAATAAATAGACTAAGCAAGGACGGAAAACATACTCCAGTAATTCACACAAATGCTAAACAAGCAGTTCCACATATCACAAATCACATCACAATCTCAAGTCACATGATTACAGTATATCTTTTATATTAGCGTTGATTCTAGCAGAAATACAACCTAATATAATATCAAATTTCAATTATCTCAAATTAATTAAAAACCACTTGCCAACGTTCATTAATTAGGTGCGACAAGCACTTATCTGTATTAAATGACCACACACACACATATCACGTTATAAACTTTTAACTGGACCTTACATGATCCAATTCTCTAACTATCGCATTGGGTCTTAATTGCCCTTATAAAGAATGAACCTCACAGAGTCCAAACTTTCACTATCGCATTGGGTCTTGATTGCCCTTATAAAGAATGAACCTCACAGAGTCCAAACTTTCACTATCGCATTGGGTCTTAATTGCCCTTATAAAGAATGAACCTCGCAGAGTCCAAACTTTCACTATCGCATTGGGTCTTGATTGCCCTTATAAAGAATGAACCTCACAGAGTCCAAACTTTCTACTATCGCATTGGGTTTTTAATTACCCTTAACAGTTATAAAGAAACGCCCATGGAACACACCGGATCCAGGCGCTCCTACGAATACTCGTGCTAACTAACAGTTAAACACGCAAACACATCACACAGAGAACCATCACGGCTCAACCTGAACAACTATCACCCTAGATTTAATAATCTAAGCCACACACAATAAATCATATCAAGGACCCTTACGGCCTTCACCTGCACAACAAATCTATCATATACTAGCGTCGGTTCTAGCAGAATATACAACCTAGTATAATATCATCTTTTAAACACATAACGTTATCAAAACAATTCCCAACATAATTAACAACAAAACAATTGATAATTAATGAAACATGATTAAGCAAGAGCGAACCGCCACTTGCCTAAATCCGCAGAAGCTTAAGCAAAGCTTAGAGACAACGGGCTCCTGGATCTGAAATTGGAGCAAATCTTGGATAATAAATCCCTAAGAAATGGCCCATAGCAAGACCCTAAGTTAGATTCAATATACTTATATATGAATCTAAAAGAATACAAGAAGAAATCAAAGGAAACGAGCAAAGCCCAAAGCCAAACCACAAAACACACAACTCGGACACAATACCGCGATCGTGGCAGGTCGTGGTCGGTCGCGGTTTTGTGCTGTGACAGTGGCTAGCTCGCGAGACGACAATGGAGAATTTCTTACCCAAACCGATTTGTTTGCCTTCGATTTGTCTATGGTTCGATCTCTCAACACCACAAAGCTTCACACAACACTCAAGAGCACCTTATAACACTCAAGGGACCTCTCGAATCGAGCTCACAACTGCTCAACAATGGAGGAAAAACAGAGGAAAAACAGAGGAGAAAAGGAGGAAGAAGAAGAGAGCTCTTGGCTCCGGGTTTCACCTCCTTTTATAGCCCAATCCGACCACCTCCAAGGGAACAAGGGGACAAAGGCGAAGGGCCAGTTGGCTGCCCACTTGGCCTGCCCAAAAATATCCCAAAAACAGAGCTACAGTAACCGCCACGCGAGGAAGACGACCGCCTCTGCAAAAGGCATTACCGCGATCGCGGCCGATCGCGTCAGGTCGCGGTTCTTCGCGGTCAATCGCGGTTGATCGCGGTTTCTGGCCGACTTTATTTATTCTTATCCAAACTTAGTTTGGATTAAATTTCTTAACTCCGGGTTAAATATATTCGTACTTTAACGATACATTAACCCCGTAAACACCTCAACTATATTATATAATGCTCGGAAAATTCTACAGAGCTTAGATCCCTCTTCAGAAGGTCCGAGACTCACTGAATTAAATCCGTCTAGCAATTCGGGCATAAGAAAAATTAAAAAATAATTCAAAATACCCTTAAAAATTACGGGGTGTTACATTTATACCTTTTTAGTATCATATCATGTGTAGTATATTTGTTTAAATGTAACCTACAAACACATATATCCAAGATCTATTACATATTATATTATTAGATTTGGGTGAAATTGAATGCTACGGTAAAGCGGATATATTAATTGTACCCATAGGATGAGAAAAGCATCAACAACACATATCTAATTCTAATGGTTGCGGATTAATAAAATATGCTACATGTATCTGATTTGGGCTAAAATTCCGGATTTATGGGGATTTTAGTTTTTATGTTGTAAATTTTCTAAAAAATCTCTCTCCTCTTGAGCCGTATCTCTCTCTCCCCTCAATTATTCTCTCTCTCTCTCCCAAACAACTGCATCTCTCTCCCCAAAATTATTCTCTCTCTCCTAAACAATTGTATCTCTCTCCTAAATTAATCTCTCTCCTAAAGGGCTAAGCTATTTTCACCCCCCACAGTCCCTATTTCCACCGAGATGGGACATGGGGGAGCCGCGCGCAAGTGACTGCCGCGCGGCAGTCACTTGCGGCCGACTCCCCCAGCGCCGGCGCCGGCGTGTTTCCGGTGGTCGTCGGTGGTCGTTGGTGTGTCTTCAGTGGGTGTCTCTAGTGTCCCGACTCGATTCGAACTTTTTTGGTGAGTGTCTCCGGTGTTCCCGACTCAACCCGAACCTAATTCGATCTTTTTAGCCACTAGTTTAATCTTTTGGTTAAGGGTTTGTCCATTCTCTATTAGGGAGTATTTTTTAAGGGTACCCACTAGTTTAATTTTTTTAACCACTAGTTTAATTTTTTTAGCCACTAGTTTAATTTTTTAGCCACTAGTTTAATTTTTTTAGGCACTAGTTTAATCTTTTTAGCCACTAGTTTAATCTTTTTAGCCAATAGTTTAATTTTTTTAGCCACTAGTTTAATATTTTTAGGGTTCGGGTTGAATCGGGGACATCGGAGACACCCACCGCCGGCCACCGGAAACACCGCCGGAATCACGCACAGAAGTGGGTGCCGCGTGGCACCCACTGGCGCAGGCCTGCAGGCTGATGGGACCCCGGTGGAAATAGTTTCTGCCCTCCTAAACGTTGCTCCTATCTCTCACGCAAAGACAAACGAAGTTCTTCTTCTTCACCATGCCATCCTCCACCCTTGGTTTCTGCTTCTCCTCCACTGCTCATAACTCTTCCTAAAATCCATCTTGTTTTGGAGTTGTGTACTGGACGTAGAAAGGAGAGGAGTCACTTCGTCCGTCCGTCTAGCGGCGGCGTTGCATTGGAGTCATCGGAACCGCCCCATCGCCGCTTCTAATCAGTCATGGGGTACGCTCAGTCGCTCTTAATTCCTCAATTTCCAATTTGTATATATGTTTCATCAAGTCTAATTGACATCGGTCGTTTAGGTTTAGCGTTCAACTAATTAATCAATGTAGAAAATGATGCATGAACAAAGGAACTAATCACTTGATGGATTTGACTTTCAAATTCTTAAAATTTAGATCAATATGGATTAAACGAGGGTTGTTTATTTTTTTCTACCAATGATAGTATCGATTGATAGAAATAAGATTGCGCTTGATCGAGGTCTTATAATATATGATTAATATAAATATACCATTGGCTCAGATCGAGTTTGATTGGGAGTAGTTTCTATTTGTTATATTCAAGTTGATTTGTTTGATATTCATTAGAGGTTGATGGATATTCATGCTGATTTGTTTGATATTCATTCTGATATAATTTGTATTCATATGAAGGTTGAAGAATATATAAAGAACCTTGACTACACCAGTCGCACGATCCCAGATTTGGCGCGACAACACCATTGAAGATGATTCACAATATTAGACGGTGATATTTACGATATTGGGTGCTTATATTCGAGTAATTAGGTGATGATATTGAGTGGTGATATTCATGTTTTAGGTAATGATATTCATGTAACTAGTGAGAATATTCATGATATGAGTGGTAATATTCATATAAATGAGTGTAATATTTACGTAATTGAGTGTATAATTATGTACTTGAGTTTGATATTCAAGTAATTGAATCTGATATTTGTATTATAAAGTGGTGATATTCATGTTTTTAAGTTGAGATATTCACATCTGTAAGAAATTAAATATCCACATATTAAACAAAGATATTCATACAAACATAAACGATATTCAAGAAACAATGACAAAAGAAACAATAACAAATTTACAAATCTACGAATTTTGCAGAGCATTAGGACGCTGAAAACATCAAATGATGATATTCATGTTTTAATTGGAGATATTCACACCCATCGATATTCATAAACACATGATCGATATTTATAAACACGTGACCGATATTTATAAAATGAAAAATCGTTGAACAAGGAGAAAATGCATCAGCAGAATGAAAATGGTGTGTTGATTTTGTTCTTCTCTTTCATAAATATTCTATTATTTTTTAGTATTTTAAAATAATTAAATCTTATAACCACTTTTATTTTCCCTTCTCTCATAAATATTCTATCCTCTTTTAGTATTTTAAAATATTTAACATAATTACCAACTTACATTAAGAAACAAATTGAGAACTGGAATAAAACGAAAAACTGAAACCCTGACTGTGTAACAGAAAACAAACAAAAAACTCATAAAAAAAACATTGTAAGACACTCAATAAAGAAATGGAAAAAACTTCCGAATAACATAATTAAAATTAACACAGATGGATCCACCAAAACCAATGGTGAATCTAGTTTTGACTACATTTTCAGGAACAACACAGGAAAATCACTCTTTCTCTATGGGAATAAATGTGGTGTTTCAACCCCGCTTAAAACAGAAACACCGGCAGTAAGAAATGCCCTGGTAAAGGCTTATGAACTAGGCATTACCAACATTCATCTTGAATGTGACAACCTGACCATTGTGAATGTCCTTAATCAAATCTGGCATTGTCCATGGGATATTGAAATGCTTATTTTTGATATCCTGTGTTTTTTACAACTGTTCTCTTCAGTGCAGATTTCTCACGTCTTTCGAGAAACCAACGTCGTGGCCGACTTCATCGTAAAAAAGGTTCAACAGGTTCCCTTAAAAGACCTACGAGATAGTGTAGAATTTATAATTCTCATCCATAAGGATGCTATAGATTGAGAAACCGACTATGTAATTTCCAATCTAATTTTTACCTTATCAAAAAAAAAAAATTTAACATAATTAAATATTATAGTCACTTTTATTCTCACTAATATGATGATCACCCACACCATAATCCTACAAATCACTCCAAATCAGTCCGTCCATCATAATCCTACAAATCACTCCAAATCAGTCCGTCCATCATGTTTAATCCAACGCTCTTGATTATAAATGGAGGACGCTCTCGTTCAAGGGGAAGTGATAATTCGAAGTTGGAAGTAAAAGCCTGGAATTGGAGAGGTCGAAGAGGAAAGGTATTTGCAATCTTTGTACTTGCATCCTCCACACGTACAGAAGCCCTAAACTAGATTAGACTTTCCCTTTCATATACATTCTCTCAACTTAATTCTGCCATTTGAGTGCTGTGAAGAAGAGAGACGTTTTGGGAGAGATTCAACTCAAGATGGAAGATTCGAGCAAGAACAAGTTTGGTCGGAGTGAGAATGAGATGAATTTAGGGATTGGGTTCAACGACATCGATTTCTCCGATCGGGTCCTCCGTCTTGAGGTCACACCTTTGGCTTCCAACAAGAATTTCGGAGGAGAGAAATATCTCAACTGTTTTTCGTCCATTCACGCGAATGATTCGGAATCTGGTTGTGGTTTCGAAGTCAAAACTTTCAACATATGTTCTCTCGTCCTAGCTTCCAAAAGTCCGTTCTTTTACAAGGTTAAATCCCTTCCTTTATTTCCAGACTTCCAGTTTCCCTGTATATTAACAACTGCTGACTGGCTTTGTGGATGGTGTAGTTATTCAAAAATGGTATGAAAGAATCACAGAAGAAGGGTGATTTTATCTTGAGAGTAAATGAATCAGGTATTGTTATCACCATCCTTAATTTGAATGAATTAATGAAAAGTGTAATTTCTGAGTATAACTCTATATTATTACTTATTTATATGTGAACAGCAGAGGAAGCAGCTTTGATGGACTTACTAAACTTTATGTACGACAAACCTCTTAATGCAACTTCAAGGGCTGACTTGGTGGATGTGTTGATGGCTGCTGACAAGTTTGAGGTTACTTCCTGTATCAGGCACTGCACTGAGTTGTTGCTAAAGTTGCCCATGACAACAGAATCTGCACTTGTATATCTCGAGCTTCCTCCGAGTGTTTTCGAGGGTGAAATAGCTCAGCCCCTTATTGATGCAGCAAGGCAGTATTTTGCTGCCCATTACAGTGATTTCACCGAGTAAGCACTCTGCGTCCATGTGCACTTGCAATTGCACAATTAATTACTGGTTTTCATCTAAAATTAGTCAAGTGATGTTGATTCATTTTTAAAGGTCCCAACAAGAGGCGGCTATGGCCTTGCCACTTTGTGCAATAGAGGCTGTTCTTGGCAGTCATGATCTCCAATTGTGTTCAGAAGATGTTGTTTTGGATTTCATCTTGAAGTGGTCGCGTCAACATTATCCCAAACTGGAAGAGCGCCGAGAAATCCTCACCAACCGCTTGGTTCGGTTCGTATGTTTCCCATGCATGAGTTGCTTGAAGTTGAAGGAAGTCGTAGTGTGCCCTGACTTTGACTATGAAAAAGTGTCAAAATTGGTGCTCAATGCCCTCTTTTCCAAGGTTGAACTCCCCCATGGCCACAACTCTATTCCCATCAATAAGACTCTATTTTCAAACGACGTCCTAGCAAGCTGTGGTTTTCCGGGACGTGTCTACCATCATCGCCGTCTTGTCTACTTCAACATTAAGAAACAAGATTGCGCTGCTTTATATCTATCATCTAAACGATTCTATTCCTAGGCGGGCGATTTTTTTTAATCTTGGCACAATATCAGGAGAAAAAGGAGAATTCAGCTGACCACTTGGGTCTATTTGTGGAAATGACAGGTTCAGAATCTTGCAGATTACGTTTTGAATTTGCAGTGATGAAAAGGCCATCAAAGGAGTTCCAAACACAGGGTACCGCCAACAAGTGTACTTCAACGGCCACAGAAAAGGCAAGGGGGGCGTGGCTGTTCGAGTGGACCGATTTGATGAGAGACAAAAGCGTGTATTTCATCGACGAGATCCTACATCTCCGAGCTCAACTTACCATGGAAAACTGACTCTCAGGCTTACAATGCTTTTTCAAGACAGTCAATGCAGATGCAAGAAACTGATTGTGATGTTGCGGATCATAAATCATACAACCCTTAGGAATTGCTGGCCTGTTGTTTTTTGTTAATATGTTTATTATATTTTGAACACTATATTGGTAATTTTGCTTGTGAAAATGTGAAGAATCTATGTCGCAGTATTTTCCATACTATTAACATGTTAGTCGTTAGCATTGCGGGCTTATTATTCTAACTTTTTAGTATTTTTTTATTTCAACTCTTTTAATCACGCAACTTGTTGAAATAAGGTTCCCTCAAGAAACCTTAGGTGTTTTGATGATGATAAACACCATGTATTTGATGGTTTGTTCTTAAGTATTGTTTCAGGGAACAACAGAAAGCATGCGAACTATTTGAAGAAGTTCCAGGGAACAATGGTTGTGACCAATGGATCAGTCATCCTAGGGAACAGTGGGAACAAGAGCATCAGAGCTCAAGAAGAAGAGAAGGAATGAAGATTCCAGGGAACAATGAAAACAGAGCAGAGAAGCTGTCACCGTTCCCAGCGAAGAGGCAAATCACGAGATATTGCATCTAGGGTATCAAATGTTTGCTTGGAGCACAAGGAGACGTTTATACAAGGAAAGTGAAGATTATATCTTGCAGATAATGGGTCGGAATTATCATGGAGAGATAAGATCTATTTATGAAAACAAGATAATGTCAAGTTGGAAGATATTGTTTGTGGTATTTTAGGAAATTGTTTAATGGAAAGATATAATGTTATTTATGGGATAATATATCAGATTAGACCATAAATAAATTATATGTTTCGTCATTCTTTGGAGGCCTATAGATACAAGGCATTATCAACCTAGTTTGATATGCTTCCAAGAGAGAAAGAGGAGCATCCAAGAGAGACGGCATTAGGAGCTTTGAAGGTTTCTAAGTAGCCATTGGAGAGCAAGAACACAACTTGGAGTTCAAGATGCGAGTTTCAAGGCTGTTGGCTCAAGGGAACGACAGAGTTGTTCCTACGTCAAGGAGAGTTGTGATCTTTAGGAGCTTCATAGGCGAAGTTTCTGAGGTGATTGAGGTAACTGTTACGTAGTTTCGAGTTTGCTGTGAGTTGGTAATACGTGCTAAGAGTTGTTAATCTTAGAGAGTATTCTAGTAGGGAAATCTAGTTTACGTTGGATCTTTGCTTGACTTGTGTAGCTCGTGTTTATCAATAAAAGAAGTAGACTTTGAAATCCTCCTAGGGTAACACCTAGAGGTAGAGGTTTTTCCTTGTCAACAAGTTGGTTGATTTGGTTTTCCTCTCTACGTGATTGTGTTGTTATTTGTGATATTCCGCTGTGCAAAGGTATTGTTCCCTATATAGGAACAATGCTTTACTTTGTTACTAATACTTGATTTCGATCCAACACAACTGATGCAGGTCCAGTTTCCTATTTTTTATGAGAACTGAATAGTAGCCTAACTAATATTGGAGAGATCGAATTAAGGAGGAGTAGAAAAGTCGTTGCATTTATTGAATTTGCACCCTCCACAAATCAACAGCCCTTAGGAGTCTTAGACTAGACTTTGTCCCTTTATATACTTGTATACTTTTTGAGTGCTGTGAAGGAAAGAGGTGTTTTGTAAAAAGGGATTCAAGCATGGATAAGTTAAGCCCGGGTGAGAAGGAGGTGATTTTCAGGTTTGGGTTCAACAACATCCACTTCTCCAGCTTTAGCTTCCAACATGAGTTTCGGTGGTAACAAATATGGTATGAGTCTATGAGAGAATCACAGAAGAAGGATGATGTATTGATGTGACCTTGAGAATCCATGCATCTGGTATATCTGCACCATAAATTTCTATTTAATTATGTGTGTAAACAACAGAGGAAGCCGCTTTCATGAACATGCTAAATTTTATGTACGACAGACCTCTGAATTGGTGGCTGCGGACAAGTTTGAGGTTACTTCGTGTGTGAGATACTGTGGTGACTTGTTGCTTAAGTTGCCCATGTCAACAGAATTTGCACTTGTCTATCTTGGGCTTCCTTCAAGTGAATTCTATACTTGGATATCAAGTATGGAAAACAATTTGAATGAACGTTGCACAATTTCCCACCTTACCTATTCTGTAGTTGGAATTTCACTTTCAAGTGCATATAAAAGTTATGAAGATCCTAGTATAAGGCATAGCTTAGACACAGATAAAGTTCCACTAACAGTATTTTCCATCACTGTAGTACACGTACTATAAATATCTTCACTGGTTTTCCTGGCTTGATGATGCAAATGGTTCAGAAATTGGTATTGAGTTGTTGCTTAAATTGTCCATGACAACAGAATCTGCAATTCTTTATCTCGAGCTTCCTTCAAGTGCTTTGGTGGGTGAAGTAGTTCAGCCGCTACTTGATGCAGCAAACAAGTACCTTGTGGAAATGGAAGGTTCAGAATCTTGCACGTTATATCTACAAATTGCAGCGATTAAGAATGTGAGAGCAAAATGGAGCAAACTGACAATTTGATTGAACTGATAGAAACATAGTTAATTACAATACCGTAGCCTTAAACTTCGGTTGACTCAACTGACCCACTAACTCCATTTTCTGATTAACTGCAAATACAAATAACTGCAAATATGACTCAGCACACACACGACTCATTCAAACTTAACACACAGAACATAATACTTAAATATAAACTAGCATAATTAGTAAAATATCCAACATATCCTCCCCTGAACTGAATCATCTTCAATCAGCTTATTCAGTTCATTGCACGAGTGAATTCAGTGATATCACACATTCCAAGCTTGCTTCTGAGAAGTTGGAATGTGTCTAACTTGAGTGCTTTGGTCATCACGTCTGCAATCTGCTCATGAGTTCCACAGTTGGTTGCGGACAAGTTTGAGGTTACTTCGTGTGTGAGATAATGTGGTAACTGTTGGGTTATGGAGCCTGACGCGTAAAGGCTCGCACGGTTAGCAGAGAAGACAACTGAGAGTTGCCGCCGAGTCGCGGTGGAACTGGACGCCCCACGGCAGACGTCGGTTTTACAGTGGATGGGCAACTGAGAGTTACCGCCGGGTCGCGGTAGGATTGACGCCCCGCGGTGGGAGTCACCGCCCCGCAGTGGGGGCCGCCGCCCCGCGGTGGGCGCTGGGCCGATTCTCGTGTGTTGCGGTTTTTGGGCCCATTAGGTTTAATCTGTGTTGCTATTTAACCCTAGTTGTTCAATTGTAATGTTAAGTTGTCGTCGTTGTTGTCATCACAATATTCAGAGGAGAAAATACCCTGGCTTGGTAGTGCCCCCAGAAATAGTCAATTCTTGACGAATTGGGTTAACAATTCTTGTGTTCTTTGCTTCATTTTCTTGTCGTTACTACGTTCGAATCCTAACAACTGGTATCAGAGCTGGTTCTGGTGGTGACGATGGGAAGCGGAAAATCACTGGTGGGGAAGTTCGATGGAACGGATTTCGGTTTTTGGAAGATGCAGATCGAGGATTACCTGTACGGTAAAGATTTGTATTTTCCGCTGGGTGAGAAACCGGAGGACATGAAGGACGAAGAGTGGAAGTTGCTGGACAGGAAAGCGATGAGCGTGATCCGCCTATCGCTGTCCAGGAACGTGGCACATCACACGGTCAAGGCAGAGACGACGAAGGGCATGCTGGAAATTCTTTTCGCGATGTATGAGAAACCCTCTGCGGTGAACAAGGTTCACCTGATGCGGCGGTTGTTCAATATGCAGATGACGGAGAGTACAGCGGTGACCAATCACTTGAACGAGTTCAACATGACGATCGCACAACTGAGTTCAGTTGAGATTGATTTCGACGATGAGGTACAAGCCCTAATTTTTTTATCTTCTTTACCAGAGAGTTGGAGCGGGATAGTTACTGCTGTTAGTGCTTCGGCGGGGAAGGCGAAGATCAAGTTTGATGAAGTCAGGGATCTGATTATCAGTGAAGAAATTCGCAGGAAGGCGTCAGTTACTGCTTCGGGATCAGCCTTGAATACGGGTAACAGGGGCAGGTCAGACTCTAAGAAGTCGAATCGTGGTAGATCGAAGTCTAGAGGGAAGGATAAGCCCAAAGACAAGAGAAGAATCAAGTGTTAGAATTGTGATGAAAACGGTCATTACAAAAGTGAGTGTAAGGCACCGTCGAAAGATAAGTCAGCAAATTCAGCCAGTGAAGATATTGCAGACGCGTTGACCCTGAGCGATTCAACGACAGGAACCACTGCAGATGCATCTATTCTGAGCGCGAGCAGTCCATTGGAGTCTTGGGTTTTAGACTCTGGAGCTTCGTTTCATTCTTGCAGCAGTGCTGATATATTGGATCGTTACACCTCTGGAGATTTTGGTAAAGTCTATCTTGCTGATGATGATGCTTTAAAAATCGTGGAAAAGGGTGATGTTTGAATCAAGGTGCCGAATGGATCTGTGCTGCAGCTGCATGGAGTAAGGCATATTCCTGGTTTGAAGAGAAACCTTCTTTCCATTGGCCAGTTGGATGACGAGGGTTATGTAGTAACCTTCGACTGTAACAGCTGGAAGATAACCAAAGGAGCTATGGTGGTAGCTCGAGGAAAGAAGGAGGGTACGCTGTACACGACGAGCAACGTCTGTGATAGCATTGTTGTTGCAGGAGTAAACTGTGACACAGACTTGTGGCACTATCGACTGGGCCACATGAGTCAAAAGGGATGAAGGTGCTATGCTCGAAGGGTTTGCTGCCAGGTCTCAAGTCCGTTGAGATCGGATTGTGTGAGGACTGCGTACTCGGGAAGCAGAAAAGGGTGAGCTTTGCGAAGGGTGGCAGAACCTTGAAGAAGCAGAAATTGGAGTTGATCCACAGCGACTTGTGGGGACCAACACCTGTGACAACTCTGGGTGGAGCGTCATACTACATGACCTTCATTGACGATTCTACAAGAAAGGTATGGGTCTATTTTCTGAAGCAAAAGTCTGATGCATTTGACTCGTTCAGAAAGTGGAAGGCTCTAGTAGAAACTGAGACAAGTCTCAAAGTGAAGTGTTTGAGATCTGATAATGGTGGGGAATACGAGCTTCGTGAGTTCAAGGAGTTTTGTGTTGAGAATGGAATTCACATGGAGAAAACCTTGAAAGGAACCCCTCAAGAGAACGGCGTCGCTGAACGTATGAACAAGACCCTGAATGAACGTGCTAGGAGCATGAGGCTGAAAAGTGGGCTTCCAAAGATGTTCTGGGCAGATGCAGTCAATACTGCTGCATTCTTGATCAACCAAGGGCCATCAACTCCCTTGGAGAATGGGATACCAGAGGAAGCTTGGAGTGGCAAAGAGGTAAATTTGTCCTTTCTTCGGATATTTGGGTGTGTTTCATATGTTCATATTGCTCCTGTTGAGAGAAGCAAGCTGGATGCAAAGTCTGTCAAGTGCACGTTTATTGGATATGGTGGTGATGATTTCGAATACCGGTTCTGGGATGATCAGAGCAGGAAGGTTATTCGCAGTCGAGACGTCGTGTTCAATGAGCAGGTGATGTACAAGGATAGTCTGGGTGCATCAGAAACAACTAGTTCTGAACCTGAGGTTGTGGAGTTAGATATCTCAAACTCGGGTGGGAGCAAGGCGGTTCGAAGTGACCAGGAGGCCGTTATTGAGGAAGGGTCGAGTACCCTAGTGATTCCGCTGCGGAGGTCCACCAAAGAGCGTGGATCGCCTGATAGATTTTTGCCTTCAAACTACTATTTATTGTTGACAGA
This sequence comes from Rheum nobile, assembly GCA_027886185.1. Classification (NCBI taxonomy): domain Eukaryota; kingdom Viridiplantae; phylum Streptophyta; class Magnoliopsida; order Caryophyllales; family Polygonaceae; genus Rheum; species Rheum nobile. Next base: position 624,987 of record WOAB01000232.1, on the reverse strand, counting down.
TGGTGGTGAGCCAGAGTGTTATGCAGATGCATCTCGTGGAGAACATGTGAGCAAGTGGAAGCTCGCCATGGATGATGAGATGGATTCGTTGATGACCAACGAAACCTGGGAGCTAGTTGAGCTTCCAGCAGGCAAGAAGGCATTGCATAACAAGTGGGTTTATAGAATCAAGGAGGAGGCGAATGGAAGCAAGCGTTACAAGGCAATGCTGGTTGTGAAGGGATTTCAGCAGAAATACGGTATTGACTATACTGACGTTTTTACTCCTGTGATGAAATTAACTACTATACGTTTAGTGTTGAGTATGGTGGCTGCAGAGAACCTAGAGTTACAGCAGATGGATGTAAAAACGGCCTTCCTTCATGGGGACTTAGATGAAGACATCTACATGAAGCAACCTGAGGGCTATGTGTCAAAGGGAAACGCTGAGCTTGTGTGCAAGTTGAACAAGAACTTGTATGGTCTGAAACAAGCTATGAGGCAGTGGTACAAGAAGTTTGATGGATTCATGCACGAGATTGAGTTCGTGAGAAGTGAAGCCAACCATTGTTGCTACTTCAAGAAGTTTGACAACGGCTACATCATATTGCTGCTATATGTTGATGGCATGCTGATAGCAGGCTCGAGTGCTCGAGAAGTGAGCAAGTTGAAGGAGCAGTTGTCTGAACGGTTTGCTATGAAGGACCTTAGAGAGGCTAAGCAGATTCTGGGCATGCGGATTGATCGAGATAGGAAGGATGAAAAGTTGTATTTGTCGCAGGCTGAGTATATCAGGAAGGTCTTGAAGAGATTCAGTATGCAGGATGCAAAGCCAGCCAAAGTTCCTTTGGGTATCCATTTCAAGCTATCTAACAAGGACTCACCTAAGAGCGAAGAAGAGCGTGCGCAGATGCAAAGGACTCCTTATGCTTCAGCGATTGGCAGTTTGATGTATGCAATGGTGTGTACAAGGCCGGACATTGCACATGCAGTGGGAGTGGTCAGTCGCTTTATGGGGAACCCAGGGAAGGAGCATTGGGAAGCTGTGAAATGGATCCTGAGATACTTGAGAGGTACTGCAGAGCAAGCCTTGTGTTTTGAAGGCAAGGAAGTCGTGTTGGCAAGGTATGTGGATGCATACCTAGCATCAAGTGACCTCGACAAGAGAAGGAGTACAATCGGGTATGTCTTTACATTGGGTGGTACTGCGGTCTCTTGGGCTTCTAAGCTGCAGAAAGTTGTAGTTTTGTCTACTGTAGAAGCTGAGTATGTTGCAGTGACTGAGGCTAGCAAGGAGATGGTATGGTTGCAGAATTTCTTGCGTGAATTGGGGAAGGAGAATCCTACAGGTCTTGCAGTTGATGAAGATTCGTGGAACTGAGAATCCTGCAGACATGCTGACTAAGGTTGTGACCTTAGAGAAGTTGAAGCTTTGCATGGCTTCAACTGGCCTTGGTAACTGAGTTGAAGGCCTGACACTACTACCAGCTAAGGGTTGATGAGGAAGACGATTACGGTTGGATCAGTCTCCAGGTGGGAGATTGTTGGGTTATGGAGTCTGACGCGTAAAGGCTCGCACAGTTAGCAGAGAAGTCAACTGAGAGTTGCCGCCGGGTCGCGGTGGAACTGGACGCCCCGCGGCAGACGTCGGTTTTACAGTGGATGGGCAACTGAGAGTTACCGCCGGGTCGCGGTAGGATTGACGCCCCGCGGTGGAAGCCCCGCGGTGGGAGTCACTGCCCCGCGGTGGGGCCGCTGCCCCGCGGTGGGCGCTAGGCCGATTCTCGCGTGTTGCGGTTTTTGGGCCCATTAGGTTTAATCCGTGTTGCTATTTAACCCTAGTTGTTCAATTGTAATCTTAAGTTGTCGTCGTTGTTGTCATCACAATATTCAGAGGAGAAAATACCCTGGCTTGATAGTGCCCCCAGACGTAGTCAATTCTTGACGAACTGGGTTAACAATTCTTGTGTTCTTTGCTTTGTTTTCTTGTCGTTACTACGTTCGAATCCTAACATTGACTTGTTGCTTAAGTTGCCCATGTCAACAGAATTTGCACTTGTCTATCTTGGGCTTCCTTCAAGTGAATTCTATACTTGGATATCAAGTATGGAAAACAATTTGAATGAACGTTGCACAATTTCCCACCTTACCTATTCTGTAGTTGGAATTTCACTTTCAAGTGCATATAAATGCTATGAAGATCCTAGTATAAGGCATAGCTTAGACACAGATAAAGTTCCACTAACAGTATTTTCCATCACTGTAGTACACGTACTATAAATATCTTCACTGGTTTTCCTGGCTTGATGATGCAAATGGTTCAGAAATTGGTATTGAGTTGTTGCTTAAATTGTCCATGACAACAGAATCTGCAATTCTTTATCTCGAGCTTCCTTCGAGTGCTCTGGTGGGTGAAGTAGTTCAGCCGCTACTTGATGCAGCAAACAAGTACCTTGTGGAAATGGAAGGTTCAGAATCTTGCACGTTATATCTACAAATTGCAGCGATTAAGAAGCCATCAGAGGAGTTCCAAACCCTGGTTACAGACACGTTAACTTTAACGGACTCCGCAAAGGCATGGGGAACAGGGGACCTGTTCAAAATATCCTGGAGCGAGTTCATGAGTGATGACAGCGAGTATATCATTGAGGGGATCCTACATCTTCGAGCCCAAGTTACCATCATCAACTAAACCCCACTTTCTCTCTTCCATCATTTTTCATCTTCCTCCTTCCGAGCTGTCTCAAAGACCCTTCTTCATTCGTGAGAGATTTATGAATTTTCCTTTTCATTGTGTATTCTGAATTGGGCGTTGCACGAATCCTTTTATGCCGTCCCTCAGAGTTGCTTTGATATCTGTATGGCAGTAAGTTGCTAGAAAGAATTCCCCTTTTGATATTTTACATGTCCTTGTGGAGTCTTCAGTCTTGTGTTCTGCCATGGTATATTTGGTATCTGTGTTTGAATGTTGTTTTATTTGTTGAAACACATCCTTGTTGCAGCAATTTTGCTTGCTTTACTGCCCTTGGGAGTCTTCTTGGTGCAATTTAAGACTCAACTGTCGGCAGGTGACAGTTGAGATGACTCTGTATGTTTCTTGCTGTCATTCTTACTATTTGCGAATGATCAAATCATATCTCTCTTGCTTAATTGTTAAAGATTTGAGACGCTTCCTATCACCACAAGGGGTCCCTTTTTGTATCTACACCTTGTTCTGACATGGATTAGACTGAATTTCAGTACCTTTTAACTTTGTCGACGTATTTTGATTGAGCTTTGAAAGGATTACACATTCACCTTGTATGCTAAAGCCCAACTCTTTATGTTTATGAGTCATACACTGGAACAATGTAGAGGTACCTTACCCACATGTATTCTTGGACAATGCCAGAAAATCTAAGACTAACCCAAGTGAGCCTCAGATGAACCAAGCCAAAATCTCCTCCAGTGGCCAAGGCTAAGGAAGGAAGCGAACCTAAGAGGGCAGAAGAATCTGTTGTGAAGCAGGAAAATACAAGTGTTATCCAGCCTTCTTCTGACTGCAAGCAAGGTGCATCCCGACACAGACCAACTTCTCGTCCAGCTCAAAGAGAGAGTCGTTCTTTATTCAATTAGTCAACGAACTAGCTGAATGACACGAGTTTTTGTTGAATAAACAGTTTATTTTTTTTGTAATACAACGTACAATTATGATAATAAAATACTTATAGCTTCACTTGACATTGTTAGAATTAAGAGCATCCACACACACAAATAAAGTCTATTGTTTGTACACAGAGTCAAAGATGCATAATCCTACAATGGTAATTTTGCTATGTAACAAATAAAGTCTATTGTTAGAATTAAGAGCATCCACACACACAAATAAAGTCTATTGTTTATAGCTTTACTTTGCTATGTAACACGATTCTCAAAAAATCAATTACCGTGTTTTCTAAATCGCCTGGCTCTCTCTTTGTTCAATTTTTTTGCCTTAGTATATGCTCATTTTAGCTTTTTTCTCTCCCCCTTTTTGTCTTTATACCATGCGAATCTACCAACTATCTGCAGAGGCCACAGTTAGGTACAGGAAACATTGGATACAAGGCCATGGATAAGTTAAAACAAAGAGTATGTGACGTTGTGTCTCACAATAAAAAACATTGATCGAGGTGCTTCAAACTAAAACACAGGTACTGATGAAAGAAGTGGCTCAAGTTCAACCTCTTCGTATGAGTGGAGGAAATGACACTAAGGATGAGGTCCATAGCTGGTTTGCAGAAGCTTCTGAGATTTTGAAAGATGCAAATGGTATCCTGGAAGGTCAGAACAAAATGGATGACAAGAAGCGCATGTGCAGTACTTTTTGTTGGGATCCAACACCTTCATGGGAAACTGGCGAGATGTTGAGGGGCATTGACAAAATCTTGGAAAATCGAGAAGTCTTAGACTTATCAGTCTACTGTAACAACCTACAGTCAAGAGAGAACAAGTTACATGCAATATTGGAAGTTTTAATGTATATTCATATCAACATGATTGGTATTTATGGCATGATTGGTGTTGGAAGACTGTTTTGGCCAAAGAACTTGCTAGACGTGCTCAAAATAATCACTTGTTTGATAATATTGTGATGGTTCAAGTCTCTGAATCTGTTGATGTCAAGTTTATTCAGTCTCAAATTTCAGATAAAATAGGTCTGCAATTGTCAAATGCTGATGATGAACAAACAAGAGCTCACCTTTTGTACAATGTGCTAGAAGAAAAGATTATGAGTGTTGGGGTCATATGTGAATCCTATATTGAAATTATAGAGGTTCCAAACCTAGCATATAAATACATGAGTTACTCTTTCTATTACCAATTGGTTTTAGGATGAAACCACATTGGACTTATGTATTGGACTTGGTGGATTGTGACCCAACAAGATTTTCTCCCCCACAACAAGTGGCATCATAGCTTTTGGTTGTGTTGAGATTGTGGGCATTAGGAGTGGAAATGACAATGAAAGTTGAAGACTTTGCAGGTACAATGATCAAGTTGGTGACTTCAAATTATTCGATTTGGAAGTCGCGGATGGAAGATTTGTTGTACTGCATGGACTTGTATGTGTAGGAACATAATTTCCTATATGCATACGAAAGCTTTAAACTGCAAATATACGAACATGAATTAGGGAAATCTGAAGTTTAGAAATACCGAACGAAGAACGGATGCAGAGCCGAGACCGAAATCTCTTTCCTTAATTCTGAAAACGCCCCGTAGTGTGACGGTTCTTGATGTTCCGAATCCCAGGATACAACTGCGACGATCTCTTGAACTGCACAACCCAGTAAGACAAGAGCTAACGAACCCACGAATCTGTATGTACTCTCAGACTCGAATTTTGCGGAAAAAAACAGAGAGGAGGAAGAGAAGGATTGTTCTATATGTTGTCTTCGAATGAGAGTTCTCTAGAAGTTGAGGTTACCAATCCGATCCGATCCGATCCGACCCAACCCCGGCTCGCTCGCTCGCCCGACCCGACTCGACTCGGCTCGGCGCGCGTGTGGGATTGATGAGCTAGGTCCTCTCCCCATTGAAAATGGGTAATGACCCAAGGCCACAACCTTAGGTCCATTTTCCCTCTATATATACTAGGAGATTTATCTCCAAACTTCCAATGTGGGACAAGTTCTTGCCCCCACATTTGCCCAAGTTTTGCACTTCATGCAAGCTACTTTGGGCCTCCATTTCTCATTCAAACGGAAATCATTTTCGTCGTATGAGTACATTACGAGAATGTGCTCGCGTAGAGGAAGCCAATGCTCCCACTTTCCGGTGTTGACAATGGCCTGAGCCCACCGGAATTGTGCCCGGAAAAGTGCCCGGCGCCACATGTTAAAATGAGTTCCAACAATCCCCCACATGAATAGAAATGATTCTAAACATTGGTCTTAAAAACAGAAAGACTTTTGAGAGTACAGTCGAAAAATCACTGCATCTGGGCTGGTAGCGTGTTTCAGCCTTGAACCACCCATAGTGAGTAGCTATCGGATTTACTCGACCAGGTAGTGAACATGATGTCTTGAACCACCCGGGCTTTGATGTAAACCGAGACAATAACTATCACACAGTTTCATCTTCTCACAGAACTAGGTTCTTTGTTGTGTTCATTTTGGCCTTGAACATCCCTGGTTATTCATGAGTGAATTTGGAGAATTCAGCCTCTCTTAATTCTCCTAGAAACGGCCCCATTTCACACTCATAAGGTGATTGCCATGAAGAGTATCATGTTCATTAGTCTTTAAATAGACTTGTTATTCACATGCCCTAACCGTTCATGCCAAAAATTAGAAGACTCAACGACATAAGCAATATGATTATTCTTATTCATTGAAACATTGGGTACAATAGAGTTTGGGATGACTGTCATTACATTCAGTTTGACCAGTCCATCCTTTACATAACCATTGCCCAAGTACACCCCATTCTTTGAAAGAACTAGCTTGTCAGACACGAACTTCACAGCGAAGCCGTTCTTGCTCAGTAAAGTATCGGAGATCAGATTCTTCTGAATATCTGGCACATGCAAGACATTGGTGAGAGTCAGCTCCTTCTCTGAAGTCAGCTTCAACACCAGTTTGTCGTGACCTTCGACCTTGGATGTGAACGAGTTCCCCATGAATAGATGCTCGTCACTCTTGCTCTTCAGATAAGTGGTAAATGTTCCCCTATCAGAGCAGATATGTCTGGTAGCACATGTATCATACCACCATTCCATTGGATTGCTTCCAATCATATTGACTTCAGACGTCAAACCACACAGATCTGCGTCCGTGAGCCTGCCTTCAGTCATGTTGACTTGGGATTTTCCTTGTCCTTTTGCGGATCAGCCTTGCGACGACATTCGTCAGCCTTGTGACCCATTTTACCACACTTGTGGCATTTCCCACTGAACTTCTTAGCTAGTTGCTTATTGAAGTTGTTGGAGCCTTGGGGTTGAAAATTTCTTTTCTTCCCCTTGTCCTTGTGCTTGGCCAAGTTGGCCTTCGGGTTCAGTACCTGACCACCATGTGCTTTGTGGTAGGTTGACTCAATCCGTAGCCCGACAATCAAGTCTTCAACAGTCATAGCCTTTCGCTTGTGCTTTAGATAGCTCTTGAAATCCTTCCATCCTGGAGGGAGTTTCTCTATGAAAGAAGCCACCTGGAACGTCTCATAGATCGACATTCCTTCCGCAATAATTTCATGCGTAAGCAATTACAGCTCTTCAACTTGTTCCATGATGGGCTTGGAGTCCACCATTTTGAAGTCCAGAAATTTCGCCACTGCGAACTTCTTAGAGCCTGCGTCCTCAGACTTGTAATTCTTTCCAAGGCAATTAAGTATTCCTTAGAAGTCTTGATCTCGTTGTACCATTGTACATTGGATCTATCAGACGGCTTTGAACCCAACCTTTGCACAGACCATCCCCATTAGTCCAGGCCTCAACGCTGGCTAGGGAGAAAAGATATGAATTCTGAGGCAAAAGCACATGCTTATCCTCTTTCAATAACTTTTCTAGTCTGATAGGCTATCGGTTTGGACAATCTGATTTAACAGCGTTTCCGAACCTCATGACTCGCAAAGTCACTGTTGGCAGACCACTCCCAGACTGAATCCGAGGTGTCGACTCAACACGATTTCCAATATCGGCTCTAACACGAGCACCAAAACCAGAATTAACATTCTCAGTTTGGTTAATCATACATCTCATAAATGTACAAAAATTATACGATTGCAACGGCAAGTTCAATGAGCAAATTCTCAAACGAAACAATTTAAACAATAAATTGCAGTTTCATACGCGTATATGATATATGTTGTAGTTTGTGTTTGATTTTTCTGTACAATAGTACAGATGGCCGAAAAGATTCAGGTCTAGAAGACCAACAACAACAAGCAGAGAAAATACATTACATACAAGAATCATGCTCGAACATCAAATTAAGTCATGCTTTAACGGTAAATAAATTAAATAAATTCATGAATCATCAACTAAATCATAAGACCGAAATCAGTAAATGCCGAAACCATAAGACAAAGCACTAATGACAAATTAAATTCACAGCAAATGAAATGCACTAACGGCAAATCAAATTCACGAATCAAAATAATGCATAATTAATTCACGCATAGCAAAAAATAATTCAACGAATTAGCAAATAACAAAATGGAATTCAATCACGAACAGCACAAAAGACGAACGTCAAATTAAAATGCAGAATTAATTCACGAACGTCAAATAAAAGACGAACATGAAAAAATTCAGAATAAACTTCAGACAATCAAATCGGGTAGTCCGTATAAGCAATCAAACGAAGCAAAATTTTCAGAATTAAGATTGTAGGAACATAATTTCCTATATGCATACGAAAGCTTTAAACTGCAAATATACGAACATGAATTAGGGAAATCTGAAGTTTAGAAATACCAAACGAAGAACGGATGCAGAGTCGAGACCGAAATCTCTTTCCTTAATTCTGAAAACCCCCTGTAGTGTGACGGTTCTTGACGTTCCGAATCCCAGGATACAACTATGACGATCTTTTGAACTGCACAACCCAGTAAGACAAGAGCTAACGAACCCACGAATCTGTGTGTACTCTCATACTCGAATTTTGCGGAAAAAAACAGAGAGGAGGAAGAGAAGGATTGTTCTATATGTTGTCTTCGAATGAGAGTTCTCTAGAAGTTGAGGTTACCAATCTGCATTTGGACGTTACAGATCTTTGGTCTTTATGTGGAGGACGTTACTAATGGGCCTCTTGGATCGGCCCAAAAAGATAGGGCGTTGGCTGGCCAGCCCAAGCCCGATCCGACCCAACCCGGCCCGAGCCCGGCTCGGTGTGCGTGTGGGCTTAATGAGCTAGGTCCTATCCCCATTGAAAATGGGTAATGACCCAAGGCCACAACCTTAGGTCCATTTTCCCTCTATATATACTAGGAGATTTATCTCCAAACTTTCAATGTGGGACAAGTTCTTGCCCCCACATTTGCCCAAGTTTTACACTTCATGCAAGCTACTTTGGGCCTCCATTTCTCATTCAAACGGAAATCATTTTCGTCGTATGAGTACATTACGAGAATGTGCTCGCGTAGAGGAAGCCAATGCTCCCACTTTCCGGTGTTGACAATGGTCGGAGCCCACCGGAATTGTGCCCGGAAAAGTGCCCGGCGCCACATGTTAAAATGAGTTCCAACAGTATGATCCGGTTGAGTTGGGATCAAAAGGGCCGACTGAGACATCTGAGAGTGATTGGAAGAAGCTGCACAGAAAGGCTATTGGAACCATCATACAATGGGTGGATAACTGTGTTTATCACCATATTAGCAACGAGACGGATGCACAGGTGTTGTGGAAAAATTTATGAGATATGTATGAGAGGAAGTCAACCCAGAGTAAAGCTTTTGTAATTAGAAAGCTGGTGAATCTCAAGTACAGAGACGAAAAGCCTATTGCAGAACATCTGAGTGAATTTCAGAAATTGGTGAATCAGTTGAACACCATGAAGTTGATCCTTGATGATGAGTTACAAGCCCTATTGCTCTTGAGTTCTTTGCCTGACAGTTAGGAGACTCTGGTGGTATCGTAGATCACATACCAGGGGAAGCTATGCTTGTTATTTCTGTGGCAATGAGGGGCATATCAAGAGAAACTGTAAGCATTAGAAGGAGAAAAATCAGAAGGAAAATGATGAAAACATCACTGCAATTGTGCATGGTGATGATGATGCATTGGTTGTTCTCTCTTGCATTCAGGCTCAAAGTTGTGAGCCAGATACTTGTGTAGAGTGGGTTGTTAACTCTGGTTCGTCTTACCACTATACATCAAGGAATGAAGCCTTCACCACGTACATAGCAGGAGTCTTTGACATGGTGAATATGGGGAACGTCAGTCATGCAGAGGTGGTTGATATGGGTGATGTTTGTGTGAAGACATACATTGGTTGCACGTTGACATCGAAGAATGTGTGCAATATACCGGATCTGCAGATGAATCTGATTTACCATAACTATTTAAAACTAATTTAACTTTGACAATATAAAAGTTTTATCTTATTATTTCACTTCAAAAATAGTAAATTCAAATTATTAGAGATAAAATAATAATTATATCCTTTCTTATCTTATTTTCAAATTTTCATCATAACTATTTAAATCTAAATAATATTGACAATATAAAAAAGTTATCTTATTATTTTAGTTTAAAAATAATAAATTCGAATTTTTAATAAAAAATATTTATGATTTAAAAACTAATAAATCCATAATTATCTATATATATACTAATTTAAAACTAAATAATAATTATATATATACTAATTTCAAATATTTTGTTTTTTTGTATAACTTTCCTCATACATTTAATGTATAAAAAATTTAGCCATAACTAACTTATCATATTCTATGGTTGATATATTTCTAAGGTACAATATATATCTCCTTTTGAAATATTAAACTTTTAAATTATTATATATATCTCTCCTTTTATAACAAAAACTTTTAATAACTAATTCCAAATATGTTAATTTGTTTTTATACAAATTTCATTATATGTCTATCTCCTTTTAAAAATTTAAACTTTTAAATAATTTTTTCAGTTTGTTATTAACTTAAAATAATTCATAATTTATGTGCTTTAAATCAAATAGATTGATTGTGATATACTAATTCCCCATAATATCAAATTTAAGCATGAGCTAAGATAATTTTCTAGGTTAATATCCAAATTGTACAATTTCAAAGCATGTCTTTTTTATCTAATATTAATTGTTTTAGCTGTAACCAACATATCAAATTCTTTGGTTGAGATATTTCTAATGTACAATATCTACTTAAGAATTATACTTATAATTGGTAAATATTAACTTTAATTGATTTACACTTTATAGAAAGTTTAATCCACATACGTGTTTAAGCTCACGTTCAATTCGCCTATGTGTCTACCTCTGAGCTATGCCACCTCCTCCGGCCCACTAAAAGTCTATTATAATAATAAATCCTTAATTATTATATATTAAATAAGAAGATAATATCTAATAATAATAGTTTTTTGATAATGTCGTATATCTTCCTTTTTGGTAAAAGGAATATATATTTTTTTGGTAAAAAGAAGATAATCTATATCTATCTCGAATAATAATCATTATTATTATATATTAATTAAGAAGATAATATCTAATAATCATAATACAAATAATAATTTTGTTAATTTCATATATCTCCATAATTTTAGATCAAAAGAAGGTAATTTATAATATTTATCTCTAAAAATAATAAATTTTAGTACGATATTTACCTAATAAAAAATTATTTTAGAAAATTTATAACTCTAACTCGTGCATGGCACGGGCACTATGCTAGTTATTACTAAAGTCATAATTATCTCTCCTAGGTGTCAACCTTTTAGCTATACCAAGTCATCAATTTAATTAACTCATTAATCTATTTGCCCTTACATTATTCTACAAATTAAAGTCCAATTATCAACCTAAATTAGCTATATTTTTCTTACCATATAAATTATTAATAGCTTATATAATATATCTAGGTGATGTCATTGTAGATGAATAAGGAAAGCTATATTATATCAATTTACTATTTTACACTTATTATTATATGTTTGATAATTAATTCATATCATTAATTACCAAAATATGTAATTAGCACATGGAATTTACGTAGCTTTTGATGACTATATAAATATAAATTAGATATTTTATCAAACTGGTAGGATTTTATACAAATTAGGCAAAATATATGAAATTCTTATCTTACATTATTTTATATCAATATAAATTCATATTGTTTAAAATATATTATCTAATTTTTATAAAAAATATATTATTAAATACATTGTTTAGTCTTATTAACTTTAATCATTTATAGAAATCAAGGTTTGTAAATCGTTTATTCCTCTACATTCAAGTAATCAAATTTAGAAAAAAAACATAAAAATTCTCCCATGCGCTAGATCATTTTAAAACTTTTATTTACATTACTATGAAAATTTGAAGATACAAAAAGGTATTTTTGAAATGCTTTTACATCTATAAAAATAATAATAATGATGATAATTATACAATTAAGATTGCAAAGAAATAATACTTATTTTCTTGATAACAATTATAAAGATAGTTATTGATTATAAACCCCATATTATATTTCTTTATAAAATCTTGAAAAAATCATTCTTTATCTATTCTAATTTTAATATAGTTATAATGACAATCTTACAAAAATCGTTCTTCCTCTCTAATGGTTGATTTATATATTCTTACAATTTATATAACCTAGATAATTAAATACTTTTAATAAAATCCACCATATATAATTCATAACACCACATTTTTAAATATACACATCTTTATGATAAGATTTTTATTATAATACAATCCAACATATGTAATTAAATACTTTTGAAATGTTTGACGTGTCAAAATGAGGTGAAGACACATAATATATAGTAAAAGATGCGTAATTTCGATGGCACATATAGTCTTAGGAGGTTTCGATTAAGTAATTATATAGTAAATTAAAAAAATGGACATATTTTGTTGTGGCCATTTATTATATGGTATTTGCGAGTAGTTTATATGACATAATTGATATCAAGCGTTTTTATTTTATTTTTATAAATGATGGTTTTATATTCAATTGATAATATTAATAAAAATTAACTTTTGTATTTGAAAAAAATAAAACAAACTCATAAAAGTGGAAAAGTCACAAAACTCATAAAACAAAACTCATAAAAGTCAAATGATTGCCTATATACCTTACTTGATCAATTTTTTTGTTATAATTTCTATAAAAGTGGAAAAGTGAATGTTAGATGTGTGATTGGACTGATGACATGACGAAAGAAAATATGTCGTGTTATAAACCCATAGAATCTAATTTTATTTTTCAATATCATAACTCTGATCAAATTTATAAAGTTAACATCTTTACTTTATTACAATTGTCACTTGAAAAATTGAATAACTTTATATTTCAGTATATATATAAATAGATAGATACATTATTAAAGTTATATTTCTAATATCAATGAATTAAAATCAATTTTATATTTTATATTTTAGTATATATATAGATAGATACAACCTATAATTTGACAATTAATATACAATATATGAAGTTTATATTATATTTTTGTCGATATACAATTGTTTATATTATTTAAAGATATTTTCTAATATCAATGAATTAAAATAGATCATTATTTACACTTAAAAATAAAATAAAATTTAATAAAAAATCCCCGTGTAAGACATGGGTAAATCAACTAATTTCATCTTATTTTCAAAGTTCCCCAATTTAATGTTTCTAATTTTCTGAAATTAATTTCTTGATTTATAATAAATCAGCCTTTTTTTACTTAAGCAAATCAGCCTTTTTTCTCCCTCCCTTAAACAACGAAAAAATAGGGATTTTGTTATGTTCAACTTATCCCCTTTTCCTTTTCAAATCGGCGATCTTATTTACACCCAGAATTTTTGTGTTTCGCACCGGAAAAATGAACGCTACTGTATAACGTTTTTTTTTAAATGATCTTGAACGCTACGACATTGCGTTCAATAAAACCGGATTCAATGTAAACGCAATGTCGTAGCATTTAGGGGGTTAAAAAAATGGCTTGGGGTTTGAAAAATATCTCGCTTTGAACGCTATGATGTAGCGTTCAAAGCGAGATATTTTTCTCGGAACCAACCCTTGAACGCTACGTGATAGCGTTTGTTGAACGCTATTATGTAGCGTTAAAAAACGCTATTATATAGCGTCAACTTATTCGGTAGTTTTAGGGTTGAAACGTGTTGTTGAGGTATTTTATGAATTAATAATTATTTATATTTAAATATTATTTAAATTTTTAAGAAATATTTATTATTTAGTTATATATGATACTTGAAATACATTCGTAATTAAATTATAATAGAAAAATATTGATTAACGACCAAATATTAGATAGATTTTAGGTATAAATAACGTCTAAATGTTATAAATTATATTAATAAGTAAAAAATAAATGAAAAAATAATTAAATAATTATGTATTTAGTAAATTATGTATTAAGTAAATTACTTGATTAAATAATTAAGTAAATTAGCAGTAAAATGATGTATTAAAAAGTAAATTATTTCCCATAATTTTGGATTAAATATGATGTGTTGGCTGGTTTTCGACGCCGTTTTGTCTCGTATGGACGGGATACGGAGCACCGTTGCGTTACTGCTTCTGCTCGCAAGCGAAGGGCAGATGTTTCCGGACAGAAGAAGCAACGTTGATGTCCCGTCCATAGCGATGATCCCGTCCCTGGATTAGAGGACGTTGATATAGTGACGGAGGACCCGCCCCAGAAGGACCCCATTCTCGAGCCCACTCCCGAGCATATATCCGAGCCCACGCACGACCCTATATCGGAGCCAAGACTTGAGCCTAGACCTGAGCGTTTGCAGTGCTAGGCTAGAGAGGGGTTCTGATAGTGACGATGAATAGGCTATAGAGCGTTTGCAGTAGATGTTATTATCTCTTTTGTAGTGACATTTTGTATTATATTTGTCCGTACTCTTATCATATTTGCACCGATTTCGTATTGAATTAGTACTTGTATATGGTTCACACGTTACGTGAGAAGCTACCACAAGAAGAGGTCCATACAATACGAAAAACAATACAAATTGATCATAAATTTAAAAAAACATTAAAGAATAGATATGACACTGCTTTAGTGTTTGAAGAATACAAATTGATCTAACTTCCTCTTCTTATTTTTCTCATCTTTCTTCTTCTTTTCCTCATCCGTCTTCCTCTTCTTTTCCTCGTCCTTCTTCTTCCTCTTCTTTTCCTCGTCCTTCTACTTCTTTTCCTCCTCCCTTATTTATTCCTTCTTCTTTTGCTCCTCCTTCTTGTGCTCCAACCAAGTGAGGTCCCTCTTGGTCGAGTCCTTCTTAGGTCTCCTCTTACTAATATCTGTGCACGGGGGCTCTCCCAAGGTGGAAGTGCTCGGGTTATGGAAGTCATCGTACCTTGTTGTAAGAATGCGTAATAGCTGGTCGGGTATTTCCTTTCCTTGCCAGTCTTGGATCAGCTTCTTCATTAAGACATCTTCTCTTGAAATGAGCTCAGTGTCATCGCCTTCAAGATCTTCTTGGCCTACTCCTTCCTACTTTATTTGTTTCCAAAATAAATGAATTTCACTTGGCAATATTGGGATACCAGCCTCTACATATCTTTTGATCGTGTGTGGGCAAGGCAACCCAAGCGAGGATCTCCACCATACATCGCGGCAATCTTCATCAAATATCTTCCCCTCCTTTGCCAGAATAGATTGTTTGTATAGTAATCTTATGCACTCGTCCGATATCTTGTACTCAAGGCGACTGAACAAAATCTTCACCCATTGTGGCCCATGTATCCTCTATGACGGCTGCCAACTTAAAACTGCTCTGCTCCATAGACCCCCTAATGACACGTATATGCTCGTTCATAAAATGCTAATTCACATTATTTTCCTCATAGGCACAAATTAGTACACATGGATTACAACAACGAGCACACACACCTGATCCGTGAACATATTGTCGATGTGTACTACGATCGTGTCAAACCCTCCAACAAATGATTTTAGGGTGTCCTTGAGCATAGTGTGCTGAGACTCCACCCTGACAAGTAATACTCATGTTATACATCATAAAAAATAATACGTATCTAATGAGAAAATATGTTATAAAATTTACCTGTTTGATGATCTTGTGGCGAAATGAAGAATATGATTAGACCATGCATCAAATAACTTCTTCTTGTGCTCTTTAATCCAAACTTCCTCGACGTAGTTCATAAAAGTACCATTCTTCCACTTTTCCCTCAAATACTTAAGTCGGGACTTGTACACATCCTCCGTGGGTGACCTCAACAACCAACGGATACTCCCCGTAAAATGCTTAACACTTTTGTTGCACATATTCCCGGTGACCCTTGCTTCAACATTTCGGTTCACATGGACCCTGCACAGCAAATGGTGTGTATTTGGAAAGACTTTTGGTACAACCTTCACAACGGCCAAATCTCGGTCTGACATGATCGATGTGGGATCTTTTTTACCGAAGAGGGATTTCAAACGCCGCAGGGCCCATACGTAGTACTCCGTTGTCTCATTTTGCATGAATACGATGGCAATACAAAAGTTAAGGTTTGTGCAAGTGAACCCAACGAACTCCAAACAAGGCATACTGTACCTATACATGTACATTATAAAAAAAGATGCAATTACATAGTGCAAATGCCCAAACCATTATCTCAAACTTACACCCATACTTTTTGGATCTCGACTTTCGGATTTTAACGACCGGTAACTCTGGATTCTCTTCGTTCACCTTCGGCCTTCCCGATCTCCAATGCCCAAACCTATCGCATACTATACTAATTTGTTATGGACTTGAGTTACGCTTCACAAAAGCTATCACAAGCTCCTTTCTTATTTCTTTCGCCCATTTGTACAATTCTTCCTTACTATCCCACACTAGGTCAGTAATAAAATGCTCTATATATATAGTCTTTCCCCTATATATGTAGCGGTTTATTTTAACTACAAGTCATCATAACTACATCACTATGTTACACTACATATGATTTCCAATTATATAACTACAAATTCATGATAAATATTGGAAACCTAATTAAGTGCGATATTTACGATACTAATTACGTATTAAAATACCGATGAAGAAAGAATAAAAATATTTTAACACTAACCACAAATACGCCGCTAGGGTCCCAATCGTCAATCATTTCGTCATCCTCCACATCTAAGAAAAAAATTGACTCCATCCATTTGTCGTCCTCCTCTTCTTCTTCTTCACTTTGAACCCAATCATTTTCTTTGTCACTACTATACTCACCACTATGATACATCTTTAAAAGTGGAAGAAGAACAATTTCGGTTTCTTGGATATGGAATGGAAAGACCTACGACTATTAATAGGAAGAAATAGATCTGTTAGTAAGCTTAACTTAAGCGCATCAACGGTATTATTCTAACGGAACTTTCCAACGGCTATACTTTTACACGCATAAATTAAGCGTATAGCCACCAGCACGCTTAACTTAAGCGTGTGCCTATGCGCGTAAGTTAAGCGTGTCACTTTCCTCTCCTTTGAAGCATATGTGATCTTTTTTTAAAAAAATTCTCACTACACCCTTGTGCGTCTATGTTAAGCGTGTAAAACTGGCTGCCTAAGTTAAGCGTGTATAATAGAGTCGATATATACAGTATTTCACATGTATTTAGTCATTGCCTAATTGTAATAATTAATCATGGTAAGAATAACATATATATTACTTTAACACTAAATCAATTTGGAAGACTACGTAACAAAGAATAAGGTGAAAAGGTATATACATAATCTTACTTCATAACTAAGGTATGTACATAATCTTACTTCATAACTAAAAGGTATATACATAACCTAAAAAATAGGAGCATAACGTTGCAGAGTTATATAATCATACACATGATATATACATACGTTGGATATAAAAATTATTCTATAATATTAATCATGGAACAACTAAGGAAATTAAAATCTTACTTCATAACTAAAAGGTATACATAATCTTTCAAAAAAAAAAGGAGCACAACGTTGCAGACTCAAGGCATCCACAATGGTGATGCTGTGAGTTTCTTAAACAATTTAAAATAAAGAAAAATGAATTATGTATAAGCTTTATGTAAGAGAAATCAATCTTGATTCTTGTGCAGTTTCTTGAAGAAGAAACTTGTTTCTCTTACAAAAAGTGGGTTTCTCTTACAAAAAGTGTAATGTGGACAACTTTTTAGATAACTTTTTCAGCTTTTTGGATAAAAGAAATTATTTTTTTTGTTTTGTAAAACAAAAACTTATATATTAATATAAAATAAGAAACTTTATATAGATTTCTGGATTGTGAGAAAAATTGAGGTAAGTTTCTTAATCTGATGTGGCGGAAAGAGAAAACCAAAAAGTAAGATAAGAAACTTTAACCAAGTTTCTGGGATGTGGATGCTCTTATATAATCATACACATGATATATATACGCCCTTGCTATTCCACACACTGGCAAAATTGCTATTTTACGCACCGGTTCGTCCGTGACGTACCAAATGAAGCCGCTCGTGACGAACGAAAGCACTCCGCCCGTGACGAACGAAAGCACTCCGTCCGTGACGCACCAACCCCATCCGTGCGTCACGGATGAACATTCTGATCCGCGATACGATTTTGGAATCGCTATAACTTTTGATTCCCTAGTCCAAACGCGCTGAAATTTGGAGTAGTTATAGTTGACATCTTGATCTTTAATCTGACGTTGGAATCACTCAATTCGGAGTTACATAGAAAAAGTTATACTTCTCCAAAGACAGGACAAATAAATAGAGATCTCTTAAGCGCCAAGACGAGGATATCAAACCATTAGAAAGAAGAGATATGATTGCTTCAAAACATATGGGAAACATTTGAAAATCGAGATGGAAGACTCTAATTTGGCCAAACATAGTTCATTTTAATGTCGGTGTGTATATTAATTGCACTATACTTTTAGATTTATTAAGCCACTAATTAAACTATCACATAATATTTTTTGCAATATATATACATAAAATATATTTTATATTGTTTCATGAATATATTACTTACAGTTTTATTACCTTTATGGAATAAATCATTCTCATGCATATTTATAAAAGAAACTTAATTTGTTTAACTGTCTGATTCTTACTTTAATAACATATGATTTACTTGAATTACATAATCCTTCTCTAATTTTTTAGCATGCTAAAACAATATAATTATTATAATATTTTTTGTTAGTCAATAGCATCTTATATTATCAATTGATATACCGTTAAATATATAATATATATTTATCCAAACATGTACATGACACATGGACATATAGTAGTTATGTACTATTAACAGACTCTAATAAATGTTTTTCTTTTCAAAAACCGGTTTATCTAGGTCTTTGTTATGAATTACTGTAACACCCCCAAATTTAACCCCATTTGAAAGCGTCATTGCCGATGACCTCGGACGTAAACCCTGAAGTCACCCCAGGCTTTTCCAAACGACATTAATGTCAAAACACAGTTACAATACCCAAATCGTAACATTTATTAAATCACATGGTCGCGGAATGTAAACACCATTCCAAAAAAACGACCCAAATACATCAGAAATGCAACAACAGAAGTCTTTACAATTTAAATAAATAAAACACAGCGGAAGTCTTTTAAATGCAGCGACAAAACAATTGTCGAAAAACAAAACACCGTCCATCCTCATAGTCGCTTCTAGCCTCTTCACTGATCTGCAACTATACCTGATGTGCCGAATCAAACGGATGACACCAGCCCACATGCGGAGAACAAAGTTCGTGGGTCAGTCTAATGAAAGACTGTGCAAGGGTACAAAGCAGATGGTTCTAAGTAGACATATTAGGTTAAACTCTTCGTCCCTCGAGTAAAAACCGAGTACGCTAGTCAACCACCATACTCTACTAGAAAACAACAACAGCAACAAACATGCATGACAAAGATTCTGGAGACCAAGTCTCACAGCAATCGAACAAAAGAGAGACTCCAAAGAAATTGAGCCTTGACGGGAAAGATGACAAATGTTGGAAAACATAAACAAACACACACAAACACCACATCGCATACAAGCGACTAAGCTAAGACGAGCTTTCCTAGCTGCACTAGAGCCTAGCTACACTAGAGCCTAGCTGCACTACTCGCCAAAGCATTTTAATTATGTGCGAACATACGACACTTATCTTGTTAAATTATCACACACACACATCACGTTATAAGCTTTTAACATCTCTCTACAAGAGAAACCACGGGGAATAAGTCCCAGGGAATAAATCCCAACCGTTGCACTTTTAACAGAAATAACGGGGAATAAATCCCAGGGAATAAATCCCAACGGTTGCACTACTGCGTGCGCGTATCCTCTATTAGGATATGGTCATGACTTGTCACAGAATTAACGGGGAATAAATCCCAGGGAATAAATCCCAACAATTTCACTACGAACACACGTGCTATACTAGCAGTCAAACACACAACCACATCACAGAGAACCATCACGGCTCAACCTGAACAACTATCACCCTAGATTTAATAATCTAAACACACACAATAAATCATATCAAAGTCCCTTACGGCCTTCACCTGCACAATATATCTACAATATACTAGCGTCGGTTCTAGTAGAATATACAACCTAGTATAATATCTTCTTTTAAACACATAACGTTATCAAAATAATTTCCAACATACTTCAGAATCATCCCAAATTAATTAACAACAAAACTATTGCTAAATAATTGAAATATGGAATGATGAACAAGAGAGAACCGCCACTTGCCTTAGACCCGACAAACTCGAACCAAGCTGAGCAACGTCTAGTTCCTGGATCTGAAACTGGAGCAGATCTTGGATAATAAATCCCTAAGAAATGGCCCATAACAAGACCCTAAGTTAGATTCAATATACTATATATGAATCTAAAAGAATACAAGAAGAAATCAATGGAAACGAGCCAAGCCCAAAGCCAAACCACAAAACAACCCTTCGGACAAGCCTTGCCGCGGGTGCGGTGGAGGGCTGCCGCGGGGTGCGGTGGTCGAACAGTGGCCATGCTCGACAGAGCATCAATGGAGTTTTGCTTACCCGAATCGATTTATTTGCCTTCGATTCGTCAATGGTTTGCTCTCCAAACACCTCAAAGCTTCTCACAACACTCAAGAGCTCCTTCTAACACTCAAGAGCCTTCTCGAATCAAGCTCAAACAGCTCGAAAATGGAGGAAAACAGAGGAGAAAAACAAAGAACAGGGGAGGAAGAAGAAGAGAAGAAGGAGAGAGCTTAAGCTCCGGCTTCACCCCCCCCTTTATAGCCCAAGACCAAGCCATCACCAAGGGACAAGTCGGGGACAAGGGCGAAAGGCCACTTGCGAGCCCACTTGGCCTGCCCAAAACAGAGAAAACAGAGTGCTACAGTAACCGCCTCGCGAGGAAGACGACACACTCTGCCTTCAGGTCCTCGCCGCGGGTGCGGCAGGGTGCGGTGGGGTGCGGTCAAGGCTTAAAACGCCAAGTCTTATCCGAACTCACTTTGGGTTAATTTCCTTAAACCCGGGTTAAATATATTCGTACATTAACGACATATTAACCCCGAAAACACCTCAACTGTATTATTCAATGCTCGGAAAAATTTACAGAGCTCAGAACATATTACAGAATGTCTGATCTTCTCTGAATTAAATTCGTCTAGCAAAACGGGCATAAGAAAAATTTCAAAATACCCTTAAAAAGTACGGGGTATTACATTACTACCCCCTTATTTTAAGTTTCGACCCCGAAACTTGCATTATCCAAGGCCGAAAACAATTAGGGAAAGTATCTAAGCATACCCGCCTCAATCTCCCAAGTAACCTCTTCGGTTTCTAACTTGGATCACAAACTCATACCAAAGGTACCACCTTACTACGCAACTGCTTCAATCATCTAGGGTCAACCATTACCCATCTTCATTGATCACATGGCCTAAGAAAGCCACTTCTCAGATCCAAAAGTCACACTTAGACAATTTGCATACAGCTCGATCTGTCTAGGGACTGACAAGATTATCCAACGATATCCCTTGTGAGCCTTCTCGCTCGGGGAATAGATCAAAATGCCTCAAACTTCACCCTGAATGGTAATCGAGACATCTGACAACGCTTGGTTCCAACCAAATATTTATATTAGCAAGATTATTTACAACAAAAGTTTTACAACCTTGCTGCCTACTTAAACTTACTAACACAACTGTCCTAATCAACAGACTGGGTAACACCCAAATCTACAACCTACAACAAAAGTAGAAAGCTTTAAGCAAATGGAAAATCAGATCCATCCGCCTCACGCATTACGTAAAGACGTTGACCTTGACTTCCAGAAGCTACTGGGGCCTTCCCTTTATTCTGTGCAGTTGTCTGCATTGAAGGACTAGGAACCTCCACCGGTTTATACGCAGGCCGGTTGTTCTGATTAGCAGACCCCTGCTGTGACTCAGCTCTTCTTTGCTTTCTCTGCAGGCAAAACCTCTGCACGTGACCCACTTTTCCACAGTCGAAACATGTCTTTATCTCCTTAGGACATTCATTCCTTTTGTGCCCAGGTGCACCACAGTTGTAACACTGAATTGAATTCCTTCCTTGGTCAAACTGTTGTGTCGAATCTCCTTGAGTCATACCCGTCTTTGCTTTGCTAGCCTTGACGAAGTCAGATGGTGGCGCAGGACGTTTAAATCCGCTCGCCTGAGACTGATCTTGCATCAACTTCTGCTGATCACGCTTCTTCGTCGACTCCTCAAGAGTCACTTCCACTTTATAGGCTGCATCCACGTACTGCTCCAAAGTAGAGCATGAGTGGTGCACCATCCATGGCTTAATGTCTGGACCCATCCACTCATGGAAGTGTCAGATCTTCTGCTCCTCGCTGGTAACATCTGACCCAGCGTATTGCAACAAATGATTAAACTTGGTGGCGAGCTCTGTCACCTTCAATCCCTCCGTCTTCGGGTACATGAATTCCTTGTGCTTCTCATCTCTCATTGCTCGAGAGAAGAAACAGTCGGTCATCTTGGCTTTGAACATTCCCCAGTTCAGCCCTGGATGATCAGCCAATCTGGTGTTTTCCCACCATTCACTAGCTTCCTCTTTCAGATGGAGAGAAGCAATATGCACCTTCTCAGCTTCAGTGCACTCAATGTTGCGGAACAACCGTTCTAGGTGTGAGAACCAATAGGCCACTCTGACCGGTTCTCCTTTTCCATCGTAGCTGTCAGGCCTCATATAATTTATGGCCTTCAGTGCACGAATATAATTACCTCTATTCCTGACCACCTCTTCTCGATGTACCAGGTCATTTGGTTCCACAACTCTAGGAACCACTTGAGGAATTGGCACGTCTTGTGCCTGAGGCGCAACTGGTCGCAGTATCTCAGCCACTGCTTGCACAATCATTCCTCGAAATACTTCCATTGCAGCAGCATCTAAAATCATCGGAGCGTTAGCCTGAACTTGGACACCGCCTCCGGAATTATTGTGAGCAACTGACTCGTGCTCCTCCACAGGGTCTGGAACAATCCTTGCATCCGGTCTCGGGTCATTGCTCGGCCCAGCATCAGTGCGAATAACATCCCTCGGGTTCGCCATCTGATTACCGATCAAAGTCCAAGTACTTTACACATTAATATCTATTCATAATGTAATAAAAGTCAACTCAGAGTAGATCATCCTGGTAAACTTTCCTAGATGAACTCCAAACCGGAATACTAGGTTCTACAACCTCAAATCATAATGAGAGAACTGGGAATTCAAGCCTGACTAAAGATGGCAAACCACCTCAGCTTTATCCGAGTCCCTCAGAAGAGAACAGAATGCACCCCTAACTACGGGCGACAAACAGAAAGTCTTAGCCTTTCTAGACACAGAAGCAAACTTCCATGTCAGACTTAAGAAGGCACGACTATGAACGGCTTTTTATTTGAAACTCAGAGCCTTCGAAAACTTTTTCGATTCAAAACGAGTAAATGGTTCATAAAATCCCAAACCCGTTCTAAAAACTTTCGGCTCTGATACCAAATCTGTAACACCCCCAAATTTAACCCCATTTGAAAGCGTCACTGCCGATGACCTCGGACGTAAACCTCGAAGTCACCCCAGGCTTTTCCAAATGACATTACTGTCAAAACACAGTTACAATACCCAAATCGTAACTTTTATTAAATCACATGGTCGCGGAATGTAAACACCATTCCAAAAAAATGACCCAAATACAACAGAAATGCAACATCAGAAGTCTTTACAATTTAAATAAATAAAACACAGCGGAAGTCTTTTAAATGCATCGACAAAACAATTGTTGAAAAACAAAACACCGTCCATCCTCATAGTCGCTTCTAGCCTCTTCACTGATCTGCAACTGTACCTGATGTGTCGAATCAAACGGATGACACCAGCCCACATGCGGAGAACAAAGTTTGTGGGTCAGTCTAATGAAAGAATGTGCAAGGGTACAAAGCATATGGTTCTAAGTAGACATATTAGGTTAAACTCTTCGTCCCTCGAATAAAAACCGAGTACGCTAGTCAACCACCATACTCTACTAGAAAACAACAACAACAACAACAAACAGGCATGACAAAGATTCTGGAGACCAAGTCTCACAGCAATCGAACAAAAGAGAGACTCCAAAGAAATTGAGCCTTGACGGGAAAGACAACAAATGTTGGAAAACATAAACAAACACACACAAACACCACATCGCATACAAGCGACTAAGCTAAGACGAGCTTTCCTAGCTGCACTAGAGTCTAGCTGCACTACTCGCCAAAGCATTTTAATTATGTGCGAACATACGGCACTTATCTTGTTAAATTATCACACACACACATCACGTTATAAGCTTTTAACATCTCTCTACAAGAGAAACCACGGGGAATAAGTCCCAGGGAATAAATCCCAACCGGTTGCACTTTTAACAGAAATAACGGGGAATAAATCCCAGGGAATAAATCCCAACGGTTGCACTACTGCGTGCGCGTATCCTCTATTAGGATATGGTCATGACCTGTCACAGAATTAACGGGGAATAAATCCCAATAATTTCACTACGAACACACGTGCTATACTAGCAGTCAAACACACAACCACATCACAGAGAACCATCACGGCTCAACCTGAACAACTATCACCCTAG
This sequence comes from Rheum nobile, assembly GCA_027886185.1. Lineage (NCBI taxonomy): Eukaryota > Viridiplantae > Streptophyta > Magnoliopsida > Caryophyllales > Polygonaceae > Rheum > Rheum nobile. The sequence goes on along the minus strand of WOAB01000232.1, from coordinate 600,214 downwards.
ATTTAATAATCTAAACACACACAATAAATCATATCAAAGTCCCTTACGGCCTTCACCTGCACAATATATCTACAATATACTAGCGTCGGTTCTAGTAGAATATACAACCTAGTATAATATCTTTTTTTAAACACATAACATTATCAAAACAATTTCCAACATACTTCAGAATCATCCCAAATTAATTAACAACAAAACTATTGCTAAATAATTGAAATATGGAATGATGAACAAGAGAGAACCGCCACTTGCCTTAGACCCGACAAACTCGAACCAAGCTGAGCAACGTCTAGTTCCTGGATCTGAAACTGGAGCAGATCTTGGATAATAAATCCCTAATAAATGGCCCATAACAAGACCCTAAGTTAGATTCAATATACTATATATGAATCTAAAAGAATACAAGAAGAAATCAAAGGAAACGAGCCAAGCCCAAAGCCAAACCACAAAACAACCCTTCGGACAAGCCTTGTCGCGGGTCCGGTGGAGGGCTGCCGCGGGGTGCGGTGGTCGAACAGTGGCCATGCTCGACAGAGCATCAATGGAGTTTTGCTTACCCGAATCGATTTGTTTGCCTTCGATTCGTCAATGGTTTGCTCTCCAAACACCTCAAAGCTTCTCACAACACTCAAGAGCTCCTTCTAACACTCAAGAGCCTTCTCGAATCAAGCTCAAACAGCTCGAAAATGGAGGAAAACAGAGGAGAAAAACAAAGAACAGGGGAGGAAGAAGAAGAGAAGAAGGAGAGAGCTTAAGCTCTGGCTTCACCCCCCCTTTTATAGCCCAAGACCAAGCCACCACCAAGGGACAAGTCGGGGACAAGGGCGAAAGGCCACTTGCGAGCCCACTTGGCCTGCCCAAAACAGAGAAAACAGAGTGCTACAGTAACCGCCTCGCGAGGAAGACGACACACTCTGCCTTCAGGTCCTCGCCGCGGGTGCGGCAGGGTGCGGTGGGGTGCGGTCAAGGCTTAAAACGCCAAGTCTTATCCGAACTCACTTTGGGTTAATTTCCTTAAACCCGGGTTAAATATATTTGTACATTAACGACATATTAACCCCGAAAATACCTCAACTGTATTATTCAATGCTCGGAAAAATTTACAAAGCTTAGAACATATTACAAAATGTCTGATCTTCTCTTAATTAAATCCGTCTAGCAAAACGGGCATAAGAAAAATTTCAAAATACCCTTAAAAATTACGGGGTATTACAATTACAATACAAAATCTATCAAGTCATATAATTTAAAAACTGAACATAATCAGAATATGTTTATAAACAATTACTTTATTGATGTTAACATCAATAAAAGAAACTTAATTTAACGTCTTGGTTCATCCGTGACGGACGAAACATGTTCATCCGTGACGGACGAAGCATTTTCATCCGTGATGGATGAACATGTTTCGTCCGTCACGGATGAACATGTTTCGTCCGTTACGGATGAACATGTTTCATCCGTCACGGATGAACATGCTGATCCGCGACACGATTTTGGAATCACCATAACGTACTTTTGATTCCCCAGTCCAAACGCGCTGAAATTTGGAGGAGTTATAGTTGACATCTTGATCTTTAATATAACATTGGAATCACTCAATTCGGAGTTACGTAGAAAACGTTATACTTGTAACACCCCCCAAATTTTACCCAATTTGAAAGTATTACTGCCGATGACCCCGGACTGAAAACCCGAAGTCACCCCAGGCTTTTCCAAACGACATCACTATCAAAACACAGTTACAATACTAAAATCATAACTTTTATTAAACCACATGGTCGCGGAATGTCAACACAATTCCAAAAACGACCCAAATACATCAGAAATACAACAGCGGAAGTCTTTTAAATAACAACAAAATATACACAGCGGAAGTCTTTAAAATACAACGACAAAACAAATTATCGAAAACACCTTTCATCCTCATAGTCGTTCTGGCCTTCTCGGATCTGCAACTTAACCTGATGTGCCGAATCAAACGGATGACACCAACCCACATGCGGAGAACAATTTACGTGGGTCAGTCTAATGAAAGACTGTGCAAGGGTACAAAGCAGATGGTTCTAAGTAGACATAATAGGTTAGACTCATCGTCCCTCGAATAAAAACCGAGTACGCTAGTCAACCCACATACTCTACTAGAAAACAACAACAGCAATAGACAGGCATGAAAAAGATTCTGGAGACCAAGTCTCACAGCAATCGAACACAAGAGAGACTCCAAAGAAATTGAGTCTTAACGGAAAGAAATGACAAATGTTGGGAAACATAAACAAACACACAAACACAGCATCACAATATCGCACACGAGCGACTTACAACTAAGACGAGTTTTTTCCTAGCTGCACTACTCGCCAAGCATTTTAATTTAAGTGCATTACTCATACGGCACTTTATATTATTGTCAAGGTATTTTAATTATGTGCATTACTCATTGGCACGTATCTTATTAAATGACCACACACACACACATCACGTTATAAGCTTTTAACATACATGTCTCGCCACTCGCGGGACACATATCGAACCGGGTTTGTGACACCTGCAGAGTGCACCACTTCTTACTCCACTCGAGTATAGAAGTTAGTCATGACTCACCACTTAATTATAAAGAAACGATTGCACCTCCATCCAGCGTTCCTACGAATACTCGTGCTAACTACACAGTTAAACACACAACCACATCACATAGAACCATCACGGTTCATCCTGCACAACTATCTATATCTTTGCCCACCTGACAGTCACCCTAGATCTAACAATCTAAACACATATACACACAGTAATATCACATCAAAGTCCTCACGGTCTTGACCTGCACAATATATCTCTATACTAGCGTCGGTTCTAGCAGAATATACAACCTAATAATAATATCATCTTTTAATCACATAACGTTATCAAAACAATTCCCAACATAATTAACAATCATCCCAAATTAATTAACAACAAAACAATTGATAACTAATTGAAATATGGAATGATGAGCAAGAGAGAACCGCCACTTGCCTTAGATCCGACAAGTTCGAACAAGGCTCAGCAACGTCTAGTTCCTGGATCTGAAACTGGGGCAGATCTTGGATAATAAATCCCTAAGAAATGGCCCATAACAAGACTCTAAGTTAGATTCAATACACTTATATATGAACCTAAAAGAATACGAAAAGAAATCAAAGGAAACGAGCCATGCCCAAATCCAAACCACAAAAACACACTTTCGGACAAGCTCGCCGCGGGTGCGGTGGGAGCCATACCGCTGGGTGCGGTGGAGTGACAGTGGAAAAGCTCGACAGCTTCCATGGAGAATTCTTACCCAAACCGATTTATTTGCCTTCGATTTGTCTATGGTTCGATCTCCCAACACCACAAAGCTTCCAACAACACTCAAGGGAACCTTCCCAACTCAAGAACCACTCGAAATCTCCCACACACGAAGCTCAAGAGCTCGGTTTTAATGGAGAAAAAACAGAGAAAACAGAGGAGAAGAAGAAGGAAGGAGAAGGAGAGCCTCTTGGCTTCGGTTTCACCTCCTTTTTATAGCCCAATCCGAGCCACCTCAAAGGGGACAAGCTAGGGGACAAGGGAACAAGGCGAAAGACCCACTTGGGTGCCCACTTGGCCTGCCCAAAACAGCCACATCCGAGCCACTTGCGAGGAAGACGATAAGCTCTGTTTTCTGGCCCTTGCCGCGGGTGCGGTGGCATCTTCCGCCGGGTGCGGTCAAGACCAAAATTGCTTCGTCTTATCCGAATTCACTTTGGGTTAATTTCCTTAAACCCGGGTTAAATATATTCATACACTAACGATAAATTAACCCCGAAAACACTTCAACTGTATTATATAATGCTCGGAAAATTTTACAGAGCTCAGACCCTTTACAGAAAGTCCGAAACTCCCTGAATTTAATCCGTCTAGCAATTCGGGCATAAGAAAAATTCAAAATATCCTTAAAAAATACGGGATATTACAATACTTATCCAAAGACGGGACAAATAAATAGAGATCTCTTAAGCGCCAAGGCGAGTACAATATCATTTAAGTCGGATTATAATAGCATTGCAATCATGGATCACAATAGCATTACAATGTGCGAGTACAATAGCATTTAAGTCGCCTTGCGACCTCGTCTCTTTCTTGTAGAAGAAGGTTCGAACGCCATCAACTGAGAAACGAATGGAGAAGTATCTCTACTCGCTTTGGCGCTTAAGAGATCTCTATTTCTTTGTCCTGTCTTTGGAGAAGTATAATTTTTTCTATGTAACTCCGAATTGAGTGATTCCAAGGTCAGATTAAAGATCAAGATGTCAACTATAAGTCCTCCAAATTTCAGCGCGTTTGGACCAGGGAATCAAAAGTTATGACGATTCCAAAATTGTGTCGCGGATCAGAATGTTCATCTGTGATGCACGGATGGAGTTGGTGTGTCACGAACGGAGTGCTTTCGTTCGTCATGGGCGGAGTGCTTTTGTTCGTCACGGGCGGATTCATTTGGTACGCCACGGACGAACCGGTGCGTGAAATAGAAATCGTGTATATATATACGTTGGACATAAAAATTATTCTATAATATTAATCATGGAATAATTAAGGGAATTAAATATTTTGAAATTGAAATATCTATAAGGAAAACTAATATTTAATCATGTATAATGAAAAATATTATAGGATGGTAAATTAGGAAATTTATATAAATAAAAAATTAAATAGATTGTAAATAGAATAAAGTGAATAGGTAAATATACATAACTATTTGATAACGTGACATATTTAGATGAACGATACGTAGGAGAGATCATTGTGGCTTAAGTAATAGTATATAGATGATTAGAGTAAAGTTCAAGTGCATAATGATCTTATGGTATAAAGTGAGGAGTAATTAGGGTCATTAGATCTAATTGATGGATGGATAAGATTAGAGTGATAAAATTATAAATAGTATTATTTTCATAATATTTTTTATTAATTTTTTTTTGAAATTACTTTTTTTTTCAAAAATTGATTTTTTTCGATAGTTATTTTTTAAAAAAAAAAATCCGAAAATTATTTATTTTTATTTTATTTTTCTGTTTTTTTATTTGCATTTTTCCCCCCAATTTTTTTTTCAAAGATTAATTTTTTCTCGGAAATTTTTTCCAAGATTTTCTTCCAAAATTTATTCTTTTTATTTTTTTTCAAAAAATATTTTGCTTAATTGTATTGTATATCAACTGCATAAATAAGCATCAAGAGTGCATCTATAATGGATATAAAGTGCATATATAAGCATATTTTTAATGGTCACATAGAGTGCATCTTTAATAGGATAAAGTGCATAATATAATATGTACATGTGCATATTTAATATGAATATTAAAAATGCACATTATAAGTAGTGTATGTTTAATATGTGAAAAGTGTATCTGTTAGTACTTAGTATGTTAAAGTGCATATTTATCATGTTAAAGTGCATAATTAATATGTTAAAAAGTGCATATGTAATTATGTTAAAATGAATGCTCAATATTCCAAATTAAGTGCATGCATGTGTAATTATGTTAAAGTGTATGTTTAGTAATCTAAAGTTAAGTACATATGTAAATATATTAAAGTGTATGAATAGTATGTTAAAGTGCATGGTACTAATTTTTTAAGGAAAATATTTGTGAAAAAAAAGAAAATATTATTTGGGGGGGGGGGGGAATTCAATTTTTTTTTTTAAAAAAATCTTTTGAATTTTTCAAAAATTAAAAATAAATATAAAATTAAAAAAGTTGGTTATATTTACAAGTTTACTACTCCATGTGTTTTAATTTTAACTCTTTATTCCTACAATCTAATAGCTAAGATTAGTCCTCATTTTACACCCTAAACACTTTTCTCATATAATCCTTATTCTAGATTATTATATGGAATGTTTTTACGATTTAAATAATAATTTGATTAAGATATTGATAAACCCTTCTACAGAAAACTAAACCATGAATAGAAATTAATAAACCCTTTTAAAAAATATTTAAAAAATCTAAATAATTAAAGGTGTATTAGCAAATATATTAGATTTTCAAAGTCAACTTAATAAGCCCCCTCACTTTTGGGCTATTTGCAATGTTTTTCCTAACTTTTAAAGTCGTGGCATACCCTTGAATAACTTTTCAAAAATTACCTAAACTTCTTTATTTATTATTTTGAGTTTATAATATTATTTTAACCCAAAATTAAGGTGTAGAAAAAGTTATTCTTCTGTGTTCTGATCGAAGTGATCTATACAGCAAACTTTAAAAGTTGCTACTTGATTCCACATGTTTACTATTTAATCTGTGTTCTAATCTCTACAAGAGAACATCATTCTTAACTAGGCAGGTTCTGGTATAAAAGTGGTTCTGCTTAAAGCTACTATAACAACTTAATGACCTGACTACGTACAAATGTGGCATGACAAAGTGAATATTGCTCTGAAATTTAAAATCGGCTAACATTTGAAATTTTGTGATATAATAGAGCATTAACCTGACTTCGTATAAATGTGGTCTGACTTCGTACACACGTGGTCTGATAAATTACATAATGCTCTGAAGTTTTAAAGTACCTTGTTCATCGGCTATATACATCACCACCAAGCCTTGTTCGACCCTAAGAAAAACACATCTTGATTCATTAAATTCAAAATCTGACCACGCCATCGTCTTTTCCATGCTCAAGTTACTTAAACCCGACTCTTGAATCATTTATAATCACCTCCGAACGACATCGAATCACCTCCGTATCGGCCCGCGTTGTGCATAGAAAACCGGTAACTATTCCACGTTGAAGATCCTAGACTCCGCGACCTATCTTCGGAGAAACCTTGCAGCGTCACAAACCCAACAACACCGCCCTTGCTACATGAGGTGGAATAATATACTCTCTTATTTTAGTTGGGTTTTTTCTTCTGTGTTCTGATCGAAGTGATCTATACAGCAAACTTTAAAAATTGCTACTTGTTTCCACACGTTTACTATTTAATATGTGCTCTAATCTCTACAAGAGAACGTCATTCTTAACTAGACAGGTTCTGGTATAAAAGTGGTTCTGCTTAAAGCTACTATAACAACGTAATGACCTGACTACGTACAAATATGGCCTGACAAAGTGAATATTACTCTGAAATTTGAAATCGGCTAACATTTGAAATTTTGTGATATAACAGAGCATTGACCTGACTTCGTATAAATGTGGTCTGACTTCGTATACACGTGGTCTGATAAAGTACATAATGCTCTGAAGTTTTAAAGTACCTTGTTCATCGCCTATATACACCACCACCAAGCCTTGTTCGACCCTAAGAAAAACACATCTCGATTCATTAAATTCAAAACCTGACCACTCCACCGTCTTCGTCATGCTTAAGTTACTTAAACCCGACTCTTGAATCATTTAAAATCACCTCTGAACGACATCGAATCACCTCCGTATCGGCCCGCATTGTGCAAGATACGATCCGGTTGGGTCGCCAATTATGGAGAGCGTAAGACAAGACACGATCCGGTTGGGTCGCCAATTATGGAGAGCGTGAGACAAGGAATGCACTGTCCCGCCGCTTCTACAGCGTTCACTACAAGATTCGAATTTACAGTGTGTTAGCAACTGATTCTGTGTGCTATGTTTCGTCTGTTTTTGATGCTTTTCTAAAAGATTCGAATTGCTAAATCAACCTTCTTATATATTAGACTTTCTTGTACACTCTTCAGTGCCTCGATATAAATGTGGTCTGATAAAATGAATATTGTTCTGACATTTAAAACTGACTAACATTTAAAACTTCATTTTCGTAAATGCTCTGTTATATCACAGAATTTCAAATGTTGTACTTTGTCAGGCCACATTTATACGAAGTCAGGTCACATTTATACAAAGTCAGGTCAATGCTCTGTTATATCACATAATTTCAAATGTTACATAACAGAGCATTATGTACTATGTCAGGCCACATTTATATGAAGTCAGGTCACATGTATATTAATTCAGGTCAATGGTCTTTTATTTCATAACAAAGCATTGACTTGACTACGTATAAATGTGGCCTGATAAAGTGAATATTGCTCTGAAATTTGAAATTAGCTAACATTTGAAATTTTGTGATATATGATTTAAGAGTTCAGGTTTTCCATGCACAAAGCGGGCCGATACGGAGGTGATTCGATGTCGTTCGGAGATGATTTCAAATGATTCAAGAGGCGGATTTAAGTAACTTGAGCATGGCGAAGACGATAGTATGGTCAGATTTTGAATTTAATGAATCGAAAGGTGTATAATTAAACCACAATTCAAAAGGAATTAGTGCATATTGATAGAACTAAAGTTTGAAGGATATAACAAACTTAACTGATTTCATTTGTCTCTTACACTCACACTTTCAGTACAAGACTCACAATGTACTCCAATATATACAAATTGGAGACAAATTCAAAACTGATTTACGGAAATAGATGACAACTAAATCAAGGTTGCGATGAACACGAAAGAGGAATCAGACCCTTGTACAACCTGCAAGATTAGACCAGAGGAGAATACATAGAATGAGTTAGGTAAAACAACAAGCACGTTATAGCAAAATTTGAATACAACTTCTTCTGATCCTCCCTTGTGAGCTCAGTTCCAATGTTGCAGAAAACAAAGAGGAATTGCAAGGTCACATTCCAATGTAGATCATTTCACCTTCTTCTGATCCTCCCTTGAATGGTTTGCTTGGTTTAAGGCATATTTCTCTTATCAAAACTTGTAAATATTTTGAGTGGTTATCAATTCAACGAGAATTATAACTAATAAATGCAAATTTAAGTGTTTTAAATTTAAAATTAGTTAATATAACAGAGTAATGACCTGACTACGCACAAATGTGGCCTGATAAAGTGAATATTGCTCTGAAATTTGAAATCGGCTAACATTTGAAATTTTGTTATATAACAGAGCATTAGCCTAACTTCGTATACATGTGGACTGACTCCGTACAAATGTGGCATGATAAAGTACATAATGATCTGTCGCCAGGTTACTTAAACCCGCCTCTTGAATCATTTGAAATCATCTCTGTATCGGCCCGCTTTGTGCATGGAAAATCTGAACTCTTAAATCATAGATCCCTCTCATATTTATGTACTTTATCTGGCCAATTTATACAAAGTCACGTCAATGCTCTGTTATATCACAAAATTTCAAATGTTAGTTGATTTTAAATGTCAGAACAATATTCACTTTATTAGGCCACATTTATACATAGTCAGATCATTTTTTAGTTATATTAACTTTAAATTTTAAACTAATTTTCCCTTTCTCTTACAATAGTCCCGTGTATATAATTGTGAAATTATATGATTTTTAAGCAAAAATTATTTCTTTCAATTTATAAATATACACATGACTATTGTAAGAGACATGGAAAATTAGTTTAAAATTTAAACTTAATATAACAAAAAAATGACCTGACTACGTACAATGTGGCCTGATAAAGTGAATATTGCTCTGACATTTAAAATCGGCTAACATTTTAAATTTTGTGATATAACAGAGCATTGACCTGACTGCGTGTAAATGTGGCCTGACTTCGTACACATGCGGTCTGATAAAGTACATAATGTTCTGAAGTTTTAAAGTACCTTGTTCATCGTCTATATACATCACCACCAAGCCTTGTTCGACCCCAAGAAAAGCATCTCTCAATTCATTAAATTCAAAATCTGACCACACCATCGTCTTCGGCATGCTCAAGTTACTTAAACACGACTCTTGAATCATTTAAAATCACCTCCGAACGACATCGAATCACGTTGCAGCGTCACAAACCCAACAACACCGCGCTTGCTACATGGGGTTGTCGTTCGACTAACCAACGAGCTACTTAAAAGAGCCCGTTATGAATCCCTTTGTATATAGTTTGCTTATCACTGAATCTACTCTTTGTAGAACCGGAAATGAATTTGAGGGGTTCTTTTGACCTTATCGCGGCATTTAGTTGCAAAATTTCCAATTTCATGCGAGGTTCAAGTTTCCAATATATGTTGTACTTGTAATAAAACATGATTTGTGGTTCTTCAGATTTGTGAATTCCTTTGTATATAGTTTAGCTGTAAACGAAGAACAAATATCGCCTCATGATTTCAGTTGCCTCCTTTTTCTTGCATGGAGTTTTCTCCAAAATTAACTAGTGATGTCTAATGTAAATCCTGGAATGCTTCAGCATCCTCCCTGTTTCACACCAATCCTCAAACACAAGTCCTCACTTCGCTCAGATCTCATCTTGTTTAAGTACTTAAGAGCATTGGCGGTCAGTGCAACTGTAGGTGCAAGGCTCTCAACTGGTGATGCATATACAAGAATTGAGCCACAAAGTCAAAACCCAAGCTTAATTCCTTCATCATTCATAATTAAACTTACAAGTTTGTTCTCCTCTCTAAATCCATAAATTGAATCCCTAAATTCCTTAATGAAATCCCTAAATCAAATTCCCAAATTCCTAAATTGAAATTGTAAACAAGTTTATAGTCCCTAAAATTTGAAATATAGAACGAAGAGGCGTCGGTCGACGTCGCCTGGTTCAGAGGATCACCGAGCTCGAAGGCGGTGGAGGCGAGGTGGCGGACGAGAGCCGAGCAACAAAACTGTGGAGGCAGCGGCGACTCGAGCCAGGTCGAAGGCAGAGGGGAGGCGTGCTCGAAGGCGGGCTCGAAGGCGGGAGGGGAGGCGAGCGACGCGGAGCGGTGGATGCTGGTCGCCGGAGGAGCACGAAGAACACCAGGACGCGGGTCGAGCATGAAGAAGACGCAGAAAAACTATGGAGGCAGCGGCGACTCGAGACGGATCGAAGGCAGAGGGGAGGCGTGCTCGAAGGCGGGAGGGGTTGAGGAGGCTCCGAGAAACCTCTGTTTTTGATGCCGAGGCTGTCACCATTGGAGTTGAGGGGAAGGTGAGGGGTATATGTAGAGGAGAAGACTAAACCCTATTATCAATTGTTAAAAAATAATTAGCAGTTATTTAAAGTAAAATTTTTATTAAAAGAAAAGATAAAAACAAATATGAATTAATTTTTTCCTAAAAATAAAGTTCTAGAGCTTTATGACATTTTTGCATATTTTTTGACATTTTTGCATACTTTTCAAAAGGTGATATTTTTGCAAACGAACTTTTAAAATCTGATAATTTATGTAATTTTGCCATAATTAAATCTAACCAAATCTTTATATAAAATGGTATACATGAGAGAACTATTAATGATAACAAATCAACACAAGATATAGATAGAAGATCTCCTAACAATAATAAGAAAATACAATAAATTATATTCCTAATATATTTTTACTATCACATTGGTGAAGGGGAAAGTAAATTTGGTGATCGGAATTTGGAAATAGAAGCCCCAAAAATTGGAGAGACGGAGGAAGTAGAGAAGAAGAAGAAGAAGAAAGGTGTGTGCAACTTTTGAATTTGCATCCCCAGAAATCGGCCCCCATAGACTAGACCTTTTCCCGGCCGTTTATATACTTATTCACACAACATTATCTCGATCAAGTTGTGCCCCTTAGATACAACTTGAGATAATCTCAAGATGGAATTAAGTTTTTGAGTGTTGTCAAGGATTATTGCAATTAAGTTTTCTTTGGTTATTACACAGCCAGGGTCGAGGGAGAGCTTGCTTGAAGATGGAAGTTTCCAGTACTCAGAAACAAGTTGATTTCGGGTTTGCATTTGACGACGTCGTTTTCTCGGATCGAGTCCTCCGCCTTGAGATCGTGCCTTCCGCTTCCGACTCCAATCCCGGGCATCATGATTCAGAATTAGCTACTGCTTTCAATGTCAAAACGGGTCTACAATTGTAGGCTTGTTAAGGTGGTGCAGCTTGACCTTGCTCAGCCTCGCTGCGTTGTGTACCTTGACCTAAGGAAAGAAGAGTGCGCGGATCTCTTCCTATCAGGAAAACTCTACTCTCAGGCATTCAACCTAGGTGGACGAGGCTTTTACCTCGTGACGCATTGCGTCCAGCAAGAACCCAACTTTGGCCTATATGTGCATTTGACAGAAGCTTCAGAAGCTTGCAGTTTGGATTTTGAGTTTGCAGCTATCAACAAGTATGTCAAGGGATTCGCCTGCCTGGTCAAAGCCAACTACTGTACTGTAACGCAATATGGAAAAGGATTCCCGGACCTGTTTAAAACCCCGTGGGCAGAGTTGATGAGTGATGAGAGCGAGTATTTCATAGACGGGATCCTACATCTCCGAGCGGACCTTACTATCGTCGACTAACTTCCTTGTGTGAGTAAGTGGGTGGGTGTAAACTGCAATTTTCCAATGAAGCTAAGCTCTTGTTCCGGACAAAAAAGTTGATTGTTATAATTGAGCAGAATCTGCACTTGTATATGGCCTTGTCACTTTGTGCAGTAGAGGTTGTTCTTGGCAGTTGGCAGTGATGATCTCCAATTGAGATCGAAGGAGACATCTTTTCCTCGTGGCACAATGCGGAAACAAACAACAGTTTGGTCTCTTTGTGGAAATGGAAGATTCAGAATCTTGCATGTTACATTTACAATTTGCAGCGATTAAGAAGCCATCAGAGGAGTTCGAAACCCAGGCTGTACACAAACAAGTTCACTTTAATCGGACTCCGCAAAGGCATTGGGAACAGAGGAGTTCGAAACCCAGGCTGTACACAAACAAGTTCATCAGTGATGACAGCGAGTATTTCTACATCTTCGAGCCCAGGTTACCATCAACAACTAAATCTCAGGTTTACACGCATTTAGTTTGTAATGCTTTTCAAGAGCAGTCTATGCACTGACAAGAAAATGCTTTTGGTAGGCCTAATAGATGTTTTTTATTCATATGAATGGTGGTTTTGACTGTGCTTTGATTCTAAATTAAGTGTAACTTCTAGCTAGCTAATTTGGTGGTGGCTTACCAGATTATGCTACGCACGAATGTAATACTATCTATTGTAATTTGTCAGGAGACCTCAACACATATCAGTAGCAAGTATTTTCTTTCGATAGGGAAAGAATTTGATATAAACCTAGTAATTGAGAGGCCGATAGTCGGTAAACCAACACAAAAAGAGATTAAGAAACTAGAAATAAAAAAAAGTTTAAGGGAATACAATAAAACAACCAAGGAGCCTAAGAGAGTTAGAGAGAAATTCCTTGTTTCTAAAACCCAGTTTTGCCAAACAAAGCCAAAGTAGAAGGTACACATTAGTATGAAGGGAAATTCCTTGTAATGCAATAGCTAGTATATGGACAGCAGTTCATACAGTAGCTTTGATGTGTTCATACATGCCTGCCACCGCGGAATTAAGGTCATGAAATGAGTCGGGTTCCATGTTTCTGAAACCCAGTTTCACAGAGTTGAGCCTTGGAGTCCTAAGGGGTCCTAGCGAAAATGATTGCAAAGAAGAGCACCTACGTATTTCCACCGTTTCCAAGGAGGGAAAGTGTGCCTCGTAGCTTCCTTTACTGAAACTCTCAAGTTTGGGCAACCAGGAAAGTTGTATTTTCTTTAGGGAAGGGAATAGTGTTATTCCATATCTCACAGAATCTTGGTCCTCTTCTTGCAACTCCTCCCGGGAAATGATTGCTTCAAGACTGCTACAATCTTCTACCGTAATATATTCAAGTAAAGGTAATACAGCACCTTCAACAAGCAGGGTAGTTGGTATCAGAGAGGTCCAGCCCTGGAGGCTATGAATCATAAGAGAACTTAGACTTCTTAGCATGTTCCATGGAATTATCCTCAGTTGGGGCAAGTTTCGCAGCTCCAACTTCTTCAAAAAAAAGAACAGATTATCCACTGATTTTTCATCATCAACCAACTCTTCCAGGGAATCGAAATTTGACAATCTGAGTTCTTCTAATTCCAATGACATTATAAGCCACATAGAATGCACATATGTTGGCTGCATTGAGAATAACACCTTGCAGCAGTCAATATATTGGAGATCCAATAACCTCAAGGTTTTCGAGTGGATACTAGGTAAAGCCTTCAGATTTGGCAGTCCTTCCAAAGTCAGTCTTGACAGATGTGAGAATATTTTGGTTTCACTATGTCTTTGGAGCAACTCAACATTGTCCATCCACGATACTTCTAGATGCTCAAGGATGGAAAATCAATCTGTTTAATAATTGTATATATAAATTACAAGTTAGTAGCAAAGAATGGAAGAAAGTAATTAAACCCATTAAAAACATACTTTTAAGAACAATATTTTGATTATTTACAGCCATGACGCCCATTTCTTGTAATGTCCTCAAAGGTAATTATGTATATAAACTCGTCCAAATATCAAAGCGCACTCTGAGAGTATTTAAATTTGGGGAGTTGTTAAGTAGTGGATATATATTATCCTTATTTTATTCTTGTATAGCTAAGCATTTTCACCAGTTAATGAAATGGATTGTTTTTCCAATTCATCAACCATCCATGCGTGCACTTAGATTTCTTGAAGGAAAAATTCCACGAAGGATACTAAAATTTGATAAATACCATAGAGGGATATTCATTGTGTAGGTAGTTTTACATAGTTTTTTACTTTTTCCCACCTAATCAATACTGAGTATAAAAGTTATATATTAGCAGTCAATGACTCATTCATTATGCTCCTACATTATTGATTTCTTTAGTTCAGAAGATTGATATTAGATTAGTGGTTATTTGATAGTATGAAGTAGAATCAAAGTCTAAATGTCACATCCCTGTCGCTCACATTTTAGACCTTTAGATGGCTTTGTTAATTTATACTTGATTCTTTTCCGCCTTGTTTGAATTTGATTTTGTACCAAGACTTATTTTCAGAGCAATGAAAGATTATTGTCTTTTTTTGTGAGATGAGATAATTATTGTTTTTCCTCAAAAAGATTGAAAATAAGTGATCGCAAACGTGTTCAAACTTAAACATCAGTACTAGTGATAACTTGATTGAGCAATAAACAATCGGTAAAAAATTAACCCCATAAAAAAGAGTTAACGAAACCAAAATCAATAAATCTGAAAAGGACTGAAAAAAGTTACCTCTCCATCAAAGAGTATTGTTCCTTCCGTCTCAACTGACTGAGTGCTTGGAAGGGTGAATGCCTTCATCTCCCCAAGACTTGTTAAATGCAACTCTTTCAACATTGGGAACTTAAGCAAATGGCGTCCACGGTAGAAGCACTGGAGCCTACTCATCCCATCTAGTTGCAAGACTTTTAGTCTGGGAAAACTTATCATAGTTGTAGGACTGGTGTCATCCTCATCATCAGTACTACTAGTGATAAGTTCTTTCAGTTCAGAACAAACATCAACTATTAGCGTCTCTAGTTGCAAAAGAGAGTTCACTATCGTTGATGGAAACAGGCTTTTTAAATTATAACAGTGAGAAACTGTTATACTCTTCAGATTTCCGAAACAAGGACTTCTTCCATAAGGTTGACTTTGTAGCAATTCAGCAACACGTTCTTTGGACCCCGACAAGTCCCACAAATTCTCAACTTGATCAAGACGAAACAAATGCATTTCCTTTAGGGAAGGAAGCTTGATCTACCAAATGTAATTGCATATGAATTAGAGATTATATATAATATACATTTCACAAGTTTAAACAGTCTAATTGATAAATCACACAGAAAATGGTTACCTTGCCATTAAATAGGAACCGTCGTTCATCTGTCTTGATTGAATCCTCCGATGAATGTTGTAAGGCTTGTAGACCTTCCAAGTCCTTGAGCTCCAATCTTTCCAAATATGGCAACTCAAGAATTAAGTCGGCTCCATCAATTTCATAATTAAGCTCGGTTGGAAAAATGTAGAGCAGATTACTGCATTGACTCACTTCCATAACTCTCAATTTAACAGCAAACTGAGCAGGTAAAACATATGGATGTAGTTGCCTTAAATCCTTTAGTCTTAGTTCCCTTAGTTGTGGGAAGAAAGTATGGCGATGATGCCAAGCACATATACTTGTAAGTTTGAACAAGTCCTGCAGAGTCAAAATTTCTAGTTCTGGAAATATATCTCTGCTTGCATCTAAAATGCATTTCATGTGACACCTGCCAATATACATGCTCTTCAAGTGCAAAAACACATTTGCATACAAGTCACCTATGTCGGACAAACCATTGACTTTCTCAATCCATAAAAACTCAGTCCATGGAAACATATCTCTTAAACCACTTTCTACAAGCTCAAGGCAGCTGGGGTATTTTATGAGTAACACCCTTGAAAAACAACTGATATACTCCATATCACCAAATTGTACGCCAATACACATTCTAAACCTTCTTAGTTTGCCAAAATTAAAAGTATTAGAAGACACTCGACCACTTATTGCAACTTCCAGCACCTCCAAAGGCAAATATGTCAACTTTTCCATATCATTAGTGTTCCAATGCCAGTAGCTGCCACAGAGGTAAAGTTCTCTCATTCGAACCATTTTCACTACAGCATCAACACAAAATTTCCCGAGGAAATAGCATTTGGTTATGTCTAACACTCTTAGATTGGTCAGGTTCCCAATTTCTTCAGGTAATGCTTGAATCCTAGATCCACGCAAGCTAAACACTTCAAGTTTTCCTAGCTTACGTATCGTAGATATAATCTCACATTCGATATCACAGTACTCCAAATGCAATGTAACAAGATTCTTCAAATCTTGAATAGATGATGGAAGCTCTACAAACTTTGTACCAGAAATCTCTAAAATCTTCAAGTCTGGCATCCCTCGAAGAAAGTTACCTGGGAGACTTAAAGATGGTATGTTTTTCAACAAGAGAGCTTGAAGTTTATGCAAATTCAAACCATTTAAGAACTTATAATTACTGTCAGACATCATGGATATGGCAACACAGTTTTCATAGGATTCCTTAGTGGGCCAACAAGTACCAACATCCAGCAAAACTGGTAGCACATCATTACCTGATGAAAACAAAATTGGAATTTGATCGAGTACATATTTAAGTTCAAACTAGCAACCATATAACATACAAGTATGAGTAATATATAGAAAATGATATTATTATCATACAAATAATTTAACATAGAAAATGAATCACAGGGTGAGCATATTTTAATTCATTGTTAATTTTCCCAAACATTATATCATTGCCATGATATGAAATACCCAGCATGAAACAAATTAGCTACTTATTTATAATGAAATACTCTTAACCAAAAATCAGCTGCTAGGGAAAAAGTGCAATTAATTAGCTTAGAAGTATTATACTCGTATAAGTTATAACATATCAAAATGTGTCTAGCCCAATCTAAGTTAATCCGTAACCCAAACAAAAATTTGACAAACTAGACTTACCCAATGCAAAAATTTCAAAGTGTAGAAATTACTCAACCCATATACCTTGAATTAAATTTAAGCTTAATGACACATCTACTCATACATTTGGTTTGGCATCACATTCAAAAATCGATTATAAAACTTATAGTACTTAATATACAGGTGAAAATCTTCAAACTAGGTTGATATTCTTATGATAGTCAATATCATAAGAAAATAATAAATGATAAATAAGTTACGAACTATTTTTAGATGAAATTAAAATTAAAGTACAAATAAGAATTTTATCTAGCATAATTTGGGTTCTTTAATATCTTGAAAGGTCGGCAAATGAAAAGGGGAATGCTAATTTTAACATAGTATACGACAGGAATTAAGTTAGTGAGTGTTACCTTGACATAGGGCTGAGTTGCCAACATTTTGAATAATATTGTGTATCTTGACATGCTGCGGTTTGGTCTCCAATAATAAAGACAGAGACTTCAATTCATGAACCCATATATTCATTTGATCAACAACAGGAGTTAATGAATCATCTTCAAATAAGCCAAAGCCGATCCCATATCTCATCAACTTTTCCAAAGGTACATCGACACCTATTGCAGATTATCACATTTAACCAAAATTAGTATACTGAAGTGAAAAAGAAAACCTCTTTGAAAGAGGAAGTAATAATACCTTGCTCGTGAATAAGGCAACATAGTAAGAAAAGCTTTTGTTTGTCCCCCTTTTGTATGAAGTTGTTGCACAATTCAAGAATTGCAGATGGAACCTCCTTTAATTCATCAACTTCTAACAAAGCATGCCTTAACATCTTATTTGACAAAATTTCCCAATTCGACCAGCTCATAGACCTCAATGCACATGCCAATGAATTAATCATCAAAGGTAAGCCTCCGCATTTCATGAGTATAACGCTTCTCGTGTACTGATATTTTTCAAGTGTAATTTCCATACTTTGAATATTATCATTAAGACTTTCTTCAAAAAGAATTTTAGCTTCATCCAAATTCAAACACTCCACAGAGAAATTTTTCTCAGCACCCATCTCTTTACAAACATCTGCATTCCTTGACAGTAATACAACTTTACACCTTGGTGCACCCTTGACAGTAATTCCCACCTTCATCAAGTCAATCACATGCTGTATACCATCTAATATCACCAGAATCTTGCTCTGTTGTATAGGTTTTGTGTTGTTTTCTTGCTCATTCTTTGTGACCGTTTCCTTAATCTTATTGTACAGAATGTGAGCTCTTGTTTCTTCATCATCATCTTCTAACAATTGCAGGCCTATTTTATTTGCAATTTGAGTCTGAATAAGCTTGACATCAAGAGATTCGGAGACTTGAACCATCACTACAACATCAAATAACTGATTATTTTGAGCACGACTAACAAGTTCTTTGGCCAAAACAGTTTTCCCTACGCCAATCATGCCATATATACCAATCACGTCGATTTGAATATCCATTAAGGCTTCCAATATATCCTGTAACGTGTTCTCTCTAGACTCCAACCTGTAGTAGTAGGATATTCCACAAAAGTAGGATGATAAATCTAAACCTTTTCTCTGTTCCAAGATTTTGTCAATGTCCCTCAACATCTCACCAGTTTCCCACGAAAGTGTTGGATCCCAACAGGTACTGCACAGGCGCTTCTTGTCAGCCATATTACTACTATCTTCCAGACCATTTGCCTCTTTTAAAACCCCATCAGCTTCTACTAACCACTGCTGGACCTCATCCTTACTATCATTTTGTCCACTCATCAGAAGATTTTGAACTTCAGCTACCTGTTCTGTGAGTAGTAGTATTTTAGTTTGAAGCACTGCAAAGTTTTTCTTGCAAAACACAACATCGCATACTCGCTCTTTCAGTTTGTACATGGCTTTGTATCCAGTGTTTCCTGCACCTGATTGTGCCCACTGCATAAAATTGCCAGATTTGCATGGCATAAATGCAAAGGGAAGTTAAACAAAAGCAGCTAAAATTAGCGTATACTGAAATATAAAGGTGAATAAAGAATAAGGTGACATCTATAGAGAGCCGGGCAACTAAGAAAAGACTACATAATTGATGTAAGGATGATGTTTTTTAGGAAGGGGAAGCCAATCCTAGTTTACACAAGAAAGAAGTTACGAGCCAAGGATCAGTTACCTGTTATTATTTATTAATGCTAGAGAGGGATATCAAGTTATGGTAAAATGCGGTGACAACTGTATTTGTGAAGGTATCTTAAAGGACTATTGTTCTTAGATAAGAAGATTAAACTCCAAAAGACAACTATTTTTGACAGAGGGAGTAATAGATAATTTTAGTTTTCTGAAATACAATTCATTAAACATTTTTTCTATCCAAAATGAACTATACTTCTGTACTCTATGACACATTTGAATGCTAATTATAATACTTATTTGGTACTTTAACTTCATCTGTAAGTTTATTACTTTTACAAGTTCTATTTATTAAGTTACTGATTTACATTTTTTATAAAAAAGCAATATCAAAATCATATTTCACAAAAAACACAGTTTTTCATTAGAGTTTATAACATTTAGTTTGTGATCTTGGTTCAATTTAGCCTGGCTCATTGCAACACCCTATCCCATGGCAATCTAGAATTGCCTCTGCAGTATTACACATAGGATATAAAGATTTTTATTTTTTAGTACACTAGAGTGTCACCAAACCAATTGTTTTTAAGCCCTTTACATTTATACTCATCTACCAATACTTAATACTTATCAGTATAATTCAGATGTATAATGTTTTTATAATGTTATGTCAATTTTTTGTACTCTGGAATGGCCATTTGGAAAAACTATTTTTTCTATAATGCTAGACTTCTACTATGCCTTTGATTATATGAGCTAGATAGTTGAGAATATTTGAGGCTTTGAGCTAGGCTTGAATAATAGGAAGAAGAAAAAATATGAAGGGCTTACATTTGGAGCTGGATAAGCATTTGATCTGTGTCGAGATCTCCCAGATGTACCTTGCATGCTGTCAAAGGAAGAAGGCTTATCAGAACCTCTTCCACCCAACATAGGATGAAGAGGGGATTGCTCAAATGGAACTCCGTCAGCAGACTTTACAGCAACATCAGAGTTAATACTACGTCCTCTATGGTGTTGATGAGAGTCATCAGCCCTCTCACATTCGTTGTCTTCCTTATTCTTCCCGAAAAGAAGAGGTGTTAGCTTGGTTGCCTGAGAAGTACTTGCATCACAGTTCATATGAGGCCCATATGGGATTTTAGTAGCTTCTTTTTTCATGTTGGGCAGCTTGGACTCAGCTGCTCCTGTGGAGCCAGACATTGGTACTTGAGATTGCTGAAACACAAGTGTTAGCAAAAAGGGTCTGCAATTTTGCAACTACATTGTGGATCTCGTTAAACACTCAGCACGAAGAAACAGACAAAACGAGCAACCCTTATAGCATAAGCAGTTACATGATTTCTAAATTAATTAAGGTATTAAAGTATTTCAGTTAAGACGAGATTCTCTCCTATCCCTCATTCAAGGTCACTCCTATTCTCCAAGAAGCTTACGCTCTGAATAGCAGTTCAGTGATTTTTATCCAACTTCTGCATAAACAAGGTAATCCAATTAGTTTATCCTAGTATTGCCCTTCATTGCTTTTGTGTCTATAATGTCACTTCTTTAGTCAAATTTAAGTACTATAAAATATTCTCCCCTACTTCTCTAGGCAGCAAAGTTTTAAAACCATTGTGGAAATCGAACAACAAATACTTTGTTGATGTAAAAGATATATAATTTTTGCTTATCATTTCAAATTATGAGCAAAGATCACGGATAGCGGTTGGAAATAGCAAAAGTAATATGAAACAAATTAAATCTACCACTACTAGCTATTTCTATTGTGATCCAAACAATTGTGACATAGTTTCTCACATCAGGCAGTAGGTGTTAGACTTGTACGGTATCTTTTTGTGATTAGTTGAGTATTTAGTATGATCAGGAGATATTATTCAATATCAATGTGGTTAAGGGAGAAAAGTAAACCTTGGAGAGCTTCCTCTGGGTGGGAAAAGAAGGATATCTTAGACGGGTGATATTATGACTGCTACTCGTTTTTTCCATTCGAACTTGGTTGAAGATGTCGGTATAGGCCTGTGCAGGGTTCTTGTTCCAGGACCCAAATGTAGGAATTGTTGAACCTCCCATAGGCTGCAAAATGATCAGAGCATGGAGAAACTCTCACAAAGAAACACAGTCTCTTCGAATTTTTAGGAATGCCAAACTTCTATGATGTCCTTTGCGGTTATTACAGGTAGACAATCGAGATATACTTTGTTTATGGCCTTTGAGATTATCATAATTTGAATAATGGAACTGAAAACACTCACATTTTGAGCTAGATTAGCAGTTGGTCCGAGTCCAAGTGGCCCAGAAAAACTTTGCTTGCTGCCTGAAGGAAGCTGGCCAACAGTACTTGCCCTGTCTGGCGTAGGAACAGCCTCATCAACCCTCACAGATTCGCTGCGTTCCCTAGCCATGGCCACAGAAGGTCCCGCATCATGGTCCATCTACTCTTTGAAAGTGCAGTGTGGCGGTCTACTTTTAAACAATTAAGCACAATGAGATCAAATTGGTCATTCACAAATAGTAAGAATTACAGACAGTCATCTCAGCTGTCACAGGCAAGGAGGAGGGTCAAACACAGATACCAAATATACCATGGGAAAACAGAAGAAATGCAAAATATCAAAAGGAGATCAAAACGGAATTTCTTTCTACCAACTTACTGCCACATAAATATCAAAGCAACTCTAAGAAACGGTACAAAAGGATATTTGCAAATACACAATGAAATGGAAAACTTCTAAGCTGAACAAATTACAAAAGATAAATCTTGGGGCCTAAATCCCTCGTCAATGAAGAAGGGTCTTGGTGGTTTGAGACAGCTCAGAAGGGGGAAGATGGAAGAGAGGAAGTGGGGTTTATTCTTCTCCAAATCGCTTTGGATAAACTTTTCTGTATATCCATTTTACCTTCATTAGAAAACAAAAAAAAATCTGGTGGTAGGTGTGTGGTTCCCAATTAATATTACAAAAATTGTTAGGCAAGTAAAAGTGAATAGGAGTGGAGCCCTCCCTTTGAATTGGCTGTGCCTTCTTCTTCAACTTGCTTGTATCAATCATGAGCGAATGCTTCACTGCTTTTTGTAAAGATGAACAAGCATACATCTCCGGTGCCAATGAATGAATCAAGAAAGAAATTGACATTACCCTAACATTCATTAATGGCGGAAAGGTTAAAAAATAAGAGAGAAACCAGAAAGGCAGAAAGCATAGTACTGAATCTACTGATGGAGGAAGAAGCATCCATTTTTTCACATTTGTTTACCCTTATTTTACAGTTTTCATTTTTCACAGTATCACCCTCCACAAATCGGTCGCACGGCCAAGGAATAGGACATTCAACCGGACAGTCAATTGTGGCAGTGTGTGTAGCTCTGCTTTTGTGCGTCTATAAAGATTAATGTTCAATATACAATTAAAATGTATATTTATGCAAGCCAATAATATACTCATCCATATTGTCTAATGATTGTCTATCATTTTTTAGGGTTGAGGTTATTAAATTAATGAAATTTTGTATTAAATTGAAAATCTTGTATGAAAATAGAGGAATTTGGCCAATTTCAACAATAAGACAGAACATTGATCCTACCATTGCCTTAGTACATGTGTGCATAAGCAAATTTTGTGAAAAAGAGGAATTTGGCCAATTTCAACAATTAAGTCCTTCATCACTAAAGATAATTTTGTAAAAATATGATAAAATCATTGGTTAGTATACAATAATTTAGTTTTTCACATACAACCCTACAAACCATGCTCCTAAAATATGGTTAGCTCTACAAAGCAAAGCCATGAGTCAAGCTTCATACAGAGATGGAGCAATTAGACTGCTTAGAATTTGCATTATTAGTGATCAGTTCTCCATTTGTAGCTATATGCGAGTTCTCATGTAGCCATCCTCCTGACAAAATCTCTCTAGTAGCCTCATCAACAGACCTTGTTTGCTTCAAGGTTAGTTTTGCTTTTGATTGCAACAACACTTTGCCTTGTTCATATCCTTTTTCTAACTGAGAGCAACCTACAAAGAGTTGTAAATTTCAAGTTGTTTTAAACAATTCAAACATTAAAAGAAAACATAATTTGTCTATGCTCACCTTGTTTTTGATATCCCACAAAGCAATTGAGATCTATCTGCTCCAACACAGTTGCTTCATCGACTTGCAAATATTTCATCTTTGGCGTTGCAAGGGTTCCCAAAGTGAACGATACCAAGCTCGGGCATCCACTGATCTCCACCTTCTCCAAGCCTGGGAATATTGCTTCATAACTTCCTGAACTAAAAGTTGCAATATTTGGTAGGCTATGGAATTTTACATGTTTCAGTCGAGGAAACATGAAGGTTCCATTCACCAAGAGACCGAGTTCGTGGTCACACTCCTTGGAGACAATTTCTTCTAGATGCTCGCATTGCTCAATATTGATGAGTTCTAGCTTATGCAGGACACTACCTTGAACAATGTCGGTAGATGAGACGATAGACTTCATGCCTACTAGACCTCCATGTATAACAAGTGAATGGAGATTTGGAAGCAAAGCCCATGGTATATGTTTCACACACCTCATATTAACCAACTCCAGATTTCTCATGGACAAGATACTGGGGGTAGACTTGACTTCAAACAAACCATGAAGTGAATCACAACTGTGTACTTTGAGTTGTTCTAATTTTTTCAGTATAGTTTCAGGTATAGACTTTAACTTGCATAAGGTATTGATCGTCAGAGCTTTCAACTTCGGAAATGCAATAGAAGCATGTTCCTCTTCAACTAGCTCCTCAATGTCTTCCATTGCAGATAATTCTAGATTCTCCAATGAAGGAAAAACAATCTGCAGCAAATCTTATTAGGCTTAAAACAGAATTTTGATGACAAACTCATCAAGCAAATAGCCTCTAAAGTATGATCCCTAAAAGGATGTTATCAGAATAAAGATCAGTCATGGAAGCAACTAACGAAATGTTAACCACAACAGAATCAAATAGTTTTATTGAAGAGATTTTTGGCAGGAATCCATCTCCATTAAAGTTTGAACATGCTGACTTTCACAAAGCAACTTGAGACTTCATACCTAGATGAAATTATCATCACAAAATTAAATGAATGATGGCTCTCAACTTAAACATAAGAGTTAACAATTCTCAAAACATAGATGCTCAATTAAATGTAAAACATATTAATGAAATACTCACCAAAAGCTTTGCAGAATAGCATATAGTTTCATAGTATATATAGAATGACACATGCTTAATTACCTCTCCGATGAAGGGTTTACGCTTCATGAAGGAGTTCCTACTTGCTTGAACACTTTGTGCTTCACCTTTTGTCGGACTACAACATGAGGTGTCTGAATTCTTTGGCTCAAGAAACGTCAACATATTTGGAAGAGAAGAAAGACATAGTACTTTCAAGGATGGGAACTTGACAATATAGCTTCCCTGGCAGAAATATCGAAGGCTTGATAAACTTTCAAGTTTCAACCTCTGTAATGAAGGGAACTCTATAATGTTATCTGTTTTAATTTCTGACTTGATGACTTCCTCAAGATAGTAACAAGCAACAATTTCCAGACTATCCAATTTGGAAAGAACAGCAGGAAATGTGGGTGGGCATAAGCTTTCTAGGAGATCACATTTGATAATGTTTACTTTCTTCAGGTTTCCAAAGCTCAAACTTCCCTCACACAACTCCTTACTCCATACATGCTTCAGCCTAGGCATCTTATCAAGAATCAGAGTATGCAACTTTGAGAATGTTTCCTTAGCAGAAGCTGAACCACCAGGAGATAACTCCCATAACTCTTCAATGTTGTCTAAACTTGAAAGGTATAATTCTTCCAGAGAAGACATGTTTATCTGCAGAAACCAGTTATAACTGACTCAAGACATATCACATAATATAATTGAAAAAAGAAGATTTTTAAATTTAATTTGCAAGAGAAAAGTACATACGAACGAAAAAGGTTTTTAAAAAGAGCATACCTTCTCATGGAAGAGGGGTTGACAGGTCTGATCACTTGTGGTAGTTTCCCCAGCCCATAGAGCTTGGAGCCTTGGCAAACTTTGCAGGTCCAACTTCTTCAAAAAAGGTAAATCATAACCTTCACCATTCATGTTGATTTCTGAAGTCGCAATTGTCGAAAAAATGTGTTCCAAACCTGCACAATCCCCTACTTCAACAACAGCCAGTTTACCAGCATAGCAAAGAGGCAGGACATGGGGCTTCAGTTCTCTCAAGTACGATAGTTTCAAATCTCGCAGTTTTGAGCACCAATTCTGTGAAGTCCGCCCATGGAACATCACTTTCAGACTAACTAAATGCTCAAGAGAGAGAATTTCCAAATTTGGCAGAATCTTGAATTCAGTTGGCATCCCCATTGTGTTTACTAAACACTCCATTTGATTGCAATGGCTAATTTGTAAGCAATTCAAGTCTGCAAGGCCATCTTCATCCAAATCATAGACAACCTTCTTCAGATTTATAATTTCAAATAGGCTTAAGCACTCTGCTCTCTTCAACAAATCTCTCAACCCTTGTTTCCTAAACAGTCTAGCATCAATTTCTTTGAGCAACAAAACCCTCTTGAAGACGCTAAATTCCATGTATGGTGAAGGAACCTTACACCCAATGGCTATTTTATACCTCAGCGGAGTACAACCGAGTAACAGATCACCAGAAAACTCTATATAAGTGCTTGGAATTTCAATTTCAAGTACACTTAAACGTTCAAAAGACTTCAGACCACCTACTAGACTTCCTGTCATCACTCTATCAGTATCTTGGTTAACATAACTACCACACATATATAGCCCCTCTAAATGAGAGAGGTCGGAAATCGCACCAGATAGAATTGTTCCAAAGCAACATCCAGTTAAATCCAACAATCTCAGATCACTTAGCTGCCCAATGAGTCTAGGGAAGACTTCAATTATGGATCCACGAAGGCTCAGGACTTTGAGAGTCGCTAAAATACTAATCAAGGAAGCATCTTCTATGTCACAATATTCTAAAGTCAGAGTTATAAGATTCCTTAAATGTTCAACTGAATGTGGTATTGTTGAGAGTTTCATCTTAGTCATACCCAGAACCCTAAGGTTTGTCATCCCTGTGAAGTAACCATTTATGAGGTTGGAAGATTCCCCATTAAGGAACAAGGCTTCGAGCTTCGGTAACTCTAACCCGTCAAAATGCTCAAAATCAGAACTGGGGTGCTGCAGTTCTTGTCCACTTAAATGGTTGTTATATGCAATAGACTTTGCATTCACAGAAAGGATGGTGTAGTTTTTGCAGTTCTCTTTAGTCTCCCATTGGGCGCCATCATCTAGTAGAAGCAAATACTCTCCTACAATAAAGGTGGACTAATTCTATAAATACTTTGATTAATATTATAATTATTGAGACAAGCAAAATCAAATGGTGTATGGAAATATACTGTCGAATATTATTGACTGAAAAGGGTTGAGTATTAACTTGACATAGGAGAAGGAATAAATAGCTTAGAAAAAGATGAGAATAATTACCTTTTAATGCAACTGAGATTGCAAACTCTCGAATATTATTGACATCTATGTATATGATTCCATTAAGGTTTTTATTACAAGGTGGAATACCTGTCTGAACTTGATTTTCTTTTCACTCGTATCCTCGACATCCAGAAAATCTTTGAACATTAGGAGCTCAGTTATTATGATCATGTAGAAATAACCTTTGAAGTGCATATATGTGGCCAGAAAACATAATCATATACACGTTCTAGTAAGAAAAAGTGACAACAAGCAAAAGGAATTACTTAAGACCCATTGCTCCACTCTAATTGCTATGTTAGCCTCCTCGTCAAGACAACAAAACTAAAAATCACTTAAAGGAATTATAGGGCTGTCATAAACAAGGGAAAGACTGAAAAAATGTGAGTATTAAGTTGATATAGGAGAGGAAATAAAAAGCTTAGAAAAAGATAAAAGCAATTACCTTCTGATGCAATTGAGATTGCAAACTCTCGAATAATGTTGTGTACACTAATAGATCCTTGGTCTTCCTTGCTCTCAAACAATGACAAAGATTTTAGTCTATTGACCCACAACTTAGCTCGTTGTGTGACATCTTCGAGTGAAATGATTCTCCCAAACAAATTCAGTCCAATCCCACATCTCAAGAGATCCTCAATGGCTATCCTTGTGCCTGAAACATTATTGAGAAATATCTACATAAGAAAGAAAATGCTCAAAATTGAGCAATTTAGAACATGTGCAATAGATCTTTGATCAATACCTGGTCGAAATAGGCAACAAAGTAGAAAAAAGTTCTTCTTTTTATCACTTTCAAGGAGGTCATAACTCAATTTGATAGGCTGATGTAGAGTCTTGGTCACACCATCAACTTCACTCAAGTTATGGTTTCTAAGTTGGCTAACAACATCATCCCAATCAGGCCAACTCACCTTTAGTACTTCAGCCAATGTTGTGATTGCCCTTGGCAAACCACCACATTTATCTAGTAGATCATCTTCCATAGAAATATACTTGCTGGACATATATTCCTCATCAGCTGAAATCTTATTTCCCAACCTATCCCGAAACAAGATCTTAGCTTCAGCCAACTTCAAGCAACCTAATGAAAAATTGCAGTTTCCACCCATTATCTTATACAAATCTGAACTTCTTGATGACAACAATATTGTGGAGCTAGCCTCTCCCTCGGGCAAAAAAGGAATTCCTATTTTCTCAAGGTCTATTCCACCTTCAGTGCAGATGTCATCAAATATCAAGAGTATTCTGCTCTTTTTGTTCGAAAGCCTTGCTTGAAGCTGTCGGTACAATAAGTTAGCCCGAGTTTCTTCATCATCCTGTTCAAGCAAATCGAGTTGGATTCTTGTTGCAATTGATGCTTGAATCATCTTGATACCTGGAGGTTGAGATACATCAACTTTGGCTATAACTTGAAACAGTTCATCAGCTTCAACACGCTTAACAAGCTCTTCCAACAAAGTGGTTTTACCCACACCAGGAATACCACAGATACTAATCATGTTGACTTTGCTATCTTTCAAGGCTTTGAAAACCTCCACCAATACTTTCTCTCTGGACAACAAACTCTTGTTGTAAGCACGGTACCTGGAGCCGATCTGAGGTGGATCCCCAGGGTAAGATACCCACTGGAAGTGCTGTGATTCATTCACCATTTTCTTGACCTCATCTAACACCTTACCAATCTCACACGACCCACGAAAACAATTGTTGCTCTCCATGCTTTCAAACTTTTTTATGATTTCATCTGTTGCATTGAGCCAGTCCTGAATCTCGTGCCTGATCTGCTCTCCATTAGTTTCGGCAACAAGCCATCTCGCTTCAACTTCAACTTTTACACCCTTGAGTTGCTCAATCTTTGTTGGGACATCGGCAACATTGCTCCCATAGAAGATCACATAAGACACCGGTCGGGTTAGTTTGTCCTTCAGTTCTTGTGGAATGAGCTGTGGAATCACGCTTCCCGCACACTTCAAGATACCCAATGCAGCTCCTGCCTCGGCCATCGTCGTAGAGTTCCCTTATCAATGGAGAAATTTGACCAAGACTGCGCTGAACAGAAATGTTGGAAAAAACATAAATCTCAGTATTTTTTCTCCACAAATGAGACAACCAAAATCACACCATACAACGGCCTTTACAGATCTTTCATAGTCATTCTAGCAAAAATCTCAATAGTTAATAATGCAGAAGGCCAGGGGATGAATGTACCAAAAGGCAATCAATCATTAAGAAGACTCAATATATTGAGCTGAAATTTCAGTATTCGGTAAAATTAAAATTGTAGGAATTGACTCAATTTAACTACCAAAATACCACCCACAGTCTTCAAATTCTTGAGGCGAAATATGCCAAGAAACACCTTTTTACAGTAAACAAAAGGCTTGGCCTAAGATAGCAGAAATTCACTAACCTTTTACATGCCAGTAGTTTAATTCACTATCTGAAATTCACCAAAATACTTAACAAAAGTAGAAACTTTGTCATTTGAAAACGAAATATTGAATTAATCCTTCAGTAAACCATCATCAGAGGAGAAAATCGAGTTTTGACAGCACTATCAGCAGAAGAAGCAGCAGATGAGTATTAGGGTTTAGGATTAACGTACCCTTTCTTTATCTCCAACAAAGTTCAACTCAGCCAGTGACCTTCAATTGATAACTCTCGTTCGACGAAGAAGACGAAGCCTATTTTTTTTGCTTTGACAATTCCACATGCCGATTTTTTTTTTTGAAAAATTAAAGAAAATGAAAGAAATAGAGCATGATTAGTCAACTTCAAATCAATGGCACAGAGTTATCAATCGATATTATCTTCAACTTCAATAATTGATCAGCACAGCTGTTAGCTGTCGATCAATACTCGACTACGACATTACGATTTACAATATACAAAAAAATTAATTTGAACTCGTGACTATACAATATACACCTACTACACTAGAGATATATCAATCAAAATTGTTCAGAAGTTTCATCATCTGAAACAAAAAGAATCAATTCGTAAGTTTCCTTGACACCTACTTACACAACACAATCAGTTAAAAGCTAGAGCTAAGCATATTGAGAGCAATCTACGTATGTGGTGCGCCATTGTATTAATTTTCCAAGCTCCTCCAGGCTGCAAATTAATTAGGCCCATTAATGCATGAAGAAAGCCCAGGTTTCATTTGTTCGTTTACATGGGCCAAACTGATGTGTAGTTAATGGGCTGATCCGGGAGCACAATTTATCTTTACTAGTTCTTTTGGAGCGGTCAATGAAATTCGAACACAAATCACACAAACACTCATTTTATACGGTTTGGGATCAAATGAAAAACGCTCTTAAGGTGAAAAAAAATAGGCAACAATATATGGATAATTGGAACAATGGAAAGGGGTGAGTAAGATTAAGTGGTACGGATTGGTATTTTCGTAAATATCATGAGGGGTTTTTTTTGCCACAATTTATATATTTTTTGTCTTGCTCATCTTGTGTGATTGTACGTAGGTTCAGATATATATATATATACTACATACTTATATATAAGTACTTAAGGTTTATAAATTTTATACTTAAAATTTATTAATTAAATTATCGGTTTTTTTAGTGTGTGTTAGTGTGTGCCCATGGGCACACTCTAATAAATTAAAATAGAAAACTATATACAAAATATTCCCTAATAGAGAATGGATAAACCCTTAAGAAAAAAGATTAAACTAATGACTAAAAAAATTATTGCTAAAAATAGACTTGTTATAGTGTGCACATGGGCGCACACTAGAAAAAATCTTAAATTATACTAGAGGTTCAAAAAGTTATACTAAAAGTTTACAAACTTAAACTTAGATTCACAATGCGTTATTTATATGTATGCTTACTTTGTTTACAAATGTAAATATTTAGTATATTAATTATGAACCTTTAGTGTCCTAGATATGAAGCTATATTTTACTAGTTGTGAACCTCTATTGTAGTTTAGGTATTAATCGTACACCTTTTATGTTTAGTATATTAAAATGTATATGTTATTGAATGTGATCCTTTAGTATATTAATTATAAACTTCTAGTATTAAGTTTGTTAATTAATTATAATTTCAAACTTAAATGAAACTCTAAATTAATGTTTGTTTGTAAATTTGTAGTGTAAACATTGTGAACATCTACAATGAATATATGAAGATTTATTAGATATATGAACATTTGATGTATATATATATAGAAGTAGGTTCAAGTGCATATAGGTGATAAGATAAATAGTGGAGAGTGTTATTATCCATTAGATTAAACCAATCCAAGGGTAGAGATTTAACCAAATAAATTAACATGTTTTGTGAAGTAGGGAATCACAACTCACACCACATCCAACTTCCTTAATTATCGATTTTTTGGGATATTATGGTTATGCTAATTTGCATTTAGACGTTTTCTTCAATATCGTTTGCTTCATCGTTTTCTTCCATCTCTTACAAACCTTCATGAGTGATTTTCAAAATCTTAATGGTTTGGGTTTGTGTGGTGATTTTGATATGGAAACATAAATTGAAGTTTCAGAAGACATCAATGATGAATTATACGATCATGAATAACAAGATGAGGGTGTTTCAACGCTTGTAATTGTAAAGGATAAAGGTTTGTTCACGTTGTTTGTGTTTTCTTTCAATTTCATTAGATTTTTCTTTGTTTTCTTGTTCATTAAGTCGAATTTGAAGTTATTCAGTATATGACGTCGTTTAGATCTTGAAACCGCAACTTCTATGTTAATGTTCTTCTTGTTCATCTTGAAAGTTATTGTTGTTCATTAGGGCACAAAATATACTATAATCTGCAATCTGCTACTTTTACGTTGAAGTATTCTTGTTCATCTCGAATTGTATAGTTGTTCATTAGGTTACAATATATACAACTGGGGTTCATTCATCTTGCCCTAGACGACATCACTGTTTACTTTATTTCTTGTTCATCAAGTCGAATTTAAATTTGTTCATTATATAAAGTTGTTCATAAATCGAATTTTTCATCTTGTTCACCGCCTTTTTCTTTTTTGTTCATAAGTCAAACTTTATTAGGCTTATCTGTTCATTAGGCTTAGTTGTTCATTCGGTTACAAAACATACGATAGATTTTCAGTATTTCTTTGGTTTTCTTGTTCATTAAGACAAATTTGAACTTTGACGTTGATCGGATTGTTGATTGGATGCGGACTGGATCGTTGATCGGATCGTTGATTGGCTAGATGCCCCACAGTGGGCGCCAAATTGTTTTGGGGCGAAAAAGATCGAACCGACCTGAATCGCTTAAAGACGGGACAACTAGACAACGATAAGATGAGTAATATTTAAATAATCCAAATCAACTTAACAATCAAGAGAAAGAGATTAAACATATGTAATATAAACTTATCTCCCTGTAATGAGAGATTAATCAAACACATAAATTTAGCAGTCGGTCGCTTCAATGCTGGAATAACGGATTAAGCACAAGAATGATCTCTTATTTGAGTAAAACAATTGTAGAACAATGATAGATGACTCCTTGAATTGAGTAAGAATGATTCGGTCCCTTTACAAGTAGAAGGTAAGACCTATATATAGCTAGAAAGTATCCTAGGAATATTTCCTTCCTTGATGCCCAAGTTGTTGAAGACAACTCCCTTGATTTTCTCTAGAGAGTTAATGCTCCCTTGATTTCCGCCATTGATTTATGTGATTCTCTTTGTGGCAATAATGATTCATATCATTTATACATTTATTGGAATTGGAATGATATGCAATCAATGACGTTTTTGTCATATGTCGCTTCTTCGAGTGTTGTCCCAAGGGTGTCGTCCCGAGATTTCTGGAGACTGAACGGACCGGACCTTCTAGAAGGTAGCTTTGGTTCAAGCTATTGGGCCGATCTAATGGGCCGAAAAATCGAGGCCCAACAGTCTTCCATTGAGCATATGTCATTCCCGAAATTGAAGATCGGTCTCCTATAGCAGGTGAAAAACCTTGCTGCATATTGTTGTTGGTTGCACCGGTTTGTGCAGCATTGACCAGCCTAGAAGTAGGCTTCCCACGTCCTTGAGGTGCATCAACAAAATTTGGTCCAAAAGAGTCGCCTTCTCTCCACGGCAACCAATCTGGATAACCAAACAACTTGAAACAAGACCGGATATCATGCCATGTTAGACCGCAATGGGTACACACCGGTCTATCACTACGCCGGTTGGAGTCACGCCCGGAATCACGACTAGCAGAACCACTAGCGAGTTCACGGCGACCAGATTCGCGGCGTCCGGAATCAGAATGTGAACCACTGCCACGCCCCTGTGCAGCAAACGCCCGTCCTTCAACATGAGTCTCTTGACTCTTGGTCATGGTACGACGGCGTTCTTCTTGTATCATCACCGTATAAATTTTGTTGAGAGGCGGCAAGGGGTCTTGAGCAAGCAAATTGAAACGAACAGTATCATACACATCGTCCAGTCCCATCAAAAACTGGTGAATCTTCTCTTCGTCTCGTTCCTTGGTGAGTCGTGAAGCCCAATCACACTTTCCGCACAAGCAATTACGAACTATTATGTAATTAGACAACTCATCCCATATCTTCTTCAAGGCCCCATAGTAGGCTGCAACAGGTTGTCCATTCTGAACACGTCGAGCAAGATCGGCACGAAGTTGTTGTATGTGAGGTCCGTTACCAATCGAAAACCGCTGCTTCAAGTCATCCCACAATTCCTTCGTTGTCTCAAAGTAGGTAATTATGGAGCGAATAGAACCATCAATGGACTGAATAATCCATCCAATCAACATCGAGTTAACACTTCTCCAATCATCAAGTCTGTCGTCGGGTCGAACAATGGTACCTTCGATAAAACCGATCTTTCGCTTAGCACAAAAGGCATTGTGCAAGCACAACTCCCACTCTTGAAAATTATCACCCTTTAGAATGGCAGAACATATGGTCATGCTGGGGTGATCTGATGAATGCAAGTAGAAAGGTTCATGAAAATTATATTTTCTTACAACATGAATACAAATTTAAATTTTATCACTTTTTTCAGCACCATAATTTGGTTCATGGCGTTACTGGTCCATGCACCTTTACAATCAGGTACATGCGTTAGTGATGTAGGTTCATTTGACAAAACAGGTTCATAGAGTGTAAGAAACGGGTTCAAGTATAATTTGTTAATTGGGAACTTGATTCAAGTGCGTGCAATTAAGGTTCATGAAGTTACTGTAAGATGTTCATGCACCTTTACATTCAGGTGCATGCGTTAGTGATGTAGGTTCATTTGACAAAACGGGTTCATAGAGTGTAGCAAACGGGTACCCCTACTAAGTTCTTTCAAACCCTACTAAAACAGTACTCCTACTATGTGTTTTTCAACCCCTGCTAAATCGGTACCCCTCCTATGTACTGGAAACCAAGTAAAAATGATTGGTTCTCGACAAAATCAACTATGGAGCTCATAAACAAAAATAAACATTTATCAGCTTACGACTCGTCCTGGATTTGGAAAATGGACACATATCCTAAAGTCAAAAAATTTCTCTGATTTTTTTTTTAAAAGGCTTACCAACAAAATCACGACTACAAGAAAAAAGGAGTCTCGGTCCCCCGAGTTGCATCCCATGCCTTCACCCTATGGAGGATACGAATCATTTCCTATTCCACTGTGATCATACATTACAGACAATTTCAAAGATTAATATGACAACTAGCCTCTATCTAAGGACAATCAGCTTTGCGAACAAAGACATTGGATAAATTATTAAAGAAATAAAACTTAAACTCTCCCCTATTGAGTTGATAGAGTTATTTGTGGTCTGGTGGGACATCTGATTCTCTAAGAACCAAAAAACTTTCTTAAATGACAACCCTGATAGGGATGTCATTAAAGATCTACCTAACTATATACGAAATCTCATAACTGCCTGGAATAAAACACGCAAATGGAATCCAGACTGCACTCTTGATCAATACTCCACGGCAAGAAAAGAGATAATTACGAGGAAAAAACAAAAACATAAATGGAAAAGACCCCCACATAAGTTTATTAAAATCAATGTAGATGGTTCTACCAAAGCTAATGGAGCGTCTGCTATTGGCTTTATCTGTAGAAATGACATGGGAAATCCGATCTTTATCCATGCAGAAAAATGTGGCATTTCGACTCCACTCATAACTGAAACTATTGCCCTCCGAAATGCGCTTCTTAAAGCAAAAGAAAAGAAATACGACCAAATACAAATAGAAACCGATAATCTTACTATTGCAAACGTTATTAATAAAATTTGGCATTGTCCATGGGAAATCGAGATTCTTATCTCCGATATCCTATGTTTATTAAAATCTTTCCAGACAGTGCAGATTTCTCATATCTTTTAAGAATTAAACTCCTTGACACTGGAGCCTCCTGGGGTGTGGGAGGGGGGACGGGCTGCTGGGGTGCGGGAGGGGGGACAGGCTGCTGGGGTACGGGAGACGGAACAGGCTCCTCCATAACGACGTCGTCCAAATGAGGACTCAAGCTCCCACACTCCTCTGTCTCGGCAAACACCTCATCCGTGTCTCGGACGGGACTCTGCGAAGCCGGAGGTGAACACACGTGAGGATGAGGATCCGCTAACGGATCGGATAACGTTCCAATAACGGATTCTGCTATTGGAACGGTATCCTTCCGGACTCTAATCTTGCGCTTGGGGGGGGGGGGGGTTCGGAGGTTTCGGTTCTTACTACCGGAAGTAGTCACGAGTCAAGATTCCACCATACGACCCCCCCACATCTTTCGTTTGATTCTCTCGACTACATCCTGTTTTTTTCAAATAATTATCTAATTTAAACAAATTTCTAATTTCTATAAAACTATAATACATTATATGCAATTTATGCAATTCTAATATACTAATTTCTAATTTAATATTCTAATTATATACAACTTCTCCATTAACTAATTTATGCAATTCTAATATATTATATGCAATTTATTCGAATTTTACTTATACAATTCTAATATTTTCTAACAAATCTAAATATTTCTACAAATACTAAAATAACAAATTAGTTATTTATATTATTAAATATGAAATTTAATAAGAAAAAACTACGTACCTCAGCTCGTTCGCGACGAGTGTATTTTCGTGCAAGTCGGGGTCGGCTCGCCTCTCCAACATGCGCCACTGCCTCGACACCAACGGCCGCGGCAACGTCCAACGCATTTTCCGCTATCACCCCTACCGGTAACTCGCTCACCGTAAACTCGCTCACCGGAAACTCGCTCGCCGGAAGGACTACAACGCCGACCACCGCCGCTGGCTCGCTCGCCGGCTGCTCCTCCGCCGGAATATCGATCGTCTCCGCCGCAAGCGCGGCGTCCTCCGCATCAACCGCCGCCACCCAGGCCTCCCAATCGGCCGTGAATTCTGGATTTTTATCCAGATCCACCACCGCCGCACAGTCAGCCACCGTCGTCTCAAGCCGCCGCCGCTTCCGCTCACCGCCGATCTCTCCACCGCTGCTCTCCCCGCCGCTGCTCAGCCCGCCTTCGATCGAACCCACCATGGCTGCCGCCATCTCGGACGAAGACCCCTCCTCACGCCGGATCTGGACCTCTTCGCCACCGCCGCCGCCCGATTCTCCAC
This sequence comes from Rheum nobile, assembly GCA_027886185.1. Classification (NCBI taxonomy): domain Eukaryota; kingdom Viridiplantae; phylum Streptophyta; class Magnoliopsida; order Caryophyllales; family Polygonaceae; genus Rheum; species Rheum nobile. The sequence continues at coordinate 563,706 of WOAB01000232.1, read as the reverse complement.
TACTACAGGTTGTCGACGCCATTGCTGAGGAAGTTGAAGAAGACGAAGGAAGACGGAGAAGACGATGGACGCTACGAAGTAGCGTCCAAGTAAATATAAGTTTACTTGGGCGCTACGACGTAGCGCCCAGATCTGAATTTAAAAAATATTCTGGATTTATAAAATATATAAAAAAATATTTTTTTTATGAATTAATTTTAAAATTTTAAATTAATGATGAACCAATTCAAATATTAAATAATTTTTTTACATTTTAAAATGCTGAACCGGTTCAACCTTAAATCGGGTTATAACAGTTGGGCGCAACCTGGTTGCGTCCAAGATTAAAACTGTTTTTTTTTTTTAAAATCCGATTTTGGGCGCAACCTGGTTGCGCCCAAAACCGGGTGTGCCACAAAAAAAACGGGTGCGAACATTCTATCCGAAAAAATAAGTCTGCTAGAGGAATTTTCTTTTCTTTTTAATTTTTTCCTTCTTTTGAAAATTATGTTTTAATTTCCTTTTTCATATTATATAGTACCTTCTTTTTCTAGAAGAGAAGGTACTATATAATATGAAAAAGGAAATTGTGACGCTCCTGACTCTTCTGCTTCTGCTACATCCGGTGCTGCTTTTCTCACAACTCCAAACACTTCAGCTTTTGGGTCTCTCTTCACTTCGGCTTCTTCTGAAGCTACTCTTCTCCTCAGCTTCTCTTCCGCTGCAGCTGTTTGGCACAAAGTGTCAGTTATATATCACTTGATTCATGCAAGCAACAATCCTAATGATCAAATGGGAAATTTTCATCTATCTAAAACTAAACATTCTACAATTGACCCATCAATGTACTGTTTTAACCTGAAGAACTGGACAATTAATTCTGAAAGAGAAACAACTACAAATGCAGCACTAGAGCCCAGATTACGTATCTTCTTTTGCAGCTACGACATGTGCAATTGCGTAGTGGAAGTTGCCTAATTTATGCAAGCATGAGAGTAAGTAATATATAAGTGAAAGATTTTCCTCATTCTACATACATATGTGACCTGTTATCTAACCAATCTAATTTTTGACCTGAAAAACTATGCCACTGTTGAGTTCATACCTGCCACCACGGAATTAAGATCGCCAAATGTGTCCGCTTCCATGGTTTTGAAATCAAGCTTCACAGATTTGAGCCTTGGAGTCCTAAGGGGTCCCATCGAAAATGATTGCAAGGAATTGCATTCGCATATTTCCACTGTTTCCAAGGAGGGAAAGTGTGCCTCGTAGCTTCCCGTACTGAAACTCTCAAGTCTGGGCAACATCAATAGTGTTACTCCGTACTTGATAAAATCTTGATCCTCTCCTTTCAACTCCTCCTGGGAAATGATTGTTTCTAGACTCCCACAATTAAATAACTGAATAGATTCGAGAAAATGTAACACGTCGCCTCCAACAAGCAGGGCAGTTGATATCAGTGAAATCCAGCCCTTGAGGCCATGAATGATAAGGGAACGGAGATTTGTTACCATATTCCATGGAAGCCTCTTCAACTGGCCCAATTGGCGCAACTCCAGGTTTCTCAAAGAAAAGAGCTGTTGATGGTTATCATTTGACTTTTCATCACTAATTAGCTCTTCCACGGAGTTGCGTTCTGACAAACTGACTTCTTCTAATCCGCAAGACATTATGAGCGACATAGAATATGTTGGCTGAACTGAACATAAAACCCCGAAGCATTTAACTTTGTCAAGATCCAAAAACCTCAATGTTTTTGAGTTGATATTTGGCAAGGATTTCAGATTTGGCAATTCTCTCCTTTCAACTCCTCCTGGGAAATGATTGTTTCTAGACTCCGACAATTTTTAAACTGAATAGTTTCGAGAAAATGTAACACGTCGCCTCCAACAAGCAGGGCATTTGATATCAAAGAAATCCGGTCCTTGAGGCCATGAATGATAAGGGAACGGAGATTTGTCATCATATTCCATGGAAGCCTCTTCAACTGGTCCAATCTGCGCAGCTCCAACTTTCTCAAAGAAAAGAGCTGTTGATGGTCATCATCTGACTTTTCATCACTAATTAGCTCTTCCACGGAGTTGCATTCCGACCAACTGAGTTCTTCTAATCCGCATGACATTATGAGAGACATAAAATATGCTGGCTGAACTGAGAATAAAACCCCGAAGCAGTCAACTTTGTCAAGATCCAAAAACCTCAATTTTTTTGAGCTGATATTTGGCAAGGATTTCAGATATCGCAATTCTATCAAAGTCGGTCTTATCAGATTTGGGAATATTGTGGTATCTTCATGTCTTTTTATCAATTGAATGTTCATACAAGATACGTGTAGATCCTCCAAGGATGTAAATTCAATCTGTTTCATAAAAGATATGGGGGTCAAATTGATGACATGAAACGTGATAAAATAATTCGATATCAAATGAGAAGAATCAATTTGTAAGAAAAATATTTACAACTTCTGTATAACCTTCTGTCAAGTGCGGTTACACAAAACCTTACGGGGACACATGTGTTAACATAGAAGTGATTGTTGGACTTTAACTATACGTTGAAGAGGAAGCGAGTAACATGAGGATAGTTTGATTATTATGCAATGAATCACAACGACTATTTATTTTATTTAAATGCTAAACTCTACCTCTACCGTTTTGGCCTTGCCAAAAATGCACTTAGTCATTATCTTCTATTCTTCTTAATTGATTGCGTACGGCATTAAAGAAAGTATATATTCAAACAAAATAGATAAGCTTGCACAAAGGACTGACTAACATAGATAAAAATGATGCAGGCACAAAAAAAAAATTACCTCCCCATCAAAGAGTAGGCCTTCTGTTTGAAGTGATGGAGTATTTTGGGGGATGAATCCCTTCATATTCCTTAGGTTGTCCAAAACCAACTCTCTCAACACGGGGAATTTAAGCAGGAGGAGTCCCGGGTAGAAGAATTGGAGTCTATCCAAATGCTTCAGTGTAAGTGTTTGTAATTTTGGAAATATCACGGTTGTAGGATTGCCGTCATCTTCCATGTCACTGCGTGTGATAATTTCTATCATATTACGACAGTCAAAAACTTCCAGCTTCTCCAGTTGCGAAAGACACTTGACAATCTTGGATGGAAACAAGCTTTCCAGTTTACCACAAGTATAAACTATCAAATATTTCAAATTTCCAAAGCTAGGACTTTTGCCGTACGTTTGACTCTGTAAGGGTAACAATTCAGCATCTCCTTCTTCAGATCCTGAGAAGCCCCATAAATCCTCAAATTCATCAAGATTCTCCAGATGCATTTCCTTTAGGAAAGGAAGCTTGATCTACCCAAATGAATTGCATATTGAATTAGATACGAACTGTTGGGAAAAATACCGTCTTTCCCACTTTCGTGTGATAAGACGGAAATGTAGGACAACTAGGAAGGCTAACTAATTTTGTATGCTAAGAAAGAGACTATGAACAAGGCTAATTAATTTTGTGGGCAAGATGAAGAAAAAGAGGGACTAACCTTACTTTGAACTCTCTAAGCTTCCTTGCTTGATTTTTGGATGATACAAATTGGCATCACAAGTTCCCTATTTATACTAGTGGGAGGGGTTGGACATTCATCACAATTTAGGAAGATATTTTCCTACACAATTCTAGATAAGCTAATTCTTCCAATTTCTAGAATTGTCTTTGATCTTATCCTAATTTGTTCTCTAGAACTCTCTTAGATAGTTGGGCTTTTAGACAACATTAAGCCCAATTATATTTGGGCTAAAGGAGGGAATGTGCCCAACAAATCTCCCCCTTCCCGACTTAGCCCGAGTGCGTCACGACGTCGGTGCCTTGACAACAAGCTTCGAACTTCTTGATTGGCAGTACCTTGGTCATTATGTCTGACCAATTCTCGTCTGTGTGTACCTTGTTGAGATGTAGGAATTTTTCTTCAAGGACTTCTCGGATCCATTGGTGTCGTATATCGATGTGCTTTGAGCGGGAGTGCAAGGTCGGATTCTTTGCTAGATGAATTGCGCTCTGGTTATCACATAGTAGGACGTACTTGTCTTGCTCGACTCCTAGCTCATGTAAGAAGTTCTTCATCCACAGCATCTCCTTGCAAGCTTCAGTAGCTGCGATGTACTCTGCTTTAGTGGTAGACAAGGCAACACATTTTTGTAGCTTCGATTGCCAGGAAACAGCTCCCCCTGCAAAGGTAGTTACATAGCCTGATGTTGATTTCCTGGAATCACCGTCACCGGCCCAGTCTGCATCTGTGTAGCCCTTCAGCTCAAGCTTCCCATTTCCAAAGCATAGGCACCGTTTAGTCGTGCCTCATAGATACCGAAGGATCCATTTGACTGCTGCCCGGTGCTCCTTCCCCGGATTGGCTAGGAAACAGCTGACAACTCCAACTGCGTAGGCGATATCAGGTCTAGTACACACCATGGCATACATGAGACTGCCTACTGCTGATGCATAAGGAGTATTCCTCATTTCATCCTTCTCCTCTTCACTTGTTGGACTCTGCTTCGAACTTAGCTTGAAATGTCCAACAAGTGGGGTGCTCACCGGTTTTGCCTTGTGCATGTTGAATCTCTCCAACACCTTTTCAATGTATCGATCTTGGGATAGCCATAGCAGCTTCTTCGGTCTATCACGAGTGATCTTCATCCCAAGAATTTGTCTTGCTGGTCCCAAATCTTTCATGGCAAAGCTCTTGCTCAGGTCTTTCTTAAGGGCGGCTATCTTGTTGCGGTCGTGACCTACAATCAACATATCATCAACGTAGAGCAAGAGTATGAGGAAGTCACCGCTAGCGTACCTCTTCATGAAGACACAATGGTCATTCATGGTTTTCTTGAAGTCATGTTCCGCCATGAAGGAGTCGAACTTCTTGTACCACTGCCTCGGTGCTTGCTTCAGGCCATAAAGACTCTTCTTTAGTCGGCATACCAGATTCTCCTTGCCCGGGACTTTGAATCCTTCAGGTTGCTCCATATATATCTCCTCCTCGAGATCACCGTGAAGGAAGGCCGTCTTGACATTGAGCTGCTCAATCTCCAAGTCTAGGGTAGCTGCTAGGCCGAGTATGACTCGTATGGAAGACATCTTTACCACCGGTGAGAATATCTCTTCAAAATCGATGCCTTTCTTCTGGTTGAATCCTTTCACAACCAGTCGGGCCTTGAATCGAGGCTTCGAGTTGTTCTCCTCGGACTTGATTCGATACACCCATTTGTTCTTCAAGGCCCTCCTCCCTTTCGGCAGCTCCACTAACTCGTAGGTATGGTTCTCATGCAAGGATTGCATCTCATCTTGCATGGCTTTAACCCACTCGGCCTTGTGAGTGTCGACCATGGCCTCTTTATAACTATGGGGCTCCCCCTCCTCCGTAAGGGTCACATATTCGTCTCGACTGTATCGAGTGGACGGTGTCTTCTTTCTAGATGACCGCTTTGGCTCTGGCTCTAGCTCTAGCTGCACTTCTTCTTTCATTTCTGAATCACTCTGATCGGAAATAGGCTCACCTTCTTCATTATCAGCATCATCGTTCCCTGTCTCTCCTTCTTAGTCATCACATGGTTCTTGAGAGGACTTGGGATCTGTGCTCCTACTAGCTCTTATCTTTGGCTTCTCCGATCTTTGGATGTCTTCGATGGTCCGGTCCTCGAAGAACACAACATCTCTGCTTCTGACAACCTTTCTGTTGATCGGATCCCAAAGCCGATAGCCAAACTCGTCTCTGGGTGAACCAAGGTAGATGCACTCCTTGGTCTTGGAATCTAGCTTGGCCCGTTCGTCCTTGGGGATGTGAACGAACGCCCTGCACCCGAACACCTTCAGATGGTTGTAGGAGACCTTCTTACCTGACCATACCCTCTCTGGGACATCACCCTCCAAGGGAACTGATGGTGAAAGGTTGATGGTGTGTACTGCGGTTATCACAGCTTCTCCCCAGAATGACTTGGGTAATTTTGCATGAGAGAGCAGGCATCGAACTCGTTCTTCTATGGTTCGATTCATCTTCTCAGCAATCCCGTTTAGTTGTGGTGTCTTAAGTGGTGTCTTCTCCATTCTGATCCCATGAGATCTGCAGAATGTCTCGAATGGACCTCGGTACTCACCACCGTTGTCTGATCGAACACACTTGAGTTTCTGACCCGTCTCTCGTTCCACTCGTGCTACAAACTCCTTGAAGGCGTCAAGGACTTGGTCCTTGGATTTCAACAGGTGCACCCAAACCTTCCTTGAGTGGTCATCAATGAAGGTGACAAAATACTATGCACCTCCATTGGATCTCTCGGACATAGAGCATACGTCGGTATGCACGAGTTCAAGGATGCGCTTTCTTCTTCTAGGTTCTGAAGGTCTCTGGAAAGCGACTCTATGTTGTTTACCAGCTAAACAATCGGAGCATGGTTCGAGGGATATACCTTTTATATCAGGAAGGAGTTGCTTTTGAGAGAGGATATGGAGAGCCTTCTCGCTCATGTGCCCGAGCCTTTTGTGCCATATCTCCATCTCATTGCTTGCAAGATTCACCTCCTCCTTGCAGAGCTTATCTTTCATCACATACAGCGATCCTTCTTTTCTTCCTCGAGCCATGACCAGACTTTCTTTGGTGAGCTTCCACTTGAGATCGACAAAGTGGTTTCTGTTTTGGGGCGAAAAGATCGGATGACCTAAATCGCCTTAGACGGGGTAACTAGTCGATCGGGTGATAGAAAACAATCCAAACCAAATAGATAATCAACAAGTAAAAAGCAAATGTAGGATAGCGAGATGATTTTATTAGATATTGTATTAATCGGATCGAATCAGAGTACAACTTATCGTCGTAAGACAAAGGATCTTGTTGAACTCGACCGGTGGCTTCTGGGTTGCGATCGGTGAAGAATAGGCGTGGATGATTCCTGGAGATCTAGGCTTAGGGCAAGTGTGTTGTTCTGTTTTCTTTCTGAGCGAGAATGATTGAGTGTGTAGCGTTATCGTGTCCGCGTCCTCTTTATCTTCTCCTCGTCCATATATGGTAAGTCTTCTTCCTTATGACCGTTATGATTTAATCACATCCTATCTTCAACGCCGGGAGTGATTGCGGGGATTTTGTCATTTAATCGCCGCTATTAAGGTGGTGTTTGAATACTGTGGCCGTTGCTCAATCTGAGCTTTTAATGCTTGGCGGGATCTTCGCGATCTGTCGGAGAGTGTTCGACCAGAGGAGTTTCGACGCCTCCTCTGAACTCCCCTCTGTTCTTCCGATCCGTCGTGGGCCTGGGCCTGATTTCCTCGATCCATCTTCCCAGGGGGATGCTAGGCCCAACAGTTTCCTAGACCAGCATCATCGAGCTTTCCAGTTGATAAAAGGTTGAGGCGCATGTCAGGAACATGTCTTACATCCTTGAGAACGAGCTTACATCCTGTGTTTGATGTAAGCATGACATCACCCTTTCTGACAATCTTGCTTCTTTCTTCATTCCCCATTAGAACGTGTCCAAAGTCACCGCTTCGGTATGATGTGAAGAAGCTTCTATGAGGGGTGACGTGGAAGGAAGCACCGGAGTCCACGATCCAGGAGCTATCATCAGAGGCAAGATTCAGAAGATTACCTTCTCCAACGAGGTACAAATCATTGTCTACGTCTGCCACGGCAGTGGTGGTCTTGTCATCCTGCCTCTTCATTGGGTTGTACCTGTCTGGCTTGACGTTACCCGTCTGTTGATCCTTCTTCAGAGTCCGACACTCCGATTTCCTGTGACCCGCCTTGCCACAGTAGTAGCAGGTAACCCTCATGTGTGACTTGGATCGCCCTCGAGATTGATCTCGGCCTCGGTATTTGTTACGCCCACGTGCCTCGTCTCTACTCCGATTGTCGACGACATTTTCGTTCGAGTGAGTACTCATACCTCGTTCCTTCCTCCTGGCTTCTTCATTGAGAAGGCTATCAGTGACGATATCCATGGTAAGCTCTCCCTCAGGTGCTGCGTTGTTGAGAGTGACAACTAGCGTGTCCCAACTCTTAGGTAGGGAACTGAGGAGTAAAAGGGCTTACATCTCATCTTCAACCTTCATGTCGGTTTTATTGAGCTGATTCATGAGCCCCTTGAAATTATTCAGGTGCTCCATCATGCTCTCTCCATCCTTATACTCCATCTTTACCAACCGTCGGAAAAGGAGAGCTTTATTTCGAGGCGTTTTCTTTTGAATCAAGGACTCGAGTTTTGTCCATAATTCAAAAGCATTTGTATAAGTAGAGACGTGCTCAAAAAGAGATCGGTCAATGTACTTACGGATTACGGAGACCGTCTTCCGGTTTAGGAGCTCCCATGCCTTGTCGCTCTTTCCTCCCGGTTTCTCCATGGTGGTGATGGGTTCGTGCAAGTCCTTGCAGATCAAGTGATCTTCCATCATCGGCTTCCAGTAGGATTAGTTGTCCGCCGTGAGCTTGAACATGTCACCCTCAAAGGTAACGGTACCCTCCATCTTGAATCGCACGAGCTATCGGTGATCGAAAACGAGCCTAGCTCTAATACCACTTGTTGGGAAAAATACCGTCTTTCTCACTTTCGTGTGATAAGATGGAAATGTAGGACAACTAGGAAGGCTAACTAATTTTGTATGCTAAGAAAGAGACTATGAACAAGGCTAATTAATTTTGTGGGCAAGATGAAGAAAAAGAGGGACTAACCTTACTTTGAACTCTCTAAGCTTTCTTGCTTGATTTTTGGATGATACAAATTGGCATCACAAGTTCCCTATTTATACTAGTGGGAAGGGTTGGACATTCATCACAATCTAGAAAGATATTTTCCTACACAATTCTAGATAAGCTAATTCTTCTAATTTCTAGAATTGTCTTTGATCTTATCCTAATTTATTCTCTAGAACTCTCTTAGATAGTTGGGCTTTTAGACAACATTAAGCCCAATTATATTTGGGCTAAAGGGGGGAATGTGCCCAACACTTCAGTGTAAGTGTTTGTAATTTTGGAAATATCATGGTTGTAGGATTGCTGTCATCTTCCATGTCAGTGCGTGTGATAATTTCTATCATATTACGACAATCAAAAACTTCCAACTTCTCCAGTTGCGAAAGAGACTTGACAATCTTGGATGGAAACAAGCTTTCCAGTTTACCACAAGTATAAACTATCAAATATTTCAAATTTCCAAAGCTCGGACTTTTGCCGTACGTTTGACTCTGTAAGGGTAACAATTCAGCATCTCCTTCTTCAGATCCTGAGAAGCCCCATAAATCCTCAAATTTATCAAGATTCTCCAGATGCATTTCCTTTAGGAAAGGAAGCTTGATCTACCCAAATGAATTGCATATTGAATTAGATACGAACAACTAAATATTCATATAGGAAACTTAATTATAGTAGCTGTTACCTTTTTACTGAATAGGACCCGACGAGGTCTTCCATGTTCATTTCTTGTGATTGAAACCTCTCGCACCAGAAACATTTCCGCGGGCGCGGATAATTTTCCGCGGTCGTGGAAAAGCCACTGTAAGTCTTCTTTATTTCAAAAAAAAAGTCAAAAAAAAAATCGACGATTTCCGCGATCGCGGCCCAGCTATCCGAGCTTTTCTACGCGAGACGATGCGCATCATGCTGCCAAGGAGGAGACCATATCCCGACATTTTTATTTGGCACCGATGATGGCCCAACATTCGACAACTGATGGGGAGGAACACCAGAGCCCACAACACGATTACATTCGGGCTCCCATTCGGTGTTCGTTGAAGGTCAGTGCAACCACGCTTTCTTTGATGTACCACTACACCTTCCAGTGGATCTTTTTGGTTGCACGTGGAGTTTGTTTGAGGAGGACCGCCACAACACCAGCGGCATGTGTTTTCATTGATTTACCGCCAACCCCAAGTTCCACATCCAGGCTACCTCGACGACGGTTGTGAGTACTTTTCCGCTTTTCCATGTGCTCATTTTTTTGTTTTTCATTACATTGAGGACAATGCAATATTTAAGCATGGGGGAGTGACCTATACTTGCTAGTCGTGTGGAAAAAAAATTGAAAAAGTCAAAAATTTGAAACAAAAGACAAAAATAAAATCTTGGGATAAGTCAAAAACCCGAAAGGGCGGTTTAGGTAATAAGTAGGTGGCTTGGACCAGCATTAGGCTGGGGTAATAAGAGGTCAAGAGTGATGTGAGTTTTGTGAGCCCATCTATTGACAAATGAAATGAGTGGTTTGGTGAAAACCCGAAAGGGTGCCTTGTCAAAATGAGTGAAAAGAAGAAGAGTGATTATTAGGATTCCTCATTTTTCCTGGCGTGGTGACATAAGAAGAAGTGTTATAAGGAGGATTCGGATAGGTCACTTTGGGAGGCATAAGAAGATAGATGGAGGCTAGGATTAGATGGTTACTTTTACTCTATGGTGTTCGGGTTAAGCTTGGGAAAGTACTCTGCTTTCCTTTAGGCTTGTGTTTTGTATGTTGATTGTGTTGTGTTGATTGTGTTGGTACTTGGAATACCATGTTTAGGTGCAATTGTTAATGGAGAGAGTTTTGTTGTGCTTCCTGAGACCTTGGGTATTTCATTGGAGGAGTAGGTTTCTAGCTTACTCGAGGAGGAACAAGGTTTAAGTATGGGAGAATTTGATCAGCGCTACTTTGTAGGGTTTAACTAGGAGTTGTTACCAGAGTTTTAGGTACCATTCGGATGGGTTTAGAGCATAATTGTGGAGAATGGAGTTGAGGAGTGATAAGCGCTACTTTGTAGGGCTTAAGTAAGAGTCATTAGAGGTTTTATTGGTGCCATATATTCGGGTAGATTTAGACACATTCATGTGCATGGCGTGTGGGGGCGAAGTTTGGTGATTAACAGTAGCCACGTGATTGTCGGGATCGGAAGGAGGAAATTAGGCCCATGAAGTGCCAGCCCGTGAAGAAGGAGGAAATTAGGCCCATGAAACTCGGCCCATGAAGAAACACGCGAGAAGAAGTCACGCGTGAATTGAAAGTGAAGCTGCAGACCGTGATGTCATCCATGACATCGGCCGTGCATGGGCTGAATTGGAGTTGGGCCGTGTTGCCACTGCATGATCGGACCGAGATGTCTGCCGAGATGGTGTGGGCCATCACGTGATGCGGAGCAGCTGCTGAACGAGAATTCAAGGCCGAGAACGGGATTAATTTCCCTGTTTTAGTTTGTTTAATTATTATTGTTTTATTAATTCATTTTAGGTTAATTTAGATTTTATTTCCTTTAGTATATTAGGGTAGAGAAAAGGCTTGTTTGCCTATCATCATCTTCTAATCTCTCTCGAACCCTAATTTTCTCTCTACGTATTTGCTATGAAGAACTAAGCCTCCTTGACTTAGTCAGACGTTGAAGCTTTCGTTTTGATTCAGTTGTGAGATTCTTGTTCTTAATCTATTGCATGAATTTTATCTATTCTCTTGCTTAAGTTGCTTATGATTGATATTGATAATCTCTATTTGGACGCAACTAGGGTTTGTCGTTATTGATCTATTGCTAGATTTAGATTATTACTGGTTAAGCATATCTATTTCAGAGTAGCAACTGCATCGTGCTAGTATCTGGTTGTACTAGTCTTATGCAGAAGAGAACTGATTTACATTCTAGGATAAAAGCTGGATGTTTTATACTAGAATTGTATCCAACTATATTCCTATCCGTAAAGCTGCTGTTAAACTGAATCTTGATAGTTTCAGGGTTGTTTAATTAGTTAGTGCTAATAGTATCTGGTTGTGCTATTAGTTATATCTGAAAAGGAATTGGAATTTCCATTGCATGAGATTTTGAATGAGTATCTAGGATTAACTTGTCATACGAATAGTGGATGTTGTTTGACTAAGTGCTTTTCCCATCACTGATTTCACAACTCTTTAGTTTGTTTACTTTTGCATGCTTAGAATTACTAAAACAAACAAAACCCCCTTTGGTTACTTTGGATTGACATACAAATTGCATATTAAGATAGAATTCGCCTCCCTGTGGATTCGACCTATACTTACCTAGGACTACGGTTTAAGATTTGTTTGGATATTTTGCATAGTAGGAATTAGAACGACAAATTCCTGTTTTCAAATTGGCGCCGTTGCCGGGGAGGCAATAATCTATTTTGTGTGCGATTTGTGTGTCAACTATTGTGTGGACCTATCTTACGGTCCACACCTGTGCTATTGATTTTTTGTTTTTCCTTTTTGATTTTGTTACAGAGATGGATAGATTTCTCCACTTCCATCAGGAGCCGAAATATGACTCATACTCATACGCATACACTCCAGGGTGGAGAGATCACCCCAATTCGAGTTATGGGCACCAACATTATCCCCCTTATGGTCATGATTACCAGGAGTTTTACCCGGGACCACAGTCGTTCTATCAGCAGGGTACTCCATCGCAGTACTACCCAGCCTACGAGCATAGCCCACCAGTGTCCAATCCAGATTACTATGTCTCACAGTCTACTGCGGATTTATTTCGGACCTTGGAGAATCAGATGGGGCACAATCCAAGTCCCTCCATGTCATTGGAGGACATGTTTCAATCTCTCAATCAGAGCACGATCCAACTTGAACAACAAATGAAGTCCTATATCCAGAACTCTGAGAGGCAGACGGAGCAAATGGCTCAAGCAATGAGCAGATTGAAGGCCATGACATCGGCGCTATCTCACCCAGTAGTACACCAGGAAGAGAATGTCTTTTCATTGGCCATACAAAGTACTGAGTAGCTGCATGTCGCCCCCTTAGCTGAAAGGGAAGAACAAATTTGTGAGACGGGTGCAGAATACAGCGAGATATCTGCAGAAGAGAACCCAAGACCGCGGGAGGTATACCTCGACCTCGGTTCACCCACTGAGGAGATGGGTATTCCAGACGATATTTTGGATCGCGTTGTGCTTTCTGAAGAAGATTATTTTTTGGGACTGGAGGAATTTAGCGACCAAGAGGAGGAGTGCCGCGATCGCGAAAACGATCCTGCGACGCTCGTTCCTCTCGAAAATGCCCCGGCAGCCCCTGACCCTCTCGAGGCTGCCTATGATGAGTATGTGCGTCTAAACTCCTCTCCACTTGTCTCGCTGCACCCCGTCACGCCCCTCCATGAGGCAGTATAAGATACTCGAAGGTTGAAGAACGACAAAGAGCTATATGAAACCTTCAGTATCTGCGAGGCAACCATTCCCTTGATCGAACTGGCAAATTGCATCCCTCGCTACACAGAGTTTTTAAGGGCGCTGGGCAATATAAAGAAGAAACCAAAGGGGAAGCACAAGAAGGAGGCCTTGATTCAAGTGGTGGATTTGTACATGCTGGATACGGGGCTGGACAAACATGCAGCCCCTGAGATGTTGGGTAGGCCATTTCTGAGAATGACAAGTGCAATCATAGATGTAAAAAGTGGTCCAACCATCAGCAAGGGCACAAGCATGGGGGAAAGGCTCAACATTGAGCACACAAAGCGGCATCCCTCTGATATAGACCTCAGGAGTTCAAGTGATAGGAGCAACCCGAGTTGAAGAGGTCGAGTAGTATGTCGAGCCAACGACATTAACTAAGGCGTTGCTCGGGAGGCAACCCAAGATTTGGTAGTTTATTTTCTTTCCCTTAGTCAATTTCTATTGTTTTTTCTTTTAGTTTTTGTGTTGAACTAACATGCAGGAAGCGCGAAAAAGTGAAGAAGGAGTTCACGGCGCCCGCCGCTAACCTTACGGCGTCCGCCGTAAATGCCTCGCCAAGAAAGTTGGCCACGACTTAAAAACGGCGACCGCCGTTTAATCGCGGCGCCCGCCGCAATTACGGCGACCGCCGCAATTCCTCTGGTAAAAAAAAATTAAAATTAAAAAAAAAAAAAAAAACTTCCCGAAAAAACCTTAAACGGGGAGCAAAAAAAAAAAAAAAAAGTTCCACCGGAGGCCAGCTGCCCAGCGTTTCCTATGGAGAGATGGAGCGCATCATGTTGTCAAGGAGGAGACATTAGTCCCACTTTGTATTTGACAACGATGATGGCCCTATAATTGGCAACTGGAGATGAGGTACACCAGGGCCCAACCACGATGACATCTGGGCCCATTTTTTTCTTGAAGGCCATGCAACCCCGTTCCCTTGATTGTCCACTACTCACCACAGTGGTTCCTTTTGGTTGCATGGTAGGAGTTGATAGAGTTGAAGGCCGTGCAACCCTGATTTCCTACATAACCACCACACTTCACAGTGGTTTCTTATGGTTGCACGGTATATGAAGGTTATAGCGTTGATGCAGACATCCAGGACAATGAGCTTTCATGAGTTCACCGCCAGCGACAAGGAAGTTCCCAAGCCAACTCGGCAACGTTGTGAGTTATTTTTTGCTTTTCCATGTGCCTTATTCTTTTGTCTTTCATTACATTGAGGACAATGCAATGTTTAAGCATGGGGTAGGGTTTTATACTTGCTACGTTGCTGAGGAGAAAAAAAAAATGAAAAGAGCCAAAAATTTGAAAAAAAGGCATACATTAAAAATCCTGGGATAGGTAGAAAACCCGAAAGGGCGGCCTAGGTAATAAGCAGGTGGCTTGGACCAGCATTAGGCTGGGGTAATATGAGGTCAAGAGTGACGTGAGCTTATGTGAGCATCTATTGGAAAATGAAATGAGTGGCTTGGTGAAAACCCGAAAGGGCGCCTTGGCAAAATGAGCGAAAAGAAGAAGAGTGATTTTAGGATTTCTCATTATTCTTGGCGAGGCGTCATAAGAAGAGGAGTCAAAGAAGGATTGTCGGTTAGGTCACTCTGGGAGACATAAGGAGCAATAGATGGAGGCTAGGATTAGAGGTTACTCACACTATTGGATGTCCGGGTTAACTTGGGGGAAGTACTCTGCTTGCCCTTAAGCTTGTTGAGTTGTGGATGTGTTGTGAATGAGATTGGTGCCAGGAGCTTGGCATGGGTTAGGTGACTCTTAGTTGGAGGATATGCTTCCTGAGACCTTGGATGCTACATTGGAGGAGTAGACTCTTTATTAGTTTACTCGAGGACGAGCAAAGATCTAAGCATGGGGTGGTTTGATAAGCGCTACTTTGTAGGGCTTAAGTAAGAGTCATTAGAGGTTTTATTGATGTCATTCGGGTAGATTTAGACACATTCATGTGCATGACGTGTGGGAGCGAAGTTTGGTGATTAACAGTAGCCACGTGATTGCCGGGATCGGAAGGAGGAAATTAGGCCCATGAAGTGCCAGCCCGTGAAGGAGGAAATTAGGCCCATGAAACTCGGCCCATGAAGAAACGCGCGAGAAGAAGTCACGCGTGAATTGAAAGTGAAGCTGCAGACCGTGATGTCATCCATGACATCGGCCGTGCATGGGCTGAATTGGAGTTGGGCCGTGTTGCCACTGCATGATTGGGCCGAGATGTCTGCCGAGATGGTGTGGGCCATCACGTGTTTCAAATTTCCAAAGCTAGGACTTTTGCCATATGTTTGACTCTGTAAGGGTAAAATTTCAGCATCACCTTCTTCAGATCCTGAGAAGCCCCATAAAACTCAAATTCATCAAGAATCTCCAGATGCATTTCCTTTAGGAAAGGAAGCTTGATCTACAATTGCATATTGAATTAGATACGATGTACCTAAACAACTAAAATATTCATATAGGAAACTAAATTCTAGTATACAAGCTGTTACCTTTTCACTAAATAGGACCCGACGAGCTCTTCCAAGTTCATTTCTTGTGATTGAAACCTCTGACAAATCCACTAAGGCTAGTAGACTTTTCAAGCCCTTGAGACCCAGCCTCTCCGTACACGGCAACTCAACACTTGGGTCATTGACATCAGAGGATGCAAATATGTGGAGCAGCCTCGAACAATCACTCACTTCCACAATTTTCAATTTAACAGCAAGCTGAACAGGTAACACGTATGGACTTAATAGATGTAAATCCCTGAGTCTGAGCTCCCGCAGTTTGGGGAAAAAATTAAAGCAAGGTTGCCAACAACATATACTTGAAAAGCTGAAAGAATGCTCTACAGTCAAAATTTCTAATTCTGGAAACACATCTCCTTGATTCAGGGATAGCTTGCTTGAATCTAAAATGCAGCTCATACCACATCTCTCGATGTACATGTTCTTCAAGTGCAAAAACCCATGTATACTTAAGTCACCTATGCCGTACCACAGACCCGTCACTTCCTTGAGGTGTAAAAACTCAGTCCTCGACAACAAATCTCTCAATCCACTTTTTTCAAGCTGCAGGTGGCGATACTTATTAATCGATAAAACACGCGAAAAAGAATTGAAATCCTCCGATGGCCTATAGTTTAATACGTCATTGCATATTATTGTAAACCTCCGTAGGTTGGAAAAATTTAAAGCACCGGGAGACACTAGACAACTTCTAGGCATCATAATTTCCAACACTTCCAAAGGGAAATGGATCAACGAGGTGCTCCATTTTGTGCGATTACCATTGAGGTACAGCTCTTTCAAGTGATCCAGTTTGGTTATGACATCAACGACAAATATCCAGATTCGGCAATCCGTAAAGTCTAGCACTCTTAGATTTGTCAAGTTCCCAATTTCTGCGGGAAAAGCATGAATACTAGATCCACGCAAGCTAAGCACTTCAAGTGTTGTTAGATTACATATTGGACAGAGCCCCACGTATTATGTCACAGAACTCCAAATGCAATGTAATAAGATTCTTCAAATCTCCAACCGACGAGGGGAGATCTAGAATGTTTATCCTAGAAATATCTAAAATCTTCAGGTTTTGCATCGGTCGGGAAAAACTATCTGGTAGACGTAGAGAAGGCTCCCCCTTTAACAAGAAAGCTTAACAAGAAAGCTTGAAGTTTATGCAACTCCAAATCATTTAAACCCTTATAATTACTCTTAGGCATCATGGAGATGGCAACACAATTTTCATATGAAGTTTCCTTAGTGTGCCAACAAGTACCAGCATCCAGCACTACCGGTAAAATATAATCACCTGATAAAAATAAATTATACATTTATGTTTTAGTTCAAGCTAGCATAACCAAATAGCCTTTGTTTTGAGACAGCATAATCACATAGCCTAAGGCTATGAATAATATAAAGAAAATAATATTTAAGAAATTTAAATACAATGTGAGGTTATTACAATAAGAGTTTAATATATGTTTGCGAATTTCAGTTCCCAGCCATTATGTCTTTGTCATGAGTCACGACATGTAATTTCCAACAAGAAACAAATTAATTGCTGAAAGTGAAACACTTCTAGTCACAATCAGCTGCAAAGGAAAATAATTTTTCAATTACAATTCTTACAAAAATTGTGCTCATACTTAAGCACGTCAAATGTGTTCAGCTTTCTCCTACCCATAACCCTATATATAATTTGACCGATAAAAATTACTTGACCCTAGAAATTGTGAACTGAACTGAACTTAAACCAATTAAATGACATGTCTACTCATACAGTTGGCTTGGCATCGCATTAAAATGTTGACTAAAAAGCTATAATACTTAAAATGTAGTTGAAAATCTTCAAATATTCTTATGATATTTTAAATAACACAGTGAGGAAAAAATTACAAATTAGTAAATTAATACAAACTAAAGTATGAATGAGAAGTTATCTAGGAGTGTTTGGATTTTTTTTATAATATTTTTCAGGTTAGAAAACAACAGGGGTAATGCAATATTTTAGCCAAGTATTGAACCTAACACTTGTGATCACTTTTGATGACCAACAAAAGTTTCTTTATTGACAATGACGTACAGAATTTAAGTGACAAGCATTACCTTGAGATAAGGTTGAGATGACAACATCTTCAATAATATCGTGCAACTTAAAATGGTGTGGCTTCTTGGTCTCCAATAATAAAAATAATCCCAAATCTCAATAACTTTTCCAAACTTGCATCGAAACCTATTGCAAATTTCAAATTTCACCAAAATTAGAAAAATGAAGTGCAAATATTTAAAAAAGTAATCTCTCCAAGTTAAACTTGAAAGTGGAAGTAATACTACCTTTCTGAATTAGACAACAAAGTAAAAAAAGCTTCTGTTTTCCCCGTTGTTGAATGAAGTAGTTGCACAATTCAAGAATTGCACGTGGGACCTCCTTTACTTCATCAACTTCTAACAAAGTATGCATTTCCAGCTGATCGGCTATTACTTCCCACTTAGAAAAGCTCATAGAGCTCAATGCACAAGCTAGGGAATTGATCATCAAAGGTAAGCCTCTGCATTTCCTAAGCATAACATTTTCCACGTACTGATACCCTTCACTTTCAAGTGTGATTTCCATACTTCCTACCATATCTCCAAGTCCTTCTTGGAAGAGAATCTTAGCTTCATGTAAATTCAAACACTCCACCAAGAATTCCTTCTCAGCGCCCATCTCTTTACAAACATCTGCATTCCTTGATATTAACACAACTTTGCAACTTGCCCTTCCTTCCTGTCCACAGGGAATTCCCACCTTCCCTAAGTCACTCACGCATTGAAAACCATCTAATATCACCAGAATCTTGCTCTGTTGTACAGGCTCTGTGTCACTTTCTTGCCCTCTCTCCATAATCTTTTCTTCGAGTACTTTGTACAAAACGTGAGCTCTTGTTTCTTCATCATCAGCCTCTGACAATTGCAGACCTATTTTATTTGAAATTTGAGACTGAATAAGCTTGAAATCAACAGAATCAGAGACTTGAACCATCACTATTTTATCAAATAACTGATTATTTTGAGCACGTCTAGCAAGTTCTTCGGCCAAGGCAGTTTTTCCAACACCTACCATGCCATTTATACCAATCATATTGATATGAATATCCATTAAAGCTTCCAATATTTCCTGTAACTTGTTCTCTCTTGACTGCAACTTGTTACAGTAACACAGTCCACAAAAGTAGGATGATAAGTCTAAGACTTTTCGCTTTTCCAAGATTTTGTCAATGCTCCTCAACATCTCGCCAGTTTCCCATGAAGGTGTTGGATCCCAACAAAAAGTACTGCACATGCGCTTCTTGTCATCCATTTTGTTCTGACCTTCCAGGATACCATTTGCATCTTTCAAAATCTCAGAAGCTTCTGCAAACCAGCTATGGACCTCATCCTTAGTGTCATTTCCTCCACTCATACGAAGAGGTTGAACTTGAGCCACTTCTTTCATCAGTACCTGTGTTTTAGTTTGAAGCACCTCAACATTTTTCTTGTGAGACACAACGTCACATACTCGTTGTTTTATCTTATCCATGGCCTTGTATCCAATGTTTCCTGTACCTATTGTGGCATCTGCAAACAGTTGGTAGATTCGCATGGTATAAACACAAAAAAGGGAGAGAGAGAGAGAGAGAGAGAGAGAGAGAGAGAGAGAGAGAGAGAGAGAGAGAGAGAGAGAGAGAGAGAGAGAGAGAGGAGAGAGAGAGAGAGAGAGAGAGAGAGAGAGAGAGAGAGAGAGAGAGAGAGAGAGAGAGAGAGAGAGAGAGAGAGAGAGAGAGAGAGAGAGAGAGAGAGAGAGAGAGAGAGAGAGAGAGAGAGAGAGAGAGAGAGAGAGAGAGAGAGAGAGAGAGAGAGAGAGAGAGAGCATATACTAAGGAAAAAAAATTGAACAAAGAGAGAGCCAGGCAATTTAGAAAAGACGGTAATTGATTTTTTGAGAATCGTACGTGTTACATAGCAAAGTAGAGCCATTCCTATAATCTACACAAGAAAGAACTTTTGTTCCAAGGCCCGTTGAATTATTATTAGAATCTTCTCTTATAAGTGTCGGAGGGATAGTTGCACGTGGATGACAGTCGGTGGATGCTTAGTGTAAATAAGGCTAGGATTACCATTGTAGGATTATGCATATTTGACTCTTTGTACAAACAATAGACTTTATTTGTGAGTGTGGATGCTCTTAATTCTAACAATGTCAAGTAAAGCTATAAGTATTTTATTATCATAATTGTACATTGTTATTACAAAAAAATAAACTGTTTATTTAACAAAAACCTGTGTCATTCAGCTAGTTAGTTGAGTAATTGAATAAAGAACGACTCACTCTTTGAGCTGGACGAGAAGTTGGTCTGTGTCGGGATGCACCTTGCTTGCAGTCAGAAGAAGGCTGGATAACACTTGTATTTTCCTGCTTCACAACAGATTCTTCTGCCCTCTTAGGTTTGCTTCCTTAGCCTTGGCCACTAGAGGAGATTTTGGCAAGGTTGCCTGCGAAGGAACTTTATCACGGTTCATCTGAGGCTCACTTGGGTTAGTCTTAGATTTTCTGGCATTGTCCAAGAATACATGTGTGTAAGGGACCTCTACATCGTTCCAGTGTATGACTCATAAACATAAACAGTTGGGCTTTAGCATACAAGGTGAATGTGTAATCCTTTCAAAGCTCAATCAAAATACTCGAAAAAGGACTAATGAGATCTTGATCATTGATAAGAACTTAGTACAGTATAAAGAGCAATGAAGGGACCGGCATCTGAATACGTCGACAAAGTTAAAAGGTAATGAAATTCAGTCTAGCCCATGTCAGAACAAGGTGTAGATACAAAAAGGGATCCCTTGTGGTCTCAAATCTTTAACAATTAAGCACAGAGAGATCTGATTTGATAATTCGAAAATAGTAAGAATGACAGCAAGAAACATACAGAGTCATCTCAACTGTCACCTGCCGACAGTTGAGTCTTAAATTGCACCAAGAAGACTACCAAGGGCAGTAAAGCAAGCAAAATTGCTGCAACAAGGATGTGGTTCAACAAATAAAACAACATTCAAACACAGATACCAAATATACCATGGCAGAAAACAAGACTGAAGACTCCACAAGGACATGCAAAATATCAAAAGGGGATTTCTTTCTACCAACTTACTGCCATATAGATATCAAAGCAACTCTGAGAGACGGTGTAAAAGGATTCTTGCAACGCCTGATTTAGAAGGAGGAAGATGAAATATGATGGAAGAGAGAAAGTGGGGTTTATGAAAGATTGGCAGCCTCCAACCAAAGCCAAATTTGACAATTGTCCACAAGTTAGACAAACCCCATCGCTCTCTGTAGTCATTAATTATTCTTCTCCACATCTCTCTTTGGACAAGCTTTTCTGTATATATCCCATTCTACCTTCCTTCTGTATTTAATTAAAAGTAGAGAAAATCTGGTGGTGGGTGTGGGTGTGGGTGGGTGGCGCCTAATTAATTTTACAAAATTGATAGGCAAGTAAAAGGATATATGAGCGGAGCCCTCAATTTTGACAATGACTTGGTTGTGCCCTTCTTCTTCAATTTAACCTGCATGTATCAATCATGAACGAATGGTTCACATGCCTTCAAAGTAAACTTCAGTTTTCTCGGCACACTGCTTATTAGCATACATCTCCGGTGCCTATGAATGAATCAAGAAAGAAATCGACATTCATTAATGGCGGAAAGGTTAAATAATAAGAGAGAAACCAGAAAGCATAGTACTGATGGAGGAAGAAGCATCCAATTTTTCACATTTGTTTACCCTTATTTTACAGATTTTAATCACACCCCTCCTTTTTCAATTTTTTGCATAAAATAATCCCCAATTCCCGTAATCCATTCATAGTATCACCCTCCACAAATCTTTCAGTCGCATGGCCTAAAGGAATAGGACATTTAACTGAACATTCAATTGTGGCAGTGTAGCTTTTGTGTGTCTATAATTACATTAATGTTCAAAATACAATTAAGAGTGTGGATATGGTAAAAATGAATATTAGGGTGTCTTGTATTCTTTGAATTTAAAAAATCCAAAATGTTAGGATTAGATTATCATTTAAGTGGATCAACGTCGGAGCTCCAGCGTCGACTTGTCAAATTTTATTTTATTTTGAGACCACTTTTTGACTAAATATGGCATGTGCATACAGTTTGGCTTATGTGTGCATCTATATTGTCCTATATGTACATCAAAATTTTATAAGGTGTTGTTCGGCATTTTTTTTCCTGGCCCATTTTTTTTTCGGGTCTACTTTTTACTTGCACTGCCATGTGCACTATTTTTTACTTGTGTATGCATCAATATTGACTTGTGTGTGTATTACAATTTTATAAGGCATGTGCATGCATTTTGGATTGTATGTGCATCAATATTGACATGTATGTACATCTAAAGATTGTAAAAAATATGCAATATTTTCAGAGAAAATGTGCAGGAGTTTTACACTGTATGTGCATAAGTTTTGACATGTGCACATTCAAGCAAAAAGACATGTGTTTCAAATGGTATGCATATACAGAGGGGGGTTCGGGTACAAAATATTCTTACGGTACGAAGTGCGGAGCGGTCGCGTTCATTCGCGTTCATAAATTGACACCAAATGTTCATTATCTGGGCGATAGTGTTCATTATTTGAGGGGTAATATTCAAGGGACTGTACTGTTAAAAAAAACAGGGGGAGGAGTGAATAGTGATGCGGTGGCATAACCGTAAATACGGTGAATTTTTTTTTTCCTTCCTTTTTTTCGGTCAACAAATTTTTTATTTATTTATTTATGGTCTCTGATCGTTCTGGAATAGACAATTATTGATGTTCACATATAAGTACTACATGTTCATTATTCTATGTCGTCAAGTTCATATATAACATGTTCATGTGCAAACACATGTCTTTGAACATTCAGTGCTTATTTGTGAACTTCAATACACAAATAAATGAACATTTAATACTTATTTGTGAACCATCTATATAGGCTATTCCAGAATGATCAGGGAACGAAAATAAAAATAAAAATAAAAATTGTTGACCGAAAAAAAAAACGGACGGCTGAGATTTAAAAAATTCATGCATATATCAAGTTAAAAAATGATGCATACAAGTAAAATTTAAATGCACAAACAATTCAAAATTCATGCACTTATAAGACAAAACCTATACACATTCTGTAAAGTGTATAAGATTTTACAAGACAAAACCTATACGACTAGTTCACTTTACATGCACATGCAAGCAAAAAGACATGTACTTCAAAAGGTATATACATACAACCCAAAACTCATGCACATTTCAACCCAAGAAAATAACGCACACAAGTAGAATTTAGATACACATACACGTCAAAATTTATGCAAACACATGCCAAAATATATGCACATTCTGTGAAATGCATGCATAAGTTTTTTGCATTATGTGCATGAGTTTCCACATACACAAAGTAACACATATAGTCAAAACCATATGCAGAATTTATGGAATTTAGATGCACATATAACTAAAAAAGACATGCACTTCAAAAGGTAAGCACATATAAGTCAAAACTCGTGAATATTTAAAACCAAGAAAATAATGCACACAAGTAGAATTTAAATGTAAATATATGTCAAAATCTATGCACACACAAGCTAAAACATATGCACATGCTGAGAAGTGCATGAGTTTTCACATACACACAATCACACATATAGTAAAAAATCTTATACAAATTTTATGCAATATCAATGCACATACAAGCAAAAATCAATGCACATGCAGTTGCAAATAAAAAATTGTGCCCGAAAAAAAAATTGTTGGAAAAAACAACTTTGGCCGGTCAACGTCGGAGCTCCGGTGTTGACCGCCGATGACTGATTTTGTAACACCCCAAATCGTCAACCATTTGAAAGCGTCACTGCCGATGACTCCGTACGTAAACCCCGAAGTCACCCCAGGCTTTTCCGACGTCATAACTGACTTAAAACACAGTTACAATACTAAAATCATAACTTTTATTAAACCACATGGTCGCGGAATTACACGATTCCAAAACGACCCAAATTCATCAGAAATATACAGCGGAAGTCTTAACAAATTGAATAAATAAAACACAGCGGAAGTCTTTTACAAAGCAACGACAAACAAGTTGTCGAAAACAAAACACCGTCCATCCTCATAGTCGCTTCTTGCCTCTTCAATCCTGCAACTGTACCTGATGTGCCGAATCAAACGGATGACACCAGCCCACATGCGGAGAACAATGTTCGTGGGTCAGTCTAATGAAAGACCGTGCAAGGGTACAAAGCAGAAGGTTCTAAGCAGACATATCAGGTCAGACTCGTCGTCCCTCGAATAAAAACCGAGTACGACAGCCAACCCACATACTCTACTAGAAAACAACAACAGCAAACAGATAGGCATGAAGAAGATTCTGGAGACCAAGTCTCACAGCAATCGAACAAAGAGAGACTCCAAAGAAATTGAGCCTTAACGGAAAAAATGATGACAAATGTTGGAAAACTCATGCAAACACACAATACACATCATCACAATATCGCATACGAGCGATCTACAACTAAGATGAGCTTTTCCTAGTTGCACTAGCGCCTAGCTGCACTACTCGCCACACAGTTTAAATAAGTGCTTACTCATACCGCACTTTATATTAAGGTCAAGGCATTTTCATAATGTGCATACTCATGGCACGTATCTTATTTAAATGACCACACACCACATCACGTTATAAGCTTTTACATACATGTCCCGCCACTCGCGAAACACATATCGAACCGGGTTTGTGACACCTGCAGAGTGCACCACCTCTCCACCCGAGTGAAGAGGTTAGTCTAGACTCACCAATTAATTATAAAGAGACGACATGACCTCTCATCCATTGTCCCTACGAATACTCGTTCTGACTAAACAGATAAACACACAAACACATCTCACAGAGCCATCACGGCCCCACCTGAACAACTATCAATATTTATGCCCACCTGGCATACATCCTAGATTTAATAATCTAAACACACACACAATAAATCACATCAAAGACCCTTATGGCCTTCACCTGCACAACATATCTATCATATACTAGCGTCGGTTCTAGCAAAATATACAACCTAGTATAATATCCATTTTTAAACACATAACGTTATCAAACAATTTCCAACATACTTCAGAATCATCCCAACTTATTTAACAACAAACAATTGATAAATAATTGAAATATGGAATGATGAACAAGAGAGAACCGCCACTTGCCTTAGATCCGACAACCTCGAATCAAGCTGAGCAACGTCTAGTTCCTGGATCTGAAACTGGAGCAGATCTTGGATATTAAATCCCTAAGAAATGGCCCATAACAAGACCCTAAGTTAGATTCAATACACTTATATATGAATCTAAAAGAATATAAGAAGAAATCAAAAGAAACAAGCAAAGCCCAAAGCCAAACCACACAAAACCCTTCTCGGACAGCCTTGCCGCGGGTGCGGTGGAAGGCTGCCGCGGGGTGCGGTGGAGTGCCCAGAGGCAAGCTCGCGCACACAGCCATGGCGGGGAGAAATTACCCAAAACGATTCCAAGCCTCGATTTGCCTCTGAATTGATCCCAAAGCTTCACCCAACACTTGGGCAACCTTTTCCAACTCGCGAGCCTTCTCGAATCGAGCTCCAACAGCCCCGAAAATGGCGAAAACAGAGGCGAAAAACAGAGAAAATGGAGAGGAGAAGAAGGAAGAAAGAGAGAGCTTCCACTTCGGTTTCGACCCCCTTTTATAGCCCAAATCCGAGCCACCACTTGGGGAACAAACCGGGGACAAGGGGACAAGCCAAAGCCAAGTGGATCGAGCCACTTGCCTGCCCCAAAAACAGAGAAAACAGAGTGCTATAGTAACCGCCTCGCGAGGAAGACGACAACGTCTGGACTGGCCCTCACCGCGGGTGCGGCAGGGTGCGATGGGGTGCGGTCAAGGCAAAAACCCACCTCTTTTGTCCGAATTCGATTTCGTTCAAATTTCTTAACTCCGGGTTAAATATAATCGTACATTAACGATGCATTAACCCCGAAAACACCTCAACTGTATTATTCAATGCTCGGAAAATTTTACAGAGCTCAGACCCTTTACAGAAAGTCCGAAACTCTCTGAATTAAATCCGTCTAGCAAAACGTGCATAAGAAAAACTTAAAAATAATTCAAAATACCCTTATAAAATACGGGATATTACAGATTTGACCAGTCATGTTGACCGGTCAAACTCTCAAAAATCAGGTCATGTACATGACACATGACCTTTTAATTAAAGTTTAATCATAGCCTTTGATTTATTTGTCATCCAAAGGCTAAAATCTAGGGGTGTTCAAGATCGGCCAGGACCGGTAAAATTACGGTCCGGTCTAGGTTTTTTCCTTAATCTGGTCCTGTCTAAACCCGGAAAAAAACAGTCCGGACTGTTTTTTTTTTTTAAAAAAAAGTTCTGAGTTTAAATGTTTTTTTATAGATATTTTTCTTAAGTTAGGAGTATAAATGTTTTTTAGATATTTTTTTTAGATATTAAATAAGAATTTGATTAATTTTTTTTAAAAATAATATCCAGTCTTGGACCGGAACCGGACCGAATAGGTCCGGTCCGGTCTCCTGTCCACACTTTAAAAAAAATGGTCTAGACCGGATAAACACCCCTACTAAAATCTATTCTCATTTCGTACCCTATTATGTATTCTCATATGACACTTTCCTACCGTTAAATTGTATATTTATGCTAGACAATGCCAATAATATACTCCTCCATATTGTCTAATGATTGTCTATCATTTTTTAGCACGATTACTTTTCGGCGCATAGGCAAAATTTCCTTTCAGCACATAGGGTCGCCACGTTACGTGTAATATCCCGTATTTTATAAGGGTATTTTGAATTATTTTTAAATTTTTCTTATGCCCGAATTGCTAGACGGATTAAATTCAGGGAGTTTCGGACTTTCTGTAAAGGGTTTGAGCTCTGTAAAATTTTACGAGCATTATATTATACAGTTGAAGTATTTTCGGGGTTAATTTATCGTTAGTTTACGAATATATTTAACCCGGGGTTAAGGAAATTAACCCAAAAGTGAAATCGGACAAAGGAGTGAGATTTAGCCTCCACCGCACCCTGCCGCACCCGTGGCGAGCGTTGCCAGCAGTGCACTATCGTCGTCTTCCTCGCAAGTGGCTTTGGCGATTGGCTTGGGCAGGCCAAGTGGGCTTCCAAGTGGTTTTTGCTTTGTCCCCTTGTCCCCTAGCTTGTCCCCTTTGAGGTGGCTCGGATTGGGCTATAAAAGGGAGGTGAAACCGAAGCTAAAGCTCTCCTTCTTCTTCCTCCTCTGTTTTGCTCTATTTTTGCTCTGAAATTCGCCATTTTTGGTATATTTTGAGCTTGATTCGAGAGGTCTCTTGAGTTGAGAAAGAGCTCTTGAGTGTTGTGTGAAGCTTTGAGGTGTTGGGAGATCAAACCATAGACAAATCGAAGCATACCAATCGATTTGGGTAAGAATTCTCCATTGTTGCTCTGTTCGAAGCTTTGCCACTGGCACTCCACCGCACCCCGCGGCAGGCCCTCACCGCACCCGCGGCAAGGCTTGTCCGAAGGTGTGTTCTTGGAGTTTTGGCTTGGGGCTTGGCTCGTTTCCTTTGATTTCTTTTCGTATTCTTTTAGATTCATATATAAGTGTATTGAATCTAACTTGTGGTCTTGTTATGGGCCATTTCTTAGGGATTTATTATCCAAGATCTGCTCCAGTTTCAGATCCAGGAACTAGACGTTGCTAAGCTTTGTTCGAACTTGTCGGATCTAAGGCAAGTGGCGGTTCTCTCTTGTTCATCATTCCATACTTTCATTAATTATCAATTGTTTTGTTGTTAATTAATTTGGGATGATTATGAATTATGTTGGAAACAGTTGTGATAACGTTATGTGATTAAAAGAAAATATTATACTAGGTTGTATATTTTGCTAGAACCGACGCTAGTATATTATAGATATGTTGTGCAGGTGAAGGCCGTAAGGGACTTTGATGTGATTTTATTGTGTGTGTTTGTAGATTGATAAATCTAGAGTGTTGGCCAGGTGGGCATAGATACAAATAGATTGTGCAGGTTGAGCCGTGATGGTTCTGTGTGATGTGTTTGTGTGCTTAACTGTTTAGTCAGAACGAGTATTCGTAGGAATGCTGGACGGAGGTCCAATCGTTTCTTTATAATAAATTGGTGAGTCTAGACTAAATTCTATACTCGAGTGGAGTAAGAAGTGGTGCACTCTGCATGTGTCACAAACCCGGTTCGATATGTGTTCCGCGAGTGGCGGGACATGTATGTTAAAAGCTTATAACGTGATGTGTGTGTGTGTGTGGTCATTTAATAAGATACGTGCCAATGAGTAATGCACATAATCAAAATGCCCTGACTATAATATAAGTGCCTATGAGTAATGCACTGAATTAAAATGCTTTGGCGAGTAGTGCAGCTAGGCGCTAGTGCAGCTAGGAAAAACTCGTCTTAGTTGTAGATCGCTCGTGTGCGATATTGTGATGTTGTGTTTGTGTGTGTTTGTTTGAGTTTCCCAACATTTGTCATCTTTTCCGTTAAGGCTCATTTCTTTGGAGTCTCTCTTGTGTTCGATTGCTGTGAGACTTGGTCTCCAGAATCTTTTCATGTCTGTTGTTTGTTTTCTAGTAGAGTATGGTGGTTGATTGTCGTACTCGGTTATTATTCGAGGGACGACGAGTCTAACCTAATATGTCTACTTAAGAACCATCTGCTTTGTACCATTGCACAGTCTTTCATTAGACTGACCCACGAACTTTGTTCTCCGCATGTGGGCTGGTGTCATCCGTTTGATTCGGCACATCAGGTTAAGTTGCAGATCCGAGGAGGCTAGAGCGACTATGAGGATGGACGGTGTTTTTCGACAAGTTGTTTTGTCGTTGTATTTAAAAGACTTCCGCTGTGTTATATTTATTTCTTTATAAAGACTTCCGCTGTTGTATTTCTGATGTATTGGGTCGTTTTTTGGAATTATGTGTAATTCCGCGACCATGTGGTTTAATAAAAGTTATGATTTTAGTATTGTAACTGTGTTTTGATAGTGATATCGTTTGGAAAAGCCTGGGGTGACTTCGGGGTTTTTGTCCGGGGTCATCGACAGTAACGCTTTCAAATGGGTTGTAATTTGGGGGTGTTACATTACGTGTGGAGCCACTCCACACGTAACGTGAGGTAATTTTTTTTTTAACCACACGTTACGTGTGGAGTGGCTCCACACGTAACATGTGGTAATTTTTTATTTTTATTTTTTTAAATTTTTTTTAATTTTTTTTTTTAAATCTCACGTTAAAAAAAGTTTAAACTTAAAATTATTATTTTTTATTTATCAATGTTAAAATGTTAGGACATTAGTCCTAACTGGATGGAGGATGTTGGTTTGAGAACGTGAGCTGATTTTTTTGTCTCCATTAAGGTTCAAGCTAGCGTACTTTCTTATCTCACATTTGATCATTTCAAGGCTTAATACATCATTGCTTATACGCCCTGCTTATTGTTGTGCACATCTTAAACATTCATTTTTTGTTCATGTATGTAGTAATGGGTAAGTCTGACACTGGTCAAGTTTGGAGTATTAAAAATTTGAGGTTATAGAAAGAAAACTTCTTAGTAAAATATATATTTTTTTGTTTAGAATTGACTCTTAATTTTCCAGCTAAGATACTTCATATTACAGTTATGCGGTACAGATCCGGCTACATTTTAATATTGATAAATAAAAAATAATAATTTTAAGTTTCAAACTTTTGTAAACGTGAGGATAAAAAAAAATTTAAATTTAAATTAATTTTTTTTAAAAAAAAAATCACACGTTACGTGTGGAGTGACTCCACACGTAACGTGTGGTTAAAAAAAAATCACTCCACGTTACGTGTGGAGTGGCTCCACACATAACATGACGACCCTATGCGCTGAAAGACAATTTTGCCTATGCGTCGAATAGTAAAGCCCTTTTTTAGAGTCAAGGTTATTAATTTAATGAAATTTTGTGTTAAATTGAAATTCTTGTATGAAAAAAAGGAATTTGGCCAATTTCAACAATAAGAACGGGTTCATAGTACTTCTTACCATTGTCTTAGTACATATGTGCATACGCAGATTTTGTGAAAGAAAAAAGGAATTTGGCCAATTTCAACAACCAAGTCCTTCAATCACTAAAGATGATTTTGTAAGAATATGATTGATATGTCATTTATAGAAATCATTGGTTAGAGTATAATAATTTAGTCTTTTACATAAAACTCTACAAATCATGCTCCTAAAATATGGTTAGCTTTACAAAGCAAAGTCATAAGTCAAGCTTCAGAGATGGAGCAATTAGACTCCATAGAATTTGCATTATTAGTGATCAGTTCACCATTTTTAGCTATATGAGAGTTCTCATGTAGCCATCCTCATGACAAAATCTCTCTAGTAGCCTCATTAACAGACAGTGTTTGCTTCAGGGTTAGTTGTGATTTTGATTGCAACAACACTTTGCCTTGTTCAGACCCTTTCTCTAACTGATAGCAACCTACAAAGAGTTGCAAATTTCAAGTTGTTTTAAACTATTCAAACATTAAAAGAAAACATAATTTGTCTATGCTCACCTTGTTTCTCATATCCCGGAAAGTAATTGAGATATATCTGCTCCTACACAGTTCCTTCATCAACTTGCAAATATTTCATCTTTGGAGTTGCAGGGGTTCCCAAAGTGAACGATAAGAGCCTCATGCATCCACTGTGTTAGGATTCGAACGTAGTAACGAGAGAAAAACAAAGCAAAGAATACGAGAATTGTTTACCCAGTTCATTAAAGAATTGACTACGTCTGGGGACACTACCAAGCCAGGGTTTTCTTTCTAATTTTTGTGATGGCGGTTATAATGAACAATTAGGTTTAAATAGGCAAAATGGACGAAACCCTAGTTAGGCCCAATACACAAACCCTAATTAGGTCCATCAGGCTTCATAACCCAACAATCTCCCACCTGGAGACTGATTCCAATCATAATCGTCCTCAACATCAACCCCTATCCGGTAGTAGTGTCTGACCTTCAACTCAATTACCAAGGCCAGTTGAAGCCATGCAAAGCTTCAACTTCTCTAAGGTCACAACCTTAGTCAGCATGTCTGCAGGATTCTCAGTTCCTCGAATCTTCATCAATTGCAAAACCTTTCTTTCCAAGAGATGTCGTATATAGTGATACTTCAACTCTATGTGCTTAGTCCTCGAGTGAAATGCTGGATTCTTAGCCAAGTGGATGGCACTCTGACTATCACTGTATAGAATATTGTCCCCCTGCTCCTTTCCCAACTCACGCAAGAAATTCTGCAACCATACCATCTCCTTACTAGCCTCAGTCACTACAACATACTCAGCTTCTACAGTAGAAAAAGCTACAACTTTCTGCAGCTTAGAATCCTAAGAGACTGCAGTACCACCCAATGTAAAGACATACCCGGTTGTACTCCTTCTCTTGTCGAGGTCACTTGATGCCAAATCTGCATCCACATATCCTGCCAGCACAACTTCCTTGCCTTCTGGAAGCTCAACTAGTTCCCAGGTTTCGTTGGTCATCAACGAATCCATCTCATCATCCATTGCGAGCTTCCACTTGCTCACATGTTCTCCACGAGATGCCTCTGCATTACACTCTGGCTCACCACCATCAATCAACAACAAATAGTAGTTTGAAGGCGAGATTCTATCAGGCAATCTACGCTCTCTGGTGGACCTCCGCAACGGAACTACTGGGGTACTCGGCTCCTCCTCAATAACAGCCTCTTGGTCATTACGAACCACCTTGCTCCCACCCGAGTTTGAGATGTCTAACTCCACAACCTCAGGTCTAGAACTTGTTGTTTCTGATGCACCCAGACTATCCTTGTACATCACCTGCTCATTGAACACGACGTCTCGACTGTGAATAATCTTTCTGTTCTGTTCATCCCAAAACCGGTATCCGAAATCATCACCACCATATCCAATAAACGTGTATTTGATAGACTTGGCATCCATCTTGCTTCTCTCAACAAGAGCAATATGAACATATGAAACGCATCCAAATATCCAAAGAAATGACAGATTTACCTCCTTGCCACTCCAAGTCTCCTCTGGAATACCATTCTCCAAGGGAGTTGATGGTCCTCAATTAATCAGGAATGATGCAGTGTTAACTGCATCCGCCCAGAACATCTTCGGAAGTCCACACTTCAGCCTCATTGTAATATCCCTCATTTTGTAGGGGTAATTTTGAAATTTTCTAATGCCCATATTACAAGTCAGATTAAATTCAGAGAAATACGGACATTCTATGAGATGTTTGGTGTCTGTAATATTTTTCAGAGTAATATAAAATACAGTTAAGGTATTTTTGGGTTAAAAGGTCGTTCGTGTACAAATATATTTAACCCGGAGTTAAAAATATTTTACCATTTAAGTAAAAACGACAAAAGGAGACGGAGGGGGCGAATTTGGCCTTGACCGCACCCCGTAGTCAAGTGGCCGCACCCGCGGTGAAGGCCAAAATTGGAGGCGGTAACAGGTCGGCCACCGCACCCCGCGGTCAGCGTCATCTCTTTCGTCAGCGCCGGAGTTGCAGGCCATAGCTCGCAATAGCTGGCTTCTTGGCTTGTCTCCCGGTCGGGCAACCTCCTCCTTGGCGTCATGGTGTGGTAAGCAGCTAGATTGGCTTATAAAAGGGAGAGAATCGGATCGAAATTGAGCTCATAAGCTCAGATCATCTTCATCCATTTCCTCTGAAATCACCATTGAAGCTCAAGCTTTTAAAGCTTCATTTGAGATCGATTCGAGCCCCTTTAAGTGTTCCTAAGTGTGCTCCTAAGTGTTAAGCAAAGGACTAAGGTGTGGGAAAGCAAACCAAGAATGAATCAAAGTTGAATCGATCGATTTGGGTGAGTTTTCCTTCCCGAATTTCTGTCAAAACCCCGCCCCTGTTGCCTTGCCGCACCCGCGACAGCCACCACCGCACCCCGCGGCCAAGCCACCGCACCCCGCGGTGAGGCCTGGCGTGCCCGCGGCGAGCTATGTCCGTGGTGTGTGTTTTTGGGTGTTAGCTCTTGGGCGAGGCTTGGACCCTTTGATTCTTTCCTTATTCTTTTAGATTCATATATGTAGATATTGAATCTAACTTAGGGTCTTGTTATGGGTCGTTCCAGAAGGATTTATTATCCCAGATCTGTCCCAGTTCAGACTCGGAAACCGTTATCTCTAAAGCTTGTTAGAGCTTTCATCAAATCTAAGGCAAGTGGCGGTTCGCTCTTGCTCATCATTCCATATTTCATTAATTATCAGTTGCTTAATTGAGTAATTAATTTTGAATGATTATTGTGTTTGTCTGGGATCAGTTTTGTCAACTGTTTTGAAAAGTTAAAATATGATATGATAATAGGTTGTATACCTGTTAGAATAACGCTATTATATTTATATTTATGTTGATAGCCTCAGGGTATTTATGTGAATTTATTGTGGATTATTGTTGTGCTCAAACTGTTTAGTTAGCACGAGTATTCGTAGGAACATCACTGAGGCCCTGGAGTCCAGTCCTTTCTTTATAACCTGGTAGAGAGGTGGCTAGACCCCACCTAATACCAATTGGATGGTCATGACTTACCTCTATACTCGGGTAAAGAGGTGGTGCACTTAAACAGTGTCATAAATCTAGGGAGTTGTTCCCAAAAGATCTCTCGTCTCGGGACGAGCTGATCATAAAAGTTTATAACATAATGTGTGTTTTGGAATTAAACAAGATAAGTTCCGTAGGTTCGCACATGATTAATATACCCTCGACGAGTAGCGCAGCTAAGTAATAGTGCGGCTAGAAAAACTCGTTTAGACTTGATCAGAGTACGTTCTCTTTCCAATCTGGATTCGCCCTGGGGCGGTGAGGTTGGTTGTGAACCGAAACATCTCGTCAGTTTTTAAACGCTTGTGTGTGATGCTTTAAACGTTCCAGACTTTGTCATATTTCCGAAAGACTCAAGTTTTTGGAGTCTTCTCTTGGATATTTTCCTATAAGACTCATATCCATTGGAGTCTTCTCTTGATCATATCTTTTGATATATTCCAGTAGAAGTATGGTGATTGACTATCGTTATCGGTTATTATTCGAGAAACGATGAATCTAACCTAATACGACTACTTCGAACCACCATGCTTTGTACCCTTGTATAGTCTTTCATTAGACTAACCAACCGTAATTATTCTCTGCATGGTTGGCTGGTGTCATCCGTTCGATTCGGCACATCAGATAGAGTGCAGATATGAGGAGACTAGATTGATTATGAAGATGACGGTTGTTTTGATGTTTTAATAATTTTAATCAGGTTGAGATCCTTGGGCAGGTGATCATGGTGATCACAACCCTTTTTGTAATATTTTAAGAAAGACTTCCGCTGTGTTTGGTTTAACTCTGTATATTTGTCCTATTCGGATTGGGATGTAATCCCGGGACTCATGTTTTAATTAAATATTACGATGATTTTGTATCATTTGTGTTTCATGATTATGTTTAAACCGGTAAAGCCTTGGGTGACTTCGGTAAGGAATACCGAGGTCACTGGCGATGATACCTTTCCAAATAGGGTTAAAGATTTAGGGGTGTTATAGAGTTGGTATCAGAGCCAAAGGTTGTAAAACGGGTTGGGTATTTTAAGAACCATTTACTCGTTTTAAATTGAAAATATTTTCAAGGACTCTGAATTTTCAAAAATGAAAAGAATTTGAAATTTTTTACCGTTCATAGTCATGCCTTCTCTCTGGTCTGATATAGGAAGTTGCTTCCATATCTAGAAAGACTAATTATTTTCTCATTGCCCCGTGAGATATGGGTGCGTTCTGTTCTCTTCAGAGGAACTCGGAAGAAGCCGAGATGGCAAATCTCTAGATAGGCTTGAGTTCCCGGTTTCCTCGTTATGCTTTGAGGTTGTAGAACCCAGTAGTCCACCGAGGAGGTGAAGACCGTACTCTCTGAGTCGGTAGGAGTAGTGTCCGATAGACCAACGTATATCTAGTCCGGTATTTCCGGCAGTGCACGAATAAGTCCTTCAAGCAACATATATCTATAATAGCGTTGATCTAGCATATATTCAACCCATTATAATATCACGATTTAAATCACTTTATTAGTTCCCAAACGAAAACAACAGTTTATTCCAATTTAATTAACAATTAAACAATTGATAATTAATAAAACATGGAATGATTAAGCAAGAGCGAACCGTCACTTGCCTGGAGTAGATTCGGCGATGAATCTAGACGAGACGACTACTGAAGATATCCTTTCTGGAGATATGGCCTATGATTCAAATAGATCCAACAGATTACGAGTCCACACGCGATCCAACATATGACATATTAATTAATATCAATTAATTTATCTGGACGAACTCGATGAATTAAATTTAATACATTTTTATGATTTTAAATCATAAAAATATTTATTAAATTTTCCTAAAGAAAATACGAATGAAAGGGGATTGAAATTATACCGCTCGAATAATTTCGGGTTAAATCTGGACTGGAATGTAATTGGGCTAATCAGACCATTATAATATAACAGGGGGGCCCACTCTCCCACTGTTCATCATCTTCCATCTCCAATCTCACGTTCTCAACACCAACCACGTACATGAGCTCAAATCCAACTCGATCGGCCCTTGCCCCGTCGACAACCACCTACAACAGCCACCGGGGAGAGCACCTCGTCGTCGGCGATCTCAGCCACCACACAACCACAGCGGCCATGAACTGCACCCACACCAGCTCCGCGCATCTCGACCACAACAACACCAGCAGATCGACCCGCAACTAACACCAGCGGACAATAGCAAAACGAGGAGGAGCGGTGACTGGGTGGCTCATCGGAGAGACTGGGCAGAACAGGGGAGACAGCGGGAGGAAGATGGTGGTTGGGCAGAGGAGGCGGTGCACAGGGGAGCTCACAAGAGATGACCGAGAGTAAGGAGAGATGGGTGCCCTTCAACCCTTCATCACCATAAATAGCCCAGGAGAGAGGGGCAGAGCTCCGACCGGCCCCCGACCAAAAATGGGCAAGTTGCCCTCAAAAGATAAAATTTGGTTACAGGATGAGATTGAAACGTGGAGGATAAGTTTGCACATAGGTATGAGTTTTAACCCCCAAAATTATATGTTTGTATCCAAACAAATATTCTAAGTTCCGAAAATATATCGAATGTATTTTATACCACTCAATGAATTATATCGGAGATCATGGATATTATTGAAAATCAAAACTCCACTGAAAGCGAAAAATTTATTGAACAAAGGATGGAAAAATTACTCAAATACCCTTACTAAAATTAAGGGGTATTACATTACTACTCCCTTAAAAAAAGTTTCGACCCCGAAACTTGCATTAAACCAATGAGAAACCTACCTCACTATCAAACTTATTATCTGAACTTAATATCCTTAATCACCTCATCTTCGAAATTACTCTTAGAGAGGTCAATCGATTTCCTCAGTGTCTTCCCTCGGCTCCAACTCAGGAACCTTGGTCTTATCAGACACTAACACTGCTGACTCAGGGAGTACGGTCCTCACTTCTCAGGTGGACTACTAGGTTCTCCAACATCAAAGCACGACAAGGGAACTGGGAACTCAAGTCTGACTGAAGATGGCGAAACCATCTCGACTTCTTCCGAGTCCCTCTGAAGAGAACAGAATGCACCCATAATCTTCGAGCGACGAGAAGAGTTTAGTCTTTCTAATAGAAGCTTACTTTCATATTAGACTAAAGAAGACACGACTATGAACAGCTTTTCTTTTGGAAATCCAGAGCCTTCGAAAACTTTTTCGATTTAAAACGAGTAAATGGTTCATGAAATCCCAAACCCATTTTAAAAAAAACTTTCAGCTCTGATACCACTTCTATAACACCCCCAAATATATCCTTGAAAATGTATTACCGCCAGTGACCTCAGACGTTCTGTCCGATGTCACCCAAGGCTTTACCAGTTTATATAAATCATAAAACAACAGTTATGATACAAATATCGTAACTTTCATTTAAACCAAAGTCTCGAAACTTCAACAAAATTTCAAATATATCAGAAATATAGCGAAAGTCTTTATAACACAGAGTAATCTTAAAACAAGACCTGTTTAACACATCGAAAGTCTTTGAAATAACAACATGGTCTTTATCATAATGATCACCCGCCAAGGATCCTTAACCTGGAGAAAACTCATCAAAACACCGTTTGCCTTCATAGTCGTTCTAGCCTTTTTGGACCTGCAACTAATCTGATGTGTCGAAACGAACGGATGACACCAGCCAACAATGCAGATAACAAATACGGTTGGTTAGTCTAAATGAATAGACCATGAAAGGGCACAAAGCAGAGTGGTTCGAAGTAGTCGTATTAGGTTAGACTCGTCGTCTCTCGAATAATGACGAGTACGATAGTCAACCACCATACTACTACTGGAATATATAAAAAGGCATAAGCAAGAGAAGATTCTGGAAGACCGAGTCGTACAACAATCAATCCCATAAGAAGACTCCAACTGAAATGAGCCTTATAGTAAAATTATGATGAATGTTTGGGGAACATTAATAATTACACACAAGCGTTAACATTAATACACACAAGTGTTAAAACAAGTTGATGATTCGGTTCACAACCAACCTCACCGCTTAACGCGAGTTCAGATTAGAAAGAGAACTTTACTATGACTCAAGTCAAGATGAGTTCTCCTAACTGCACTACTCTTAGCTGCAATACTCTTCCATGAGTATACTAAAATATGAACATCACCGCACTCTCTTAATCACAACGACACTTAACTTAACCACAACGACACTTAACTTTAAAAAAAAAGGAGAACATACATTTCTCATTTCCTTAAATGAGAAATCCCGAGTTCACACATTACTCCTTATAATTAGACATTAAACCTTAATAACCTCGAATCTTACAACCTCAACTTCTTTAAAGATACTTCTCACAATTCCATTATTCATTCTCATCGAATTTGGCTCTTATGCCAAATTCTAACTTAAAATCCTTATAAGAATAATTTAACACATCTCTATAAATAATTTCTAATTTAACTCTTTTAAGATTTAAGAACAATCAAAATACCTTATTCCTACGTTCCTCGAAACGTATCGCGTGAGATATTACTCTTAATTCTTTAAGATATCATTCTGAAAATGATCCATCTACTAATATGCTTATAACACAAACTCACTTATAAGAGATAACTCTTAATCTCTTAGAACATTAATTCCACACATTTATCCTTAATTACTTCATTATCTCACAAGCTTATCTCCACATCATGTAATAATTCTTACTAAATTCTTATTACCTCAGGAGCATCAACATATCCTATCTTTAAATTGTGACCTTTCTATTTAAGCGGTCACCTCTTAACACAATAACTTTACAACTTATTCTTCTTCAAAGCGTTGTACCTTAAGCCTTATAGATGACATACTCACAGGATGTCAATCCTTAATAGTTCCCAAGAGTCATAACTCTTCGTCCTCTGGAAATTCCACTTATCGAGTCCAACGACTCGTACTGTCTTTAAACGACTTATTTCTAACTTAAAATTCTTATGTTCCGTACCCAATCTACTATCCATCCAAGACTTAATCACATTATATCCTTATATTACTTCAAACGAATCTCAAATAGATCTCCCCAAAGGATACCTATGATTTCGTACACTTGCCTTTCCAAAAAGCTTTAACCATTGGTCCTTCATGGGTCATACTTTACTTATGATCCTGACCATCCTAACTCTGGATTTTTACAGTCTTAATCAAGACCACAATAGGGAAAACGAGTTCCTGAAGAATTATTCCCTTAATCACTTATTCATTCACAACACTTTATCCACACTAATGCATACAACATGATTAAGAGCAGATACAAAGCTTTAAACCTTAGGGTGGCAATTATGTCCACCCAATTAGTACAACTACCAAAGCTTATTAATTATGTGCGACAACGGCACTTATCTTATTTAATTCCAAAACAAACTCACATCACGTTATAAGCTTTTAAATATCCACATCACGATTATATCCACATCTCATTTATATCCACATCCGTTGGTGTCAGGGCACCAAGGCCCTTTAACCAATAATTATTATATCCACATCCGTTGGTGTCAGGGCACCAAGGCCCTTTAACCAATAATTATTATATCCACATCCGTTGGTGTCAGGGCACCAAGGCTCTTTAACCAATAATTATTATATCCACATCCGTTGGTGTCAGGGCACCAAGGCCCTTTAACCAATAATTATTATATCCACATCCGTTGGTGTCAGGGCACCAAGGCCCTTTAACCAATAATTATAAAGAAACGACTGGACCGCAAATAGAGCCCAACGTTCCTACGAATACTCGTGCTAACTAACAGTTTAACACATCAATAGTACACATCAAAGTCATCCTGGCGATCAATTTAAACATAGACTATCTACTAGTGCTAACTAAGCAGTTCAAGCACAATAATATTATAACTACTAGTGCTAACTAAATAGTTCAACACAATAATTATTCACATCAAAGCCATCCTAGCGATCAATTTAAACATAGATATAATAGAAACGGCTAATCCTTACCCGGACTTAGCGTTCCTGCAAACTCACGTGTATTTCTAGCATTTAAAGTTTAACATTAAATTCTCAACAATACTATCACGGAAATTAACACACAATACTCGTGCTAATTAAACAGTTCACTTTAATTGTCCTAGCCCAAATTCGAACAGTAGAATATTCTCGAATCTGCATTCAATACGGTTTTGGCCAGAACTTTAGTTATACAATTCGGAATCCAATTCCGCGAAGTTCCAGAAGCTCGTATGAAAGTCTACCATCTACTGGGCTTAACCCCAACTCTATCAAAATTACATAACTAGTCTGGTATTTCCGGCAGTGCACGAATAAGTCCTTCAAGCAACATATATCTATAATAGCGTTGATCTAGCATATATTCAACCCATTATTATATCACGACTTAAATCACTTTATTAGTTCCCAAACGAAAACAACAGTTTACTCCAATTTAATTAACAATTAAACAATTGATAATTAATAAAACATGGAATGATTAAGCAAGAGCGAACCGCCACTTGCCTGGAGTAGATTCGGTGACGAATCTAGACGAGACGACTACTGAAGATATCCTTTCTGGGGATATGGCCTATGCTTCAAATAGCTCCAACAGATTACGAGTCCACACGCGATCCAGCATATGACATATTAATTAATATCAATTAATTTATCTGGACGAACTCGATGAATTAAATTTAATACATTTTTATGATTTTAAATCATAAAAATATTTATTAAATTTTCCTAAAGAAAATACGAATGAAAGGGGATCGAAATTATACCGCTCGAATAATTTCGGGTTAAATCTGGACTGGAATGTAATTGGGCTAATCGGCCCATTACAATATAACAGGGGGGCCCACTCTCCCACTGTTCATCATCTTCCATCTCCAATCTCACGTTCTCAACACCAACCACGTACAGGAGCTCAAATCCAACTCGATCCAACTTGATCGGCCCTTGCCCCGTCGACAACCACCTACAGCAGCCACTGGGGAGAGCACCTCGTCGCCGGCGATCTCAGCCACCACACAACCACAGCGGCCACGAACTGCACCCACACCAGCTCCGTGCAGCTCGACCACAACAACACCGGCAGATCGACCCGCAACTAACACCAGTGGACAACAACAAAACGAGGAGGAGCGGTGACTGGGTGGCTGATGCGTTCCTACTTGGTTTTAAGGACCGAGATCTTGTATTGGGAGTCGCAGCGTCGAGTGATGCGTTCTGGGAAGGAACGCGTGGAAGGGATGAAGATGGAACGCGATGTTTTGGTGGTGGAATGAAATGTTTGAGACGACATTGGGTGTGTTTGAGCGTGGGGCGAGATGACTTTAGGATGGCAGTGGAGTGGTGTTTGTTTCGACAGAGTCGAGAAGGCCGTAGCGTCGGCAGCGGAGGAAGGAGATGCAAAGCAGACTTGCTTGAAGATCAAGCCGGTGAAGGGGATGCGAAGTAGAATTTGTGACGTCTGAATTCAAAGGGAGGAGGCAATGGCTCAAACTCAAGCTTTGAATTAAAAGTAGACGTAAAAACCAATTACAATGGGCAAGGTGCCCTATTTATACAAGGCTAATCGTGGTCTTAATGACCAAATCTACGAAATAAATGCTAATTAAATGCTAAAATATTACATTAAATCCGGAGGATCACGATCCAATTCAAAAATGGATCTGTAGTTAATGCTCATTAATCCTGAAGATCGTGATCTGGATTCAAATAGATCGCATTCCTTCAATGATTGAAAGAAGCCGCACGCTGAACGCGACCTCTGTGTTATGTTGGAGCCGCTTCAGTGAGAACGCATTCTCTGGATTCCAACCCTCTGTGCCTTGACTTGAAACAACGCGTTGAATGATGGCATTCACCGCGTCTGCGATGGACTTAGCGCGCGCCCTTGTGATTGGGCCTTCTGGTGGCGCGCGCAAGGCATGGTCCTCTTCATTGGCACTTGGTAGGATCGCATCACCCTCCCCCACTTGGCTGTGAAGCATCCCTGCTTCACCATCATCGCTTTCGGGCTCTACATATGCCTCCAAGTCTGCAACGTTGAAGGTGTTGTGTGTAATATCCCTCATTTTTGGTAAGGAAATTTTGGTATTTTTTCCAGCTTTTCTCGTATAAGATATTGTTGCAAAATAATTGTATAAGATATTGCTGGAAAATAATTATATAAGATATTGTTGTAAAATATTTATATAAGATATTCGTGTAAGATAATTGTGGACTCTCATGCGGCGCCAGTACCGGCACCGACATCATTTAGGTGGGTGGGTGGCTTGGTTGCTGTGTTAGCTTGGCCTGGAGTGTTACAGATTATATGCAGGATAATTATATAAAGTATTTGTGCAAGATATTTATATAAGATATTTATGCACGGTATTTATATAAGATATTTGTACAAGATAATTGTGCGAGGTAATTGCTTGAGATGTTTGTGCTAGATGATGGCACAAATATATTTAACTCGGGGTTAAGATTATTTGATCTCTTGGTAAGATAGGACAAAACAGGCAAAAGGGCGATTTTTAGCCTTCACCGCACCCTGCCGCACCCGCGGCGAGCGCTGACAACATGGGTCTTCGTCTTCGCGTTGATTTTTCTGAAATTCTATCCGTTTGGCCACTTGGCCACTTGCTCCACTTGTTGTCCCCTTGTCTCCGGCTTGTCCCCTTGCTTGTTTCCCCTGAGGAAGCTCGAATTGGAGCTATAAAAGGGAGTTGAACCCGAAGTGAGCTCTCCTTCTTCTTCCTCCTCTGTTTTCCTCTGTTTTCACCATTGTTGAGCAAGCTTGTGAGCTTCGTTTGTGTGAGATTCGAGATCCCTTTGAGTGTTAGAAGGTGCTCTTGAGTGTTGTGTGAAGCTTTAAGGTGTTGGGAGATCGAACCATAGACAAATCGAAGCAAAAAAATCGGTTTTGGGTAAGAAATTATCCATGGCTGTTGAGCTCCCCTTCGCCACTGTCTGTCCACCGCACCCCGCGGCAAGAGCTCACCGCACCCGCGGCGAGACTTGTCCAAGTGTGTGTTCTTGGAGGTTTGGCTTGGGGCGTGGCTCGATTCCTTTGATTCTTTTCCTATTCTTTTAGATTCATTTATGAGGATATTTGATCTAAGTTAGGATCTTGTTATGGGTCGTTTATTAGGGATTTATTATTCCAGATCTGTCCCCATTTTGGACTCAGGAACCCGTTGTTCTAAGCTTTGTTCGAGCTCGTCTATTCCAGGCAAGTGGCGGTTCGCTCTTGCATCATCATTCCATATTTCAATTATTTATCAATAGTTTAGTTGTTAAATAATTTGGGATGATTCTTAATTATGTTGGGAACTATTTTGATAACGTTATGTGATTAAAATCTGATATTATAATAGGTTGTGTTTCTGCTAGAATCAACGCTATTATAGATATATTGTACATGTGTGGGCCGTGAGGCTTTGATGTGATTTGTGATGTGTTGAACTGTTTAAGTTAGCACTTGAGGCTTTGATGTGATTTGTGATGTATTGAACTGTTTAAGTTAGCACTTGAGGCTTTGATGTGATTTGTGATGTGTTGAACTGCTTAATTAGCACTTGTTTGAATTGTTTGGATGTTCCCCAACATTTGTCATCTTTTCCGTTAAGGCTCATTTCTTTGGAGTCTCTCGTGTGTTCGATTGCTGTGAGACTTGGTCTCCAGAATCTTTATCATGCATGTTGTAGTTTTCCAGTAGAGTATGGTGGTTGACTGTCGTACTCGGTTATTATTCAAGGGACGATGAGTCTAACCTAATATGTCTACTTAGAACCATCTGCTTTGTACCCTTGCACAGTCTTTCATTAGATTGACCCACGTAAATTGTTCTCCGCATGTGGGCTGGTGTCATCCGTTTGATTCGGCACATCAGGTTTAGTTGCAGATCCGAGGAGGCTAGAGCGACTATGAGGATGGACGGTGTTTTTCGACAAGTTATTTTGTCGTTGTATTTAAAAGACTTCTGCTGTGTTATATTTAATGCTTTATAATAAAGACTTCCGCTATTGTATTTTTGATGTATTGGGTCGTTTTTGGAATTGTGTTGACATTCCACGACCATGTGGTTTAATAAAAGTTATGATTTTAGTATTGTAACTGTGTTTTGATAGTGATATCATTTGGAAAAGCCTGGGGTGACTTCGGGGTTTTCGTCCGGGGTCATTGGCAGTAACGCTTTCAAATGGAATGGATTTGGGGGTGTTACAGAGATGGTATCAGAGCCGAAAGTTTTTAAAACGGGTTTGGGATTTCATGGACCATTTACTCGTTTTGTTTGAAAATGTTTTCAAACGGCTCTTGTGAACTCACGGGCGGCACCAGTACCGGCACCGTTGGGTGGCTGGGTGTGTGATGTGGCTGGGATAGCTTGGCCTGGTGATGTCACAGGTCCGGTTTGAAATATTTTCAC
Source organism: Rheum nobile (assembly GCA_027886185.1). Classification (NCBI taxonomy): domain Eukaryota; kingdom Viridiplantae; phylum Streptophyta; class Magnoliopsida; order Caryophyllales; family Polygonaceae; genus Rheum; species Rheum nobile. Next base: position 519,974 of record WOAB01000232.1, on the reverse strand, counting down.
TCGTTGAAATATTTTCACTCGTTTGAAATATTTTCGAAGGCTCTGAATTTTCAAAATGAAAAAGTTACACCGTTCATAGTCGTGCCTTTTCTCTTAAGTCTGTTATGGCAAACCTCTAGTTAGACTAGAGTTCCCAGTTTCCTTGTTATGCTTTGAGGTTATAAGACTTGTGGTATCACTCTTTTTGAGGAAATAGGAGTAGTATCATGTGCGGTACGTTTCAAGGAACGTAGGAATTTGTTGTTGTGATTGTTCTTGAAGTGTTTAAGGATGATAAGTTTGTTAGTGAGGCAGGTTCCTCATTAGCTTAGTGCAAGTTTCGGGGTTGAAACTTTCTTAAGGGGGTAGTAATGTAATATCCCTCATTTTTGGTAAGGAAATTTTGCTATTTTTTCCAGCTTTTCTCGTATAAGATATTGTTGCAAAATAATTGTATAAGATATTGTTGCAAAATAATTATATAAGATATTGTTGTAAAATATTTATATAAGATATTCGTGTAAGATAATTGTGGACTCTCAAGCGGCCCCAGTACCGGCACCGGCATCGTTTAGGTGGGTGGGTGGCTTGGTTGCTATGTTAGCTTGGCCTGGAGTGTTACAGATTATATGCATGATAATTATATAAAGTATTTGTGCAAGATATTTATATAAGATATTTGTGCACGGTATTTATATAAGATATTTGTGCAAGATAATTATGCGAGGTAATTGCTTGAGATGTTTGTGCTAGATGATGGCACGAATATATTTAACCCGAGGTTAAGATTATTTGATCTCTTGGTAAGATAGGACAAAACGGGCAAAAGGGCGATTTTTAGCCTTCACCGCACCCTGCCGCACCCGCGGCGAGCGCTGACAACAGGGGTCTTTGTCTTCGCGTTGATTTTTCTGAAATTCTATCCGTTTGGCCACTTGCTCCACTTGTTGTCCCCTTGTCTCCGGCTTGTCCCCTTGCTTGTTTCCCCTGAGGAAGCTCGAATTAGAGCTATAAAAGGGAGTTGAACCCGAAGTGAGCTCTCCTTCTTCTTCATCCTCTGTTTTCACCATTGTTGAGCAAGCTTGTGAGCTTCGTTTGTGTGAGATTCGAGATCCCTTTGAGTGTTAGAAGGTGCTCTTGAGTGTTGTGTGAAGCTTTAAGGTGTTGGGAGATCGAACCATAGACAAATCGAAGCAAACAAATCGGTTTTGGGTAAGAAATTCTCCATGGCTGTCGAGCTTCCCTTCGCCACTGTCTGTCCACCGCACCCCGCGGCAAGAGCTCACCGCACCCGCGGTGAGACTTGTCCGAGTGTGTGTTCTTGGAGGTTTGGCTTGGGGCGTGGCTCGATTCCTTTGATTCTTTTCCTATTCTTTTAGATTCATTTATGAGGATATTTGATCTAAGTTAGGATCTTGTTATGGGTCGTTTATTAGGGATTTATTATTCCAGATCTGTCCCCGTTTTGGACTCAGGAACCCATTGTTCTAAGCTTTGTTTGAGCTCGTCTATTCCAGGCAAGTGGCGGTTTGCTCTTGCATCATCATTCCATATTTCAATTATTTATCAATAGTTTAGTTGTTAAATAATTTGGGATGATTCTTAATTATGTTGGGAACTGTTTTGATAACGTTATGTGATTAAAATCTGATATTATAATAGGTTGTGTTTCTGCTAGAATCAACGCTATTATAGATATATTGTACAGGTGTGGGCCGTGAGGCTTTGATGTGATTTGTGATGTGTTGAACTGTTTAAGTTAGCACTTGAGGCTTTGATGTGATTTGTGATGTATTGAACTGTTTAAGTTAGCACTTGAGGCTTTGATGTGATTTGTGATGTGTTGAACTACTTAGTTAGCACTTGTTTGAATTGTTTGGATGTTCCCCAACATTTGTCATCTTTTCCGTTAAGGCTCATTTCTTTAGAGTCTCTCTTGTGTTCGATTGCTGTGAGACTTGGTCTCCAGAATCTTTATCATGTCTGTTGTTGTTTTCCAGTAGATTATGGTGGTTGACTGTCGTACTCGGTTATTATTCGAGGGATGACGAGTCTAACCTAATATGTCTACTTAGAACCATCTGCTTTGTACCCTTGCACAGTCTTTCATTAGACTGACCCACGCAAATTGTTCTCCGTATGTGGGCTGGTGTCATCCGTTTGATTCGGCACATCAGGTTTAGTTGCAGATCCGAGGAGGCTAGAGCGACTATGAGGATGAACGGTGTTTTTCGACAAGTTATTTTGTCGTTGTATTTAAAAGACTTCTGCTGTGTTATATTTAATGCTTTATAATAAAGACTTCCGATGTTGTATTTCTGATGTATTGGGTCGTTTTTGGAATTGTGTTGACATTCCGCGACCATGTGGTTTAATAAAAGTTATGATTTTAGTATTGTAACTGTGTTTTGATAGTGATATCGTTTGAAAAAGCCTGGGGTGACTTTGGGGTTTTCGTCTGGGGTCATCGGCAGTAACGCTTTAAATGGAATGGATTTGGGGGTGTTACACACATCTTTAAATTGTGACCTTTCTATTTAAGCGGTCACCTCTTAACACAATAACTTTACAACTTATTCTTCTTCAAAGTGTTGTACCTTAAGCCTTATAGATGACATACTCACAGGATGTCAATCCTTAATAGTTCCCAAGAGTCATAACTCTTCGTCCTCTGGAAATTCCACTTATCGAGTCCAACGACTCGTACTGTCTTTAAACGACTTATTTCTAACTTAAAATCCTTATGTTCCGTACCCAATCTACTATCCATCCAGGACTTAATCACATTATACCCTTATATTACTTCAAACGAATCTCAAATAGATCTCCCCAAAGGATATCTATGATTTCGTACACTTGCCTTTCCAAAAAGCTTTAACCATTGGTCCTTCATGGGTCATACTTTACTTATGATCCTGACCATCCTAACTCCGGATTTTTACAGTCTTAATCAAGACCACAATAGGGAAAACGAGTTCCTGAAGAATTATTCCCTTAATCAATTATTCTTTCACAACACTTTATCCACACTAATGCATACAACATGATTAAGAGCAGATACAAAGCTTTAAACCTTAGGGTGACAATTATGTCCACCCAATTAGTACAATTACTAAAGCTTATTAATTATGTGCGACAACGGCACTTATCTTATTTAATTCCAAAACAAACTCACATCACGTTATAAGCTTTTAAATATCCACATCACGATTATATCCACATCTCATTTATATCCACATCCGTTGGTATCAGGGCACCAAGGCCCTTTAACCAATAATTATTATATCTACATCCGTTGGTATCAGGGCACCAAGGCCCTTTAACCAATAATTATTATATCAACATCTGTTGGTGTTAGGGCACCAAGGCCCTTTAACCAATAATTATTATATCCACATCCGTTGGTGTCAGGGCACCAAGGCCCTTTAACCAATAACTATTATATCCACATCCGTTGGTGTCAGGGCACCAAGGCCCTTTAACCAGTAATTATTATATCCACATTCGTTGGTGTCAGGGCACCAAGGCCCTTTAACTAATAATTATTATATCCACATCCGTTGGTGTCAGGGCACCAAGGCCCTTTAACCAATAATTATAAAGAAACGACTGGACCGCAAATAGAGCCCAACGTTCCTACGAATACTCGTGCTAACTAACAGTTTAACACAGCAATAGTACACATCAAAGTCATCCTGGCGATCAATTTAAACATAGACTATCTACTAGTGCTAACTAAGCAATTCAAGCACAATAATATTATAACTACTAGTGCTAACTAAACAGTTCAACACAATAATTATTCACATCAAAGCCATCCTGGCGATCAATTTAAACATAGATATAATAGAAACGGCTAATCCTTACTTGGACTTAGCGTTCCTGCAAACTCACATGCTATTCTAGCATTTAAAGTTTAACATTAAATTCTCAACAATACTATCACGGAAATTAACACACAATACTCATGCTAATTAAATAGTTCACTTTAATTGTCCTAGCCCAAATTCGAACAGTAGAATATTCTCGAATATGCATTCAATACGGTTTTGGCCAGAACTTTAGTTATACAATTCGGAATCCAATTCCGCGAAGTTCCAGATGCTCGTATGAAAGTCTACTATTTACTGGGCTTAACCCCAACTTTATCAAAATTACATAACTAGTCCGGTATTTCCGACAGTGCACGAATAAGTCCTTCAAGCAACATATATCTATAATAGCGTTGATCTAGCATATATTCAACCCATTATAATATCACGATTTAAATCACTTTATTAGTTCCCAAATAAAAACAACAGTTTTACTCCAATTTAATTAACAATTAAACAATTGATAATTAATAAAACATGGAATGATTAAGCAAGAGCGAACCGCCACTTGCCTGGAGTAGATTCGGCGATGAATCTAGACGAGACGACTACTGAAGATATCCTTTCTGGGGATATGGCCTATGATTCAAATAGATCCAACAGATTACGAGTCCACACGCGATCCAGCATATGACATATTAATTAATATCAATTAATTTATCTGGACGAACTCGATGAATTAAATTTAATACATTTTTATGATTTTAAATCATAAAAATATTTATTAAATTTTACTAAAGAAAATACGAATGAAAGAGGGTCGAAATTATACCGCTCGAATAATTTCGTGTTAAATCTGGACTGGAATGTAATTGGGCTAATCGGCCCATTACAATATAACAGGGGGCCCACTCTCCCACTGTTCATCATCTTCCATCTCCAATCTCACGTTCTCAACACCAACCACGTACATGAGCTCAAATCCAACTCGATCGGCCCTTGCCCCGTCGACAACCACCTACAACAGCCACCGGGGAGAGCACCTCGTCGTCGGCGATCTCAGCCACCACACAACCACAGCGGCCATGAACTGCACCCACACCAGCTCCGCGCATCTCGACCACAACAACACCAGCAGATCGACCCGCAACTAACACCAGCGGACAATAGCAAAACGAGGAGGAGCGGTGACTGGGTGGCTCATCGGAGAGACTGGGCAGAACAGGGGAGACAGCGGGAGGAAGATGGTGGTTGGGCAGAGGAGGCGGTGCACAGGGGAGCTCACAAGAGATGACCGAGAGTAAGGAGAGATGGGTGCCCTTCAACCCTTCATCACCATAAATAGCCCAGGAGAGAGGGGCAGAGCTCCGACCGGCCCCCGACCAAAAATGGGCAAGTTGCCCTCAAAAGATAAAATTTGGTTACAGGATGAGATTGAAACGTGGAGGATAAGTTTAGTATGAGTTTTAAACCCCGAAAATTATATATTTATATCTAAACAAATATTCTAAGTCCCGAAAATACATCGAATGTATTTTATACCACTCAGAGAATTATATCGGAGATCATGTATATTACTGAAAATCCAAACTCCACTGAAAGCGAAAAATTTATTGAATGAAGGATGGGAAAATTACTCAAATACCCTTACTAAAATTAAGGGGTATTACAAAGTGTAATCATCAAAGTTGATGCAAAATCAATCTCAAGCAAGTGGATTTAAACGTCCCGCGCCACCATCTAACTTTGTCAAGTCTAGCAAAGCAAAGACGGATATGACTCAAGGAGGGTCAACACATCAGTTGGGTCAGGGCAAGAGTCCGATCCAGTGCTATAATTGTGACACAACTGGGCATAAGAGAAGTGTGTGTCAGAAGGAAAGGAGAGTATGCTTTGGCTGTGGAAGGGAAGGTCATATGCAGAAGTTCTGTCGACAAGGAGAGCAGAAAGAAACTGAGTTACACCAAGGTTCTGTTAACCAGAACAATCGACCCAGGTTTAGACCAGTAAAAGCTCCTAGTCCTTCAATGCAGACAACTGTACAAAACAAGGGGAAGACCCCAGTTGCTTCTGGATATCAGGGTCAACGTCTTTACGTGATGCGTGAGGCGGATGGACCTGATGCTCCAATTGCTTAAAGTACTCAGCGAGGCTGGCGAAGTTTAGTCTTTTGTACTACCTCTGTGATATGTTGTGGATTTAGGTGTTACCCAGTTTTTTGTTTCTGATAGTTATGTTAGTAAGTTTAAGTATGCAACAAGGTTTGTAAACCTTTTGTTGTAAATATTCTTTCTAATATAAACGTTTGGTTCAAACCAATCGTCTGTCGGAATTTTCGATTATCTTTTTAGATAAGAAATTCGAAGAGGAATTGATCTGAATGACCATGGTTCCATGCGACATTTTCTCGGTATGGATTAGCTGACGCGTCATGAGGCGGTAATCGATTTTAGTTCGAAGACTATGACGGTGTTATCTAGAGGCCAGTGTGTATGCAAATAGAAGGATCGAAACGACGCTGATAACGATAGGCTTATCAAGGCAATGACTGCATTTAAGCTACTTCGGTTTTGTTTGTCAAAAAGAAGGATGGATCGTTTCGACCTTGTATCGACTACCAAGAATTGAATAAAGTCACGATCAAGAACAAGTATCTGTTACCTAGGATTGATGATCTGATTGAATCAACTACAGGGAGCAAAAGTCTTTTCCAAGATCGATATGAGATCTGGATATTATCAGCTCAGGATTCGTAAGGAAGATATTCCGAGGACTGCATTCTGGACGAGATCATTCGGACCTACCAATGCTTCAACAACTTTTTGGATCTAATGCATCGATGTTTTTGCCAGTACTCGGATAAGTTCGTGGTGGTCTTCATCGATGGCATTTTGATCTATTCCCCGAGCGTGGAAGCTCATGAGGAACATCTTAGGATTTCTTTGTTAGTCCTTAGACAAATTGAGATGTACGCGAAATTGTCTAAGTGTGACTTTTGGATCAAGGAAGTGGCTTTCTTAGACCACGTGATTAATAAGAAATGGGGTTATATTTGATCCCCAGAAGATTGAAACGGTAGCTAATTGGAAGCGGCCTCAAAATGGAAGGAGGTGCGCAGTTTCCTTGGACTTGTTGAATATTACAGACGGTTCGTGGAAGGATTTTCTAAAATCGCTCTACCTATGGCCGGTCTGCTCCGCAAGGTCCACAAGAAGTTGTCTGGGATGACAAGTGCGAGGCCAGTTTTCAAGAAGTTGAAACAGTGTCTGACCTCGGCACCGGTTTTAGCGCTGCCAAAAGGGAATGATGATTATATAGTCTATAGTGATGCTTCGAAGAGTAGGTTGAGATATGTCTTGGTGCAAAGAGGCAAGGTTTTTGCATACGCATCTAGACAACTGAAAACCTATAAAGCAAACTATCTGACGCATGATCTAGATCTTGCAGCAATAGTGTTTGCTCTGAAAAACTGACGAGGATATGCTTAGACGCTTTCTTGAGTTGTTTTCGGCCTAAGTTTCGGGGTCGAAACTTCTTTTAAGGGGGAGGTAATGTAATATCCCTCATTTTGTAGGGGTAATTTTGAAATTTTCTAATGCCCATATTACAAGTCAGATTAAATTCAGAGAAATACGGACATTCTATGAGATGTTTGGTCTCTGTAATATTTTTCTGAGTAATATAAAATACAGTTAAGGTATTTTTGGGTTAAAAGGTCATTCGTGTACAAATATATTTAACCCGGAGTTAAAAATATTTTAACATTTAAATAAAAACGACAAAAGGAGACGGAGGGGGCGAATTTGGCCTTGACCACCCCTCACGGTCAAGTGGTCGCACCCGCGGCAAAGGCCAAAATTGGAGGCGGTAACAGGTCGGCCACCGCACCCCGCGGCCACGCCACCGCACCCCACGGTCAGCGTCATCTCTTTCGTCAGCGCCGAAGTTGCAGGCCATAGCTCGCAATAGCTGGCTCCTAGGCTTGTCTCCCGGTCGGGCAACCTCCTCCTTGGCATCATGGTGTGGTAAGCAGCTAGCTTGGCTTATAAAAGGGAGAGAATCGGATCGAAATTGAGCTCATAAGCTCAGATCATCTTCATCCCTTTCCTCTGAAATCACCATTGAAGCTCAAGCTTTTAAAGCTTCGTTTGAGATCGATTCGAGCCCCTTTAAGTGTTCCTAAGTGTGATCCTAAGTGTTAAGCAAAGGACTAAGGTGTGGGAAAGCAAACCAAGAACGAATCAAAGTTGAATCGGCCGATTTGGGTGAGTTTTCCTTCCCGAATTTTTGTCAAAACACCGCCCCTGTTGCCTTGCCGCACCCGCAGCAGCCACCACCGCACCCCGCGGCCAAGCCATCGCACCCCGCGGTGAGGCCTGGCGCGCCCGCGGCGAGCTGTGTCCGTGGTGTGTGTTTTTGGGTGTTATCTCTTGGGCGAGGCTTGGACCCTTTGATTATTTCCTTATTCTTTTAGATTCATATATGTAGATATTGAATCTAACTTAGGGTCTTGTTATGGGTCGTTCCAGAAGGATTTATTATCCCAGATCTGTCCCAGTTCAGACTCGGAAACCGTTATCTCTAAAGCTTGTTAGAGCTTTCGTCAAATCTAAGGCAAGTGGCGGTTCGCTCTTGCTCATCATTCCATATTTCATTAATTATCAGTTGCTTAATTGAGTAATTAATTTGGAATGATTATTGTGTTTGTCTGGGATCAGTTTTGTCAACTGTTTTGGAAAGTTAAAATATGATATGATAATAGGTTGTATACCTGTTGGAATAATGCTATTATATTTATATTTATGTTGATAGCCTCAGGGTATTTATGTGGATTTATTATGGATTATTGTTGTGCTCAAACTGTTTAGTTAGCACGAGTATTCGTAGGAACATCACTGAGGCCCTGGAGTCCAGTCGTTTCTTTATAACCTGGTAGAGAGGTGGCTAGACCCCACCTAATACCAATTGGATGGTCATGACTTACCTCTATACTCGGGTAAAGAGGTGGTGCACTTAAACAGTGTCACAAATCTCGGGAGTTGTTCCCAAAAGATCTCTCATCTCGGGACGAGCTGATCATAAAAGTTTATAACATAATGTGTGTTTTGGAATTAAACAAGTTAAGTGCCGTAGGTTCGCACATGATTAATATACCCTCGACGAGTAGCACAACTAAGTAATAGTGCGGCTAGGAAAACTCGTTTAGACTTGATCAGAGTACGTTCTCTTTCCAATCTGGATTCGCCCTGGAGCGGCTAGGAAAACTCGTTTAGACTTGTATCATTTGTGTTTCATGATTATGTTTAAACCGGTAAAGCCTTGGATGGCTTCAGTAAGGAACATCGAGGTCACTGGCGGTGATACCTTTCCAAATAGGATTAAAGATTTGGGGGTGTTACACTCATGCTCCTGGCAGGTTCATTTAGGATCCTGTTCATACGTTCTGCTACGCCGTTCTCTTAAGGGATTCCTTTCAAGGTTTTCTCCATGCGAATTCCATTCTCAGCACAAAACTCCTTGAACTCACGAAGCTCATACTCCCCACCATTATCAGATCTCAAATACTTCACTTTAAGACTTGTCTCAGTTTCTACTAGAGCCTTCCACTTTCTGAAAGAGTCAAAGGCATCAGACTTTTGCTTCAAAAAGTAGACCCATACCTTTCTTGTGGCATCGTCAATGAAGGTCATGTAGTATGACGCTCCACCCAGAGATGTCACAAGTGCTAGCCCCCACAAGTCGTTGTGGACCAACTCCAACTTCTACTTCCTCAGGGTTCTGCCTCCCTTCGCAAAACTCACCCTTTTCTGTTTTCCGAGCACGCAATCTTCACACAATCCGATATCAACAGACTTGAGACCTGGCAGCAGACCCTTCGAGCATAGCACCTTCATCCCTTTCTGACTCATGTGGCCAAGGCGACAGTGCCACAAATCCGCGTCACAGTTTACTCCTGCAACAGCAATGCTATTACGGACGTTGCTCGTCATGTACAGCGTCCCCTCCTTCTTTCCTCGAGCTACCACCATAGCTCCTTTGGTTATCTTCCAGCTATTACAGCCGAAGATTACTTCATAACCCTTGTCATCCAACTGTCCAATAGAAAGCAGGTTTCTTTTCAAACCAGGAATATGCCTTACTCCATGCAACTGCAGCATAGATCCATGCAGCGCCTTGATTCGAACATCACCCTTCCCCACGATTTTTAAAGCCTCATCATTGGCAAGATAGACTTTTCCAAAATCACCAGAGGTATAGCGTTCCAGTATATCAGCATTGCTGCATGAGTGAAACGAAGCTCCAGAGTCTAACACCCAAGACTCTAACAGGATGCTTGCGCTCAGAATCGATGCATCTGCAGTGGTTCCTGTTGTTGAATCACTCAGAATCAACGCATCTGCAATATCATCACTGGCTGAATTTGAAGATTTATCCTTCAGCGGTGCCTTACATTCACTCTTGTAATGACCGTTTTCATCACAATTCCAACACTTGATTCTGCTCTTGTCTTTGGATTTATCCTTCCCTCCTGACTTCGATCTATCACGATTCGATTTCTTGAAATCTGACCTGCCCCTGTTCCTCGTACTCAAGGCTGATCCCGAAGCAGTACCTGATGCCTTCCTGTGAATTTCTTCGCTGATAATCAGATCCCTGACTTCATCAAACTTGATCTTTGCCTTCCCCGCCGAAGCACTAACAGCAGTAACTGTCCTGCCCCAACTTTCAGGTAAAGAAGATAACAGTATTAGGGCTTGTACCTCATCGTCGAAATCGATCTCAACCGAACTCAGTTGCGCGATAGTCATGTTGAACTCGTTCAAGTGATTGGACACCGTTGTACTCTCCGTCATCCGCAGATTAGACAACCGCCGCATCAGGTGAACCTTGTTCACTGCGGAGGGTTTTTCATACATCGCGAAAAGAATTTCCAGCATGCCCTTCGTCGTCTCTGCCTTGATCGTGTGATGCGCCACGTTCTTGGACAACGATAGGAGAACCACGCTCATCGCTTTCCTGTCCAGCAACTTCCACTCGTCGTCCTTCATGTCTTCCGGTTTCTCGCCCAACGGCATGAACATATCTTTACCGTACAGGTAATCCTCGATCTGCATCTTCCAGAATCCGAAATCCGATCCATCGAACTTCTCCACCGATGATTTTCCGCTTCCCATCGTCACCACCAGAACTAGCTCTGATACCAGTTGTTAGGATTCGAACGTAATAACGAGAGAAAAATGAAGCAAAGAACATGAGAACTGTTTACCCAGTTCGTCAAAGAATTGACTACGTCTGGGGGCACTACCAAGCCAGGGTTTTCTTTCTAATTTTTGTGATGGCGGATACAATGAACAATTAGGTTTAAATAGGCGAAAGGGATAAAACCCTAGTTAGGCCCAATACACAAACCCTAATTAGGCCCATCAGGCTCCATAACCCAACACACTGATCTCCACCTTCTCCAGGTCTGGGGAAATTGCTTCATAACTTCCTGAACTAAAAGTTGTGATATTTGGTAGGCTATGGAATTTTACATGTTTCAGTCGAGGAAACATGAAGGTTCCATTCACCAAGAGACCGAGTTCGTGGTCACACTCCTTGGAGACAATTTCTTCTAGATGCTCACATTGTTCAATATTGATGAATTCTAGCTTATGCAAGACACTACCTTGAACAATGTCAGTAGATGAGACGGTAGATTTCATGCCTACTAGACCTCCATGTATAACAAGTGAATGGAGATTTGGAAGCAAAGCCCATGGTATATGTTTCACACACCTCACATTAACCAACTCCAGATTTCTCAGGGACAAGATATTGGGTGTAGACTTGACTTCAAACAAACCATGAAGTGAATCACAACTATGTACTTTGAGTTGTTCTAATTTTGTCAGTATAGTTTCTGGTATAGACTTCAACTTGCAAAGGACATATCGATTCAGATTCAGTTGGGTTTAGTCATCTATACCTTCATGGAGAACATATTGATTCAGATTCAGTTGGGTTAACTCTTTTTGGGTTTTGTTGAACTGTAATTTTAGCTTGATGAATCATTTTTTATACCATATAATCTTCAAACATTGTACATGTTTGTTTATGTTTGTTTTCTTTGTCTAGGTTACACTTTCATTCAGTTACAATTTATAAATCTATAGCTTCAGAAACTACACAGCAACGGAGTAACTCTTTCACCAGCTTTGGACGTAACATAATCTATAAGAGGAACAACATGAACGAGTTCAACAAAGAAGAAATTACCAAAATAACCCTAACAAGTAGAAATTTGTCATAACATTTCATCGAGCAGCTTACGTGTACGGTTACAAAACACGCATAGACCCAAAATTTTTGGAAATCAAGGCTATAATTCCCTAATCTTACCGAACAAACATTAACAAACCTCACAATCAAACAAATTTCTCCGAATCTAAATCCTAACTAATTGTTCCCAACTATAGAAATACGTGGAGAAAACTTACGTAGTTGGCATCGTTGTGAAAATCTAGCGATGGAAGGTAGTGTGGAGGCTCGATAAAGCTAGACTTAAAGGCCTATTAACAATAAGAAGCCTAAGGCCCATTTCTAGAGTATAAAAAAGGAATTAGGTCAACACTTAGAGGGGAGAGACAATTGAAAAGAGAGGCCGGAATTTGGGGAAAAAAAGGGAGGGCTCTCAGGAGCTCCACCATGGACGAGAGGGGAGGAGAGCAGTCAAGAATTTGGGGGAAGAGAAAGGCAAGGCTCGACTGGCATATTGAGAGCCGCAACTTGCAGGGCTAAGGAGATTGACCCGGTGCTCGTCTGCAAAAAAAAACATAACCACAAGCCTGAAAAGAGCCTCGGCCCAACACCGTGCTCGACCTCGACCCGCACTTCGACTCATCTCCCGTACCAGCTCGCTGATGAACAACATGACTAAAGGAAAAGGTTGATCCCAAGCTCCGATCCATCGCTGACGGTGGCGATAGGGCTTTGGAGGAGGAGAAAGCTCATAAGTTCATGTCTCCTTCCTCGTTAGTGAAAGAGATTGGCCGAGATCTGCAACTGACAGTCACATGTCATTTTATTACCCTTGTTGGAATTGCTCAAGACCTCAGGTTAGCTTTATATGTGTCTAGCGTTCCCGACCTGGTGTTTTTTTTTTTATGCTACATAACTTATTTGAAGCTTTTCCGTTGAGATATTGATGTGACCACATCCCATCAAGAGACTCAAGGGAGCCCAAACACTCAAGATGACTCTAGCCATGAGGGTGAAGCAAGTGAAGAAGAACTTAGTGAAGCTCAAGAGCCCGAGCCACAAGACCAACCACTTGGAGCCATCACTAGAGCTCGAGCTAGGCAACTTCACCACCAGCTCAAGACGGGTCTCATGAACCTCCGAATGCCGAGCCAAGGTGCATTTGAGCCAGCCACATGCCTCATGGTCAAGCCGAACACCTAGAGACAAGCCGGAGACTCCCACACTTGTTAATTTCAGTTTTGGCTTATTTTATTTAAGTGTTGGCCTATCTTTTATTAATGTTTTAATGGATTATTAATAGCAGGATTTAGGAATTTTCTTATTTATTTTTAATTCCCTAAAAATGTCTACTAATGGGCAGATTAGTGATGCGATCCTACCAACCCCAAGTGCCGAAGAAGAAGAAGAAGCCTTGCGCGCGCCACAAGAAGAACCAATCACAAGGGCACGCGCAAGAGCCATTGCGAACGCGGTGAACTCTATCATTCAACGCATTCATGCAAGCCAAGGCAACAGAGAGCCCAACCCAGAGAACGCGTTCTCTCTTCAAAGGCTCCAAGAGAATACAAAGATCGCGTTCAGATGGCGTCTTCTTTCAACAATTGAATGAACGCGATCAATTCAAACCAGATCACGATCTTCAGCATTTAATACGCCTTAATTGAGAATATTCGGCATTAATGGCCGAATCCATTTTGAATTCAAATTAGATCTGGTGTAATTAATGTAATCTTATCCTTAATCTTTGCATTTACTTCTTAGATTTGGGTCTTGATGACCCTTCTTAGAGTAGTATAAATAGAGGCCTTTGGCCAATGTACAAAGGTCACGTTTTACCTAATTCAGAGCTTGAGTTTTGAGCAATTGTCTCCTCTCCCTTTGAATCCGAAACGTCACAATCTGCTTCTCATCTCCTTCACCGTCTGCTCCTTGTCCTTTCACCGCCGTTGCTCACGCGCCGGCACCACTCGATCACATCGGGTCTATCTCTCCACCACCGCTCCACCCTATACACTGCACACGAACTTCCCCCTCCGCTGCTACCAAACACAACTCCCCCCAAACACTTACGCTACAACACTTTACCGTGCCATTTCCCTCTCCCAAGCACCGCGTTCCCTCCATCAAGACAACGCATTCTTTGTCCAGAACGTGCCAAACTGTCATAGCGACTAACGTTACAAGATCGCGATCTCTTCAGAACAAGTAGGAACGCATCAATTAGTGGGCAAAGTAGTGTTTAGGAGTAGTGGCTATTTTTAGCCTTTTCTTTATTTAGTTTCAGCAGCCTATATAAGGCATTTCCCTTTCAGATTGTAGACACGTTGAAATATATCCAATTGAGAACTTTTTTGATCAAGAACTCCTTCATCTTCACCTTGTTCGTGCGTAGTATCGAACATTCATCCCTGATCATGAGTCATATCGATCAAACACCTTGATCCTTTGCCTAGGGTGAGTCACATCGTAGAAGATCATTTCTTTCTTCTCTAAGTGGTGAGTTGTATCCACTTGTTGAAGACTGCTTATCCTTCACTTGTTCGTCCATCTTCATCAACCATTCGATCATTCACATCCACAACAATCATTTCGCTGAAATTCCTTCCCGGAACTCCCAGCGACCCCTCAGTAAAAATACTATAACTTTCATTTACGTGATCCAATTGCTCTTAAATTTCGAGGACAGAAACTAAACTTCATTATCTAACTACTGTAGCTGGAATCGTCCAATTTGGAGTTCGGAACAAGGAGAACGACCCCATTGAAGTCAGGACAAATTTTGGAATCTTGCTGGGATCTTGGTGTCTTGAGTTCTTGTGCTCTGAGGCGTCGACGAGTGAATTCTTGCACCGAGAGTCACATGATCCTTGATCACAACTTTAAACTCTTAAATAGAGAATTGGTTGGTTGATGAATGTGGTGCTTGTAAGCTTCATAGACGTGTCTTTGGTGGAAGGCTTAATGCTCGAATACTTGACTGATGAAATAAAGTGATAAGTGCACTTATTCAAGGTAATTCGATGGACAAGTAAATCTCTCAATCTTAGCCTTTCTATATATATATATATATATATATGCTTTTCATATGGAAAACTTACTTGAGCATTAGAGTTGCAAGCCCGGAGAAGCCCTCAAGTCTTTTTCAAGTTTAAAGCAAGATAGAGCTGAGGCATTTCGACAACGGCGAGAGCCAATTGGCATGAGAGATAACTTTATGGAATCAAGAAAGAAGAACACCGTGATTAGTGACGTGTTGGGCACTAATTAATTCACATGGTTGAACCTGGAATCAACATTGGCGCCGTCCATTGGGACCTCCTCACACACTAGGAAGGCTAATAACATGTCGAGATGCCCACCGTACGGAGAACTTCCAACGACAAGCTTGATTAGGAGCAAGGAGAAAAGAACCAAGTTCCATTATACATCACTTTGGCTTTGGTTAGCCTTCACTTCATTCCACTTGTGCTTTGCGTAGCTCTCACTATGCTCCACCTTTGTTTTCGTGTAGGTTTCACGATGCTTCACAAAGGTTGTGGCTCGTACGTCCCTCGAGCCAACACAATCTATAATATCACTCCCCTCGCCACCACTTATGCATTTTACAAGGAAGCAAGTAGAAAGGCATTGTGAGGCAGAAAGGGAAGAGTCGTTGCACTTAAAAGAAAGTTGAACAACATCACACAAAAAAACTAGTGGAGTTTTCTTTGCGAAGGCCTTTGCTCATGGCCTTCACTCTTGGCCTTCCCGGCCTTCATAAAGAACTCATTGCGTATGCTCGTAGCCTCCCAGATTGCGCTTGTTGCCTTCACCAAGGTCCTTCCCAAAGGTCCTTCACCAAGGTCCTGTTGGAAGGTCCTCCCTAAAGGTTCTTTCACCAGGGTCGTCCACCAAGGTCCTTCATGAAGGTCCTTCACCAAGGTCCTCCCCAAAGGTCTTTCACCAAGGTCCTCCACCAAGGTCCTTCCCAAAGGTCCTCCACAAAGGCTCCTTCCCAAAGGTCCTCCACAAAGGCTCCTTCCCAAAGGCTCCTTCACGAAGGTCTTCACTTCAAGGCCTTCGCAAAGGCATCCCTTCGCTCATGGCTTCCCAGCCATACGCCCTCCATGGACTTAGATGAAAATTAATTAAAAAAAAAACAAGTCTTAAAAAGCAATAGAAACAGTACGCGAGTATGAAAAACAATATGAGCAAGCAATACGTGAAGGCAAGGTACTCGAGTTAAGCAATACAAAATGCGCGATACGAAGCAATACTCTAAAAGCAATATGTTGTGTGATGTGTGGGCAAGCAAGTGAAAGCAATTTATGGATGCAATACGAGAAAAGCAATACAAAAGAGCAAGTCTTGAGAAGTGATTTGTGAATGCAATTTGGGAAAAGAAAGTCTTGAAAAGCAATACAAAAAATGCGCGAGTATGAAAAGCAATACAAGAAAACAATACGGGAAATGCAATACGAAAAAGCAAGGGAATAAGCTATACATTTGAAAGCAAGTTGAACAACAACGCGAGAAAACTAGTGAAGTTGCCTTCGCGAAGGCCTTCTCGACCTTTGCATAGTATTCATGGACCATGATTGTGGCCTCCCGGCTCGTGCTTATTGCCTTCACGAAGGCTCCCTTTTCATGAAGGTCCTTCACGGAGATCCTTCACACAGCTCCTTCCCGAAGGCCCCTTCGCAAAGGTCCTTCATGAAGGTCCCTCCTTCACGAAGGCACATCCCTCACGAAGGTCTTCACTTCAAGGCATTCACAAAGGCCTCCCTTCGCTCATGGTTCCCCAACCATGCACTCTCCATAGACTTAGAGAAAGCGAGTAGAAAGACAATACGATAAAGCAAAGGATTAAGCAAGTAGAAAGGAAATAAAAAAAATTCAAGTGTATAAGCAATACGAAAAGGCAAGTATGTAAGCAATGTAAGGAAGCAAGTGACAGAAGTAACACGAGAAATCAAGTAAACGGATAGAGTGAAAAAGCAAACTGAGCAACACGAACAAACTAGGGAAATCACTCTCGCCCTTATACCCTATATGGGATCACTCTCTTCGACGCATGGGGGTTCCCTTATGCACAAACACATACCCCCTTCATGAGTCTTTTTCTATGACATACATACGTATGATTCTTTGTACGCAAGTCCATATATCCCCAATGAAAAACTCGCACTTCCCTACAATACAAGATTCAGGACTATGCCCTTAAACAAGGAAATGATAAAGCTAGATTAAAAGGCTCCTAGTTGGGTAAGAGAGAACACGATAGTTCTCTGCCTCTAAAAGGTCTTCTATAGACTATGAAACAGTACTGGACTACTGGGGCTCTTTCCCTAAGAAACCCTTTCACGACCTGCGCAATGAGCATCGAGGCTTCACCCCATTAGGAAAGTCATGACAGTATGCGAAGTTATAAATGTTGGAGCTCCAACCCCATGAACAACTCTGAGGCTCTACCCCATGAACGATGTCAAATGGTATGACAATATCTCATATGGGACCAATGTCAAAGTATGCCAAATCCTTTTAAAAAAATGTCAATAGAGTTTCGGTAAACACAAACAATTTCTCATGGGAAACCAAGGCAATGCAAATGACAATAACTAACAGAAAGCGCTTTACCAAGTTCAGCGTTGACATGGTTACCAAGTTCAGCACTGACATGGTCTAGGTCGAAACTTGGGGGATGGGCTGTGGGGGCTTGATAAAGCTATGCTTAAAGGCCCATTAACAATAAGAAGCCTAAGGCCCATTTCTAGAGTATAAAAAAGGAATTAGGTCAGCACTTAGAGGGGAGAGGCAATTGAAAAGAGAGGCCACAATTTAGGGGAAAAAAGGAAGGGAGCTCTCTAGAGCTCCACCATGGGCGAGATGGGAGGAGAGCAGTCAAGAATTTGGGGGAAGAGAAATGCAAGGCTTGAATGACAAATTGAGAGTCGCAACTTGCAGGGATAAGGAGATCGATATGGTGCTCGTCTGCAAAAAAAACATAACCACAAGCCTGAAAGGAGCCTCGGCTCAACAGCGTGCTCGACCCGCACTTTGACTCGTCTCCCGTACCATCTCGCTGATGAACAGCATGACTAAAGGAAAAGGTTGATCACAGGCTTCGATCCATCGCCGACAGTGGCAATAGGGCTTTGGAGGAGGAGAAAGCTCATAAGTTCCTGTCTCCTTCCTCGTTAGTGAAAGAGATTGGCCGAGATCTGCAACTCACAGTCACATTTCATTTTATTACCCTTGTTGGAATTGCTCAAGACCTCAGGTTAGCTTTATATGTGTCTAGCGTTCCCGACCTGGTGTTTTTTTATATGCTACATAACTTATTTGAAGCTTTTCCGTTGAGATATGGTCCTACATGAAGGTCCTTCACTAAGGTCCTTCACGAAGGTCCTTCACTAAGGTCATTCACGAAGGTCCTTCACTAAGGTCCTTCACGAAGGACCTTCACAAAGACATCGTTTCATGGCCCTTCACTAATGCAACTTTAAACTCGTAAAGAGAGAATTGGTTTGTTGATGATTGTGGTGCTTGTAAGCTTCATAGATGTGTCTTTAGTGGAAGGCTTAATGTTCAAATACTTGACTGATGAAATAAAGTGATAAGTGCACTTATTCAAGGTAATTCGATGGACAAGTAAATCTCTCAATCTTAGCCTTACTATATATATACATATGCTTTTTGTATGGAAAATTGACTTGAGCGTCGGAGTTGCAAGCTCGGGGAAGTCCTCGGGTCTTTTTCAAGTTTAAAGCAAGCTAGAGGGGAGGCACTTCGGCAACGGCGGGAGCCAATTGGCATGAGAGAAAACTTTATGGAATCAAGAAAAAAGAACACCAGAATTAGTGGCGTGTTAAGCACTAATTAATTCACATGGTTGAACCTGAAATCAACAGGTAGCATGATGTCCAGTCCGTAATTGAATCCAACCTCGAGTTGCATATGAATGAAGAAAGGGAAAGATACGAGTCGTATGTACTAAGAAAAACCATTCGTGCAATTTTTCTCTTAATTTTCAATCACAACCGCGGTCGACTTTTTAAAATACAAAGTTTACACCACGGTTTATTATCAACAACCGCAGTCCGTGATCAAATTCTCACCACGGTTTACTAGTAATACTGCGGTCCGCACTTTATGTTTATTTTTAGCAAACTAGATCAGCTCCGCGGTTCAAAGAATAAACGCCGCAGAGAAGAGTTGGGATTCAGATTACGAAACATGGGACATGCATCCCTTTCTTAAACTTTGCTGATGACACATTAATTTTTGCAAATACAAGTCACGATAATATGCTTTTCATTAAGTCTATTTTTGATGACTTCACTCTAAAGTCCAGTCTCTCTATTAATTATCATAAAAGCAACTTCCAAACCTCCAGCAATGTTCCTAGACAACGATCCTTGTTACTTGCAAGTACTTTAAATTTGCAGGTTACCCAATCAATGAAAAAATACATTGGAATACCTATTATTAGGGGTAGAGTTAAAAATCAAATGTTCTCTGACGAAATCAAAAAACTCAAAAAAGAACTAGGGAAATGGGAAGCAAACACGCTTTCCCAAGTTCGTAGGAGTATCCTTATCCAATCTAATATGATGTCCAAAACATATTATTTAATGCAAATCTTTCTTCTTCCCAAAGGTATCTGTCTCGAGATTGAAAAAATTAACAAGAATTTTTTTTGGAATCATTCAACCTCAAACCACCATCCCCTTTCTAGTTGGGAGAATATTTGTCAGCCCAAGTGTTTTGGGGGCCTTGGCCTCGAACTTGCCCACAATCTTAATATTTCTATGCAAATGAAATTGCTCTGGAAGATTATTTCAGAACCTGACTGCTTCTGGGTTCGTATTATCTTAGAAAAATATTTATGCAATTCTGACATTTTCTCTTATAAAAAAAACCTTCTGACTCATGGCAATTCTCCAGACATATGCAACTCCGCCAAGATTTTCGAAAGGGACTATTCTGACAGCTTGGTGATGGTTTTCATATTAAGTTTTGGGAAGACCATAGGATTCCTAACTGTTCCCTAATACTATTGTTTCTCGTTTCAAAACTTCAGATAAAAATTGGGATTTGGGAGCTTTACAACAAGTTCTACATCCTGATTTAATCAACAAAATTTTGTACATCTTTATACCCACATCCTACATACGTGATAAAATTATTTGGTATCCATCACTTGATGGCACTTTTTCTGTTAAGAGTGCTCACTTGTTCACTCGTCAATCGCATGACCCACCTAGCTTCCCCCACTTGGTTTTGGAAATTACATATTCTTCCAAAAATAAAAACGTTCCGCTGGAAATGTTTTTCAGACTCCTTAGCCACAACTGATCGTCTCAATAGACATTTCTCGCGGGTTCCCTCACCATGTGTCCTTTGCAATTGTCCTACAGAGGATTCTAATCATTTATTTTTTGACTGTCTATTCACTTCACAATGTTTACAATCATTTCAAAACCTTATTGGTCATTCATATAGTCTTAACTCTAAAAACGATTTCTGGTCCAATATTGACTTTCTTTCATGCCAAAAATAGAGATATTGTTCCCATCCTTTTCCTCTGCTGGAACATTTGGCAAGACCACAACTGTCTCATTTTCAGAAAGTTGCTTGTTCATAGTCAAACTACCGCTAATACTGCTTATATTTTCTACAAAGAGTGAACTACGTCCCTCTCTTATCAACAATCTCCTACCCATAAAAGGAAGCAATCCAGAACGTATTCCCGATGGAGACGACCGCCTCTTAACTGGATAAAACTAAATTTTGATGCATCGGTCAAACAGAATGGTTCTTCTCACATTGGATACGTCTTTCGTAACCAATCTGGGAAGGTGGTCTATTTAGACCAAAGACATATTCTCTGCTCCTCCCCTATGAAAGTTGAGGCTCTGGCCGCCCTTGCGTGCCTTCGTAAGACTATTTCGCACCAAATTAGGTGAGTAGTCCTTGAAGGAGATAACATTTCCGTTATTAATTCTATCCGTGACATTTGGAAAATTCCATGGGAGATATCTCCTATAATCATGGAAATTCAATCTTTGATACGTGGTTTGAAAGTTTCAGGTTCACCACTGCTATAGAGAGTCGAACAGAGTAGCATATTGTCTGGCTACTTCGAACATATCCCCGATCATCCTTCGCAGCATAATTTCGGATTATCTATCGCCTCATCTAACACAAGAAAAGTTGCATCGATCATGACGTCAACTTTTATGTTCGGACTCTACTGTTCAATCAGCTTGTAAAACATTTGTAAAAATTATTCATTGTGATGATTTAGGTATTCATTCTTCTTTGTAAAGATGCCTTTTGTTTACCTGTAAAAAAACACGTAGGCCGGTTACTATGTTCACCCCTTCTTCTAAAGCTCTCCAGTTTTCTTCTAGCAGAAGTTTAAAGATTGACGTGCATTCATAAATAATATATTAATATGAACAGTTTATAGAAATATAGTGGAAATCAACTACCTTATTGTTCTTGAAGCTCCCCGTTCTTTGGTTGCTAGTTCCTACTCATTAAGGCGTCAAGATTTACGATTTGAGACTTTTCTTCTTGAGCAAGTACCGTACAAGCTACTCCAAAGTTGGACTCATTTAACACAAGCAAAAGTACTAACGAACGAATATGTGGTATATTCTCCAAAAGCACAATCACAATCACAATCATTTTTCTTGCAAGTGCAGAGACTGTCCTAAAAAGCATTATAAACAAGTTAGCTGTGCATTGAGCCTAATTTCCTTATCTCTGATTTTGGGATAAGGGTTCACATCACTAGTGACTTTATGAATTTTACTCTTTGTGAGTTGTGCATTTGAATATATTAATTATCCTTGTGATGTTTATGATTCTATTGATATATAGGAAATAGAGTTTGAATTTAGGATACCCTAACTAGTATCACTTGCAAGTATGCCCAAGAGATGCAAGTTAACACTCCTTAATTTCCTTGTCTCTAACCAACATTTTATGCTTCTTCTCCAAGGACCAAGTTGGGTTCATTATAACTAATAATTTGTAACAGCTTCACATTTTCTTGAGTATGGTTTAACAATTGATTCCTCAACATACTGCCTCACATTCTTCTTCACTGACCACTCAGTAGCCCAGGTAATGATTTGTAACAATTTTGTTTTACCATATTAGCTCTATGTTGAACAAATCTTGACATGTTAATGTTGTTGGGGGTTGTGGTTAGTGGACAACAGGGATTCTGATTTGTCAAATAATGGGTTAATTATTGTGATATGTGCTCTTGCAGAAACTTTTGTTGTTAAGGCTTCATGTGGAGAGAGCTTACCAAATTGCAGGGACTTTAGATGCATACTTCTCTTTCAGATGTTTGTATGCTAATTATGTTGGTTATATTACCATTTAATGTCTAATGTGATTGATCTTAATTCTTGTATTATAACCTTAGGGGATATATATACATTATATGCTTAAAAATTGCTTTGTATTGTAACCTTAAGATTAACATTCAAGCCTATTAGCTCAATGGTAGAGCAACGTGCTTTATGTACGTGGATGTGGGTTCGAGTCCCACATAGGCTAATCTATATTTTAATATTATTATGATTATGGTTAAATTGGATTAGTAAAGTTTTATGTATGTTAATGGTGGTTTGAAACCTAAAGTACCGGCCTTATACCAACTTTGAAGGAGAAACAATCAAAATTTGGAGAAAAATATCAATGCACATGATACCCCTCACAAATTTATTAAATTAAGGATAATTTTGTAATTTTCATCTAAAATTAAGTCGAGATAAGTCATCGATACCGAACGCGTCCTAAGGTTTCAGTCATCAGATTCAGCTTCAGTCTCAGCTCAATTCAACCCCTAGCTTAAATTCTTCTAATCAGCTTCAGCCCAATTCAACCTCTACTTCAACTTCAGTCCCAATAAGTCTCAGTCATACCGAACAGACCCTAAGTAGACGCTGTCGTCGCTCATTAAGTCGGTCCACTCTTAACAGCCACAACACCATTTTCTTGCAAGTGGAGAAGGAGAAGATGGCCTCTAGCACGCGCTTCGACACTTGTTCATAGTCAAAATCCGTGCAACCTGCGACTTCCTCCAACTTCAAGCAACTCGTTTATGGGAAACATATGAATCGCCCCAGGTGCTTGGTGACAATTTGCGCAAGCCCATTTTAAGGTAAAATCGTAAATGACATCTTCATGAATTCACTTTGAGACCATCACTCCCAAGAACAACTTGTTCTGCAGAAAGTGGCAAGTCCATCACCGCCTTTTGCGGGACCTCCAAGATCAACAAGAATGAATCAAACACAAATCAATTTCACTTCTAGATGAAACACAGTACAAAGACAAATCTTCCTAGTACAATTGCAACAGAAAATCGCTGGACAAGGAGATGATAACAATAATGTCACACAAAAGTAATTTGCAAAGGACAGAGTACTTGGTGAAATTTCTGTGAAGGGAAGCAACATATTGCTTTGCTGCATCAAGTATCGGCTGACATACATCACCCACCAAAACACTCAAAGGAAGCTCGATATAAAAGATTGCAGATTGTAATGTCATGAGCAACTTAAGCAACAGCTGAATACTATATCTAATACAAGCTACCTTCCTCTCTTACAAAACAAATTTATAGTGAGCTAGACGCTTGACTCTTTATTCAAATTTGGAGTGCTTAACGATGGTGCATATATACCAGATGCATTGATTCTCAAGGTAACATCATCTTTCTTCTCTGATTCTTTCGTACCATATTTGAATAACTACACCATAAAGTTAGCTGGACAGGGTCCAGAATGAAGTCATTAGAGAGAAGATTGGAGTGGCAAGCGTTAGAGACAAATTGCGTGAATCTAGACTTCGTTGGTTTGGGCATGTGCAAAGGAGACAGTCGGATTTACCAGTCCGTAGGTGTGAAGGGCTAGTAGTCGACGAGCTTCGTCGAAGTAGAGGTTGACCGAAAAAGAGTTAGAAAGAGGTGATTAAGCAGGATCTAATCCACCTAGCTCCCAGGATAGAAAACTTTGGCGAAAAAAGATTGGGGTAGAGGGTTAATAGACAGGGGGTGGGCTTTTTGCTTTTGATTTGATTTGTTTCTGGTTTTTGGTGCCTACCGCTCTTGGATCTCTTGGGAAACATACTCTCGAATTGTTTCGGGATAGGAATGCGTACATCTAGACCTCCCAGACCCTGCCTCGGTGGGGTTATCTTGGGTTGACTGTTGTTGTTGTACACCATAAAGTTAGCAGCTGTTATTTCTACAGAAGAGTATAAACATCTAACTAAATAACTAACTTATAGAGGATGTTTATCTTCTAAGGAAAATTGACATTTTGCAGCTAGCATGAGAGAACATAGGTGCAAAGTTTTGACGTCCAAACCAGTACTAGAATTTTCCTTCCATCTCCAAGCTGGCTGTGTAATAGCCAATTGCAATATTCCTTCACAACACTCAAAAGTGCTTTTTATTCCAATCATGGATTGTGAAAATTAATGACCAGTAATACACAATTGTTTATAATGTTTCAAATCCAAACGGGCCCTAAATAAATCAAGTACCTTCTGCTTACGGAACTCTTCAAGAGTCACCCCCACAATGTGTAGCTCTGGGTCCAAATCAAAGCTCCCTTGTGGTTTTTGCACTCATCTTCGCTTTGTTTTTTGCACCAAACTTTGCTATGGCATCTCTCATCGCTTTGGTGACTCTCTTCGATTCCGCGTCTCTCTTCGCTTTGGCATCTGCGGTTCTCTTCACTTCCGCTTCTTCTGCAGCAGCGTGGCATGGTGTCATTACAAGGCGAGATTCACTTAGTTCTTACATGCAAGAACAATTTACTGCTGAATATAAGTGGGAATTTTACAAAAATCTGATTTACTAAAAATTTAGTTCACCATTTACTCTTTTAACCTGATGAGCCACTTAACTGTACAAGGAAAAACAACTCTCAAATGCACTAGTATCCCTGTCTATTCTTCTGCAGCTCAACATCCTACTTCTCTAGCAGCTTCAATGTATATGTGTAATTTCATAGTGGAAATTGGAAATCTCAATCTAACTAGACCTGTTAATTAACCAATCTCTTTTTTTCTGTTTTGGACAATGAGAAACTATGCAATGGTGAAAAGGGAAAGTTCATACGTACCTGCCACCGCGGCATTAAGGTCATCAAATCTGTCGGCTTCCATGATCTTGGAATCCAGTTTGACATACTTGAGCCTTGGAGTCATAAGGGGTCCCATTGAAAATGATTTTAAAGATTGGCATTTCCATAATTCTACTATTTCCAAGGATGGAAAGTGTGCCTCATAGCTTCCTACACTGAAAGTCTCCAGTTTGGGCAACCAGTGAAGTTGTATGCGCCTTAGGCAAGGAAATAGAGTCATTCCATATTTGACAAAATCATGACCCTCTTCTTGCACCTCCTCCTGGGAAATGATTGCTTCTAGACTCCCACAATGTACTACCTCAATAGATTCAAGTAAAGGTAAAATATCGCCTCCAACAAGAAGGGTAGTTGATATCAGAGAGGTCAAGCCCTTTACCCTATAGATGATAAGAGAATGGAGATTTCGTAACATTCTCCATGGAAGCTTCTTCAACTGGAGAAAGCGGCGCAGCTCCAACCTCCTCAAAGAAAAGAATTGATTACAGTCATCAACTGAACTTTCATCATCAAAGAGCTCTTCAAGGGAGTCAAATTCTGTCAATCTGAGTTCCTCTAATTCCCGTGACATTAACGACATAGAAGGCATATATGCTGACTGAATTGAGAATAACACCCTGCAGCATTCAATTTTTTGAAGATCCAAAAACCCCAAGGTTTTTGAGCTGATTTTTGGCAATGATTTCAGATTTGGCAGTTCTCTCAAAGTCAGTCTTGACAGATTTGTGAATATTGTGGTTTCATCACTTCTTTGGAGTAGCTCAATGTCCATACAAGATACTCCCAGATGCTCCAAGGACGGAAAATCAATCTGTTTTATATATCAAAACGGGAAGTTAGTGCTTGAGGAAGTTAAAAAAAACTGAGTAATACATACTTCGTTTAGGAGTTGGAAAATCAATTTCTTTCAACTAACAAGGATATAGTATGCAGGTAGAAACAATTTACCTCCCCATCAAAGAGTATTGTGCCTTCTGTTTGAGCTGAAAGAGTGTTTCGGAGGGTGAACGCCTTCATCTCCCTAAGACGGAATAAATCCAACTCTCGTAGTATCGGGAATTTAAGCAGAAGACCTCCTTGGTAGAAGCATTGAAGTCTTCCCAGCGACCACAGTTTCAGTATTTGCAATTTGGGAAAAGTTATGATAGTTGTAGGAAGATTGATGTCATCCTCGACGTCACTTGTAACAACTTCCTTCATACTATCACAACATTCAACTTCTAGCTTCTCCAGTTGCAAAAGATGTTTGACAATATGACATGGAAACATGCTTTGTAATTTATGGCAGAAGGAAGCCGTAATATATTTCAGATTTGCAAAGCCAGAAGATTCGACGTAAGGTTCCTTGGCCGACATTTGACTCTGAAACAATTCAGCAGCACATTCTTTGGATCCTGAGACGTCCCATAACTTCTCAATTTGATCAAGATACTTCAGACACATTTCCTCTAGAAAAGGAAGCTTGATCTAGCATTAAGTGCACAAGAACATTAGAGATGATATTGCACTAGGAAGTAAGAATGTACTCCCTCTACCTCAAAATACATAAATTTTTTGCACAGTTATCAAAAAGACTATAAAGTAGACAAATATGCCCTTGTTTACTGCACAATGCAGAATTAGAAAGAAGTCATGCCCTGAGAGTGTAAATGGAAAGCCTGTTTTGAAAAATGAAAAGAATAAACATAGTAAATGAGCAAGGAAAATTGTGAAATGAATGATTCAAAATAGGCCAAAAAGACTTTCACTTGACAAATGTGGAATATGCATGGAGCAAGGAATACGTAGCCATGTAGGTACAAACAATTTACCTCCTCTGTAAAGAGTACACATTTTGTTTGAACTGATTGAGCATCTGTGAGGGTGAATGCCTTCATCTCCCTAAGACCAAATAGATCCAACTCTCTCAACATCGGGAGCTTAAGCGAAAGGTGTCCAGCTCGGTAGAAGCATTGGAGTCGAATCAGTGACTTCAGTCTCAGCGTTTGTAATTTGGGAAAAGTTATTGTGGTTGTAGAATTGTCGCCATCGTCAAGCTCGCTTGTGATAACTTCCGTCATTTTACAACAATCACTAACTTGTAGATTCTCCAGCTGCAAAAGAGAGGCAACTATCGAGGATGGAAACAAGGTTTTCAATTCTTTACATTTAGAAATTGTCATATATTTCAAATTTCCAAAGCTTGTACTTCTCCCATAAGGTTCCTTGCACCACATTTGACTCTGCAAGTGTAACAATTCGACGTCACATCCTTTGGATCCAGAGAAATCCCATAAGTACCCAATCTGATCAAGACCCTCCAGATGCATTTCCAATAGCGAAGGAAACTTGATCTACCATAAGTAATTGCATACAAAAATGAGAAATAGGCACGGACAAAGAGATGTACAGAACAGAACCTATACGAAAATTTACCATATACAAATGGTCACCTTTTCATTAAATAGGAGGATTTGAGGTCTACCAAGTTCATCTCTTGTGATTGAAGCCTCCAACATATCCTGCAAGGCTAGGAGAATTTTCAAACCCTTGAGCTCCAACGTCTTCAAATATGGAAACTCAACACTTGAGTCGGCTCCATCAGTTTCTCCATCTGTTTCACTGATCCAAGAGGGTGGAAATATGCTGAACAAACTCCAACAATTACTCACTTCCATCACAGTCAGTTTAACAGCAAGCTGAATAGGCAACACATAAGGATGAAGTTGACTTAAATCCCTGAGTCTTAGTTCCCTTAGTTTCGGGAAGAAGCTATTACGAGGAAGCCAATGACAAATACTTGTAAGGTCATATAACATTGTGAGAGTCAAACTTTCTACTGCTGGAAATATGTCTCTTTCAATCATGGATAACTTGCTTGTTTCCAGAACACATTTCATTCCACTACACATGACTAGATGCAACTCCTTCAAGTGCCAAAAACCATATGTATTCAAGGCACCTAACCCATTGGGCAACCCCCATACTCTGTCAATCAGTAAAAACTCCGTCAACAATAACAAATCTCTTAGACTACTTTCTTGAAGTTGAAGGTCATCCTCACCATTAATGAGTAATACACGTGAGAAAGAACTGAAATCCTTTGGTGGCATATCATAACAACTGCCAATACATATTTTAAATCTTTCTAGATCGGGAACACTTAACGGCATTTCACAAGCCATGGGGATTATAATTTCCAGCACCTCCAAAGGCAAAGACTTCAATTTTTTCATATCATCTGTGCCCCAATCCCAATGGATATCATAGAGGTAGAGGCCTCTCAGCTGATCCAGCTTGGCTACAGCATCAACACAAAATGTTCTGAGATTTTTGCAGCAGGTTAAGTCTAACACTCTTAGACTGGTCAAGTTTCCAATTTCTTCGGGTAAAGTTTCAACACTAGATCCACGCAGGCTGAGCACTTCAAGTTTAGCTAGATTACTTATTGTGGATATAAACCCAGATTTTATGTCACAATACTCCAAATGCAGTGTAACAAGGTTCTTCAGATCTCCAATAGACGATGGAAAATCTACACATGTTATCCCTGAAATATCTAAAATCTTCAAGTTTTGCATCCCTTGGAAAAAATGGTCTGGGAGACTTAAGGTTGGTTTACCCTTCAACAAGAAAGCTTCAAGTTTTTGCAACTCTAAACCACTTAAAAACTTATAGTTACTGTCAGGCATCATAGAGATGGCAATACAGTTTTCATAGGATTGCTTAGTGTGCCAACAAGTACCAGCATCCAATAGTACAGGTAATATATGGTCACCTGATAAAAATGAATCATTTACGTGAGTACCTTTGCTAAGCTCAAGTATAAACATACAGCCTAAAATATGACTAATATAAAACAAAGAATATCAGTTTCACAAAGAGTTTCACTTAGAAAATATGATACAAACTGAAGTTGCCAGTAGCAGTGGTAGTGGTAGAGGCTCTCTTTTTCAAAGCTCAATTCCTTTCAAACTCAATAATGTAAAATAGGAACTAAGATGAGGAAATGAAAAGGGGATTGTAAAATTTTAACCCATTACTCAACCTAATAATTGTAATTCCTTTTGATGAAGAGAAGTTCTTGATCTATTGAATATATAAAAAAGAGAGCTGACACTACCTTGAGATAGGGCTGAGATGGCAACATCTTGAACAATATCATGCACCATATAATGATTCAGTTCCCTGCTCTCCGTTATTAAAGATAAAAACTTCAGTTCATCAATCCATGAATTTATTTTGTCCGCAGCAGAAGCTAAAGAATCTTCTTCAAACAAAGCAAGTCCGATTGCATATCTCATTAACTTTGCCAAATTAAGATCCATACCTATTGCAGATATCCAATTACACCAAAAGTTATAATGCTGAAGTGGGAAAAAAAGGAACCTCTTGAAAAGAAAAAAAACTTGGTAGTATAAATCATAATACCTTGTTGAACAAGGCAACAAAGTAAGAAAAGCTTATGATCTTTCCCATTTTGTATGAAGCTATTACACAATTCAAGAATTGCATGTGTAACATCCTGCACTTCATCTACTTCCACCAAAGTATGTC
Organism: Rheum nobile; assembly: GCA_027886185.1. Lineage (NCBI taxonomy): Eukaryota > Viridiplantae > Streptophyta > Magnoliopsida > Caryophyllales > Polygonaceae > Rheum > Rheum nobile. The sequence continues at coordinate 490,243 of WOAB01000232.1, read as the reverse complement.
TTTCTATTTGATCTACTATAATTTCCCAATTAGACCAGCTCTTAGACCTCAATTTACAAGCCAATGAATCAATCACCAAAGGTAAGCCTCTGCATTTCATGAGAAAAACATTTTCCATATATTGATACCTTTCAAGTGTAATTTCCATACTTCCAATCTTATCTCCAAGTCTTTCTTGGAAAAGAATCTTAGCTTCATCCAAATTCAAAGACTCCACCAAGAATTCCTTGTCAGCACCCATCTCTTTACAAACATCTGCATTCCTTGATATTAACACAACTTTGCAATTTACCCTTCCCTCTGGTCCATATGGAATTCCCACCTTCCTTAAATCAATCAAGCGCTGTAACCCATCTAATATCACCAGAATTTTGCTCAGTTGTAAAGGTTGTGTGTCATCAATAACCTTTTCTTCAAGCGCATTGTACAAAATGTGAGCTCTGGTTTCTTCATCGTCAGCCTCTGACAATTGCAGACCTATTTTATATGCAATTTGGGCCTGAATAAGCTTGACATCAAGTGATTTGGAGACTTGAACCGTCACTATAGAATCAAATAACTGATTATCTTGAGCACGCCTGGCAAGTTCCTTGGCCAAAACAGTTTTTCCCACACCAATCATGCCATATATACCAATCATATTGATATGAATATCCATTAACACTTTCAATATTTCCTTCAGCTTATCCTCTCTTGACTGCAACTTGTTACAGTAGAACAGTCCGACAAAGTAGGATGATAAGTCTAAGACTTTTCGCTTTTCCAAGATTTTGTCAATTCCCCTTAACATCTCCCCAGTTTCCCACCACAATGTTGGAGCCCAACAAGTACCGCACAGGCGCTTCTTGTCAGCCACATTTGTCCTACCTTCCAGGACATCATTTGCATCTTTCAAAATCTCATCAGCTTCTGCAAGCCAGCTCTGGACGTCATCTTTGGTATCATTTTCTCCACTCATCACAAAAGGTTGAACTTGGGCTACACCTTCCATAAGCACCTGAATTTTAGTTTGGAGCATCCCAATGTTTTTCTTGTAAGACACAACATCACATGCTCTTTGTTTTAGTTTGTCCATGGCTTTAGATCCAAGGTTTCCTGTACCTGACTGTGCCCACTGCATACACTAGTCAGATTTTGCAAGGCATAATTTATAAACACACAAAAGGGGGGGAAACGTACAGCTAAAATGAGCATGTGCTGAAGTGCAAAAATGACCAAAGAATAAGGTGGCAGCTACACAGAACCAGACAATTAAGAAAAGACCACAAAATAGATGTAAGAATGATGTTTTTTTTTTTAAAAAGGTAAAATTTCATTAGAAGAGAAACTGTACATGTCTCAAGAAGAGCCTTGGACAGAATCACCAAAGCTCATAGAGAGCTGCAGTAGGTTCAAAAGAGACAATCAAAAGCAAATGACCAATACAAGCAACCAAGATCATCTAATGTTCAAATTGCGCAGCCACATGATGTTACTTAGTAAAGGCCCAGCGAGTTGCTATTTGAATTTTTGTTTACTAGATAAGTAAATTTGGGATAGGAGCGGAACAAAACCTCTCTTTGGCGGTACCTTTACTCTTCAAATCTGCTTGGAGGAATCCTTTGGTCGCCAGTTCTATTTCTAGGGTTCAGCACATGCACATCACAGTTAAATGGACAATTAACCTAAGACCATCTTTATTAACGATACTCTCTCGTGGTCGGCATAATATTCCATTGTTTTTTATTGGACCTTATTTTAGTGATAATTAGTTGATTTATCCGTACTTTGTACGGTTTTTTTAATATTAAATTTTATTTTATTTTTGAGTGTAAGTTAATTATATATTTTAATTTATTGATATTAAAAAAATATATGAACAATTGTATATTTGTATATCAACAAAAATATAATATAAACTTTATATATTGTATAATAGTTGTCAAGTTATAGGTTGTATCTATCTATGTATATATATACTGAAATATAAAATATAAATTTGATTTTAATTCATTGATATTAAAAAAATACTTTTAATATTGTATCTATTTATTTATATATATATATATTAAAATATATAATAATTTAATTTAGTGACAATTTCAATGAAGTAATGATGTGAACTTTATAAATTTGATTAGAGTTATGATATTGAAAAAGAAAATTAGATTCTATGGGTTTATAACACGATATATTTTTTTTCGTCATGTCATCAGTCCAGTCACACCTCTAACATTCACTTTTCCACTTTTATAGAATTTGTAACAAAAAAAAATGGATCAAGTAAGGTACATAGACAATCGTTTGACTACCAATTTATAATTTGTGAGTTTTTTTTGTTTTTTTCGAATCTAAAAGTTAGTTTTTCTTAATATTATCAATTGAATATAAAACCATCATTTATAACAATAAAATAAAAAGTTTGATATCAATTATGTCATATAAACTATTCGCAAATACCAAATAATAAATGGCCACAACAAAATATGTCCATTTTTTTAATTAAGTTCAACATACTATATAATTACTTAATCAAAACCTCCTAAAACTATATTTCCCACCGAAAATACGCATCTTTTACTATATGTTATGTGTCTTCACCTCCTTTTGATACGCCAAACATTTTTTTATAAAAAATATTTTTTTTTTAATTTTCAACTTCCTTCTTAATAGATTTGTTTATAGTTTGAGAGTAAAATTATTCAAAAACTGAAAACAAATCCATAAAATTGTGATATTTTATTTTAATTTTTAAAGATATGAAGTAACATAATTACTAAGTTTGGATAAATATATCCTCTTCTTGATCAAACTAAGACAAACCACTATCTAAAATTAAGTAAAGATCATTGCATTATAATTATACCGAATTTATTTTCGACTTGATATTTACAATCAAGAAAAAGGACAAGACCATTATAATTTTATTTTTACACTATCTCATTATTATAATGAAAATCTTATCATAAAGATGTGTATATTTATAAAAAAAAAGTGTTATGAATTATATATGGTGGATTGTATTAAAAGTATTTAATTATCTAGTTTATATAAATTGTAGGAATATATAAATCAACCATTAGATATAAAGAATGATTTTTGGAAGATTGTCATTATAACAATATTATAATTAGAATAGATAAAGAATGATTTTTGTAAGATTTTATAAAGAAATATAATTTGGGGTTTATAATCAATAACTATCTTTACAATTGTTATCAAGGAAATAAGTATTATTTTTTGCAATCATAATTGTATAATTATTAGTATTATTATTATTATTATTATAGATGTAAAAGCATTTCAAAAATACTTTTTGTATCTTAAAATTTTCATAGTAATGTAAATAAAAGTTTTAAAATGATCTAGTGCATGGGAAAATTTTTATGTTGTTTTCTAAAATTGATTACCTGAATGTAGAGGAATAAACGATTTACAAACCTTGATTTCTATAAATGATTAAAGTTAATAAGACTAAACAATATATTTAATTATATTTTTTTTATAAAAATTAGATAATATATTTCCTAAACAATATGAATTTATATTGATATAAAATAATGTAAGATAAGAATTTCATATATTTTTCCTAATTTATATAAAAGCCTACCAGTTTGATAAAATATCTAATTTATATTTATTTAGTCACCAAAAAACTACGTAAATTCCATGTGCTAATTACATATTTTGAAAACTAATGATTTGAATTAATTATCAAACAGATAATAATAAATGTAAATAATAATTAGATATAATATATCTTTCCTTATTCATCTACAATGACATCACCTAGATATATTATATAAGCTACTACTAATTTATATGATAAGAAAGATATAGCTAATTTAGGTTGATAATTGGACTTTAATTTGTAGAATAATGCAAAGGCAAATTGGTAAACGGGTTAATTAAGTTGATGGCTTGTTATATCTAGAAGGTTGACACATAGAAGAGATAGTTATGGCTTTAGTAATACTCCCTCCGCCCCATAATGTTTGTCCTGTTTTGACTGGGCACATTTGTCGAGGCGGATTTTGTATCGTGAATATCTTTAATTACATATTAATAAAAATTATAATTTTTTGATATTATCAAAGTACTCATTGAGACGAATTGAACAATACCCCACATGACTATATTTTTTTATATATTGGAAGAAATCTTAAAAATTCTCTTCAACTATAAATAGTGTATAAAAATGAAACAGGTAAAACATTATGGGACGGAGGAAATAGTATATAGATATAGATAGATAGAATATAGATATATAGATATAGATTATTAAAAAATAATTAAGACTTCAATTCCTTCTTTCTTCTACTCTCTCTACCTCGTTTTCTCAGTTTTCACTTTTCGGAACCTTTAAGTCTCCATAGCCACCAGCTGGACATGTGCAAACGCGGGCCGGCCCGTCCGCCAAGCAATACGGGCTTGGACAAGAGTTTCAGTCCGAACGGGTCGGTTGGCCCGGCCCGTTCGGGCTGGCAGATCGGACACAGTAATAGGGTCAAGTCCGTATGGACCGTCGGCCCGTATAAAATTTTAATTATATAAAAATATATTTAAAAAATAAATATAACCTAAAAATACATTAAAAAAATAATTTAACGGACCGGACCGTTAAATATCAAAAAAAAATTTAAAAATATAGTTTAAAAAAAGTTATATGACATACGGGTCGGCCCGCGGGCCAGGCCGGCCCGGACTTGCGGGCAGGTACGGTTAGCAGTCCGAGCCCGACAAACGGGCCTGGCCCGGCCCGTACCCGTAAAAACGGGCCTAATATTTGGTCCAGGCCCGACCCGAGCCCGTGTTTGTACAGGTCTACCACCAGCCCACCACCACTTTGGAGATTAGGAATTGTGCAAGACTAGTGTTGATTATTTAAAGGCCGGTGAGATCTTAATTTGTTCATCTTGTTACAACAATAATTTAGTTAATTTCATCAAATGCTTTCAAAAAATCATCGGAATTTTCGCGTGGTATCCCTGAATTTTTGTAATTCTCACGAGATACCCAAAGGTTTGAAGTATTTCGCGTGGTACCCCTAATGTTTTAAAAAAAAATTACCAAATGCCCTTGATGTTAGAATCTATTAAAATTTTCCAACTTCAGCCGTTAACTTCAAAAAATAAAAGGGAAAAAGGCAAAAAAAAAGAAAAAAAAAAGTTCCCTGATATTTTTTGGGTCCCCTACTCCCCTCCCCGATACTCCCTCAACCTCCTTCTCACCCTCTACGGCGAGTGAGACCACGGGGCTTGGGCTTGTCGGCGGTGGCTTGTCGACCACGGCTACTCCCCTCCCTGATACTCCCTCAACCTCCATCTTGTCTTCTTCCTGTGGCTTGTCGACGGTGGGCGACGACCGGTGAAGAGCGCGACCACGGCGCCTGGAGCTTGGCGAGCGCGACCATGGTGAGGTAAGATCCAAACAAGTTTGATTTGGGTTGGATTGATATTTGACTTTAGGGTTTACGGTTTTGGAATTTATAGCTTTTGGAATTGAGTAGAATTTGGGGGTGAAATTGAATTTAGGGTTTATGAACCAAAAGACAAATACACCGAAGACAGTAGTAGGTATTTGCCATTTTTTGGGGTGAAATTGATTTTAGGGTTTTAATTCTAAGACAGAATATAAAATTATACTTCTACCTTTGTGTAATTTTAGAGTAGTAATGGGTTTTGATCCACCGAAGACATTAGTAATTTTAGAGTAGTAAAATTGAGATTCTACCTTTGTATAAAATTGAGATGCACCGAAGACAATAGTAGTTTGATTAGGGAATAAAATCATATGACTCCAAATCATTACACCATACGATGCGTATGTCCAAAAGAAGCTAGCTAGCCTAGGTATCATGAAATTCGTGAGTTATTATTTACATGACATGATGATTTTGAATATTTTTATCACTTAAATATACAAGTTTATCAACTTAATTTTTGTGTAAAAAAAGTTTAGTTGTATGAAATTTGATTTATTGAATTGTTAACTATTTCGATTGAATTTGATATTGTTTTCTTTAATAATTTTTAGAATGGGAGATAAAATAGTGTTGAGAATGAGATACATTCATCTTGAGAAATAGGAAGTTGAAGTGGATGATCCAGATAGGTATACCATTCTTGACATATTTGTTGATTTACTCGAGGGGGATGCAAAGAAGGGAGTGATCCTATCTGAAGAACTGACTTGATGGTACACACATGAGTCTCAAAGTTTCAAATTAGAAAGTGACAATGATCTTATGAGGATGTTCAGTTTGTTCCATGATCAGAAATTGATTAAGTTGGCAATAGGTTCTGCTGAGACACCATGTAAGAATCTAGAACCAGCTCGAAGTTTGATTGAATCAAAGAGGCGTCTTGAGTCCACATCTGTTGAAGCTCACTTACTTCAAATTCCAGTACCACCAAAGTCAAGTCATGCTTTAGTCAGTTTTCATTCAGATCTGAATGGTAGAAAAATCCCCAAAACCACTGCAAAAAGAAAAGGGATATTTGTGCCGAAAGTTAATGCTTCTCAAGCTTCAAGTAGTCAGCCAACATCTGGGAGTCTCAGTATTGTTGGGAGAGGGATATATGCAAGTGAGGAATCCTAAAGTAGCCAATTTACCAGTCTCTTTAGCATCCTGCATGCAGATTCAAGTGAAGCTTTAGCAACAATAGCCTTTGTAAACTTCTCATTTTCAAGCTAACATAACCAACAGAGTGCATAAAGTAGATCAAATTACTAAATTCAAGAGATACAAGAGTTCCTATGAGCTAATTAAGCTTAAGCAAAGCAACATACCCAAATGCTAAAACAACATAAAAACCCCAAGAAAATAGCACAATTGTAATATCCCGTAATTTTTAAGGGTATTTTGAATTTTTCTTATGCCCGTTTTGCTAGACGGATTTAATTCAGAGAAGATCGGACATTCTGTAATATGTTCTGAGCTCTGTAGATTTTTCCGAGCAATATATAATACAGTTGAAGTGTTTTTGGGGTTAATGTATCGTTAGTGTACGAATATATTTAACCCGGGTTTAAGAAAATTAACCCAAGTTGAGTTCGGATAAAGACGAAGCATTTTGGTCTTGACCGCACCCGGCGGCAAAGAGCTGGCGCACCCGCGGCAAGGGACAGAAAACAGAGCATATTGTCTTCCGCGCAAGTGGCTCGGATGAGATCTTTTGGGCAGCCAAGTGGCCCTTTCGCCTTGTTCCCTTGTCCCCTAGCTTGTCCCCTTGGTGGAGACTCGGATTGGGCTATAAAAGGGAGGTGAAACCGGAGCTAAGCTATCCTTCTCCTTTCTTCTCCTCCTCCTCCTCTGTTTCTCTGTTTTCTCCATTAAAACCGAGCTTGTGAGCTTCGTGTGTGGGAGATTTCAAGTGTTTCTTGAGTTGAGAAGGTGCTCTTGTGTGTTGTTGGAAGCTTTGTGGTGTTGGGAGATCGAACCATAGACAAATCGAAGGCAAACAAATCGGTTTGGGGTAAGAAAATCTCCGTGGGAGCTGTCGAGCTTCGCCACTGTCACTCCACCGCACCCGGCGGCAGGCCTTCAGCGCACCCGCGGCAGGCCTTCAGCGCACCCGCGGCAGGCTTGTCTGAGGATGTGTTTTTGGTGGTTTGGCTTTGGGCATGGCTCGTTTCCTTTGATTTCTTTTCGTATTCTTTTAGGTTCATATATAAGTATATTGAATCTAACTTAGGGTCTTGTTATGGGCCATTTCTTAGGGATTTAATATCCAAGATCTGCTCCAGTTTCAGATCCAGGAACTAGACGTTACTCGGCTTTGTTCGATCTTGTCGGATCTAAGGCAAGTGGCGGTTCTCTCTTGTTCATCATTCCATATTTTGATTATTTATCAATAGTTTTGTTGTTAAATAATTTGGGATGATTGTTAATTATGTTGGGAATTGTTTTGATAACGTTATGTGAATTAAAATTTGATATTATACTAGGTTGTATATTCTGCTAGAATCAACGCTAGTATATTATAGATATGTTGTGCAGGTGAAGGCCGTAAGGGTCTTTGATGTGATTTTATTGTGTGTGTTTAGACAGATAAATCTTTAGTGATTGCCAGGTGGGCATAGATATAGATAGTTGTGCAGGTTGAGTCGTGATGGTTCTCTAAATGATTTGTTGCGTGTGTGTAACTGTTTAGTCAGAACGAGTATTTGTAGGGACGCTACTGTGTACCTCAATATGAGGGCTAGTCGTTTCTTGATAACCAGTGGTTAGGATCTAGTTCCTGTCATCCTTCTTTAGTGCGTTTGTAGGGATTTAGTTCCTGATTCTGCTTTAGTGGATTTAGTTCCCAGGGGATTTAGTTCCTAATCGACTTTGAGGGATCTAGTTCCCAAGTCAACTCTTCGAGTAAGGATTTAGTTCTCGACTCGACTCCGTGGGATTTAGTTCCTAAGGGATTTAGTTCCTCAATAGAACCGACTCTGGGGATTTAGTTTCCGAGTCAACTCCGCCCAAGGGATTTAGTTCCCGAGGGGTCTAAAAGATTTTAATGAGTTGTGTGTGTGTGATCATTAAACAAGATAAGTGCTTTAGTGCACATAACGAATATCCTTTGGCGAATAGTATAGCTAGGCTCTAGTGCAGCTAAATAGTTCGTCTTAGTTTAGATCGCTTGTATGCGATATTGAGATGCTATGTTTGTGTGTTTGTTTGAGTTTCCCAACATTTGTCATCTTTTCCGTTAAGGCTCAATTTCTTTGGAGTCTCTTTTGTGTTCGATTGCTGTGAGACTTGGTCTCTAGAATCTTTATCATGCCTGTTGATTGTATTTTAGTAGAGTATGAAGGTTGAATGTCGTACTCGGCTTTTATTCGAGGGACGACGAGTCTAACCTAATATGTCTACTTAGAACCTTCTGCTTTGTACCCTTGCACAGTCTTTCATTAGACTGACCCACGAACTTTGTTCTCCGCATGTGGGCTGGTGTCATCCGTTTGATTCGGCACATCAGGTACAGTTGAAGATCCGAGAAGGCTAGAGCGACTATGAGGGTGGACGGTGTTTTTCGACAAGTTGTTATGTCGCTGTATTTAAAAGACTTCCGCTGTGTTATATTTATTTAATTTGTAAAGACTTCCGCTGTTGCATTTCTGATGAATTGGGTCATTTTTGGAATCATGTGTAATTCCGCGACCATGTGGTTTAATAAAAGTTATGATTTTAGTATTGTAACTGTGTTTAAGACTGTGATGTCGTTTGGAAAAGCCTGGGGTGACTTCGGGTTTTCAGTCCGGGGTCATCGGCAGTAACGCTTTTAAATTGGGGGGTGTTACAACAATTCTCATCAGAATTTTCTCCCTAGCGACAATTACATTTTTTTCAGCCTTGAACGTATAATTTTCTGCCTTCAAAGTATAGTTTTGAGAACATAGTTCCTTGACCTCTAAAAGTAAGGTTTTTTTTCTTCTCCTTCATCTTAGCAACCTTCTCCTCTAGTGCCTTCATTTGTGTCTTCAAGTCTTCATACACATCGTCCACATTCGGTACACTCATCGTTAAAGAAGAAGCATCACTCTCACACCATTTAAAAAAACCACAATAATCTTTCCCCTAAAAACAAATTACATTACAAAGATCATGAGATAGTGAAATGTTTCAAGAAATACTTGCCCTTACAAAATTAATCAAATAGGTATGAAATACCTGCCACTTAGAGCATCTATAAAAGCATTTTCCGAAATTTTTATTTCACTTCGAAACATTCAAGACAACAGTGGGCATTTGATGGGAGCAAAGCACTCTTGTACAATTTGTTGAAGATTGACAACTCATTCTAAGAACAACAAATGCAAAAAATGTTAATGTTAGTCATTTCAAAGCACTCGACGATAGGATTGATAAGTTTACCACCTATCTAGTACATACCACTATATCTAACAACTCTAAAATTACACAAATATCAACCCAACCCTAAAAGGTCCCAAAATTGATCAAATTGGAACAAATGAAAGCTAAAAAAGGAATCCTTATTACTACTGCATAATCATTGCTGAAATTGCAGGCATATATAAGATCTAGAGACTATCTTTGCAAACACATATAGATCAAGCTCAATCTATGACCTAGTAACTTTTGTGTTTGTGAATGTCAACTTTCTGAACCTGATTTTCTTTATTATGGATTCCAACTCATATATAACTACTTGCAGATAATGCACTTCATAACTTGATCTTGATCAGATCCTGCTAACCTCATTTGAAGGAGCCAGCACTGACTTTGATTTGCTTGCCATATGATGCCTTTTCACTGTATCTGTATGTATTTACATTATGTGGGTGGCTGATGCCTCTGAAAATTGTGTAGAATATTGTGAATTTATGTGTGTAATTGTACAGAATCATGTACAACATTCATATGACTATGCAGTAGTAATAAGAATTCCTTTTTTAGCTTTCATTTGTGCAAACATAATAATGCAAAAAATATCAACCCAACCCTAAAAGGTCCCAAAATTGGAACCATAAACCCTAAATTCAATTTCACCAGCAAATATCAATCCAACCCAAAATTCAACCTAAATCAAACTTGTTCGGATCTTACCTAGCCTCATCACCGCTCGCCAAGCTCCAGCCGACGTGGTCGCGCTCGCCAAACTCAAGCCGTCGTGGTCGCACTCGCCAAGCTCTAGGCGCTGTGGTCGCGCTCTTCGCCGGCCGTCGCCCACCGTCGACAAGCCACGGGAAGAAGACAAGATGGAGTAGAGTAGGGGCCGTGGTCGCGCTCCACCGTCGACAAGCCTAGGCATCATGGTCGCGCTCGCCGTAGAGGGTGAGAAGGAGGTTGAGGGAGTATCGGGGGTACTGAAATGTGGGAGGGGAGTAGGGGACCCAAAAAATATCAGGGAACTTTTTTTTTTTTTTTTTTTGCCTTTTTCCCTTTTATTTTTTGAAGTTAACGACTCAAGTTGAAAATTTTAACAAATTCTAATGTCAAGGGTATTTGACAAAAAAATTCAAAACCTTAGGGTTATCACGCGAAATACTTCAAACCTTTGGGTATCTCGCGAAAATTGTAAAAACTCAGGGGTACCATACAAAAATTCCAAAAAATCACTTAGGACATGGACATTGAGAAATAAAAAAATATGTCTTGAAATTGTTCAAAAGTGAGACCTCCACCAAGTCATTTCTTCTCTCCCACCGGTTGTTTATAAGTTGAAATCATCACTAGGATTGCCAAATTTGTCAAATTTCAGAGAATTTTAGGGTTTTAAACATTTAATAAAAATAGATTTGAAGATTTATGAATTTCTCCCAAATTTCATATATGTGAATTTGAAGATTTATGGATAAGGGTGAATTTGCTGAGTTTTTTCATATTGGATGAGTTTTATTTCTTATTGGGTGATGTGAGTGTATATGTTGAAAGCAAATCTGCATTAACAAAGAGAGAGCATCATGCATTTTAAAATTGAGGTAGAATACAATACAATAAATTAAAAAAGAAATTAATTGAAGGATAGATAAAGCTGGAGGTCTCATTGATGATGTGATGTGAAAGTTAAAACATAGAGGGGTAAGGAGTTTCAATCGAGCAAGAAGTAGAGGATGGGGAGAATATCAATTTAAGTTTGCTATTACATGCCAGGTGAACCAATAGAAAAGAGTGGACTATTAAATGGACTATTATGTTGGACTAGAGGATCCTCACCGCACCTCAAGTATCATAAACTATTTTTTTTTATCATTTTCTCTCTTCCACATCACTTTGTGATACTCTTATCCTACAATCATAATACTCATCTCAAATATCATAAATTTCTTATTTACTTTTTTTACATCATCATATGTCATCAAATAATACCAAACAATGATATATATCCCATATCACTAGTTATTATTTTTTACTTATGATTTAATTTCGAAAATAAATTAAATATAAAATCAATAATATATATTAATTACAAAATTTAGAATAATTATATAAGATTAATTTTATTAATAATATTGAACAAGAGATGACAAAAAAATACCAAATTGAATATTAGACAGCTTCGAATGATTAAAAGACTCATGAAAGAGAAGGACAAAACTCCATTTCAAATTGAATATATGGAGGCATTAATGAAGGCGGATCTCGATAATTTGAAGGCATCCGATAACTAGTATACTTTAGTTCTTCATGGTTAATTTTATAATGCTTGCATCCTTATTTAGTCCATGTTTTGTTATTTTATGTCTTTTCTATTTATATGAATATTGTATAATAAATGTTTATTTCAATCGGACAATGTACTTTTATTTTATTAATTATTTATGTTTTATTATAAATTGTAGTGTGTATACGGTTCACACTTCTTGATTAGTTAGGGAAAAAGATCACGTGAGGATGCTTGATTAGAGTAGGAATAAAGATAAATCATGTCCGTTCATTCTTTTTGCTCTCCATCTAATCCTGGAAACAGTCCTAGCAAGAAGTGCATCGCCGACGCCTTCGACTCCGGAGCTCCAATCTACGGCTTGGTAAGAAGATTCCTAATCTCGAATCGCACCGCCTCTTTCTTCGACACGGCCGCCGACACCGGAGAAATAGAATTCGCGTCGCCGGCTAAAGAGGCGGATTCCTGGAGGACACCGCTGCGGAATAGGATCTCGGAGTCGCAAACGTGACGTTCGAGGAGAGCGGATAGAGAATCGAGGTCGCTCTGAGTTCAGAGCTTGCCGTCGGCGGGAGAAAGGGACTGGCAGCCGGCGAGAGAGACGACGGAGGAGAGAGTGGCGGATACCGTGGAGAGTAAATCGAGGCATAGAGTGTTGGAGGAAAGAGAAAGGGAGTAGTCGGAGAGGTCCCGGAGGTGCGAGTGGAGGAGGGAAAGGTTGGTACAGAGGATGGACTGTACCACTTTCGCGACTAGTCCCTTTCTCTCTCCTAATTTCTCATCTGAAAGTTGTTTTATGTTGCTCAATCTTTAGTTACGTGAAGCTTATCTTCCTAATTTTCTCATCTGAAAGTTGTTTCATACAGATTGAAGACCTAATTAAGGAATTCAATTGTACTGAGAAACGGACTATTATAAGAAAATCCAGAAAAGAGTTCATAGACTTGTAAACCTACATTTGTAGTGTTAATTTTATGTATCATGCACTTTTCTTACTAGTTCATGCATTTTGTCAACTGGTGCATGCACCTTTTTCCTTTATTTCATGCACTTTATTTCAGTCAGTGATGCACATAACCTAACCATTGTTGATTGTGTGACTATTGCATAGAACTAAGTACCTCATGCACTTTACTACATTTGTTCATGCACCTTTATTCATTGGGTCATGCACTTTCATGCACTTGCTTCCCGTCAGTCATGCACCTTTATTCACTCTTTCATGCACCTTCATTCATTGGGCCATGCACTTTCTTTCAGTCAATCATGCACTTATTAGCTCATGCTCTATTATTAATTTCACTCTTTTTTTTTTCAGGAGATGAGCATAAAATGAAGCATAATATTATATCTGTTTCCCCAAGCATTACCGCTGAATATATTATTCCTGAGTGCAATGATGCATTGAAGCCGTATCTTGGGCAGGTTTGTAACACCCCCAAAACTTAACCCTTTTGGAAATGTATTACCGCCAGTGACCCCAGTGTTCCTTACCGAGATCACCCAAGGCTTTACCAAATAAATACAATTTATGAAATGCAATTGATACACAAAGATCAAGCATTAAATTCCAAAACATAACATTGTTGAGAAAACAAGAGTTGCGGGATTACAACCCAATCCCGAATAGGTCAAAACATAGTTTAAACCAAACACAGCGGAAGACTAAGAAAGTAAGTTACAATCGGAGTTATTGTCCAAAGGATCATAACCTGATTAAAGAAATAATTAAAACATTCAAAAACCACCACCGACTTCATAGTCCTTCTAATCTTCTGAGTTACTTCTTAACTGATGTGCCGAATCAAACGGATGACACCAGCCAACCATGCAAGGGAAAATATTGGTTGGTTAGTCTAAATGAATAGACTAGCAAGGAAACAAAGCAGAATGGTTCGAAGTAGTTGTATTAGGTTAGACTCTTCGTCCCTCGAATAATAATCGAGTACGCTTGTCAACCACCATACTCCTACTGGAATAAACAAGAGGTATGCACAAGAGAAGATTCTGGAAGACTGAATCTTCACAGAAATTGACTCAAAAGAAGACTCCAACAGAAATGAGTCTTTAAGGAAGCAATGACAAATCTGGAAAGTTACAGAATCATTCAACCATGATTTAAAACTGACTGAGATGCTTCGGTTCACGACCAACCTCATCGCCTACAGCGAATCCAGATTGGAAAGAGAACGTACTACATTCAAGTCAAGACGAGTTTTCCTAGCTGCACTGAACTTAGCTGCACTACTCGCCCAAGGTGTATTAATTATGTGCGTCAAGGTAGCACTTATCTGAGTTATGTTTCAAAAACACACATCACGTTATAGACTTTTACATGTGTACCCCACCAATGGGACGACCCATCTTAGTATACGTTTCGTCGAGAGTGACGTATACCGAAAGGTTTGTGACACCAGCTAAGTGTCCTGTCTCTACACACATGTGTAAGAGACCGATCATGATCTTAGAATAGTACCAGATGGGGACGAGCCACCCCGATACCAGATTATAAAGAACGACTGGACAGAGTCCGAGTAACGTTCCTATTTAACAATGCTAACTAAACAGTTACAGCACCACCACATTTACAGGATAAATCCACATAAAGGCCCGAAAGGCGACCACAGATAATAGCGTTGTTCTAACAGATATACAACCTATTATATGATTTTCAAAACAGTTTATCAAAACCGTTTCCAGACAAACAGAATATTCATTCCAAATTAATTACTCAGATAAACTACTGATAATTAATGTAAATATGGAACGAAAGAGCAAGAGCGAACCGCCACTTGCCTTACTCCGCAGAATAGTCTAAAGACGTCACTGGATTCCGGGCTCGACACGGTATAGTTCCGACAGCACAACAACCTTCGAGTCGACCCATAAAAGGAACCCTAAGTTAGATCCGACATAAATAGTACGAATCTAAACACGGCGAAAGAACACGAAAGGAAAGACGCCACGACGACAACCGACCAAGCCAAAGCCACAAAGGCATTCTGGGCACTGGCGGCGATCGCTGTTCTTGGCGGCGGTCGCCGTGAAGAACACGGCGGTCGCCGTGAAGAACACGGCCGACTGAAACGAGAGAAAACTCACCCCAAAACACGAGCGGTTCGGCCTCCTTTGACTTGCTTTGGCTTCTAACCTCCAAGGCTAACCAAAAGCTTCACAAAGGCACTAAGGAACCACACCAAAGCAACACCGGCGAGCACAAAAAAACTGGTGAAAACAAAACTCCGGCGATAGGCGAATTTGGCAGCGATTCGGGGTTGTAGATGACCCAAAACCCATGCCCAAGCTCACCTATTTATAGGCAAACCCCAAGGAGTGAGCTGAAAACCCTCAGACGCGGCAAACGACGCAACGGCGCGCCTCGAACGATACCGGCGACCATCGGGCAAAGCCCACTGGACAATCACGGCAGTCGCCGTATTTTTGCCTGCGGCGGGCACGCGGCGGTCGCCGTAAATACGGCGGTCGCCGTCGTTAGGCCTGTCGCGGCCAGCTAGAAGCTGACACGCTGACATCTCGGGCCCAACCACGGCGGTCGCCGTTTCTGAACGGCGGTCGCCGTTTCCCCCTTTTCCCGCCCATTCGGCTTTAAACGAGCATGACGATAAACCGGGATAAAAATTATCGTACGCGAACGACAATTTAAAATTCAAGGCACCTTGTCTGTATATTATTTCACTGAGAAAAATATTACAGATATAGAGCACATTACAGAATGTCTCAAGCTACCTGAATTAAATTCGATGTACACAACGGGTACTCGGGAAAATTCCATAATTCCCAAAATAACCTTACAAAAATACGGGGTATCACATCTCCTCCCCCTTACAAGAAGTTTCGACCCCGAAACTTAGGTCGAGAATAACTCGGGAAAACGCCTGAGCATATCTGACTCGGTTTCCCACGTCTCCCAAGTAACTTCTTCGGTCCTTGTCTTGGACCACAGCACTCGTACCAAAGGTACGATCTTGTTGCGCAAATGCTTCTCCCGACGCTCCAAAATGCGCACGGGCAACTCTTCATAAGTACCATTATCTTGAATCTCGATGTCCTCGTAACTAAGCACATGAGACTCATCTGGCACATACTTTCTGAGTAAAGACACGTGGAACACGTTATGCACCGGGTGAGCCGATGGCCGCAACGCCAAACGGTACGCTAGAGATCCCACTCTATCCAAAATCTCGAATGGTCCCACGTAGCGAGGGTTAAGCTTCCCACGCTTACCAAATCTGAAAACTCCTTTGGATGGCGATACCTTGAAAAAAACCTTGTCACCGACCTCGAACTCGACAGTCCTGTGCTTCCGATCTGCATAGGACTTCTGTCGACTCTGAGCGGTCAATATTCTTTGTCTGATCAAAGCAATGTCTGAAGCCGTCCTTTCGACCAACTCTGGTCCAAGCAGAATTTTGTCGGCATTATCGTCCCAACAAATCGGAGATCTACATCTGTGACCATACAAAGCTTCAAACGGAGCCATCTTGATTGTAGCATGCCAGCTATTGTTGTACGTGAACTCAATCAGACTCAAGCTGTCCTCCCAGCTAGTCGGATGATCGAGCACACAAGCTCTAAGCATATCCTACAGAGTCTGGATGGTCCTTTCAGACTGGCCATCTGTCTGAGGATGAAACGCTGTACTGAACCTCAACTCGGTTCCCATAGCCTTATGAAGTTCCTTCCAGAATCTTGACATGAAACAGCCATCTCGGTCCGATACAATGGTCTTAGGAATGCCATGTAAGCGGACAATCTCCTTCTGGTAAACTTCGGCTAGCTTCTGGGTTTCCCATGTGGTCTTGATGGCTATGAAATGAGCACTCTTCGTAAGCCTATCCATAATTACCTAGATAGCATCTCTCTGACTTCGAGTCTTGGGTAGCCCAGTGACGAAGTCCATGGAAATGTCCTCCCATTTCCATTCTGGCACGGGGAGAGGTAGCATCTCACCACCTGGCCTGCGGTGTTCGATCTTGACTTTTTGGCAAGTTAAGCACTTTGACACAAAGTCTGCTACGTCCCACTTCATGTTTGGCCACCAAAACTTCTTCCTGAGATCCTTGTACATCTTGCTAGAGCCATGATACACAGAATAAGCAGATGAATGAGCTTCTCTCATCACCAACTGACGAAGACCTTCTGTGTCAGGCACACATATCCGATCCTGAAACCAAAGTGATCCATCATCCTGAACCACAAAACTGGGAGCTTTCCCATCCATCACTTCACTGCTTAACTTTACCAAGATGATGTCATCGACTTGCTTTTCTTTGATTTGATCCAGTAGTGTAGCCTGAATCTCCATCATACTCAGGTACCCTCTACGCTGGTCATATAAGACTTCAATGTCGCATGACTCTTGGTTTAGCTTGGTCTGAGCAGTAAGTAGAGCAACCACAGTCTCGTGCGTTGTCTTACGGCTTAGTGCATCAACTACTACATTAGCCTTGCCCGGATGATACAACAACTCTATGTCGTAGTCCTTGAGCAACTCTAGCCAGCGGCGTTGTCTCATATTTAACTCCTTCTGAGTAAATATATACTTGAGACTTTTGTGGTCAGTGAAGACTTGGCATCTTATACCGTAGAGGTAATGCCTCCAAATCTTCAGCGCAAAGACAACCGCTGCTAACTCAAGATCATGGGTCGGATAGTTTTCTTCGTAAGTCTTGAGTTGTCTAGATGCGTAAGCAATGACTCTGCCCCTTTGCATCAAAACACAACCAAGGCCACACTTGGAAGCATCACTATAGACCACATAATCGTCATTCCCCTCTGGGAGTGCTAACACGGGTGCCGAGGTCAACCGTCGCTTCAACTCCTGGAAACTGACCTTACACTTGTCATTCCAGACAAACTTCTTGTGGACTTTGCGGAGTAGATTGGTCATCGGTAGAGCGATCTTTGAAAATCCTTCTACAAACCTTCTATAATACCCGACAAGTCCATGAAAACTGCGTACCTCTTTTACGCTCTGGGGCTGTGTCCATTTAGCCACCGCTTCAATCTTTTGGGGATCAACCATAACCCCATTTTTATTGATCACGTGGCCTAAGAAAGCCACTTCCTTCATCCAGAATTCACATTTAGACAATTTAGCATAAAGCTGATGTTGTCTAAGGATCGACAAGGAAATCCGTAGATGTTCCTCGTGGACTTCTTCATTCGGAGAGTAGATCAAAATATCGTCGATGAAGACCACCACGAACTTATCCAAGTACTGGTGAAAACATCGGTTCATCAAATCCATAAAGACAGCTAGAGCATTGGTAAGCCCAAAAGGCATCACTACGAACTCGTAATGACCATATCTGGTCCTAAACGCAGTTCTAGGAATGTCCTGCTCACGAATCCTGAGTTGATGATATCCAGATCTTAAGTCGATCTTGGAGAACACCTTTGCTCCTTGCAACTGGTCCAACAAGTCATCAATCCTAGGCAAAGGATACTTGTTCTTGATCGTCACCTTGTTCAACTCTCGATAGTCGATACAAAGTCGGAACGATCCGTCCTTCTTTTTGACGAATAATACCGGAGCACCCCACGACGATGCACTCGGCCTGACATAACCTTTGTCAAGAAGATCTTCAAGTTGATTCTTCAACTCTTGCATCTCAGCTGGAGCCATCCGATACGGGGATTTGGAAATCGGCGCCGTACCAGGCTCGAGATCAATAGAAAACTCTACGTCACGATTTGGGGGTAATCCTGGAATTTCTTCCGGAAAGACATCCGGAAATTCCCTAACTACATGAATATTAAGAACCTCAGGTCCATCCCTCTCGGGCGAATCCAAGTAGCAAAGGTACCCGACACATCCTTGTCGTAGTAGCTTAAACGCAGCCATTGCATTGATCAACTTGCCGTTATCAGCGTCATTTCTACCTTTGAACTTGCACACGAATTGGCCCCCGGATGACACCGTCACCGTTCTTGAACTGAAGTCGATCACCGCCTTGTGACGCGTCAGCCAATCCATACCGAGAATAATGTCGTATGGAGCCATGGCTATGCAGATTAAATCTGCCTCGAATTCCTTACCCTGAATGGTAATCGGAAAGTCGAACAAATGCTTGGTTCCCACCCAACGTTCTCCATTAGGAAGATTAACGACGAAAGGGTCGCACGAATCATTGCACACTAAGTCTAACTTGCTAACACAGCTATCCGAAATAAAGGAATGCGTAGCACCAGAATCAAACATAATGCACACTGAAGTAGAGTGAAGGTATAGAGTACCTTGAGCAATCGGAGCGTTGGGTCCATCTGCCTCACGCATCTCGTACAAGCGTTGGCCCTGACTTCCAGAAGCAGCTGGGGCCTTTCCCCTGTTGTGAGCAGTCGTCTGCACTGAAGGGCTAGGAGTCTCGGCAGGCTTAAACCTAGGTCGGTTGCTCTGATGAACTGACCCTTGCTGCGACTCTACTCCCTTCTGCTTCCCCTGCTTGCAAAACTTTTACAGATGACCATCACGTCCACACCCAAAGCATGGCCTCCTCTCCTTCCGACACTCAGTGCTCTTGTGTCCAGCAGTACCGCAGTTATAACACTGAACTGAACTCCTGGTATGCCCTGACTGCTGAGTCGATCCCCCTTGCGTCATCTCCGTCTTAGCTCGGCCGGACTTGGCGAAGTTAGACGGTGGCGCGGGGCGCTTAAAACCACCTCCCTGGTTCTGATTCTGCATCGACTTCTGTCGGTTGCGCCTCTTGGTCGACTCTTCGAGAGTTACCTCCAATTTATAGGCATAATCCACATACTGCTCCAAGGTAGAGCATGTGTGGTGCACCATTAATGGCTTGATATCCGGGTTCATCCACTCGTGGAAGTACCAGATCTTTTGAGCCTCGCTGGTGATCTCGTCAGTGGCGTACTGTAGAAGATGGTTGAACTTAGATGCCAACTCGGTCACTCTCAGACCATCAGTCTGAGGGTACAAGAACTCTTTATGCTTTTCCTCTCTCATAGCACGAGAGAAAAAGCGATCAACCATCTTGGTCTTGAACATCGACCAAGTCAACACTGGGCTTTCAGCCAAACCAGTGCTCTCCCACCACTCGCTAGCCTCCTCCTTCAGCTGAAGAGAAGCGATATGGACCTTCTCGGCCTCCGTACACTCCACGCTCCTGAACAGCCTCTCCATATGGGAGAACCAATGAGTCACTGCCACTGGCTCCCCTTTCCCATTATAGCAGTCGGGTCTCATGGAAGTAATGGTCTTAAGAGCGCGACCATAGCTGTCCCTCGCCCTAACGGCAGTCTCCTGAATCACAGGGTTTCTGGGTTCCACAACATCAGAAACCGCTGCATGAATAGGCACTTCTTGTGCTTGAGGCGCACTTGGTCTCAAGACATCTGTAATAGCCTGCATCACGATCCCACGGATCGCCTCAACAGTTGCAGCGTCAAACAGCGTCGGCGCATGGGTCTGATCCTGACCTTCACGCCTCTACTGGACGCGAGACTCAGACTCGTGTTCATCCTGAACACCTCTTCCTGCTGGTCTGGGGTTTTGGCTAGTCCCAACATCGGCTCGAGTCGAGTTTCTCGTGCTTCTTGGGTTCACCATCTGTTTACCGATCCAATTCCAAGCATTCAATACATTAATATTATGCAACATACTTATGCAATATATCAATATAAATAAATCACTCAGAATAGATCAACTTGACATTTTATAGATGAACCTTCGAATTCTTACACAAGTTACACATAAGTTTATCATTCGAGCGTTAGGACAACATTGCTCGAAGATAAAAGTGTTTCTCAAAGTACTTGCCGCAATACTGAAATATTACACAAAGTACAACTTGGAAAACTAAGAAACGAACTAGTACGATAGGCAACGCCACTCCTCCTCAAGGCGTTCCAAAACGTCTCCCATACGACTGGCTACTCGTGCATGGTCTCTTCGGGCTAGGCTCACCATCGAGCTCTGGCGATGGGTTTTGCACCCTGCTTGACCCTGAAGCACATAGTCCTAGCTCAGTCATGGTAAAGTATGGGTCGTCCATGACTGGTCCTCCTATTCTAGCCCTCCTCTGGGTACTGGCGATCAGCTCATCCCTCTGACGCTGCTGTTCTGCGGAGATTACCTCACTCTGGCGGAGAATCTCCTACAGCTCGGATTCCGACCTCCATCTCCTTGGAGTAGGGATAGGCTGAGATTCCCTGTCACTTCTCCCAATACCGTACTCGGTATACAGTGCCTCCCAATCAGCTTCTGACATGGGTGCGTACTCTGGCACTGGTGACAATCCTGTACCGGGCTCCTGATTCTGCCCTCCAAGGTCCAACTCTGGATCCTCTTCTGGATCATCCTCTATGGGATCCTCATCCTCGGGATCATCCTCGATGGGATCCTCTTCCTCGGGATCATCCTCGATGGGATCCTCCTCCTCGGAATCATCCTCGATCATCTCCTCGTCCTCGACAGGATCTTGCTCAAGCATCTCCTCTTCCTCCTCCTCGTACTCGATCTCCTCGGGAATTGGTCCCAGCAGAAAGTCGTCTTGGTAAACCCCTTGTTCATACCTTGACAACTCGTCTTCCTGCTCCCATTCCTGTACTCCCTCCACCCTTGGTGGCGGCACAGGTGCAGGTCTAGGGACCATAGCATTCCTGGCTACAAGGACAACCGACTCGGGGAGAACGTGCTTGACGTCTTCGGGTGGGCTACTCGGGCCTCCAACCTCGAAACATCGCTGAGGTAACGGAAAATCTAGCCTCGGCTGATCCGACTTGGCGTCTTCCGACCCCCTACCAATAGAAAAGCAGACACCCATCCTATCGAACAATAAGGAAGGAATTAGTCTTTCTAGACATAGAAGCAAGCTTACTATATCAGACTATAAAGAAGACACGACTATGAACGGTGTTTTTAAATTCTTCTCAGAATGAAAATTCAGAGCCCTCTTTAAAGCATTTTGAAAATGAATAAATGGTTTATAAAAATTCCAAACCCGTTTTAAAACTTTGGCTCTGATACCACAACTGTAACACCCCCAAAACTTAACCCTTTTGGAAAGGTATTACCGCCAGTGACCCCAGTGTTCCTTACCGAGATCACCCAAGGCTTTACCAAATAAATACAATTTATGAAATGCAATTGATACACAAAGATCAAGCATTAAATTCCAAAACATAACATTGTTGAGGAAACAAGAGTTGCGGGATTACAACCCAATCCCGAATAGGTCAAAACATAGTTTAAACCAAACACAGCGGAAGACTAAGAAAGTAAGTTACAATCAGAGTTATTGTCCAAAGGATCATAACCTGATTAAAGAAATAATTAAAACATTCAAAAACCACCGCCGACTTCATAGTCCTTCTAATCTTCTGAGCTACTTCTTAACTGATGTGCCGAATCAAACGGATGACACCAGCCAACCATGCAAGGGAAAATATTGGTTGGTTAGTCTAAATGAATAGACTAGCAAGGGAACAAAGCAGAATGGTTCGAAGCAGTTGTATTAGGTTAGACTCTTCGTCCCTCGAATAATAATCGAGTACGCTTGTCAACCACCATACTCCTACTGGAATAAACAAGAGGTATGCACAAGAGAAGATTCTGGAAGACTGAATCTTCACAGAAATCGACTCAAAAGAAGACTCCAACAGAAATGAGTCTTTAAGGAAGCAATGACAAATCTGGAAAGTTACAGAATCATTCAACCATGATTTAAAACTGACTGAGATGCTTCGGTTCACGACCAACCTCATCGCCTACAGCGAATCCAGATTGGAAAGAGAACGTACTACATTCAAGTCAAGACGAGTTTTCCTAGCTGCACTGAACTTAGCTGCACTACTCGCCCAAGGTGTATTAATTATGTGCGTCAAGGTAGCACTTATCTGATTTATGTTTCAAAAACACACATCACGTTATAGACTTTTACATGTGTACCCCACCAATGGGACGACCCATCTTAGTATACGTTTCGTCGAGAGTGACGTATACCGAAAGGTTTGTGACACCAGCTAAGTGTCCTGTCTCTACACACATGTGTAAGAGACCGATCATGATCTTAGAATAGTACCAGATGGGGACGAGCCACCCCGATACCAGATTATAAAGAACGACTGGACAGAGTCCGAGTAACGTTCCTATTTAACAGTGCTAACTAAACAGTTACAGCACCACCACATTTACAGGATAAATCCACATAAAGGCCCGAAAGGCGATCACAGATAATAGCGTTGTTCTAACAGATATACAACCTATTATATGATTTTCAAAACAGTTTATCAAAACCGTTTCCAGACAAACAGAATATTCATTCCAAATTAATTACTCAGATAAACTACTGATAATTAATGTAAATATGGAACGAAAGAGCAAGAGCGAACCGCCACTTGCCTTACTCCGCAGAATAGTCTAAAGACGTCACTGGATTCCGGGCTCGACACGGTATAGTTCCGACATCACAACAACCTTCGAGTTGACCCATAAAAGGAACCCTAAGTTAGATCCGACATAAACAGTACGAATCTAAACACGGCAAAAGAACACGAAAGGAAAGACGCCACGACGACAACCGACCAAGCCAAAGCCACGAAGGCATTCTGGGCACTGGCGGCGGTCGCTGTTCTTGGCGGCGGTCGCCGTATTCATCACAGCGGTCGCCGTGAAGAACACGGCGGTCGCCGTGAAGAACACGGCCGACTGAAACGAGAGAAAACTCACCCCAAAACACGAGCGGTTTGGCCTCCTTCGACTTGCTTTGGCTTCTAACCTCCAAGGCTAACCAAAAGCTTCACAAAGGCACTAAGGAACCACACCAAAGCAACACCGGCGAGACCTCCGGCGAGCACAAGAAAACCGGCGAAAACAAAACTCCGGCGAGAGGCGAATTTGGCAGCGATTCGGGGTTGTAGATGACCCAAAACCCATGCCCAAGCTCACCTATTTATAGGCAAACCCCAAGGAGTGAGCTGCAAACCCTCAGACGCGGCAAACGACGCAACGGCGCGCCTCGAACGACGCCGGCGACCATCGGGCAAAGCCCACTGGACAATCACGGCGGTCGCCGTATTTTTGCATGCGGCGGGCACGCGGCGGTCGCCGTCGTTAGGCCTGTTGCGGCCAGCTAGAAAATGACACGCTGACATCTCGGGCCCAACCACGGCGGTCGCCGTTTCTGAACGGCGGTCGCCGTTTCTGAACGACGGTCGCCGTTTCCCCCTTTTCCCGCCCATTCGGCTTTGAACGAGCATGACGATAAACCAGGATAAAAATTATCGTACGCGAACGACAATTTAAAATTCAAGGCACCTTGTCTGTATATTATTTCACTGAGAAAAATATTACAGATATAGAGCACATTACAGAATGTCTCAAGCTACCTGAATTAAATCCGATGTACACAACGGGTACTCGGGAAAATTACATAATTCCCAAAATAACCTTACAAAAATACGGGGTATCACAAGGTTTTCCCGACTCTTAATGACGCTATCGTCTTTTACGAAGCTTATGCAGCGGCATGTGGTTATTTTTGACGTCGCTCGTGTTGCTCGCTTGGGAAGGAGTGGCCCTGTTTACGTTGAGATGCCGCCTCTGCCGGGCTTTCCCCCTTGCCGTGTTCGTGGCGTCGGCTACGACTTTTAGTTTCCTTATTGCTTTTGTAATAGCCCCTCTCTTCCCCCCGGATCCCTTTTTTAGTTTGTACAAACTAAAAACGGGGTGCGAGAGGAGGGGCGACTTTGGTTTGTTTTGGTGTAGTTTATGGTGCTTTGCCCGTGTGGGGGCCCTGACTTTGTAATTCTGGTACAACATCAATGACTCATGCACTTTCCACATACTACCCATGCACCAATATAAAATCACTAATTCTGTTCCATGTTCCAACACATAATAACTCATGCACTTTTACATATTAACTCATGCACCAACAAACAATGACTCATGCACTTTCCACATACTACCCATGCACCAAAATCACTATTTTGTTCCATGTTCCAACAAATAATAACTCATGCACTTTTACAAATCAACTCATGCACCAACACATAATAACTCATGCATTTCCCACATACTACCCATGCACCAATACAAAATCACTAATTCTGTTCCATGTTCCAACACATATTAACTCATGCACTTTTTACAAATCAACTCATGCACCAACACATAATAACTCATGTACTTTCCACATACTACCCATGCACCAATACAAAATCACTAATTATGTTCCATGTTCCAACACATGCACTTTCCACATACTACCCTACTGTTTCCTGAAAACATTCAAACCAAATTCCTACAACCATTACCTAAACTATTCACTAGATTAGCCAAATTACATTGAAACATTCTTTTACCCACGCCCACGACCACGCACAGCTGCTACATTTCCAGCTTTCTTCTCTTGAATAATTTGTTCAACTCTAGCCTTTCTTTCATTAAACTCGCTGGTTAGGAGGGCATAACAATACTTGATCCTAAGCTTTGCCAACTGGCGTTTGTCTCCCGTATTCAGTTTAGAATTCTAGCTTGACAGTCCATTGCCCATATATGTCTCCATGTGTCTTAGTAGAAAGACCCCACAATCAACTTTGTTTTTTCCATCCCTCCATTTCATTTGCAGCCCATTCCAGCTTGACAGTCCATTCTTTTTCCTACATATTATACACATATATCATTCATAATGGACAGTATTATTCACATTACCACATGTTAGGCTCATGCATCTACACACTCTTAACTCAAGCACATGCATACAAAGACCAAGGCACATACACATATAGTTACTCATACACCATCACAAACTAAGTCATGCACCTAGAAACACTTACTCATGCACTCATATTCTCTGACTCATGCACACAGATATATTCATTCATGCATCAAGAAACAAATTTACTTATGCATCAACGTTCATTAGCTTATGCACCTATAAACACTGTCTCATGCACCAATCCATTTTCAGTCATGCACCTATACAAATAGGCTCATTAGCTTATGCACCTATAAACACTTACTCATGCACCAATTCATTTTCAGTCATGCACCTATAAAAATAGGCTCATGAACTATTGCATCTACACACATAGTTACTCATACACCATCACACACTTACTCATGCACCAAGAAACACTTACTCATGCACCAACACACTTTCAGTCATGCATCTACACATACATGTTAGAGCAAAAGCAGCGAGTCATGCACTTTTTAATGATCTATTATGCACAAAGTTATATTCAGTCACATATATAGACGCAAGTTCAAATCAGAGTATGTATTTAGTGAGAAATCTCTACATCTACCTTTGCGATTATGTATTTAGTGAGAAATCTCTACATCTACCTTTGTAATGCATTCCGAAGTCGCGGCGATTCATCAACTGAACAACTGAAAATATACCTTGTGTTCTACTCGCAATCTTCGACCTAATTTTGTTCTTCTTTGTTGTTGATTCTTCTTCTTCTTTCTGTGTTTTAGGTTGTTGCCGAAATTGCGACGATTCGCCTTTTAATGCTTCGAAATCGCTGGAAATTGCCTTTTCTAGGGTTTTGAAGTTCGAATTGCTGGAAATCGCCTTCGAAATCTATTGTAGGTGCAGCGAAAGTTCAAGAGAATCGAGAAGAGAGAAGAGAAGAGAGAATCGAGAAGAGAGTAGAGAGAAGAGAGTATAGAAGAGAGCAATTGAACGAGAGAAGAGAGTAGAGAAGAAAGTGAACGGTTTTTTTGGAAGCCTGCTATTTTTCAATCCCAAAACCTGGATATTTTTGCATGCGCGGGCCCACCTCCTACACATAGCTTGTAGCCTTTGGATCAACTTCATCCTACGTATGGAGTTCATCCTTATTCCTTCTCTAAGAGGGCTTCCTCACCGGAATTTCACCCATTAGTTAGTACTACTTATATATTTATTTGGTAGTATAGATCTGATACTTTACATTTTAATATTATTTTCATTCAATATATTAGAAATAACAAATAAAGCATAATAGTACAAGACTCCTTACAATTATTTGAATATACATCCAATTTTATTGGGTATGTACCAAAATCTACTTATTAATAATAGCAATTTAATATACTTATAACAAGATTTTACGTACATTTATTTTGAGTTTCTAGAAAATGTAGTGATACTAGAAATTCACGTACAGATTATTTCAATTGTGTGCAATGTTGATTGTTGGAGGTGGAGCCCATTAAATTAATTTTTGATTTTTTTTGGTTGAAAATAAAAAGGGGTCATTTATAAGTCTATAAGTGACATAAAAAATGGCTAAAAATATAGTGATACTTGTTTGCCTAAGTATCATACTTGTGATACTTCTTTCCAATTATGATTTTGATTTTCACCCATATTCTGACATTTATTTTTATTTTACTATTTTTAAATGGGAATGGTACTCTTAAAACCATGATTAAAGATGCTCTAACATTCAATTGTGGCAGTGCACTGCATAGTCTCTGTAATACTACTGTATGACCTCATCTGGGCATTTCACTTCTTTTGCTTCAATGATTGATGGACGACGAACAGGAGCATCCAAAAAGACTTTTGGCGATACCCCTGCTTTTACATGTCTACAATTGGTCAATTTTCAAGACTAGAAATGGAGTCTGTCAAATTAATGTTCAAAATACAATATTGTTATTTAACGTCCATCCTAATTTTTTTCATAGCGTCCGTTCTATATCCGTGATCAATTCACAGATGAAATACATTTCTCCGTGAACTGACCACGGAGAAACACAATCCATCCGTGAATTGACCACGGAGGAACGCAATCCATCCGTGGATTGATCACGGAGGGATGCAATTCATCCATGGGCAATTAACGGAGGAATGCATTTCATCCGTGAAACATTCATGGGTGAAACAAAAAACCCAATTGTCGCAATAAATGTTACTTTTTCCCACCTAACAGAATTAAATTGCCCCCTTCATATTACGGCAAATACTCTTCCACCTTGAAACAAAAATTCTTCCTCCCTCCAAAAACAATCTCTTATATTATGGAACATCATGATGATTTCTATGGCACCATGAGTGAAGGGAATGATTCATTCATGTTTAATCACAACGAGGTTAGTTCCTTTTATTTTTACTTCGAACTTGAGTTATGTGTTGTTCTAGTCATACACTTTTATACTTCAAAACATGAAAGTTTTGAGTTTTACTTGTTAAAAGTCCAAACTTTAACTAGATTAAAGATAGTTGTTGCAAATATATTGTTGTTTGATGTTGTTCTAGTCATAAATGTGTGTTTTAGGATAGTTATAGTCAATATTTCAGTGTTTGTAGCTTGCAAGAAAAAAAATCAATCGACCGGTAGAAACCAGTCGAAGAAACCAGAGTCGCTCTATCATAGAGGAAACACCTCCATCCTTCACTAATAGAAAGGTTCCTTCCGTCACGGATGGAGTGGCTCCATCTCTTATGTATGGAAGGGCTCCATCCATCACGGAGGGAATGGCGTCGTCCGTGACGGATGATGCCATGGATTTGTACGAAACGGTTTTGGTGCACATTTTTTATTTTACTGTAACTCACTGATTTTTTTTAACAGAAAAATAATGAACTTTATATTGGTCTTAACAACCTAAACCTTAATGACGGATTTGCATCAACATCACAAAATGGGACATCTTCTTCGTACACGCTGGGCCATGGATTTGTACCATCAAAATCACTTCCGAATTTTACGCTTCACGATGGATTTGACCATGAATTTGTATCCTCATAATCAATTCCTCGGTTTGGGTTTCCACCATTGCACACACAGCCGCAGTTTGGGATACCCTTAGAGGATGTAAACCAAGTTTCAGTTGATTATTCTGAGTTGTTTACTACAAATATCGTGTTCTGCACCAGGGATGAGGCAATTAAGTGGGTTAAAGAGAATGGGTTTCAAAATAACATGTGCATCAAGATTAGTCGAGATAGAAAATCAGACGATCGTCATCTTGGGAAGACTATGTTGTTGTGTGAAAGAGAAGGAATGTACACCCCATATAAAAGAGGAGAAAACAGAGTCTGGAAAAATACAAATACAAAGAAATGTGGGTGTCCCTTCAAATTGATGTGTCATGAACATCCTAGAGGCTCATGGAAGATCGATGGTGTACATAGAACTCACAACCATGAGATTGGGTCCAGTTTATACGGGCATGCATTAGCTGGCAGGCTCACAGATGAGCAGAAGATATTGGTGCAGTCAATGACAAAGACACATTGTACGCTAACCCAGATTGCAACTGCATTGAACGAGTTCCTAGGAAACTGCACTAGAAAGAAGCAAGTGTATAATGAGCGGTACAAGGTACGGAGGGCTGGAATGGAAGGAAGAACAGTTGTCCAACAATTCTTCTTCAAATGTAATGAGTACATCTTCAAATGTAATGAGTACAACTACTAAATGGAGCATAGGGCAGACCCTAAAACCAATAAGATCACCGACGTTATTTTTGCCAGCTCGGACTCCATATCACTCCTCAAGGCATTTCCATATCCATGTGTATTATTGTTAGACTCCACCTACAGTACAAACATGTAACCATCGCACACATCTCTTTATTATCTAGTTATTAATATGTTATTTTATTATACAATAACATGTTAATTTGTGTGCAAGTATGAGATGTCTTTCTTGGAAATTGTAAGATTCACTTCTACAGGAAGAATTACAACGTAGCGGGGGCATTTCTGGAACATGAGAGGGTAGAAAACTACTTGTGGGCTATAAAGCAACTTGCCAAACTTTGTGGGCTTGTGCATAAAACACCTACATGCATAATGACGGATCGAGAGCTTGCCCTGATGAATGCAATGGATGAAATGTTCCCAAAGGCAAAGTACATTCTATGTAGGCATCATGTATACAAGAACATTGAGGCCAAAGCAAAGAAAATCATCAAGCATGTTGACACTCGTCTTTGCAAAACTTCTTGATGGGTGGAGCATGCTGACACGAGCAAAGTTTGCGCAAGATTGAGGTTGAATGGAGCACTAGGAAAAGCTTGCTTCAGTATCTACGAAATCAGTGGCTTGAACCATATAGGGAAAAAATTGTGTTGTCTTGGACGGATACGGTTTTGACATTGGGAACTACCACGACAAACAAGTTTGTGCAATATAATATATTCACTGCATTATTATCAACCCTATACACGAACTAAATATGATTATATGTCATTTATGTTATTTCAACTATATGGTTGAAGGCTTTGAAAAATTGCTTGACTACTCCACATGGTAGGTTAGACATGGTATTAGGTCAGTATGATTCTTTGATGCGCATCCAAGTAAATGAGATCAAGGCAACCTTCAACATCAGTCGCTAGAAGATGATGTGTATGGTGACAATAACAGATGTTTTGAAGCAATTGAAGTACAAGGTCTCTGAGGAATCCATGAAGCGCTAGATAAATGAATACAAATGTGGGGAAGATCCATTTTTTACCCCACTTACAAATGTCGTATGTCTGTGATAGATGGGTTGTCGTGTGTCCATAAGATTGCACAATGGGTGGAGCATCAAGTACATATCCCACTTATAGTCGTGCATAGCTTTTGGAGACGGTTGGACTTGGAAGTTTTGCAAAATGAAGAAGATGAAGGGTAGAAGTGCAAAGTTGTCAGATCGTTGATTGATTATTTCTACAGTACTGACTTCCCCACTTTGTCAGCTGATCAACAAATTAAATGTGCCAATGCAGTTTTAGAGTTAGCTCATATAGAGAGAACTAGTCTGCAAGAACCAACAGTTGTGAAGACTAAGGGACGGCCAAAGGGAGCTCTAAACAAAAAAGACTTCCTTCTTTGTGGGAGCTCACTGAGCAAGAGTTGAACCAAATACCTCCAAAGAAGCAACGAGGTAGGCTGACGTGGCCTAAGGTCGTTATGCCAAATCAAAGTAAACCTCAACTTTCAAACTAGTATAGTAAGCAAGCAAGGGTCGAAATCCCAAGAGAATCACAAGCGTCTATTTTCTTATCCCAAATCGAATACCAATCGAATAGCAGTAACAAGGGGGGTTTGTGAGGTTTAAATCAAGTAAGAAATAAAACAGAATAAATAGTATGCAATCAAATGTGAGAAAACACTTAGCCAGGCAATTTCCACTTAAGTTTTGGTTGGTTGATCCTAGATTACTTCCAATTCCTTCCTATGATTATTCCTGTCCCGATCTTGTGTAGATTCAAAGGGAAACCTTCCACTAAGAACCCTTACCAATGAATAACCCTAGTACCACTAAAGGTTCAACCCAAAGGCAGCAATGCATATAAGAATTAACCAGGATACACAGAACGCTTGCTCAGATGCATTTACCATGTAATTATCTCTCCCTACAATAGAACAATTTCAACCATAGCATGTAAATTGTAGTTGCTACAGCGGAATAGGACGTTAGCCCAACAGTTTCCTAAACCTAGCAATATGAAAGTCACCAATAACAACTAGTTGCGCGGGCTAGTGCAATCAATGAAATCCAATGGAATAAGCTTAGAAGAGATAATATAATCCAATAGGAATTAAGAAAGGGAACATAACCTCACAACCAATGATCAAAACTTAAGCTTCCATTGCCAGACTAAGCAAAAGTACTTAGCCTTCCATAGTCTTGAGAAAACAACGATGATGTAAAAACTCTAAAAAGTGGAACTAGTGTCGAACTCTAAATCTGCATTCAAAGTGGAACTTCTAAACCTAATACTAAAGAGAGTATATATAGGGCTCTAACAAATGACCTAACCCATTAAGAAAATAACTAAATTAAAATGAGAAAAAGGGAAAAAGAAATCTGAAAAGATAAGCTCAGGAAAAGACCGAACTTTCGGCGCTGATGACCCGCGATCGCGGCCCAAGACCCGCGATCGCGGTTAATGCTCGATTTTCAGCTTCTGTGCCACTTCCGTAAAAACGTCATAACTTTTGATTCCCAACTCGGATTGCGCTCATATTTTGGGGACTTGTAGTAGACTTCAAGATCTAACTCCTCGAATTGTAATCACTTCATTTGGACATCTGAGTAGAGAGAACGAATCAATTGAATTCAGCACATTTGTTCTTCTACTCTCGTGTGGACTCTCTCCTTGGTTCTTCTTCGTCTCCTCAGTGGTCAACTTCTCTTCCTCTGGATATCTTCAATTTGCTTCTCCAGACCACCAAATCCACACTTCTCCTCTCTAATTCCATACTCCTTGGTGGCTCCTTATCCCGAATCTTCAAATATACTCCAATAAGCTCAAAACACCACCAAAACACCAATCTTCGCCCCCAAACATCATGCACATGAATGTGTCTAAATCTACCCGAATGGCATCAATAAAACCCTCTAATAACTCTTAGTTAAGCCCTACAAAGCAGTGCTTATCATAGGCCCCCAAAGCATCCAGATTCCCTGAGCACACCATCTCAAATTAGACCTCTTATGCCTCTAGTGTCTCAAGTTAGAGCTCCCCCGGTACAAATTATAACACCCCAAATCTCATCTTGAAAGTATTACTGCCAGTGACCTCGGATATAACATTCCGAAGTCACCCCAGGCTTTTCCAGTTGATATAAACCATCAATCCACAGTTATAATACCAAATATTATAACTTTCATTAAAACCAAAGTCTCGGAAATACAACAATTTCCAAATCCATCAAAATACAAAATCAGAATTATTACAGCGGAAGTCTTATCATCAAAGCATAAATAACACAGCAAAAGTCTTTGAAATAACAACAAAATAACTTGTTAAAACACCGTTCGTCCTTATAGTCGCTCTAGCCTCCTCGAATCTGCAACTTATCTGATGTGCCAAATCAAACGGATGACACCAGCCAACCATGCAGAGAACAATTATGGTTGGTTAGTCTAATGAAAGACTAAGCAAGGGACACAAAGCAGATGGTTCGAAGTAGACGTATTAGGTTAGACTCATCGTCCCTCGAATAATAGTCGAGTACAATAGTCAACCACCATACTCTACTAGAATACAACAAAAGGCATGATTAAGAGAAGATTCTGGAAGACCGAGTCTTACAGCAATCAATCCCAAAAGAAGACTCCAAAGAATTGAGTCTTATCGGAAGTATGACAAATGTTGTGAAACTTAACTAAATGACACAATCACAGTATCGCATTCGAGCGATTTAAAAGCTAAGACGAGTTTTCCTAGCTGCACTATCGCTTAGCTGCACTACTCGCCAAGGTATATTAATTACGTGCACCAAGAGCACTTATCTGAGCTAATTCCAAAACCAAATCATAACACGTTATAAGTTTTTAGATATCCACAACACGATCAAGAACGACTGGACCGCACATAGAGCCCAACGTTTGTATCCACATCCGTTGGGGTCAGGGTCTCCACTGCCCTCTCACCCAATAATTATCAAGAAACGACTGGATCTCACATAGAGCCCATCGTTCCTACGAATACTCGTGCTAACTAAACAGTTCAACACAACAATAAATCACATCAAAGCCATCAAGGCCCACATCTACACAATATATCTATAATAGCGTTGATTCTAGCAGAAATACAACCTATTATAATATCATACTTTAATCATATCAATTAACACAACCGTTCCCAACATACACAAGAATCATCCCAAATTAATTAACAACTAAACAATTGATAATTAATGAAAGTATGGAATGATGAGCAAGAGCGAACCGCCACTTGCCTTAGATCAGACGAGTTCGAACAAAGCTTAGAAATGTCTGGTTCCTGGATCTGAAACTGGGGCAGATCTTGGATAATAAATCCCTAAGAAATGACCCATAACAGACCCTAAGTTAGATTCAATATCCTCAATTGAATATAAAAGAATACGAAAAGAATCAAAGGAATTGAGCCTCGCCCCAAGCCAAACATCCAAGAACACACACTCGGACAAGGCTCGCCGCGGGGGCAGTGGACACTTGCCGCGGGGTGCGGTGGACAGATAGGGGCGAACTCGCGATATAAAGTTTAGCAAACTCACCCTTAAATCAATTCGTTCGACTTCGATTTGTCTATGGTTTGATTTCCCAACACCTTAGGCCTTCTAATACCACTTAGGAGTACCCTTTCCAACACTCAAAGGGATTCAAATCTCTTCACAACAAAGCTCAAAGCTTGGAGCTTTAATGGAGAAAACAGAGGAAAAACAGAGGAAGGAGATGATGAAACCCTTTAACTTCGGATTTCAACTCCTTTTATAGTCCCAAATCGAGCTTCCTCAGGGGGAACAAGCAAGGGGACAAGGGGGCAAGGCTAGGTGCCACTTGGGCTGCCTAGGCCTGACAAATCTGGCGTGTTAGCCAAGCCTTATCGGATAGACAAAGAAGATAACGTCCACCGCGGGTGCGGTGAGGGTGCGGTGGCGCCCAGCGACCGACTCACTTATTTGGCTTTCGCCGCGGGGGCGGCAGCTCGACCGCGGGATGCGGCCAAGGCCAATCTTCACCCTTTTGTCTGTTTTGACTTTTGGTTAAATTTTCTTAACCCCTGGTTAAATATATTTATACACGATCGACAAATTAACCCCGAAAACACGTCAACTATATTTTATATTACTCAGAAAAATTTACAGAGTTCAAACCATTTACAGAATGTCCGAAACTCTCTAAAATTAATCCGACTAGTAATACGAGAGTTGGAAAAATTCCAAAATATCCTTATAAATTGAGGGATATTACACAAATGTCTCCTATTAGAGCTCCCACACCTCGGGTGAAATTGAGCCAAACCTATTTCCAGATTCCCATGGTTTGATATCGTTCTAATATGTATGCACACACACCTGACCGCTTACCACGGGATTCTATCGGATGGAAACTATGGATACAAAACAATTGTAGAATCTCTAGGGCTTGGGCAAGACAAATGGCCATACATCAGACAGAGCATGATTGATAAGCTGGATGAATACCCATTTATCTTTGAAAAAGCTATAACTCATTATGACTTAGCTTCCTTGCGACAAGCCCTTATTCATTTGGGGTGGGTTTTGCCCCAAAGCATACTTGGTTTGGAGTTCCAGACATGGGCTTCCTGGTCGCTACTACATTTAATTGTGCCTTTGTCGTGTTGGGTGCCTTGAACCAGACTTTTCTGCCTCTAAATGTTCCAATGGAACGGTCCAACGTCACGACGATTCAGACGATCTGCATCTGTTTGTCGAAAGAGGAGGCTCATTACATTTCGGTATATTACTAACCTTCTTACAACTTTGGAGTAAATATTTTTTGTAACTACGTAACATACTTGCTATTCGTATTGTAGGTGTCTCTGTCTGAGAATTCACCATTACCAGATCTGTATAGCTTATGGCACATAAACCATCACGACTCTGCGTCTCCTTTGATCAATCAGTTTCTTTTGCATTTGCACGAGTACAAGAATGATGTCAAAGTCAAACTTGGTCGCAAGTCACTTCAGAATGTGTCAGATGACTAGTTTTGATTGTTTTGTTTTTGTGTCAGGATATTTTATACTTTCCCGCTTGATAAGACTTTTGTACTTTTTGGCTGCTTGTCTAATTTGATCATACTACTAATCATCCTAAACGATTGATCGAATATACATAGACACAATTTTTCGATAAAGGTCTAAAAAAACTGAAACATCCCACAAAGAGTGTGTCAAACAAACTACCACATACACTAATCATCATCAGAATCATCATCTGGAACACGATGATTGCCAAAACCGGCCTCAAAAGTGTATGGGGGTATACCGCCTCTTAGCTCATGTAATGATCTTCTGATGGCCTCACGAATATCCACGGGGCATGTATCTGCATCTGCATCTGCAAATGGGGAGAGCAACTCCACGACCCGTCCAATGCTCTAAAATATATGAAAAAATAAATATAGCTATGTATTTTATTTGATATTTGAGACATAAGTGTGAAAGACGTATTATCACCTGAGAATGTGCATCCTTTCGGTCATGATATGTGGGCTCGACGGTAGAATCAGGATGGGGCGAGACATACATGTGTGTGAGAGGCTCGTACCACGCCATGTAATTTGCACTGCACTCAAACCCATGTATTACAGGAGGACCCATCATCTCGAGGCTAATGGAGTGCAAGTTCCTGCAATCCCAAATCCAAGTACTAGTGTCATACTCAACTACGTAACTCTTCATCTCGGTGGGTCTGATCCTCTCAATGGATCTATTACTTTTCCTAGTACCCCCTGAACATGGCTGAATTGTCTCGCGACACGATCCAACATGTATGGATCGGATTTGGACAAGAATGATATCACACCATGAAATCTGGAAGGGGCTAATCCTGAACTGAAATCAAGCTCTCCATACGGTTTCCAATTAATCTAGTAGTAACATGTCAAAATTTATAACTCAATTACAAGGTTGTTTTTTAACATAAATCTGAAACAAAAATAGTATAGCACTTATATCTGTCGCATACATACAATCAAGCTTTGCTCTGTAATTGTGCATTTCACTGGGTATATTAGTTGGCTTGGTTGTACCACTCCATCGCACATCATATGACACATTACCATCCCACAAATGATTATGTGCAGGACGAAATGAGGGAAAATACTAATAGATCCATGCATGTACAAATATATATATGTATAGTCACAAGTACTTCAATAATTAGTGTGACATGATATACGAACATAAAAAAATACAATAAAACTATTACATGCAATAAGGTGGTACATGTAGACATCACTCGACAACCAAAATGTGAACACTCTCCTAGTGCTCGGTACAGATGTCCAAGAACAACTGATCCCCATGAACTAGTCTGAACAGTTGCAAGATCCTATACATGGACCAAATATGCTACATGAATCCGGTTCTGTGACTTGTCTGGAAAGAGCGTGGAACCAATAAGGTAATAACATATAACCTGAAGCGATGACCTCTGGATAGTCTTGCATTTCCGGGCTCAGGCAATGTTTGTGTAGTGCCTCATGTTGGTATCCTCGACTCTCAACCTCTAAGGTAGACATCATTTCTGGTGTCATCCTAAATAACTCCTTTCATGTCCATCACCCTTTCAAAAAGCGGTTGTATAAGTGCATCTCCATTTATGGGTATACCAAGATGAGACACACATCATGGAGAGTAATTGGCATCTCTCCCCATGGCATGTGGAAAATGTTGGTCTTTGGCTGCCATCTCTCAATAAACACAGAAATCAGCAGCACATTGATATGAACATACATAATGTCCTGTATGTGAGTAAGGCTGTTGCTTCTAGAAAGCATACACCATGGAGATACATCATCCAACCTCTATGCTTTCAACTGTTCAACCCTTAATTGGACTGTCAGTGTCTTCCGCTCCTGTAAAACAAATAATAGTGAAATGATGGAAATATAAGCAATAAAATTAAATAACAACAATTAAATTAAATTACATTTAAATCAATTATAGATTCATAAATTTACTTAACTTGCCCGGATAAATATGGTGTGCCACATGGGCTTCGAAACTATGCAAAAGGCCTGGCACACGAGGGCCTCCACCGTAAGACGTCATCATAAATGGATCTATTATTTTTCCACCCGCTCCTCTATTGATGTGTTCTTGCCTCCGATGACAAGCCAAATTGTCAAAGGTGACACCTTTGGGATCTAGTCTTGGTTAAGAAGTCACTCGTCTCTGTCAATCTGTTGTGGAACGCGGTGGTGATGAACGCGATGGGCGGTGTTTTGGGGTGAAAAGATCAAATGACCTAAATCGCCTTAGATGGGGTAACTAGTCGATCGGATTATAGATATCAAACCAATCCAAATAGACAATCAATGAATAAAGAAGAAATACAAGATAGTAAAGTAATTTTATTGATATATTGACGATTGAGTTGGATCAAAGTACAACTTATCCTTGGAGGATAGAAGATCGAATCGGGTTCGACCGGAGATTATGAGGCTCGACCGGTGGAGATTGAACGGGGTTCCGGGGAGTGCGAGCCAGAATGATTGGACACTTGTTTGTTTTTCTTCAGAGCCAATCCGCGGATGTGTGTTGTCATCGTTTATTTGCCTACCCGATCGAGGTCTATATATGGCAACTTTCCCCTTCCGACCGTTATCCATCGTTGGCATTGTCTCGTACTTTAATTCTGGGTGAGATCGTTGGGATTTGCCCTTGATTTTCGTCATAATCTCTGTGTTGAATGTTGTGGCCGTTACCTTCAATCAGGCATTTAATGCTTCGAGCGAGATCTTCGGAGTTGGTCGGGTGCTATTCGTCTGTAGGGTATCCGACGCTTCTTTCTATTTTATCTTGAACTTCGATTTTGTTTGGACCTTTGCCCAGTTTGCTCGTCTGATTTCCTTGGAGGATGATGGGCCCAACAATAGCCCCAAGTTGTTTTGGGCTCGAGGCTTGTTAAAGGATGGAGTCCAAACAACTTTCCATCACATGATCTCTACCTTCCGATTTTGGTGCGTCAGACCAGGGCTACGTGGCGAGAATCACGTGGCACGATGGGACATTTCTGAAGTCTGTCGTCTCCCTCCATAATTTCAAAATAGGCTTTTGCCGATTTGACTTTGTCTTCTCCCTTTGCATCTTCATCTGGTAGGTTTTCTCAAGTTCTTCAAAGATTGCTCTTCGATTCCCTCCCCTTTCTATTTTAGAAATGGTCTCAAGTGAAGCTTCTGAGTCATCGGCGACTCACTCGAACTCGAGCAAGGACGAGGTCCCCCCCCCTTTCATTCTGAAGGAGGTAGACGCCCTGACGAGTATGCTGTCGCAAACGGAGTTGGAGCAGATCCTCCAAGTCGGAGGCTTTCCTCCGGAGACGGTTGTGAGGCTGCCGCATCCAGACGAGAAGGCCGACGCTCGCTATGAAGGATGGGTTTGCTTCTACGCGTACCCATTTAGGACCGGGCACAAATTTCCCTTCTCCTCTCTCGTTAGAGACTTCCTGGGACTGGCTTCAATTTTGACGCTTTGTGGTATAACTACTCGTTAGGGTCAAAGAGTTCTTCCCGTGTCCAGCTGCGTATCCGACCGGGTCGGAAGCCTCTGGTGTTCAATCTGGACGTGAACGACCGCGGATAGGGGTCGAAGTTTTTCTTCATCGAGCGTTCGTCTCTGGAGAAGGAGGGTGACTGCTCGTTCTTGTTGTCGGAGTGGTGAGTCGAGAGTATGTGTTCGACCTCTCTTTGCATGTTTATAGGTCTTAACCCCTTGTTTTAACTTTTCTTTTTTGTAGTTCCTGAGGCGGAAGAGCTGGAAGTTGACGTTCAATCGGAGGGCTTGTCGAAGATTATTCTCAGC
Source organism: Rheum nobile (assembly GCA_027886185.1). Lineage (NCBI taxonomy): Eukaryota > Viridiplantae > Streptophyta > Magnoliopsida > Caryophyllales > Polygonaceae > Rheum > Rheum nobile. Next base: position 450,895 of record WOAB01000232.1, on the reverse strand, counting down.
ATCCATGCGTCGGAGAGGAAGTTTGTAACCGTCAATTTGCTGTCGACCTCCCCTGCTACCCAATACGTTATGTCAATTGTCTCGTCGTCTCGTGTCAAGTGTGAGTTCTGATTTCTAGTATACTTATATTTTTTTCATCATCTGCTTTGTGATTTTCGTATTGTCTGTCGTGTCAGCGTCTCCGGCTGGCCGGTCAAGTGCTCGTCTGAAAGGAGTGTTTGGGAAGGGCTTGATAGAACAGAAGAAGGCGGCGGCCAAAGCATCATCGAGTAAATCGACTCCGGAGGAAACATCGTTCCAGGCCAAGGTCGGCTCGAAGAGAAAGGCGGATGTCTCTTCTGGTGACGCGAAGGTGGCGGGGACTCCAAAGAAGAAGGGAACGATTACTCGAGGAGTCGACAAGATTGACGCGGTTGGTCAATCAATTGCTGACCTCTTCCATGCCCAGGACCCGACTCTGAAAACCGAGGTTGACGACGTCTCTCCTCTAGACTGCATTTGTGAAGCAGGATGCTCCGCATGGAGGGTAAGTTGCCTTGTCGTGTTTTTTTTTCCTTTTTGTGGTTTGACTGAAACTTTTGACTAGCTTTGTTTTCCTTTCCAGACTTTTTAGTACCTCTTGGGGGCGTATTCCGGTGTCAAAACAATGGTCGCTAAGGCCGAGGACAGGGCTGCTAGGTCAGAGTCTGACCTCGCGTCTTTGAAGAGAAAGTTGGAAGGGGTTGAGAGTCGTTGCCGGGAGGCTGAGCGCCGCTTTTTCAGGGAACTGAGGAACTGCCAAGATGACTTGGATGCGTGTCGAAGAGAGATTAGTGAGAGCCAATCAGGTGTCGAGGAGAGAGTGAAGCAGGCTCGAATTAAGGACGGTCGGATCGCGGGCGATGTAGGCACTTTATATGCGCTAAAGTCGCGTGTCGAGATGATGGAGGAGTTTGACGAAGGCAAGCAAGGGATTTGGGACTTGAAGGCAGAGAAGGAGACCATGGACTCCCTGTTCTCGAAGGGGAATCCGGGTCTGGAGCTCTTTCAATTGGCCGGGGTCGGAGAGGAAACTTTGGATGGAAGTGCCGGCGAGGATGAGGCCTACTCTAGTGATACCGAGCCACTCGAGCCCCAGCCTTCTCTTGAGTCAGCCCCTGCTGAAGGTAATGTTGCCGACCTCAATCCTTGATTTGTTTTTCGTGTAGTTTGACTTATGATCCCACCTGTGTGTGGGTAAGATATTCTGTGTTTTGGCGACCTATCCACCATCGCGGGTCGCGGAATGTTTTTAGTGGATGCTTCTGAAGTCCTACGTAGGTGTAGGTGAATAATGTGTTTTGGCGACTTGTCCACCATCGCGGGTCGCGTATTTGTAAAAATGTTCTAGACTTTTATTTGATACAAAACTGTTTTTTACAAAGGATCGTATGTTTGTGTGTTTCGTACATGACATCAGACTGTTCTAGAGAAGTTTGTCGATGACGCTTGTGTTCTGTATGTCGGGTTTGCCTGTGTGCTCTGTCGAGTAGGGCTTGCCGTATGTATGTAAAAAAGGAGGCATGCAAATGTATGTGTTTGTGTTAGTCATGACTTTGAGCCGGGGAGGAAAATCAATATGTTTCTATTGCGTAAATGTAATAAGGTGTCTTAACCTTATGTATTGTATAAGGCAGGCGGTGTGCCGATGTGCCTGTTTGTTCATCTCCTCGTGTTCCGATCGATCGTGTAAATATAGTTTAAGCGCTTTTGTTTATGACTGGATCCAGTGTGTATATCGATGTCATCCTGTACTTATGTTTTGCAAGGAAGAAGTCCTCACTTAGTGTCAAAAGAAATATGTCAAGAAATAAAGTTGTGCATGCGACAACAAGTAATATACGATATGTGGAGATATGTCAGGGTCTAACCTTGCCACTTTAGAAGTGGTATAACTTTAGGTCTGTCGCGTTCTAACTTCTTGGGATTGGTCGACCATCTTTGTCTTCTAGTTGGTATGCTCCTTGTCTGACTACTTCAGTGATTAGGTAGGGTCCTTCCCACTGAGGTGCGAGCTTTCCATCGGTCGGATTCTTGGTATTCTGGAACATTTTTCTGAGGACCCAGTCTCTAACCTTAAAGACTTTGGCTCAAACGTTCTTGTTGTAGCTCCTTGCTGTTGGAACTTGACCATCCTGATCCGAGCTCTTTCTCTAACCTCGTCCACCGTATCCAGGTTGTGTGCTAATTCGACGTCGTTTTGCTCGTTTGATTGAAGGTTGCAACGAGCAGTCGGGACCAATAACTCAGTGGGGATGACCGCCTCACTTCCATAGACGAGTGAAAATGGCGACTGTCCGGTTGCGTTCTTTGGAGTGGTCCTGTCAGACCAGAGAATGAATGGGAGTTCGTCTGCTCATTTGCCTTTAGCCCCTGTGAGGTGTTTCTTGAGGTTATTGATGATGATTTTGTTGCTGGACTCGGCTTGTCTGTTGGATTGTGGATACCGAGGGGTGGAGGTGACCAACTTGATGCTCCATTGGTCGCAAAAAGCTCGAGTCTTATGACTGATGAATTGGGAGCCATTGTCGCACACGATTTCTGATGGGACGCCAAATATGCACAAGATATTGCATTTTATAAATGAAATGATGTGTTGATCTTTTACCTCTCTGTAGGCTTCGGCTTTGATGCATTTAGAGAAGTAGTCTGTCATGGCAAGGAAGAAGACTCTTTGACCCGACGCAGGTGGGAGTTTCCCGACGATGTCCATTCCCCACCTCATAAATGGACATGGCACTAGAGTCGGATGGAGGAGCTCTGAAGGTTGATAAGGAACGGGTGCATGGCGTTGACAGGCATCGCACTTCTTGGTGTATTCCATGGAGTCTTTGTTCATTGTGGGCCAATAGTATCAGTTTCGCAAGGCTTTTCCAGAGAGGCTTCGTTCGCCGGTATGGTTTCTGCACTCTCCCTCATGTAACGATTGTAGGATACGCCCGACCTCTGGAGTCTTGAGGCACCGTAGGAGTATCCCTGTGACAGATCTTTTGTACAAGATGTTATCTATGAAATTGAAAGAGAGTGCTTATACCTTTAGCCTTTTTGCTTCTGTTTTGTCATTGGGCAGGATGCCGTCTCTTAGCCATTTGATGTAAGGCAGTGTCCAGTCGTCATGGGGGTTGATAACATCTTCTTCTGGCTGGCGTCATGATGTGTGCCAATGGGATGTATGGAAATTCCTTTGGATCCAAGACGAACCCTAGATTGGCGAGTGAGTCAGCTTGAGAATTAAGATCTCTTGGTACTTGTCTGATGTTGAATGTTTGGAATTGGTCGATCAGCCTTTTAGCTACTTCTAGGTAGGCTATCATTCTGACGTCTCTTGCATTGTATGACCCTTGTACTTGGTTTACGACCAGGAGGGAGTCATAGATGACTTCGATCTCTTGAATTCCTAGGTCGTGGGCCAGGATGAGCCCAAATATGAGTGCCTCGTATTCAGCTTCATTGTTGGTCGCGTCTCATTCGCACCTTACGGCCTGGGCTATCTTGTCCCCTTGTGGCGATTTCAGCACGACCCCTAGCCCCGATCCTCTAGTGTTCGACGCGCCATCGGTATGGAGTTCCCATTTACCTGTTTCTTCTATCGCGAGTAATTATGCCGCCTCTTTAGCGGCTTCTTGTTCTAGGGTCGGGCTGAAGTCTGCCACAAAGTCAGCCAAGGCCTGCGACTCGATCGCCATTCTGGGCTTGTACTCGATGTCGTAGCTGCTAAGGTGTATGGTCCATTTGGTCATTCATCCTGTGAACTCATGTTTCCTCATGATCGCTCTCATGGGATGATTAGTGTGGACAATTATAGTATGGGATTCGAAATAAGGTTTGAGCTTGTTCGAGGCCATTACCAATTATAGTACAAGTTTTTCAAGCAACGAGTACCTTGTTTCCGCTGGTAGTAGTGTTCAACTGACGTAATATATTGGCGACTATTTGTCATCCTCTTCTCTGACCAGTACTACGCTCACAACTGACTCTGAAACTGCTAGATATAGCAATAATGGCTCGTCGTCTTTGGGCTTGGTTAGTAACATGGGACTAGCAAGATATTCCTTTTGGTTCTGAAATGCAGCTTCGTTCTCTTCCGTACATTGAAAGGATTTGTTCTTCTTGAGAGCGTCGTGAAAGGGTTTACACTTGTTGGGTGATTTTGAGATGAATCTGTTTAGAGCTGCTATCCGACCTGTCAGTTTTTGCACGTCCTTGACCCATCGGGGGGATCGGAGGTTGATGAGGGCCTTGACCTGTTCTGGGCTGGCTTCTATTCCTCTTTGCGTCAACATGTACCCTAGGAATTTTCCTAACGACACCCCGAAAGAACACTTCATAGGATTCAATTTCATGTTGTATCTTTTTAGTACCTCAAAGTTGTCGCGGAGATGGTCAATATGATCTTCCTTCTTCTTTGACTTGACCAGCATGTCATCTATGTAGACTTCCATCGTGTCTCCGATCTGGTCTTTAAACATCTTGTTGACCAGTCATTGATAGGCAGCCCCTGCATTTTGTTAGTCTGAAGGGCATTACTTTGTAACAATAGATACCTTGGATTGTGATGAATTTCGTCTTCTCTTGGTCCTCGGGCTCCATGAGGATTTGATTGTAGCCACTGAACGCGTCCATGAAGGTTAACATTTCGTGTCCTGCCGTTGCGTCGACCATGGCATCGATGTGGGGAAGTGGAAATGAGTCTTTAGGACAAGCTTTGTTGAGATCGGTAAAGTCGATGCAGACTCTCCACTTGCCATTCTTCTTTTGAACTACGACTACATTGGCTAGCCAGTCGGGATAGTGGACTTCCCTTATCTTCCCTGTTTCTAACAAGCTTTTGACTTCATCGTCGACTATCTTGTTTCGCTCTGGGGCGAATTTTCTGCGTTTTTGCTTCACAGGGGGGTGCGATGGATCTACATTCAACTTGTGAGTAATAATGTTCGGAGATACACCGACCATATCTTCGTGTGATCATGCAAAATAATCAGTATTGGATCTGAGAAAATCAAGAATTTGTTGTCTGCTCGAGTCGTCCAAATCCGACCCGGCCCTTACCGTTTGGTTTGGCTTTGAAGGATCTAGCAGGATCTCATCGAGTTTTTCCATTTCTGGTTCGACGTATCGACTAGGTCCCTCGCCGCTCTGTGGTTGCTATGCGACCTTATGCTTGACGACGCTTTTCATGGAGGCGACGTAGCACTCCTTGGCTGCCCCCTAGTCTCCCTTGATTTCTTGGACTCCCCACTTGGTAGGGAACTTGATGATTTGATGGTATGTTGAAGGTACCGCCTTTATAGCATGTATCCATGGCCTACCCAGAATGAAATTATAGGGAGACGGGCAATCTAGGACTAGGAATTTCACCTGTTGGTTGACTTCTCCGGCGTACGTTGTGAGAACGATTTCGCCAATAGTGTGTTTAACTTCGCCACTAAACCCGACCAGTGGGGTCGATTTCTTGATCAGGTCGTCCTCACCCATACCCATCCTTTTGAGGGCATCGAAGGTCAAGAGGTTGGTCGAACTCTCTGTATCGATTAGTACTCTTCGTATCAAATAATTCCCAATAGATAAAGAGATTACCAGACCATCGTGATGATTCTCCGATCCATCGGCATCAGATTCGTTGAACGTGACCGTCGGGAGATCGAAGACCTTGTTTGGCTTGAATTCTGGCGCTTCGGGCCTATCGCCCTTGCTTTCCTTTGCATGTCGCTTGGTCGCGGAGTATGTGTTTCCACATACGTCTGAACCACCTGAAATAGTGTTGACAATTTTTGTATGAACATGAGACGGAGGTTTGTCTTGTTTTACTTGATCTCGTCATTCCATGGTGGCTTTGGCTCGCTCCGAGATTACGTCGCGTAGGAGCCCCTGTGCGAGCAACCTTGCAACCTCTTTTCACAGGGCGATGCACTCATATGTCGAGTGACCATGGTCGTCGTGGAATTCGCACCATCGACTCTTGTCTTTTTTGACGTCCGGTCGGTCGCTCTTTTGGGGCCATCTTACCTCTTTTCCATATTTGTCGAAACTCTTAACGAGCTCCGACATGGAAACGTTAAAGTTGTAAGATTGAACCCTGTGAGGCAACGTCGAACCGTCTCTCCAGTCTTGAGACCTGTCTTGGAAAGAGTTTACCTGATTTTGCTCGTTTCGATTACAAGGATAGGGATGATGGCGTCTGTCTCGATGGATGTCGGAGGATGATTTGTGATTGGATTGATCAGTTCCATGAGAGGCTTTTTACGACTCACGGTCTTCTTCCAGTCATACTTCGGCCATGGTTTTGGCCTGGACATCTTTGAAGCTTCTGCACGGGTACTTGGTGATCTCGTTGTAGAGGTTGCTATCTTTGATCAATCCTTGTCGGAAGGCTTCGATGGAGGTGGTGACGTCGCAATGGGGGATCGCGACTTTCTCTTTATTGTACTTGTTAAGATAACTTCAGAGAGGTTCATTATACCTTTGGGTGATTCGGTAGAGGTCACTCGATTGTCTTTCGAGCCTCCGGCTTCTAGCGAATTGAATTTTGAAAGAGTTAACCAGGTCTGCAAACGATGCAATCATTCCCTGAGGCAAACACATAAACCAAGTTAGTGCGGGGCCTATGAGGGTCGTGCCAAAGCTTTTTCGTATGACAGCCTCGCGACTCTCCCTTGGAACGGATACAGTCATCAATTTTTGTTTATAGAGAGAAATGTGGGAATTTGGGTCATTGGTATCGTCGAACGTCACCATGGTAGGGAGATGGAACTTCTTTGGGATCTCAACCCTAGCGATTTCCTCAATGAACGGAGATTCTTCGAATCCGCCTGTCGCTTCCTTCTCGATCGGCTATGGGCTCTGGGAATCCTAGTGATGCTATCGTCGAGCGTCTTCATGTGTTGGTTGAGCATCTGCTGGACGAGAGCTAGGATGTCGAGAGGATTGGTAACCTGTGGTTCATTGATTCGGGTCCCCTCTGTGTGTCCGGGTCATCACACGCTTGGAGGGGTCAGTTCGACGCCATCCATATCGAGACGCATCTGGACGCTGCTGTGGATGGGCATGCGCCTAGATCTAGAAGCCATCGATTGTACCTGTGACTTAAGAGACTCATTTTCATGGGTTAGTTGCGTGATCTCGGCCTTAGATTGGGTGGATAAGGTAGCTAAGGCTTCGGTCTTTTGGCGTTGTTGGGCGAGTTCCTCTTGGAGGGCAGTCATTTTCTGGGCAAGCTCTTGGAATTGGGTTGGAGTAGGGTTTTCGGTTGTGTTTCCTTGAGCTTGGGTATTGCCTTCGAGGCGTGGCTCTTCGGTATCGGTAGGTGGGATGATATTCATGGTTGAGAGATTTCAAGATGGTGATCGGCAAGTTGCCCTATGGTGGGCGCCAAATTGTTTTAGGGCGAAAAGATCAGACGACCTAAATCGCCTTAGACGGGGTAACTAGTCGATCAGATTATAGATATCAAACCAATCCATATAGACAATCAACGAATAAAGAAGAAATACAAGATAGTAAAGTAATTTTATTGATATATTGACGATTTAGTTGGATCAAAGTACAACTTATCCTTAGAGGATAGAAGATCGAATCGGGTACGACCGGTGATTATGAGGCTCGACCGGTGGAGATTGAACGAGGTTTCGGGGAGAGCGAGCTAGAATGATTTGACACTTGTTTGTTTTTCTTCAGAGCCAATCCACGGATGTGTGTTGTCATCGTTTAGTTGCCTGCCCGATCGAGGTCTATATATGGCAACTTTCCCCTTCCGACCGTTATCCATCGTTGGCATTATCTCGTACTTTAATTCTGGGCGAGATCGTTGGGATTCGCCCTTGATTGTCATCATAATCTCTGTGTTGAATGTTGTGGCCGTTACCTTCAATCAGGCATTTAATGCTTCGAGCGAGATCTTCAGAGTTGGTCGGGTGTTATTCGTCTACAGGGTATTCGACGCTTCTTTCTATTTTCTCTTGGACTTCGATTTCATTTGGACATGGGCCCGGTTTGCTCGTCTGATCTCCTTGGAGGATGATGGGCCCAACAGGCATCCAGGTCATTGACGTCGACGAGAGCGAAGGTGATGACGACGATGCGAGGTTGGTGGCAATGGAAGCGATTGATGGAAGAATGGGAAGCGATGGCGAAAGCGGTTGGATGAAGGATATAAGACTTGAAAAGACAAGTCTTTGGTGTCTTAGCGTCGACTACGGGTGAAGGAGATGCGAAGATAGATTGGCTTGAAGGTTCAAGCGATTGCCGTAGCGTCGGCGGTGGAGGGAATGGGGATGAGAGGGATATGGGTGACATCCGATCAAGGGAAGGAGGATAAATACTCTACTTGAAACCTTGATTAAAATTGAACGTAAGAAATAACAATAATAAAGGAGGCTTTAAATAGCCAAAGAAACTCGGACAAGACCTAATGGGCTTGGGCCGAGACAAACCTATGAGCTAGCCCATGCAAGCATGCAAAAGGCACAAACCCAAAAATAGAAACAGACTATAAAAGAAAACTATCTAAAAGATAAGAACTAATACCAAATATATAAAATGTCTTAAAAGAACGCGTTAAAATCCGCACGCGGCGAAGGTAAGGGTGCAAACACCGTGAGGAAATATGACTAAGGGTCGATGGCCTCGCGAGTGGATGAATGCGATCTTTCGATGCCGATGGTGGCGAGGACGACGAGTCTTGGGTTTTCGCCTATGCTTCCTTGGCCAGCGATGACGCGTGCGACAAGTGACGCGACGGCGACAGAGATGGCTTTGGACCTAGACCTTGTCACTGGGCCCTCTGAGCGTAGACTCATGGCTTCTTCCTCGTCTTGGGCCGTCATGGGAGGCAAGGTCACATCACCCTCCCCCACTTGGCTGTGAAGCATCCCCGCTACACCATCATCAAACTCAGGCTCAACATATGGAGTTAAGTCTGCCACGTTGAAGGACGCATGGACTCCAAAATCTTATGGGAGCTCGAGTTGGCCTTTATCACACGGAATGGACCATCTCCACGCAGTGCCAATTTATGCTTATGCCGCGAGGGCAACCTTTCTTTTCGCATGTGCACCCAGACGAGGTCCCCGGGTGCAAAAACGACACGGTATCTTCCAGTATTCTTCTGCGATGCATACTGTGTGGCCCTTCTCTCCAATTGGTCTCTGGTTCTTCGATGGAGCTCTTGGACTTGCTCAGCACGATTGGCGATGAAGACATGCACTGGGTCTCGCAGTGGTCGCGGCGACAAATCAAGCGGTGTCAAGGGATTCATGCCATACACCACTTCAAAAGGTGTCAACTTGGTCGCCGTGTGCCTGCATCTGTTGTAACAAAACTCTACAAGTGATAGTAAGTCCTCCCAACACTTAGGGTTGACTTTGAGCATCGTGCGAAGGAGGGCTCCTAGGGTTCTATTTGTGACCTCCGTTTGGCCATCGGCCTGGGGGTGGTAGCTAGTGGAAAATAGGAGTTTGGTTCCTAGCTTACCCCAAAGAGTTCTCCAAAAATGACCAACGAACTTAGAATCCCTATCACTCACTATAGTATGCGGGACTCCATGAAGACGCACCACATGCTCAAAGAATAGATCGGCAATCTCACTAGCACTATAGGTTGTCTTACAAGCAATAAAATGTGTCATCTTAGAAAATATATCTACAACCACAAAAATAGAGTATTTACCTCGTCTAGAGAGGGGCAAACCCGTAATGAAATCCATAGATAAATCTTCCCAGGGGGAACTCAGAATCGGCAAAGGTGTGTAGAGGTCGTGAGGACTAGACCTAGCTTTGGCTCTCTGGCAAGTCACACAATTTCTACAAAACCTAGTCACTTGGTTGGTCATCTTAGGCCAGAAAAATGCTCTCGAAGCGCGGCCAATGTCTTACTAATCCCAAAATGGCCACGACTTTCGTGTGCTTCCTGAATCAAAAGGATCCTAATGGAGGACCTAGGGATGCAAAGGCGACTAGCCTTGTATAAATAACCCTCAGAAAGGAAATAGGACTCAAACTCTCGCGATCTCAGGCAATGCTCGAAAATAGGGGCAAAGAAAGGATCACTAGCATATAATTCCTTAATCAAAGCAAAACCCAGAACTTTAGTTTGCACATGAGTCAAGAGAACATACCTTCTAGACAACACGTCGGCGACGATGTTCTCCTTTCCCTTCTTGTGGACCACGACATAAGGAAATGTCTCCAGAAACTCCACCCAGCGAGCATGGCGTCGATTGAGGTGAGTTTGGATCTTCAAATAGCTCAAGGCAGCGTGGTCGTTGTGGATGACAAATTCACGCGGCCAAAGGTAATGTTGACAAGTCTTTAGCACGTGTATGAGGGCATACAACTCTTTGTCGTAGGTGGGGTAATTCAGTGTGGCCCATGTGAGCTTCTCACTGAAATATGCAATGGGCCTCATCTCTTGGTGTAGCACACCACCAATGCCTATGTCGGAGGCATCACACTCCACCTCAAAGTGTTTGGCGAAGTCGGGGAGTTGGAGCAATGGTGCTTGGCACAAGGCCTTCTTCAAAGCCGAGAAGGCTTGTTTGTGGGACTCAAGCCACAAGACATTGCTTCCCTTCTTTGTCAACTCATGTAATGGCGTAACAATGGAGGAGAAGTCTCGAACAAAATGCCTATAAAATCCTGCGAGGCCTAGAAAGCTTCGCACCTGTGTCGGTGTCATCGGTGTTGGCCACTCTTTGATGGCCGCGATCTTCTCTTCGTCGACGAGTAAACCATCACGACTCACAATATAGCCCAGAAAGTTGGTGGATGCGGAGCAAAATAAGCACTTGGCCAGATTGGCGAATAGCTCTCGCATCGAAGGCATTCGAGCACAAGTCGAAGGTGATCGACATGCTCTTCTAGGCTACGTGAATACACAAGGATGTCATAGAAATAAACGACAACAAACTTGCCAAGGAAGGTTCTCAAGACGTGGTTCATCATACGCATGAAGGTTCTTGGCGCGTTCGTGAGCCCAAATGGCATGACAAGCCACTCGTAGAGCCCATACTTCATCTTGAATGCGGTCTTCCACTCATCACCTTCTTTCATTCGGATCTGGTGATAACCACTCTTCAAATCAATCTTGGAGAAAAGTGTGGCGCCATGAAGTTCATCAAGCATATCATCAAGGCATGTAATAAGATGCCTATACTTGACGGTGATCTGGTTTATCGCGCGACAATCAACACACATTCTCCATGTGCCATCTTTCTTGGGCACAAGGATCACATGAACAACACAAGGGGAGAGAGATTCCCTTACATAGCCGCGATCCAACAACTCTTGCACTTGGCGCTGTAGCTCCTTGGTCTCTTCTAGGCCAGCTCTATACGCAGCGCGATTGGGCAAGGAAGCACCTGGAACAAGGTAAATCTGGTGCTCAATGCCTCCTAGTGGAGGTAATCCTTGTGGCAACTCATCAGGAAAGACATCGTCGAACGCGGTGAGCAAGGTCGCGATGACTGGCGGCACGGATGCGACAATTGACGATTCAGGTATGCATGTAGTGGGCACAAGCAAAAAACATGGAGCCTTGCCACTCAAACACGCAATGAGGTCACTAGGCCTGGCTAAAAGAACGTGTTGCTCACATGTGCCTTGCAAAGGACGCGAAGGTGGCAATGGAACAAATAACTTTTTCGATGGGGAGGCACTGCTCAAATTCTATGGGGCACTTGGTGTCCCAGCTATGGCGTTGTGTTTCTTCTTGGCAGTGCCTGGAGGAGACGAAGTGTTGCCAGATTTGGAGGAGTTTTGCCTCTAGAGTGCCTCTGGACACTCGTTTGACCTAGTAGACGCGACCTCTATGGCTTTCTGGCGATCGCGTTCAACATGGTCCTGTAAGATCTCATGGGGAGACATTGGATGCAAAGTGATGCGCTTCCCATGGTAATTGAACACATAAGTGTTCAAATAGCCATCATGGAGCACGCGCCTGTCAAATTGCCATGGGCGCCCAAGCAAAATATGGATAGCGTCCATTGCAATGACATCACAAAGTATAGAATCACAGTATTGCCCTATGGAAAAAGAAATTAAACATTGGCGAGATACTATGTTACCTGGACTTGAAGAAATCCATTGGAGGGCATAAGGTTGGGGATGAGGCGTCGACGCGTCGTAGGCAATTTGAAGTGTGTGACGACCTTCTCATTCACAATATTAGCACATGATCCTCCATCAACAATAACACTCAAGGAAGCCATCTGGACGAGAGCTCTTGTATGGAACAAGTTCTCGCGTTGATCGCGTAAGCTTGCTTCCTTGACTGTGAGGAGACGATGCGTCACCAAGCTCAATGGTGTTCCCGCGTGCAGAGAAGCGGGTTCACAGTCGTAGGTGTCTTCATCTTCCTCATTGCCTTCATCGATCGCGTCAAGTGTGGCCTCCTCGTCTTCACAAGACTCGTAGCCGATGGCGACTGTGGAGAACAACACCTTACAAGCATTGGGGAAATCTTTCTTGTAGTGGCCTCATCCACCACACTTATAGCATTCGAGGTCGCGCGTGCAATCTAGGACCACTGGGGGTGGTCTGGGCGCGTTCTGGCGCAATGCGGTGCTCGGCGTCAAAGGCTTCGCCTTTGGGGCCTGGCTTGACACGACTGTGGTAGAGGCACTAGGGCAAGGGTTAGTAGAAGATAAACCACTAGAGTTAGAAGCATACCTGGACTGGCCACTTTGAAAAGTGTAAGACTTTCGGTGATATAGTTGTGCATGAAGTTGCATCGCCGTGTGTGTGAGTGTGTTCAAATATTTGATGGGCAAAATCTCGAGTTGATCACGGATGTTGGCGTTCAAGCCACTCAAGAATTTCGTCCTCAATGTTGAAGGTGCAACGGAGATGTTGGCTTTGTAATACATGTCTTCAAGCTTAGAAAAGAACTCGAGTGGAGTCATCGATCCTTGGCGATCCATGGCGATCTCCATCCTCATTTGATTCCTATAGTCTGGAGGCATGTATTTCTTGGTCATCACGTACACCAATTGATGCCACTCGGTGACCCGTGTTCTGTGGTGTCGGACACAGTCATCCTCAAATCTATGCCACCACACGTGGGCGGCTCCTCGGAAGTGAAGCGTCGCGGCGTCGACATGCTCCTCAGGTGGCACTCGCAATATCGAAGGGTGTACTCCGTAGCCTACACCCATTCAAGAAAAACAGAGGGGTTGTATTCACCAAAAAAATGCTCAATCTTTACCTTGACTTCGTGTCTTTGGTATCGAGGCTGTGCTGGGGCTTGGTTGGGTGCGTTGTGTGGCATGGCATCGTAGAGAGGGTTCTCAAAGGCGTGCACTCCATGTGGTCGATCGCATCCAACTTGGCATCTTTCACGCGCTTGATGTGGTTCGACGCGAGCAAACTCCTCCCGTCTTCGCGATGGTGTCTTCGCGGCTGGGGATCATAGTCTCGGCGAACATCCCTTGGCATGGCATCGTGGCGCCCGCTGACAATGTTATGAACGCGTTCTCCTTGAGGCTGGAGACGCATTAGAGGTATCCAATCGAAGGGGTGGTTCTGTAATTCAAGTGGATCTCCAAGAGGTGGGTGAAAAAAATTAGGGCTGACCATACCGGAGTCCTCGATCTCTTCGTCGCCATACTCGTCGAAGTCATCGTGGACATTGGGTGTGATCGATGCGTAGCCATATGATCCGTATCGCGGTGTCCAAACACTTTGGTGTCGAAGGTGGTCGCGCACATCATGGCTCCGTGGTTGTGTCAGTGGTGTCCTCAATGGAGCATCGTGTCGTGTATGCCCACTGTCGCGGTGGCTGGGTCTTCTCGGCATCGCATCGGCTTGTTCGGCTTAACGACATCGACCATCGCGTGGCGTGGAGTCTGGCACACGGCGCTGGGTTCTCCGAGAGGCATACCTATCATCAAAATTGTAGGGTTCAGAGAACTCACCTCGAGAGTCGTCGGCGTCGCTGTCGGAACCAGTGTCGTAGCCAGCGGGTACGGCTCGGGGCACGCATCGATCCGAGTGGGGAACGAAGCCTTGGCGGCTCTCAATGACACTCTACATTATGTTGAGTTGTGGTTGATGTTGAGAAGTGGAAGGCATAACTCCTTTGTCCACTCGTGTCTTCGAAGGAACTGCGTCGATGGCTCCAGGTGGAGGTGGCGCGTCCATAGCACTCAGCGGTGTTGGAGTTGGCACGATGGGTTCCACTTGTTGTTGGGCCCGCAAAGCCGCGACCTCTTGTCGAAGAGCTTGGATCAAGATTTGGTCCTCGGACAACTCCATGATGGGATCGTGTTGATGGTCTTGTGGTACTTGGTCTTGAGGTAGACCCAATGGCTGGGGTTGTGGGTTAGTGTTGTCTATATCGCATTCGTCTTCACTGTGTCCGAGCGTCATGGTTCCTATAATAAGACGGCCAAACATGGGAGTAAAAACGAACCAAAAGAACAACAAAGAACAAAAACCAAGCAAATCACTATTCAAGTCACAAAGTTCATGTAGGTAGGGCTTGTTTGGCTTGTCGTGAGGGCGGCTTGGCTTGCACAAGAGATGGTGTATCAAGCAAGTTGCAATCAAACAAACAAGAACAAATTGAAACCCTAAAACAAACGTAAACAAAGCAACCTGACGGACAGGTTTTAGTCGTGTTAACCTGGTCAAAATAAATCCTAACAAACCTAAACTAGTAGTCTGGGTAAACAGGGTCGATCCCACAGGGAGGAGTTGTTTTCTTAATGTAGATTGCATGCAAAGGTAACAAGAGGGGTTTTTAGGTTGATTTCTTGTGAAGCAAGTAAACAAAACAAACAAAGAAAAGGTTGTAATCAAATTGGGAAAAACACTTAGCCAAATAAATATCCACCTTTAGTTTGGTTGATTGATCATTGATTATTCCTAGTCCTCTATCCTCATGAATGTCCTAACCCTGTTCTAAAATAGTTACCAGTCCAACTAGTCCTGGTAACCCTAACTATTAAACAATCAAGAAACTATCAAGATAAATCTAACAGCAGCAGGAAGTTCATGAATAGATAGGCTCATGCAATACTTAACAACTCGTCAGTACTCGACATGCAATTAATTCTCATCACAATAAACTTTCACAACTCCTTCCAGTAAATCATGCTTGCTACTCTGAATTAGGGATAAATAATATTAATCTCAACAAGTTGTCCAAATTAGAAGAATTAGTACTATAGATAATATTAATCTCAACTAGGTTGTTAGGCTAGGGAAACTAATATTAATAATACTAATCACAACAATTGATGAACTAGATCAACTAATAATATTCAAGATCCTAACCTTGCAGTATGAATAATATCAATAAAACTAGGTAGCTAATCTAGAGAAATCAATATAACTCAATGGGATGAAGCATAAGAGAATCAATAACATTCAAGGATAGAGTAAAGGAATAACCTCACAATCAAATACAAACTTTAGGCTTCAATTGTCGGACTAAGCAAAGGTGCTTAGCTCCTCATAGTCTTCAAAGGAAAAACAATACTGAATGGAAACAACGATGTAACGTGATAACTTGATGATGAACAATGAATGGGAAACTAGGTTAAATAACCTAACTTTAAATGAAAGAGAAAATATAATGAAAACAATCTTAAAAGGAAACTAGTATAATGTTCGAAAATAATAAAATAAAGAAAAAGTCGGAAAAGGGAAAAATAACAAAACTCGGAAAATCCAAGCCAGGCCGCCTCTGTGTGCTTCCGTGGTCGCGGAACCAAATCCGTGGTCGCGGAAATTACATTGAAGCCCTCGACTTGTGCAAAGCTGGAATTTTCCGTGGTCGCGGTGGAGAATCCGCGCCCGCAGAAATGGCATTCGCTCCTCCGCGTCTCGCCCTTCGCCGCGGCTGCCTCGTGCACTCGCCCTTGGTCGCGGTTGGTCGCGACTCAGCCCTTCCTTGCTCATTTGTGTGGCTTTCTTCTATTCTTCTTCGTTTCCTCAGGTGGTCTTCTCCTCGTCTTCTGAATGTCTTCATTTAAGCTTCTCCAAACCACCAAATCCCTACAAATGGCACCCCAAACACCGGTAACAACTCCTAGATAAGCACTACAAAATAGTGTTGATCACAACCTAATTAGCAAGAGAGTACCTTCTAGGAAGCTTGACCTAGACGGCGGAGAGGTAGAGAAGATGAGCTTAGACCTGGGTGAAGGGTTAGGATTGCCTTATTTTGACTTTACCTAACTTTGGAAACTTTTTTTTTAATATCTTTTTGATATCTTTTTTTTAATATCCGAGATCTTATCTTTTGATCTTTTTTTATTTGCAAAAGGAAACAAAATAAAAAGGTCTAAGTAACAAGAATATCACAAGTGTGATCGTAGAGATAAGAGAGAGAAGATAAGATTTGATGATATCTTATAAAGAAATTCGGTTAACAACCTAAAAAGTAGAATCTAGCAAATAAGGAAACTCTATCCACGCATGAAATAAGGAAACAAAATATACTAGCATGCAAGATAAGAAAATTACCTAACACACCAAAACTTGGGGAACAAGGAAATTTTTTTTGGCCAAGGTAGTACCTTGTAGAAACCGAATAGGTGAGCAAAAATTACAACTTTGGTTTTTCTCAACAATGCGTGTGAAAGCAAACGATGGGGGTCAAGCAAAATTTTTGTGAACAAGATGTAAACTTGAGTTCGTGACTTACAAGACTGCTGGGCTCTAATGCCAGTTGATGTGTTCTTGCCTCCGATGACAAGACAAATTGTCAAAGGTGACACCTTTGGGATCTAGTCTTGGTTGGGAAGTCACTCATCTTTGTCAATCTGATGTGGAACGCGGTGGTGATGAACGCGATGATGGGCGGCCAGGTCGTTGACGTCGGCGAGAGTGAAGGCGATGACGACGACGCGAGGTTGGTGGCGATGGAAGCGATTGATGAAAAAATGGGAAGCGTTGGCGGAAGCGGTTGGATGAAGGATATAAGACTTGAAAAGACAAGTCTTTGGTGTCTTAGCGTCGACTGCGGGTGAAGGAGATGCGAAGATAGATTGGCTTGAAGATTCAAGCGATTGTCGTAGCGTCGGCGGCGGAGGGAATGGGGATGAGAGAGATATGGGTGACGTCCGATCAAGGGAAGGAGGATAAACACTCTACTTGAAACCTTGATTAAAATTGAACGTAAGAAATAACAATAATAAAGGAGGCTTTAAATAGCCAAAGAAACTCGGCCAAGAACTAATGGGCTTGGGCCGAGATGAACCTATGAGCTAGCCCATGCAAGCATGCAAAAGGCACAAACCCAAAAATAGAAACAGACTATAAAAGAAAACTATCTAAAAGATAAGAACTAATACCAAATATAGAAAATGTCTTAAAAGAACGCGTTAAAATCCGCACGCGGCGAAGGCAAGGGTGCAAACACCGCGAGGAAAGACGACTAAGGGTCGATGGCCTCGCGAGTGGATGAACGCGATCTTTCGATGTCGATGGTGGCGAGGACGACGAGTCTTGGGTTTTCGCCTGGGCTTCCTTGGCTAGCGACGACGCGTGCGACAAGTGACGCGATGGCGGAAGAGATGGCTTTGGACCTAGACCTTGTCACTGGGCCCTCTGAGCGTAGGCTCATGGCTTCTTCCTCGTCTTGGGCCGTCATGGGAGGCAGGGTCACATCATCTACCATGTCTATGTGGTGCATGTCTTCGTGTTCGACGTGCAGCTGAAGTTGGGGGATCATTGTGTGCAGCTGGAGTCGGTTCCTCTACGTCTCTGTCATCCCCTCTCTGGCACATATGGTATAGGAAACTCGTCCGCCAAAGACAACTCGTAAGTAAGTGGTGGCTCGTATGCTGTAGGCATCTCGTATGTAGCGGGATACTCGTATGCAGGAGCCATCCCGAATGTAGCAAGTGTCCCGTAGGAAGAAGGCCCAATATCACTCGGTGTTGGCTCTGGATACATAGCTTATGGCCCTTTTGACGGCCTATGGCATGTTCAGACATACTGACGATTTATCTGGCGATTTGCATCTCTTGTACGAGCACGCCCCGATCTAGTCTCATCCATTTTCAACATAATACATAAGTTCATTTCATCTGTAGATTGACCACGGATAGCGGGAAAAAAAATATAAAAAAAACATATGTAACGGACGAACGCGTCTCGTCCGTGACGGACGAAAGCAGCTCGTCCGTCACGAATGAAACACTTTCATCCGTGACGGGCGGAACTCGCCTTCTTCCTCAGAAGAAGACGAGTTCTGTAGTTCGTGAGCTCCAATTTCTCCCACGACTTGAACTCAAAACGGACAACAACAATTTCAACCCAAAATCTATCTACATCATATCCATTATACATTCTATTCATCTATAAACCTAAAAATTCAAATCTATAAGGCAAATTAGGTCAAAAATACCCAAAATTTAAGTTTGACATTTTACTTAAACATAAGTACAAATTTACCCAAAAAAAAGTTGATAAACTTACATTTTCTTGTAAAATCTTCAAGTGTGGCACCTCCTTGATCCAAATTGATGCTAATTTAGTGGCTAAGTGAGGAAGAAAGGGTTGAATTTTTGTGGTTTGTGAGATGAGAAATGGAAGAGAGAATGAGAGGTGGGAGAAGAAATGAATGTGATGAGTGAAATGATGGTGATAGGATTGTAAATTTTAGAGTAATTTGATATTTATGTGAAAAAATAATATACTCCTCCATGTTGATTAATGACTGCTAATCACTTCTTAGTTCTTAGAGTCGAGATTATTAATTTAACTAGTGACTATGCATGTGCTACGCACGAGTCTTTTATTAAATATTTCATTATATTAATTTGTATAATGTTTGACCAGTTGTATAACATTATATTATTATACAATTGTATGAATTTTATGATTACTACTGTACAGATTGGGTGGAAATTTGTTTTTGTATCTTCTTGTATATATGTTCATATCTTTAGAACTAAATTAGTGTTCAAGATATATGCAATATTTTACATGCATTTATAGGCAAGTGATCGATTAAAAATTTTAAGGTTAGATCAAGTTAAATTATTAAAACAATTAGTTTACGGTATATGTTACCAATTAGCTATATATGTTTATATGATTATATATTGGTAGTTAATGTATTGTGTCTCATACTACGAAAAAGTACAATAAACTGCTTGATGTGAAACTGCTAAATAATTTCGACATAAAACGTACCACAATAAGTCAATAAACTTAATATAAAATCGAGTATTTATTAATATAAGTCATATTAATCTGATTCTGCTTCCATGTAATTAAATAGAGTTTACATGCATAATAAACTAAATATTTGAGGATGTGTAGATCTTATGTAATGTTATCAATGTATGTCAT
This sequence comes from Rheum nobile, assembly GCA_027886185.1. Classification (NCBI taxonomy): domain Eukaryota; kingdom Viridiplantae; phylum Streptophyta; class Magnoliopsida; order Caryophyllales; family Polygonaceae; genus Rheum; species Rheum nobile. Next base: position 431,576 of record WOAB01000232.1, on the reverse strand, counting down.
ATTGATAGAATAATCCTAAAAATGATCTATATATAATCATTGCATGTTATTTTAAAGTTTCAATACTTGAGTTTTATTTTACCTATAACAAACTAAATGAAAAAAAAATAGAAGAGCAACAAAAAACTTTAATATGCTTTCACGCTAATTTCAAATTAAGGAGTGAGGATCAACCGTTCCCCTTTATTTTTTTTAAACAATTGTTTCTCTTAAATAATTACCATAAGTTGTAAAAATAATAGATCAAGTTGATTCTTTCATGAATGAAAACATTTTTTAATAGACAATAAATATCTTAAAAAATATGCATTCATATTGGAAATCTCATAATTGATATAATATACATTTAAATATTGACTAAACATAATAGTAAGTAACTGAAATTTTCCACATAATTAACACATTGGAAAATAACAAAACTAATTTGCACAATCAACAGGAGCAAATTCACAAATTCACAATTTAATCATTTATAACTTTTTCGTTCTATATTGCCATATAGCGAATAGAGATTTCTCTGCTATTAGCTTTATTACTTAATTAGTTAATTAAAGCTATTACAATATGGCTAAAAATATTTATATTATATATTTTTCTTGTTGATTATAGATTTTTATGTATTATACATATGCATGTTTAGTTTTAAATATATCATTTTTTACTTGCATTTTCAATTAAAAAATATATTATATGTTTTTATATATTATTGAGAAGCATAGTACAAATTAAAATTTATACTAAATTTGATAATTGAACTAATTTTTTTTATTAAAGCTCAACATAAGCAATGTTGTGAAATAAGGACGACAATGGATTGGGGAAAATACTACATGATGCATATTTATTTTGAAATTTCTATAATTATTAATGTTATAAGTCATTGTTATTCCATCATTGGCTTGATGCAACAACATTAATAATACATAAATATGAAAACTAATTATAAATGATAAATATATTATTTACAAACATACAACTAAAATTTATATATATGAGAATGACAATTTAATCTTATCTTGATGATGCAATGAATTTTTTCTTCACTTGGTCTAGCATACGATGTTTATAAAATAATGATACGATGTATATAAAAAAGAAAAATTAACAGTAAAAGAAAAACGATAAAATGAATAATTACAAAATACGAACCCCCTAATGCTTGAATTATACAGAAATTGTTCCAGATCATCCAACCCTAAGGACAAAAAAACAATAAATTAATTAAAATAATATATAATAAATTTAATTTCAATATTGAACATAATGGTGTGAGGTGTGTACTTACTTGGAGTTGTGTTCCTCCTTTTTTAGTACATTTAGATTCTTCATTTAGAAGAAAGTTGGTTGTATGGCTAATTGGACGCCAGTAAGATGGCCACAATGTGGAATGGTTTTATAGTGGGAAATTTGTATGCGTTAAGAATTTGGAAGATTCCTTAGTTGTAATTATTTCTTTGGTTAGTGAATAATTCTTAAATAGACGTTATAGTATATATTTGAAAATATTGCAATATTTAATCGTCCGTTACAAACACATTAAAATGCTATTAAGCTATTTAATTTGTGTGAAATATAAAGTAGATACAAACTATTTTTTTGATCTGGTTAGTTATCCATTCCCAATTCATATAAAGGGTTATTTGATCTGGTTAACTCTTTTTTATGCCCTATCCTTTTTTAATATTATCTACCTTTAATATTCAAAATTAAATAAAATCAATAGAATATTACTTTGTAATACTTTTTAGTCTACACTTTAGATAGTGATATATTATTTATATTTATCTCCTAAAAGAATAAACAATTTTGATTAGTTTAGGTGATAGTTTGATATCATATATATTTGTTTATCATACATAACTAATTTTTCATATATATGTTTCATTTTATAATAGTTAGTGTGTTATAAATATACAACTTGTGTAAAAATGATTTAAAAATTTGTAGGAAGTTAGATAGGCATTTGAGTCCATTTCAACATAAGGTGGGTTTTGCCATTGTTTTGTATTTAAAAGTTAGCATTCAATGCACAAGAATGCTAACTTTTATGCCCTACCCTTTTTTTAATATTATCTACCCTTAATATTAAAAATTAAATAAAATCAATAGAATATTGCTTTGTAATACTTTTTAGTTTACACTTTAGATAGTGGTATATTATTTATATTTATCTCCTAAAAGAATAAACAATTTTGATTAGTTTAGGTGATAGTTTGATATCATATATATTTGTTTATCATACATAACTATTTTTTCATATATATGTTTTATTTTATAATAGTTAGCGTATTATAAATATACAACTTGTGTACAAATGATTTTAAAAATTTGTAGGAAGTTAGATAGGCATTTGAGTCCATTTCAACATAAGGTGGGTTTTGTCATTGTTTTGTATTGATTTTGTATTTAAAAGTTAGCATTAATGCACAAAAATGCTAACTTTTAAATATATATAGATGTAAGTTTGTGCTACATTGGAGATCTTGTATGAAAAAGACGAATTTGGCCAATTCAACAATAAATAGTACTTCTTACTATTTGCCATAGTACACCATCATTTTTATCAGTTAGACCCTTATAATCTTCATGATATCAACTATTCTCTCATATGTGCATAAGCAAATCTCATATGTGCATAAGCAAATTTTAACAAGGCCTTTATCAGTTATTTTGTAAAATTATGATTATATGTCAGTGATTACAAATCTTTGGTTAGAGTAAAATATGTGGGGTCAAATTTGAACGAGCATTATCCACGCAAAGAACTAACTACCAACGTCCAGGCACTACCATAATTATGGGCCGCGTCGAGTGAAAGAAAAGCCCATAAAGAAGAGAGAAAAGGCCCATCAGTAAGGGATGACACTTGGCAGCTATGAAAGGAGAGGACCACTTCTATACATACCCCCAATTTGGAGAGAGAAGTGATCTTTTTTGGACAATTCGATTAGAGGAGAGAGAAAGTGAACTTGAGCATTCAATTGGCAGGTCATTTTCCTTCTTCTTCCACAAGCAACGACGCAAAAAACCCAGAGAGAATTGTGAGAGATCGAGATCTGATTGAGCCAATTTCTTTCATTCTTATTGCTTTTTTGCTCTTCTTTCGTATTTGTGAACCCTCTGCTGACTTGAGCATCGGAGAGCCTGCTCCCGGGGGAGCCATCTCCAAGACATTTTCAGGTGGATCCGGCGTTTGAAGGAGCAAACGAAGCATAGGGGAGGCGGTTGATGACTTGGAGGCGAGAGCTGAAGAAGAGCATCAGGATCGTGGTCAGAACACAAGGCCAAAGACCCCATTCACAGTACGGTGAAACACAGGAATACCAGTACCAAGAGTGAAGCCAACAATCGAAGATCTTGTCCCACACAAAGCTAGTGGCCAGGAGGTTGCAGAGGACATCCCCAGAAATATAAATCACAGAGAAATCCGGGCCAAGAGTGTGTTGATCCTTGACACCTTCACGAACATTGAACCGGAATTCAACAAAATAATCTTTTTTTTACATAAAACCTACAAATAATGCTCCTAAAATATGGTTAGCTCTACAAAGCAAAGCCATGAGTCAAGCTTCATACAGAGATAGAGCAATTAGACTGCGTAGAATTTGCATTACTAGTGATCAGTTCTCCATTTGTAGCTATATGAGAGTTCTCATGTAGCCATCCTCCTGACAAAATCTCTCTAGTAGCCTCATTAACAGACCTTGTTTGCTTCAGGGTTAGTTTTGTTTTGATTGCAACAACACTTTGCCTTGTTCAGATCCTTTTTCTAACTGAGAGCAACCTACAAAGAGTTGTAAATTTCAAGTTGTTTTAAACTATTCAAACATTAAAAGAAAACATAATTTGTCTATGATCACCTTGTTTCTCATATCCCGGAAAGTAATTGAGATCTATCTGCTCCAACACAGTTGCTTCATCGACTTGCAAATATTTCATCTTTGGCGTTGCAAGGGTTCCCAAGGTGAACGATACCAGTCTCGGGCATCCACTGATCTCCACCTTCTCCAGGCCTGGAAATATTGCTTCATAACTTCCTGAACTAAAAGTTGCAAAACTTGGTAGGCCATGGAATTTTACATGTTTCAGTCGAGGAAACATGAAAGTTCCTTTCACCAAGAGACCGAGTTCGTGGTCCCACTCCTTGGAGACAATTTCTTCTAAATGCTCGCATTGCTCAATATTGATGAACAATATCGGTAGATGAGACGATAGACTTCATGCCTACTAGACCTCCATGTATAACAAGTGAATGGAGATTTGTAAGCAAAGCCCATGGTATATGTTTCACACACCTCACATTGACCAACTCTAGATTTCTCATGGACAAGATACTGGGGGTAGACTTGACTTCAAACAAACCATGAAGTGAATCACAATTGTGTACTTTGAGTTGTTCCAATTTTTGCAGTATAGTTTCTGGTATATACTTCAACTTGCATAAGGTATTGATCGTCAGAGCTTTCAACTTCGGAAATGAAATAGAAGCATGTTCCTCTTCAACTAGCTCCTCAATGTCTTCCATTGCAGATAATTCTAGATTCTCCAATGAAGGAAAAACAATCTGCAACAAATCTTATTAGGCTTAAAACAGAATTTTGGTGACAAACTCATCAAGCAAATAGCCTCTAAAGTATTTGTAACACCCCCAAATTTAACCCCATTTGAAAGCGTTATTGTCGATGACCCCGGACGTAAACCCCGAAGTCACCCCAGGCTTTTCCGACGTCATAACTGACTTAAAACACAGTTACAATACTAAAATCGTAACTTTTATTAAACCACATGGTCGCGGAATTACACGATTCCTAAAACGACCCAATTTCATCAGAAATACAAAATAGCACAGCGGAAATCTTTTAAATACAAAGAGACAAAACAACTTGTCAAAACACCGTTCATCTTCATAGTCGTTCTAGCCTTCTCGGATCTTCAACACACCTGATGTGCCGAATCGGACGGATGACACCAGCCAACCATGCAAGGAATATAACAGTTGGTCAGTCTAATGAAAGACTACGCAAGGGTACAAAGCAGAGTGGTTCGAAGTAGTCGTATTAGGTTAGACTCATCGTCCCTCGAATAATAACCGAGTACGCTAGTCAACCATCATACTCCTACTAGAATAACAAAAGGTATGCACAAGAGAAGATTATGGAGATCGAGTCTCACATCAATCAATCCCAAAAGAAGACTCCAAAATGAAATGAGCCTTAAAGGAAACATGACAAATGTTGGGGAAACATAACCAAACACACATAACCACATTACACAAGTATCGCATACGAGTGATCTACAACTAAGACGAGCTTTTCCCAGCTGCACTAGCGCCTAGCTGCACCACTCGCCAAACATTTTAAAATAAGTGCTACTCATACGGCACTTTATTATTATGGTCAAGGCATTTTCATTATGTGCATACTCATGGCACATATCTTATTTAAATGACCACACACGCACATCACGTTATAAGCTTTTAACATCTCTCTACAAGAGATAACACGGGGAATAATCCCAGGGAATAAATCCCATCCAGTTGTACTTTAACAAAATAACGGGGAATAAATCCCAGGGAATAAATCCCATCCAGTTGCATTTCTGCGTGCACGTATCCTCTATTAGGATAGGGTCATGATCTGAACAAAACTAACGGGGAATAAATCCCGGGGAATAATCCCAACAATTACGTTACTACACACGGACTGTACTAGCAGTCAAACACACAATCACAACACAGAGAACCATCACGGCTCAACCTGAACAACTAACACCCTAGATTTAATAATCTAAACACACACGATAAATCACATCAAAGACCCTTACGGCCTTCACCTGCACAACAAATCTATCATATACTAGCGTCGGTTCTAGCAGAATATACAACCTAGTAATAATATCCGTTTTATTTCACATAACGTTATCAAATCAATTTCCAACATAATTAACAATCATCCCAAATTATTTAACAACAAAACTATTGATAAATAATCAAATATGGAATGATGAACAAGAGAGAACCGTCACTTGCCTTAGATCCGACAACTTCGAATCAAGCTGAGCAACGTCTAGTTCCTGGATCTGAAACTGGAGCAGATCTTGGATATTAAATCCCTAAGAAATGGCCCATAACAAGACCCTAAGTTAGATTCAATACACTTATATATGAATCTAAAAGAATACAAGAAGAAATCAAAGGAAACGAGCCAAGCCCAAAGCCAACCCACAAAACACACAACTCGGACACACATACCGCGATCGCGACAGGTCGCGGTCGGTCGTGGTTTTCGTGTTGTGACAGTGGCTAGCTCGCGAGACAACAATGGAGAATTTCTTACCCAAACCGATTTGTTTGCCTTCGATTTGTCTATGGTTCGATCTCCCAACATCTCAAAGCTTCCAACAACACTCAAGAGCACCTTCTCAACTCAAGAACCACTCGAAATCTCCCTCTCACGAAGCTCCAAAACTGCTCAACAATGGTGAAAAACAAAGGAGAAAGAAAAAGGAAGAAGAAGAGAAAGAGAGCTCCGGTTCTCACCCTTTTTATAGCCCAAATCCGAGCCTCCTCATGGGAAACAAGAAGGGGACAAGGGGACAAGGCAAAAGAGCCACTTGGCCTGCCCAAAAACAGAGAAAACAGAGGCGCTACAGTAACCGCCACGCGAGGAAGACGACCGCCTCTGTCATTGGTATTACCGCGATCGCGGCCGGTCGCGGTGAGTCGCGGTTCATCGCGGTCAATCGCGGTGAGTCGCGGTTTTAAGGCCGACTTCGTTAATTCTTATCCGAACTTGGTTTGGATTAAATTTCTTAACTCCGGGTTAAATATATTCATACATTAACGATACATTAACCCCGAAAACACCTCAACTGTATTATATAATGCTCGGAAAATTTTACAGAGCTCAGACCCCTTTTGAGAAGGTCCGAGACTCACTGAATTAAATCCGTCTAGCAAAACGGGAATAAGAAAAATTAAAAAAAAAATCAAAATACCCTTAAAATTACGGGGTGTTACATTACTACCCCCTTATTTTAAGTTTCGACCCCGAAACTTGCATTATCAAGGCCGACAACAAGTAGGGAAAGTATCTAAGTACACCCATCTCAGTCTCCCAAGTAACCTCTTCGGTTTCTAACTTGGAGCACAAAACTCGTACCAAAGGTACCATCTTGCTACGTAGCTGTCTCAAACTTCACCCTGAATGGTAATCGAGACATCTGACAAACGCTTGGTTCAAACCAAATATTTATTTTAGCAAGAATAATTACAACAAAAGTTTTACAACCTTGATGCGTTCTTAAACTTACTAACACAACCATTCAAATCAAAAGACTGGGTGACACCCAAATCTACAACCTACAACAAAAGTAGAAAGCTTTAAGCAAATGGAAAATCAGATCCATCCGCCTCACGCATCACGTAAAGACGTTGACTTTGACTTCCAGAAGCTATTGGAGCCTTCCCTTTATTCTGTGTAGTTGTCTGCATCGTAGGACTAGGAGCCTCCACCGGTTTAAACTCCGGCCGGTTGCTCTGAATAGCAAACCCTTGCTGAAACTCAGATCTTCTTTGCTTTCTCTGCAGGCAAAACCTCTGCATGTGACCTGCTCTCCCACAGTCGTAACATGTCTTTATCTCTTTTAGACATTCATTCCTTTTGTGCCCAGGTGCACCACAGTTGAAACACTGAATTGAACTCTTTCCTTGGTCAAACTGTTGTGTCAACTCTCCTTGAGTCATACCCGTCTTTGCTTTACTAGCATTGACAAAGTCAGATGGTGGCGCATGACGTTTAAATCCGTTTGTCTGAGACTGATCTTGCATCAACTTCTGCTGATCACGCTTCTTCGCCGACTCCTCTAGAGTCACTTCTACCTGATAAGCTGCATCCACGTACTGCTCCAAAGTAGAGCATCCGTGATGCACCATCCATGGTTTAATGTCTGGACCCATCCACTCATGGAAGTGCCAGATCTTCTGCTCCTCGCTGGTTACATCTGACCCAGCGTATTGCAACAAATGATTGAACTTAGTGGCAAGCTCTGTCACCTTCAATCCTTCCGTCTTCGGATACATGAACTCCTTGTGCTTCTCATCCCTCATAGCTCGGGAAAAGAAACGGTCGGTCATCTTGGCTTTGAACATACCCCAGTTCAGCCCTGGATGATCTGCCAACCTGGTGCCTTCCCACCATTCACTGGCTTCCTCTTTCAGATGAAGAGAAGCAATATGCACCTTCTCAGCTTCAATGCACTCAATATTGCGGAATAACCGCTCCAGGTGTGAGAACCAATAGGCCACTCTGACCGATTCTCCCTTTCCATCATAGCTGTCAGGCCTCATAGAATTTATGGCCTTCAGTGCACGGATATAATTACCTCTATTCCTGATCACCTCTTCCTGATGTACCAGGACATTTGGTTCCACAACTCTAGGAACCACTTGAGAAATTGGCACCTCTTGTGCCTGAGGCGCAACTGGTCGCAGTATCTCAGCCACTGCTTGCACAATCATTCCTCGAAATACTTCCATTGCAGCAGCATCTAAATTCATCGGAGCGTTAGCCTGAACTTGGACACCGCCTCTGGAATTATTGTGAGCAACAGACTCGTGCTCCTCCACAGGGTTTGGAACAACCCTTACATCCGGTCTCGGGTCATTGCTCGGCCCAGTACCAGCATGAATAATGTTCCTTGAGTCCACCATCTAATTACCGATCAAAGTCCAAGTACTTTATACATTAATATCTATTCGAAATGTATTAACAGTCAACTCAGAGTAGATCTACTTGGTAACTTTCCTAGATGAACACCAAACCGGAATACTAGGTTCTACAACCTCAAATCCTGACAAGAGAACTGAAAACTCAAGTCTAACTGGAGATGGCGAAACCACCTCGACTTTATCCGAGTTCCTTCTGAAGAGAACTGCACCCTTAACCTTCGGGCGACGAAGAGAGAATCTTAGTCTTTCTAGACACAGAAGCAACTTCCGTATCAGACTCAAGAAGGCACGACTATGAATGGCTTTTTATTTAAAAAATTCAGAGCTCTTGGAAAACATTTTAGCTCTGATACCATTTCTGTAACACCCCCAAATTTAACCCCATTTGAAAGCGTTACTGCCGATGACCCCGGACGTAAACCCCGAAGTCACCCCAGGCTTTTCCGACGTCATAACTGACTTAAAACACAGTTACAATACTAAAATCGTAACTTTTATTAAACCACATGGTCGCGGAATTACACGATTCCTAAAACGACCCAATTTCATCAGAAATACAAAATAGCACAGCGGAAATCTTTTAAATACAAAGCGACAAAATAACTTGTCAAAACACCGTTCATCTTCATAGTCGTTCTAGCCTTCTCGGATCTTCAACACACCTGATGTGCCGAATCGGACGGATGACACCAGCCAACCATGCAAGGAATATAACGGTTGGTCAGTCTAATGAAAGACTACACAAGGGTACAAAGCAGAGTGGTTCGAAGCAGTCGTATTAGGTTAGACTCATCGTCCCTCGAATAATAACCGAGTACGCTAGTCAACCATCATACTCCTACTAGAATAACAAAAGGTATGCACAAGAGAAGATTATGGAGATCGAGTCTCACAACAATCAATCCCAAAAGAAGACTCCAAAATGAAATGAGCCTTAAAGGAAACATGACAAATGTTGGGGAAACATAACCAAACACACATAACCACATTACACAAGTATCGCATACGAGTGATCTACAACTAAGACGAGCTTTTCCCAGCTGCACTAGCGCCTAGCTGCACCACTCGCCAAACATTTTAAAATAAGTGCTACTCATACGGCACTTTATTATTATGGTCAAGGCATTTTCATTATGTGCATACTCATGGCACGTATCTTATTTAAATGACCACACACGCACATCACGTTATAAGCTTTTAACATCTCTCTACAAGAGATAACACGGGGAATAATCCCAGGGAATAAATCCAATCCAGTTGTACTTTAACAAAATAACGGGGAATAAATCCCAGGGAATAAATCCCATCCAGTTGCATTTCTGCGTGCACGTATCCTCTATTAGGATAGGGTCATGACCTGAACAAAACTAACGGGGAATAAATCCCGGGGAATAATCCCAACAATTACGTTACTACACACGGACTGTACTAGCAGTCAAACACACAATCACAACACAGAGAACCATCACGGCTCAACCTGAACAACTAACACCCTAGATTTAATAATCTAAACACACACGATAAATCACATCAAAGACCCTTACGGCCTTCACCTGCACAACAAATCTATCATATACTAGCGTCGGTTCTAGCAGAATATACAACCTAGTAATAATATCCGTTTTATTTCACATAACGTTATCAAATCAATTTCCAACATAATTAACAATCATCCCAAATTATTTAACAACAAAACTATTGATAAATAATCAAATATGTAATGATGAACAAGAGAGAACTGCCACTTGCCTTAGATCCGACAACTTCGAATCAAGCTGAGCAACGTCTAGTTCCTGGATCTGAAACTGGAGCAGATCTTGGATATTAAATCCCTAAGAAATGGCCCATCATAAGACCCTAAGTTAGATTCAATACACTTATATATGAATCTAAAAGAATACAAGAAGAAATCAAAGGAAACGAGCCAAGCCCAAAGCCAACCCACAAAACACACAACTCGGACACACATACCGCGATCGCGGCAGGTCGCGGTCGGTCGCGGTTTTCGTGCTGTGACAGTGGCTAGCTCGTGAGACAACAATGCAGAATTTCTTACCCAAACCGATTTGTTTTCCTTCGATTTGTCTATGGTTCGATCTCCCAACATCTCAAAGCTTCCAACAACACTCAAGAGCACCTTCTCAACTCAAGAACCACTCGAAATATCCCTCTCACGAAGCTCCAAAACTGCTCAACAATGGTGAAAAACAGAGGAGAAACAGAGGAGAAAGAAGAAGGAAGAAGAAGAGAAAGAGAGCTCCGGTTCTCACCCCTTTTATAGCCCAAATCCGAGCCTCCTCATGGGAAACAAGAAGGGGACAAGGGGACAAGGCAAAAGAGCCACTTGGCCTGCCCAAAAACAGAGAAAACAGAGGCGCTACAGTAACCGCCACGAGAGGAAGACGACCGCCTCTGTCATTGGTATTACCGCGATCGCGGCCGGTCGCGGTGAGTCGCGGTTCATCGCGGTCAATCGCGGTGAGTCGCGGTTTTAAGGCCGACTTCGTTAATTCTTATCCGAACTTGGTTTGGATTAAATTTCTTAACTCCGGGTTAAATATATTCGTACATTAACGATACATTAACCCCGAAAACACCTCAACTGTATTATATAATGCTCGGAAAATTTTACAGAGCTCATACCCCTTTTGAGAAGGTCCGAGACTCACTGAATTAAATCCGTCTAGCAAAACGGGCATAAGAAAAATTAAAAAAAATAATTCAAAATACCCTTAAAATTACGGGATGTTACACTATTATCCTTAAAAGGATGTTATCAGAATAAAGATCAGTCATGTTAACCACAACAGAATCAAATAATTTTATTGAAGAGATTTTTGGCAGGAATCCATCTCCATTAAAGTTTGAACATGCTGACTTTCACAAAGCAACTTGAGACTTCATACCTAGATGAAAATATCATCACAAAATTAAATGAATGATGGCTCTCAACTTAAACATAAGAGTTAACAATTCTCAAAACATAGATGCTCAATTAAATGTAAAACATATTAATGAAATATTCACCAAAAGCTTTGCAGAATAGCATATAGTTTCATAGTATATATAGAATGACACATGCTTAATTACCTCTCTGATGAAAGATTGAAAGGTTTACGCTTCATGAAGGAGTTACTACTTGCTTGAACACTTTGTGCTTCACCTTTTGGCTCAAGAAACGTCAACATATTTGGAAGAGAAGAAAGACACAATACTTTCAAGGATGGGAACTTGACAATATAGCTTCCCTGGCGGAAATATCAAAGACTTGATAAATTTTCAAGTTTCAACCTCTGTAGTGAAGGGAACTCTATAATGTTATCTGTTTTAATTTCTGACTTGATGACTTCCTCAAGATAGTAACAAGCAACAATTTCCAGACTATCCAATTTGGAAAGAACAACAGGAAATGTGGGTGGGCATAAGCTTTCTAGGAGATCACATTTGATAATGTTTACTTTCTTCACGTTTCCAAAGCTCAAACTTCCCTCACACAATTCCTTACTCCATACATGCTTCAGCCTAGGCATCTTATCAAGAATCAGAGTATGCAACTTTGAGAATGTTTCCTTAGCAGAAGCTGAACCACCAGGAGATAACTCCCATAACTCTTCAATGTTGTCTAAACTTGAAAGGTATGATTCTTCCAGAGAAGACATGTTTATCTGCAGAAACCAGTTATAACTGACTCAAGACATATCACATAATATAATTGAAAAAAGAATATTTTTAAATTTAATTTGCAAGAGAAAAGTACATACGAACGAAAAAGGTTTATAAAAAGAGCATACCTTCTCATGGAAGAGGGGTTGACAGGTCTGATCACCTGTGGTAGTTTCCCCAACCCATAGAGCTTGGAGCCTTGGCAAACTTTGCAGGTCCAACTTCTTCAAAAAAGGGAAATCATAACCTTCACCATTCATGTTGATTTCTAAAGTCTTAATTGTCGAAAAAACGTGTTCCAAACCTGCACAATCCCCTACTTCCACAACAACCAGTTTACTAGCATAGCAAAGAGGCAGGACGGGTTCAGTTCTCTCAAGTACGATAGTTTCAAATCTCGCAGTTTTGAGCACCAATTCTGTGAAGTCCTCCCATGGAACATCACTTTCAGACTAACTAAATGCTCAAGAGAGAGCATTTCCAAATTTGGCAGAATCTTGAATTCAGCTGGCATCCCCATTGTGTTTACTAAACACTCAATTTGATTGCAATGGCTAATTTGTAAGCAATTCAAGTCTGCAAGGCCATCTTCATCCAAATCATAGACAACCTTCTTCAGATTCATAATCATTGGCCATCCCTGAACATAGCTACTGTGTTTTCGTCATAGTTGTCACATTGACATTGATTTTCGTGTGGACTCCATTAACATGCTCAATTACTTAGCAGGGTATTTGCACAAGGAAGGCCCCTGCGTGTCAGTGATTGATCTGAACAAGGAAGAATCAGTCTGTGGAGGGCAGGTCACACAGCTTCGAGGCCGGCCTACGCAGTGAAGTGCCCTTGTTGATATCTTGCTTCATTGCCTTAGCTACTCAGAGTATGATCTCTATTATCAGACTATAAGTCAGGTCCATGTTGAGTATGTTGTACAACTGAATTTATCTAGTGTTCAATGAATCCTTGTGTAATTAGGTCCTCCTACATCTTCATGCTTGAGGTTCTAGATTTTGACAATCTTCTTGCTTTTTCATATGGCTGTGAAGTTGAGATCTAGGCTTGAATGTTAAAGAAGGCCAGATTTGTTCACACGATAACTCATAAGAAACCTTTTTGTAGTTGTATTCAAATTTTCGCTCCTTAGCAAATTTGGACTCTTCTCATCTTCACCTTTGCTACATCTCGCCATTCTAAAGCTACGTGATGTTTACTTTTTTTTTTAAAAGAATTTTAACCTACGGGATGTTTCCAGTTGTATTTCAAGGACAGACGACAAGTAAAATCAGAATGACAATCCTCTAATTTCTCATTTTGTCAAGTTATAATTAGTACAGTTTCTTGGGGTAGAGGGAGAGAAGGGTCCATCAAGATGAGATTTGAGAGCAAATTTTCCTAGGGTAACCAACAATAATTCACTCCTTTTATTGTATGTTGAGGAGGAGAGATCGAGTTGGATTGTGTAACACCCCCCAAATTTTACCCATTTGAAAGTGCTACTGCCGATGACCCCGGACGTAAACCCCGAAGTCACCCCAGGCTTTTCCAAATGACATCACTGTCAAAACATAGTTACAATACCCAAATCGTAACCTTTTTATTAATCCACATGGTCGCGGAATGTCAACACTATTCCAAAAACGACCCAAAATATCAGAAATACAACAGCGAAAGTCTTTACAAATTAAATAAATATAACACAGCGGAAGTCTTTTAAATACAGCGACAAAACAATTGTCGAAAAACAAAACACCGTCCATCCTCATAGTCGCTCTAGCCTCCTCGGATCTGTAACTTAACCTGATGTGCCGAATCAAACGGATGACACCAGCCCACATGCGGAGAACAATTTACGTGGGTCAGTCTAATGAAAGACTGTGTAAGGGTACAAAGCATATGGTTCTAAGTAGACATATTAGGTTAGACTCTTCGTCCCTCGAATAAAAACCGAGTACGCTAGTCAACCACCATACTCTACTAGAAAACAACAACAGCAACAGACAAGCATGAAGAAGATTCTGGAGACCAAGTCTCACAACAATCGAACACAAGAGAGACTCCAAAGAAATTGAGCCTTTAAGGAAAAATGATGACAAATGTTGGGAAACATAAACAACACACAAACATATACATCACAATATCGCATACGAGCGATCTACAACTAAGACGAGTCTTTCCTAGCTGTACTAGCGCCTAGCTGCACTACTCGCCACAACATTTTAAATAAGTACTTACTCATACCGCACTTTATATTAAGGTCAAGGCATTTTAATTATGTGCATTACTCATGGCACGTATCTTATTAAATGTCAACACACACACACATCACGTTATAAGCTTTTAACATACATGTCCTGCCACTCGCGAAACACATATCGAACCGGGTTTGTGACACCTGCAGAGTGCACCACTTCTTACTCCACTCGAGTATAGAAGTTAGTCATGACTTACAAATTAATTATAAAGAAACTATCTGGACCTCCATCTAGTGTTCCTGCTAACTACACAGTTAACCACACAACCACATCACACAAAACCATCACGGCTCAACCTGTACAACTATCTATATGTTTGCCCACCTGGCAGTCACCCTAGATTTAACAATCTAAGCACATACACACAATAATATCACATCAAAGTCCCTTACGGCCTTCACCTGCACAATATCTCTATACTAGCGTTGGTTCTAGCAGAATATACAACCTAGTATAATATCATATTTTAAACACATAACGTTATCAAAACAATTCCCAACATAATTAAGAATTATCCCAAATTATTTAACAACTAAACTATTGATAAATAATCGAAATATGGAATGATGAGCAAGAGAGAACCGCCACTTGCCTTAGATCCGACAAGTTCGAACAAAGCTCAGCAACGTCTAGTTCCTGGATCTGAAACTGGGGCAGATCTTGGATAATAAATCCCTAAAAAATGGCCCATAACAAGACCCTAAGTTAGATTCAATATACTTATATATGAATCTAAAAGAATACAAGAAGAAATCAAAGGAATCGAGCCAAGCCCAAAGCCAAACCACAAAACACACCTTCGGACAAGCCTTGCCGCGGGTGCGGTGAGGGCCTGCCGCCGGGTGCGGTGGTCAGACAGTGGCCAAGCTTCGCGAGAGCATCCATGGAGTTTTGCTTACCCAAACCGATTTGTTTGCCTTCGATTTGTCTATGGTTTGATCTCCCAACACCTCAAAGCTTCCAACAACACTCAAGAGCACCTTCTAACACTCAAGGGACCTCTCGAATCGAGCTCAAACAGTGCGAAAATGGAGGAAATACAGAGGAAAACAGAGGAGGAAAGGAGGAAGAAGAAGAGAGCTTCTTGGCTTCGGTTTCGACTCCTTTTATAGCCCAAATCCGAGCTTCATCTGAGGGGACAAGGGAGGGAACAAGGGGACAAGGCAAAAGCCACTTGGCTGCCCACTTGGCCTGCCCAAAGATCACATCCGAGCCACTTGCGTGGAAGACGATATGCTCTGCTTTCTGGCCCTTGCCGCGGGTGTGCCGGCTACCTGCCGCCGGGTGCGGTCAAGACCAAACTTGCTTCGTCTTTATCCGAACTCAATTGGGTTAATTTCCTTAAACCCGGGTTAAATATATTCGTACACTAACGATAAATTAACCCCGAAAACACTTCAACTGTATTATATAATGCTCGGAAAATTTTACAGAGCTTGGAACATATTACAGAATGTCCGAAACTCCCTGAATTTAATCCGTCTAGCAATTCGGGCATAAGAAAAATTCAAAATACCCTTAAAAATTACGGGATATTACATTACTACCCCCTTATTTTAAGTTTTGACCCCGAAACTTGCATCATCCAGGCCGAAAATACTTAGGGAAAGTATCTAAGCATATCCGCCTCAGTCTCCCAAGTAACCTCTTTGGTTTCTAACTTGGAGCACAAAACTCGTACCAAAGGTACCACCTTACTGCGCAACTGCTTCAATCATCTGAGGTTCAACCATATATTTATATTAGCAAGAATATTTACAGCAAAAGGTTACAAACCCTGCTGCCTACTTAAACTTACTAACACAACTGTTCGAACCAAAAGACTGGTAACACCCACATCTACAACCTACAACAAAAATAGAAAGCTTTAAGCAAATGGAACATCAGGCCCATCCGCCTCACGTATCATGTAAAGACGTTGACCATGACTTCCAGAAGCTACTGGGGCCTTCCCTTTATTCTGTGCAGTTATCTGCATCGAAGGACTAGGAGCTTCCACCAGTTTATACTCAGGCCGGTTATTCTGATTAGCAGACCCTTACTGCAACTCCAGTCCTTTTTGCCTTTCCAGCCAACAAAACTTCTGCATATGGCCAAACTTTCCACAGCCAAAGCATGCTTTCCTTTCCTTTTGACACATGCTGCTCCTGTGCCCAATGGCACCACAATTGAAACACTAGATCAGACCCTGGTCCTGACCCGATCGTTGTGTCGACCCTCTGATGCGTTCCTGCACGCGATGAAATGACCGAGATCTTGTAACGTTAGTCGCTGCAACAAGTTGGCACGTTCTGGGCAAAGAACGCGATGATTTGTTGAGGGAACGCGGTATATGGATGATGGAAGCGAATGTATGGAAGTGTTGTAGAGGGAGTGTTTTGGGGGCGAGTTGTGTTTGGTAGTAGCGGAGGTGGAGTTAGCGGTGAAGTATTGAAGATGGAGCGGTGGTGGAAAGATAGACTCGACGTGATCGAGTGGTGCCGGAGCGTGAGCGACGGCGGTGAAAGGAAGAGAAGTAGACGGTGAAGGAGATGAGAAGCAGACTTTGTGACATTTCAGATTCAAAGGGGAGGAGACAAATGCTCAAACTCTTGCTCTGAATTTAGATTAAAACGTAAACCCTTTACAATGGCCAAAGGGCCCTATTTATACAAGACTAATCATGGTCTTAATGACCCAAATCTATGAAGTAAATGCAAAGATAAGGATAAGGTTACATTAATTACACAGATCATGTTTGAATTCAAAATGGATTCAGCCATTAATGCCGAATATTCTCAATTAATGCTCATCAATGCTGAAGATCGTGATCTGGTTTGAAATGATCGCGTTCATTCAATTGTTGAAAGAAGACGCACTCTGAATGCGATCTCTGTGTTCTCTTGGAGCCTTTGAAGAGAGAACACGTTCTCTGGATTGGGCTCCTTGTTGCCTTGACTTGCATGAACGCGTTGAATTATAGAATTCACCGCGTTCGTGATAGACTTAGCACGTGCCCTTGTGATTGGTCCTTCATGTGGCGCGCGCAAGGCTTCGTCCCCTTCTTCGGCACTTAGGCTTGGTAGGATCGCATCACCCTCCCCCACTTGGTTGTGAAGCGTCCCTGCTTCACCATCATCGCTTTCTGGCTCCACGTATGCTTCCAAGTCTGCAACGTTGAAAGTGTTGTGGACACCATAATCCAAGGGAAGAGCGATCTCATATGCATTATCTCCAATTGCCTTGAGCACTTCAAATGGGCCATCTCCACGCTGCGCAAGCTTGGACTTCCTTTTTGCGGGGAATCGTCCTTTGCGAAGATGCACCCAAACCAGGTCACCTGGAGCAAAAATGACGCGCTTGCATCCTTTTCTGTGTTGCTTGGTATATTCATCAGCGCGTTGCTCCAACTGTTCGTGCGTTCTCTGATGCAACTCTTGAATCCATCACGCACGATTTGCCGCACTTGGATGTTCGTTGTCCTTCAAAGGACGCGGCAGCAGGTCCAAAGGAGTGAGCGGGTTCCTGTCATAAACAACCTCAAAGGGCGCAAGCTTGGTCGCCGAGTGCCTTGATCTGTTATAAGAGAACTCGACAGAAGAAAGTAAGTCCTCCCAACCTTTTGGGTTGGTCTTCAACATCGCCCTAAGTAAGGCGCCAAGCGTCCTGTTGGTCACTTCAGTTTGACCATCTGTCTGGGGGTGATAACTTGTGGAATATAACAATTTTGTACCCAATTTTCCCCAAAGAGTTCGCCATAAAATTGACACAAACTTGGTATCGCGGTCACTAACCACAGAATGCGGTATTCCATGCAACCTTACCACATTGTCGTAAAACAACACGGCAATCTCAGAAGCGCTTTGTGTGGTTTTGCACGCGATAAAGTGTGCCATTTTGCTAAATCTATCTACAACCACAAAGATAGAGTCCTTACCTCGTTTCGAGACGGGCAAGCGAGTGATGAAGTCCATCGACAAGTCTTCCCATGGTGCTAACGGAATTGGCAGGGGAGTGTAAACACCATGGGGGTGTGAAGTGGACTTGGCGCGTTGGCAGGTGATACAACTCTTGCAGTAGCGCGTCACCTGTGCTGTCATCTTGGGCCAATAGAAGTGCTCGCGAAGAGCCGCAAGCGTCTTTGTCACACCAAAATGACTGCGTCCTTCATGGGCTTCTTGTATCAACAGCTTCCGAATGGGAGAGCTGGGAATACACAAACGCCCTGCCTTGTATAGGAACCCGTCCTGCAAAAAGAAGCTTCCTATCTCGCGGTTCCTAAGACATTGCTCAAGAATAGGCTTGAAGAAGGGGTCAGACGCATACAACTCTTTAATCATCGAAAAACCAAGTAGTTTGGATTGAAGATGAGAAATGAACACATACCTGCGAGAGAGCGCGTCGGCGACCACATTCTCTTTTCCTTTCTTGTGCACTACCACGTAAGGAAATGTTTCCATGAATTCCACCCAGCGCGCGTGGCGTCAGCTTAGGTGGGCTTGGCTCTTCAAGTAGCTTATTGCCGCGTGGTCTGAATGGATGACGAATTCGCGCGGCCACAGATAATGCTGCCAAGTCTTCAGAACCCTAATCAGCGCGTACAACTCTTTGTCGTACGTAGGGTAGTTCAGCATGGCCTCTGTTAGTTTCTCGCTAAAGAACGCGATGGGCCTCTTCTCTTGGTGGAGCACTCCACCAATTCCAATGTTTGACGCGTCACACTCCACTTCGAAATGTTTGGTGAAGTCTGGGAGTTGTAGGAGTGGCGCATTGCACAGTGCCTCCTTTAACGCGTTGAATGCGTTTTCATGCCTTTCCTTCCAAAGCACCACGGCACCCTTTTTTGTCAATTCATGCAAAGGCGCCGCGATGGTGCTGAAATTCCTCACGAACCTCCTATAAAATCCTGCTAAGCCGAGGAAGCTTCGCACCATTGTTGGAGTCGTGGGGATTGGCCAGTCTCTGATTGCCACGATATTTTCCTCATCGACGCGCTACCCATCTTTAGAGACCACATAGCCTAGAAAACTTGTGGTGTCGGAAGCAAAGCGACACTTGCCCAAGTTGGCATATAACTCTTGCTTTCTCAAGAACTGCAAAACAAGTCTCAAATGATTAACATGATCAGCAAGAGATAAAGAGTATACCAGAATGTCATCGAAGTACACGACGACGAATTTGCCCAAGAACTCGTGAAGCACATGGTTCATCAGTCTCATAAACGTGCTCGGCGCGTTGGTCAATCCAAATGGCATGACAAGCCATTCGTAAAGACCATACTTCGTCTTGAACGCGGTCTTCCACTCGTCTCCCTCTTGCATGCGAATCTGATGATAGCCACTCTTGAGGTCGATTTTTGTGAAGATCATCGCACCGTGGAGCTCGTCCAGCATGTCATCCAGGCGAGGAATTGGGTGTCTGTACTACACTGTGATCTGTATGATCGCGCGGCAGTCGACACACATTCTCCATGAACCATCTTTCTTGGGGACCAGGATTACCGGGACCGCGCAAGGGCTTAAAGACTCCCTTACGTAGCCACGATCAATTAGCTCCTGGACTTACCGTTGAAGTTCCTTGGTCTCCTCTGGTCCAGCGCGATAAGCCGCTCTATTTGGCAGTGACGCACCAGGCACCAAATCGATTTGGTGCTCAATGCCTCACAGTGGTGGTAGTCCCTGTGGAAGCTCTTCTGGAAAAAGGTCATTGAACTCCTCGACCATCTTAGCAATCTCGCTGGGCACGCCTTCCATAGTGGGCGCGTCTTGTTGACTTGGCGTTGGGACAAGTAAGAAACATGGCGCCTTGCCTTGGAGAGTAGGCGTCAAGTCACTTGGCCTGGCCAAGAGGAGTCTGTGCTTACATTCTCCTTGCAATTGTGTGCCTCTCTTGGATGCTTGAGGCACCTCCTTGGAATGCGTTCTCTCCAGAGAAGCCACTTCTCTCTTGTGCTTGGCTTCATCAGAAGAACGCGTTATTTTGCTGTTTTGGCTCTTAGCAGCCTCAATAGCCTTTTGTCTCTCGCGCTCTACCTGGTCCTGTAAGATCTCACTTGGCGACATAGGTAAGAGCGTGACGCGCTTCCCGTGGTAAGTAAACACATAAGTGTTTAAATACCCGTCGTGAAGAACGCGTCGATCAAACTGCCATGGACGCCCCAGCAACAAGTATGTCGCGTCCATGGTGATAACATCACACAGAACAGTATCTGTGTATTGGCCAATTGAAAATGGAATTAGACACTGACGAGTTATAGTGTTACCTGAACTCGACGAGATCCATTAAAGACCATATGGCTGTGGGTGTGGAGTAGTTGGCAAGTTGAAGTGGTTGACCACTTTCTCGTTGATTATGTTGCAACAGCTACCTCCATCAATGATCAAGCTTAAGGTCGCAGTCTTGACCAAACAACGCGTGTGAAACAGGTTCTCGCGTTGATCGACAAGGGTTGGTTCCTTAACAGTAAGCACTCTCCTGGTGACGAGGCTCAGCGCGGTGCCTTCACTCAGCGCGGTGGCTTCACATGTGTAAGCCTCCTCGTCTTCTTCTTTTTCAGCAAATGTCTCATCGGCTTCGTCTTCTTCGAACGACTCATAGCCTTGTGAGACTATGGAGAACAAGACCTTCTTGTTGTTAGGGCAATTCCTCATCATGTGCCCTCTGCCTCCACACTTGTAGCACTCCATGTCACTAGCTCTTTCTTGGGTCGTTGGAGTACCCTTTGCTTGGTGAGCGCGTGCTACTGTGCCTGGGGTTGTCGTGATCTTTCCTGGCTTGTTCTGAGCACTTGTGTAGTTCCCTGTAGAAGGACCGCGAACATTAGTTGAAGGCAATTGACTCGAGTTAGAATCATACATTCGTTGCCCATATTGTTGGTATGGTACTTGGCGCTTGCGAACGAGTTGATTGTGGATCTTTATCGCGGCATGCGTCAAGTCGTTGATGTTCTCAATGGGCAATACTTCTAGCTGATCTCTGATGTTGAGGTTAAGACCGCTCAAAAATTTCGTCCTTAAGGTGGATGTTGAGACACTGATGGACGCCTTGTAGTACATGTCTTCTAGTTGAGAGAAGAACTCGAGAGGCGTATTGCTCCCCTATTTGGCCATCGCGATGTTGAGTCGCATTTGATTCTTGTAATCCTGGGGAACGTACTTCTGTGTCATCACGTACTTGAGTTGGTGCCATTCAGTCAGAGGAACCTTGTTTCTCATTGTCCTGTCATCCACGAATCGATGCCACCACACTCGCGCGGCACCTCTGAAGTGGACAGTTGAAGCCGCCACGAAATCTTGAAGAGGAATCTGGGTGAAGAGTAATGTATACTCTGTGGCCTGCAACCATTCAAGAAATACAGTAGGATCATATGTGCCATAAAAATGTTCAAGTTTTACCTTGATGTCGTGGCGATTGAGACGCAGGGCATTTGTTTCACGCGGTCTTTGCAATTGAGCAAGTGGGAAGTCGTTTGCACCATATTGATTGCCAGCCGCCTGTTGAAATTGTCCTTGAACCCTGTTGTTCCTTCTCGTGTCTTGGTTAGCGCGTTGATTTTCTGAGTAGAGGTTGTTATTTCGCCACAGAACGCGTTGTTCCAGTTCTTGATTCTGAGGGAGTTGTGCTGGAGGGAACCAGTCGTGGCGGTTGTTCTGTTGCATCTCAGAGTCCTCTATCTCCTCATCATCGAAGTCCTCATAGTTGTCTTGGGGTAGAGGAGTGGTTGAATCATAGCCATCTGATCCATAACGCGGAGTGCGTGCACTTTGATGGCCCAAGTGATCATTGACATTGAAGGGCACTGGAGTAGGGTTGTGGTGAGTTTGACGCGCCGCCAACTGTCTGTTGCGGTTTGATTGTCGCGCCAGCCTGGGATCACCGGTCGCCCTCTGATTTCTTCCAGAACGCGTGGTTGGAGCAACCTCGCGTTCATTTCTATGCTTGTACCTGTCATCAAAGTCAAACTCGTCATGGTACTCACCTTGGTATTCATCATCGGGGACTGGAGTAGCCTGTGGAACATATCTATCGCGATGAGAGACATGGCCTTGTTTGCTCTCGATCACCGACTGGATCCTTTGGAGGCGTGGTTGAGGATTTGAAGTTGAGGGCATTACGCCTTTGCCCTTATCCACGCGTTGTTTGCTTGTGCCCGCTTCAGTTGGGTTGGGCACAAACATGGGATTCATTGCGATCTGCATAGTGTGGTCTGCTTGTTGCATAGCAGCGCGTCTTAGGGCCTCTTTCTCTTGTCGCTCCTCAGCGAGTTGACGTCTCAAGTCTTGGATCTCTCGCTGCTCCGGTGACAGCTCAAGGAGAGGTTGATTTGGATCTTGAGGAAGGCTGAGGTCTTGTGTTTGGGGTGGGGGTGGGGGATGGTTGTTCTCTTGTCCATTGGCACCAATCTGTGCCGCGACATTCCCTACAACATCCTGACCTTCCATTGCAAGTAATAAAGCACAAAAGACAACAAAGCACAGAAAAAAGCAAGCACTACAAGACACAAGTGTTCACGTAGGTTATACGGATTGTTTGGCCGTGAGGGCGGCTATCAGGCTAGCAAAACAAGTGTGAAATGCACGCGTGAAAACCACTTAACCAAACGAATGTTGTCTAAAGATCTTGCGTAAAGAACGCATGAAAACCAGACAAAAAACCACGCAAGACACTAGACGGCGGAGAGATTGAGAAGATGAGCCTAGCCGTTGGTCGTGAAAGAGGGTTGCCTTATTTTGGCTTTACCTCTTGTTTTTTTTTTTTAATTAAATTGTCGCGATGTTTTTTTTTTTGAAATTGTGATTTTTTTTTTGTGTATGTCAGATCCAAGAGCTCGTATTGATTGACGAGAGGATCAGACTAAAAGCAAAATAAAAAGAACGGCTAAGTAACTAGAGAAAGAAATCACGTTTTTGATGTCGTGATGGGGAAAAGAAATTGATGTAGATTGTTTGTGTCAACGCGATGAATGTGTCAAGTATTCAACGCGAAGTTTCAGCAATCACTTTAGAAAACACGCAATTAATTAAGGAAATTTTCAAACAAGCAAAAACACACCAGTTTGCAAGGGTATCGCAATTCGGCCAAGATTTCTCTTGTAGGACCGATAGGTGGGTGAAAAAGAAATTTTTTTGTGAAAATGGGGGTGGCGGAAGCAAGTATGATGGATGGAAAAACAAAATTTGTGAACAAATGAGCTTAGTAGCGACTTACAAGATCAGGCTCTGATACCAGTTGATGCATTCCTGCACGCGATGAAAGGACTGAGATCTTGTAACGTTAGTCGCTGCAACAAGTTGGCACGTTCTGGGCAAAGAACGCGATGATTTGTTGAGGGAACGCGGTATATGGATGATGGAAGCGAATGTATGGAAGTGTTGTAGCGGGAGTGTTTTGGGGGCGAGTTGTGTTTGGTAGTAGCGGAGGTGGAGTTAGCGGTGAAGTATTGAAGATGGAGCGGTGGTGGAAAGATAGACTCGACGTGATCGAGTGGTTCCCGAGCGTGAGCGACGGCGGTTAAAGGAAGAGAAGTAGACGGTGAAGGAGATGAGAAGCAGACTTTGTGACGTTTAGGATTCAAAGGGGAGGAGACAAATGCTCAAACTCTTGCTCTGAATTTAGATTAAAACGTAAACCCTTTACAATGGCCAAAGGACCCTATTTATACAAGACTAATCATGGTCTTAATGACCCAAATCTATGAAGTAAATGCAAAGATAAGGATAAGGTTACATTAATTACACAGATCACGTTTGAATTCAAAATGGATTCAGCCATTAATGCCGAATATTCTCAATTAATGCTCATCAATGCTGAAGATCGTGATCTGGTTTGAAATGATCGCGTTCATTCAATTGTTGAAAGAAGACGCACTCTGAACGCGATCTCTGTGTTCTCTTGGAGACTTTGAAGAGAGAACGCGTTCTCTGGATTGGGCTCCCTGTTGCCTTGACTTGCATGAACGCGTTGAATTATAGAATTCACCGCGTTCGTGATGGACTTAGCGCATGCCCTTGTGATTGGTCCTTCATGTGGCGCGCGCAAGGCTTCGTCCCCTTCTTCGGCACTTAGGCTTGGTAGGATCGCATCACCCTCCTTGAGTCATTTATGTCCTTGCTCTGCTTGACTTTGCAAAGTCAGACGGTGGCGCAGGACGTTTAAATCCGCTCGCCTGAGATTGATCTTGCATCGACTTCTGGTGATTCCTCTTCTTGGCTGACTCCTCTAGAGTCACTTCCAATTTATAGGCTGCATCCACGTATTGCTCCAAAGTAGAACATCCGTGACGCACCATCAGTGGCTTAATGTCTGGACCCATCCACTCATGGAAGTGCCAGATCTTCTGCTCCTCGCTGGTCACATCCGACCCTGCGTATTGCAACAAGTGATTGAACTTAGTCACAAGCTCCGTGACTTTCAATCCCTCTATCTCTGGATGCATGAACTCCTTGTGCTTCTCGTCCCTCATAGATCGGGAAAAGAAACGGTCCATCATCTTTGTCTTGAACATAGCCCAATTCAAATCAGCCCGATCAGCCAACCCAGTGTTCTCCCACCATTCGCTAGCTTCTTCTTTTAACTGAAGAGAAGCGATATGCACCTTCTCAGCCTCAGTGCAATCCACGTTGCGGAACAACCGCTCCATGTGGGAAAACCAATGAGCCGCTCTAACTGGCTCTCCTTTTCCATCATAGTGATCAAGTCTCAAAGAGTTAATGGTCTTCAACTCTCGACCATAATCACTCTTATTCTTGACCGCCTCTTCTCGGTGCACAAAAACAGCTGGCTCTTCAAATCTAGGAACCACTGGGGGAATCGGCACAGCTTGTGCCTGTGGTGCGGCAGGTTGCCTAGCCTTGGCGAGTACTTGCATCATAATCTCCCGAATAGCTGCAACAGCTGCTGCATCAAAAACCACTGGAGCGTTGGCCGAAGCTTGGCCATTGCCTCAAGGATTATTCTGCGACATCGACTCGTGCTCCTCCACAGAGTCTGGAACAATTCTTGCACCTGGTCTCGGGTCATTGCTCGGCCCAGCATCAGTGCGAATAACGTCCCTCGGGTTCACCATCTGATTACCGATCAAAGTCCAAGTACTTTACACATTAATATCTATTCATAATGTAATAAAAGTCAACTTAGATTAGATCAACTTGGTAACTTTCCTAGATGAACACCGAACTGGAATACTTAGGTTCTACAACCTCAAATCCTGACAAGAGAACTGAAAACTCAAGTCTAACTAGAGATGGTGAAACCACCTCGACTTCTTCTGAGTCCTTCTGAAGAGAACTGCACCCTTAACCTTCGGGCGATTAGAAGAGCTTAGTCTTTCTAGACACAGAAGCAAATTTCCGTATCAGACTGTAGAAGGCACGACTAAGAACGGCTTTTTATTTTAAAACTCAGAGCTTTTTGAAAACTTTTTAGCTCTGATACCAAATCTGTAACACCCCCCAAATTTCACCCATTTGAAAGTGCTACTGCCGATGACCCCGAACGTAAACCCCGAAGTCACCCCAGGCTTTTCCAAACGACATCACTGTCAAAACACAGTTACAATACCCAAATCGTAACCTTTTTATTAAAACACATGGTCGCGGAATGTCAACACTATTCCAAAAATGACCCAAAATATCAGAAATACAACATCGGAAGTCTTTACAAATTAAATAAATATAACGCATCGGAAGTCTTTTAAATACAGTGATAAAACAATTGTCGAAAAACAAAACACCGTCCATCCTCATAGTCGCTCTAGCCTCCTCGGATCTGCAACTTAACCTGATGTGCCGAATCAAACGGATGACACCAGCCCACATGCGAAGAACAATTTACGTGGGTCAGTCTAATGAAAGACTGTGCAAGGGTACAAAGCAGATGGTTCTAAGTAGACATATTAGGTTAGACTCTTCGTCCCTCGAATAAAAACCGAGTACGCTAGTCAACCACCATACTCTACTAGAAAACAACAACAGCAACAGACAAGCATGAAGAGGATTCTAGAGACCAAGTCTCACAGTAATCGAACACAAGAGAGACTCCAAAGAAATTGAGCCTTTAAGGAAAAATGATGACAAATGTTGGGAAACATAAACAACACACAAACATATACATCACAATATCGCATACGAGCGATCTACAACTAAGACGAGGTTTTCCTAGCTGCACTAGCGCCTAGCTGCACTACTCGCCACAACATTTTAAATAAGTGCTTACTCAACTCATACCGCACTTTATATTAAGGTCAAGGCATTTTAATTATGTGCATTACTCATGACACGTATCTTATTAAATGTCAACACATACACACATCATGTTATAAGCTTTTAACATACATGTCCCGCCACTCGCGAAACACATATCGAACCGGGTTTGTGACACCTGCAGAGTGCACCACTTCTTACTCCACTCGAGTATAGAAGTTAGTCATGACTTACAAATTAATTATAAAGAAACTATCTGGACCTCCATCCAGTGTTCCTGCTAACTACACAGTTAACCACACAACCACATCACACAGAACCATCACGGCTCAACCTGCACAACTATCTATATGTTTGCCCACCTGGCAGTCACCCTAGATTTAACAATCTAAACACATACACACAATAATATCACATCAAAGTCCCTTACGGCCTTCACCTGCACAATATCTCTATACTAGCGTCGGTTCTAGCAGAATATACAACCTAGTATAATATCAGATTTTAAACACATAACGTTATCAAAATAATTCCCAACATAATTAAGAATCATCCCAAATTATTTAACAACTAAACTATTGATAAATAATCGAAATATGGAATGATGAGCAAGAGAGAACCGCCACTTGCCTTAGATCCGACAAGTTCGAACAAAGCTCAGCAACGTCTAGTTCCTGGATCTGAAACTGGGGCAGATCTTGGATAATAAATCCCTAAGAAATGGCCCATAACAAGACCCTAAGTTAGATTCAATATACTTATATATGAATCTAAAAGAATACAAGAAGAAATCAAAGGAATCGAGCCAAGCCCAAAGCCAAACCACAAAACACACCTTCGGACAAGCCTTGCCGCGGGTGCGGTGAGGGCCTGCCGCCGGGTGCGGTGGTCAGACAGTGGCCAAGCTTCGCGAGAGCATCCATGGAGTTTTGCTTACCCAAACCGATTTGTTTGCCTTCGATTTGTCTATGGTTTGATCTCCCAACACCTCAAAGCTTCCAACAACACTCAAGAGCACCTTCTAACACTCAAGGGACCTCTCGAATCGAGCTCAAACAGTGCAAAAATGGAGGAAAAACAGAGGAAAATAGAGGAGGAAAGGAGGAAGAAGAAGAGAGCTTCTTGGCTTCGGTTTTGACTCCTTTTATAGCCCAAATCCGAGCTTCATCTGAGGGGACAAGGGAGGGAACAAGGGGACAAGGCAAAATCCACTTGGCTGCCCACTTGGCCTGCCCAAAGATCACATCCGAGCCACTTGCGCGGAAGACGATATGCTCTGCTTTCTGGCCCTTGCCGCGGGTGAGCCGGCTACCTGCCGTCGGGTGCGGTCAAGACCAAACTTGCTTCGTCTTTATCCGAACTCACTTGGGTTAATTTCCTTAAACCCGAGTTAAATATATTCGTACACTAACGATAAATTAACCCCGAAAATACTTCAATTGTATTATATAATGCTCGGAAAATTTTACAGAGCTCGGAAGATATTACAGAATGTCCGAAACTCCCTGAATTTAATCCGTCTAGCAATTCGGGCATAAGAAAAATTCAAAATACCCTTAAAAATTACGGGATATTACAGATTGGGACATGTGTTTTGATACTAGCCACGTGAAGAGCTTGGGCTTGGGCAGTGGTGATGGCAGTAGGGGAGGGTGACAAGTCGTTGTGGTCGATGACATCGTCTTCAGAGATGGGTGTGGGGTTTGGTGGTGGTGTGGGTGTCATGATCGTTGATGGAGGAGAGGGATATCATGAGAGAATATTTTTGAGGAGGAAAGAGGTTAGGCTAATACCATGTAAAAATGAATAAAATCCCAATTTAGGTTGCCTCATGCATAGATAGGATATTAATAGTTACAGATTACATAGGATCTGAAATAATAAATAAATATTTACATAAAGATAAATACAAGTTTGTTCCTAAATGAAGGTAGTCTAACTTATTTTTTAACAGTCCATCGGGTTAACGTGTTAATTTGTTTTTTACTAAAAAAAGTATTATGATTGTTAACAAATTAATAGCTTAGTTACCAAAAAACAAATTAATAGTTTTATTTTACTTTGTTTAAATGCATGGCTCCTCTGTGGTTTAGGGTCTGTTTGGATTCTCTTGTATAATGCATTAAATTGCATTATCTTATATTAAATTTCATTAAATGGTCAATTTAATACAAGATAATACAATTTAATACATTAAATTTGCTATTCAAACGCACCCGTAAACTAAATAGGTATGTTTCCACTTTGTTAGCTCATTTAGAATCATGGCAATACACTCAAGCCCCTAAAAATACGCTTTATTTTTTTTTTCATTTAGGTCGTTAGTGAAACAATATGTCTTCTATCAAGGTGATAATTACTAATAATAGAATAGGATTAACAATGGAGATTTATAATCCATATATTTTATGTAGTCATACTGTTTTGTTAGAAGTCAACTATGATTTGTGGACTAAATTAGATTAGGTCCATTGTTGTTGTGATCGGGTCCTATAAGTTCACACACAACAAAGTAATTGTTATGACATTTGATGTAAAATTGTTTTTGTCATAAATCAAAATCGCCAATTAGTCTATGTTGGTAATTTAGGTTCAGATCTTAAAGACCAATTGAGTACATGTGTCAAGTGCATGATTAGATTAAATAATTTTTTTAAATTTTATATTAAGCATTATAAAAATACCATAAACTTACAAATATTTAAGTGTATTTTAAATGTATACGTTGTACTTTTATATCTTGTTATTATTATAATGTATCGTATATTAAATGTCTTACATAATTGTATGTTAATAAAACCATTAATATACATTATCAATTAAATAAAATATAATTGTAAAATATTATAAAGAATAACTTATATACAATGTGCTCATACTCACAATAAAGATATATGTAACTGGATGGAGGATATTAACTGAATTCTTAGTATGATTCCCCTGACATGTTTTTCATTAAAACATTATATGAAGTTTCTATACATTTATATTGCTTAAACAATTATAAATACATAATTTTTTTAAGAAAATGACATTTTGATCAACTCATATAAAAGGTTGGACATTTATGGATTATATAATATTTTGTTAGTCATAAGTTATATGTTAAAAAATAGCTTTAAGTTTATGTTAAATCGAACAGAACAATTATATGGCAAACTATTTAGAAAATTATCTTAAACTGTGGTTCTTGTGATTGCGATAAACAATTATATTTTGTAACACCCCGTAATTTTTAAGGATATTTTGAATTATTTTCAAAATTTTCTTATGCCCATTTTGCTAGACAGATTTAATTCAGTGAGTCTCGGACCTTCTCAAAAGGGGTCTGAGCTCTGTAAAATTTTCCGAGCATTATATAATACAGTTGAGGTGTTTCGGGGTTAATGTATCGTTAATGTACGAATATATTTAACCCGGAGTTAAGAAATTTAATCCAAACCAAGTTCGGATAAAAATAAACGAAGTCGGCCTTTAAACCGCGACTCACCGCGATTGACCGCGATCAACCGCGATACACCGCGACCGGCCGCGCTCGCGGTAACGCCTTTTACTGAGCAGTGTCGTCTTCCTCAAAGGCGGTTACTGTAGCTCTATTCCTCTGATTTTTCTGGAAGGGCAGGTGGCTCTCCAGCTGGTTTGGCTTGTCCCCTTGTCCCCGACTTGTTCCCTTGGTGGAGACTCGGATTTGTGCTATAAAAGGAGGTGAAGACCGAACCCTTTCTTCTTTCTTCTTCTTCCTTCTTCTTCTCCTCTGTTTTCCTCTGTTTTTCTCCATTAAAGCCGAGCTTGTGAGCTTCGTGTGTGGGAGATTTCGAGTGTCTCTTGAGTTGAGAAGGTACTCTTGAGTGTTGTGAGAAGCTTTGAGGTGTTGGGAGATCGAACCATAGACAAATCGAAGCAAACAAATCGGTTTGGGTAAGAAATTCTCCATGGAAGCTGTCGAGCTTCGCCACTATCATGCCACACGAAAACCGCGACTGGCCGCGATCGCGGTGAGGGCGTCCGAGTGTGTGTTTTGTGGTTTGGCTTTGGGCTTGGCTCGTTTCCTTTGATTTCTTCTTGTATTATTTTAGATTCATATATATATGTATTGAATCTAAGTTAGGATCTTGTTATGGGTCGTTTCCTAGGGATTTTTATTCCAGATCTGTTCCAGTTTTGGACCCAAGAGCCGTTGTCTCTAAGCTTTGCTTAAGCTTCTGCGGATTCAGGCAAGTGGCGGTTCACTCTTGCTCATCATTCCATACTTCAATTAATTATCAATTGTTTGTTGTTAATTAATTTGGGATGATTTCTTGTTTATGTTGGGAACAGTTTTGATCAATTATTTGATAAAAGAAGTGTTGTTATAATAGGTTGTATATTGCTAGATACATCGCTATTATGTTCATAATGGTTTTGTTGTGGATTTTAAAGGTGAAATTCATATAAAAAGATTATAATAGGTTGCATATACTGTTAGTGGCAATGCTATTTTGATATATATATATATATAGATTGTTAGATCTATGATGTTGGCCTTGATGGCTTTGTTTTGATATGATATATGACTGTGTTGAACTGTTTAGTTAGCACGAGTATTCGTAGGAACGTTTACTGGGGCCCAGGAGGTCCAGTCGTTTCTTGATAATTAAATGGAGAAAAGGGCATTGAGACCCTAATACCATTGGTGAGTCATGACTAGCCTCTATACTCGGGTATAGAGGTGGTGCACTTGCTAGTGTCACATATATCTGGGGAGCAAATCTCGGGAGATGCTCCCAAGAGATCTCTCGTCTCGGGACGAGTTGATCATGATAAAAGCTTATAACGTGATGTGTGTGTGTGTTGACATTTAATAAGATACGTGCCATGAGTATGCACATAATTAAAATGCCTTGACCATAATAATAAAGTGCCGTATGAGTAAGCACTTATTTAAAATGTTGGGCGAGTAGTGCAGTTAGGCGCTAGTGCAGCTAGGAAAATCTCGTCTTAGTTGTAGATCGCTCATATGCGATACTTGTATGATGTGTTTGTGTGTGTTTGTGTGTGTTTCCCAACATTCTTCATGTTTCCTTTAAGGCTCATTTCATTTTGGAGTCTTCTTTTGGGATTGATTGCTGTGAGACTCAGTCTCCAGAATCTTCTCTTGTGCATACCTTTTGATATTCTAGTAGGAGTATGATGGTTGACTAGCGTACTCGGTTATTATTCGAGGGACGATGAGTCTAACCTAATACGACTGCTTCGAACCACTCTGCTTTGTACCCTTGCTAGTCTATTCATGTAGACTAACCAACCGTTATATTCCTTGCATGGTTGGCTGGTGTCATCCGTTCGATTCGGCACATCAGGTGTGTTGGAGATCTAAGAAGGCTAGAACGACTATGAAGATGAATGGTGTTTTGACAAGTTGTTTTGTCGTTGTATTTTAAAGTTTTCCGCTGTGCTATTTTGTATTTTGTTAAAGACTTTCGCTGTTGTATTTCTGATTATTGGGTCGTTTTTGGAATCGTGTAATTCCACGACCATATGGTTTAATAAAAGTTATGATTTTAGTATTGTAACTATGTTTTAAGTCAGTTATGACGTCGGAAAAGCCTGGGGTGACTTCGGGGTTTACGTCCGGGGTCATCGGCAGTAACGCTTTCAAATGGGGTTAAATTTGGGGGTGTTACAGAAATGGTATCAGAGCTAAAATGTTTTCCAAGAGCTCTGAATTTTTCAAATAAAAAGCCGTTCATAGTCGTGTCTTCTACAGTCTGATACGGAAGTTTGCTTCTGTGTCTAGAAAGACTAAGACTCTCTGTTTGTCACCCGTAGTTAGGGGTGCATTCTGTTCTCTTCTGAAGGTCTCGGAAGAAGTCGAGGTGGTTTCACCATCTCTAGTTAAACTTGAGTTCCTAGTTTCCTTGTTATGCTTTGAGATCATAAGACTTGTGGTATCACTCTTTTTGAGGAAATAAGAGTTGTATCGTATGTAATTCGTTTTGAGGAACGTAGGAATAAGATGTAGTGATTATTCTTGGAGAAAATTAAGGAATCTTAAAGGATTTAAGTTAGAGATTGTTTAAAGGAAGGTGTTAAATTATTCTTGTAAGGATTTAAGTTAGAGATTGTTTAAAGGAAGGTGTTAAATTATTCTTGTAAGGATTTAAGTTAGAGATTGTTTAAAGGAAGGTGTTAAATTATTCTTGTAAGGATTTTAAGTTAAAGATGGCGTAAGGCCAGTCTTACTTTAAGATAAATGATGGAATTGTGTAAAGTACCATTAAGGAAATTAAGGAAGTTATGATTCGAGGTTACTAAGATTTAATATCTGAGTTGTAAGAAGTTAATGTATAAACCTTGGGTTTGTCTATAAAGAGATTGGAGGAGAAATGTGTGTTCTCCTAGTGAAGGTGCAGTAATATTGTAATGATGGTTGTGGAAGACCATTATTCTAAGGTAGACATGATCTTGTGGAGGTAGTAAGAATTATTACATGGTATGTTATATGGAGATAAGATTGTATGATTATGTTATGATTAAGGATATTAAGTCCAGGTAGTAAGATTGGTACTGAGGCAGGTTCCTCTTTGGCTTTGAGGCAGTTGCGTAGCAAGGTGGTACCTTTGGTACGAGTTTGTGCTCCAAGTTAGAAACCGAAGAGGTTACTTGGGAGACTGAGACGGGTGTACTTAGATACTTTCCCTACTTGTTGTCGGCCTTGATAATGCAAGTTTCGGGGTCGAAACTTAAAATAAGGGGGTAGTAATGTAATACCCCGTAATTTTTAAGGGTATTTTGAATTATTTTCAAATTTTTCTTTTGCCCGTTTTGCTAGACGGATTTAATTCAGTAAGTCTCGGACCTTCTCAAAAGGGGTCTGAGCTCTGTAAAGTTTTCCGAGCATTATATAATACAGTTGAGGTGTTTCGGGGTTAATGTATCGTTAATATACGAATATATTTAACCCGGAGTTAAGAAATTTAATCCAAACCAAGTTCGGATAAAAATAAACGAAGTCGGCCTTTAAACCGCGACTCACCGCGATTGACCGCGATCAACCGCGATACACCGCGACCGGCCGCGCTCGCGGTAACGCCTTTTGCTGAGCAGTGTCGTCTTCCTCAAAGGCGGTTACTGTAGCTCTGTTCCTCTGATTTTTCTGGAAGGGCAGGTGGCTCTCCAGCTGGTTTGGCTTGTCCCCTTGTCCCCGACTTGTTCCCTTGGTGGAGACTCGGATTTGTGCTATAAAAGGAGGTGAAGACCGAACCCTTTCTTCTTTCTTCTTCTTCCTTCTTCTTCTCCTCTGTTTTCCTCTGTTTTTCTCCATTAAAGCCGAGCTTGTGAGCTTCGTGTGTGGGAGATTTCGAGTGTCTCTTGAGTTGAGAAGGTACTCTTGAGTGTTGTGAGAAGCTTTGAGGTGTTGGGAGATCGAACCATAGACAAATCGAAGCAAACAAATCGGTTTGGGTAAGAAATTCTCCATGGAAGTTGTCGAGCTTCGCCACTGTCATGCCACACGAAAACCGCGACTGGCCGCGACTCGCCGCGATCGCGGTGAGGGCGTCCGAGTGTGTGTTTTGTGGTTTGGCTTTGGGCTTGGCTCGTTTCCTTTGATTTCTTCTTGTATTCTTTTAGATTCATATATATGTGTATTGAATCTAAGTTAGGATCTTGTTATGGGTCGTTTCCTAGGGATTTTTATTCCAGATCTGTTCCAGTTTTGGACCCAAGAGTCGTTGTCTCTAAGCTTTGCTTAAGCTTCTGCGGATTCAGGCAAGTGGCGGTTCGCTCTTGCTCATCATTCCATACTTCAATTAATTATCAATTGTTTGTTGTTAATTAATTTGGGATGATTTCTTGTTTATGTTGGGAACAGTTTTGATCAATTATTTGATAAAAGAAGTGCTGTTATAATAGGTTGTATATTGCTAGATACAGCGCTATTATGTTCATAATGGTTTTGTTGTGGATTTTAAAGGTGAAATTCATATAAAAAGATTATAATAGGTTGCATATACTGTTAGTGGCAACGCTATTTTGATATATATATATATATATATATATATATATATATATATATATAGATTGTTAGATCTATGATGTTGGCCTTGATGGCTTTGTTTTGATGTGATATATGACTGTGTTAAACTGTTTAGTTAGCACGAGTATTCGTAGGAACATTTACTGGGGCCCAGGAGGTCTAGTCGTTTCTTGATAATTAAATGGAGAAAAGGGCATTGAGACCCTAATACCATTGGTGAGTCATGACTAGCCTCTATACTCGGGTATAGAGGTGGTGCACTTAGCTAGTGTCACATATATCTGGGGAGCAAATCTCGGGAGATGCTCCCAAGAGATCTCTCGTCTCGGGACGAGTTGATCATGATAAAAGCTTATAACGTGATGTGTGTGTGTTGACATTTAATAAGATACGTGCCATGAGTATGCACATAATTAAAATGCCTTGACCATAATAATAAAGTGTCGTATGAGTAAGCACTTATTTAAAATGTTGGGCGAGTAGTGCAGCTAGGCGCTAGTGCAGCTAGGAAAAGCTCGTCTTAGTTGTAGATCGCTCGTATGCGATACTTGTATGATGTGTTTGTGTGTGTTTGGTTATGTTTCCCAACATTCTTCATGTTTCCTTTAAGGCTCATTTCATTTTGGAGTCTTCTTTTGGGATTGATTGCTGTGAGACTCGGTCTCCAGAATCTTCTCTTGTGCATACCTTTTGATATTATAGTAGGAGTATGATGGTTGACTAGCGTACTCGGTTATTATTCGAGGGACGATGAGTCTAACCTAATACGACTGCTTCGAACCACTCTGCTTTGTACCCTTGCTAGTCTATTCATGTAGACTAACCAACCGTTATATTCCTTGCATGGTTGGCTGGTGTCATCCGTTCGATTCGGCACATCGGGTGTGTTGAAGATCTAAGAAGGCTAGAACGACTATGAAGATGAACGGTGTTTTGACAAGTTGTTTTGTCGTTGTATTTTAAAGTTTTCCGCTGTGCTGTTTTGTATTTTGTTAAAGACTTTCGGTGTTGTATTTCTGATTATTGGGTCGTTTTTGGAATCGTGTAATTCCGCGACCATATGGTTTAATAAAAGTTATGATTTTAGTATTGTAACTATGTTTTAAGTCAGTTATGACGTCGGAAAAGCCTGGGGTGACTTCGGGGTTTACGTCCGGGGTCATCGGCGGTAACGCTTTCAAATGGGGTTAAATTTGGGGGTGTTACATATTTAGTGTTAGATTCAACTTTTTCTAATCACGACAACATGTGACAAATACACAAATTAATTATTATTTCTAAAATAATCACATTAGCTTACATAGGGGGAATGGAATAAATTGATCAATATTATATGAAACAAAATGCTAAAATTTAGACCTTAAAATTAAAATAAAATCAAAGTTATTCTAACTTATTAATGTTTTTTTAAAATTATATTTTCAAAATTAATTTTATACTTTCGTTACTGTGATATAAATAAGTTGAATAAATAGATTTTACTAAATCAAATTGATAATTAAATGGTAAGGATATTACGCCTAATATAATATATTAACCTAAGTACTTGACATGATTGTTATTCTCAAAGATTGGATTATTGAGAATGATCACTCACGTGTAAAAAGTGAATGATGCTCACCATATAAAATTTACATATAAATAATTTTAGACAAAAAGTTATGTATTTTAGAAATTTAATGTGCATAATATGCATATATATTACATTGTATGTATGTACATGACTTTTAAATTGCATAATTTTTTACCTAAAAAATATAAATGATTTTTTAAAATGTTTGCCTACATATACATATACTTTATAGTTTATGTACATTATTTATATTTTTTAACACGAGAGCAATACTTTTCATATAATCCTATCATTTTTTATAACTATAAATAGATTGATTTTTTTTTAAAACAACAATAACTAAAACTGGTTATTAATTTTTTTTAAACCTACCTAAATAATAGATACATTCTTCATATACGAGATCACAAAAAAAATACTCTTAGGATTAAAAAGCCTCGCATGTCATAACTTGGTTGAATATATTAAGTTTGAATGGACCTCAATGTTAAAAAGAAGAAAATGATGGGTACAATGAAAGAATCAAATGCGATTATATGTTAATAAATAGATGTTATATATATAGTGAAAATATAAAAACTATTACATTTTTCATATTAGATCATATCATTTGATTAAAAAAAATTACATACATAGTAGAATCGATATTCTAGTTTCAGAGATATATTAGTGTATAAGGGTTTTTAAATAAATATAAAGGTGGAAAAAGTAAAATAACAATAGATGAAAGAAAGTCGTGCAAATCGACAAAATGACTAACCGTTCTTTCTGCAAACCTTGATGAAATTAATATTTTAAAGCCCACATAATTAAAACATGTATTTTATAATCTGTATACAAGTTGAGTAGAATGTATCAATGAGTGAATTGATGGATGGATGAAATAACAATAGTAATTTAGTTGAAATTTTTTATTACTAACTACTTTAAATAAATCGGAAATAAGCTCAGAAAATAGAGTACAAATATTTAATTAAAATGTACTAAATGAAAAAGAAGAAGTTGGTCTTAATCGGTGGTGTACAACAAAATATGCTGATATTTATTTTTCTAATATATATTTATTGTAGGTTGTTAAGAATCTAAATAATTCGGAAAAAAAATTCTATGAAAAGATAAATTTATGTTCGTTTTACCCACCAATAGAATAACCTAAGCTATACAGGAGTCTTAAAAATGGAGAGCTTTAAAATTTCTTTATCAAAGTATATTTTAGTAATTATTTAAATAATAAATAAAAATAATAATGTATCAATAATTTGGACCTAAAATCACTCTAATGGCTCAAAAAGAGTGAGCTTTAATATATATAGATATACATATTTAATAGGCGGATAATAAAATTTAGAAAGTTTTTGTATATGATTTTTCCTACTAAGTTTATTTTTTTATATATACTATTATGTATTTTCTCGTGGAAAATATAAAAGTTAGAATTACTAATGATAAAATCTAATCATAATAAACAACTCTCCAAATAAGTATTAACTACAAAAATATATCTATCAAGTTAATATACTTTTTAATTAATTTTTTTGTGTTATTGGATATACTCAATAAAAATTAGATATCAATTAATTAGTTTCAAAAAATAAGTAAGATTGTTTATCATTTAACATAATCCAAATCATATTGGTCCCAACTTCTTTAATGCAATAACTTATTGTCATCCATTAAAAAATACTCAACTTCTCTTCACAAGATCTTCCTAAGATAACATGTTATAATTTGCAATTAAAACAAATCCTTAAATTGTTTTTATATTTACACTACTTTTTATGAAAATACTAAGGTTAATCTATCTATATCTATATACTATTACTAAAGCCGCAATTATCTCTCCTACGTGTCGTTCATCTAAGTATGTCATGTCATCAAATAATTATATACATTTACTTATTCACCCTTATTCTATTTATAATTTTTTTTTGTAACACCCCAAAAATGAAACCCATTTGAAAGCGTCACTGTCGATGACTCTGGACGTAAACCCCGAAGTCACCCCAGACTTTTCCAAACGACATCACTGTCTTAAACCCAGTTACAATACTAAAATCATAACTTTTTATTAAACCACATGGTCGCGGAATTACACATGATTCCAAAAATGACCCAATTCATCAGAAATAAATACAACAGCGGAAGTCTTTACAAATTAAATAAATATAACACAGCAGAAGTCTTTTAAAAGCAGTGACAAAACACTTGTCGAAAACAAAACACCGTCCATCCTCATAGTCGCTCTAGCCTCTTCAATCCTGCAACCGTCCATGACAAATGTTGGGAAACATCCAAACAAACATACAAACAAAGCATTGCATACAAGCGATCTAAGCTAGACGAAC
The DNA here is from genome assembly GCA_027886185.1 of Rheum nobile. Classification (NCBI taxonomy): domain Eukaryota; kingdom Viridiplantae; phylum Streptophyta; class Magnoliopsida; order Caryophyllales; family Polygonaceae; genus Rheum; species Rheum nobile. The sequence continues at coordinate 392,819 of WOAB01000232.1, read as the reverse complement.
TCCCCTAGCTGCACTAAAGCCTAGCTGGACTACTCGCCACTGAATATTCATTATGTGCACTAAAGCACTTATCTTTATTAATGACCACACACACACAACTCATTAAAAGCTTTTAGACCCCTCGGGAACTAAATCCCTAAGGCGGAGTTGACTCGGAAACTAAATTCCCCAGAGTCGGTTCTAATTGGAACTAAATCCCTTAGGAACTAAATCCAGGAGTCGAGTCGAGAACTATATCCTTACTCGAAGAGTTGGCCTGGGAACTAGATCCCTCAAAGTCGATTAGGAACTAAATCCACTAAAGCAGAATCAGGAACTAAATCCTTACAAACGCACTAAAGAAAGATGGCAGGAACTAGATCCTTAACCACTGGTTATCAAGAAACGACTAGCCCTCATAGTGAGGTACACAGTAGCGTCCCTACGAATACTCGTTCTGACTAAACAGTCAAACACACAACAAATCACAAACAGGACCATCACGGCCCAACCTGCACAATAATCATCTATGCCCACCGGGCAAACACCTTAGATATATAAATCTAAACACACATACTCACAATAAATCACATCAAAGACCCTTACGGCCTTCACCTGCACAAAATATCTATATATACTAGCGTTGATTCTAGCAGAATATACAACCTAGTATAATATCCATTTTTAATCACATAACGTTATCAAAACAAGTCCGAACATATTTAACAATCATCCCAAATTATTTAACAACAAAAATATTGATAAATAATCAAATATGGAATGATGAACAAGAGAGAACCACCACTTGCCTTAGATCCGACAAGTTCGAACCAAGCTGAGCAACGTCTAGTTCCTGGATCTGAAACTGGAGCAGATCTTGGATATAAAATCCCTAAGAAATGGCCCATAACAAGACCCTAAGTTAGATTCAATATACTTATATATGAACCTAAAAGAATACAAGAAGAAATCAAAGGAAACGAGCCAAGCCCAAAGTCAAACCACAAAACAACCCTTCGGACAAGCCTTGCCGCGGGTGCGGCAGAGACTGGCGCCGGGTGCGGTGGTCGAACAGTGGCCAGCTCCGAACAGAGCATCCATGGAGTTTTCTTACCCCAAATCGATTTGTTTCCCTTCGATTCGTCAATGGTTTGCTCTCCCAACACTTCAAAGCTTCTCACAACACTTGTGGCAACCTTCTAACACTCAAGAGACCTCTCGAATTAAGCTCAAACCGAGCGAAAATGGAGGATTTTCAGTGGAGAAAAACAGAGAAAACAGAGGAGAAAAGGAGGAAGAAGAAGGAAGCTCTTGGCTTCGGGTTTCAACCCCTTTTATAGCCTCAATCCGAGCTCCATCTGAGGGGACAAGGGGACAAAGCAAAGGCCACTTGGGTGCCCACTTGGCCTGCCCAAAGCCTGCCCAAGAAATATCCCAACCGAGCCACTTGCGCGGGGAAGACGATAAGCACTCTGTTTTCTGGCCCTTGTCGCGGGTGCGGTGGCTTCCTTACCGCCGGGTGCGGTCAAGACCAACCTCTACAACCGACTCAGAAATTGGCTTTTGCCGCGGGTGCGGTGACACTGGCGCCGGGTGCGGTCATGGCCAAAGTCACCTCTTCTTATCCGAACTTACTTTGGGTTAATTTCCTTAAACCCGGGTTAAATATATTTGTACACTAACGATACATTAACCCCGAAAACACTTTAACTGTATAATATAATGCTCGGAAAAATCTACAGAGCTCAGACCCTTTACAGAAAGTCCAATCTTCTCTGAATTAAATCCGTCTAGCAAATCGGGCATAAGAAAAATTCAAAAATACCCTTAAAAATTACGGGGTATTACATTACTACCCCCTTATTTTAAGTTTCGACCCCGAAACTTGCATTATTCAAGGCCGAAACAATTAGGGAAAGTATCTAAGCATACCCGCCTCAGTCTCCCAAGTAACCTCTTCGGTTTCTAACTTGGAGCACAAAACTCGTACCAAAGGTACCACCTTACTGCGCAACTGCTTCAATCATCAAGGGTTCAACCATATATTTATATTAGCAAGAATATTTACAACAAAAGGTTACAAACCCTGCTGCCTATTTAAACTTACTAACACAACTGTTCAAACCAAAAGATTGGGTAAACACCCACTATCCACAACCTACAACAAAAGTAGAAAGCTTAAGCAAATGGAACATCAGGCCCATTCGCCTCACGTATCACGTAAAGACGTTGACCATGACTTCCAGAAGCTACTGGGGCCTTCCCTTTATTCTGTGCGGTCGTCTGCATCGATGGGCTAGGAACTCCCACCGGACCAAACCTGGGTTGACTGTTCTGACTAACAGACCCTTGTTGTGACTCAGCTCCCTTCTGCCTTCTCTACGGACAGAATAATTGTAAGTGCCCTTCCCTTTCACAGGCAAAGCACACTTTCCTCTCCTTCGTTCACACATTACTCTTGTGCCCGTAAGTACCACAATTGTAGCACTGGATTGGCTTATTGCCTTGGCCCGAACGTTGCGTAGACCCATCCTGAGTCATATTCGTCCTTGCTCGGCCAGATCTGGCAAAATCAGACGGTGGCGCGGGACGTTTGAAACCACTCGCCTGAGACTGATCTTGCATCAACTTCTGCTGATCACGCTTCTTCGTCGACTCCTCTAGAGTCACCTCTATCTTGTAGGTTGCATCCACGTACTGCTCCAAAGTCGAGCATCCGTGACGCACCATCAGTGGCTTAATGTCTGGGCCCATCCACTCATGGAAGTACCAGATCTTCTGCTCCTCGTTGGTCACATCCGACCCAGCATACTGCAACAAATGATTGAACTTAGTCGCAAGCTCAGCGACTTTCAATCCCTCCGTCTTTGGATACAAAAATTCCTTGTGTTTCTCATCCCTCATAGCTCGAGAGAAGAAACGGTCCATCATCTTGGCCTTAAACATTGACCAGGTCAACACTGGGCTATCAGCTAAGCCGGTACTCTCCTACCATTCACTGGCTTCCTCCTTCAGCTGAAGAGAAGCTATATGCACCTTCTTAGCCTCGGTGCAATCCACGTTGTGGAATAACCGCTCCATATGTGAGAACTAGTGAGCCACTCGGACTGACTCTCCCTTTCCATCATAGCTGTCAGGCCTCATAGAGTTAATGGCCTTCAGTGCTCGGCCATAATCACCTCTATTCCTGACCGCTTCTCCTTGGCGAACAAAAACAGTTGGCTCCTCAAATCTAGGAACCACTGGAGGAATTGGCACTACTTGTGCCTGTAGTGCGGCAGGTTGCCTAGCCTCGGCGAGTACTTGCATCATTATCTCCCGAATGGCTGCAACAGCTGTTGCATCAAAAACTATTGGAGCGTTGGCCGAAGCTTGGCCATTGCCTCCAAGATTATTGTTCACAGACTCGTGTTCTTCCATAAGGTCTGCATCAATTCTTGCACCTGGTCTCGGGTCATTGCTCAGCCCAGCACCAGCATGAATAATGTTTCTCGAGTCCACCATCTAATTACCGATCAAAGTCCAAGTACTTTATACATTAATATCTATCCATAATGTAATAAAAGTCAACTTAGATTAGATCAACTTGGTAACTTTCCTAGATGAACACCAGACCGGAATACTAGGTTCTACAACCTCAACTCCTGACAAGAGAACTAAAACTCAAGTCTAACTAGAGATGGAGAAACCACCTCGACTTCTTCTGAGTCCTTCTGAAGAGAACTGCACCCTTAACCTTCGGGCGACAAACAAAGAATCTTAGTCTTTCTAGACACAGAAGCAAACTTCCGTATCAGACTGTAGAAGGCACGACTATGAACGACTTTTTATTTTTAAAACTCAGAGCTTTTGAAAACAAATTTTAGCTCTGATACCATTTCTGTAACACCCCCAAAATGAAACCCATTTGAAAGCGTCACTGCCGATGACTCCAGACGTAAACCCCGAAGTCACCCCAGGCTTTTCCAAACGACATCACTGTCTTAAACCCAGTTACAATACTAAAATCATAACTTTTTATTAAACCACATGGTCGCGGAATTACACATGATTCAAAAAACGACCCAATTCATCAGAAATAAATACAACAGCGGAAGTCTTTACAAATTAAATAAATATAACACAATGGAAGTCTTTTAAAAGCAGCGACAAAACACTTGTCGAAAACAAAACACCGTCCATCCTCATAGTCGCTCTAGCCTCTTCAATCCTGCAACTGTACCTGATGTGCCGAATCAAACGGATGACACCAGCCCACATGCGGAGAATAAAGTTCGTGGGTCAGTCTAATGAAAGACCGTGCAAGGGTACAAAGCAGATGGTTCTAATTAGACATATCAGGTCAGACTCGTCGTCCCTCGAATAAAAACCGAGGATGACAGCCAACCCACATACTCTACTAGAAAACAACAACAAATATGAATGAAGATTCCGGAGGCCAAGTCTCACAACAATCGAACAAAGAGAGACTCCAAAGAAATTGAGCCTTAAAGGAAATATGATGACAAATGTTGGGAAACATACAAACAAAGCATCGCGTACAAGCGATCTAAGCTAGACGAACTCCCCTAGCTGCACTAAAGCCTAGCTGGACTACTCGCCACTGAATATTCATTATGTGCACTAAAGCACTTATCTTTATTAATGACCACACACACACAACTCATTAAAAGCTTTTAGACCCCTCGGGAACTAAATCCCTAAGGCGGAGTTGACTCGGAAACTAAATTCCCCAGAGTCGGTTCTAATTGGAACTAAATCCCTTAGGAACTAAATCCAGGAGTCGAGTCGAGAACTATATCCTTACTCGAAGAGTTGGCCTGGGAACTAGATCCCTCAAAGTCGATTAGGAACTAAATCCACTAAAGCAGAATCAGGAACTAAATCCTTACAAACGCACTAAAGAAAGATGGCAGGAACTAGATCCTTAACCACTGGTTATCAAGAAACGACTAGCCCTCATAGTGAGGTACACAGTAGCCTCCCTATGAATACTCGTTCTGACTAAACAGTCAAACACACAACAAATCACATACAGGACCATCACGGCCCAACCTGTACAATAATCATCTATGCCCACCGGGCAAACACCTTAGATATATAAATCTAAACACACATACTCACAATAAATCACATCAAAGACCCTTACGGCCTTCACCTGCACAAAATATCTATATATACTAGCGTTGATTCTAGCAGAATATACAACCTAGTATAATATCCATTTTTAATCACATAACGTTATCAAAACAAGTCCCAACATATTTAACAATCATCCCAAATTATTTAACAACAAAACTATTGATAAATAATCAAATATGGAATGATGAACAAGAGAGAACCACCACTTGCCTTAGATCCGACAAGTTCGAACCAAGCTGAGCAACGTCTAGTTCCTGGATCTGAAACTGGAGCAGATCTTGGATATAAAATCCCTAAGAAATGGCCCATAACAAGACCCTAAGTTAGATTCAATATACTAATATATGAACCTACAAGAATACAAGAAGAAATCAAAGGAAACGAGCCAAGCCCAAAGTCAAACCACAAAACAACCCTTCGGACAAGCCTTGCCGCGGGTGCGGCAGAGACTGGCGCCGGGTGCGGTGGTCGAACAGTGGCCAGCTCCGAACAGAGCATCCATGGAGTTTTCTTACCCCAAATCGATTTGTTTCCCTTCGATTCGTCAATGGTTTGCTCTCCCAACACTTCAAAGCTTCTCACAACACTTGTGGCAACCTTCTAACACTCAAGAGACCTCTCGAATTAAGCTCAAACCGAGCAAAAATGGAGGATTTTCAGTGGATAAAAATAGAGAAAACAGAGGAGAAAAGGAGGAAGAAGAAGGAAGCTCTTGGCTTCGGGTTTCAACCCCTTTTATAGCCTCAATCCGAGCTCCATCTGAGGGGACAAGGGGACAAAGCAAAGGCCACTTGGGTGCCCACTTGGCCTGCCCAAAGCCTGCCCAAGAAATATCCCAACCGAGCCACTTGCGCGGGGAATACGATAAGCACTCTGTTTTCTGGCCCTTGTCGCGGGTGCGGTGGCTTCCTTACCGCCGGGTGCGGTCAAGACCAAACTCTACAACCGACTCAGAAATTGGCTTTCGCCGCGGGTGCGGTGACACTGGCGCCGGGTGCGGTCACGGCCAAAGCCACCTCTTCTTATCCGAACTTACTTTGGGTTAATTTCCTTAAACCCGGGTTAAATATATTCGTACACTAACGATACATTAACCCCGAAAACACTTCAACTGTATAATATAATGCTCGGAAAAATCTACAGAGCTCAGACCCTTTACAGAAAGTCCAATCTTCTCTGAATTAAATCCGTCTAGCAAATCGGGCATAAGAAAAATTCAAAAATACCCTTAAAAATTACGGGGTATTACAATTTTATCTTTTATTTATATAATTTCCTAAATTACCACCCAAAATATTTCTCATTGTACATGATAATGCTGCACTTACCAAAAACATTATTATCATACTTAATTGGTGTTCATAATATAATATATACGTTAATGGTCCGTAAACTCCATTATAAAGATATGTATATAAATAGATGGTTTGTAAATAGTTAACGTTATATCGTTCATCTACCAACATACATATAATTATACACGTACCAAAAACATTATTATCATACGTAATTAGTGTTTTTTATTTTAATAAGGGTGAATAGATTGTTCGTAAACTCCATTATAAAGAATATAATATGCAGTTTTATTTTTACTAATTATATCAAATTCCTAATTTATATTTTCTTTTTAATAAGTTCACACATCTACCTTCAGTTTTCATCATATAATATACCTTATAAATTATTATGATCAACAAATTATTAATCCGATACATTATGTTAAATTTCCTATATAATTCTCTTTTATATTTTATATACTATAAATAAATTTAAATTTATTCTTAAAATATATGACCATGTCCTTGCAAGACATGGAGACACGTGCTAGTATATATTAAAAGTGAAATACAAAGCATAAATTTTTAGCCAGGTAGTAGGAGGTAGACAAAATTAAGTAATATAATTGTACTTGATTCTATCTTAAGTGACATATTTTAAGTTAGTTATCCAACTACAATGTCTAAATAAAATCATATAAGGAGAAAATAATTCAATCCTAAATTTGTGAAATCTATATCTGACTATTTTAAAATATTAAAAGATATTGAATATTATTTATGATGTTTATCATTATATTCTTCAAAATATTTAATAATCATTATCATTCTTAGCTAATATTTTAATTAACTTTATTTAACTAAACGATATTTAATATATAATTAAATTGGACTCACTACTAGAATATTTTTTTGGAACTTAAGTTGGATGAATCTTTTTAGTAAAATAAGTTTATATATAATTAAATTAGATTCAGTAAACTTTTTTTAAAGGATGGATAATGTGATATATTATAATTGGATGAATAATGATATGTAGGAGGAAAAAAACGTGTGACAACACGTAGAATTTAGATCTTTTAATATATGTATATATAGATAGATTTTACGTTGCATTGATGATGGGTTTTGTTAGCAAACTGAAATTTCTAGATGACGTAAATTTAGCAACAATGAGGCGGTTACGGTCGGTCGATTAGAGTTTCGACAATTTTTCGGCCACCGTCAAGTTTTTCATAATGGAGTTACTTTCGTGACAACCGCAATATTTGCCTTTTTCTAGAGTTTGGAAGCTAAATATCGATATGGAGAAATAAATCATGGTAGACTTTTTACTTTTTTAGAGAATACGAACGAGAATATGAGACAAAGGTAGTCCTATTAATTTATATCGATTACGGATGTCTAAGGTTTGTTTTTGGTCTTCCTTTATATTGTACTCGACTCGTTGCTACTTTGATCTAAAAGATCTATATTTACATGATTATTCTTTTTTTTTCTTATTTAGAGATATTGTACTCGCAAATTATATCTTATATCTAATTCGATTTTTCTAACCTATGATCTAAAGGCATATGTTAAGATATTATATATAAAAAAAAATTGATTATGTATTAATTTTTTAAAATATTTTATTTTTTTAAATAGATTCACCTTTTTCTTTTTTAGATTTTATATTTGTTAATGGGAATTATTAACATTTGTCCTTAGGACATAGATTAGGAAAATCGTATCTAATTTCACCAATATCTTGTGTTTTAGGAAATTGTATCTTGTAGCATTATCTTTCCTAAAATCTCATAAGTCCCAACAACTTACGAAAATGATTATATATGTTAGGATTCGAACGGACTTGTGAGAGAAAACGAAAAAAAGAACACGAAAATTGTTAACTTAGTTTGTCACGAAAGTAACTCCGTCTGAAGGCAATGTCAAGTCATGATTTTTTCTACTATTTTGTGATAACGATTAGAATTTATAATACATCAAGTGAGTATATATAGGACTGAAACCCTAGTCCAGCCCAAAACTCGAACGCACAAAAACAAGCCCAAATTTTTGCCCGCGAGCTCCACCCTCAGATCCCTTTCATTGCACGACCTCGTATCCCCAACCAACTCAGCAGCGAGTTAGATCACCGCAGTTTAAATTCTAGAGTACAGTACATCAAATTTCATAACCCAACAAAATTATCCTCGAAATCACTTGGCAATTTGTAAGACTTAATCACATATATATTGCCTACGTACGTACCCCGATCCTGAAGGGCATTACTTACATACGAGTCGGTCGAAACCATAGTTAATTATAACTTAATGTATGTTAAGGGTGCACCTATTAAGCCATATATATGTGAGTTTGATGTATTGTACATAGTCTAATGATAAACTCTATCACTGGTTTCTTTTAAGATTTGTGTTTCCTCGATTCGTCGTTTATTGCTAGTTTTCGTGTTTATTTGATGTCGTAGGGAGCTAGTTCTCCCCAATTCATAGCATAATAGATCATGACTAAATCCAGCTCAAAAAAAAGATCATGACTAAATCTACATACTCTTGATACTTTAATTAGTTTGGAGCTATGTCTCTCTATTTGTCGGCCAGAATTTCATTGCTCTCCCCGCTACCCTCACCAATGCCACTATCCCTGCAACCCTCATCAGTGCCACTCTCCCTGCAATTCTCGTCAACGCCGTTTAAGTATTGTGATATGACTATGCTCATGGCCAGTGAAGTGCCAACCATTCAAGCGGAGCCCAAGGTGCCAAGTGCCGAGGATAAGGCAAACCCTACAAGCTCGCCGGCAAACCCTAATTGCCCGCCGAGCCACATGGAGACTTCTCTCGGCACAATTCCAATTCTCTCGGCCACCAAGACTCCCACAACTCCCAAAGTGTCACCTCAGATCATTGGAGCCCAAGGTGTCGAGCCACTGCAACCTTTGCCGAGCCCCAGGGCTAGCCCTAGAATTGCGGCCGCACGTGGAGAGGGGTATAGGCACGAGCCCACACCTGGCTCAATCACTCGAGCCCGAGCTGACCCACTTCACCACCAGCTCAAGGGAGGTCAAATGGCTCAGAGAGTGCCGAGCCAAACCGAGCTCAGCCCGGTCCAATGCATTGGAGCTTCCCCGGAATTCTCGACGCCGGCCACGTCCGGGTTAAAAGCCCAAGTGAAGAAGTGAAGCCCATTTGAATTTCCGAAACATTTCCGATTAATTTCTCTGATTTTTCAAACATTATTAGACTTTGTTTAATTCCCTAAACTGCTCATTACGTGTGTGTTGTTAGTGGGCATGTGTTTAGCTTAGTGTTTCTATTTTTAGTGTTTTCTTTATTTCCCTTTGGTAACCGAATTGCTTAGGGTTATTAGGCAAACATTCTAGCTTTGTTTGGGGCACGTTTAATCAGATCAAACCAGGAATATTTCAGTTTCAAAGCTTTTCTTTTTGTTCATCAACTTGTGCGTAATATCAAGTTACTTCCCTTGAGAGATTAGGGTGTGTTGTATCTCCGATTTCTCTTGGTCGCTTTTCCTTGGTTTAGTGCGTGGTATCTAAACCTAGGAGAGTGCTTATCCCTCACAGAATCATCATCCATCCAATCGTTCCATCGTCCTTCACCAAAATCCCTAAAATTGTCGAAGGTGCCCTAGTTCTTCATCCTTGGAGATTAGCCATGTTCGTCCACATCAAGAGCAATTCTTGCACAGAGGCTTTCATAGATCTGAGGACCATCATTTGGTATCAGAGCTACGTAAGTTTTTGCTCTAAATTTGGCTTTAAATCTAGAGAAAAATCGGACATTTACTTGCTCTTCCATTTCGTGCCTTTCGTCATTGCATGTGTAGTTGTCCGTAGGTTTTCTTGCTCTTTCTTTCTTGTTTGTTTGCATTTATGTCCTTGAGTCGTCATAGGAGGGAGAAGAGTTGAGATTTGCAGTTTTCTTTGAGTCTAAACAGCCGTGAATTCCTAGGAGAGAGTTGTTAGCATTTTCCTAGATTTTAGGGTTTGTTTGTTCAAGTTGTTGCATGCTTCAAATTTCAAATTTCCGACTTCTAATCTGCATCATCCAGCCGTGCCCTAACTAGTGCATATAGATAGGTATTTTGAGTCATTTTATATTTGTATTTGGCATTTAATCAACATAGGGTTATTCTTGTGCAAACCGAAGCAATTTAACTCATATTTGCGTAGGAAAGGTTCTTGAATTCCTAATTGTTGATTCCGATTATCATTTCTGTATTTTCAGTTTGTTAAGTTGATGTTTTGTTCAAAAAAAAAAGAGACGAAAGATCAAAAGAAAAACAAAACCGGAAGAGTCAAGCCATTAAAACAACAAAGAAAAAGACTTGGCTTGGAAAAGTGGTTGTTGAAAGTTTGATATCTTGTGTTGAAGTTGTCTTTCCTTTGTTAGTTTGTGAAGTTGCTCTATTGTTGATATTCAGCCAGAATTGTCACTCAACTTTTGTAAAGGAATTTCAAAGGCTAAGTACTTGCATTTGTGTTGTGAAAATTGTGGACTTAGCACAAGGATTAACTTAAAGTTGTGGTGCAATTTTATCTTGTCTTTTGAGTCACTTTGAGAATCTAGATAGCCCTACCTTAACCAAGTTTTGAGCTAGTAAAAGTTACGAATTTTCTTTGGTTTTAAAACCGAATTTGTAGCTTGCTTACTAGTTTTGAGATCATTTGTTGTTCTTCTGTCTTGTGGGCTGTTGTGCTTGGATTTTTCTTGTGTGTAGGAAGTCATGGTGAGAGCCAAGGATAAGAACGTGGCTGCGGAGGATCCTAAGGAAGGTTCGGAAGTGACTTTGGAGACCTTATTCTTGGCTATCCAATCATCCAAGGAAGAGGCCGAAGAGCGAGATCGCCAAGCTGAAGAGCGAACTCGCCAAGAATTGCAAGCCTTGCGAGATGAGCAAGCTGCCTTCATGAAGGCCATGGAGGAGAAGTGGAGGCTGACCCACAGTCCCTCACCGAGCCAATCTCAAGGCGCACCCCAAGGGAGTGGCGCCCAAAATCTGCCATTGGTCGGGCCATCAAGCGGCAATCAAGGGGTCCAAATGACCATACCACTTCTAGCTCAAGAGTTGGCGAATGTGTCTCTACGTGAAGGGTTCCACCATCCTCCACCTAACATGGTCACTACAAGGGAAGAGTTCGGTTTGACCTCTAATACCTCTTCTTCTTATATTGCGCCTTTTACTACTAGCATGGTCCCTTTGTGCACTAACGTGGCAGGACCAAGTACCATCCATAGAGAGGAATCAAGAGGGGTGCCGAGCACCATCCATAGAGAGGAGCCGAGAGGAGTGCCGAATGCATACCATGAGTACCAAGACCCGGGAAGGAGGATGGCTGGAAGATGAGGCATGGGCCGAGGTCAATACCAAGGTGGGAGGATGCCTTATGCCCCCCAAAGAGGCTTCGGAGGTTATGACGAAGACTTTGGAGGCCAATGTGAGGAGTATGCATATGACCAACAACGGCCTCATGGGATAAAATTGGAGGTACAATCTTTTGGTTTGCAATGTGACCCGGAGATCTATCTTGATTGGGAGCAAAAGACCGATCAAATTTTTAGGTACTCTAACTACTCGGAAGCTCAACGAGTAGCTATAGCGATCATAAAATTTGAGGGTTTTGCTTACCAATGGTGGCTTGGGGACAAATAGGAACGAGAGTACCTCGGAAGTCCTCAAATCACTACTTGGCAAGCCCTCAAGCAAGCTCTCCGAGATAGGTTTGTCCCGGAAGACTTTTCGGATAGGGTGCATGAGAGGTTGGAGTTGTTAGAGCAAGGGAATAAGACCCCATATGAATTCTATATGGAGCTAAAGACCTTGGTCTTTAGGTCTAGACTTAGGGTTCCCGAGGGGTATCTTATTTCTAAGTTTATTAATAACCTTAGACCCGAACTCTGAGCTATAGTGAGCAAGCAACACTTCTCTAGAGGGACCCCTATGGAAGAAGTGCTTCATTATACTAATCGTATATATATGTAACACCCCGTAATTTTTAAGGGTATTTTGAATTTTTTTTCTTATGCCCGTTTTGCTAGACGGATTTAATTCAGAGAGTTTCGGACTTTCTGTAAAGGGTCTGAGCTCTGTAGATTTTTCCGAGAATTATATGATGCAGTTGAGGTGTTTTCGGGGTTAATGTATCGTTAGTGTACGAATATATTTAACCCGGGTTTAAGTAAATTAACCCAAAGTGAGTTCGGATAAGAAGAGGTAATTTTGGCCGTGACCGCACCCGGCGCCAGTGTCACCGCACCCGCGGCAAGGGCCAATTTCAGAGTCGGTTGTGGAGTCGGTCTTGACCGCACCCGACGGTAAGGAGGCCACCGCACCCGCGGCAAGGCCAGAAAAGCAGAGTGCTTATCGTCTTCCCCGCGCAAGTGGCTCGGATGTGATTTTGGGCAGTCCAAGTGGGCTTGCAAGTGGCTCTTTTGCCTTGTCCCCTTGTCCCCGACTTGTCCCCTTGTTGGTGGCTTGGTCTTGGGCTATAAAAGGAGGGTGAAGCCGGAGCTAAAGCTCTCTCTTTCTTCTCTTCTTCTTCCTCCCCTGTTCTCTGTTTTCTCCTCTGTTTTCGCCATTGTTGGGGCAGTTCGAGCTCGATTCGAGAGGCCACTCGAGTTGGAGAAGGTTGCCACAAGTGTTGTGTGAAGCTTTGAGGTGTTTGGAGAGCAAACCATAGACAAATCGAAGGCAAACAAATCGGTTTGGGTAAGCAAAACTCCATTGATGCTCTGTCGAGCATGGCCACTGTTCGACCACCGCACCCGGCGGCATGTCTTCACCGCACCCGCGGCAAGGCTTGTCCGAGAGTGTTGTTTTGTGGTTTGGCTTTGGGCTTTGCTCGTTTCCTTTGATTTCTTCTTGTATTCTTTTAGGTTCATATATAAGTGTATTGAATCTAACTTAGGGTCTTGTTATGAGCCATTTCTTAGGGATTTAATATCCAAGATCTGCTCCAGTTTCAGATCCAGGAACTAGACGTTGCTGAGCTTGATTCGAGGTTGTCGGATCTAAGGCAAGTGGCGGTTCTCTCTTGTTCATCATTCCATATTTCAATTATTTAGCAATAGTTTTGTTGTTAATTAATTTGGGATAATTCTGAAGTATGTTGGAAATTGTTTTGATAACGTTATGTGTTTAAAAGAAGTTATTATACTAGGGTGTATATTCTGCTAGAACCGACGCTAGTCTATTCTAGATTTGTGCAGGTGAAGGCCGTAAGGGTCTTTGATGTGATTTGTGTGTGTGCTTAGATTATTAAATCTAGGGTGATAGTTGTTCAGGTTGAGCCGTGATGGTTCTCTGTGATGTGATTGTGTGTTTGGCTGCTAGTACAGCCCGTGTGTTCGTAGTGTAATTGTTGGGATTATTCCCTGGGATTTATTCCCCGTTAATTTTTGTTCTGGTCATGACCCTATCCTAATAGAGGATACGCGCACGCATTAGTGCAACTGGATGGGATTTATTCCCTGGGATTTATTCCCCGTTATTTTGTTAAGTACAACCGGATGGGATTTATTCTCTGGGATTATTTCCCCGTGTTTTCTCTTGTAGAGAGATGTTAAAAGCTTATAACGTGATGTGTGTGTGTGATGATTTAATCAAGATAAGTGCCGTATGTTTGCACATAATTAATGAACTTTGGCGAGTAGTGCAACTAGGCTCTAGTGCAGCTAGGAAAAGCTCGTCTTAGGTTTAGATCGCTTGTATGTGAAGCTGTGATGTGGTGTTTGTTTGTGTTTTCCAACATTTGTCATCATTTTCCGTTAAGGCTCATTTTCTTTGGAGTCTCTTTTGTGTTCGATTGTTGTGAGACTTGGTCTCCAGAATCTTTCTTCGCATGCCTGTTTGTTGCTGTTGTTGTTTTCTAGTAGAGTATGTGGGTTGGCTGTCGTACTCGGTTTTTATTCGAGGGACGACGAGTCTGACCTGATATGTCTACTTAGAACCATCTGCTTTGTACCCTTGCACAGTCTTTCATTAGACTGACCCATGAACTTTGTTCTCCGCATGTGGACTGGTGTCATCCGTTTGATTCGGCACATCAGGTACAGTTGTAGGATTGAAGAGGCCAGAACGACTATGAGGATGGACGGTGTTTTGTTTTCGACAATTGTTTTGTCGCTGCTTTATAAAAGACTTCCGCTGTGTTTTATTTATTTAATTTGTAAAGACTTCCGCTGTTGCATCTTTGATGTATTTGGGTCGTTTTTGGAATGGAGTTGACCTTCCGCGACCATGTGGTTTAATAAAAAGTTACGATTTGGGTATTGTAACTGCGTTTTGACAGTGATGTCGTTTGGAAAAGCCTGGGGTGACTTCGGGGTTTACGTCCGAGGTCATCGGCAGTAGCGCTTTCAAATGGGGTAAATTTGGGGGTGTTACAATATAAGGCACTTCATTCAAGGCGCCCCCAAGCTCAAAGCTCACGGCCTTGGCAAAATACATCAAGTGGTTCCAAGGGACCACAACCTATGCCAAGACGCTTAAAACCCACTAGGAGTGACAACTCAAGTCACCCTAGACGAGAGGTTCCTACTCCGGATCAAACCCAACGAAAGGAGGGAGAGACCCGAGCTAGGGATCTTAAGTGTTTTAAGTGTCTCGGTCATGGCCATTTTGCCAAGGATTGCCCCTCAAAAAGGAAAGTTCTTCTTAACACTATAGGGGGCATTGAGTCCAAGGATGAATGGGAAGAAGAACTTGTTAAGAATGAGGATGGTTTAGAGGAGTTGCATGTTGTGGCCGCCGTGGGTGAGTGCTTTTTGGTCAAGAGAGCACTAGCCATTTCGGAAAGTCCAAGTGTACCTAGTCAACGTGAGACTCTTTTTCACACTAGGTGCACCATTAAGGGAAAGGTGTGTAGTGTCATCATTGATGGTGGCTCTTGTTGCAACTTGATTGATCAAGAAGTGGTGAGTAGATTCAATCTATTGACTACTTCTCACCCGCAACCCTACACACTTTGTTGGTTGAATTTCGACAAGCCCCTTTCAGGTCAAGGACCAAGCCACCGTCTAGTTTGCTATAGGAGAATATGTGGATGAGGTTGTGTGTGATGTTTTTCCCATGACCGCATGCCACCTTCTCCTAGGCCGACCATGGCAATTTGATAGGGGTGTCATCCATCAAGGGATGACAAATGAGTATTCTTTTATCATGAATGGTAAAAGAGTAACTCTACATCTTATGATTCCCCATGAAATCATAGCTGACCATGTGGCTAGGGAGAAAAGAAAGGCCGGCCAACACATAGAGCAAAGCCAAGGTAAGAAGATGGCAATTGGAAGCAAAGGTGGTGCTTCTCATCATATGCTATTGGCTAAGCCTTTTATGCCTACATTCATTGCATGTCCTCCACCATTCAATACATTTTATGAGCCTAACCCTACTAATGAGGAAGATGTGGTGTTGCATAGGTTTTCTAGTAGCTCTTTTGTAGGTCATGGAGGCGCCCCACATAAGGAAAGCTACTGCATGGAAGGAGATGACGACCTTGACGAGCTGGATTCGAGGTCGAATCCCTTTCAAGGGAGGGAGGATGATATGACTATGCTCATGGCCAGTGAAGTGCCAACCATTCAAGTGGAGCCCAAGGTGCCAAGTGCCGAGGACAAGGCAAACCCTACAAGCTCGCCGACAAACCCTAATTGCCCGTCGAGCCACATGGAGACTTCTCTCGGCACAATTCCAATTCTATCGGCCACCAAGACTCCCACAGCTCCCAAAGTGTCACCTCAGATCATTGGAGCCCAAGGTGTCGAGCCACTGCAACCTTTGCCGAGCCCCAGGGCTAGCCCTAGAATTGCGGCCGCACGTGGAGAGGAGTATAGGCACGAGCCCACACCTGGTTCAATCACTCGAGCCCGAGCTGACCCACTTCACCACCAGCTCAAGGGAGGTCAAATGGCTCAGAGAGTGCCGAGCCAAACCGAGCTCAGCCCGGTCCAATGCATTGGAGCTTCCCCGGAATTCTCGGCGTCGGCCACGTCCGGGTTAAAAGCCCAAGTGAAGAAGTGAAGCCCATTTGAATTTCCAAAACATTTCCGATTAATTTCTCTGATTTTTCAAACATTATTAGACTTTGTTTAATTCCATAAACTGCTCATTACGTGTGTGTTGTTAGTGGGCACGTGTTTAGCTTAGTGTTTCTATTTTTAGTGTTTTCTTTATTTCCCTTTGGTAACCGAATTGCTTAGGGTTATTAGGCAAACATTCTAGCTTTGTTTGGGGCACGTTTAATCAGATCAAACCAGGAATATTTCAGTTTCAAAGCTTTTCTTTTTGTTCATCAACTTGTGCGTAAGATCAAGTTACTTCCCTTGAGAGATTATGGTGTGTTGTATCTCCGATTTCTCTTGGTCGCTTTTCCTTGGTTTAGTGCGTGATATCTAAACCTAGGAGAGTGCTTATCCCTCACAGAATCATCATCCATCCAATCGTTCCATCGTCCCTCACCAAAATCCCTAAAATTGCCGAAGGTGCCCTAGTTCTTCATCCTTGGAGATTAGCCATTTTCGTCCACATCAAGAGCAATTCTTGCACAGAGGCTTCCATAGATCTGAGGGCCATCATATTGGGTCTCATTAAACACTCAAATGAAGCGGCCCAGTAAATGAAGTGATCTTTTCCGTTTTTAAGCGACTAGTTATTAGATGACAAGCGAAGTTTCCGGTAAACATTACTAAAACCATATCAGGGAGGTTGATATATCCTTACATATAGCAGTTACAACCCACCATAAATATCACAAGATCATGGCAATTTGGCAATGAAAGCTGGTGAGTGGAGATCACGGAGGCCAAACGGCTAGTTTAGCCAGATCTTTGGGAAATTAAATGTGAATATAAGTGTGATACCCTGTAATTTTGTAAGGTTATTTCGAGAATTTTGAGAATTTTCCCGAGTACCCGTTTTGTACGTCGGATTTAATTCAGATAGCTTAAGACATTCTGTAATGTGCTATGTATCTATAATATTTTTCTCAGTGAAATAAGATACAGACGACGTGCTTTGGATTTTAATACTCGTTCGTGTACGATTATTTTGATCCCGGGTTAATGTTGTTGTCGTCCAAGGCTGAGAAGGGCAAGGCCACGGTGGCAGCGCCCGTCGTAATTGTCACGGCGCCCGCCGCGAAGGGCTCGAGGCAACAGTTGCCTCGTCTTCTAGCTGGGCGCGACGACCAGAAAATGGCGACCGCCGCGATTTACGACGCCCGCCGTAAGTGCCCGCCGTAGGACATTTTGTGAAGCGGCGACCAGGGAATTACGGCGCCCGTCGTTTCCTAGCGGGGGCGTAGCCCTGTGGTCGCTGACGACGTCTGACGACGCCGATTTAGCTCCTCCACGTCGCCTTGCTAGCCATCATTGTGTCCTCTGGTTGCTTGGCTATAAATTGAAGGGTTTGGAGATCGGATTTGGCAGATTCAAGCTCAAATCTCTCAAACTTTGTCTCGCCGGAGTTTGGTGCCCTCGCCGGAGTTGTGCAAGTGCTCGCCGGTGTCGTTTGGTGGTGTTTCCAGAAGCCATTTTGAAGCCTTTGGTTGCCCTTGGAAGTCTGAAACCAAGCAAGGCAGGAAAGGGGTCGAAACACGCATCGTTTGGTGAATTTTTCGTTGCTCGCCGTTGTTCTGGGTTCGTCACGGCGACCGCCGTGTTCTTGGCGGAGACCGCCGCGATGAACACGGCGCCCGCCGTGATGAACACGGCGCTCGCCGTCAGTGGACAGAAGCCTCTTTTGGCTTTGGTCTTGGTGGTCGTCGATGTGGCGTCGTTCCTTTCGATTTCTTTCGTCTTCTTTAGATTCGTACCGTTGTTCTGTCGAATCTAACTTAGGGTTTCCTTATGGGTCGACTCGAAGGTCGTTGTGTTGTCAGAGCTATACCCGTGTCGAGCCCGGAATCCCATCGTCGTTAGGCTTGTTCTAGTTTCTGCGGATTAAGACAAGTGGCGGTTCGCTCTTGCTCATCGTTCCATATTTACATTAATTATCAGTAGTTTATCTGAGTAATTAATTTGGAATGATTCCTGTGTTTGTCTGGAAATGGTTTTATAAACTGTTTTGGAAAATTGAATAATGTTATTATAATAGGTTGTATATCTGTTAGAACAACGCTATTATTAATAATTGCCTTCCGGGCATTTATGTGGATTTATCCTGAACTGTTGTTGTGCTGGAACTGTTTAGTTAGCACTAGTAGCAGAAACGTTACTCGGACTCTGTCTAGTCGTTTCTTTATAATCAGGTAGAGGGGTGGCTCGTCCCCACCCAATACCATTTACAGGTCATGACCGGTCTCTTATACAGGAGTATAGAGACATGACACTTAGCTGGTGTCGTAATTCTCGGGATTTCATCCCTTCGGTGTGCGTCAATCTCGACGAAACACATACTAAGATGTGTCGTGCCACTGAGGGTGTACACATTTAAAAGCTTGTAACGTGATTGCTTGTTTTGAAATACAAACAGATAAGGGCCGTAGGTTCGCCCATAATTAATAAACCTTTGGCGAGTAGTGCAGCTAAGTAAATAGTGCAGCTAGGAAAGCTCGTCTCGACTCGAATGTAGTACGTTCCCTTTCCAATCTGGATTCGCTGTATGCGGTGAGGTTCGTAGTGAACCGAAGCATCTCAGTCAGCTTTTAAATCATTATTGGTTGATTCTGTAACTTCCAGATTTGTCATATTTCCTTAGACTCATTTCAGTTGGAGTCTTCTCTTGTGCATATCTCTTGTTGTCATTCTGTAGAAGTGTGAAGGTTGACTATCGTTGTCGGTTATTATTCGAGGATGATGAGTCTAACCTAACACAACTACTTCGAACCTTCTGCTTTGTTCCCTTGCTAGTCTATTCAGTAGACTAACCCGCGAACTTTGTTCTCCGTATGTAGGCTGGTGTTATCCGTTTGATTCGGCACATCAGCTAGAGTTAGATAAGAAGATCAGAACGACTATGGAGGCGACGGTGGCTTTTCAATGGTTTTTGATGTTTTTAATAAAAAAAATTAATCATGTTGAGATCTTTTGGATAAGACTTTGGTTTGTAATTTAAGACTTCCGTTGTACTCTACTTTATAAGACTTTCGCTGTATTATGTTTAAACTCTGTGTTTGCCTATTCGGGATTGGGTTGTAATCCCGTAACTCATGTTTTATTTAATTAATGTTATGCTTTGATCTTTTTATATCAATTGTATTTCATAATTTGTATTTAAACGGAAAAGCTTGGGGTGATCTTGGTAAGAAACACTAGGGTCACTAACGATAATACATTTCCAAATGGGTTAAGATTTGGGGGTGTTACAATAAGGGGGTTAGAGATCATTGTAAATGATATGAGAAATTGACATAATACATACCTCAACACTCTTACTTGTATTCATCAGAGTTCTTAAGCTCGAACCCTTATTTTAGTGTTGAAGCGAGCGACGACTAAATCCTTTGATTCGATCAGACTCTCATTCAGGGGAGATAAAACTTGTCCCTACATCCTTTTTAGTCTTGTTTCATCTTACTCTTTGTTTGATTTGGATAATTCATATATAATCAAAATTATTGTTGTCTAGTTTCCCTTCTTCTTAAGGCGATTCAAGTCAGGTCGATCTTTTCGCCCCAAAACAATTTGGCGTACACTGTGGGACATCTAGCCAATCAGCGATCCAATCATCAATCCGAAACTCGCCCCATCATGACCGGCTCAGGAAACCCCGTGATCCCCGTCGAAGATCCAACCCAGGACAACCTTCAGATCGAAAATCAGGAAGAAAACGTCAACTCCCAACCAGTCGCGGATTCACAAATACAAGAACTTGCAAAAGCCATGAACGTCCTTCAAGAAGAACTAGTCCAATAGCGTACCAGGACCGAAACGCTAAGTGCTCAATCTGAATCCGAAATTGCTCGACTAACCCGTCAAAACGAGTTTCTAAGATCGTAGGTACAACAGTCCATATCGATTCCCAGAGGCCCAAGACGTGTGGTCAATACATAAGGATTATCCACACGACTCGATCTGAATGGAGTAGACATGACACCCGCAGTAGAGACCAATGCTTCCCAACACATTTGTATGTTTCAGACCCCTCCGGTCACTCTCGTCACGACTAACTTACCAAACTCTGTAGACGAGCCCCTCGAGGCTCGAGCAACCCATCCACAGGTGACGGGACCGAACCGATCTCCAGGTCCTCATACAGCAAGCCATCAATGAACATATGAAGACTCTAGATGACCGTATCGCACGGATCAAGGGAGTTCCCCAACCAATCGAGAGAGAAGCGATCGACGGATATGAAGATTCGCCTTTCATAGAGACGACTGCACGCGTTAAGATTCCTAAAAGGTTCTACGTCCCAAACATTCCCAACTATGACGGGACCGGGGACCCTGACTGTAATATCCCGTATATTTGTACGAATAATTTCGAATTTTCTTAAGCCCGTATTGCAAGTCAGATTAAATTAGGAGACGTATGAACATTTTGTATAATGTTTGGCCTCTGTAATATTTTTCTGAGCGATATAAAATACAGTTAAGGTATTTTTGGCTTAAAAGCTCGTTCGTGTACAAATATATTTAACCCGGGGTTAAGTAAATTTACCACTTAAGGTAAATAAAGCCAAAATAGGCCGAGAGTCGGCCAAGGGCCTTCACCGCACCCGGTGGCATGCCATCACCGCGCCCCGCGGCCGCTGACAGAAGCACGGACATCAGCACCTGCAGGCAACTTGGCACGCCTGGGAAATGGTTGTGCTGACTCACCGGGGCTAGGAGGCCTAGCATGGACACGACATGGGACATATGTCTTGAGAGGGCTCTTCGTCGTTTGCCTATAAAAGAAAAGGAGACGCCATGGGAGGAGCCAGAAAATCGTTCCTCACCATTTTCGTCGTCCTCTTTCTGACAGAAAACCAGAAAACTTGTTCAAGAGCTGAACTTTGAATTCGATTTCTGATCGATTCACTCATTCGTTTGGCCAGATCAAAGTTGCATATTGAAGGTGAAGTGTAGCTTAAGAGGGTGAGAAGAATAGCCAAGCTTGATTCGAACTAGAAGTCGATCGAAAGTTGGTAAGAAAAACCCTTGAAGCTCACTGTTTTCCCTTCAAATTTTGTGGTTTTTGCTGAACTTTGAACCCGATTTTCGTGGATGTTCTGGCTTTGTTTTGATCCGTTCTCAAGAGGCTTTTGAAGCTTGTTGGAAGATTAATAGGGTGGTAGGATCGAACCAAGAAGAATCGAAGCCATAGGGGTTCGATTTGGGTGAGTTTCCCCCGTTACCGCCCATGTCCTCTGCCCTGTCCGTGTGCCGCACCCGCGCCCGTGTGCTGCCGCACCTGCGGCGGCCATGCCGGCTGTGAGTTGTGGTGTTGGGCATGGGCTATGGCTTTGTTCTTTTTACTCGTATTCCATTAGATTTGTAACACCCCCAAAATTTCTCTCATTTGAAAGTGCTACTGCCGATGACCCCGGGCTGAAAACCCGAAGTCACCCCAGGCTTTTCCAAACGACATCACTGTCAAAAACACAGTTACAATACCCAAATCTTAACTTTTATTAAACCACATGGTCGCGGAATGTCAACCCCATTCCAAAAACGACCCAAATACATCAGAAATGCAACGGTGGAAGTCTTTACAAATTAAATAAATAAAACACAGCGGAAGTCTTTTAAATACAGCGACAAAACAATTGTCGAAAATAAAATACCGTCCATCCTCATAGTCGCTCTAGCCTTCACTGATCTGCAACTGTACCTGATGTACCGAATCAAACGGATGACACCAGCCCACATGCGGAGAACAAAGTTCATGGGTCAGTCTAATGAAAGACTGTGTAAGGGTACAAAGCAGATGGTTCTAAGTAGACATATTAGGTTAGACTCTTTGTCCCTCGAATAAAAACCGAGTATGCTAGTCAACCACCATACTCTACTAGAAAACAACAACAACAACAACAACAGACAAGCATGAAGAAGATTTTGGAGACCAAGTCTCACATCAATCGAACACAAGAGAGACTCCAAAGAAATTGAGCCTTAACGGAAATATGATGACAAATGTTGGGAAACATCAAATAAACACACAAACACCACATCGCATATCAGTGATCTAAGCTAGACGAACTCCCCTAGCTGCACTAAAGCCTAGCTGGACTACTCGTCACTGAATATTCATAATGTGCACTAAAGCACTTATCTTGTTTAATGATCACACACACAACTCATTAAAAGCTTTTAGATTCCTCGGGAACTAAATCCCTAAGGCGGAGTGGACTCGGAAACTAAATTCCCCAGAGCCGGTTCTATTGAGGAACTAAATCCCTTAGGAACTAAATCCCACGGAGTCGAGTCGAGAACTAAATCCTTACTCGAAGAGTTGACTTGGGAACTAGATCCCTCAAAGTCGATTAGGAACTAAATCCACTAAAGCAGAATCAGAAACTAGATCCCTACAAACGCACTAAAGAAGGATGGCAGGAACTAGATCCTTAACCACTGGTTATCAAGAAACGACTAGCCCTCATAGTGAGGTACACAGTAGCGTCCCTACAAATACTCGTTCTGACTAAACAGTTAAGCACACACAAACAAATCATTCAGAGAACCATCACGGCTCAACCTGCACAACTATCACCCTAGATTTAACAATCTAACACATACACACAATATATTCACATCAAAGTCCCTTACGGCCTTCACCTGCACAATATATCTACAATATACTAGCGTCGATTCTAGCAGAATATACAACCTAGTATAATATCAGATTTTAATCACATAACGTTATCAAAATAATTCCCAACATAATTAACAATCATCTCAAATTATTTAACAACAAAACAATTGATAAATAATTGAAATATGGAATGATGAGCAAGAGAGAACCGCCACTTGCCTGGAATAGATTCGGCGATGAATCTAGACGAGACGACTACTGATGATATCCTTTCCGAGGATATGGCTCAAGCATCAGAATAATCCTAGCAGAAAACGAGTCCACACGTGATCCAATAAATCACGTTCTAACTGACAATTTAATTATCTATCAATTAATTTGACTGGACGAACTCAAGGAATTAAATTTAATACATTTTTATAATTCTTAAATCATACAAATATTAATTAAATTTTCCTAAAGAAAATACGGATAAAAGAGGGTCGAAATTATACCGCTTGATCGATTTTGGGTTAAATCTGGACGAAAAGGTTATTGGGCTAACCTGGCCCAACAACAAACTTAATTAGCACGAGGGCCCCATGGGACTGTTCACCTTCTTCATCATCCGAATTCAGCAGCAACATCAACACACCAAACAACACAATCAACACACTAAATGGACACCATCAACACACCACAAGAAGAACACCAACACGGCCACAGCAAGAACAACAACACCAACATGAGCTGCACACCACCACGATCAAACAGCACCACACCAGCGACACGAAGCAACAACAAGGCAACACGAAAAATCAACAAGGGCAACACGAAATCAGCAAAACTCACCAAAACGATTCGATTGACTCTCGATTCGTCTATGGTTGATCTCCAACCTCCTTATATCATCAAACACCACTCAATAACACCTTCCAAAGGTACTAGGCATGACCTTCTTCTTCGAGAAAACGTCCCACGAAAAGCTTGGAGCTTGCTCGTTAATGGTGGAAACAGAGGGGAGCAAAGGAAGAGGATGAAGATGGTGAGCTCCATTCCATCCGACTTGCCCCTATTTATAGCCCAATGGATTGCTCAATCCTTGGGGAGCAAGGAAAAGCAAGGAGATAAGCCTCTCAAACCACTTGCCTCCTCTTGACTGACACCCGGCGAAAGCTTCTGTGGAGATGAAATTACCAGCACCACGTTTCTGATTGTCCCATCCGCTCTCTTAGGGGTTAAGTTTAGCTTAATCTCGGATTAATTATATTTGTACGCGAACGATAAATAATCCCGAAAATACTTCAACTGTATTATATATTGCTCGGAAAATTTTACAGAGCTCGGAACATATTACAGAATGTCCGAACTCCCTGAATTAAATCCGTCTAGCAAAACGGGCATAAGAAAAAATCAAAATACCCTTAAAAAATACGGGGTATTACATTACTACCCCCTTATTTTAAGTTTTGACCCCGAAACTTGCATCAATCAAGGCCGAAAACAATTAGGGAAAGTATCTAAGCATACCCGCCTGAGTCTCCCAAGTAACCTCTTCGGTTTCTAACTTGGAGCACAAAACTCGTACCAAAGGTACCACCTTACTGCGCAACTGCTTCAATCTTCTGGGGGTTAACCACCACACATCTTCATTGATCACATGGCCTAAGAAAGCCACTTCTCAGATCCAAAAGTCACACTTAGACAATTTTGCATACAGCTCGATCTGTCTAGGGACTGACAAGATTATCCAAAGATATCCCATGTGAGCCTTCTTGCTCGGGGAATAAATCAAAATGCCTCAAACTTCACCCTGAATGGTAATCGAGACATCTGACAACGCTTGGTTCCAACCAAACACTAGGTTCTATAACCTCAAATCAAAATGAGAGAACTGGGAATTCAAGCCTGACTAAAGATGGCGAATCACCTCAGCTTTATCCGAGTCCCTCAGAAGAGAACAGAATGCACCCCTATCTACGGGTGACAAACAGAGAGTCTTAGTCTTTCTAGACACAGAAGAAACTTCCATGTCAGACTTAAGAAGGCACGACTATGAACGGCTTTTTATTTTAAAACTCAGAGCTTTTGAAAACGTTTTGGCTCTGATACCATTTCTATAACACCCCCAAAATTTCTCTCATTTGAAAGTGCTACTGCCGATGACCCCGGGCTGAAAACCCGAAGTCACCCCAGGCTTTTCCAAACGACATCACTGTCAAAAACACAGTTACAATACCCAAATCGTAACTTTTATTAAACCACATGGTCGCGGAATGTCAACCTCATTCCAAAAACGACCCAAATACATCAGAAATGCAACAACGAAAGTCTTTACAAATTAAATAAATAAAACACAGCGGAAGTCTTTTAAATGCAGTGACAAAACAATTGTCGAAAACAAAACACCGTCCATCCTCATAGTCGCTCTAGCCTTCACTGATCTGCAACTGTACCTAATGTGCCGAATCAAACGGATGACACCAGCCGACATGCGAAGAACAAAGTTTGTGGGTCAGTCTAATGAAAGACTGTGCAAGGGTACAAAGCAGATGGTTCTAAGTAGACATATTAGGTTAGACTCTTCGTCCCTCGAATAAAAACCGAGTACGCTAGTCAACCACCATACTCTACTAGAAAACAACAACAGCAATAGACAAGCATGAAGAAGATTTTGGAGACCAAGTCTCACAGCAATCGAACACAAGAGAGACTCCAAAGAAATTGAGCCTTAACGGAAATATGATGACAAATGTTGGGAAACATCAAATAAACACACAAACACCACATCGCATACCAGTGATCTAAGCTAGACGAACTCCCCTAGCTGCACTAAAGCCTAACTGGACTACTCGCCACTGAATATTCATTATGTGCACTAAAGCACTTATCTTGTTTAATGATCACACACACACAACTCATTAAAAGCTTTTAGATTCCTCGGGAACTAAATCCCTAAGGCGGAGTGGACTCGGAAACTAAATTCCCCAGAGCCGGTTCTATTGAGGAACTAAATCCCTTAGGAACTAAATCCCACGGAGTCGAGTCGAGAACTAAATCCTTACTCGAAGAGTTGACTTGGGAACTAGATCCCTCAAAGTCGATTAGGAACTAAATCCACTAAAGCAGAATCAGAAACTAGATCCCTACAAACGCACTAAAGAAGAATGGCAGGAACTAGATCCTTAACCACTGGT
Organism: Rheum nobile; assembly: GCA_027886185.1. Classification (NCBI taxonomy): domain Eukaryota; kingdom Viridiplantae; phylum Streptophyta; class Magnoliopsida; order Caryophyllales; family Polygonaceae; genus Rheum; species Rheum nobile. The sequence continues at coordinate 366,546 of WOAB01000232.1, read as the reverse complement.
TATCAAGAAACGACTAGCCCTCATAGTGAGGTACACAGTAGCGTCCCTACAAATACTCGTTCTGACTAAACAGTTAAGCACACACAAACAAATCATTCAGAGAACCATCACGGCTCAACCTGCACAACTATCACCCTAGATTTAACAATCTAACACATACACACAATATATTCACATCAAAGTCCCTTACGGCCTTCACCTGCACAATATATCTACAATATACTAGCGTCGATTCTAGCAGAATATACAACCTAGTATAATATCAGATTTTAATCACATAACGTTATCAAAATAATTCCCAACATAATTAACAATCATCCCAAATTATTTAACAACAAAACAATTGATAAATAATTGAAATATGGAATGATGAGCAAGAGAGAACCGCCACTTGCCTGGAATAGATTCGGCGATGAATCTAGACGAGACGACTACTGATGATATCCTTTCCGAGGATATGGCTCAAGCTTCAGAATAATCCTAGCAGAAAATGAGTCCACACGTGATCCAACAAATCACGTTCTAACTGACAATTTAATTATCTATCAATTAGTTTGACTGGACGAACTCAAGGAATTAAATTTAATATATTTTTATAATTCTTAAATCATACAAATATTAATTAAATTTTCCTAAAGAAAATACGGATAAAAGAGGGTCGAAATTATACCGCTTGATCGATTTTGGGTTAAATCTGGACGGAAAGGTTATTGGGCTAACCTGGCCCAACAACAAACTTAATTAGCACGAGGGCCCCATGGGACTGTTCACCTTCTTCATCATCCGAATTCAGCAGCAACATCAACACACCAAACAACACAATCAACACACTAAATGGACACCATTAACACACCACAAGAAGAACACCAACACGGCCACAGCAAGAACAACAACACCAACATGAGCTGCACACCACCACGATCAAACAGCACCACACCAGCGACACGAAGCAACAACAAGGCAACACGAAAAATCAACAAGGGCAACACGAAATCAGCAAAACTCACCAAAACGATTCGATTGACTCTCGATTCGTCTATGGTTGATCTCCAACCTCCTTATATCATCAAACACCACTCAATAACACCTTCCAAAGGTACTAGGCACGACCTTCTTCTTCGAGAAAACGTCCCACGAAAAGCTTGGAGCTTGCTCGTTAATGGTGGAAACAGAGGGGAGCAAAGGAAGAGGATGAAGATGGTGAGCTCCATTCCATCCGACTTGCCCCTATTTATAGCCCAATGGATTGCTCAATCCTTGGGGAGCAAGGAAAAGCAAGGAGATAAGCCTCTCAAACCACTTGCCTCCTCTTGACTGACACCCGGCGAAAGCTTCTGTGGAGATGAAATTACCAGCACCACGTTTCTGATTGTCCCATCCGCTCTCTTAGGGGTTAAGTTTAGCTTAATCTCGGATTAATTATATTTGTACGCGAACGACAAATAATCCCGAAAATACTTCAAATGTATTATATATTGCTCGGAAAATTTTACAGAGCTCGGAACATATTACAGAATGTCCGAACTCGCTGAATTAAATCCGTCTAGCAAAACGGGCATAAGAAAAATTCAAAATACCCTTAAAAAATACGGGGTATTACATTACTACCCCCTTATTTTAAGTTTTGACCCCGAAACTTGCATCAATCAAGGCCGAAAACAATTAGGGAAAGTATCTAAGCATACCCGCCTGAGTCTCCCAAGTAACCTCTTCGGTTTCTAACTTGGAGCACAAAACTCGTACCAAAGGTACCACCTTACTGCGCAACTGCTTCAATCTTCTGGGGGTTAACCACCACCCATCTTCATTGATCACATGGCCTAAGAAAGCCACTTCTCAGATCCAAAAGTCACACTTAGACAATTTTGCATACAGCTCGATCTGTCTAGGGACTGACAAGATTATCCAAAGATATCCCTTGTGAGCCTTCTTGCTCGGGGAATAAATCAAAATGCCTCAAACTTCACCCTGAATGGTAATCGAGACATCTGACAACGCTTGGTTCCAACCAAACACTAGGTTCTACAACCTCAAATCATAATGAGAGAACTGGGAATTCAAGCCTGACTAAAGATGGTGAACCACCTCAGCTTTATCTGAGTCCCTCAGAAGAGAACAGAATGCACCCCTATCTACGGGTGACAAACAGAGAGTCTTAGTCTTTCTAGACACAGAAGAAACTTCCATGTCAGACTTAAGAAGGCACGACTATGAACGGCTTTTTATTTTAAAACTCGGAGCTTTTGAAAACGTTTTGGCTCTGATACCATTTCTGTAACACCCCCAAAATTTCTCCCATTTGAAAGTGCTACTGCCGATGACCCCGGGCTGAAAACCCGAAGTCACCCCAGGATTTTCCAAACGACATCACTGTCAAAAACACAGTTACAATACCCAAATCGTAACTTTTATTAAACCACATGGTCGCGGAATGTCAACCTCATTCCAAAAACGACCCAAATACATCAAAAATGCAACAACGAAAGTCTTTACAAATTAAATAAATAAAACACAGCGGAAGTCTTTTAAATGCAGTGACAAAACAATTGTCGAAAACAAAACACCGTCCATCCTCATAGTCGCTCTAGCCTTCACTGATCTGCAACTGTACCTAATGTGCCGAATCAAACGGATGACACCAGTCGACATGCGGAGAACAAAGTTCGTGGGTCAGTCTAATGAAAGACTGTGCAAGGGTACAAAGCAGATGGTTCTAAGTAGACATATTAGGTTAGACTCTTCATCCCTCGAATAAAAACCGAATACGCTAGTCAACCACCATACTCTACTAGAAAACAACAACAGCAACAGACAAGCATGAAGAAGATTTTGGAGACCAAGTCTCACAGCAATCGAACACAAGAGAGACTCCAAAGAAATTGAGCCTTAACGGAAATATGATTTTCTCCGACTTGCCCCTATTTATAGCCCAATGGATTGCTCAATCCTTGGGGAGCAAGGAAAAGCAAGGAGATAAGCCTCTCAAACCACTTGCCTCCTCTTGACTGACACCCGGCGAAAGCTTCTGTGGAGATGAAATTGCCAGCACCACGTTTCTGATTGTCCCATCCGCTCTCATAGGGGTTAAGTTTAGCTTAATCTCGGATTAATTATATTTGTACGCGAACGATAAATAATCCCGAAAATACTTGAACTGTATTATATATTGCTCGGAAAATTTTATAGAGCTCAGAACATATTACAGAATGTCCGAACTCCCTGAATTAAATCCGTCTAGCAAAACGGGCATAAGAAAAAATCAAAATACCCTTAAAAAATACGGGGTATTACAAGATTCGTATATATAGATATTGAATCTAATTTAGGGTCTTGTTATGGGTCGTTCCAGAAGGATTTATTATCCCAGATCTGTCCCAGTTTTGGACAGATCTGGGATAATAAGTCTTGGGAGTGTTGCACTTAAACAGTGTCACAAATATTGGGAGTGTTCCCAAAAGATCTCTCGTCTCGGGATGAGCTGATCCTAAAAGTTTATAACGTAATTGTGTGTTTTGGAATTAAATAAGATAAGTGCCGTAGGTTCGCACATGATTAATAAACCTTCGGCGAGTAGTGCATCTAAGTAAATAGTGCGGCTAGGAAAACTCGTCTCGACTTGAATGTAGTACGTTCTCTTTCCAATCTGGATTCGCTGTAAGCGGTGAGATTGGTTGTGAACCGAAGCATCTCAGTCAGTTTTTAAATCATTGTTATATGATTCTTTAATGTTCCAGACATTGTCATGCTTCCATTAAGACTCGTTCCTTTGGAGTCTTCTCTTGGATTTTCCCATAAGACTCAGTTCAGTTGGAGTCTTCTCTTGATCATATCTTTTGATAATTATCATTCCAGTAGAAGTATGAAGGTTGACTATCGTTGTCGGCTTTTATTCGAGAAACGATAAGTTTAAACCTAATACGACTACTCGAACCTTCTGCTTTGTACCCTTGCTTAGTCTTTCATTAGACTAACCCACGAACATTGTTCTCCGCATGTGGGCTGGTGTCATCCGTTCGATTCGGCACATCAGATAGAACACAGATATGAGGAGACTAGATTGACTATGAAGATGACGGTTGTTTTGATATTTTAATGATTTTAATCAGGTTGAGATCCTTGAGCAGGTGATCATAGAGATCACAACCCTTTTGTAATATTTTAAGAAAGACTTCCGATGTGTTTGATTTAACTCTGTATACTTGTCATATTCGGGATTGGGATGTAATCCCGGGATTTATGTTTTAATTAATATTACAATGATTTTGTTTCATTTGTGTTTCATGATCGTGTTTAAACCGGTAAAGCCTTGGGTGGCTTCGGTAAGGAACACCGAGGTCACTGGCGGTAATACCTTTCCAAATGGGTTACGATTTGGGGGTGTTACAGAGTTGGTATCAGAGCCAAAGGTTTTTAAAACGGGTTGGGTATTTGAGAACCATTTACTCGTTTTAAATTGAAAATGTTTTCAAGGGCTCTGAATTTTCAAAACGGTACAAATTTCAAACCGTTCATAGTCATGTCTTTTCTTTGGTCTGATATAGGAAGTTGCTTCCATATCTAGAAAGACTAATTCTTTTCTCGTTGCCCCGTGAGATATGGGTGCATTCTGTTCTCTTCAGAGGAACTCGGAAGAAGCCGAGATGGCGAATCTCTAGATAGGCTTGAGTTCCCGGTTCTCTCATTATGCTTTGAAGTTGTAGAATCTAGTAGTCCACCGAGAAGGTGAAGACCGTACTCCCTGAGTCGGTAGGAGTAGTGTCCAATAGACCAAGGTTCCTGAGACAGAACCGAGGAAGGACATTGAGGAAGAGGAATATGTGCTAAGTTTAGCAGTTCCCTTTCCTAGGGCTTTGTTGTCAGAGCTATCAACCTAGTTTGAATTCATCCATAAAAATTTACCAAGTTTGATCTATTCCAAGTCAATTTTATTACATTAAATATATTGGAAAGATATTAATGTATAAAATACTTGGAATTTGATCGGTAAACAGATGGTGAATACTGTAAACCCTGTGGAAGAACAAGAGTCTGTTGCTCACAACAATTCAGGAGGCAGTGACCAAGCTCAGGTCAATGCTCCAATGGCATTTGACGCAGCAACAATTGAGGCAATTCGGGGAATGGTGGTGCAGGCAGTCACCGATATCCTGCGATCAGTTGCGCCTCAGGCACAAGACGTGCTAATTCCTCCAGTAGTTCCTAAAGTTGTGGAACCAAATGTCCAAGTACATCGAGAAGAGGTGATCAGGAATGGAGGCAATTATGTCTGTGCACTGAAGGCCATAAACTCTATGAGGCCCGATAGGTACGATGGAAAGGGAGAACCAGTCAAAGTAGCATATTGGTTCTCACACATGGAACGGTTGTTCCGCAACATTGAATGCACTGAAGCTGAGAAGGTGCATATTGCTTCTCTCCATCTGAAAGAGAAAGCTAGTGAGTGGTGGGAAAGCACCGGACTAGCTGATCATCCAGGATTGAACTGGGAAATGTTCAAAGCCAAGATGACCGACTGTTTCTTCTCTCGTGCTATGAGGGATGAGAAACACAAGGAATTCCTCTATTCGAATACGGAGGGATTAATAGTGACTGAACTTGCGATCAAGTTTAATCATCTGTTGCAATACGTTGGATCAGATGTGTCTAGCGAAGAACAGAAAATCTGGCATTTCCACGAGTGGATGAGCCCAGATATTAAGCCATGGATGGTGCATCACGGATGCTCTACTTTGGAGCAATACGTGGATGCAGCTTATAAAGTGGAGGTGACTCTAGAGGAGTCAACGAAGAAGCGTAATCATCAAAAGCTGATGCAAAATCCATCTCAGGCAAGTGGATTTAAACGTCCCGCGCCACCATCTATCTTTGTCAAGTCTAGCAAAGCAAGGACGAATATGATTCAAGGAGGGTCAACACAGCAGTCGGGTCAGGGCAAGAGTCTGATCCAGTGCTATAATTGTGGCACAATTGGGCATAAGAGCAGTGTGTGTCAGCAGGAAAGGAGAGTATGCTTTGGCTGTGGAAGGGAAGGTCATATGCAGAAGTTCTGTCGACAAGGGGAGCAGAAAGAAACTGAGTTACACCAAGGGTCTGTTAACCAAAATAATCGACCCAGGTTTAGACCAGTGGAAGCTCTTAGTCCTTCAATACAGACAACTGCACAAAACAAGGGGAAGGCCCCAGTTGCTTCTGGAAGCCAGGGTCAACGTCTTTACGTGATGCGTGAGGCGGATGGACCTGATGCTCCAATTGCTTAAAGTACTCAGCGAGGCTAGCAAAGTTTAGTCTTTTGTACTATCTCTGTGATATGTTATGGATTCAGGTGTTATCCAGTCTTTTGTTTCTGATAGTTATGTTAGTAAGTTTAAGTATGCAACAAGGTTTGTAAACCTTTTGTTGTAAATATTCTTTCTAATATAAACGTATGGTTCAAACCAATCGTCTGTCGAAACCAATCGTCTGTTAGAATTTTGGTTACCTTTTTGGATACGAAATTCGAAGAGGAATCGATCTGAATGACCATGGTTCCATGCGACATTTTCTCAGTATGGATTAGCTAACGCGTCATGAGGCGGTCATCGATTTTAGTTCGAAGACTGTGACGATGTCATCTAGAGGCCACGTGATTAATGAGAAATGGGGTTATGGTTGATCCCCAGAAGATTAAAGCGGTAGCTGATTGGAAGCGGCCTCAGAATGTGAACGAGGTGCGCAATTTCCATGGACTTGTTGAACATTACAGACGGTTTGTGGAAGGATTTTCTAAAATCACTCTACCTATGACCGATTTTCTCCACAAGGTCCACAAGAAGTTTGTCTGGAGTGACAAGTGCGAGGCCAATTTTCAAGAAGTTGAAAAAGTGTGTGACCTCGACACCGGTTATAGCATTGCCAAAAGAGGATGATGATTATATAGTCTATAGTGATGCTTCGAAGAGTAGGTTGAGATATGTCTTGGTGCAAAGAGGCAAGGTTTTTGCATACGCATCTAGACAACTGAAAACCTATGAAGCAAACTATCTGACGTATGATCTAGATCTTGCATCAATAGTGTTTGCATTGGAAACTGAGGTTACTTGGGAAACCTGAGAAACTGAGGCGGATATGCTTAGACGCTTTCCCGAGTTGTCTTCGGCCAAGTTTCGGGGTCGAAACTTCTTTTAAGGGGGGAGTGATGTAATATCCCGTATATTTGTACGAATAAATTTCGAATTTTCTTAAGCCCGTATTACAAGTCAGATTAAATTCAGAGACGTATGAACATTCTGTATAATGTTTGGCCTCTGTAATATTTTTCTGAGCGATATAAAATACAGTTAAGGTATTTTTGGCTTAAAGCTCGTTCGTGTACAAATATATTTAACCCGGGGTTAAGTAAATTTACCACTTAAGGTAAATAAAGCCAAAATAGGCCGAGAGTCGGCCAAGGGCCTTCACCGCACCCGGCGGCATGCCATCACCGCGCCCCGCGGCCGCTGACAGAAGCACAGACATCAGCACCTGCAGGCAACTTGGCACGCCTGGGAAATGGTTGTGCTGACTCGCCGGGGCTAGGAGGCCTAGCTTGGACACGACATGGGACATCTGTCTTGAGGGGGCTCTTCGTCGTTTGCCTATAAAAGAAAAGGAGACGCCATGGGAGGAGCCAGAAAATCGTTCCTCACCATTTTCGTCGTCCTCTTTCTGACAGAAAACCAGAAAACTTGTTCAAGAGCTGAACTTTGAATTCGATTTCTGATCGATTCACTCATTCGTTTGGCCAGATCAAAGTTGCATATTGAAGGTGAAGTGTAGCTTAAGAGGGTGAGAAGAATAGCCAAGCTCGATTTGAACTAGAAGTCGATCGAAAGTTGGTAAGAAAAACCCTTGAAGCTCACTGTTTTCCCTTCGAATTTTGTGGTTTTTGCTGAACTTTGAACCCGATTTTCGTGGATGTTCTGGCTTTGTTTTGATCCGTTCTCAGGAGGCTTTTGAAGCTTGTTGGAAGCTTAATAGGGTGGTAGGATCGAACCAAGAAGAATCGAAGCCATAGGGGTTCGATTTGGGTGAGTTTCCCCCGTTACCGCCCATGTCCTCTGCCATGTCCGTGTGCCGCACCCGCGCCCGTGTGTTGCCGCACTTGCGGCGGCCATGCCGGCTGTGAGTTGTGGTGTTGGGCATGGGCTATGGCTTTGTTCTTTTGACTCGTATTCCATTAGATTCGTATATATAGATATTGAATCTAATTTAGGGTCTTGTTATGGGTCGTTCCAGAAGGATTTATTATCCCAGATCTGTCCCGGTTTTGGACCCGGATACCTCTTGTTGCTAAGCTTTCGAAGCTTTCGTCGGATCTAAGGCAAGTGGCGGTTCGCTCTTGCTCATCATTCCATATTTCCATTAATTATCAATTGCTTAATTGTTAATTAATTTGGATTGATCATTGTTCATGTCTGGGAACAGTTTTATGAAACTATCTTTGGAAATTAAAATGGATATTATAATAGGTTGTATATCTGCTAGAACAACGCTATTATATATATATACCTAGATTGAAATATATCTATGATGTTAGCCGTGATGGCTTTAATATGAATATTTGACTGTTCTGAACTGTTTAGTTAGAACGAGTATTCGTAGGAACGTTACTGAGACCCTGGAGTCCAGTCGTTTCTTTATAATCAGGTAGAGAGGTGGCTCGTCCCCACCTAATACCAGTTGGATGGTCATGACCTACCTCTTTACTCGGGTGAAGAGGTGGTGCACTTAAACAGTTTCACAAATCTTGGGAGTGTTCCCAAAAGATCTCTCATCTCGGGACGAGCTGATCCTAAAAGTTTATAACGTAATTGTGTGTTTTGGAATTAAATAAGATAAGTGCCGTAGGTTCGCACATGATTAATAAACCTTCGGCGAGTAGTGCATCTAAGTAAATAGTACGGCTAGGAAAACTCGTCTCGACTTGAATGTAGTACGTTCTCTTTCCAATCTGGATTCGCTGTAAGCGGTGAGGTTGGTTGTGAACCGAAACATCTCAGTCAGTTTTTAAATCATTGTTATATGATTCTTTAATGTTCCAGACATTGTCATGCTTCCATTAAGACTCGTTCCTTTGGAGTCTTCTCTTGGATTTTCCCATAAGACTCAGTTCAGTTGGAGTCTTCTCTTGATCATATCTTTTGATAATTATCATTCCAGTAGAAGTATGAAGGTTGACTATCGTTGTCGGCTTTTATTCGAGAAACGATAAGTTTAAACCTAATACGACTACTCGAACCTTCTGCTTTGTACCCTTGCTTAGTCTTTCATTAGACTAACCCACGAACATTGTTCTCCGCATGTGGGCTGGTGTCATCCGTTCGATTCGGCACATCAGATAGAACACAGATATGAGGAGACTAGATTGACTATGAAGATGACAGTTGTTTTGATATTTTAATGATTTTAATCAGGTTGAGATCCTTGGGCAGGTGATCATAGAGATCACAACCCTTTTTGTAATATTTTAAGAAAGACTTTCGCTGTGTTTGATTTAACTCTGTATACTTGTCCTATTCGGGATTGGGATGTAATCCCGGGATTTATGTTTTAATTAATATTACAATGATTTTGTGTCATTTGTGTTTCATGATTGTGTTTAAACCGGTAAAGCCTTGGGTGGCTTCGATAAGGAACACCGAGGTCACTGGCGATAATACATTTCCAAATGGGTTACGATTTGGGGGTGTTACACTGACGACCTTGTCTCAATTTATAAGCAAAATTTAATGACTATTTCGATCCCAAGAAGGAACCGCAGGGCGGTCATGTGCAAAAGCTTTGGCACGACCCTCGCAGGACCTACACTAACCTGGCTTATGCATTTGCCACACGACTCTATCCCTTCTTTTGCCGACGTGATCAATTCGTTCAAAATTCAGTTCGCTAGCAGCCGACGATTAGAAAAGCAGTCAAGCGACCTATACAGGATCGTGCAAAGGTATGGCGAACCTCTAAGGGACTATCTTAACATGTATAACAAGGAGAAGGTCGCAATCCCACACTATGACATCCCAACGTCAATCGAAGTGTTTTGTCGGGGCCTAGTCAGGGACAGTGAACTCTATCGCAAATTGACCAAATATCCATGCCGAAGTTTTGAAGACATACAAGCTAAAACCATGGCACAAGTCAGACTCAAGGAAGATGGGGAACCCTCCAAGGCAAACAAGAGTCCTGATCGAGTCGACCGAAGGGCATCCTTGGACTATCGACGCGATCAACGACACCAACCGTACCCTAAGGGACGAAACGACCCGAGTCAGGTAAACAACTCTTATGATAGGAACCAGGATTGGTGAAACAACCCCGCTCTCCCTCCAAAGCTTTATTCTTACAACTTTAGCATATCTGCATTGGAGCTCGTTAAAAGCTTCGACAAATATGGAAAAGAAGTAAGGTGGCCTCAGAAGAGCGACAAGCCAGACGATAAGAAAGACATGAACCGATGGTGCGAATTCCACGGAGACCATGGACACTCGATGGACGAATGCATATCCCTTCGCAAAGAAGTCGCGAGGCTCCTCGCGCAAGGGTTATTACGCGACATCATCTCAAATAGAGCTAAAGCGACCCTCGATCGAAGGGACCATATAACATCCGACAAACCATCCTCTCCGGTTCACACTCAAATTGTTAACACCATTTTAGGAGGGTCAGACGTGTGTGGGAACTCGTACTCGGCCTCCAAAAGACATCTCGAGAGAGCAAAAGCAACAAGCCGATTCAGACGGAGACAAGACAATTACAGATCTCGAACGCTCCTGCCATCACCTTCGACGACTTGGAAGCTCAAGAGTTAGGCGACCACCACGACGGTTTGGTAATCTCTCTGTCGATTAGCAACTGCCTTATCTGTCATATTCTAATCGACACAGGTAGCTCCACCAACTTGTTGACACTCGACGCCTTAAAAGGTATGGGTTTAAGCGAGGACGGCTTAACCAGAAACTCTACCCCGCTGGTCGGATTTAGCGGGGAAGTAAAGTACACTCAAGGCGAGATCGTGTTTACAACGTATGCCAGTGGGGTCAATCAACAGGTAAAATTCTTGATACTCAATTGCTCGTCACCATACAATGCAATCTTTGACAGACCCTGGATCCACGCCATGAAAGTTGTACCATCCACTTACCACCAGACAATAAAATTCCCTACTAAGTGGGGGTATAGAAAATAAAAGGCGACCAACGGGCTGCCAAGGAGTGCTACGTCACTTCATTGAAAGGGGCAGTTGACAAGTCTTCCGCATAGCAATCATAGTGTGGCGAAGGAACCACGCGATACATCGAACCAGAAAAGCCCATAAAGAAGAGAGGAAAGGCCCGTCAGTAAGGGATGACACTTGGCAGCTAGGGAAGGAGAGGACCACTTCTATACATACCCCCAATTTGGAGAGAGAAGTGATCTTTTTTGGACAATTCGATTAGAGGAGAGAGAAAGTGAGCTTGAGCACTCAATTGGCAGGTCATTTTCCTTCTTCTTCCCCAAGCAACGAAGCAAAAAAACCAGAGAGAATTGTGAGAGATCGAGATCTGATTGAGCCAATTTCTTTCATTCTTATTGCTTTTCTGCTCTTCTTTCGTATTTGTGAACCCTCTGCTGACTTGAGCATCGGAGAGCCTGCTCCCGGGGGAGCCATATCCGGGACATTTTCAGGTGGATCCGGCATTTGAAGGAGCAAACGAAGCATAGGGGAGGCGGTTGATGACTTGGAGGCGAGAGTTGAAGAAGAGCATCAGGATCGTGGTCAGAACACAAGGCCAAAGACCCCATTCACAGTACGGTGAAATACAGGAATACCAGTACCAAGAGCGAAGCCAACAATCGAAGATCTTGTCCCACGCAAAGCTAGCGGCCAGGAGGTTGCAGAGGACATCCCCATAAATATAAATCACGGAGAAATTCGGTCCAAGGGTGTGTTGATCCTTGACACATTCACGAACATTGAACCGAAATTCAACAGAATAATCTTTTTTTTAACATAAAACCTACAAATAATGCTCCTAAAATATGGTTAGCTCTACAAAGCAAAGCCATGAGTCAAGCTTCATACAGAGATGGAGCAATTAGACTGCTTAGAATTTGCATTACTAGTGATCAGTTCTCCATTTGTAGCTATATGAGAGTTCTCATGTAGCCATCCTCCTGACAAAATCTCTCTAGTAGCCTCATTAACAGACCTTGTTTGCTTCAGGGTTAGTTTTGCTTTTGATTGCAACAACACTTTGCCTTGTTCAGATCCTTTTTCTAACTGAGAGCAACCTACAAAGAGTTGTAAATTTCAAGTTGTTTTAAACTATTCAAACATTAAAAGAAAACATAATTTGTCTATGCTCACCTTGTTTTTGATATCCCACAAAGCAATTGAGATCTATCTGCTCCAACACAGTTGCTTCATCGACTTGCAAATATTTCATCTTTGGCGTTGCAAGGGTTCCCAAGGTGAACGATACCAGGCTCGGGCATCCACTGATCTCCACCTTCTCCAGGCCTGGAAATATTGCTTCATAACTTCCTGAACTAAAAGTTGCAAAATTTGGTAGGCCATGGAATTTTACATGTTTCAGTCGAGGAAACATGAAAGTTCCATTCACCAAGAGACCGAGTTCGTGGTCACACTCCTTGGAGACAATTTCTTCTAGATGCTCGCATTGCTCAATATTGATGAGTTCTAGCTTATGCAGGACACTACCTTGAACAATGTCGGTAGATGAGACGATAGACTTCATGCCTACTAGACCTCCATGTATAACAAGTGAATGGAGATTTGGAAGCAAAGCCCATGGTATACGTTTCACACATCTCACATTAACCAACTCCAGATTTCTCATGGACAAGATACTGGGGGTAGACTTGACTTCAAACAAACCATGAAGTGAATCACAACTGTGTACTTTGAGTTGTTCTAATTTTTTCAGTATAGTTTCAGGTATAGACTTCAACTTGCACAAGCCATTGATCGTCAGAGCTTTCAACTTCGGAAATGTCATAGAAGCATGTTCCTCTTCAACTAGCTCCTCAATGTCTTCCATTGCAGATAATTCTAGATTCTCCAATGAAGGAAAAACAATCTGCAGCAAATCTTATTAGGATTAAAACGAATTTCGATGACAAACTCATCAAGCAAATAGCCTCTAAAGTATGATCCCTAAAAGGATGTTATCAGAATAAAGATCAGTCATGGAAGCAACTAAAGAAATGTTAACCACAACAGAATCAAATAGTTTTATTGAAGAGGTTTTTGGAAGGAATCCATCTCCATTATTGTTTGACCATGCTGACTTTCACAAAGCAACTTGAGACTTCATATAATGTTATCTGTTAACAATTCTCAAAACATAAATGCTCAATTAAATGTAAAACGTATTAATGAAATATTCACCAAAAGCTTTGTAGAATAGCATATAGTTTCATAGTATATATAGAATGATACATGCTTAATTACCTCTCCGATGAAGGGTTTACGCTTCATGAAGGAGTTCCTACTTGCTTGAACACTTTGTGCTTCACCTTTTGGCTCAAGAAACGTCAACATATTTGGAAGAGAAGAAAGACATAGTACTTTCAAGGATGGGAACTTGACAATATAGCTTCCCTGGCAGAAATATCGAAGACTTGATAAATTTTCAAGTTTCAACCTCTGTAGTGAAGGGAACTCTATAATGTTATCTGTTTTAATTTCTGACTCGATGACTTCCTCAAGATAGTAACAAGCAACAATTTCCAGACTATCCAACTTGAAAAGAACAGCAGGAAATGTGGGTGGGCATAAGCTTTCTAGGAGATCACATTTGATAGATGAATCAGCTTTATTGAATGTCCATCAGCCACAAAAGAAGGGCAGACAAGAGGAAGTACCAAATCTGGGATGTTTACTTTCTTCAGGTTTCCAAAGCTCAAACTTCCCTCACACAACTCCTTATTCCATACATGCTTCAGCCTAGGCATCTTATCAAGAATTAGAGTATGCAACTTTGAGAATGTTTCCTTAGCAGAAGCTGAACCACCAGGAGATAACTCCCATAACTCTTCAATGTTGTCTAAACTTGAAAGGTATAATTCTTCCAGAGAAGACATGTTTATCTGCAGAAACCAGTTATAACTGACTCAAGACATATCACATAATATAATTGAAAAAAGAAGATTTTTATATTTAATTTGCAAGATAAAAGTACATACGAACGAAAAAGGTTTTTGAAAAGAAAAGAGCATACCTTCTCATGGAAGAGGGGTTGACAGGTCTGATCACTTGTGGTAGTTTCCCCAGTCCAGCTTCTTCAAAAAAGGGAAATCATAACCTTCACCATTCATGTTGATTTCTGAAGTCTTAATTGTTGAAAAAATGTGTTCCAAACCTGCACAATCCCCTACTTCCACAACAGCCAGTTTACCAGCATAGCAAAGAGGCAGGACATGGGGATTCAGTTCTCTCAAGTTCGATAGTTTCAAATCTCGCAGTTTTGAGCACCAATTCTGTGAAGTCCGCCCATGGAACATCACTTTCAGACCAACTAAATGCTCAAGAGAGAGAATTTCCAAATTTGGCAGAATCTTGAATTCAGCTGGCATCCCCATTGTGTTTACTAAACACTCCATTTGATTGCAATGGCTAATTTGTAAGCAATTCAAGTCTGCAAGGCCATCTTCATCCAAATCATAGACAACCTTCTTCAGATTTATAATTTCAAATAGGCTTAAGCACTCTGCTCTCTTCAACAAATCTCTCAACCCTTGTTTCCTAAACAGTCTAGCATCAATTTCTTTGAGCAACAAAACCCTCTTGAAGACGCTAAATTCCATGTATGGTGAAGGAACCTTACACCCAATGGCTATTTTATACCTCATCGGAGTACAACTGAGTAACAGATCACCAACAATCTCTATATAAGTGCTTGGAATTTCAATCTCAAGTACACTTAAATGCTCAAAAGACTTCAGACCACCTACTAGACTTCCTGTCATCACTCTATCAGTATCTTGGTTAACATAACTACCACAGGTATATAGCCCCTCTAAATGAGAGAGGTCGGAAATCGCACCATCTAGAATTGTTACAAAGCAACATCCAGTTAAATCCAACAATCTCAGATCACTTAGCTGCCCAATGCGTGTAGGGAAGACTTCAATTATGGATCCACGAAGGCTCAGGACTTTGAGACTCGCTAAAATACTAATCAAGGAAGCATCTTCTATGTCACAATATTCTAAACTCAGAGTTATAAGATTCCTTAAATGTTCAACTGAATGTGGTATTGTTGAGAGTTTCATCTTAGTCATACCCAGAACCCTAAGGTTTTTCATCCCTGTGAAGTAACCATTTATGAGGTTGGAAGATTCTCCATTAAGGAACAAGGCTTCGAGCTTCGGTAACTCTAACCCGTCAAAATGCTCAAAATCAGAACTGGGGCGCTGCAGTTCCTGTCCACTCAAATGGTTGTTATATGCAATAGACTTTGCATTCACATAAAGGATGGTGTAGTTTTTGCAGTTCTCTTTAGTCTCCCATTGGGCGCCATCATCTAGTACAAGCAAATACTCTCCTGCAATATAGGTGGACTAAATTCTATAAATACTCTGATTAATATTATAATTATTGGGACCAGCAAAAGGGTTGAGTATTAACTTGACATAGGAGAAGGAATAAATAGCCTAGAAAAGATAAGCATAATTACCTTTTAATGCAACTGAGATTGCAAACTCTCAAATATTATTGACATCTATGTATATGATTCCATTAAGGTTTTTATTACAAGTCTGAATACATGTCTGAACTTGTTTTTCTTTTTACTCGTATCCTCAACATCCAGAAAATCTTTGAACATTAGGAGCTCAATTATTATGATCATGTAGAAATAAGTTTTGAAGTGCATATATGTGGCCAGAAAACATAATCATGTACACGTTCTAGTGAGAAGAAGTGACAACAAGCAAAAGGAATTACTCAAGACCCATTGCTCCATTCTAATTGCTATGTTAGCCTTCTCGTCAAGACAACAAAACTAAAAATCACTTAACGCAATTATAGGGCTGTCATAAACAATGGAAAGACTGAGAAAATGTGAGTATTAAGTTGATATAGGAGAGGAAATATAAAGCTTAGAAAAAGATAAAAGCAATTACCTTCTGATGCAATTGAGATTGCAAACTCTCGAATAATGTTGTGTACACTAATAGATCCTTGGTCATCCTTGCTCTCAAACAATGACAAAGATTTTAGTCTATTGACCCACAACTTAGCTCGTTGTGTGACATCTTCGAGTGAAATGATTCTCCCAAACAAATTCAGTCCAATCCCACATCTCATGAGATCCTCAATGGCTATCCTTGTGCCTGCAACATTATTGAGAAATATCTACATAAGAAAGAAAATGCTCAAAATTGAGCAATTTAGAACATGTGCAATAGATCTTTGATCAATACCTGGTCGAAATAAGCAACAAAGTAGAAAAAAGTTCTTCTTTTTATCACTTTCAAGGAGGTCATAACTCAATTTGATAGGTTGATGTAGAGTCTTGGTCACACCATCAACTTCACTCAAGTTATGGTTTCTAAGTTGGCTAACAACATCATCCCAATCAGGCCAACTCACCTTTAGTACTTCAGCCAATGTTGCGATTGCCCTTGGCAAACCACCGCATTTATCTAGTAGATCATCTTCCATAGAAATATACTTGCGGGACATATATTCCTCATCAGCTGAAATCTTATTTCCCAACCTATCCCGAAACAAGATCTTAGCTTCAGCCAACTTCAAGCAACCTAATGAAAAATTGCAGTTTCCACCCATTATCTTATACAAATCTGAACTTCTTGATGACAACAATATTGTGGAGCTAGCCTCTCCCTCAGCCAAAAAAGGAATTCCTATTTTCTCAAGGTCTATTCCACCTTCAGTGCAGATGTCATCAAATATCAAGAGTATTCTGCTCTTTTTGTTCGAAAGCCTTGCTTGAAGTTGTCGGTACAATAAGTTAGCCCGAGTTTCTTCATCATCCTGTTCAAGCAAATCGAGTTGGATTCTTGTTGCAATTGATGCTTGAATCATCTTGATATCTGGAGGTTGAGATACATCAACTTTGGCTATAACTTGAAACAGTTCATCAGCTTCAACACGCTTAACAAGCTCTTCCAACAAAGTGGTTTTACCCACACCGGGAATACCACAGATACTAATCATGTTGACTTTGCTATCTTTCAAGGCTTTGAAAACCTCCACCAATACTTTCTCTCTGGACAACAAACTCTTGTTGTAAGCACGGTACCTGGAGCCGATCTGAGGTGGATCCCCAGGGTAAGATACCCACTGGAAGTGCTGTGATTCATTCACCATTTTCTTGACCTCATCTAACACCTTACCAATCTCACACGACCCACCAAAACAATTGTTGCTCTCCATGCTTTCAAACTTTTTTATGATTTCATCTGTTGCATTGAGCCAGTCCTGAATCTCGTGCCTGATCTGCTCTCCATTAGTTTCGGCAACAAGCCATCGCGCTTCAACTTCAACTTTTACACCCTTGAGTTGCTCAATCTTTGTTGGGACATCGGCAACATTGCTCCCATAGAAGATCACATAGGACACCGGTCGGGTTAGTTTGTCCTTCAGTTCTTGTGGAATGAGCTGCGGAATCACGCTCCCCGCACACTTCAGGATGCCCAATACAGCTCCTGCCTCGGCCATCGTCGTAGAGTTCCCTTATCAATAAAGAATTTTGACCAGGACTGAGCTGAACATACATGTTGGAAAAAACATAAATCTCAGTATTTTTCTCCAAATGAGATCACCAAAATCACACCATACAATAGCCTTCACAAATCTTTCATAGTCATTCTAGCAAAAATCTGAATAGGTAATAATGCATAAGGTCAGGGGATGAATGTACCAAAAGGCAATCAATTATTGAGCTGAAATTTCAGTATTCTCTTCTTTTATTACAGAAGTATGATCTCAAGGGGTAAAAGTTGTAGGAATTGACTCAATTTGAACACCAAAATACCACCCACAGTCTTCAAATTCTTGAGGTGAAATATGCCAAAAAAACACCTTTTTACAGTAAACAAAAGGTCTTGACATAAGAAAGAAGAAATCCACTAACCTTTTACATGCCAGTAGTATAATTCACTATCTGAAATTCACCAAAATACTTTATGAAAACGAAATATTGAAGTAATCCTCCAGTAAACCATCATCAGAGGAGAAAATCGAGTTTCATTGACAGCACTATTAGTATTAGCTAAGCTATTATTGTAAAAAAAAAAAGTAGATAAATGAGCAAAAGAAGCAGCAAATCAGTATTAGGGTTTAGGATTAACGTACCTTCTCTTTATCTCCAACAAAGTTCAACTCAGCCAGTGACCTCCAATTGATAATTCTCCTTCGACGAAGAAGACGACGCCTAGCAAGCAAGTGTCAATTGATTGGTTCTTGCTTTGACAATTCCACATGCCAATTATTTTTTTTTAAATCAAAAAAGAAAGAAAGAAATAGAGCATGATTAGTCAACTTCAATTCAATGGCTCGGAGTTATCAATCGATATTATCTTCAACTTCAATTATTGATCAGCACAGTACAGCTGTGCTGATCAATACTCTACTACGAGTCTACGACATTACAATTTACAATATACAAGAGATTTAATTTGAACTCGTAACTATACAATATACACCTACTACACTACATATACATCAATCAAAATTGTTCAGAAGTTTCATCAACTGAAACAAAAAAGAATCAATTCGTAAGTTTCCTTTACACAACACAATTAGCTAAAAGCTAGAGCTTAAGCATATTGCGAGCAATGTATCATGTATGTGCCATTGTATTTCCAGGCTGCTCCTGGACTTGCAGGCTTGCAAATTAATTAGGCCCATTAGTGCATGAAGAAAGCTCAGGTTTTCATTTACACGGGCCAAACTGATGTGTAGATAATGGGCCGATCCGGAAGCACCATTTATGAGGATTTTGGACTCATTAACCCTTTAAAAAATTTTAAATTAACAAAACTATCCTTACTAGTTCTTATGTATTTTTTCTATCTCTACTAGCTTATTTTATTATTTTTTCTCTCTCTCTATTTTATTTTTTCTCTCTCTAAAATATTACCCTTTGGGGTTTAGGGTGTAGGATTTAGGGTGTAGAGTGTAGAGTTTATGAAAGGGAGCTACCCCTAGTAACTTTTGGGAGGGTTTTGGGCCCTTTAAGGGCCCTTTTGGTACGATTTCGATGGGAATGAGGAATCGGAATCGTTCATTCCGATATTTCTGTTTGGTTAGGTACAAAATAGAAATCGTTTTCATTGCTTGGAATGACTCATTCCAAATTTTATGAAGGCTTTGATTCCTCTCAAAAACCTAGGGTATCATCCATTCCCACATAAAAAAAACTCATTCTTTTTTAACGTCATATCGCCTCCTTCCATCCTCCTTCCTTCTTCCTTCGTTACTCGCTCATCATCTTCTTCCCCTCTCCAATCCGACCCAAGATATTTCAGATCTCCGATTTCTTTTGAGTCCTCCCTTGAATTTGGGTGAAATTATGAGATCAACATTCTTGCTAAAAACATGAAAGTAGATCAAATCTACATCCGACCCAACATAGATTTGAGTTTGTTTATACATATAATTTTAATGTAGGGTACAATAAGTATTCGAAATTGGAGATTGAAAAATCAGTATTCTATGTTCATGGTTGTGAACATATAATATTACAAGACACTCAGATAATTGGATTAAATTTTTGCCTGTGTTAATTATATTTTTTTCTTCATATTTAGTTTCACATATAAAGCATAAATATATAGTTGTGAAAACATGATAATCAAATATATAATATTTAGTTTTACATATGTGAAAACATGAAAATCAAATTTATAATATAAAACATGATTTAATTTCTAATATCAGATTCCAACTAACATTTTTTTAGGAATGGTTCATTCTGAAAACATACCAAACAACAAATTTACAGGAATGGTTCATTCCGACATCATACCAAACACCAAGTTACAGGAATGATTTATTCTGATTCCAGACAGCATACCAAACGGGGCCTAAGAGTTTTCAATTAACAAAACTACCCCTACTAGTTTTTATGTATTTTTCCTACCCCTACTAACTTTTTCTTTTTTTTCCTCCCTCTTCTTTGTTTCTTCTCTCTCTAAAATATTGATTTTTGGGGTTTAGAATTTAGGGTGTAAGGTTTAGAGTTTAGGAGGAGGGAATTAGTTTCCTAGGGGGTTAGTTTCTTAATAAAAACGTCGCACATAGGTCATTTACCCAACTCATCCTTCTTTTAGAGCGGTCAATGAAATTGAACACAAATTACACAAACACACCTAATATAGCTCATTTTATACGGGTTGGGATCAAATGAAAAACGCTCTTAAGGTGAAAAATAGGCAATAATATGGATAATTGGATCAATGAAAAGGGGTGAGTAAGATTAAGTGGTACGGATTGGTATTTTCATAAATATCATGAGGGTTTTTTTCGGGTCACAATTTTTTTTTTTGTCTTGCTCGTCTTGTGTGATTGTACGTAGATTCACATATATATATAATACATACTTATATATAAATATTTGAGGTTTATAAATTTATATTCGAAGTTTACTAATTAAATTATACTCGAGGTTTACAAAAGTTATACTAAAAGTTTACAAACTTAAACTTAGATTCACAATGCGCTATTTATATGTATGTTTACTTTGTTTACAAATATAAATATTTAGTATATATATTAACTATGAACCTTTAGTATCCTAGATATGAAGCTATACTTTACTAGTTGTGAACCTCTATTGTAGTTTAGGTATTAATTGTACACCTTTTATGTTTAGTATATTAAAATGTATATGTTATTGAATGTTAACCTTTAGTATATTAATTATAAATTTTTAGTATTAAGTTTGTTAATTACTTATATTTCAAACTCTAATAAAACACTAAATTAATGTTTATTTGTAAATCTGTAGTGTAAACATTGTGAACATCTATAATAAATATATGAACATTTAATGTATATATATATACCTAATTATAACACACAATGCCACCCATTGTGATCTGAAAAAAAAGTTTATAATATTTACAATAATACCACTTATTTTCTCTACTCCCGCCCAACCTATTTCTTTCCCTTAATTTCGTAGCCCAAATATTCTAATTTTATCTTAACAGCATTTTGCATCACAACCCTGAAATATCATATTTCAATAATATATGGATACATGTATCCATATATGATTAATACTTTCTTCGAAGTTTATAACACACATACCATATTTTCATTAATAAACTATAAAGGAAAAAGTGTGAAATGTTTAAAACTTTTCTTGTTCAAACATGAAGAAAAAGCTCAATTTGGGCTGAATTGACAATTGTAATGCTAGACTAATTGAAGTAATGAAAGTCATTCTATTCAAAAAAAAAAAAAAGTTGAAAATGTAAAATGAAATTATTTTACTCTATTTCTTGTAAGGTTTATACTTACGCCAATCACGAGAGTATAATTTAGACTCGTAATATTAGGCCAAAACGTATCACACTACTTACGAAATTGACTATTGTTGAACCTTTATTTGCATGGATAAAATGTGGTGACGGAACCAAATTGTTGACGATTTTTTTCTTCCAAAAGAGATACTTAGGGTTGTTTTGTATGAACTAGGAATCGGGTTTAAATCGGAATTGGAATCATGAATGACTCGTTCTCATTCATGTAGTTTGGCGTTTGGCATGCTGTCGGAATCAGAAATGGGTCATAACAGGTTTGGCTCGGGTTGACCCAAAGGATTGAAAATGTCCATTTTATGATTATTATAATCTTTCTAAATTTAAAATAAAATAATATAAATTATTTAATATAAATGAGATAATAAATATTATTTCATAAATTAATAAATATTATTTAATAATAAAATAACAAATATTATGAATAATAAAATAAAAAGATTAAGAATAATAAAATAATTTTTTTAAAACTTTAAAAATTATTAATAAAAATTATTTAATAAAATAATAGATTTTAGTTAATTTTCTAATAAAATAATTATAATATGTAATATAAATAATATAATATATATGAAATAGGGTCCATTGAGTTTGGGTCGAGTTCGAGTCGGGTTCTTCCTGACCATGTGCTTTCTGGATCGAGTCTCGACCCTAAAAAAATTGGGTCATGTCAGATTTTATGGTCAAATTAATTTTTAACATATCTAATTGGAATAGATGATACATCAACATTTTTAGTGGAATCAAATTCTTCTATAAGCTTGAAATTATCCATTTAAATAAAATGCATTCCAATACTTATCAAGATTTTGAGAATTAGTCATTTTCATTCTCATCCTAATTCTAAGGAATGGGAGCTAAACGGACCCTTAGATCGTTAACGGAGAAAAAAAAAATCAAATTTGTAACTTCGAGGTCGAGGTAACATCCTTATACCAGCTAAGATGAAAATACTAAACAATTATTAATTAACGATATTAATAATGAATGAATTGTTATATATGTGCAAGAAATGATAAAAGCCTTCATTTTATGGAGTAAGAGTACGGTACTTTTTATATGACTCTGATGTATAAAAAATAAGAAAAGTAATTAGTATTATGAGAATTCACCGTCCTAATTTGCATGTTGTCTACCATTATAACGTGGGGGTGGGGATGGACCTAAGTGTAAATGTGAATACAATTCAATAGCTGAAGTTAGTCTAAATAAGATGGTGTAAGGATGGACCAATTGTGAATGTGAATACAATTAATTCAGTAGCAAACTGCAAAAGTCAGTCTAAATAAGATGGTGTAAAAAAACTCATGAACATGAAAATAAACTTTTAATTAGTTATAAAAGTTAACCTCATATTTTAACGGAAATTTCACGTATTGGTACATTTATCGTTAGCATTTTGCTATTAATGTCTCGTATATTTGGCTAAATTATATATACTAATTCTCATTTTTTACTTACAAGTTACAAAGTAACGTTAAATCTAATTTATAATAAATCTATTAAAATTGAAATATTCTTGTCAAATTACTGGTTTTGCGGTTGAATACCATAAATTAATGTCACTATTTAGACCAGAATCAAACCCCAAGAGGGCGCCCAAGACTCATTTTCTAACGTAAAACCACATAAATGGAAGTGGAATTTGTTTCCACCTCCTTCCAACGAACAATTCCTATACATCCTTCGGGGTTTGACCAAAAAAAAATCGAGTTTTTCAGTAGTATTTATTTTGAGATAATAATAATATTAAAATTTTAAAGAAAATATACTGAGTCTAAGAAAATACTCTAGATTTAGTATCATATCGTCAATATCGATATAAAAGATATAAAATATCAAATATTAGTATAAATTTTAATATATGAGCTGATATTAAAATACCGAATATAAACATAGATTTGAATAATATCTTTAATATATTCATTTTATAAAAGATATTAAAATAATACTATATTAATATAATAAAAATTATACTAAATATAAATATGAGTATAAGTAATATTCATACATATACGTGATATTAATATTAATCGGATGCTAATTAATCGCTCAATTCAACAATTTGGAGGGTACGACAATCAGACATTGAACTCTTTTTCCGCAAAAGCTGTTTTTTTTTTTTTTTGCTTTTGGTAATACTATAACGAGCCTACTATATACAAGATAAAAAATTTCATATACACGAAAATCACGTCATCTGTCCGTCAAACTTTGACGTACAGATAAAAAAACAAGACAAAAACTTATACGCCACATATTGGCGTACAAGTTTGTCGTGTATACAGCAACGGCCTATTATAACGTGAAGTCAAAAGGAGAGGCACTTCTCCAGCATTACTGGGGACATTTGGGGGTCTTTTCCCACTCTTTTTTTTCCCCTTTATGCCTCTCACAAATCACAATCGATGTAGGTGGGTGTGTGGGAACACCACATTCTCGCCCCTAAACAATCTTGAAAGTGAAAAGTTATGTAATTTCGATATTAATTTCAGACAAGTGTAGTTTGTGCAGATCTATACCATTAACTATCATATGAGTATGCAGAATTTTATGATCCAATTTTCAAGTGAGATGGGCGATGACCGGACGACTAACCTAGGTATCATAAATGCACATTTCTTAGACGGGTGCTTACTGGACAACCGTCCATAGCTTTAAGTGAAGTGTGAATCCAAATGCAGAACTTAACTTATTATTTTCTACTTAGTATTTTATGTAAAAATAACCCAATTAATACATACTCTGTCTAATATTAGATATTTTTTTAGAGTTTGACATAATATTTAAGAAATTTAAAACTAATCTAATATATTCCTATTGAATTGCTTAAAATAACTCTACAATTTCTTAAATAAATAAATCACATTTAGTGCTTATTTGATTGAGAAGTAAATTCTCATAATTTAAATTACTTGGGAAGTGATATCAAATATATTTGTTTGGTTGACCTTTTTGTTTTTGAAAAATGTAGATATTTAATTTATAGGATTTTCAATTCCTACAAAATATAGAAAATGCAATTACCTAGGAAAGGATGGGTAATATTTTTCCCTCCATATTTTCCATGATTTAGATTTTAACTAAACATAATTTACCAATTTTCATGAATTTAAATTCTCATGTTTTGATTTCACATGAAGTAACTTCCTAGAAATTATATTTTTCACATTCAACCAAACAAGCACAAATTTTTTTCAGTCTGTGTCAAATTGTTGTATGATGTGCATTTCTTGTTTAACTTAGTAACGAAATTTAATATAATCTACTATATAACTACTAAATGCAAATACCGACTGAGCCACGTGGAGCTCCCAGAATGAGCCCGAATTTTACGATGTCACGTGACATCGTGGTATTGAATTGAACACGTGGCGGCCTGTGTTTTTTTAGATTTATTTATTTTAAAAATTAAAAATTATGTATCCTTCCTTTTTTCTACATTTTACAATAACTTTTACATATATCAATATATCAATTTCCTTATTTAACAAATACAACTTACCATATTTTATAAAAAATCTATTTAATAAAATATAATATAAGATAGTCTAATAATTTACTTTCTGGATATGCTATATTAAAACGTACCTATGTCCTAAGGACATAGGTTAATAATTCATATTAAGAAATATAAACCCTAAAGAAGGAAAGGTGAACCCATTTAATTTTTTTTAAAAATATCCTAAAAAATTAACACTTGATCAAAAGTTTTTACATATGGGATCTTAACCTATGCCCTTAGTGCATAGGTTAGAAAAATCGATATTAAAATATGCAGGATTATCACTTTCCAAATTTTTACCCACTAGGGTACATATTAGGTTTATTTTGGTGAAATCAATAAAATATATGAATACAATAAACCTGTACGAAAGATAAATTGTTACATAGCACTAATATATTATGGGTTAGTAGAAGATTCTTGAAATATTAGTGCAATAATTTATACAACCATGAGAAATTCTCAACTAATTTTTCTCTACATTTTTTTTAAAAATAATTATATCCTTAAAGAGTAGATAGATCATTATCATTTATAATTTTGATTCTTAAAAAAACTTAAACAAAATATAAAAATTAACCTCACATGTTAGAATATTCTGCAAACTCCCAAATATTATATGTCCTACATTCAATATCATCTACATTTTTTAAAATAAGTTTTAATACGGTGAATTTTATGAGTACACTACACTTTTTAAGGCAACTTTGGATATGATTTCATGATTTTATTAGATGAACATTTAAGGCAAGATTACCAATATTGATAAGATTTTTCTTTGGCAAGAATGCGATCTACCTATATATTTGATTTAAAGATTAATTAATACTCAAAGTTGATTTTATGGGAATAAGGATGTTAACAATATATCTTATTTTATTGAAAAAATTATATTAATTAATTTTATCATAAATTTAATTAACTAAGAGGTTTATTGCTTTAGGTCGATTTGTCCACATAAATTGCCTATACTTGCCATACTAATATTATTTAAAATAAAATCTTAACAATATAGTAATAGAATCCTACACTTGTCATACTAATATTATTTACAATAAAATCTTTCCAAAATGTACAACAAAATATTCTGTAATATTTGATTATCTCTTTAAAATATTGACCATGGAATATTCTATAATATTTATTTATGCAATTTGTCTTTCTGTGATGATTTTGTTTCCTTTAGATTCCATTCTTTTTCCACTAAAATCATATTGCCTCTCTCTCTCTCTCTCTCTCTCTCTCTCTCTCTCTCTCTCTCTCTCTCTCTCTCTCTCTCTCTCTCTCTCTCTCTCTCTCTCTCTCTCTCTCTCTCTGTGTGTGTGTGTGTGTGTGTGTGTGTGTGTGTGTGTGTGTGTGTGTGTGTGCGCGTGCGTGCGTGCGTGCGTGCGTGCGTGCGTGCGTGCGTGCGTGCGTGCGTGCGTGCGTGCGTGCGTGCTTGAATCAAGGCATCGATACTTTATTACTTTAGGTCGATTTGTCCATATAAATTGTTCAATTCTCAATTAAAACGCGCACCTTACTTTCTTGAGTTGTTCTTTTTCATCATCATGTGTATTAAGTAGTTACATTCCTAAATTGAGCTACCATCAAAATCTTTCCAAAATGTAAAAA
Organism: Rheum nobile; assembly: GCA_027886185.1. Classification (NCBI taxonomy): domain Eukaryota; kingdom Viridiplantae; phylum Streptophyta; class Magnoliopsida; order Caryophyllales; family Polygonaceae; genus Rheum; species Rheum nobile. The sequence continues at coordinate 339,896 of WOAB01000232.1, read as the reverse complement.
AATATTCTGTAATATTTGATTATCTTTTTTCAATATTGACCACAAAATATTTTGTAATATTTATTTATGCACTATGCGAAAATAAATCTGTAATATTTTTAACATTAATCATTTTCAAAATGGACCACAAAAAGATAAGACTAGGATCCATAAGTTAGAGTCGTCAAAAGTAAAATTTATACAAAACAAAGGTGAAAATGTGCTATAAGTATAATGGTTTATGTTCATGTCAATTATTTTATATAACATATTATTGGTATGCATAATCTTTTTTTAAAGTCGTTCAAAGCGCGGAGTGTAATCTACTATATATCTACTAATCCAAAACCTTATGTGTCGCCACCACGTTTGATTTGCCTATATATCATCAACTAAAAGAGTTGCAAAATGTTCTGAAAAGATACGAAAAAACTAAAAATTATTTTCCATGTATAGAATAAGATAAGTTTTTATTATAGTAAGTAATCAAAACCAATAAGATATGTTTTTATTAGAGAATCTCAATTTATATGCATAGGGAGTTTTTAACCCTTTATTTTCCTAAGTAATCTTGAATAGATAGAAAAGTCTATTTTTCATATATCCTATTTGATGGTGTAAGTAAATATATATCAACTAATCTTGTTATATCATCTTAAAACACTTACGATTTTTACAAATCTTCTCTATAATTTTTCTACATATTAAAGTTATACAATATTTTTACGATCAAGTTCACAAATTGCTTAAAACCGTAGATTTCTATCAAGAATATATAAAATATTATTGAAAAGATTCTCTCGAAGTCGATTAAGATAAATCCAGTGTTTATGTTGTAGTAGTTTACTTACCAATTTCCAAAACTAATGTATTTCGTAGAGTGTATTGAAAGTCATTTAAATCTATTTTATACGAACTAAAGATCATATAGTATGTTGTATTTATCAAGTGCATTGTTTATATATGTATTATATTATATTATGATATATATTATGCTATTTTCTAATGTATTTTTATCTTCAAACGATAACTCTATAAAATAAATAACCCACTTTAACATAATTGTAAACCAAATTTCATATGGGTCTAATCTTCACAACATATTTGTTAAATATAATTTATCATTATTATTATTATTATTTAAAGTACTTATTGGTCATAGTTAATATAGTTTGATCATCTTCACAAGTTATGGTTTAGTTAACTTTACAACTTAAGTTCAGGTACACAACTATCTGAATTGATTTATGATGCCAACTTATTATCTGGGATGAGCTCCGATGATGAATAGATTCTATTTTGAAGCATTAGACATGACTTTAAAAGATATTCTATGAGCTACAAATCCCCTTAGTTCAGTACAACCTTTTGGATAGAAAGTCGTAGTATTTGGTAGAGACTTTAGGCAAATCCTACCCATTATCACAAAAGGAAACAAGCAAGATATTATTATTGCCACCATTAATTCCTCTTATTTGTGGAAATGTTGCAAAATTCTTAATTTGACAAAAAACATGAGAATTCAACAAGGTACATCTGATTATGATATCTAAGAAGCAAATGAATTTTCTGAAAGGATATTAAGCATCAGAGATGGTACTGTAGGCGATGACAAGATTGAGAAGCACAAATACAAATTCATGATGAACTATTGGTGAAGGATTATGACTTAGATCTGATTCTAGTAATTATTAAGTTTGTTTATCCCTCTCTTTTGGACAATCAATTGTCTCCAAAATACTTTGAATAACGAGAAATTCTTGCACCACCACATGAAGAGGTAGATAAAGTTAATAACTATATATTGTCTTTGTTACCATATAATAAAAAGTCTATCTCAGTTCGGATAGCCTTTGCAAGATATATTTTATTACAGACAATGATGCAAGTGTTTATACTTCTGACTACTTGAAAAGTATTAGATGTTCTGGTGTCCCAAATCATGTATTGAAAACTAAGGTTAAGGTCCCTATTATGCTGCTTTGAAATATTGACCATTCTTCAAGTTTATGCAATGGGACAAAATTGATAACCACGCAACTCGGCAGTCATGTCATACAAGGAAAAACTATTTTAACTACAATATTAGACATATAGTTTTGAATCCTGGCATGCTCATGTCACCGTCAAACACTTCATACCCGTTCAAGTTTCAACGAAGACAATTTCTCTTGAGTGTCTGCTTTGCTATGAAGATAAACAATAGCCAGGGTCAATCTCTTACAAATGTAGGTTTGTATCTTCCACACCCTGTTTTTGCTCATTGTCAGATTTATGTTGCATCACTCATGGTTAGTTTTGTGTTGCATCATCAAGAGTTATTAGCAAGAAATGTTTAAAGATTTTGATATGGTACAAAAACAAAAAAAGATCTAATACTACTACCAATATAGTATACAATGAAGTTTTTCATAATTTGTAGCAATTTTGAATATCTTACGAGACTTTATGTTTAGGGTTTCATTTTCATGTATTAGATAAATATTTTGATTATGCTTTATCATTTTAGTAGTATAGATGTTAGGGATATGACTATTCACGTTTCAAAACTACTTAACCAATTTTACTATTAATAAAGTAAGTTAAGGAGAGTTTCGCCTCTCTTTTGATAATGTATTTTGTTAATCTCTTCAATATTTTGTATTCAATTAGTCTTTTTTTATATTAACATTCATCTACTTTTATAATAGTCATTTCCTACATATTTCTATATCAATTAAATGTATAATTTTTATATACTATTTTTTTTAAATGCAAGAAAGAAGAAACAGATCCCGTGCACGGCATAGGTACTACATTAGTTATAGAATAAAACCTTAACCTCATAATCTTATGGAATTGCATATTTGAATTCTCGATTCATTTACTATTTAATACTATTATTTAGTTTAATTAGTAACCATTCATTTTATTTTATGTAACTTTTTCAAGTTTAGCTAGATAAAATATCATCATTATTTGTATTTCACATGTGAGACAACCATCTATTTAAGAAAAGAGATAGGAGGTTCTATGTTTTCATATATTTGGCTCTTATATTACATAGTTTAAGTATTATAAGTCATTGGTTCAAGGGAGAGAGGGGAGAAGGATTAAGTGACACGTACAAACACATTTTATACTAGACATTTATTGAGTATGGAATTCTACGTTGTTATCTTTAGGTTTACATATAAATGATAGATGTTTGTATATTTATAGTAGAAGGTTCACATATTCAAAATAGATGTTCATACAATTTATACTAGATGTTTAGAAACTAAAAGTAAACTAAATGTGAAAGTTTGTGGACCCAATGATTGGGGGTCCTACGACGACGAGATATAAGACAAAACCCTAAGTTTGATACGAAATGACACGAAGATACGAATCGAAATGAACAAAGAGAAAAGGGGCCTAAGCCGCGGCCGTGGTTGCCAAAGCCGTGGTCGCGACTGGCATAACCGCGGTCGCGGTTTTCCGGACCAAGCCCGCAGTCGCGGTGGATGGAGCCGCGATCGCGGATCTCCATCCCGACTCGAGGCTAGGTGGCTCCGAAGCCTTACCGACGACGACGACTGTAATATCCCTCATTTTAGTAAGGGTATTTTGGAAATTTCCCAACTCCCGTATTACCAGTTGAATTATTTCAGAGAAGTTTGGACATTCTGCAATGTGCTGGATCTCTGTAATATTTTTTCTGAGTAGTATAAAATACAGTTAATGTATTTTAGGGTTAAAAAGTCGTTCGTGTACGAATATATTTAAACCGGGGTTAAGAATATTTAACCACTTGGCAAGAAAAGACAAAACGGGCAAAAAGGGGGCAAAATTGGCCTTGGCCGCACCCGCGGCGAAGGTCAAAGCCAGTGGCGGTCATGAGTCACCACCGCACCCCCACCGCACCCTTTCCGCACCCCGCGGTCGGTGTCAGCTCCGACGTCATCGCGATAGAACTTCTGCAACCCTATCTCTTTGGCTGAACTTGCTCCTCACGTCTTCCCATCTGGCCGGGACACCTCATGGAGGACGTGTCCATCTCTTGAGCAGCCTTGTGAGGCTATTAAAGGAGAGAGGAGGCGGAGAGGAGGGTCACAACTCCAGCTGCAAGTCATCTTCCTCCAAGAAAAAAAAAACTCCATTGTTGTTCTTAGTTCAAGCTTGTTTTGTGAGTGATTCGAATCCCTTTTGAGCATTAGAAAGGTGTTCCTAAGTGGTATTCTAAGGCATAAGAAGGTGGGAGATCAAACCAAGAACAAATCGAAGTCGAACGAATCGATTTGGGTAAGTTTCTCCCCGAAAATCTGTCGTCCTTTCGCCCCTGGCACTTGACCGCTCCCCGCGGCAGAGGCTCCACCGCACCCGCGGTGAGCTTACCCGGGTTGTGTGTTCTTGGGTGTTTGGCTTCGGGCGAGGCTTGGTTCCTTCGATTCCTTTTGTATTCTTTTAGATTCATATATCTAGATATTGAATCTAACTTAGGGTCTCGTTATGGGTCGTTCCAGAGGGATTTAATATCCAGGATCTGTCCCAATTTCAGACCCAGGAAACCGTTGTCTCTAAGCTTATTCAAGCTTTCGTCCGATCTAAGGCAAGTGGCGGTTCGCTCTTGCTTAATCATTCCATGTTTCATTAATTATCAATTGTTTAATTGTTAATTAAATTGGAGTGAACTATTGTTTTCGTTTGGGAACTAATTTCATAAATAACGTAACTAAAAATGTGATATTATAATAGGTTGTTTATCTGCTAGGTCAACGCTATTATAGATATATGTTGCCTGGAGGGCTTTAATATGGATTATTACTGTGTTGAGCTATTTAGTTAGCATGAGTATTGTGTATTAATTACTGTGATGGTATTGTTAGTTGAATGTTAACTTTAATACTAGATTATGTTAGTATTCGTAGGAACACTAATCTGGTTAAGGATTAGTCGTTTCTTTAAATACTTCCTACCACCCGCTAAGGTAGGAGGGGTATAAGCACCTAGCTAGCGCCATTGGGTGGACGTAACACCACCCTGTGTATTAAACTTCCGTTGTTACTCGGGTTAAATTTAATGGCGGTAAATTAATTAAGCACCTCGCCAGTGTATCGGGGTGAACGTAAGGTCACCCAGTGTATTAATCTTTCGTTGTTACTCGGAATAATAATTAAAAGCCTTAACAGTAGTGTGTGTATTGTAATTTAATAAGATAAGTGCGGTTAAGCACATAATTAATAAGCTTTGGTAGTTGTACTAATTTGGGTGTGCATAATTGTCACCCTGAGGTTTAAAGCTTCGTAGCTGCTCTTAATAATATTAAACGTCTTAATATTGACGGGAGTGTTGTAAGTGGATATAGTAAGAATTATTACATGATGTGTAGTATGGAGATAAGGTTGTAAGATGATGTCATGATTAAGGATAAATGTGTGGAGTTACTGTTCTAAGAAATTAAGAGTTATCTCTCATAGGTGAGTTGGTGTTATAAGCATTGAGGAGGTTGAATCATTTTCAGAATGATATCTTGAGGATTTTAAGAGTAATATCTCATGTGATTCGTTTCGAGGATTATAGAGTGTGGTGTTTATGTGTGGAGAAGGTTAAGGAATCTTGAAAGTTTAAGTTATAAAATGAGTAAAGGAATAGGTTAAGTCATTACCGAAATGATCTTAAGTTAGAATTTGGCATAAGGGCCAATTCTGATGTTAATGAATAATGGAATTGTGGGAATTATCTTTAAAGAAGTTGAGGTTGTAAGATTCGAGGTTATTAAGGTTTAATGTCTGATTATAAGAAGTTAATGTGTGAGCTCGGGATTTCTCATATAAGGAAATGAAAAATGAGTGTCCTCCTATTTTAAGTTAAGTACCGTTATTTTAAGTTAAGTGCCGTTATGTTTAAGTTAAGTGCCGTTATGATTAAGTTAAGTACCGTTATGATTAAGTTAAGTGCCGTTATGATTAAGTTAAGTGCCATTATGATTAAGTTAAGTGCCATTATTTTAAGTTAAGTGCCGTTATGTTTAAGTTAAGTGCCGTTATGATTAAGTTAAGTGCCGTTATGATTAAGTTAAGTGCCGTTATGATTAAGTTAAGTGCCGTTATTTTAAGTTAAGTGCCGTTATGTTTAAGTTAAGTGCCGTTATGATTAAGTTAAGTGCCGTTATGATTAAGTTAAGTGCCGTTATGTTTAAGTTAAGTGCCGTTATGATTAAGTTAAGTGTCGTTATGATTAAGTTAAGTGCCGTTATGATTAAGTTAAGTGTCGTTATGATTAAGTTAAGTGCCGTTGTGATCAAGTTAAGTGTTGTTGTCGTATGTAATTAATATACCTTTAGACGAGTAGTGCAGCTAGGCTGTAGTACAGGTAGGGAAAACTCGTCTTGACTTTGATCAGAGTAAAGTTCTCTCTCCAATCTAGATTCGCATTATGCGGTGAGATTGGTCGTGAACCGAAACATCAAGTCATTTTAAACATTTATGTGTAACTATAAATGTTCCCAAACAGTTGTCATGCTTCCGATAAGGCTCATTCCCTTTGGAGTCTTCTCTTCAGTTCATATCTAATTATTAATTATTCAGTGAAAGTATCGGGTTATATATCGTTCCTTCGGTTATTATTCGAGGAACAATGATAGTAAACGGTTACGATCACTAGAACCATTCTGTTTGTACCCTTGCTTAGTCTTTCATTAGACTAACCAACCGATTTATTCCAATGCATGGTTGGCTGGTGTCATCCGTTTGATTCGGCACATCAGTGGTTGATTCTCGAAGTCAAAGTAACCTGATGAAAGATAAGAGGCTTGCAGACGAAGATTTAAGTGTCAGTATTTTAAGTTGTTAAGTGTTTTAAGTTGATTAAGATTCTTAAAAATCTTTCGCTGTATTATCACTCTGTTGTAAAATCATCTCCTCGTTTGAAGAGAGATCTTTAATAAAAGGTTGAGTTTCATTTATTTAAAGTCTTCCGCTGTTTAATCCTTCATTTAATATGTTTATGTATTTAAGTTTAATTGTTCCGACCAAGCCTTGGGTGACATCGGACAGAACGTCTGAGGTCACTGGCATGTGGCATTTCCGATGTAAGTCGGGGGTGTTACAGACATGGTATCAGAGCAATAGTTTTAAAATTCTTGGCCTATTGTTAGGTTTGAGAATTTTCGAAATAATTAATTTCGAAACTATTTTCAACCTATGTTCTATAAAAAAGAACTTGAAGATTTAACTGATGGATTTAAAAGTGTTCTTTACTCCTTGGAGTTTAAAATAATGGTTTAGTTATTTGAACTTCGAAGGCTATTTATAATTGGTTTATAAAAGGCGTGTTATACGCAGTCAAAATAAGTTCCTGGTTGTAACTTTATGTAATATCCCTTAATTTTAACAAGGGTATTTTGGAAATTTTCCAACTCCCGTATTACAAGTCGGATTAAATTTAGAGAAGATCGGACATTCTGTAATATGTTTGATCTCTGTAATTTTTTTTTGAGTAATATAAAATACAGTTGATGTATTTTCGGGGTTAAATAGTCGTTCGGGTACGAATATATTTAACCCGGAGTTAAGATAATTAACCCAAGATCAAAACGGACAAAAGGGCTCAGAATTGGCCTTGACCGCACCCCGCGGTCAAGTGGCCGCACCCACGGCGAAGGCCAAATTTGGAGGCGGCAACAGAGTCGCCACCGCACCTAGCGGCCACTCCACCGCACCCCGCGGTGCAAGCCATCTTCGTCGCAATAAGATTTCTAAAAATCTTATCCTTGGCCGAGCAAGTTGCTCCACTTGTTGTTCCCTTGTTCCCAGATGGTCTCCTTGCTTGTCCCCTCTTGGGAGGCTTGTTTTTGGGCTATAAAAGGGGTCGAAATCAGATGGGAGAGAGCATCATCTTCTTCCTCCTCTGTTTTTCTCCTCTGAAATCTCCATTGAAGCCAAGCTTTTGAGCTTTGTTTGAGAAGAAGATTCGAATCCCTTTTGAGCATTAGAAAGGTGTTCCTAAGTGGTATTCTAAGGCTTGAGAAGGTGGGAGATCAAACCAAGAACGAATCAAAGTCGAACGGATCGAATTGGGTAATTTCTCCATGGACGCTGTCAAGCTCCCTCGCATTTGTGCAGCCACCGCACCCTGCGGTAAGAGCTCCACCGCACCCGCGGCGAGCTTACCCGGGTTGTGTGTTCTTGGGTGTTTGGCTTTGGGCGAGGCTTGACTCCTTTGATTCTTTCCCTATTCTTTTAGATTCATATATGTAGATATTGAATCTAACTTAGGGTCTCGTTATGGGTCGTTCCAAAGGGATTTAATATCCAGGATTTGTCCCAGTTTCAGACTTAGGCAATAGTCGTCTTTAAGCTTGTTCAAGCTCTCGTCGGATCTAAGGCAAGTGGCGATTCGCTCTTGCTCATCATTCCATACTTCCATTAATTATCAATTGTTTAGTTGTTAATTAATTTGGAATGATTTATTGTTTATGTTGGGAATAGTTTTGTTAATTAATATGATTAAAATCTGGTATTATAATAGGTTGTATATCTGCTAGAATCAACGCTATTATAGATATATATTTAAGATGTGGGCCTTGATGGCTTGGATGTGATTTATTGCTTTGTTAAACTGTTTAGTTAGAACGAGTATTGTGTGTTAATTATCGTGATGGTATTGTTGTGAATTTAATGTTAACTTTAATGCTAGAATAGCACGTGAGTTTGCAGGAACGCTAAATCCAGGTAAGGATTAGTCATTTCTATTATATCTATGTTTAAGTTGATTGCCATGATAGCTTTGATGTGAATTATTACTGTGTTGAACTGTTTAGTTAGCACGAGTATTCGTAGGAATGCTACTGTGTATCTCGTTACGAGTGCTAGTCGTTTCTTTATAACGTAGTGGTTATGATTCTATTCCTACCATCCTTCTCTGGTGCCAATCTTAGGGTTCATCCCTTATGCATCTCTTGAGTGGAGATGTCATCTCTAAGGGTTCATCCCTTATGCATCTCTTGAGTGGAGATGTCATCTCTAAGGGTTCATCCCTTATGTATCTCTTGAGTAGAGATGTCATCTCTAAGGGTTCATCCCTTATGTATCTCTTGAGTGGAGATGTCATCTCTAAGGGTTCATCCCTTCTGCGTCTCTTGAGAGGAGATGTCACTTCTTAGGGTTCATCCCTTCTGCATCTCTTGAGAGGAGTGGTCATCTCTTGTAAGGAGATATTAAAAGCTTATAAAATGTTGTGCATTTTTGGAATTTACAAGATAAGTGCAGTTAAGCACATAATTAATAGACTTTGGTATTGTATTAATTTGGGTGGGCATAATTGTTACCCTAAGGTTTAAAGCTTTGTAACTGCTCTTAATCATGTTGTAAGCATTAGTGTGGATAAAGTGTTGTGAAGGAATGATTGATTAAGGGAATAATTCTTCAAGAACTCATTTTCCCTATTGTGGTCTTGAGTAAGAGTGTGAAATCCGGAGTTAGGATGGTCAGGATCATAAGTAAAGTATGACCCATGTAGGACCAACGGTTAAAGCTTTGGGAAAGCCAATTGTACGAAATCATAGGTATCCTTTGGGGAGATCTATTTGAGATTCGTTTAAGGTAATATAAGGAAATGATGCGATTAAGTCCTGGATGGATAGTAGATTGTGTACGGAAAATAAGGATTTTAAGTTAGAAATAAGTCGTTTAAAGACAGTACGGATCGTTGGACTCGATAAGTGGAATTTCCAGAGGACGAAGAGTTATGACTCTTGGGAACTGTTAAGGATTGCCATCTTGTGAGTATGTCATCTATAAGGCTTAAGGTGCAACTCTTTGAAGAAGATAAAGTTGTAAAGTTAATTGTGTTAAGAGGTGACCACTTAAATAGAAAGGTCACAGTTTAAGGATAGGATATGTTGATGATCTTGAGGTAATAAGGATTTAGTATAGAGAATTGTCTATATACGCGTAAGGATTATAGTGGTAAGCGTTATCTCATACGCAGAGTTCTTCCAAACTTCTTAAGGAATAAGAGTGATGTGTGTTTTGTATTAATAAGTTAAGTGCGGTGATGCACATATCTTAGTATACTCTTGAGAGAGTATTACAGCTAAGAGTAGTGCATCTAAGAGTAGTGCAGTTAGGAGAACTCGTCTTGACTTGGGTCAGAGTAAAGTTCTCTTTCTAATATGGATTCGCGTTAAGCGGTGAGGTTGGTTGTGAACCGAAACACCAACTTGTTTTAAACGTTTGTGTGTATTAATGTTAACGTTTGTGTGTATTAATGTTAACGTTTGTGTGTATTAATGTTCCCAAGCATTCATCATAATTTTCCTATAAGGCTCATTCCAGTTGGAGTCTTCTTTTGGGACTGATTGCTGTGAGACTCGGTCTCCAGAATCTTCTCTTAATCATGCCTTTTCATATATTCAGTAGTAGTATGGTAGTTGACTATCGTGATCGGTTTTTATTCGAGAGACGATGAGTCTAACCTAATACGACTACTTCGAACCACTATGCTTTGTACCCTTGCACAGTCTTTCATTAGACTGACCAACGGAAATTGTTCTCTGCATGTTGGCTGGTGTCATCCGTTCGATTCGGCACATCAGATGAAGTTCAGGTTTATGAAGGCTAGAACGACTATGAAGGCAAATAGTGTGTTGAAGTGTTTTATCCAGGTTGAGATCCTTGGCGGGTGATCATTGCGATCAAGACCCTGTTGTTATTTCAAAGACTTCCGCTGTATTAAAAAGGTCTTGTATTAAGACTACTCTGTATTATAAAGACTTCCGCTGTATTTCTGATGTATTTGGAATTTTGTTGAAGTTCCGATACTTTGGTTTAAATGAAAGTTATGATATTTGTATCATAACTGTTGTTTTATGATTTATATAAACTGGTAAAGCCTTGGGTGACATCGGACAGAACGTCTGAGGTCACTGGCGGTAATACCTTTTCAAGGATTTATTTGGGGGTGTTACACTTTAAAGGTGTGATTTTGGTCTCGGTACATGATAGGTGCCATTTCAGGCACCTTAACTAGTGATTATTGACGTGATTTAGATGGAGTTTTGGTGTAGATTTAGGCTAAGTCTGTAATCTAGGAGAAGAAGTGAAGAAGTGCAGATATGAATGATTTACAGCTTACTGGAGGATGATGAAGGATGGAGGAGAAGATCTGTTTAGGATTCATGGAGGAAGGCTACCATTACTTGGTAGTACAGAAGAGCAGATGAAGAAGATTGAAGAAGATGGCCATCACCGGCCCGCGCCACAAGCCACCGCGGCCCGGTGGTGAATCTCAGAGAAGGGCAACACAGCGAAGCCACCGCCCCGCGGTGGAGGACGACGCCTCGCGGCCAGGAGTTGATTTGTTTCCCTTTTAGTATTTTCGACTTTACAATTGTTATTATTTACTTTCCTTATTTGCTAGGTTAGTTTTCTAAAACCTATTTAAGAACTTTTTCTAGTTTTTTTGTAAGGAGGTCGGCCCTCTCTTTTATTCATTCGACTTCTAGGGTTTGAACGAATGGAGAGCTAAATACCTTTGTTTCTCTAGAAAATTGAAGCACTGCAATGAATTGGTTGTGAGATTTCTATTCCTCGTTCTATATCTTATAAAGTTTGTTTAATTCTCTTGAACATATTGTCTATCGATTTGTGTTGATTCTTCTAGCGTAGCTAACTAGGTTTTTCGACATCTATCATAGTGCTAGGATTTGCATATAGGGGTTCCGAGTGCATATCTAGTGGCAAACACGATTGTTACGTATAGGGGTTCCGAGCGCGCAATCATGAGTGAGAATTATTTGCATGCTAAGTAGTAGGGTGTCCTTCTATTTGCATGTATCCTATATCCTTGTGTGCATTGCTATTGCTTTGTTAGTGGTAAAGTCTGCCGACAACTGTGAGAATCGGTGGTACTTTACCAGTGACGTTGTAATAAGTCTATCGACAACTGTGAGAATCGATAGTACTTAAGATTAGGGTGGGAACAACTATAAGATTGTAAAAAGAACTTGGAACGATAGTTTTTAGTGATCAACCTATTTCATCTGCTGTGTGGATATTTGTCTAGTGGAATACTTTTCCTCATCATATTTCTTCTTCTATTAAATCTTGCGTCTTTGTTACTTTGCAATTACTCTAAAACCCCCCTGTTACTTGTCAGTCACACGTTATTGCATACAGATAACCGACTCCCTATGGGATCGACCCTGACTTGCTTGCTATACTCTTTAGTAGGTGAATTAGATTTCTTTGACAGGAAAACGACACCGGTTTCCGGCCTTGTCAAATTTGGCGTCGTTGCCGGGGAGTCAAATACTATGTTTGTGATTATTTGTGATTGACTGCGGTGTGGATCTATCTTACGGTCCGCACCTTTGCTACTGATTCGCTACTTGTTGAAGTTGATACAGAGACAAGTATGAATGGCTCAGACACTCCGACAGTTGACTGTGCCAGATCTGATATAGCAGCCATTGGCTGTAATCATTGCACCTCTTGCTGATGGTGTGACATTTGAGCTCAGAACAAGAGTGATACGGTTGCTCCCGAGATATTATGGACGAAGTGGAGAAGACCCCATTGTTCATTTGGGTAAATTCCACAACGTCATTATGAGCATCAAACCAGCCGACGTCACTGAGGATCAGATTAAAATGAGAGCCTTCAGGTTCACTCTTAAAGACGATGCTGATGACTGGTATTATCATCTGCCTGGCGGAAGCATAGATTCATGGGCTAAGCTAATAAAGCTTTTCTCGCGCGTTATTTCCCAGCCAAGATGGCGAATACCTTGAAAAGGGCGATTGCCAGCATTGAACAAGGAGAGGAGGAGACCCTTTACGACTATTGTGAGCGGTTCGAACGACTCTGTTCTAGTTGCCCGTTCCATGGTTTTGACAAGAAAGCTCTGGTACTCTATGTTTACAACGGGCTGCTGGATGATGAAAGAAGAATTATAGATGCTACTTGTGGTGGTAGTATCCTGAATATGACTCATGATGCAGCCATGACTAAACTTCATGATATGGCTGAGGGTACAAGGGATTTTGATGAAGCTCCAAGGATCAAAGAATTTACTGTTGTCATCTCCAATGATTCACATTTATTACAGGAGATTGCTTCATTGAGGGAGGTTATTGTAAAGATGAGTAAAATAGAAGCCCCTCAACAGCAAAATGTTTGTGGAATTTGCGTTGATCTATTCCACAACACCAGTGCTTGTCACCACTGCTGAAGTATATGTTGCTGGAGGCTACGGGCCTATTAGACCTCGACTTGACCAACAACAGTTACAACCACCGTCACAACCTCACTGTGATGAGCCATCAGCGGCTCCCCAAACTAGTAGCTCCCCTTCGACTGACGACATGCTCAAGACCTTAACAAAGCACTTCGTAACTCGTGTACAAACAACTGAGGCCAACATCGAGAGCATGAGGGCACAAATGGGTCAATTGACAGATGTGGTAACCAAATTGGACAAAAGGGTTGCAGAAGAAAGTGTAAATGCGATTACCCTCTAAAGTGGCAAGAAGTTGCAAGTCACTCCTACTGATGAGAAGGACGACAAGATTGAAATTGACGATGGACACATTTCACCGCCCCGCGGCGGTGAACACCGCGACCCGGCGAAACCTCCCAGTTATGTTGAGTCAATACCGCCACCCCGCGGTGAAAGCCCAGAGATCGATCATAATGAAGACGAGGACACCTATGTTCGTCCTAATTTCCCTCCTCTTGGATCTGAAAAGCCCCCTGCCCCCTTCCCGGAGGCACTAAAGGAAATGAGAGTGATTGACGACAAGGATCTCTTCGACACTTTCAGCAAATGTGAGGTGAACATCCCACTCCTCAAGCTTGTCAAGAGTGTACCGAGGTACGCTAAGTTTTTGAAGGAGCTATGCACCATCAAAAGAAACCAGAAGCTGAAGGGTAAGGAAAAAGTCAAGGTTAGCGAACGCGTATCCGCTGTATTCCCGAGGCGTCTGCCAAAGAAGAGCGGCGATCCAGGTATGTGGATCATTCCTTGTATTATTGGTGACACTAAGTTTGAAAGAGCTATGCTCGATCTCAGTGCCTCCATTAATGTTTTGCCCTATTCTCTCTATGAATCTCTTAGACTCGGACCTCTGCAGGAAACAGGAATTGTAATTCAATTAGCTGATAGGTCTAGTGTCTACCCTAGAGGAATAGTAGAGGACGTTCTTGTTATGGTTGATAAATTGATATTCCCTACAGATTTTTATGTCTTAGATATGGAAACAGATACAAAGGCAACCCCTATACTGTTAGGTAGGCCATTTTTGAAAACTGCTAAGACTAAACTTGATTTGCAAAGTGGGACACTTTCCATGGAATTTGATGGGGAGAAGGTGGAATATAACATATATGAAGCCATGAAACACCCCAATGAAGACCATTCTTTATGCTCAATTGACGTGATTGACTCTATTGCACAAGATGTATTTGATATTTCTGGCCCTGATGAGTTGCAATCCATTGTTGAGAATAATTTGGATTTGTCCCATGAGGAATACTCTTTACCATCTAACATGCAGGAAGTCATAGCTCAGCTGGATGCATATGGTAAGTATCCTTTGGATCCTTTGGGCGTTGGCCCCAGTTTACTAAATCCGAGCGAGAAGCTTGTTCCCTCTGTTGAACAGGCCCCCGAGATTGAATTGAAGCCGTTGCCGGATCATCTCAAGTACGCCTTTCTTGGAGTCAATGATACTCTGCCAGTCATTGTGTCTAGTAAGCTATCTGCAGACCAGGAAATGAAGCTATTAGGCATGCTCAGGGAGTACAAGACTGCAATTGGATGGACCATTACAGACATAAAAGGGATAAGTCCCTCGACTTGTATGCATAGGATTCTACTTGAAGATGGAGCCAAACCATCCAGGCAGCCACAGAGAAGGCTCAACCCTCCAATGATGGAAGTGGTGAAGAAGAAAGTACTGAAACTCCTCAAAGCTGATATGATCTTCCCTATTTCAGATAGCCAATGGGTAAGCCCAACCCAGGTTGTTCCTAAGAAAGGAGGTATCACTACAGTGGATAATCAACAAGGAGAGTTAGTGCCCACAAGGACCACCACAGGATGGAGGGTATGCATTGACTACCGTAAGCTGAATACGGTAACTCGGAAATACCATTTTCCCTTGCCCTTTATTGATCAAATGCTAGAACGCCTTGCTGGGCGCCCCTATTACTGCTTTCTCGACGGGTATTCAGGATATTTTCAGGTGGCCATTGTGCCAGAAGACCAAGAGAAAACCACTTTTACATGTCTCTTTGGCACCTTTGCATACCGCAGAATGCCATTTGGATTGTGTAACGCACCCGGTACATTTCAACGATGTATGGTTAGTATCTTCTTTGAATATGTTGAGAAATTTATTGAGGTATTCATGGATGACTTTACAGTGCATGGGACTAGCTTTGATTCATGTTTGAACCATTTGGCACTTGTACTTAAAAGATGTGTTGAAACCAATTTGGTTTTGAATTATGAAAAGTGTCATTTTATGGTAGAACAGGGAATAGTACTTGGTCATATCGTCTCTGCTAGGGGTATTGAGGTCGATAAGGCAGAGATTGATGTAATTCAGTCTTTGCCTTATCCTACTAATGTGCATGAAGTGCGTTCCTTTTTAGGTCATGCAGGTTTTTACCGAAGATTTATCAAGGACTTCTCTAAGATCTCTTTGCCCCTCTGCGAGTTACTGAAGAAGGAGGTGACCTATGCGTTCACTGATGAGTGTAAGAAGGCGTTTGATTGCTTGAGAGAACGCCTGACAAGTGCACCTATCATTCAGGCACTTGACTGGTCTCGCCCATTTGAGATAATGTGTGACGCCAGTGACTATGCAGTTAGAGCAGTTCTAGGACAGAAAGTGGGACGTGCCTCCCATGTGATTCATTATGCCTCCATGACTCTGAATGGAGCCTAGAGGAACTACTCCACTACTGAGAAAGAGATGCTGGCAGTTGTTTTTGCCTTGGAGAAGTTTAGGCAATATCTTTTGGGAGTCAAGGTGATTATCTATACAGATCACGCTGCTCTTCGTTACCTAATGACGAAGAAAGAAGCAAAGCCAAGATTAATCTGATAGGTTATCCTTCTCACTGAATTTGATGTGGAGATCCGTGATAAGAAGGGAGCGGAGAACCTAGTAGCTGATCACCTGAGTAGACTCGTACATGAGGAAGATAAGCCCGGAGAACAGAACCCCATTCACGGAACCTTCCCAAACGACACACTCTTTATGATCGAAGAAAGTTTAGGAAGTAACCACCGCCCCGCGGTCCCTTATACCGCGACCCGGCGACTTGTAGCCAGTATGAATCTGGAGGATTCACCGCCCCGCGGTGATGCTCACCGTGACCCGACGTCATATTTACTTGAGAACCAGGAAAGCTCACCGCGGCCCGCGGCGACAATACCGCCCCACGGCAACATCTCTGGTGTCACACTTTGCTCTGTAGACACTTCTGACTCCTCTCCTCACATAGCCCAGGACGTCTTCGGAATTCGTTCTTTCAGACCGTGGTACGCAGATATCGTGAACTATTTGGTCCGAGAGGAACTACCCCCGGATTACACCAGAGCTCAAAAGACGAAGGTACGAAGAGAGGTCCGTCACTATGTTTGAGATGATCCCTACCTTTGGAAGCATTGTGTCGATCAGGTAGTACGCCGGTGTCTTCCGGACAATGAGGTACAATATGTCCTTAACTTCTGTCATTCTGAAGCATGTGGGGGTCATTTTGGAGCAAATAGGACTGCTAGGAAGGTATTGGAGGCAGGATTTTATTGGCCACACATCTTTCGGGATGCTTACGCCTTTTGTAAATCCTGTGACCGATGCCAAAGGGTTGGAAATATCACCAGAAGGAATGAAATGCCACAATAATTATTAATCTTTTGTGAAGTCTTTGATGTTTGGGGTATGGACTTTATGGGACCCTTTCCTAGCTCTCATGGGAATCTTTATATATTGCTTGCAGTGGACTACGTTTCCAAGTGGGTGGAAGCGAAGGCCACCAGGACTGATGATTCTAAAGTTGTGGCAGGTTTTCTTAAGGAGAACATTTTCTCGAGATTTGGGATACCCAAAGCTTTAATTAGTGACAGGGGAACCCATTTCTGCAATACGACAGTGACTGTCCTACTGAAGAAGTATCACGTCACCCAGAGAATATCCACGGCCTATCATCCTCAAACCAATGGGCAGGCCGAGAACTCCAACAGAGTGATTAAATCTATCCTGGAGAAAACAGTTGCAGCTAATCAGAAGGATTGGAGTACCAAACTCAATGATTCACTGTGGGCATACCGCATAACTTTTAAAACTCCAATAGGAATGTCTCCTTTTCGGTTAGTTTTTGGAAAAGCTTGCCACCTCCCTGTAGAGCTTGAGCATAAAGCGTGGTGGGCAATAAAGAAATGCAACATGCAACTGGATGAAGTGGGAGATTTCCGAAAGCTGCAGCTGCAAGAACTGGAGGAGTTGCGCCTTGAGGCTTACGAGAACTCTCTAAGCTATAAAGCGAAGACCAAGCAGTGGCATGACAAGCAAATTCTGAGAAAGGATTTTAAGCCAGGGGATAAGGTCCTCCTTTTTCAATCTCGGCTTAAGCTCTTCGCTGGGAAGCTGAGATCCAAGTGGACGGGTCCTTATGAAATTGCTGAAGTACACCCCCATGGCGCCATTGGACTGATTAACCCCAAGACATACAACATTTTCAAAGTGAATGGCCACAGGTTGAAACCTTATTATGAAGGCTTTGACCCGACCCATGTTGATGCGGTAAGTTTTGAGGCCCCTGAAGCTGAAACGTGATAGGCCACAGCCTGTGTCGAGCCAACGACGTTAACCAAGGCGCTGCTCGGGAGGCAACCCGAGGTTTTTTTCCTTTTTCCCTTTCTTTTCTTTTGATTTCTTTATCCCTTAGACTTTTTCGTAGTTTCTTTTGCTTTGTTTCGTTCGCCTGCTACTAACATTTCAGGTACGAAAGTAAATGGAGGCGAGTTTGACTTTCCAGGGGACACACAACCGCCCCGCGGCGACCTTCACCGCTCCGCGGTGAGCCCCACCGCCTCGCGGTGAAGCCTAAAGAATCCCACTCAACCCGATTAAAAAATAATGTGTGTTTTGTTTTCAAAAATATTTTCCAAGTTGGATACAAAGGATTTGACGGTGTCAGTTGGATCGCCCCGCGGTCTGGTACCTGGTATTTACTTCCATTACCCATTAAACACTCCTGCCAAACCCTAATCCCCTCATTCTTTTTCCTCCCTTCTCTCTCTCCCTCTGCCGCACTCCCCTTTCTCCCCTCAAACCCTCAACCCAGAACCTCAAACCCCCAAACCTCCCTTGTTCTAAGCCTTGGTTGTGGAATATCTTCACCCTAATCTCAAATTTCCATTCCCATACCACCACATTGCACCCATCCGACCAACCCGTGGTGTTTCTTAGAAGAAGGGTGGTGTTGTGAAACTTTGGAGGTGTGATTGGAGGAAGTTGAGTGTTGTTCAGCTCATCGGAGGCTGAGAAAGAAGCGATCAAATAGTGGCCGCCTCGCGTTGGAATAGCACCGCCTCGCGCGAGTCGTGCCTTTTGATTTGGAGAAGACGGTGAACAATACCGCCCCGCGGCGATTTATACCGCCCCGCGGTGACTTGTTAGTGACCCCGTCTTTGGTTTGTAAGCCCCCTTTGCTTAGCTCTTTGGCCCCAACGCATTCAATTACTTTCATTATGCCGAGGGCTAGAAAGGTTGCCATGACTATAGAGGAGAATGAGGCGTATGATGTGGTTGCGGCGAGGCATGTGCACCCACCTCGCTTCTTTGATAGAGGAGCTTTGGCTGAGTTGGGTATGTTGGAAATGGTCCAGCTGTGTTTGGATAGGATGGGGTTGAGTGGCCTCCTGGGCAAATGTGCCCCTGCTTTCCCTGAACTCTACTACCAATTTATCGCCACTGTGTCCAAAACCTATACGAGACACACCATTGATAGTGAGGAGCGTAAATACATGGCGGGCATTAAATTTAAATATGAGGGCAGGGCCTACGAAATGCCTTTGGAAGAAATCCGAGAGTTGTTGGGTGTATCGAGACCACCTACTGTTGGGTGGAAGTAGGGTCCCAATGAGGCTGACATTAGAGAATTCTGGATTACCGCTACGGGAATGCCTGAATTTCACAAGGGGAAGGAGACTAGTAACAAGCTCGTGCACCCTTGTCTACGCTTAGTTTATACAGTGCTGGTGCGATCATTTTGTGGGAGTGTGGAGGATAGGAAGATCTCCCTGAAGCGCCTTAGTTTATTCTCCCCGATGATTGACCCTTTGGATGAGGAGACTCCTGGGTGGGTTACGATATGGCTGCACGATCTGCAGAGGATTCGCGAGGGTGTTGTGCGAGATATTGTTCAAGGAGGACTAATCACCTTGGTTGCTGCGGCCAGGATTTAGACAGACACTATCCCTCAGCCGATCATGCATGTTCGCTACGACATCCCATGTCTGCGACGGTGTGGTATGCTGAACACTCCCCTAGGGCAGTTCCTATGGTGTTCTTATGGAGGTCACATGCTGCGTCTCCCTCGCCCCTTGGCCTACCCGCGGGATTTCACAGGATGGTTCATTCCGTCTGACGCTGAGGTTGTTCCTTCCGACACTGAGGATGAGCCCCAAGCTGATGTTCCTATGACTACGGATTTTGATCCCCCTTCGTCTGTTGTTGCTTCTGCTTCTGCATCGACTTCTGAGATTCCTTGGGATGAGATGTTCGCTCATCTTGATGCATTCACACTACGTCAACACGCTGCAAACGAGGAGATGCTGACTCACCTGCAGACTTTGCAGGCCGATGCTGCGCGAGATATCACGAGCCAGTTGAGTTCAGCTGAGGCATTCATGCAGGAGCAATATTTCGGGAGGCATCCACCTCCTCCAGGCTATCCACCGTATCCACCGTTCCAGTGAGTTTATGTTCTTTCCCCCTATTTCGTTTTGTCTTCGTCTCTACATTGAGGACAATGTGTGTTTCAAGTGTGGGAAGGGATTTAGACTTGCTGCTTATCATAGTTAGTGTACAGTTTTTGTTTATGCATTTTGTATTTGCATTTCAGATTAGAGCAGTTCAGTTTTATATTCTAATTCTCTTGAAAAAAAAAGCCAAAAATATTGAAAAAGGCAACCAAAATCCTGGGATGGGCCGAAAGGGCGGTTTAGGTAATAAGCAAGCAGTCCGACTGGTATAGACCGGTGCAAAAATGGACTAGAGTGATGTGAGTACATGTGAGATGTCTAGTAAAATGAAATGAGTGGCTAGGTGAAAACCCGAGAGGGCGCCTAGGCAAGATGAGCGTACAGAAAAATGAGTGATTTTAGGATCATTCTGGAGGTTGGCGTAATAAGCAGAGGTTATATAAGGAGTTCGGGTAGGTCACTCTGGAGCGATAAGGAGCTAGACAGGAGTTCAGAATAGATTTATCTCGCATCACTTATTTTGGTTGTCTGGAGATGATTGTTGAGTTGTTGTAGTCACTGGTATCATGTTTGCTCACACTTCCTGAGGCCTTGGTGTTTGATGATTGGAGTGTTAGTAGTTTTGATTTACTCGGGACGAGTAAAGGTCTAAGTGTGGGGATATTTGATAGGTGTCATTTCAGGCACCTTAACTAGTGATTATTGACATGATTTAGATGGAGTTTTGGTGTAGATTTAGGCTAAGTCTGTAATCCAGGAGAAGAAGTGCATATATGAATGATTTACAGCTTACTGGAGGATGATGAAGGATGGAGGAGAAGATCGGTTTAGGATTCATGGAGGAAGGCTACCATTACTTGGTAGTACAGAAGAGCATATGAAGAAGATTGAAGAAGCTGGCCATCACCAGCCCGCGCCACAAGCCACCGCGGCCCGGCGGTGAATCTCAGAGAAGGGCAACACAGCGAAGCCACCGCCCCGCGGTGGAGGACGACGCCTCGCGGCCAGGAGTTGATTTGTTTCCCTTTTAGTATTTTTGACTTTACAATTGTTATTATTTACTTTCCTTATTTGCTAGGTTAGTTTTCTAAAACCTATTTAAGAACTTTTTCTAGTTTTTTTGTAAGGAGGTTGGCCCTCTCTTTTATTCATTCGACTTCTAGGGTTTGAACGAATGGAGAGCTAAACACCTTTGTTTCGCTAGAAAATTGAAGCACTACAATGAATTGATTGTGAGATTTCTATTCCTCGTTCTATATCTTATAAAGTTCGTTTAATTCTCTTGAACATATTGTCTATCGATTTGTGTTGATTCTTCTAGCATAGCTAACTAGGTTTTTCGACATCTATCATAGTGATAGGATTTGCATATAGGGGTTCCGAGTGCATATCTAGTGGCAAACACGATTGTTGCATATAGGGGTTCCGAGCGCGCAATCGTGAGTGAGAATTATTTGCATGCTAAGTAGTAGGGTGTCCTTCTATTTGCATGTATCCTATATCCTTGTGTGCATTGCTATTGCTTTATTAGTGGTAAAGTCTACCGACAACTGTGAGAATCGGTGGTACTTTACCACTGACGTTGTAATAAGTCTATCGACAACTGTGAGAATCGATAGTACTTAAGATCAGGATGGGAACAACTATAAGATTATAAAAAGAACTTGGAACGATAGTTTTCAGTGATCAACCTATTTCATTTGTTGTGTGGATATTTGTCTAGTGGAATACTTTTCCTCATCATATTTCTTCTTCTATTAAATCTTGCGTCTTTGTTACTTTGCAATTACTCTAAAACCCCCCTGTTACTTTTAGACACACGTTATTGTATACAGATAACCGACTCCCTGTGGGATCGACCCTGACTTGCTTGCTATACTCTTTAGTAGGTGAATTAGGATTTCTTTGATAGGAAAACGACACCGGTTTCCGGCCTTGTCAGTACAAGTTTTATGATAGTATAAACTATAAAGTTTGAAAGTAAGAGATTATTAATAAAGTGGTTTCAAACTTCTGCAAGCTTCAAGTGTTACTTATTCCTTAGATCCATTCTTAGGGATATTGTCTCTTCCTAGGGTCAATGTCATTTAAAGATTGACATTTCCCCTAGGATACTCATTCTTAAGTAAGCAGAAGGAGATCGTTTCTACAGTTAACAGTAAGGGGTTAGTCAGACTAATATAAAGTTATTAGTTTGGACCCTTACAATCTGTATCATAACGTGTTTGACTATAGTGTCATGATCAAGTTGGAAAAGTTCTAAAGTAACGTTATGATTCACCAACAAATGGTGAACACGAGAAACACAGCCCGTGCTGGTGCAGGACTGAGTAATAACCCAAGGTTGAATATGAGGAAACCGATTGACCTCTTTAGGAGTAATTTCAATGGTGAAGTGATTAAGGATATTAAATCCAGGTAGTAAGATTGGTAGTGAGACAGATTCCTCATTGGTTTAGCCAAGTTTCGGGGTTGAAAATTTTCTTAAGGGGGTAGTAATGTAATATCCCTCATTTTAGTAAGGGTATTTTGGAAATTTCCCAACTCCCGTACGACCAGTTGAATTATTTCAGAGAAGTTCGGACATTCTGCAATGTGTTGGATCTCTGTAATATTTTTTCTGAGTAGTATAAAATACAGTTAATGTATTTTAGGGTTAAAAAGTCGTTCGTGTACGAATATATTTAAACCGGGGTTAAGAATATTTAACCACTTGGCAAGAAAAGACAAAACGGGAAAAAGGGGGCAAAATTGGCCTTGGCCGCACCCTGCCACACCCGCGGCGAAGGCCAAAGCCAGTGGCGGTCATGAGTCGTCACCGCACCCTCACCGCACCCTTGCCGCACCCCGCGGTCGGTGTCAGCTCCGACGTCATCGCGATAGAACTTCTGCAACCCTATCTCTTTGGCTGAACTTGCTCCTCACGTCTTCCCATCTGGCCGGGACACCTCATGGAGGACGTGTCCATCTCTTGAGCAGCCTTGTGAGGCTATTAAAGGAGAGAGGAGGCGGAGAGGAGGGTCACAACTCTAGCTGCAAGTCATCTTCCTCCAAGAAAAAAAAAACTCCATTATTGTTCTTAGTTCAAGCTTCTTTTGTGATTGATTCGAATCCCTTTTGAGCATTAGAAAGGTGTTCATAAGTGGTATTCTAAGGCATAATAAGGTGGGAGATCAAACCAAGAACAAATCAAAGTCGAACGAATCGATTTGGGTAAGTTTCTCCCCGAACATCTGTCATCCTTTCGCCCCTGGCACTTGACCGCACCCCGCGGCAGAGGCTCCACCGCACCCGCGGCAAGCTTACCCGGGTTGTGTGTTCTTGGGTGTTTGGCTCGGGCGAGGCTTGGTTCCTTCGATTCCTTTTGTATTCTTTTAGATTCATATATGTAGATATTGAATCTAACTTAGGGTCTCGTTATGGGTCATTCCAGAGGGATTTAATATCCAGGATCTGTCCCAGTTTCAGACCCAGGAAACCGTTGTCTCTAAGCTTGTTCAAGCTTTCGTCAGATCTAAGGCAAGTGACGGGTCGCTCTTGCTTAATCATTCTATGTTTCATTAATTATCAATTGTTTAATTGTTAATTAAATTGGAGTGAACTATTGTTTTCGTTTGGGAACTAATTTCATAAATAACGTAACTAAAAAGGTGATATTATAATAGGTTGTTTATCTGCTAGGTCAACGCTATTATAGATATATGTTGCCTGGAGGGCTTTAATATGAATTATTACTATGTTGAGCTGTTTAGTTAGCACGAGTATTGTGTATTAATTACTGTGATGGTATTGTTAGTTGAATGTTAACTTTAATACTAGATTATGTTAGTATTCGTAGGAACACTAATCTGGTTAAGGATTAGTCGTTTCTTTAAATACTTCCTACCACCCGCTAAGGTAGGAGGGGTATAAGCGCCTAGCTAGCGCCATTGGGTGGACGTAACACCACCCTGTGTATTAAACTTCCGTTGTTACTCGGGTTAAATTTAATGGCGGTAAATTAATTAAGCACCTCGCCAGTGTATCGGGGTGAACGTAAGGTCACCCAGTGCATTAATCTCCCGTTGTTACTTAGAATAATAATTAAAAGCCTTAACAGTAGTGTGTGTGTTGTAATTTAATAAGATAAGTGCGGTTAAGCACATAATTAATAAGCTTTGGTAGTTGTACTAATTTAGGTGGGCATAATTATCACCCTGAGGTTTAAAGCTTTGTAGCTGCTCTTAATAATATTAAAAGTCTTAATATTGATGGAAGTGTTGTAAGTGGATATAGTAAGAATTATTACATGATGTGTAGTATGGAGATAAGGTTGTAAAATGATGTCAGGATTAAGGATAAATGTGTGGAGTTACTGTTCTAAGAAATTAAGAGTTATCTCTCATAGGTGAGTTGGTGTTATAAGCATTGAGGAGGTTGAATCATTTTCAGAATGATGTCTTGAGGAATTAAGAGTAATATCTCATGTGATCCGTTTCGAGGATTATAGAGTGTGGTGTTTATGTGTGGAGAAGGTTAAGGAATCTTGAAAATTTAAGTTATAAAATGAGTAAAGGAATAGGTTAAGTCATTACCGAAAGGATCTTAAGTTAGAATTTGGCATAAGGGCCAATTCTGATGTTAATGAATAATGGAATTGTGGGAAGTATCTTTAAAGAAGTTGAGGTTGTAAGATTCGAGGTTATTAAGGTTTAATGTCTGATTATAAGAAGTTAATGTGTGAGCTCGGGATTTCTCATATAAGGAAATGAGAAATGAGTGTCCTCCTATTTTAAGTTAAGTACCGTTATTTTAAGTTAAGTGTCGTTATGTTTAAGTTAAGTGCCGTTATGATTAAGTTAAGTACCGTTATGATTAAGTTAAGGGCCGTTATGATTAAGTTAAGTGCCGTTATGATTAAGTTAAGTGCCGTTATGATTAAGTTAAGTGCCGTTATGTTTAAGTTAAGTGCCGTTATGTTTAAGTTAAGTGTCGTTATGATTAAGTTAAGTGCCGTTATGATTAAGTTAAGTGCCGTTATGATTAAGTTAAGTGCCGTTATTTTAAGTTAAGTGCCGTTATTTTAAGTTAAGTGTCGTTATGTTTAAGTTAAGTGCCGTTATGATTAAGTTAAGTGCCGTTATGATTTAGTTAAGTGCCGTTATGATTAAGTTAAGTGCCGTTGTGATCAAGTTAAGTGTTGTTGTCGCATGTAATTAATATACCTTCAGACGAGTAGTGCAACTAGGTTGTAGTGCAGCTAGGGAAAACTCGTCTTGACTTTGATCAGAGTAAAGTTCTCTCTCCAATCTGGATTCGCATTATGCGGTGAGGTTGGTCGTGAACCGAAACATCAAGTCATTTTAAACATTTATGTGTAACTATAAATGTTCCCAAACAGTTGTCATGCTTCCGATAAGGCTCATTCCCTTTGGAGTCTTCTCTTCAGTGCATATCTAATTATTAATTATTCAGTGAAAGTACCGGGTTATATATCGTTTCTTCGGTTATTATTCGAGGAACAATGATAGTAAACGGTTACGATCACTAGAACCATTCTGTTTGTACCCTTGCTTAGTCTTTCATTAGACTAACCAACCGATTTATTCCAATGCATGGTTGGTTGGTGTCATCCGTTTGATTCGGCGCATCAGTGGTTGATTCCCGAAGTCAAAGTAACCTGATGAAAGATAAGAGGCTTGCAGACGAAGATTTAAGTGTCAGTATTTTAAGTTGATTCTTAAAATCTTCCGCTGTATTATCACTCTGTTGTAAAATCATCTCCCCGTTTAAAGAGAGATCTTTAATAAAAGGTTGAGTTTCATTTATATAAAGTCTTCCGCTGTTTGATCCTTCATTTAATATGTTTATGTATTTAAGTTTAATTGTTCCAACCAAGCCTTGGGTGACATCGGAAAGAACGTCTGAGGTCACTGGCATGTGGCATTTCCGATGTAAGTCGGGGGTGTTACAGACATGGTATCAGAGCAATAGTTTTAAAATTCTTGGCCTATTGTTAGGTTTGAGAATTTTTGAAAAAATTAATTTCGAAACTATTTTCAACCTATGTTCTATTAAAAAGAACTTGAAGATTTAACTGTTGGATTTAAAAGTGTTCTTTACTCCTTGGAGTTTAAAATAATGGTTTAGTTATTTGAACTTCAAAGGCTGTTTATAATTGGTTTATAAAAGGCGTGTTATACGCAGTCAAAATAAGTTCCTGGTTGTAACTTTATGTAATATCCCTTAATTTTAACAAGGATATTTTGGAAAATTTCCAACTCCCGTATTACAAGTCGGATTAAATTTAGAGAAGATCGGACATTCTGTAATATGTTGGATCTCTGTAATTTTTTTCTGAGTAATATAAAATACAGTTGATGTATTTTCGGGGTTAAATAGTCATTCGGGTATGAATATATTTAACCCGGAGTTAAGATAATTAACCCAAGATCAAAACGGACAAAAGGGCTCAGAATTGGCCTTGACCGCACCCCGCGGTCAAGTGGCCGCACCCGTGGCGAAGGCCAAATTTGGAGGCGACAACAGAGTCGCCACCGCACCCAGCGGCCACTCCACCGCACCCCGCGGTGCAAGCCATCTTCGTCGCGATAAGATTTCTAAAAATCTTATCCTTGGCCGAGCAAGTTGCTCCACTTGTTGTTCCCTTGTTCCCAGCTGGTCTCCTTGCTTGTCCCCTCTTGAGAGGCTTGTTTTTGGGCTATAAAAGGGGTCGAAATCAGATGGGAGAGAGCATCATCTTCTTCCTCCTATGTTTTTCTCCTCTGAAATCTCCATTGAAGCCAAGCTTTTGAGCTTTGTTTGAGAAGAGATTCGAATCCCTTTTGAGCGTTAGAAAGGTGTTCCTAAGTGGTATTCTAAGGCTTGAGAAGGTGGGAGATCAAACCAAGCACGAATCAAAGTCGAACAGATCGAATTGGGTAAGTTCTCCATGGATGTTGTCAAGCTCCCTCGCATCTGTGCAGCCACCGCACCCCGCGGTAAGAGCTCCACCGCACCCGCGGCGAGCTTACCCGGGTTGTGTGTTCTTGGGTGTTTGGCTTTGGGCGAGGCTTGACTCCTTTGATTCTTTCCCTATTCTTTTAGATTCATATATGTAGATATTGAATCTAACTTAGGGTCTCGTTATGGGTCGTTCCAGAGGGATTTAATATCCAGGATCTGTCCCAGTTTCAGACTTAGGCAATAGTTGTCTTTAAGCTTGTTCAAGCTCTCGTCGGATCTAAGGCAAGTGGCGATTCGCTCTTGCTCATCATTCCATACTTCCATTAATTATCAATTGTTTAGTTGTTAATTAATTTGGAATGATTTATTGTTTATGTTGGGAATAGTTTTGTTAATTAATATGATTAAAATCTCGTATTATAATAGGTTGTATATCTGCTAGAATCAACGCTATTATAGATATATATTTAAGATGTGGGCCTTGATGGCTTGGATGTGATTTATTGTTGTGTTAAACTGTTTAGTTAGCACGAGTATTGTGTGTTAATTATCGTGATGGTATTGTTGTGAATTTAATGTTAACTTTAATGCTAGAATAGCATGTGAGTTTGCAGGAACGCTAAGTCCAGGTAAGGATTAGTCATTTCTATTATATCTATGTTTAAGTTGATTGCCAGGATAGCTTTGATGTGAATTATTATTGTGTTGAACTGTTTAGTTAGCACGAGTATCCGTAGAAACGCTAATGTGTATCTCATTACGAGTGCTAGTCGTTTCTTTAGAACGTAGTGGTTAGGATTCTATTCCTACCATCCTTCTCTGGTGCCAATCTTAGGGTTCATCCCTTATGCATCTCTTGAGTGGAGATGTCATCTCTAAGGGTTCATCCCTTATGCATCTCTTGAGTGGAGATGCCATCTCTAAGGGTTCATCCCTTATGCATCTCTTGAGTGGAGATGTCATCTCTAAGGGTTCATCCCTTATGCATATCTTGAGTGGAGATGTCATCTCTAAGGGTTCATCCCTTCTGCGTCTCTTGAGAGGAGATGTCACTTCTTAGGGTTCATCCCTTCTGCATCTCTTGAGAGGAGATGTCATCTCGTGAGGTTCATCCTTTCTACATCTCTCGAGGGGAGTGGTCATCTCTTGTAAGGAGATATTAAAAGCTTATAAAATGTTGTGCATTTTTGGAATTTACAAGATAAGTGCAGTTAAGCACATAATTAATAGACTTTGGTATTGTATTAATTTGGGTGGGCATAATTGTCACCCTAAGGTTTAAAGCTTTGTAGCTGCTCTTAATCATGTTGTAAGCATTAGTGTGGATAAAGTGTTGTGAAGGAATGATTGATTAAGGGAATAATTCTTCAGGAACTCATTTTCCCTATTGTAGTCTTGAGTAAGACTGTGAAATCCGGAGTTAGGATGGTCAGGATCATAAGTAAAGTATGACCCATGTAGGACCAACGGTTAAAGCTTTTGGGAAAGCCAATTGTACGAAATCATAGGTATCCTTTGGGGAGATCTATTTGAGATTCGTTTAAGGTAATATAAGGAAATGATGCGATTAAGTCCTGGATGGATAGTAGATTGTGTACGGAAAATGAGGATTTTAAGTTAGAAATAAGTCGTTTAAAGACAGTACGGATCGTTGGACTCTATAAGTGGAATTTCCAGAGGACGAAGAGTTATGACTCTTGGGAACTGTTAAGGATTGACATCTTGTGAGTATGTCACCTATAAGGCTTAAGGTGCAACTCTTTGAAGAAGATTAAGTTGTAAAGTTAATTGTGTTAAGAGGGGACCACTTAAATAGAAAGGTCACAGTTTAAGGATAGGCTATGTTGATGATCCTGAGGTAATAAGGATTTAGTAAAGAGAATTGTCTAAATACACGTAAGGATTATAGTGGTAAGCGTTATCTCATACGCAGAGTTCTTCCGAACTTCTTAAGGAATAAGAGTGATGTGTGTTTTGTATTAATAAGTTAAGTGCGGTGATGCACATATCTTAGTATACTCTTGAGAGAGTATTACAGCTAAGAGTAGTGCAGCTAAGAGTAGTGCAGTTAGGAGAACTCGTCTTGACTTGGGTCAGAGTAAAGTTCTCTTTCTAATCTGGATTTGCGTTAAGCGGTAAGGTTGGTTGTGAACCGAAACACCAACTTGTTTTAAATGTTTGTGTGTATTAATGTTAACGTTTGTGTGTATTAATGTTCCCAAACATTCATCATAATTTTCCTATAAGGCTCATTTCAGTTGGAGTCTTCTTTTGAGACTGATTGCTGTCAGACTCGGTCTCCAGAATCTTCTCTTAATCATGCCTTTTCATATATTCAGTAGTAGTATGGTGGTTGACTATCGTGATCGGTTTTTATTCGAGAGACGATGAGTCTAACCTAATACGACTACTTCGAACCACTCTGCTATGTACCCTTGCACAGTCTTTCATTAGACTGACCAACGAAAATTGTTCTCTGCATGTTGGCTGGTGTCATCCGTTCGATTCGGCACATCAGATGAAGTTCAGGTTTATGAAGGCTAGAACGACTATGAAGGCAAACGGTGTTTTGAAGTGTTTTATCCAGGTTGAGATCCTTGGCGGGTGATCATTGCGATCAAGACCCTGTTGTTATTTCAAAGACTTCCGCTGTGTTAAAAAGGTCTTGTATTAAGACTACCTTGTATTATAAAGACTTCCGCTGTATTTCTAATGTATTTGGAATTTTGTTGAAGTTCCGAGACTTTGGTTTAAATGAAAGTTATGATATTTGTATCATAACTGTTGTTTTATGATTTATATAAACTGGTAAAGCCTTGGGTAACATCGGACAGAACGTCCGAGGTCACTGGCGGTAATACCTTTTCAAGGATTTATTTGGGGGTGTTACACTATAAAGGTGTGATTTTGGTCTCGGTACAAGTTTTATGATAGTATAAAGTATAAAGTTTGAAAGTAAGAGATTATTAATAAAGTGGTTTCAAACTTCTGCAAGCTTCAAGTGTTACTTATTCCTTAGATCCATTCTTAGGGATATTGTCTCTTCCTAGGGTCAATGTCATTTAAAGATTGACATTTCCCCTAGGATACTCATTCTTAAGTAAGCAGAAGGAGATCGTTTCTACAGTTAACAGTAAGGGGTTAGTCAGACTAATTAAAAGTTATTAGTTTGGACCCTTACAATCTGTATCATAACGTGTTTGACTATAGTGTCATGATCAAGTTGGAAAAGTTCTAAAGTAACGTTATGATTCACCAACAGATGGTGAACACGAGAAACACAGCCCGTGCTGGTGCAAGACTGAGTAATAACCCAAGGTTGAATATGAGGAAACCGATTGACCTCTTTAGGAGTAATTTCGATGGTGAAGTGATTAAGGATATTAAATCCAGGTAGTAAGATTGGTAGTGAGACAGATTCCTCATTGGTTTAGCCAAGTTTCGGGGTTGAAACTTTTCTTAAGGGGGTAGTAATGTAATATCCCTCATTTTAGTAAGGGTATTTTGGAAATTTCCCAACTCCCGTACTACCAGTTGAATTATTTCAGAGAAGTTCGGACATTCTGCAATGTGCTGGATCTCTGTAATATTTTTTCTGAGTAGTATAAAATACAGTTAATGTATTTTAGGGTTAAAAAGTCGTTCGTGTACGAATATATTTAAACCGGGGTTAAGAATATTTAACCACTTGGCAAGAAAAGACAAAACGGGCAAAAAGGGGGCAAAATTGGCCTTGGCCGCACCCTGCCACACCCGCGGCGAAGGCCAAAGCCAGTGGCGGTCATGAGTCGTCACCGCACCCCCACCGCACCCTTGCCGCACTTCGCGGTCAATGTCAGCTCCGACGTCATCGCGATAGAACTTCTGCAACCCTATCACTAGTGGAAAAAATCCTTATAGAGGCGGGCCTTTGGACACTTATTGAGGCGAACACCGTTCACTTCAACAAAGGGGGCTGCAACAAGTAGGGACACTTTTTGAGGCGGGCATTTTACGCCTCTAAAAGGACCTTATTGAGGCGGGGCTCCGAAGCCCGCCTCAACAAGTCCCTCACTTTGGCGCCAAAATGAGGGACTTGTTGAGGCGGGCTTTGGAGGCCCGCCTCAATAAGTAAACACTTGTTGAGGCGGGCCTCTATAGGCCCGCCTCAACAAGTCGCGCTGACTCGGCCGAGTTCTCGGCCGAGTCAGCGCCAGTGGACTGCACATCTAGGCCCAAAATATAAGTGGTCCTTGTTCATCTGTTCAAGGACAAAGATGACTGTATGACAGCAAAAACAACTACATATAATACTAATCCTATAGACTTGCATCAAACTTAGCTTACATTTTGAAGCATTCAAGTAACATCGTCCAAGGGAACACATCTAGCATTATATATTGCTAAAAACATACAAGTAACATCATCCAAGATTTAGATTTTCTCACAGCTAAATTTTCAAAATTCAACCCAATAATTAGGAATTCACTATCTAAAGCTCCACAACCAAACCCCAATTCCAAAAACAGATTGCAAAGGAAACAAATAGGCAGAGATTTAAATTCAAAGAACGATGCATTTACCTCATCGCATCACAAGAAATGACCTTGAAGCCCGGTATATCCCACTTCTAAGTGAATACCTGATTTCCAGCATGATCCATCCTGTCGATCGAAGTTGTTCTCCCTAATTAATTGTAGGACAGTGAGAATAGTCATGAGCTCCGCACACAGAGCGGTAACTAATCCAATCTGAGATTTGAAGGAGAGTAGAAAATCACCCGTAGGAGTCCTCAAAATTCCACCACAACCTGCATCTCCTGGATTACCCTTACATGCACCTTCGACATTGAATTTTACCCATCCCGTCGGCTGTGGCTCCCCACAGGACCGCTAGTCATTAGTGGACATAGAAGCTGAGGACAACCTGTTTCTCCTGATGTTAGTGACAACGACAAAGTTCAACGCAGTTGTGCACACCAAACTGTGCAAACGAAGAGCATCATCAGTAGCTACTTCAAAAACAATATGATTCCATTGTTCCCATACTAACACCTAAGAGGGAAGTTCTTCCATCAATTGCGAGAGATTTACTGCCTCCCCTGTTGAATTGATGAGTAAATACAATCTGAGTTCATGTGAGAACATGGGTGGAGAAGAATGGGACAAATGTTGAGTGCAGTTTTGATGAGATCAAAGCAGTTTAGTGCAGATTTGGGTGAAAACGTGGGTGGAATCAGCAGTAATTGAACAGAAAAAGTAATCGCATTTGGAAGAAGCGGTTACACAGGGAACGTGAAGGTAGATAGTGGAGCATTGGGAACACATGGCATCAAACTGGAGTGCCAAATGTCAATAATGTAGAAGGCCAAGTGGTGCAATATTTTATACAGACTTGCCTACAACTTTAATTATATAGGGTAGATATGAACTCACAATTCAACAACAAATATATCTTAAATCAACACAATAGTAATTCTAAGCTTAAAATGATCCGAAAGTTTCACCTAATGTACTTCCAAAAGAAACAAAAATTTTAACCTTAACTAAAAAGAACTGAAATCATACGCAAAAGATGATGCAAGAGAAATTTTTACCTTGTAAGTTTGTCGAAAAGATGATACATGACAAATTATGCTCTTCTACCCATCCCTAAACAATTGCATAAGAATAGAAGATCTGCATGTAATACAAATTGATAATTTCTGTTAAGTATTCAACAATAAAAACATTCAAAAACAGATACACAATAACAAATGACCTAATCCAATTAATTGACACATCTCTTTTACCTTCAATTTCAAGTTCACACTAAAAGGGAAGGATTGAAATACAGAGATATACTCACTTGATATGGATTCTTCTAAAGCGTCTAGAGACAGCATTCTATGCACCTCAATCTACCCAACGATAGTGATATAGAAACATAAGAAACCAATTGCATAACCATGATCTCATCATCTGTTTGGATTCCCTTAATAATGTATTAAAATGCATTATCTTGCAATAAATTGATGATTAATGCAATTTAATACGAGATAATGTATTTTAATGCATTCTCTAAGGGAAATCCAAACAGACCCAAAGTGAGAAGAAACTGAGATTTTTTTTCCTGGTTTCTTACTTCTTTAACCTTCTTGTCTTGCACGAAAACATAATCAATCTCGGCGTGGTCTATGATGTAATTTATAACACCAGGGCCTGTACCCACAACAACAGAATCAGTAAATTTGACATGTAAAAAAGTTTTTACAGATTAATCACAAAGGAGTTATACCTAGTGTCATAAAGAGGCACACAAATCAAACTATGAGCTGCACAAACCTCCATTGCAACAATCCATTAAGGGCAATTGGGGCCATAAATTACAATCCTAGCACCATGTAAAGTTAAAAAATTGACATAGTGAATGTAACTAAAATCTGATTGATTTATAAGGTAAGTTATAACAAACTTTTCATAGACTTGTTTGTATGGTTTCCACACATATGAACCAAACTATAATGCACAAATTGAGGCAACTGTTATTTTGTACCAGCAAGATTTGTAATAGCATTTGAAATAGCAAGGGCAGTGCAAACACCCTTCCCTCCTCCAGACATGTCCTCTCCAAGCAACAACTTTGCAAATCTTTCCTTCATCAACTCTACCTCTACAAATGGATAAAACCAATGCAAGAAAACAAAAATCCACAGACAGTTAACAATGGATAAGCGATAATTTTCAAGAAAATTTCATAACCCTAATTCTCAAATCGTACATGATTTCACCCTACATAGACGCACACATCTCTCAAATCGTGTGCCCCCCCAAATAAAAATTTCATAACCCTAATTCTTAAATCGTACATGATTTCACACCCGATTACCTCGATGACGTTCATCAACCTCTCATCAAATTCACCCTACACCAACCGCGTCGTTAGCGTCCAACTTCACCCTCCCGTCGGCCACCCTTCAAAATGAAGCTAAAAACTTGGAGGATGTAGAGATAAAAAGCAAGGAAATGGAGAAAGTGAAGAAGAAAATAGAAGAGACGTGGGAGAAAACTTAACTGAAAGGAAATTAGGGCTTCTTGTCTCCGTTAATTCTTTTGGCTTTCGTCTTCTTCGTAGCGGTGATTCGAAGTAACAGAAGGGGGAAATCGAGTGAAAAGCTGGGGTAGACGGAAGTCTTGAGCGAAGGCGGCGACAGTTCACCGATCTCGGAGGCGGAAAGGATGACACCGATGAGCTCGGGAAGACGGAGCTCGGCAAAGACGGAGGAGATCGATGAAGTCGGGAAGACAGAGGAGATCGATGAAGTAGGGAAGACGGAGGAGATCGATGAAGTCGGAGCTCGGGACGAACGAATTGAAGACGAAGAGGAGGATACGAAGAGGAAAATGAAGGCGCATACAGCTGTTTTTTTTTAATTAGGGTTGAGCTTATAGAGGTGGGCCTAACACGCCCGCCTCTATAAGTATTACAACTCGGCCGAGTAATGGTCTAATAGAGGCGGGTCTTACATGCCCGCCTCTATTGGACATACTTGTTGAGGCGGGCTTTAAGAGGCCCGCCTCAACAAGCTTTAATTGAGGCGGGCTACTTGGCCCGCCTCAATTAGTTAGCATTAGAGGCGGGCCTTACCCTGGCCCGCCTCTAATACTTTAGCGGGAAATGTTTTTTCGGATACTTGTTGAGGCGTATATTAATTTGTCCGCCTCAAAAGATGTTTTTGAGGCGTATAAATTAATTATCCGCCTCAAAAACCAAAAAAAGTGATTGCCTAAGTCGTTGTTGAGACGTTTTGAACTATGTACGCCTCTAAAAGGGAGCCTCAAAAAGTGTTTTTTCCACTAGTGTATCTCTTTGGCTGAACTTGCTCCTCACGTCTTCCCATCTGGCCGGGACACCTCATGGAGGACGTGTCCATCTCTTGAGCAGCCTTGTGAGGCTATTAAAGGAGAGAGGAGGCGGAGAGGAGGGTCACAACTCCAGCTGCAAGTCATCTTCCTCCAAGAAAAAAAAACTCCATTGTTGTTCTTAGTTCAGGCTTGTTTTGTGAGTGATTCAAATCCCTTTTGAGCGTTAGAAAGGTGTTCCTAAGTGGTATTCTAAGGCATAAGAAGGTGGGAGATCAAACCAAGAACAAATCGAAGTCGAACGAATCGATTTGGGTAAGTTTCTCCCTGAAAATTTGTCGTCCTTTCGCCCCTGGCACTTGACCGCACCCCGCGGCAGAGGCTCCACCGCACCCGCGGCGAGCTTACCCGGGTTGTGTGTTCTTGGGTGTTTGGCTTCGGGCGAGGCTTGGTTCCTTCGATTCCTTTTGTATTCTTTTAGATTCATATATGTAGATATTGAATCTAACTTAGGGTCTCGTTATGGGTCGTTCCAGAGGGATTTAATATCCAGGATATGTCCCAGTTTTAGACCCAGGAAACCGTTGTCTCTAAGCTTGTTCAAGCTTTCGTCGGATCTAAGGCAAGTGACGGCTCGCTCTTGCTTAATCATTCCATGTTTCATTAATTATCAATTGTTTAATTGTTAATTAAATTAGAGTGAACTATTGTTTTCGTTTGGGAACTAATTTCATAAATAACGTAACTAAAAATGTGATATTATAATAGGTTGTTTATCTACTAGGTCAACGCTATTATAGATATATGTTGCCTGGAGGGCTTTAATATGGATTATTACTGTGTTGAGATGTTTAGTTAGCACGGGTATTGTGTATTAATTATTGTGATGGTATTGTTAGTTGAATGTTAACTTTAATACTAGATTATGTTAGTATTCGTAGGAACACTAATCTGGTTAAGGATTAGTCGTTTCTTTAAATACTTCCTACCACCCGCTAAGGTAGGAGGGGTATAAGCGCCTAGCTAGCGCCATTGGATGGACGTAACACCACCCTGTGTATTAAACTTCCGTTGTTACTCAGGTTAAATTTAATGGCGGTAAATTAATTAAGCACCTCGCCAGTGTATCGAGGTGAACGTAAGGTCACCCAGTGTATTAATCTTCCGTTGTTACTCGGAATAATAATTAAAAGCCTTAACAATAGTGTGTGTGTTGTAATTTAATAAGATAAGTGCGGTTAAGCACATAATTAATAAGCTTTGGTAGTTGTACTAATTTGGGTGGGCATAATTGTCACCCTGAGGTTTAAAGCTTCGTAGCTGCTCTTAATAATATTAAAAGTCTTAATATTGATGGGAGTGTTGTAAGTGGATATAGTAAGAATTATTACATGATGTGTAGTATGGAGATAAGGTTGTAAGATGATGTCATGATTAAGGATAAATGTGTGGAGTTACTGTTCTAAGAAATTAAGAGTTATCTCTCATAGGTGAGTTGGTGTTATAAGCATTGAGGAGGTTGAATCATTTTCAGAATGATGTCTTGAGGAATTAAGAGTAATATCTCATGTGATCCGTTTCGAGGATTATAGAGTGTGGTGTTTATGTGTGGAGAAGGTTAAGGATTCTTGAAAGTTTAAGTTATAAAAGGAGTAAAGGAA
Organism: Rheum nobile; assembly: GCA_027886185.1. Classification (NCBI taxonomy): domain Eukaryota; kingdom Viridiplantae; phylum Streptophyta; class Magnoliopsida; order Caryophyllales; family Polygonaceae; genus Rheum; species Rheum nobile. The sequence continues at coordinate 303,529 of WOAB01000232.1, read as the reverse complement.
TAGGTTAAGTCATTACCGAAAGGATCTTAAGTTAGAATTTGGCATAAGGGCCAATTCTGATGTTAATGAATAATGGAATTGTGGGAAGTATCTTTAAAGAAGTTGAGGTTGTAAGATTCGAGGTTATTAAGGTTTAATGTCTTATTATAAGAAGTTAATGTGTGAGCTCGGGATTTCTTATATAAGGAAATGAGAAATGAGTGTCCTCCTATTTTAAGTTAAGTACCGTTATTTTAAGTTAAGTGCCGTTATGTTTAAGTTAAGTGCCATTATGATTAAGTTAAGTGCCGTTATGATTAAGTTAAGTGCCGTTATGATTAAGTTAAGTGCCGTTATTTTAAGTTAAGTGTCGTTATGTTTAAGTTAAGTGCCGTTATGATTAAGTTAAGTGCCGTTATGATTAAGTTAAGTGTCGTTATGATTAAGTTAAGTGCCGTTATTTTAAGTTAAGTGCCGTTATGTTTAAGTTAAGTGTCGTTATGATTAAGTTAAGTGCCATTATGATTAAATTAAGTGTCGTTGTGATCAAGTTAAGTGTTGTTGTCGCATGTAATTAATATACCTTCAGACGAGTAGTGCAGCTAGGTTGTAGTGCAGCTAGGGAAAACTCGTCTTGACTTTGATCAGAGTAAAGTTCTCTCTCCAATCTGAATTCGCATTATGCGGTGAGGTTGGTCGTGAACCGAAACATCAAGTCATTTTAATCATTTATGTGTAACTATAAATGTTCTCAAACAGTTGCCATGCTTCCGATAAGGCTCATTCCCTTTGGAGTCTTCTCTTCAGTGCATATCTAATTATTAATTATTCAGTGAAAGTATCGGGTTATATATCGTTTCTTCGGTTATTATTCGAGGAACAATGATAGTAAACGGTTACGATCACTAGAACCATTCTGTTTGTACCCTTGCTTAGTCTTTCATTAGACTAACCAACCGATTTATTCCAATGCATGGTTGGCTGGTGTCATCCGTTTGATTCGGCACATCAGTGGTTGATTCCCGAAGTCAAAGTAACCTGATGAAAGATAAGAGGCTTGCAGACGAAGATTTAAGTGTCAGTATTTTAAGTTGTTAAGTGTTTTAAGTTGATTAAGATTCTTAAAATCTTCCGCTGTATTATCACTCTGTTGTAAAATCATCTCCCCGTTTGAAGAGAGATCTTTAATAAAAGGTTGAGTTTCATTTATATAAAGTCTTTCGCTGTTTAATCCTTCATTTAATATGTTTATGTATTTAAGTTTAATTGTTCCGACCAAGCCTTGGGTGACATCGGACAGAACGTCTGAGGTCACTGGCATGTGGCATTTCCGATGTAAGTCGGGGGTGTTACAACGAAAAGCTTCTTCACTCCTTGGATGAATGTGCACTACCACCACGCTGCCAACGACCTCCTCCGGCGACCACTACAACTCCGGCGACGATTGGAAACTCCGACGACACAAATTCGAACGAGAGAGATGGAAGGAAGCTTGAGGATGAAAGGAAGGGCTCATATCCCTCCTATTTATAGGCTCAAAAGGTAGCCTCCAACCTCAACATCGGCATCCAAATCGATCCACCTCCCCACGGCGTTAGGAGCACAAGGAGCAAGCCGAGCGTCGGTCTTCGAGAAGCTCGGGGAAGACGACAATCCGAGAAGCCAGCGGGCGCGGTTTGCCCACATGCAAAACCGCGCCCGCGTTCCTGGACCTTGATTGCGGTCTTCGATCGCAGTCAAGCTTAAATCTTACTTTAGCCCTCCTTAAATAATTAAAACCCATACATCACATTAAACGTATATTATCACGTTCCAAAGGTTCTTACTGAATTTACAGAAAATGCCTAATTCGTTTTGTTTACAAAACAAAAGTTTAAAAATTACCCAAATACCCCTACTAAAATTGAGGGTTATTACAGAAAGTCTTTCCACTTGGTCTATGAGGTTCATATGTAACATGCATATGTTCATATATTTGAAATTGTTTTTACTTGGTCTTGAGGTTTATATGTATCATACATATGTTCATATATTAGTACTTTAAGATTCATATGTAGCAATTAACATGCACATTTCATATATTTGAAATTCTTGTTACTTTGTCTTTTCATGTTGAAATTCATACATTGTTATCTAATGTTCATATATGATAATATCAAGGTTTATAACACTAGAAGTCCATATGTTATGTGTTGATGTTTATATATATATATTGTCATATAATATTCATATATGATAACGTTAACATTCATAGTAAAAATGACTATGAATGTTTTTAACTCAAATAGTAATTATTTTGGACGTAAATTTGTGCTAATTTTTTTATGATTTTGGACAAAAAAATGTTAAAATATGTGTTTAACAATGTATTACTATATATTAAATCTTTTCCCTTTTGAGCCACCAGAACGATTCTTGCCCCACAAATCTTACGTGTCATTTTATAATAATTTTGTTTTTTAATCTTTTATTCTTCTATATTTAGCTAACTTGATTTTAATTTATCACCAAATACCTAAACAAATTATCTTAACAACCTCTAACAACCATATAATAAAATTATTAATTGTTAATTATGGATTTTTCCTTAAATTGTATCAACCCATTTAATTCAACATACAACCCCGATTAAATTGTATCAACCAATTTCTTAAAAATCTTATTAGTTATACATCAATATCTTAATATTAAATCTTTTTTTGTTTGCAAATCCAAAATATTTAAATAAACCATTACGAGATTAACATAAATAAGGTGACGACACACATTAAAACAAATATCCATATTTAAGAGGTTGTTATAACTTTGTATTAATATCAATATAAGCACATACAATTAACATTTTCATATATATATAAATATACGTGGATTGCAGTTTAGAATTAATAAATTTATATGTATGTTTTAAATTGGTGCCTAGGCAAGCCTCACATGTATATAAATTATAAGTCATTTTTTTTTGTAAATGAAATGAAACATATATAATATATACCTCTATATTTATTGTTATCACTAAGCCAATTCTTTTTTTGAGTAGTTATAGTAATATATGTTATCGGTAAAATAAAAAACAAATCTATCTATATCTACATCTAGATATATACTAAAGGGAGGACATAAATCTTACGTGGCGTCACTACATTCAATTCACCTATGTATCATCACCATATTCAATTCGCTTATATTTCAGCTCTGAGATGTGTCACATCATCTGAATTTTAAAAAAGATTGGAATAATAAATCCCACCTTAGTTATATTTTAAACTTTGTTTTATAAATAAATTTAATTATCAAATTAAATGATCTTATTTTATAATAATTATTGATTTAACTATTAGATTGCTGAAACATATTTACTTAACTAATTGATAAAGTGTATTATTTCCATGCATTTTTAACGTTCCATTTTGTTTTATTAATCCTCTAACGACTTTTAGAATTTTTCGTCATTCTGTTAATTTTTAACTTTTGATGTTATTTTATATTTCAAAATATCCCGTTAGTTATATCAAATCTTTATATTGTTGGACATGAATCGGATTCTAAATTTTAGCATTTAGTCTTTTCATATAAAATTTTATCTATTTCATATATAATTAAACGATTTAATTTGGGGGTAATAGATAAATTTATTTTTATAAATAATCTTAAAACTTGATTAATATATTATTTCTAGGCATAATACTTGATTCAATATATTATGTATGTATGAAATTACATTGGTCTTTATTAATTGATTAATAATATTTGTTATTATCATACTTATCTTAATTTTATATATATTATCATTAATTAAATTTTTTTATATTTAATATTTTAAAATATAAAATAAATATATTTTTAATAATTAAAAAATATCAATATAAAATTTTATCCAAAACCCGACTAGTAATTATTGAATAATTGAGTCTGTTAGAGTGATTAATAAAAGAGAGAAAAAAAATTGATTGGGGAACTAACGAGAAAAATAAATAAATAAAGGGTCATACTATTCGGCGCATACCCAAAATTGTCATTCAACGCATAGGGCTTCCACGTTACGGTAGAAGTAGCTCCACACGTAACGCGGCTCCACACTCCCCACGTAACGCGGTAGCCGGCTTCCCCCATAACGTGTTGAGCCTCCCAGCTTTAAATACCTGCATCTCCTCCTTCCTTCCTCATTCCGCCACTGCACACATCCAAAAACCCTCAACGCGCGTTACGCACCTCCGGCGACGGCCCGTTACGAATCAAAACACTTTGCGCGTTACGTAGATCCATGAATCAAGAAGGTTAGTATTCCATCGTTTGTTTTTAGAAATTATGAAGTTTTTTTGTATACTAGATCCACAAGGTTTTGGTGTTTATGTGCTTGATTTGTTGTTTTGTGTTAATTTCGAATGGGTTTAGGGTATGAAATTCTAGAAATTTGTTAGATTTGTATGAAAGGGGTTTAGGGTTTATATTGAATTTTTGTGAATTGGTGTAAATTTTATAGTTAGATTTGTATGAAATAGTGGTGTTTTAGGATTTTTTTGTAGTTAGATTTGAATTTTGTAGTTAGATTTGAATTTGTAAGATTTTTTTATAAAAAAGTTAGTAGTCGGATTCTGCAAAACTCGACGGACTGTGTAGTCGTCGCCGGAGTAGTCGCCGGCGAATTGGCTAGGGAACTGCGCGTAACGCCCCCAGCCCTTCCACACGTTACGCGAGATGTGCCTCTGCACGTAACGAGTGGTCAGAGACCACGCGTTACGTGCAGTGCCCTAGCCATTCTCCGCCGGCGACGAGTCTCCGGTCCTGGAATTTGCATATGTATGTTTAATGGATTTTAGACATTTGTATGAAATTTGGATATTTAGGAATTTTGATGGATTTGTATGAAAGGGTTTAGGGTTTGATGGATATGTTTAGGAACTTTATCGAATTTGTATTTTCGCTTAGAAAAATGATTTATTGTGGTAGATGGAGCCTGGTGAGAGAACGAGGCGTAGAACCAGATGAAACCTCGTCCGTGATGCTTCGTATCGGACTGAGGGTGAGCTAACCCGTAGGGTTGCGGGTGCTGCACAAGATGCGGGAGGGCACGAACAGGCGGGCAATGCTGACCCCCTGTGTTCCCGTTTGCGCCATCTTTTATGGTGGGTGGCCCTGCAGATTCGGACCCGCAGTTGTACCCACAGTACAACATGAGTCCACTCCATTGTTATTCTGATACGATCGATCAGAATAACTATTATGGTCCTGAATTGAGTCCGCCACCGCAGCAGAGGCAGACCCAAATCCCTTACCGTCACGAGAGCCCAGTTGCCCATCAGAGCCCTCACGTGTCAACGTCCTATCACAGCCCCTTATATTATCAAGGCGGCGCAAATAATGAGATGGGTTACAATCCGTGGGAGAGCTCGGGGCTCAACCCGAATGCACCAGTGAATATGGTAAGTAGCCCTATTATATGAAAATATGATAAAAATGTAATTGCTTATCATTTGTTTAAAAACATGTAGGACGAAGACAGTCAGGCCTGGGCTCCAAGAGCTCAACCTGATGATGATGATGCGGACGAGGAGCAACAAGAAGGCACCTCTTCACAGGCAAGACCACCCCGAAGCAAAAAAAAGGGGAGATATGAACCGGAATTGCAGGTCAGAGTCTATGGAGGTCCGGAGAATCCCGAACTGCTGAAGGGTTTTGCCAATCACGTGGCGTACACCCTTTATCAGCGCATTGTAAGTTGCATGAAAAACCTTATTCTTGTCATTTCACGTTTTTATATAAATATGTCAAATTGATTGCTTACACTGGTTTAAAAATGCAAATGTTTATAGCCTGTGCCACCGTTGAAGTTTCAGCAATGAGGCAAGCAGACACGCGCATGGCGTCTGTAGTTGTCAACGCCATGGGGTAATCTGGCTGCTAGTTCAGGCTTGTGTCATATTCCACAGGTGATACATGACCATGTGCACGAGACGCTGATAGGTGCGTTTGTTGATCGCTGGCAACCTGAGACCAGCTCGTTCCATATGCCATGGGGAGAGATGACCATAACTCTCCATGATGTATTGTTGATTCTTAGGCTAAACATCAATGGAAGAGACTTAGCACCTCCACGAGGTTCTTTGACTGTGACTGATTTGAAGAAGGCGGTGGTGGCTGAGGCAACGGGATTCTTTGAGTTGGCTGTTAAGGATGTGACATATGGTACTGTAGTTGCTGATATGTTCAAGAGGCATTGCAATGGGATGAATGACGAGAAGCGTGCTTCTGGATACTTGTTGTACTTGTTGGGCTCTTGCCTATTTCCGGACAAGTCCCAACACAGATTGCCACTCTACTATCACCTGTTTCTGGAGGACCACTCGTGCACTAATGAATATGCATGGGGTGCTGCCGTTCTTGCTCACGTGTACCGTAGCTTGGGCGAGTGCACAAGAAAGGAAGCGAGAGTGATGTCCACGTGCTATACTCTAATTCACGTATTTTTTGTAAATTATAAAAACCATTGGTTTCACCTTATTTTATTGTTGTATCTGTATTTATTCAATAACAAGGATTGCTTACGTAAATTCTCTTTCAGGCGTGGATATATCAATATTTCCCCATGTTCAGACCTGCAGAGAGTAGAGATTGGGACTCTGATGATGCAGTCCCCTACGCTAGTCGATGGGACCTTTCAGCGAAACCCAACCCGTTGAGAAACTACAGAGTGGAGCTCGATACGATGACTGCGGACATGGTACATATATTTATGTTTATGTTGATTGGATGTCGTTCGGGTTAACTGATAAGTATGTTTAGGTTGATTGGAGTCCGTACGGTACGATTGACTTTAGCGATGCGAGATTCGCTCCTACTCGCTTCCATGGAGTTATATCGTGTCTTTGGATAACCGAGCCGTAGTTTTTCCAAACAGATGTGATGCCGACAATTTCAAGGAAGGGCAAATTGTAACTGTACACATAATGATCACATGATATGATGGCATCCTAAGTTTGACATGAACAAGTGAAGAGTCAAATAGATATGTATGTTACTAACCAGTTAGTTGCGTATGTAGAGTCCATCAACACAATGTACGGAAATGCTTTCAGCAACGCCAATTGTTCCTGGCTTGCAAAGAAGATATCCGTTATCTTGTTGGTCTCCTTGTTGAACCTATGCTCCATGAAGTATCCCTTCTCATTGCACTCATAGAAAAACTGTTGCACAACTGTTCTTCCTTCCATGCCCTTCTTTCGTATCTCATGCATGATGTTGTACACTTGCTTCATCTTTGTCAAATTGCCAGGGGATGAATGGATTGTAGTATGAATCTTTTGAGGCTTGTAATGATTGACTGTCATCACCCTAATAATCTCCTTCTCTTCAGCGCTTGGTCGCCCAGCTAATGCACTACCATACAATGAATCTGCTATGACATGATTGTGAGTTCCATGTTGTACAATGATCCTCCACAATCCCTTCGGCCCTTCTTTCAGCCTCAACATGAAGGGACACCCACACTTCTTTGATCTTGTGATGTCTCTCACTTGGTCAGCTTGTTTATGCACGTTTTGTCCATGCCTATCACACGGTAACCAAGTCTCCCTGAGGGTGGAAGGGGTGGAGGGTTTATTCCTCCACTTTTTGATGCAGAAGCGGTGAACCAAAGCAATCTCCCGTGCCCACAAAAATGCTTCTTCTCTAGACTCCCAGATTTGATCAGTTGTAAAGAACCTTGAATAATCAGCAGAGACGTAAACATCCTTCTCCGGTGGTACACTAAACCGAGGCTGTGTGTGTAAGGATGGAAAGCAAAACTGTGGGGTAGCATGAGATGAAGATGCAAGTGAGAAGGATGGTATCTCAATAGCTGACATATCATGTACTGGTTTACACTCGATTGGTGTGTTCCAATCCGCCAGCGGTTGAGGCATTTCCCAAACAGGAAATGTCTTTTGTGGGGTGTTCCAGTCATTGAGGGAGATATTGTTTAATCCCTCGTACAAATAATAGTTCGTCTGCATACACATGAAATCATCTTATCAAGTAGTGAACTAATTATAAATCCTAAAAAAACATCTCATCCACGGTTTACTGCACGGTTTGTGACAAACCGTGCAGTAAACCGTTCTATTTTACAAAATGCAGTCATAACCAGAAACTGGTTGTGATGTAACACGTAACGTATCGAGGCGATTCACACGTTACGTGTGAATACCTCCAACACGTAATGTGTTGAACAGTTCCACATGTTACGTGTACACTATCTTGCCACATAACGTGTGGAACTGTTCTTCAATGTATCAACGATTTCGGAACACTTAACCTAAACAACATCGAACTCACAATCTTTGTTTCTAATCCATAAACAATAAAATGAGATCTCTAACTTTAAACAACAAATATCATGTCTAGCTTGGTTAAACCCTAAACAACAAATATAATGTGTACCTTTCAAAACCCTAATCATCAAGCTAAAAGCTTTAAACAAGTACAAAACAAAACAAAATGAGAACTTTAGGGTTAAATAATAGAAATTACCTCATTCGAAAGTGGAATATCTTCGCCAATGTTGTTCCAATACTCGTTGTTGTTCGTATTGTCCATTTTTTTTCAAAAGTTGAGAGGGCAAAACAAAAATTTGTGAGTGTTTCAAATGAGGGTTTCAAATGAGGGTTATGGCTCGAAATGGACCTTTAGCCGGTGAAGAAGAAGGGGACCATTAAAACAGTTAGGTGGGGACAAGATGATTAATTCAATGCATTTTGCAACAGACCAAACCACATGTTACGTGTGTGACCAAACCACACGTAACGTGTGTGACCAATCCACACGTAACGTGTGAGATGCTATTACACGTAAGGCATGGAATATGGGGGTTAGGGTTTAGGTTAGGGTTTTAATTTTAGTATTTGGGTTTAGGGTTTTAGGTTTAGGGTATAGGGTTTAGGGTATATGGTTTAGGGGTTAGGGTTAGGGTTTAGGGTTAGGGTTTAGGGTTTAAATTCTACATCCATGCTAGTGGTTGAAGTTATTAATGCTAGTGGTTGAGGTCATTAATGCTAGTGATTGAGGTCATTAATGCTAGTGCTTGAGGTCATTATTGCTATAGTTGTGTACAACTATATGCTATAGCTGTATATTAGGTGTCAAACACATTCCTTTTCACTATATAAGAGGAATTAGGGTTGTTTGTTCACTACAACAAGTCCAACACAAGCGGGGCTTGAAGATTCATTTGTGGGTAAGCTTCTTGTTCGAGTTTCTTTCCATTTAGTAACCTTAATTGGCCTTTTTATATTAATGGATTTGTAGGAAACCAAGCACTACAACAAATAATGGCATCTTCATCCGAATCATCAATAAACCCAAATAGGCACCATCAACAAATTATTGCTCCACAATGCGGGTATAATTTGAAAGCCATTATCCGTACTTGAGATTTGCAGTGGAACTACAGAAGGAGGTATTGGGGATGCCCAAGACTGGGGTGTTTATACAGGAAGTGGATTGATCCTGTGTACGAGGACAGGGAACACGCGGTTATTCGACAACAATGGCGGGAAAAAACAAGATCTTGTTAAGGAGAATCAAGATCTTGTTAAGCAAAATCAAAAACTTTTACAAGAAATGGATAAGATGCATAGGTATAACCTCAATCTATATAATGATGTACATCGTACACTGCCTTGATGTCGTATCTTTTGTGTAATGTTGTTTACGTACTATCAACCTTTGTAGGGAGCACACAATTTTATCAAAGCAGAGATATGATATGCCGCGAACTTTTACCAGAGACTATCCTAATTTCTTCAAACGCAACTAGACGATATCATTTATTTTGTGTTAGAGTTTCTAAGTTTATGAAGAACTTGTATTATTTCCTGTATTGTGAGCTAAATGTGGTTGTAGTTATCCAGCGTAATGAACAATTCTATTTCGTCTTCTAGGTTGTATATTTTGGGGTATTTCTTTTATTAATTTTAGATAATTAAATAAATACTGCAAATACACAATAATATGATACAACATTCATACACAATATTATAATATATATAAAAAATCAATAATTCAACATTTAACCACAATTAAATACTAAAAATATACAATAAAATGTTATGCCCAAAATTATACTATAACTCAAGATTGTAATACCCTAAAACACCGTGTGATACATACCCACACGTTACGTGTGGTGTGTCTCCCCACGTTACGTGTGAGACCTTGAAAAGGTCTGCTCCCACACGTAACGTGGGAAGACACACCACACGTAACGTGTGGACCCTATGCGTTGAAAGGCAAAAATGCCTATGCACCGAAAAGTAATCGTGTAAATAAAAGCGTCTAGAATCGAACAGTAACCTCAATTCAGTACCCGCTTTCAGTAAGCGGTTCTGGGAAAAAAAATATCTTTACTCCGTTTTAAAGCCTAAAATGGCTCGAGACAAAACGCAGACGGTTTGATAGAGTAGGAACGAAAGGCTAGAAGATCTCTTCGCACGCCAATTTCCACTTGGTCAATTCTTATAAAAGTAATTTTGTATGTCGACTAGTTGTTTGTCCTTTTTAATTTAACATTATTTTTCGATTATTTTATGTCGATTTTCATTCGGTTTCTATACTACTCCGTATAAACCGGAAACCGTACAGTAAATCACTTTTCTTCTAAATATATTTGGGTCAGTCTATATGCAAACGAAACGCCGTCTATATGCAAACGGTTTTGTGCGTTAAGGCTAAACGTACAGGCTGGTGCGTTTAGGCTTAACGTACAAGGGACAAAATTGGAATAAAAGTGGAAAAAATATCCAGAATGGCACTGTAGCTGTGCGTTAAGCCTTAACGTATGGCACTGTAGCTGTGCGTTAAGGCGCACATACAAAAAAAAAATTGTTTGCCCCATAATCATGTAGAGAATTTCAATACGAGTCCGTACATATAAAATTCGTCCAAAACGGACATCGTTTGCCCCTCCAAAAGCCCAAAAAACAAAGCCTTCCTACCCATTTTTTTTACAATTTGGTGTCTGGCATATAGCGCATTGTAGTAAATTTTTTTGGTTTTTTTTTGTATATTTCTACTATAATTTTGTATAAATTTTAATATGAGTCCGTACATATAAAATATAATGAAATACTATAGTATATAAGTGTAACTATATGAAATATAATAAAATAATATAGTATATAAGTCTAAGTATACTAGATTTAATGAAATACTATAGTATATAAGCGTAATTATATGAAATATAATAAAATACTATAGTACATAAGTGTAACTATATGAAATTTAATGAAATACTATAGTATGTAAGTCTAAGTATACTATATTTAATGAAATACTATAGTATATAAGTCTAAGTATACTAGACTTATATACTATAGTATACTAGATTTAATGAAATACTATAGTATTTCATTAAATCTAGTATACTTAGACTTATATACTATAGTATTTCATTATATTTTATATAGTTACACTTATGTACTATAGTATTTCATATAGTTACACTTATGTACTATAATATTTCATTAAATCTAGTATACTTAGACTTATATACTATAGTATTTTATTATATTTCATATAGTTACACTTATGTACTATAGTATTTCATTACATCTAGTATACTTAGACTTATATACTATATTATTTTATTAAATTTCATATAATTAAACTTATGTACTATAGTATTTCATTATATTTTATATAGTTACGCTTATATATTATAGTGTTTCATTAAATCTAGTATACTTAGTCTTATATACTATAATATTTCATTAAATTTCATATAATTACACTTATGTACTATAATATTTCATTAAATTTCATATAGTTACACTTATGTACTATAGTATTTTATTATATTTCATATAGTTACACTTATGTACTATAGTATTTCATTAAATCTAGTATATTTAGACTTATATTTTATAGTGTTTCATTAAATCTAGTATACTTAGACTTATATTTTATAGTGTTTCATTAAATCTAGTATACTTAGACTTATATACTATTGTATTTCATTAAATTTCATATAGTTACACTTATGTACTATAGTATTTCATTAAATTTCATATAGTTACACTTATGTACTATAGTATTTCATTATTTTTCATACAGTTACGCTTATGTACTATAGTATTCCATTAAATCTAGTATACCTAAACTTATATATTATAGTGTTTCATTAAATTTAGTATACTTAGACTTATATACTATAGTATTTCATTATATTTCATATAGTTATACTTATATACTATAGTATTTCATTAAATTTCATATAATTACACTTATGTACTATAGTATTTCATGAAATCTAGTATACTTAGACTTATAAACTATAGTATTTCATTATATTTCATATAGTTACACTTATATACTATAGTATTTCATTATATTTCATATAGTCACACTTATGTACTATAGTATTTCATTATATTTCATATAGTTACACTTATATACTATAGTATTTCATTATATTTCATATAGTCACACTTATGTACTATAGTATTTCATATAATTACGCTTATGTACTATAGTATTTCATTATATTTCATATAGTTACACTTATGTACTATAGTATTTCATGAAATCTAGTATACTTAGACATATAAACTATAATATTTCATTAAATTTCATATAATTACACTTATGTACTATAATATTTCATTAAATTTCATATAGTTACACTTATGTACTATAGTATTTCATTATATTTCATATAGTTACACTTATGTACTATAGTATTTCATTAAGTCTAGTATACTTAGACTTATATACTATAGGATTTCTTTATATTTCACATAGTTATATTATATATTATAATATTTCATATAGTTACACTTATGTACTATAGTATTTCATTAAATTTCATATAGTTACACTTATGTACTATAGTATTTCATTATTTTTCATATAGTTACGCTTATGTACTATAGTATTCCATTAAATCTAGTATACCTAGACTTATATATTATAGTGTTTCATTAAATTTAGTATACTTAGACTTATATAGTATAGTATTTCATTTTATTTCATATAGTTACACTTTTATACTATAGTATTTCATTAAATTTCATATAATTACACTTATGTACTATAGTATTTCAAGAAATCTAGTATACTTAGACTTATAAACTATAGTATTTCATTATATTTCATATAGTTATACTTATATACTATAGTATTTCATTATATTTCATATAGTCACACTTATATACTATAGTATTTCATTATATTTCATATAGTTACGCTTATGTATTACAGTATTTCATTAAATTTCATATAGTTACACATATGTACTATAATATTTCATTATATTTCATATAGTTACACTTATGTACTATAGTATTTCATTAAATTTTATATAGTTACACTTATAAACTATAGTATTTCATTATATTTCATATAGTTACACTTATATACTATAGTATTTCATTATATTTCATATAGTTACACTTATGTATTATAGTATTTCATGAAATCTAGTATACTTAGACTTATAAACTATAGTATTTCATTATATTCATATAGTTACACTTATATACTATAGTATTTCATTATATTTCATATAGTTACGCTTATGTACTTTAGTATTTCATTATATTTCATATAGTTACACTTATGTACTATAGTATTTCATTATATTTCATATAGTTACACTTATGTACTATAGTATTTCATGAAATCTAGTATACTTAGACTTATAAACTATAGTATTTTATTATATTTCATATAGTTACACTTTTATACTATAGTATTTCATTATCCTTCATATAGTCACACTTATGTACTATAGTATTTCATGAAATCTAGTATACTTAGACTTATGTATTATAGTATTTCATATAGTCACACTTATGTACTATAGTATTTCATTATATTTTATATAGTTACGCTTATATACTATAGTATTTAATTAAATCTAGTATACCTAGACTTATATATTATAGTGTTTCATTAAATTTAGTACTTACCCCACTCTCCGTCCATTAGATCTGGGCCAATTCGATATCCATCTCCGTCCAACACGTATAACCCTACCCCACTCTCCGTCCATTAGATCGTTAACGTAATTACAGATTTAAGCCGAACTTTTTATTTTCATTCAATTTCTCCACAACTTCAAAACTTGGGTATTTATGGAAAGAGAATTTCGGTTTTTAGCTTTATGGAAATTGGACGATATCTGGGCCAATTCGATATCGTTTTAGGTCAAACTTTATACGATTTCGAAGCTCTCCCCGAGACATTTCCAACCCCTATAAATAGGGCACCTTTCAATGAGTTTTCGGTATCCAATTTAATCCCAAAAGCTCAAGAACCCTAGCTCCGCGGCCGTGTATGTTCATCGAAGAAATTCGTCGACCACCGTCCACCGTTGGAGTCGCCGCTACCACCAAAAGTTGCGTCTGGAAGTTAGCTTCCAAAGCCCCAAGCTCTCACCGCCGATTACCCACCTCCGGTCGCCGCATTAGCCAGAATTTTATATGTCCGTTTTTTGGGCTTTTGGAGGGGCAAACGATGTCCGTTTTGGACGAATTTTATATGTACGGACTCGTATTGAAATTCTTTACATGATTATGGGGCAAATTTTTTTTTTGTATGTGCGTTAAGCCTTAACGCACAGCTACAGTGTCATACGTTAAGGCTTAACGCACAGATACAATGTCATTTTGGGCCTGTCTCCCTTGGCCCATTTCAACCTGTGCGTTATGCCTTAACGCACCGGTGGTACCCCCGAATTTTCCGAAAATGCCTCTTCTGTCCCTTGTGCGTTAAGACATATCGTGTAGGAACGCAATAGCAAAATATAAACTGCAAGAATAAATCGCACGTTAAACAAACGAAATTATACCGAACGTAAGAACGCAGCAGAGTCGAGAACGAGATCTCTCTCCTTAATTCTGAAAACGTCCCATATTGCGACGGTTTGAATGACGTTCCGAATCCCAGGATACAACTGCTTGGACGACTTCGGACTTGCGCAACCAAAGGACCGAAGGCTACGAACCAATTCTGTGGAGCACTCTCAGACTCGATTTTTGGAAAACAGAGAGGAGGGAGGAGGATAGCTGTGTTTGATGATGTGTTCTGAATGAGAGGACGCTTGCTCTTATATAGAGCTTGGAAGAGGAGCCGTTGCAGATCTTCTGCATTCATGGAGGATCACCTTGTGACCGTTGCAGATCGTCTGCATTAGTGGCGGTGGACGTTACGGATCTTCCGGAGTAATTGCGAAGATCTCCGGTATTGATGGCGGAGGATTTGGTCTGCAGCCCAAATCAAGCCCACAAGCCCACGGCCCACGGCCCCGACCCCGACCGGACCGGACCGGATCGGATCGGACGGACGGACGGCGCGCGTGAGTGGTCAAGCTCTTCTCTCCATAGTAACCAAGTTCTTACCTTGGCTTGGGTGATAGTGGTATATAAACCACTCAATTCTACTCCCACATTTTCGATGTGGGATGTAGAATCGCACCCCAAACTCCATTTGGGTGTTGCAAGCAACCACCTTTGAGTCCTCATTTCTCATTCAAACGGAACCCGAATTTATCGTATGAGCACACTACGTTGTAGAGCTCGCGGAGACGAATCCAACGCTCCCATAATCCGGCACAACCGATGACCGGAGCCCACCGGAAAAGTGCCCGGAAAATTCAGTTCCAACATATCACACCCCACCCGTATGTTAAGACTTAACGCATATTTTGATTTGCATTTAGACAATTTTTCGTGTATATATATCTTTTTCCCATATATATTCTGTCAGAGTATATAATCAGTTAATAAAAGTCATAACAAACGAAAATGTGTAGACTTTAAAAAAAATCCCAAAACAAAATTTTATCTCATCTCTATTCGCTTATATATGTATCGACCCCTTAACCACCTCTCAAAACCCACCATCATTGCTCTGTTCACTCCCCTCAACTCGAGTACTCAACACAGCACAACAATGGCGTCCCCCACCTCCGTCATCCTCCCACTCTCTCTCCTCCTCCTCCTCCTCTCCTCCGCCGCCGCCTCCCAGACCTGCAAGTCCCACAAATTTAAAACCACCAACAAATCCTTCTCCACCTGCGCCGACCTCCCCCACCTCTCCGCCTCCCTCCACTGGACCTTCAACGCCTCCACCTCCACCCTCTCCATGGCCTTCACCGCCCCTCCCGCCAAATCCTCCGGCTGGATCGCCTGGGCCATCAACCCCTCCGCCGCCGCCATGCCCGGATCTCAAGCTCTCCTCGCCTACAAATCCCCCAACGGCTCCGTCGCCGTCTCCACCTACGACCTCCAGTCCTACTCCCAGATCATCCAGGCCCCGATCTCCTACAATGTCTCCGGCATCGCCGGCGAGGCCTCCGGTGACACGCTCACGATCTTCGGGAATTGGAAGCTGCCGATGAAGACGGAGTCGATTTTTCAGGTCTGGCAGACGGGGCCCTCGATGACCAATGGAAGGCCTGATAAGCATGATTTCGCGCCGGCAAATTTGAAAGCCAAGGGCAAGCTGGATCTGACGGAATCGGCGGCCGCGGAGGCTCCGGCGGGGGGCGGTGTAGGTGCTCCGTCGCCGGCTTCCGGGAAGAACGGCGCCGGGGAGGTGATGAGAGTTGGCGTGTGGCTGGGATTTGTTATTGCTGTTTTTGTTTTGTTGGTTTAGATTCAGATTTTTGAAAGGGATACATAGATTTCATTTTTCTAATTTACCCTTTATGGATTGCCTTTCTCAATTTGATAATCATATATATTGTACTGTATTATTTATCATCTTTCAGATTTTTTGAGAGATATTTGGTTGGTTTAATAAGATATAATAAAAAATATCAAACTAGACATTTCATATCATAATATAGTTACTAAATGTATGATATTGATGTTTTGCCTGTCATTTTTTATCAACGGTTTTTCTAGTATGTGTCCATGGACACATGCTAATAAACTTAAATAAGAAATTTATCTTTAAAATATTTTCTAATATAGAATTGATAAACCCTTAGCAAATAAGATTAAACTAATAACTAATCAAATAATTATCAAAAAAAGAGTTTTTAGAGTGTGTCCATGGATACACACTAGAAAAAACATTTTACCAATTTGTTTTGACCTTAGTTTCACACATGCGAAGATATAACTATTTTGTTGATCTTATAAGAAGCACTTATGTCCTTGTTATGGAAGATGAGAAATTTGAACTTTTAAGTATATACTATATAGTGATGAATGTCAGGAATAAACTAATGAGAATTGACCGTAGAGATGTGACTATGAAATTAGAGGATTTAAGATTCGAGATAAGAGTGTGGACATGAAAAATTGTATCCATAGAATAATAAATTCTCATATCTTTTTGGGTCCCTACTAGACCTGTCAACTGGGTCGGACATGTTGGATTCGGGTCACAAGCCCACAAGCCCACGGCCCACGGCCCCGACCCCGATCGGACCGGACTGGACGGACGGACGGCGCACGTGAGTAGTCAAGCTCTTCTCTCCATAGTAACCAAGTTCTTACCTTGGCTTGGGTGATAGTGGTATATAAACCACTCAATTCTACTCTCATATTTCCGATGTGGGATGTAGAATCGCACCCCAAACTCCATTTGGGTATTGCAAACAACCACCTTTGAGTCCTCATTTCTCATTCAAACGGAACCCGAATTTATCGTATGAGCACACTACGTTGTAGAGCTCGCGGAGACGAATCCAACGCTCCCATAATCCGGCACAACCGGTGACCGGAGCCCACCGGAAAAGTGCCCGGAAAATTCAGTTCCAACAATCCCCCACATGAATAGAAATGATTCTAAACATTGGTTTTTTGAAAACAGAGAAAAAACTTTTGAGAGTACAGTCGAAAAATCACTGCATCTGGGCTGGTAGCATTTTTCAGCCTTGAACCACCCATAGTGAGTAGCTATCGGATTTACTCGACCAGGTAGTGAACTTGATGTCTTGAACCACCCGGGCTTTGATGTAAACCGAGACAATAACTATCACACAGTTTCATCTTCTCACAGAACTAGGTTCTCTTGTTGTGTTCATTTTGGCCTTGAACATCCCTGGTTATTCATGAGTGAACTTGGAGAATTCAGCCTTTGTTAATTCTCCTAGAAACGGCCCCATTTCACACTCATAAGGTGATTTCCATGAAGAGTATCCTGTCATACCCCACTTTTATTTCAAAGCTATGGAATCATTAAAAGCCAAGCTTAACCTTAACTCATACAGGTAGCACTGTGCATCATCCTAGGAACTGGGAGGAGACTTAAATCTCTCAGTGCTCATGGTGATTCAACTTGATTTAGTTTTCCCTTTGAACCTACTTCTTGGGATCTCCAGTCAGATAGGTAGGGTTAGCCATCAAGCATCCTCTTTAGTCATAGGCTTTAGACCCATTCCTCTTGATGATTTAACAACTTGATCTCGTGACAAACCTTTAGTAAATGGATCCGCTAGGTTCTCAGCCGACTTGATATAATCTATTGAGATTATACCATGCGAGAGTAGTTGTCTGATGGTTTTATGTCGTCTTCTTATGTGACGAGACTTACCATTGTATAAGCGACTCAGTGCCCGAGCTATAGCCGATTGGCTATCACAGTGTACACTTACTGATGGCACTGGTTTTTCCCACATTGGGATATCTTCCAACAAATTCCGAAGCCATTCAGCTTCCTCTGATGCTTTGTCTAAAGCAATGAACTCAGACTCCATAGTGGATCTGGCCAATAGTGTTTGTTTGGAAGATTTCCATGAGACTGCTGCACCACCAAGTGTGAATACATATCCACTTGTGGACTTCGAGTTTCTGGAATCGGATATCCAGTTTGCATCACTGTATCCTTCCAAAACTACTGGGTATTTCCCATAATGCAGCCCATAACTTTGAGTATAGCGCAAGTAGTTCAATACTCTAGTTATCCCTTTCCAGTGTTTGTGTCCTGGATTACTTGTGTAGCGACTTAGTACATTTACTGAGTGCGCCAAGTCAGGTCTTGTGCAGTTGGTCAAGTACATGAGACTTCCAATCACACGTGCATACTCCAATTGTGACACTGCATCCCCCGAGTTCTTAGTCAAGTGAAGATGAGGGTCCACGGGACTCTTTGCAATCCCGCTTGAATAGTTCTTGAATCTCTCAAGTACCTTTTCAGCATAATGAGCTTGAGACAGGATAATTCCTTTAGAATGTCTAGTGATTTTAATCCCTAGTATGACATCTTGCTAATCCCATATCTTTCATGTCAAACTTCCCACTAAGCATGTTCTTAGTTCGGTTGATCATGTCCTTATTGCTTTCAATAATGAGCATGTCATCTACGTACAAACACAACAAAATGTAACCATTTGGTGTGTCTTTGAAGTAGATGCATTTGTCACATTCATTGATGCTGAAGCCGTTTGACATCATGACATTGTCAAATTTTTCATGCCACTGCTTTGGAGCTTGTTTGAGTCCATATAGAGACTTCACAAGTCTGCAAACTTTGTGTTCCTGTCCAGGAACCACATAACCCTCAGGTTGTTTCATGTATATCTCCTCTTCTAATTCTCCGTTTAGAAATGCAGTTTTCACATCCATTTGATGGATTTTGAGGTTTCGTAATGCTGCTATTGCTATTAGCATTCTGATTGAAGTTATTCTCGTAACTGGAGAATAAGTGTCAAAGAAATCCTGGCCCTCTTTTTGCCGGAATCCTTGCACCACAAGCCTCGCTTTGTGCTTATCTATTGAGCCATCTGTTTTCAATTTGGTTTTGAAAATCCATTTGCACCCAAGTGCTTTACACCCTTGTGGCAAATCGACTAGCTCCCATGTATGATTCTGCATAATGGAGTCGATTTCGCTTTTAATTGCTTCCTTCCATGAAGGTGCATCAGGTGTAGACATGGCTTCTTTGAAGGTTCTAGGCTCATTCTCCAAGAGAAAAGCCGTTATGAACTCTTGACCAAAAGTCTTTTCCTTTCGAGCTCTCGTGCTTCGTCGAGGTTCAGCTTCTGGTTCCTTTCGAGCTCTTTTGCTCTGTCCAGGTTCATCTTCTGTTTCATTTACAGAAGTTCTTGCTTCACTCTGTTCACGAGTTCGTTTCGGATGTTCTTTATCCTTGCACGGAAACACGTTTTCAAAGAAAGACGCATTCCTTGATTCCATTATTGTATTGGCATGTATATCTGGTATATCAGATTTGTGTACCAGAAACCGATAAGCACTACTGTTATGTGCATATCCTATGAAAATACAATCAACGGTTTTAGGTCCAATTGTGACCTTTTTAGGAGGTGGTACCGCCACTTTTGCTAGGCACCCCCACACTTTGAGGTATTTGTACGAAGGTACGTTACCTTTCCAAAGTTCGTATGACGTCTTGCCAGTAACTTTATGCGGTATTTTGTTGAGGATATAATTGGTGGTAAGCAGCGCTTCCCCCCACATGTTCTGGGGTAACCCAGATTCCTACAACATTGCATTCATCATCTCTTTCAGAGTTCGGTTCTTGCGTTCCGCAACTCCGTTAGATTCTGGTGAGTAGGGAGCAGTTGTTTGATGAATAATCCCGTGTTCTCTACAGAACGCGTTGAAAGGTTCATCATACTCCCCTCATCTATCACTTCGGATAATCTTTATGGTTTTACTAAGTTGGTTTTCAACTTCCAACTTGTATTCCTTGAACTTTTCCAAGGCCTCATCCTTGCTTCTTAGCAAGTATACATAGCAGTATTTTGTGCAATCATCAATAAAGGTTACAAAATACTTTTTACCGCCTCTAGTTTGCACATATTTTAAATCACACAAATCTGTGTGAATTAAACCTAGAGGTTCGGTTGTTCTCTCTACATGTGGGGATGGCGTTTTTGTGAGTTTGGCCTGTACGCATACTTCACATTTGTCTT
Source organism: Rheum nobile (assembly GCA_027886185.1). Taxonomy (NCBI): domain Eukaryota; kingdom Viridiplantae; phylum Streptophyta; class Magnoliopsida; order Caryophyllales; family Polygonaceae; genus Rheum; species Rheum nobile. Next base: position 282,690 of record WOAB01000232.1, on the reverse strand, counting down.
TACTTGCTTTGCATTTTGGAATCAGGTTCATGTTCATTAGTCTTTGAATAGACTTGTTATTCACATGCCCTAATCGTTCATGCCAAGTATTAAAAGACTCAGCAACGTAAGCAATAGGATTAGTCTTATTCATTGAAACATCAGTTACAATAGTTTTTGGGATGACTGTCATTACATTCATTTTGACCAGTCCATCCTTTACATATCCTTTGCCCAAATACACCCCATTCTTAGAGAGAACCAACTTGTCAGACACGAAGTTGGTCGCGAATCCGTTCTTGCTCAGCAGAGTGCCGGAGATCAGATTCTTCCTTATGTCAGGCACATGCATGACGTTGGTGAGAGTCAGCTCCTTTCCAGAAGTCAGCTTCAGCACCACTTTCCCGTAACCTTCCACCTTGGATGTGGACGAGTTCCCCATAAACAGATGCTCGCCCGTCTTGCTCTGCTGATAGGTAGTGAATCATCCCTTGTCAGAGCAGATATGTCTGGTAGCACCTGTGTCGTACCACCATTCCCTTGGGTTGCTTCCAACCATGTTGACTTCAGACACTACAGCACACATATCAGAATCCGAGAGCTTGCCTTCAGTCATGTGGACTTGAGATTTCCCCTTGTCCTTGCGTGGATCAGCCTTGCTACGACAGACGTCGGCTTTGTGACCCATCTTGCCACAGTTGTGACACTTCCCACTGAACTTCTTAGGGGGTTGCTTCTTTGAGTTGTTGGAGCTCTGGGGTTGGAACTTTCGTTTCTTCCCCCTGTCCTTGTGCTCAGCCAGATTAGCCTTCTGTTCAGCCGGCTCTTTCCCTTCTGCTTTGAGGTGGTCAGACTCAACCCGTAGCTTGATTATCAAGTCTTCCACAATCATGGCCTTTCTCTTGTGCTTCAGGTAGCTCTTGAAATCCTTCCAGGATGGAGGAAGTTTCTCAAATAACGCAGCAACCTGGAACGTCTCACAGATAGACATTCCTTCAGAGATGATCTCATGCGTAAGGAGTTGCAGCTCTTCGACCTGTTTCATGATGGGCTTAGAGTCCACCATCTTGTAGTCCAGAAACTTCGCCACGGCGAACTTTTTCGAGCCTGCATCCTCAGACTTGTACTTCTTCTCCAAAGCAGTCCAGAGCTCCTTGGAGGTCTTGACCTTGCTGTACACTCTGTACAGTGGGTCTATCAGGCGGCTTTGAACCCACCCTTTGCACATGAAGTCTGTATGAGTCCATGCCTCAACACTGGCTAGTAGATAAGCATCTGTATTGTCAGGTGACAGCAAAGGCTTGTCCTCAGTCAGATACTTCTCAAGCCTTAACGTGGTCAGGAAGAAGAACATCTTCTGCTGCCATGTCTTGAAGCCAGTTCCATCGAACTTGTCAGGCATCAAGCCAGCGTTCACAGCCCCAGGCAAATGCACCGTTGGTACAACAGTCTGAAGTGCAGCTGGATGGACAGTCTGACGAACCTCAGAAGTCCCAACCACTGCGGGTTGCAGATTAGCAGCAGGCATGTTTGCATCTTGCAGATTAACTGCTTGCACATGCCCCATTGACAAACTCACTACTGGCAGACCACTCCCAAACTGAATTTGGGGCGTCGACTCAGACGAGTTCCCATTGACAGCTCCAGCGATCTCGGTGTTATCACCCATGAAAACAGAATCTGTTTACAGAAACACAACCAGAAGTCAGTACTTTAAATCTCGAATTACTTAGGAATTCGAAATAAAATAAGTTCAGATAAGATTTTTCGAAATAAATTCGAATGGCCAATAAGGATTCGAAAATTAATTCGAACGAAATTTCCGATGCGATAACTCCTGCAAAACACGTTAGAAAAAATGCAGATATGCAGAATCAATTTTTTTTTTTTGCACAGAAAATATACAGAAATATATTTGAAACTAATTTCCTGCAAAAACGAATTAGAAATTTGCACAGAAATGACAGAATCTGCACAGAAACACGTTAATATAGATTCGAATACAGAATCGAAATTAATTTCCTGCAGAAACCAGATTAGTCCGGAAAAAAGTACGAACAACGGGAAAAAATAAATAATCACGAACAGCAGAAGCTTAAATCTGTGCAGAACCGAATAGCAAAAATGTAATCTGTGCAGAAATAATATGCGAACAGCAGAACAAAATAAAACGAGCAGGAAATAACAGAATCGAAATTAATGGAACGCAAATATATGAATATATATTCGAACTGTTTCTGCGCTCAGAAATAAAATTCGTTAGTGCGATATGCAGTGTAAACGATTTTCAGAATTAAGACTGTAGGAACGCAATAGCGAAATATAAACTGCAAGAATAAATCGCACGTTAAACAAACGAAATTATACCGAACGTAAGAACGCAGCAGAGTCGAGAACGAGATCTCTCTCCTTAATTCTGAAAACGTCCCGTATTGCGACGGTTTGAATGACGTTCCGAATCCTAGGATACAACTGCTTGGACGACTTCAGACTTGCGCAACCAAAGGACCGAAGGCTACGAACCAATTCTGTGGAGCACTCTCAGACTCGATTTTTGGAAAACAGAGAGGAGGGAGGAGGATAGCTGTGTTTGATGATGTGTTCTGAATGAGAGGACGCTTGCTCTTATATAGAGCTTGGAAGATGAGCCGTTGCAGATCTTCTGCATTCATGGAGGATCACCTTGTGACCGTTGCAGATCGTCTGCATTAGTGGCGGTGGACGTTACGGATCTTCCGGAGTAATTGCGAAGATCTCCGGTATTGATGGCGGAGGATTTGGTCTGCAGCCCAAATCAAGCCCACAAGCCCACGGCCCACGGCCCCGACCCCGACCGGACCGGACCGGATCGGATCGGACGGACGGCGCGCGTGAGTGGTCAAGCTCTTCTCTCCATAGTAACCAAGTTCTTACCTTGGCTTGGGTGATAGTGGTATATAAACCACTCAATTCTACTCCCACATTTCCGATGTGGGATGTAGAATCGCACCCCAAACTCCATTTGGGTGTTGCAAGCAACCACCTTTGAGTCCTCATTTCTCATTCAAACGGAACCCGAATTTATCGTATGAGCACACTACGTTGTAGAGCTCGCAGAGACGAATCCAACGCTCCCATAATCCGGCACAACCGGTGACCGGAGCCCACCGGAAAAGTGCCCGGAAAATTCAGTTCCAACATATCGCACCCCACCCGTACGTTAAGGCTTAACACATATTTTGATTTGCATTTAGACAATTTTGTGTGTATATATCTTTTTCCAATATATATTCTGTCCGAGTATATAATCAGTTAATAAAAGTCATAACAAACGAAAATGTGTAGACTTTAAAAAAAATCCCAAAACAAAATTTTATCTCATCTCTATTCGCTTATATATGTATCGACCCCTTAACCACCTCTCAAAACCCACCATCATTGCTCTGTTCACTCCCCTCAACTCGAGTACTCAACACAGCACAACAATGGCGTCCCCCACCTCCGTCCTCCTCCCACTCTCTCTCCTCCTCCTCCTCCTCTCCTCCGCCGCCGCCTCCCAGACCTGCAAGTCCCACAAATTTAAAACCACCAACAAATCCTTCTCCACCTGCGCCGACCTCCCCCACCTCTCCGCCTCCCTCCACTGGACCTTCAACGCCTCCACCTCCACCCTCTCCATGGCCTTCACCGCCCCTCCCGCCAAATCCTCCGGCTGGATCGCCTGGGCCATCAACCCCTCCGCCGCCGCCATGCCCGGATCTCAAGCTCTCCTCGCCTACAAATCCCCCAACGGCTCCGTCGCCGTCTCCACCTACGACCTCCAGTCCTACTCCCAGATCATCCAAGCCCCGATCTCCTACAATGTCTCCGGCATCGCCGGCGAGGCCTCCGGTGACACGCTCACGATCTTCGGGAATTGGAAGCTGCCGATGAAGACGGAGTCGATTTTTCAGGTCTGGCAGGCGGGGCCCTCGATGACCAATGGAAGGCCTGATAAGCATGATTTCGCGCCGGCAAATTTGAAAGCCAAGGGCAAGCTGGATCTGACGGAATCGGCGGCCGCGGAGGCTCCGGCGGGGGGCGGTGTAGGTGCTCCGTCGCCGGCTTCCGGGAAGAACGGCGCCGGGGAGGTGATGAGAGTTGGCGTGTGGCTGGGATTTGTTATTGCTGTTTTTGTTTTGTTGGTTTAGATTCAGATTTTTGAAAGGGATACATAGATTTCATTTTTCTAATTTACCCTTTATGGATTGCCTTTCTCAATTTGATAATCATATATATTGTACTGTATTATTTATCATCTTTCAGATTTTTTGAGAGATATTTGGTTGGTTTAATAAGATATAATAAAAAATATCAAACTAGACATTTCATATCATAATATAGTTACTAAATGTATGATATTGATGTTTTGCCTGTCATTTTTTATCAACGGTTTTTCTAGTGTACATGGACACATGCTAATAAACTTAAATAAGAAATTTATCTTTAAAATATTCCCTAATATAGAATTGATAAACCCTTAGTAAACAAGATTAAACTAATAGCTAATTAAATAATTATCAAAAAAAGAGTTTTTAGAGTGTGTCCTTGAATACACACTAGAAAAAACCTTTTACCAATTTGTTTTGACCTTAGTTTCACACATGCGAAGATATAACTATTTTGTTGATCTTATAAGAAGCACTTATGTCCTTGTTATGGAAGATGAGAAATTTGAACTTTTAAGTATATACTATATAATGATGAATGTCAGAAATAAACTAATGAGAATTCACCGTAGAGATGTGACTATGAAATTAGGGGATCTAAGATTTGAGATAAGAGTGTGGACATGAAAAATTGTATCCATAGAATAATAAATTCTCATATCTTTTTGGGTCCCCACTAGACCTGTCAATTGAGTCGGGCAGGTTGGATTCGGGTTCGGGTCATGTCGGGTTCGGATCAAATCGGATTCAGGTCGATCGAGTTGATAAAATTTTCGGGTCGGGCGGGTTCGGGTTCGGGTTGACCCAGCGGATCGAACATGTCTTTTTTTATGATTACTATTATGATTTTTAACTTTAATAAAATAATTATAATAATATAATTAATATTATATTATTATTTAATAAAGTATATTAAAATATTTAATATAAATGAAATAAAATATACAAAATAAAGGGGACCCGCGAGCTCGGATTTGCGTTCGGGTCGGGTCGGGTCAGGTCGGGTTTGGGTTCGAGTCCTTCAGGTTCGGGTCCTTCTTGACCCAGTGACGTTCGGATCGGGTTCGAGTTCGGATCCTTTCGGATCGGGTCGGATTTTTGGGTTGGGTCGGTTTTTGGCAGGTCTAGTCCCCATCGTCCACGCACAAAGCTATATGCATATTTTCTATTCTTTTTTTTTTTTTTTTTGTCGAAACTATATGCATATTTTCTTGGTTGAACTTAGAAGCTGATGTAGCATTTTTTAGGGGGGCATGTTAAATTTCTTGTAAAGGCTAACATCAATTCCCCATTCTCATACTAAGAAATAATGTACTTTTGCTTTATTGTTAGAATTTCAAACTTCACTCAAAGAGGAGGGAAAAATAATTAAAAAAGGGGTATGTGATTAAATTATTCAATGTATATTAAATTTGCATAGATGATAATGACCATTTTAAGTAAAAAAAAGTTTGTAATTGAACACGTTACATGTGAGCTAGCTAGCAAGGGAGCAGTAAGAAGAGTAGGTGGAGATCAGTTGGAAGGTAGAAGCCACTTAAATGGCGTGTGGTGGTGCAGACTGCACGCTAACGTACTATTCCCGCTCATTAAACCATCACATTCACTAGGATTTTTTTACGGCGCAAAACCGCGCTCGCTTTTTTTTAGCCGCGCACTTACCCATGGGCGGTTCGACATGCCGCCGACAAAATCCGAGTTTCATGGGTTCAGTTTTGGGATTTTTTTTTGAAATAAATAAAAATGTGTTTTTAAAAACCGGTTCATTGAAACCGGGGTTGTGGGCAACATTTCGTGCCGCCCACGAAACTGGGTCAGTGAACCGGGTTTTTTGGGGGACAGGGTTCATAGGCGGGACTTCCTGCCGCCCAGGGTTCATGAACGGCACGTGGTGCCGCCTAGGGTTCATGGACGGTACGTGGTGCCGCCTAATGAGTATACGTTTCACTCCCAACGGTCGATGTGGGCTGCACGTAGGGCCGCCCAGTACAGGTGTAGCCGGCTATATAAATTAGGGATGTATTGTATTGTATTGTATCCAAATCTAGAAACTCATTTTCATAATAAATGTCGTCGTCAAGCGGTTCTGGTTGGAGGGGATTGTCGGAGTCCTCTTCGAGCGCTAACACATCTGTAGATGATGAGGGTGATTTGCAGGCGCCAATTTCTCCGGAGTACTTCAAGGTATGTAATATTGTAATTTTTACTGTATACAATAATTAGATCTTAAATGTACTTAGTCTTTGAAATGTTAAACTGTTTTGAAATAATATTTAATTTATTGATATTAGTTTTTAGAAATTTAATTATTAATTAGTCTCTAATGTGATAATTTTTGTATATAAATAGGGTGATTCTAGTGATGATGGATTTATAGCTATCGACTTCTCATCCCATTTTACTACTACTGAGATATTTCCTAGTAAGGAAGGATTGCGAGATTGGGTGCAAAGGGTAGGTTTTAGTCTTTTTATGGTGATCACTACTAAATCATCAAATCCTAAAAAGATTATACTTCACTGTGAGAGATCCGGGTTACCTAGGTCCGGCAAGAAGAAGGTGGTAGTCGATGGTATAAAGGTCAGCCCGATACGAGTGAATAAAACTAGGTCAAAAAAGAAGGGTTGTCCCTTTTTGCTGCATGGTACTTTTAGGGAAGGAAATGTTATTAGAGATCCTGGGTGGACCTTATCGGTTGTTAGTGGATCCCATAACCATATGCTTTCTACCACCTTGACCGGCCATGCATTTGCTACCCGACTTACGAAGGAGCAGCGTAGGAAAGTGATGATTGATACTGCGGCGGGTGCAAGACCCAAGGTTATTTCTACACAGCTTAGGAATGAATATTCGAGTGCAACGAGTTCGAGGAATCAGGTGTACACTGTTAGGGCTAAGGAGAGGTTGAAATCCCTGGGCAATCTGAATGTGACACAATGGTCATTGGGATTTTTGAATGAGAAAGGCTATTTGTTGGACACTGCTACTAAGACGAGGGAAGATGGGAAGGAGGTTTTGGCGTGCTTGTTTATTTCTCATCCAGACGCTCGACATTTGTTGTGCATGTTTCCTAATGTCGTCATTATGGATTCGACCTACAAAACCAACAGGTAAACCTTAGTCTTTTTTGTATTATGTGTAGATAATGGTATTTTCTACGGGTTTTAATTTTTTTTTGTGTATAGGTACGGTATGCCTCTGTTCCAGATTGTTGGGTTTACTTGCACCAACTACACATATTGCATTGCTCTTGTGTTCATGGAAAGGGAGACGACAAACCACTATACATGGGCGCTGAGACGATTGAAGTGGTTGTACGGGGAGAAAAATCCCGTATGCATCATGTATGATCGAGAGCTAGGACTGATCAAGGCTGCCAAACTGGTGTTTCCGAAGGTTCGTCATCACTTGTGTCAGGTCCATGTAGACCGTAATGTGAAGGCATATGCTAAGACGATGAAGATTGACGAGAAGAAATTCTCGGGAAGTGTTCGTCGGGTGATGAGGTCTCACACAAAGGAGGAGTACAGAGAGCGGCTTGCTCACTTTAAGGGGATATGGAGTGAAGGCTTGGTGCGATATGTGGAGCAAACTTGGTTTAATGAGCATAAGAAGAAGCTGGTTGCGGCATGGTGTGATGATGTTCTCCATTTTGCCACAAGAACATCAAACAGGTAACTTTCATACAAACATTTGCAATCAAATTGGGTTATAAAATTTATTTACTTAATTGTATACGAATATATTATTTTCAGGGTTGAGGGTCAGCACTCTATGCTTAAGGACATGATTGAGACATCCGTCGGAGGGTTTGACACACTTGTGCAGCACATCGACAACATGTTTGTTGATCAGCATCGGAAGATCCGATATGAGATGACCAAGAACTGCACTGCATTTCCCATGGAGATAGTGAAAGGCCCTGAGTGGGTTAAGGTGTTCTTCAAGCGCATCCTTGAAAAGTGCTCTGAAAAATGCCTGAGGATGTTGTATGCCCAAGCTGTGTTAGCAAAGGAGGGGAAAATTGGGAACAAATGTGCTGATTTTTGGTGGAGGTCCACACTGGGGCTGTCTTGCCCACACACAATTAAGGTCTACGTGGAGACAGGTTATCCGTTAGTGCCTGAAGAGGTTGATATTTTCTGGAAGCAGATCCGATGGGAAGGGGTGGATGCTAAGGATCTTGATGTCGATGATGGTGTTTCACTGACAGCGGACAATGTCACGGTGGATGACTTCGTTGAAGAGTACTTATGTGGGACAGTTGAGGGATTTGATTTGAAGAAGATGGCGGAAAAGTGGCGTGAGTCAAAGGACCCTACATCGTGCGATATTCAAGACCCGCCACGTGGCGAGACCAAGAAGGGAAGGCCTAGGATGAATGCGAGAAAGACCGGTACAAAGAGGAAAATGTGTTGGGACGAGCATGTGGATGCAAACATGAAGAAGGAGAAGCAGAAGATGAAGATGGAGGATGAGGAGCTGGGAGTGGATGAGGAGGATGAGCCTGCAGAGAAAGAGACGACCAATGTGAAATCGTCCGTTGGATCCCCGGGATCGAAAGGATGCCCTTCTAGCGGACGACCTCACAGTGGAGTTTCAACAACAAATGGGAGTGCCACTAAACCTGCAAAGCCGAAATCTGCTTCAACCAAGTCCAAGTCGGGTTCAAACAAGCCGGTCAAGTATCTCGGCTTCAACTGGGGGCACGAGAATATTGATCATTTCATGCTCGCCTATATTTCTGGAGTTCAAAATGTCAAAGGTGATGGTCATTGTGGATTCCGTTCTCTTGCCGTTTTGCTGTGTCGCCAAGAAGACGAGTACATTGATGTCCGGTTAGGGCTTTCGAAGCACGTCCAGGCACATGGAGCGAACTACGTAGCGATTCTTGCGGAGGAAGCGTTGACGTTGGAAGAATTTGTTAGGAAATTGAATTATATTCCTTCACCGTGCACGGCAAACTTCTGGTGTATAATGCCTATTACTGGGTTGGCGTTTGCAACGGAACACCAAGTGGCTGTTGTTGTCTTATCATGGTTCAGACCGCACACATGTCTTCCATTGTGGGCCCCCCCGGGTGCCGAGCCTCCGACAAAGGTTTATGCGATAGCACATGTAGGCAGGAGGAGAGACCATTATGTACCGGTACGTGGAGTCCTACTCTCTCGTATTTACTTATTCTTTCATAATTTTTTTTAGTAACTGTATTGTTTACGTGTACAGATTTGGCTTGTTAATGACCATTGTCCCATTCCACCGCCTCCAAGACAGTGGCGCATTTACAAGGATCCAAGTGTTGATGGATGGGATAGTCATGAGCGCTTCAAGGATAGGTTCAAGAATTATGTAGAGGAGCGAGCATATCATGGGCGACCTGACATACTTACCTAGGTTTTTTGGATTGTAATCGACTTTATATATGATATTGTATTTCCTTTTGTGTGAAAGTTTGATTGAGATTGATCGTATATTGTGTTTTTAATCATTTGTTTTTGAGAATTGAAAAAAATCGGGAAAATGCTATACGAGACAACAATATTACTAATCATTAACAAAAACACGTTCACGAAAACATTAAAGCGTACACTAGTTTAACATGAAACATAAAAAAAGCTATCTAATCTCCGTCCGAATCGGCCTCCCCGCCATCATCATAGCTGCCGCCCAATATCATGGGCGGTACACAGTGCCGCCCATATCATTTCATCACCACAACTCCGTTGTACAGCCCATTGGCGGCACTGTGTGCCGCCCATATCATTTCATCACCACAACTCCGCTGTACAGCCCATGGGCGGCACTGTGTGCCGCCCATATCATTTCATCACCACAACTCCGCTGTACAGCCCATGGGCGGCACAGTGTGCCGCCCAATATGCCTATAAATAGGCCATACGGGGTCCCCTTTCTACCAAACTTGTCTCACCCAAAGAGGCAAGCTTTCACATCCAAGAGGAAGGGATGTGTTTGATCGCGGTAAGAAAAATAAATATATGTATTTTATTGATTATTTACGCTATTAGGTTGTAGTATTCGTTGGAATCTAATTAAATAATATTTTATTTCAGATACAAGAATTCAATATCGTGGGTTTCGTCGTCTAGCATTTTCAGAACTTCAGTCCCGGAGGAACACAGTCAACCGCCTTTTCCACCTTCACTAGTGAGCTTAAACCGAATTGTTTTGTATTCATTGTAGACTCACGTCATGTTGTGGTCATCTCTAACAGTGCGTTAAGATGGATGCGATTGCCTTGTGGTCATTATACTCTTGACCGAGTCAAGAGTCCTAGGACGAACCTCCTTCGGCCATGTCGTGCATGCTGAGCTGCTCTTTTTTCCTCGCTGCAGCACAGAAAAATATGGGATCTTCAAATTTCGGTATTTGTAGGATTTCAAGTTTTTCTGTGATGCAGCAAGAAAAAAAGAGCAGATCAGCATGAACGACATGGCCCAAGGAGGTTCGTCCTAGGACTCTTGACTCGGTCAAGAGAATAATGTCCACAAGGCAATCGCATCCATTTTAACGCACTGTTAGAAATGACCACAACATGACGTGAGTCTACAATGAATACAAGACAGTTCGGTTTAAGCTCACTAGTGAAGGTGGAAAAGGCGGTTGACTGTGTTCCTCAGGGACTGAAGTTCTGAAAATGCTAGACGAACCTCCTTGGGCCATGGCGTACATGCTGATCTGCTCTTTTTTCCTGGCTGCAGCACAGAAAAACATGGGATCTCCATATTTCAGTATTTGTAGGATTTCAAGTTTTTCTGTGATGCAGCTAGGAGAAGGAGCATATCAGCATGAATGCCGTGGTCCTAGGAGGTTCATCCTGGGCTCTTGAGTGAATGTATATGTATAGTGCAAGAGTTGTGTATGTCATTTGTTCCAGTGTGTATGTATTTTTTTTTAAGTGTGTAAGCCATCAGTGGATGTATATGTGTTTTTAGAATTTGTACGTGTTTTTAGTATGTGTATGTAATTTAAGCCATCGGTGAATGTATATGTATTTTTAGAATTTGTACGTGTTTTTAGTATGTGTATGTAATTTAAGAATATACATGTATTTTTTAGAAATAACGCACGAAAATCCAACAAACCAATAAGCAAAGAACTAAAACTAGAAACGACGGAACAAATTAGAAACGACGGAACAAATATCTATATACGAAACTAATAAAGCCAAAAGTCATACTTAATTTACTGGAATTTCAATCCCCAAAAACGTACAAACACAAAAGTCAAAAGTCATACTACGAACTCTCCGTCTCACTATCAGATGAGTCATCTAGATGTGGAGTGGAAGCACTAGCTAAGGACACACCCGAACCCACGCCTGGTGCCCATACTGGAGGAACATAAGAGGTCGGCTGAGACGATGCCTGCTGAGCTGTTGCACGCTCTTCCGCCATCCTAGATGATTCGGCTCTCTCAAATATAGTAGCGTCTGCACTATATACATGGGAAGGCATCTGTGAAGCCCGTACAAGCGGTGGAGCTACAGGAATGACGTCACTGAAAAGGATGTCATGCAAATGCTGAAAGTGCTCCCTACACCCTAAACAACCTCCTCCAGACATAAGCTCCTGAAGATAGGCCTGGCTCATCGCATGACGCTGCAAATGAAAACAAACATTTTAAAAACATAGACTTTCATAAAATAATTTAAAAGAATAAAATGGGAAAAAAACATACCATTTGCAAGTTGATAGCCGGAGGTGGTCCTCTACTGATACGAGGCTGGACTGGCGCATGCGGACTCACGTAAGGATGCGACACCTGTAGATACCAGTCCAGGTATGCGTCGTGGACATCCCAAGCCATCGTCGCAGGAGGACTCGCCAAGATTTGGGGGCAAAGATGATGCTCACGCTGGTCCCACCTGTGCCAACGCGGGTCAAAGTGCAACTGGTATCGCCTCGTCCCCTTGAAATCAGGAGGACGAACTGCAACCAGAGGCTCAATGATATCCATCGGCCTGCTCTGTCGATAACCGAACTGGCGTGTAAGCCGATCTGGCATGTATGGCTCCTCTACACCGAGAAAATGAATAATCCCTCGATAAGTGGAGGACCTGTGACGACCTCGAAAATCAAGACCCTCGTACGACATCCACCGTATCTGCAATTAACAAAACACGATGGACCATAAATTAATTCATTAAGCTATCTTACTGTAAATTAAAATTGAAAAACAATACGTACATCCTCTGGCCTATACTCGTCCAGAATTCGTCTGTAGTGTGACTGGTCACGGGAGGACCGGAGAGGTGTCCGACCAATGCAGTATCGTCCAGTGCGTCGGAGGTCGTCGTCCGCACCTTCCTTGAGGTTAGGGTTGCCCGGAAAGTATACAAAGTACGTCCAAATCCAAACCTGCGTACAGAGAAAGAAAACCATTAGTTATAAACAATTCAATAATGTATATTAATAATCTAAATTATAATTTAACTATATTAAAGGACTACCTCCAAAAGACGTACGCAGCCGGCGAACTGTGCAGCTCCGCGCCGAGAACCCTCTCCGAGGTTCCTATAAAGGAGAGCCAGAACCCCGGTACCCCAAGCAGTATGAACAACACGCTCCCAGTCCACAAAAAGAGGTAGCAGTGTGGTCTTCAACTCGTTCGTTGACTTGTCAACGAAGATGCTAGCCGACATGGCGTGCCATAAGAAACCGGCTGCTATATCCTCTGGGTAGGCACCCTCCTCAATCATCCGCATCACATGCCTCCCAAGCTGGAATTGCTTGACCCAACCCTTCCTAAGGTCGCGGACCATGTCAGCATCATCCTCATCATAGCTGTAGTCCGAATCTATCCCAAACAAATAGCCGAACAAAGCCTCACACTCCGCCATCTCCCTATCATGACCGGTCCATGGTGACGTCACCTCAAATCCCTCGATCGGCAGCCCTAAAATCATCAGTACGTCATGTAGAGTAGGAGCTATCTCGCCCCAAGGAAAGTGAAAGGTGTTCGTCTCTGGATGCCATCTCTCAACGAATGCTGAAATGAGGTTGTGATCAACATTGCCGAACTGCAAATCAAGTAAACCTGTCAACCCCGTCTGCTGCGCAATCCAAAACCAGGAACCCTCCACAGGGACCCCTCTAGGAATACGATCCCTCCAAAATGCAAACTGCATAGGGCGTGTCTGAACCCTCAAACTCCTAACAATGTCCTCGGGTGGGTCCAACGACGCCTTCGTCCATATCAGCTCTGCAATATGCGTATCAAAGTTCCTCAACAAAGATACAAGCTGCTCAGCTGCCTCATGCGGAGATGGGGCCTGTGTGGCTGGCTCAGACTGAGACGGGGCATGCTGAGATGGCTCATGATGTGGAGATGGGGTATGCTGAGATGGACATGGGCCATACTGAGTCTCCTGTGTGGCTGGCTCAGGCTGAGATGGGGCCTGCTGAGATGCCTCACACGGAGATGGGACATGCTGCTCATGTGACTCCTCCAGAGATAGCCGCTGCTGAGGTGAGTCATCAAGATGTGGGTCCTCCTGATGTGACTGCTGAGGTGGGTCCTCCATAATCACGTCCTCAACTGAGCGGACGGGACCAACATCGTCCTCACTAGCGCCCTCACTATCGGCCTCACTATGGCCCTGCAATACACCGCCAACCCTCCTCTTGCGAGCAGATGCAGTAGTAGGGCGACTATCTCGATCGGACCGTGCGATCTTACCCAAAACTTCCTATTTTCGCATAAAAAATATAGAAAATTGTTTTCTTACAAACAAAATCAATATATTAAAATTTTCATAACAATGACATATTTTATATTACAGTATAATTATCGCGATTTACCTATACTATTTTTTATAATGATTAAATACAATAAAAACCAAATTTACAAATATAACTATATTCATTTTACCCACTATAACCTATTTACATATGTCCAAATATTATTTTCTTACAAACAAATTAATATATTAAATTTTCATTACAATGATATATTTAATATTATTTAACGCTATAATTGAGTCTATTACCTATACTATTTTTTATCACATAATGATTTAATAATCTAAAATCCAAGTATATATAAATCTACAAGTACAGTAACAATTTAATTAATAAATTAGATTTAACGATTACAAATTTAAAAAACACCATACCTTTTCAGTTGGCCTCCGTTCATATTTTCCTTTTGGCGAACGGGAATTTCACCCAAGTCTGACATAGCTTGATGAGCAACCGCGCACGCGACGTCAAAGACATTCTCCGCCGCAATATCGCCCTCCTCGCCCAAAAACCCCCCAATATCGCCCTCCTCGACATCGGTTATGGGCGGCACCACGAGCGGCCCAGATTCCTCCATAGTGGGCGGCACGCTGTGCAGCCCAGCCTCGCCTCCCTCCTCGGCCCCCGCTTCGCCTCCTTCCTCCGCCAGCCTCGCTTCCTCCACCGCGTCCCTTGCTTCAGCCGCCTCCTCCGCCGCGTCGCCACCCCTCTCCCCCAGCCTCGCCTCCTCCAACGCCTCGTCGCTGCTGCCCCCCGTCAAACAGAGATTGGCCGCCGACACCGCCGCCGCCAACGTCGAATCGGCCGTCGATTCTGGTACATCGCCGCCGTCTCCGCCAAGAACTCCTGCCGCAACCATCTGATTTTCCGTCCGTTCTTCCTCCGCCAAGAACTCCCATATGTCGTCAACCGAAAATTCGCCACCGGGATCCATTTTCGCTCTCGAACTCTGGAAATCGCGATCGGAGAAGACGACCCTGGGCGGCTTTTACTAACGCCGAGAAGACGACCCTGGGCGGCAAGATGTGCCGCCCACGTTTCAATTTCAAATTCGCCCTTTGGCGGGAAGCTGTGCCGCCCACAATTTTGGGTTTACACTTGGCGGCTAACTGTGCCGCCGAGTTTTAACCCGGTTTCCAGAAAGCCATATTTTTAATTTTAAAATAAATAAATTAAATTACAAAATCGGGTTCTACAAAAACCTAAAAATCTGGGCGGCAATATGTGCCGCCCAGGTACAATTCGGGTTCATAAAAAACCGGTTTGCATGGGCGGCATTAGGTGCCGCCCATGTGCAAACCGAGTTTTTGGAAGGGTATTCTGGGCGGCATGTAGAGTCGCCCAGGAGAAAGTGCGCGGCTAAAAAAAATCGACTGCGCGGTTTATCGGCCTTTTTTTATTGGAGAATCCAAATTCAATTTGTAGAGTTTAATTCATCAGGTGAACCGGATTTGATTTGAACATTTGGTTAAATCGAAATCTTCAAAATTGTTGGACCGGAATCTAAACAAATTAGTATAATCCGGATCAATATGATCAAATCTTGTTTTAGATATACAACCTACAATAAATAATTTTTAAATATAAAAAATTAACAATTTAAACTATAATCTACTCAACTAAAATTAAATTACACCACATAACACTCGCTCAAAAAAACCGTTACATAATACTTTCTTATTAAAATCGTCATATATACTTTTTAAAATATAAGTGAACAAACGCCACATAACACTCCCTCGATTTGTTATCAAAATCAAATACTCAAGTATTCTAATTAACCAAATGCCACTCAAAACTCTTTTAAAATGTGGGAGGACAAGAGCGCTAGTGATGTTTTTAATTTGTTTAGGTTTGAGCAGGAAGATAAGATACATAATATCACGGCCCATGCTTTGCCTTTTATTGTCAAAGCTAGCTACGAAAAATAAGCTAGCTTATGACCATTCTCCACAATCATGGAAGTATCTAGGTATGCTAGTATAGCTATGAAGACGTTATTTCCTTGTCCATATGTAGTGCATATTTCGCTAATGAACTAACCTGGTGTGTAATGCGGAGTGGTGTAGGGCGGGCTCGAGCCACCGGAGGAGACAAGAGTGAGGACGTGAGGAGAAACCTGGAAGAGACGAAGACATATATGGTTATTTGGGATTTTTTTTTGTTTTCCCTTTTTTTTTTAAATAAATAAATAATAATTAACGTTTCTGTTAGTCTATTCGACGAAAGAGTATTTGGAGAAAAAACAAACAAACCTCGAAAATATCATGTGAAATATGTCAAATTTTGGAATATTTCGTGAATTTCGCCGTATCTTAGGGATATCATGTGAAAAACCAAAAAATATTTCCATATGTGTAGTTGAACATGGAACTCAAGAATAGGAAATGCAAGACATAGACCAAGACGTCAGAATTGGGAATTGGCACATGAACTGAATAATAACGAAGTCGCGCTAACTGGAAAGAGATTTGAAGAGCGGCAATTGATAGTTTAGGGTAGATCTTATCTTAGAGAGAGAAGATTAAGATATCCGTGTTTTCATATCTTTTAGGGGATTATTTGTATATCTTTTATGGAAACAAAATATGTAAAATCTTAAAGGATAATATTTTGTAACAAATGTTATCTTTTCCGATTTCTTTTTGGTTATTTTATTTGTGCATATCAACCAGCTGTAGATCTTGATTCTATACGGTTGTTATGTATAAATAAAGTAATCAAACTCTCTCAACACTTACACATTCACTCATTGCTGAAGGTGAAGAAAAAAAAGCTTGTTCTTGTGAAAAGAACTGTGTAAGTCGCTTGCTTTTTGTGATTGATTAAGTCGAACTAGGTAGAGAGTCTTAAATGTGTCTTAAGTCTTAATCCGTGTGTTCTATTCTAGTTGATTGTAATCGAAGCTTAATAAAATAAGTAGACTTTGAAATCCTTTTGAAAGAGAGGTAGTGAATTTTATCCTGGATAACTAGTTGGTTATCCAAAGTTCACACTCTAAGGAACTGATCTTGAATCTGTGTTATTACATATTCCGCTACTAAGGAACTGAACTCTCAGTTTTCTTTGATTTCTAACACGTACGATCCTACAAATATTAAAAATTAAATTGACATATCTTTACTTCCTCATCTAGCTATATCACTTTTGACGAGGAAGTACCTCTATACCTCTTGGTACACCACTCAAATATATATAATACAAATTAATTTTAAATTTATATTTACATCATAAATAATAAATTTTATATATTTTTAAGTTTTTAGTATCATAAAATTGTAATTAATTTTTATTTTGAATTATAATTATAAAATAATTATATTTTAGCTATTAAAAAAGTGAAACTTTTTCGATGCTAAAAACTTAAGAATATATAAGATTTATAATTTGAAATATAAGTATAATTATTAAAAATATTTTGAAATAATTTCGAGTCATCGCCCAAAAGCAATGGAATGAAGTCACGATGTAATATATACTTGAATGGTATACCGAAGAGTACCCGTGAAATTGTAGAGAATCTTCACTCCATATTGAAATCAATGATATGGCATATGTTTACACGAAACCACTTTCATTGCACTGTTAACATACACAACCCAAACTCTTATGCATGCATTTTTATTATGGTGGGAAAAAAGTTACATAGGAAGGGGCATTGTTCAGGAATTTTCCTCGAAATCACTTGGCAATTTGTAAGACTTGATCACATATATATATTGCCTACGTACGTACCCTGATCCTGAGGGGTATTAATTACATACGAGTCGGTCGTCGAAATCATATTTGATATAACTTAATGTATGTTAAGGCCAAGGGGGCACCTATTGAGCCATATGTAAGTGAGTTTGATATATTGTACATAGTCTAACGATGAACTCGATCACTCGTTTTCTTTTAAGACTTGTGTTTCCTCAATTGGTTGTTTATTGCTAGCTTTCGTGTTTATTTGATGTCGTAGGGCCAGTTCTCCCCAATTCATAGCATAATAGTCATAGATCATGACTATATCTACATACACTTGATACTTTAATTAGTTTGGATTTTGAGTGTGATTGACTAGGAGCATTCGTTTACCAAGCTTGTGTTCATATATAACCATCAATATGGTCGAGACTCCTAAAAATTCCCTATATAGTTGGGGGCAACGTTATGGTGATCATTCAATACTTCTCTAAGATTGTTCCTAATTGACCCATTTTCGGTGACACATTTTTTCGACTATGCTTTACTCGTCTCTCTCCCTCAGTCGTTTAGGCTCTTTTTTGCTTTGTTGTAATTACCATGTTTATTTTGTGGTCTTCTAGTTCCGGTTTGTCCGTACGTTGATTTATCAGCCTCTCAATCTACTCAACATTGTTATGTCAGATACTTCGAATTCCTTTCCTTATAAAAAGAACGGTTTTTTTGTCTGATATCCTTTAGGTATGGCGAAATTCGCGAGGTGTACCAAAGTTTTGACTATTTCATGTAGTACTCTCGAGTTTCATTTTTTTTTTCCTGCCAAATGCCTATCTGTTATTTAATTAATTAAAAAAAAGCCTCAATTTGTCTCTCCTCTTTCATCTTCTTCACGAAATTGCTTCTTCCCTCCCTCGACGAACTTAACTTGCCGGCGGCCTTGTTCCCTTCATCACCGACTCTGCACATCTCGTTTCACGCTCTACTCCACTCTCCGAATACACACATCTCTTTCTTCAGACCTCCAATCCACTCTCCAAATTTGAGGTTTCCTCGACCTAGATCGTGCAGATTTGTTCCTCTAAACTTTTGTGGTTTGAAACCTAAGGTATGCGTGTTGTAGAGCTTTAATTTTCTGTTCCATGGCGAATGCCCGACTATTGGTGTGGCTTTCCACGATGTTGGTGTTGGCGGGTTGGGGGAAGGCGTTGGTCGTGTACTCCTTGAGGCTTATTCACCATTTTTCCGAGGAGATGAAGTTGTCCTCTGGTGCGACGGAAGGGGATTTATGGCCGGTGCGTGGGAGCTTGGATTACTACCAGAGACGGTTGGTTAGGGATCTCTAGAGGCAGAAAATGAAATTCGCGAATGGGCATCTTGTGCCTTGTAGATCAAGGTTGATAGGGACTTGATTATTGGCCCTGCCTCATCTACTGATATGGGCTCTCCTTTCATGGCAAATTTTGATTGAATTAACTGGCAGCTTCTGATCCTCGCGCTTAGCTCCCAAGCTAGTTGGAGGTCGCTGTGCTCTTTTGCAATGATAACGTACGCCTTGGCAAGGGTCATCTGTTTAGCTAATTGCCTGGGAAGTGCTGCACTATGTAACTCCTCAGTAAGATTTACATGTTCTGGAAGAGGTTCAGTTTTCTCAATCTTTTCCTGTCAAACGCGACCAATTTGATGAAGACAATTGTTAGAGGAGATAAGTATTGAAGGTCAAGTTTCCAAAATAAATAATTCTTTCCGAGATACCCAATTTGAGCATACAAATGGCACACCAACTATAAGAAGAATTTGCTTGAATCTAGTACTGGGAACTCAATTTCATTTTGTAGAGCGTGGAACGAGATGTGCAGAGTCGGTGAAGGGCGCCGCCGACGAATTGAGTTCGTCGGGAGGGCAGAAGCAATCTCGTGAAGATGACGAGAGAGGAGAGACAAATTGGATTTTTTTTTCTTTATTTTTAATTAATTAATTAACATATGGACATTTTGTGAACAAAAAGAAATTTGGGGATACTACGTGAAATAGTCAAAATTTTGATACACCTCGCGAATTTCGTCATACCTCAGGTCTATCAGGCGAAAAAACCGTAAAAAGTACTACCATCAATATGGTCGTTCATATCAATAAATGCATTCATGAGATTTGAGAGCGTGATATGTTGGACTTCAATACTACGTTGCTAGCTAATTATGTGGCTCATTTGCTGCATACCCAAAATCTTATGCGCGGTGGACTGGTGGGGCATATGAAATAACATTTTTTTTGGTAAAAATATTAAAAAAACATTTTTTTTGGTAAAAATATTAAAATAACATTAAAATCTGGTTCTGAATTGTTTAACTTATTACCTTATTTTTTTTTGTTTTTCATTAAAATTCTATGTTTTGGTTGTCTCGCTTGAAGCCAAGGTTATCAAGATCGAGATTTTAGGATCGGATTGGTGAAGGATTTATGGGAATTAGACCGTAAGATCGAATCGTGAATCGTAAGATTTTATCTTATGACCAAAACTAAATAGTAATAACCTAATATATTATATATTTATTATATATAAATTTTAATATATTATAAATATTACGGAGTAGATATTATTAAGCATTATTTTTTTCAAGATAAACTAGAATAATAATGAACAAGAACTGAGACATAATTTTGATATATCGTAATAGTATATGATAATAGAATAGTGTTGTTTTTTTCAATTTTTTAGCGGTGTGGTATATGATTAATATTAACATGTTTTAAAATTTCAATTATGTATAACTTATATCAATTCCATACCCTAATAAAATAATGTTATTGTCATATGTATAGGATCGTAAAATCGTTAGAAGTTAAAATCATATGTAGGATCAGAATTGTGCACAAGATTCTACTCATTTTATACTGATTAAATAAGATTTTATATTTAATAAGATTTTAATTAGAATCGGGAATCATTCCACATTTTTATTTTTTGAATCATAGAGACGTAAAAATACCTTATTTGAAGCTATTGAAAGTATCGCCTCTCCGGCCCACTAAGAAGAATGAAGCAAAAACAACCTTTTTGAGTGCCTTATGTATGATCGATCAAAGTGTTCCCACCGAGTCCGACCGACCTCTACGTCACTATAGTAGCTTGGCAAAATTTCCAGCTTTCATATATGTCGTCCACTAAGGTTAGCATTACGCAGAGGAAGTGGTTAAATTCTAACTTGACTCGAATAATAGAATGGACTTGACGTGTGTCTGACATCATCATCATCTAGAGATGTAAAACCGGCCTAAAAAGCTAGGCGAATAGGTTTTTCTTTTTTGAGAAAAAGCGAATAGGTATTTGGATATTTCCGTCAGGCTATAGATCATATTGAAGGAGTTTTCTTCATAAAATTTAGTCTCTCAATTTTGTTGTTATTATTTCGTATTTTCCTCTTGCGTTTCATCACCAAGCTGATCAGCTAGTTGTGGAGATTGGTGGTAATTAAACAAGTTGAATACTCGTATAATATATTGTTGTAACAAATTTGAAAAAGAACAGAAATAAACAATAAGAAAGACACCAGATATATCGTGGTTTACCAAAAAATGACTACTTTCACACTACAGAGAGATTTTATTGAGGAGATTGAAATTACAGATAACAACGCAAGAGCGGCTATAGGTTAAACACGAATATATATAGTGCTCGGTAAAATCCTAACAGAACAGAGCAGTATTCGGCCCAAATCGACGTCCCAATAAGAGAACGCTGCATAGCGTTTGCGAGACCCCTGTGCCGGCTCTGTGAAGTGTGACAATTCAAGCATACTCAACAATCTACACCTTGACTTAAATTCTCCCAGATGTACCAGATGCATTAGGCAATGCCAGATGTACTATCTCCTCAATCTCTCTGATCCAGACTTGCCCCATAGGGAAATCTAACAGCTTATGACGTTTAGCAAGTCCAAACAGTGCTGGAAGCTGCTATGGGGAACCGGCTTGGTGAACATATCAGCAGGATTGTCAACAGTACCTACTTTCTTCACCTTTATCCTCTTCTCACTTCTTAGGAAATGATACCTCACGTCAATATGCTTAGTCCGTTCGTGATGAACCTGATCCTTGGCTAAGCATATATCACTCAGACTATCACAATAGACAGTTGTCTGATCATGATGTAGACCCAGATCACTAACCAGTCCTTTCAGCCATATTCCCTCTTTAGCAGCTTCCGTCAATGCCATGTACTCTGCTTCCGTTGTAGACAAAGTCACAGTAGGTTGCAGAGTTGCCTTCCAACTAACAACGGAACTACCAAGAGTGAAGACATAACCAGTCATAGATCTCCTGCTATCAACATCTTCAGCGTAATCAGAATCTGAATACCCTGTGACCAAACACTGTGTATCACCTCCATAAATAAGACCAATATCAGATGTTCCCCTCAGATACCTGAATATCCTCTTCACAGCTTGCCAGTGTTCCTTTCCTGGTTGAACCATGAACCTTCTCACAACACTAACAGCTTGTTCCAGATCTGGTCTTGTGCAGACCATAGCATACATCAAACTCCCTACATCGCTGGCATAAGGGACTCTAGACATATACTCCTTCTCCTCAGTTGACTGAGGTGCATACAGAGTAGTAAGATGGACATTAGCAGCACAAGGTGTATCGATAGGCTTAGCGGATGACATGCCAAACCTTGACAACACCTTCTCAATGTAACCTTTTTGTGATAAGAAAAGTTTCTTTTGACCTCTATCTCTAAGAATCTCCATTCCTAGAATCTTTCGAGCTGCTCCCAGATCCTTCATCTCAAACTCACCACTTAGGAGATCTTTCAGCTTCTGAACTTCTGCCTTGCTCTTTGCAGTTACCAACATGTCATCTACGTACAGAACTAGGTAGATGAGAGAGCCATCTTTCAGCTTGTTGTAGTACACACAACAATCATATGCACTCATGTTATAGCCAAGCTCCATCATAAAGCTGTCAAACCTCTTATACCACTGCCTAAGAGACTGCTTAAGTCCATTTCTTCAACTTGACTCCTTCAGTGGTTGATATCCCTTCCTTCTTCTTGAAAACCCATTTGCAAGTAATAACCTTTCTCCCTGAAGGCAGTGAGACTAACTCCCAAGTCTGATTCTGATGAAGTGATTCCATCTCATCTCCCATTGCTGCAAACCACTGTGCAGCTTCAGACCCTGATACAGCTTCTTTGTAGGTGGATGGTTCAGAAGTATCCACCTCCTCATCAACCTGTAATGCATAGCCCACCATATCCTCAAAACCATACCTCTGTGGTGGCCTAACTCTAACCCTTCTTGAGCGACCTTCAGCTAAGCTTTGATGAGTAGCTTCTGATGGTTGAGAATCTGATGGTATAGGTTCTGGCAATTCAGCTTCACTGTGGTGTTTTTCCTCTTCTTCTTGTAGAGGAACTTATAACTCCACCTGTTTATCAACACTGCTACTTTCTTCTATGGACTTCACAGTAGAGTTAAGCATAGAATTCCCATCAAAGATGACGCTTCTACTCATAATAACCCTCTTCTCATATGGAGACCAAACTCTGTATCCCTTGACACCATCTCCATAGCCCACAAATACTCCCTTCTTTGCTCGTGGCTCTAGTTTACCCTCACTTACATGATAATAAACTGTGCAGCCAAAAACTTTCAGACTCGAGTAATCAGCAGGCTTACTAGACCACACCTCATAAGGTGTTTTGCAGTTTATGCCAGTGTGAGGTCCGCGGTTTATCAAGTAGCATGTTGTAGTCACTGCTGCTGCCCAAAACCTCCTATCCAGTTTTGCATTAGAGAGCATGCACCTCGCTCTCTCTAGTAGAGTCTGATTCATCCTCTCAGCTACACCATTCTGCTGTGGTGTATGCCTGACTGTATGATGACGAGCAATTCTAGCATCCTTACAGAACTGATCAAACTCAGACGAACAGAACTCCAAACCATTATCAGTTTGCAACCTTTTGATCTTCTTCCCTGTTTGATTCTCCACTAACGTTTTCCACTCCTTGAAGTTCTTGAAAGCTTCTCCTTTGTGCTTCATGACAAATAGCGAGACCCACGTGCCGGCTCTGCGAAGTGTGACAATTCAAGCATACTCAACATATATGATTTGTTGTGACATTAGAGTAGTTTAATCGAAGTGAAGTCGAGCCTAACCTGAGTACCTGACAGTATATTCTGTAAGAAAACTTTCACCTAAGCGAGTAGTAATTTCCATTTTATTCAAGTAATTAACCACAAACAAGTTGATGGAAAAATAAATGTTGAATTCCTTAGGTTTTGATGGTAACAAACATTCAACTAATCTGGTATGTAAGTGTTTCATGAATAATACAGTTGTCACAGGAAATCATTAGCAACCCAAGATTGTTGAGGTAACAAAACTCTCTCCATATGCTTTGTTACCTCTCAAGGAACATCAATGTCGTATAAACATCAAGCTGCGAATGAAGTGAAGAATGATTAGCATGAAGATTATCTTTGAAGATCATGCGGTTGAAGAAAAGGAAATCGGGTGGATCACGCCGATTGGAAGATTTGGAGAGAGAAAGATTTTATCTTGACCCGATTGTATTATCTTAGGAAATATTTCTTTAGATAATATATGTGGTTAAGATTATATCTTTTAAATCAAATAATACCTTCTTGTTGCTGATTTTAGAGAGAGATCTTATCTTGTTAAAGAGTTTTTCGAGTTGTATAAATAGAAGTGTGGGATTCATTTATGATGTACGAACTCGGAGCATTAATTTGAGAGAAAAGAAAGTGAAGTGTCTGTGAGTCTTAGAAGAGTGAGTTTGTGTTCATTGTTGTAGAAGAGATTCAAATCTAGGTGGAAAGTCTAGGGTTTGAAGTCTAGCCTATAAGTGTAACCAATCAAGAAATCAATAAGACAAGTAGACTCTTCAAAATCCTCTCAAGCGAGAAGCTTGAAGGTATTGGTCTTTTCTTGATTAGGTATTTGACTGATTGGGGTTTCCACTATATATCGTGAGTTCTTTATATTATCTTTCTTGCTATAATATTCCGCTGCACCTTCTGTGGGAACAAAATATCTGTTCCCTCAGATGTAACACTAACGATCCAACAATTGGTATTAGATCCTGGTCTCTAGATTGTTTTCGTTAAGACTTCACAGGAAAGATGTCGTCAAGCATGCTATTGGTGTATCATTCTGGAAGTCTCTAGTTCAGAAGGCTGGAGAATATGACTGGTGGGTTGAGCAAATCGAGTCCCATATTTGTTCCCTTGATGGCCAAATAAGGAAAATCATTGAGGTAAGCCCCATCGCTATCCCAAATAAAAAAGATGCTACAAAGCCAAAGCCAAGAGCCAATAATACAGATGAAGACTGGAAAAAGGTAGAGAAAAATAGCAGAGCCAAGAAAATCCTTCACATGTCTTTGCTTCCCACTGATTTCAAGAAAATCATTGGTTATAAAACTACCAAAGAGATCTGGGATGCTTTAAGACACCTCCATCATGGAAATGAAGATGTCAAGAAGAATCGAATTCTTTCCCTAATGAAGGAGTATGATCAAATCTTCCAAGGAAAAGGTGAACACATCCAAGAGTTCTACTCTAGGTTTCATGGGATTGTTGGTCAACTAGAATTTCTCGGTGAAGAGCTGCCAGACTGGAAGCTCAATCACCACTTCATGCAAGGTCTCAACTCCTAGTGGGATGCAATTTTTCTCGCCCTCTACTCCCAAACTAACGTCAAGACCCTCACTATGGAAGAGGTTGTTTCCAAACTTGAAAGCAACGCCTCTGTCTATAACCACACAATGAACAAGAAAGCAGTAGAGAAGGCTCAAAACATTGCTCTAAAAGTTGAACGTGCCTTTGACTTGTCTCAAGTTGAAGATGAAGATGGCGATGAAGATGTCGCTCTTATCACCAAGGCAATGAAAAAGACATGGTCTCGAAACAAGGGCACCCCTCGTTCCTCCAAAGGGAACAAAGACACAAAGGATGTTATTTGCTATCACTGTCAAAACAAGGGACACTTTGCCAAAAACTGCTTCAAGAAAAAAAGGCAGGGCTCCCTCCGATTCGTGAAAGGGAAGCAAGCGATGGCTGCAACATGGGGTGATTCTGACTCGGATATGAAGAATCCTCTCATTCAATGGATGTCTGTCTGATGGCCATAGAAGACCCTGATGAATAAAAAACTGAAGGTGGCCTGCAAGATTCCGAGGTAAATGAATTTGAACTCATGTCAAGTTTGAAAAGCAAGTCTAAGGAACAACTAATCTTCTTTATTAAGAAACTTATTCATGAGAATAGTCTCTTCAGTGAGCAGATTGAAGAAAAAGATGAATCTCTAGCTTGATCGATGAAAGGTTAGGCCGAAAAAGTGACCAATCTTGAGAATGTTCCATCCTTTGCTTCAAGTCCTTGCAATGAGTGTCCTAAACTCACTGAAAATATTACATCTCTAGAATCCACTATTTTCTCACTAGAATATGAGTCATTAATGTTAAAACTAGGCAATGCCAAGTTGTCTAGTGATTTGTCTAAGCTTAGTGAAGAACAGAAGGAAAAGTCAAAAGGTATTGTGTTTGTTAGGGGTGAAAATGGGTCGGGTGATGGATGGGTGGAGCTATTTTATCACCCGACCCATGAATTAAATCCTCCACCCGACCCACCCGTCACCCGCGAAACCTTTCACCCACATCCGTTCATCCATCATCCAACGGGTGATTCGGGTGGGTCGGGTCATCCGCATAATATTTTATAAATATTTTATAATTATTTAAATGTAATAAAATATATGATTAAGTGTAAAAAGTAATTAATTTTCTTCAATATATGAAAATAGTTGTTCTAAATATAGGATTTGATGGATGTTCATATAAAATATTCTTAGAATATTTAACTTTTAAACATATAAAAACTAAAATTAATGTCATACATTTTAATAAAATAGAATTAGAACTATAATTGTCGAAGGGTGAACGGATGGATGGATGAAGTGCGGGTGATAGATCGGGGGATGGGTGAGATTTATAGCACCCATCACCCACCCGTTATCCGTTTCACCCGACCCACCAACCATCCATCACCCGATTTACTTTGGGTGATCATCCATATATTTGGGTCGGGTTTTCGGGTGAATCAGTCACCCACGGGTAATTTCCATCCCTAGTGTTTGTAGCAACCAAGGATGAAAAGAAAACAGAGAAGAAACATGTGGCACATTTGGAATTGGTTACCAACCTATGCTTCCTATTGATGAAACCAAGTCTAAAAGCCCTGAATTCGAAGGAAAACAATCTGTGTGAGAAATATAGGAAAGTTCCTCTAGAAGGAACAATCATAAAAACTGTGCAAATTTGACTGATGGGAACAAAGCTTGGTACCATGGACAAAAGGCTCATTCCGTTTGGCTAAAGCAAGCATAGAGCGGTAAGCCCAACCATATTGATTTTCATTCTAGGGTTGCTAACAAACCAATTTGGCCTGGGCAAGTATGTGGATCTAAAGTGCCATAGATTTTGTTGGTACTGTGGTCACTCTGGTCACTACAAACAAGAGTGTCTCCTGAAGAAACACAATGAGAAAATTGCTCGTACCGCTAGGGAGAAAATGAATGAAAAAAATCTAAAAAATCAAATATGTTACTCCCATACCCAAAAAGCCTAAGCTTGTCTGGGTTTGTAAAAACTTATCTTTTCAATACAGGCTGAAGTGAGGAAAGGTTCCTGGTATTTCGATAGTGCATGCTCAAGTCATATGACATGAAACAAAGGCTGGTTCACCTCACTTCAACAAGACTCCGGAGGTTCAATAACCTTTGGCAATAAGAGTAAGGGAGAAGTTTGTGGTCTCGGTAAGGTAAGACTTTCTAACCATATAACTGTGGATAACGTGACACTCGTGAATAATCTCAGATTTGATCTTTTTAGTGTTGCTCAACTGTGTCAAAACAAGAAAAATAGAATAGTCTTTACTACTGAAGATTGTTATGTTGAGTGTATAAATACATGGAAATTCTACTCAAAAGGATATGTGACAACAATGTCTACAAAGTGGATCCTGTTTTTATCCCTAAGAAGGAACTATGTCTGTCGTCCATCACTGCGACAACAGACCTGTGGCATAAACAGTTTGGGCATGCAAGTCCTCAACTTCTCTCCAAACTTCATAGATAATAACTGGTGAACGATCTTCCTAAGATCAAGCAATGCACAATGAATTTTGTGATGCTTGTACCAAAGGTAAGCAGGTAAGGTCCTCCTTCAAATCAAAGAAGAAGGTAAGCACTACTCGTCCTCTGGAACTAATCCACATGGATCTTTGTAGGCCTATGTGCACAACGAGCCGTGGTGGAAATATCTATGTGTTTCTTATTGTTGATGACTATTCCAGGTACACATGGACTCTCTTTCTATCATCAAAGGATGAAGTGTTCACTGAGTTTGAATCTTGGCTCAAGTCAGTTGAGAAGAGAGTAGGACAGTCTCTAGGGTCCATCCTCATAGCACTCGCTCTTCCTTACAAAAGTCTGTAAGGCATCTAATCCTTACAGACTTTTGAAAGAGAATTCCTCATAGCGCTCGGTCTTTATTACAATTTTTTATGCTTTCAATGCTTTTATTTCCTTGTAAGGACCTAAAATTGAAGGACCTAAAACTGTAGGATCTAGACTAGATAAACGTCATGCAAGATGAGCTTCATCAGTTCGAAAGGAATAAGGTTTGGCGGTTGGGTCCTCGACCAAGGAACATAATAGTGATAGGAATAAAGTGGGTGTTCAGAAACAAGTTGGATGATTAAGGCCAAGTCACAAGAAACAAAGCAAGGCTAGTGGTAAAAGGGTATAACCAGCTTGAGGGAATCGACTATGACAAGACGTTTGCACCTATTGCTCGTTTGGAATCCATACAACTACTAATTGCATACTCATCTTTCCATGGCTTTAAACTACAACAAATGGAAGTAAAAACTGCCTTCTTGAACGAAGTTCTCAAGGAGGAGGTCTATGTGGAGCAAACACCCGGATTTGAAGACGCCTCCCAATCTGATCATGTCTATGTTCTTGACAAGGCGTTGTATGGTCTTAAGCAGGCTCTGAGGGCCTAGTATGATAGGCTCTCTCAGTTCCTTTTGTCTCATGGATACGTTCATGGAAAAGTCGACAAGACTCTATTCCTTCTGAAAGAAGGAAAGCATACTCTGGTTGTGCTAGTCTACGTGGATGATATCATCTTTGGGTCTAAAGATGATAACATGGTTAAAAAATTCTCAAGTCTGATGGTCAGTGAATTTGAGATGAGCATGGTTGGGGAACTGAAGTTCTTCTTAGGTCTTCAAGTCTCTCAAGGAGAAGATTGAACCAGAATACATCAACAGAAGTATCTCATGAAATATGTTAAGAAGTTCAGAATGTCTGATGCAAAGCCCTTTACGACTCCCATTTCTCCCAATAATCCAATGGGAAAGGATGAACATGAACAAGGAGTTGATCCATCACTCTATTGAGGAATCATAGGTTCGCTTCTTTATCTCACTGTAAATAGACCTGACATGATGTATAATGTGTGTCTATGTGCTCGATTTCAAGTTGATCTCAAGGAGATACACCTCAAAGCAGTGAAGATGATTCTGAGATACTTGAAGGGAACAGACGATCTGTGTCTGTGGTATCCAAGGGGTCGAAACTTCGATCTAGTTGGATACACAAATGTTGACTTCACAGGGAACAAAGTGGACAGAAAATCTACATCAGGAATGGCTCAGTTCCTTGGGCCATGTTTGGTTTCCTAGGGGTCAAAGAAGCAGAATTCAGTTGCTTTGTCAACTACAGAAGTCGAATACATAGCCGCCCTTACATGTTGTACTCAACTCCTATGGCTTAAACAACATCATAGTGACTATGGTATTCTTCTTAACTCTATCTCCATTCTTTGTGACAATACTAGTGCAATAAATATCTCCAAGAATCCTATACAACACTCACGTACCAAACATATCGAGATAAGACATCACTTCCTACATGATTGTGTAGAGAAAGGGTTGGTGTCCATGAATTTCTGCGGAGCCAAGGATCAAATCACTAACATTTTCACCAAGGCACTAAATAGGGAACCATTCGAACAGTTCCATATGGAGCTAGGTATGATCTCTCTCAACTAATTGTCTACCTATTGTGTTCCCTCGATGATTGGCTAAAATACCTGGTAAATTATGAAAGTGTAATATCATGTCTTGATAGGTTGAACAACTTGCTTAGACTCTTGCTCGTGCTTCTCTTATGTGCAAAATTCCATGCATGGTCATCTATGCTATCATTATAATACATGAACCAGTTTTCTTTCAGCCCGGCCAAAAGAGTCAACTTGATGCATTGATCCCTCATTATAAGCCCACATGATTGTTGACTCTACAACTTACCCTAGCCATCATGCTTGATGTTTCCTATGAGCCCCTCTAATCATCCACACCTGGGAGCCTCCCATTCATGATTCAACATGTTACAAAATTCTCATATATTTTTGTGTGATGTTCTTTGTACCCTCTCTGGTAACGTTACCCCCGCATCACACACTTCTCCTTTTCTAGTAAGGCGGGAAAACGAAATGTCTCCCTATGGTCTACAGCAGGGATTTGAATGTTTTGATGGGTAATTATGGCCTACAATTGCACTTGGGAAGAGTTGTGTGCACTTAGGGTTAAAGTGATGGCCGTGTGAGTTGATGGGCTTAAGAATTGGGCTTCGTTGAATCTGGTTAGAATTTGCAGAGTTTTTTGGAAGGTGAAGATATCAGTTGCATAAACTTGGAAAAGATAGAAGATCTCCATGTTATCTTTGGCAACCAAACAGATTTTGTGGATTATAAATATTCGACTCCTCCAGGTTATCTCTCCTCACCACCTTATTCTCTGCCTAAGTCTCTCTCGCTCTCTTGATTTCTCTCGTCTCCATACTCACAGCTTCACAAATGGACTCCTATTCTAACATCCATACTGCCGTGTTGAGGATCTCTAAAGTCTCCTTAGCAAGCTCTCGGCTATGGGAACTGATCTCGCCATCCTCGCTGCCATCGCCCAATCCATTCCCTCCTCTTCCACTACCCCTTATTCTCCTCAAATGACCAATACCTCCACCAAATTCACTCCACCTCCTTCACCTACGCCAAACAAACACATCATGGTCCCCTACGTAGCCCCCAAATCCCCCTTACTACCTCTTGCCTTCGCAAACCCTAACCCTAATCCCAACCCCATCGCCCCAACTGTCGTCTCCTCGAACGAAAAAGAGGAGGTACTCTCATCACCAACCCACCCCACCCAACCCGAAGAGGAGACCGAGGAAATTCTCGGCGGCGCCACCACGACGACGATGGGAACAGAGGATCATGTTGCGGTCACTGAGAAAATCCAGGGAGTTGTGCGTAATTTGGCAAGACAACTGATGGAGGATGATTGATAAGCACTACTTTGTAGGGCTTAACTAAGATTCATTAGAGGGTTTATTGGTGCCATTCGGGTAGATTTAGACACATTCATGTGTATGGCGTTTGGGGGCGAAGTTGGTGTTTTTGGAGGTGTTTGAGCTGTTTTGGAGATCATAGGAAACACTGAGGATGAAGCCACCAGTAGAAGACGCCAAGGAGTTATGAAGTATTGGCAAGGAGGTGCTGAAGACACACTTTTGGAGGCCTTGGGAGCATTCAGAGCTGAAGAGACGAAGAAGTGAAGAAATGGTTTCACCGCGACCGCCGGCCACATTGCGGCGACCGCCGCCAAAGGATTCCCAGCGACCATGGCTACGGCATTGATCCGGCGACCGCCGCAGAGGAGGCAGCGACCGCCGCAGAGGAGGCAGCGACCGCCGCCGCTGTCAGAAGCCCACCGAGCCCGTTTTCCTTAATTGTTTTATTTGGACTATTTTAATTACGTTTTAATATTTCGTTTTATGTTAATTCTGGAGACTTTGTTTCCTTTTAGTATTTAAGGGGGAGAGAAAGAGGTTTGTTTTTATCTCTCGAACCCTAATTTCATCTTTTCCTTTTCTACGTACCTTACTATGAAGAACTAAGCCTCCCTTGCTTAGTCAGACGCTGAAGCTTTCGTTTTGATTCAGTTGTGAGATTCCCGTTCCTAATCTATTGCATGGATTTTATCTATTCTCTTGCTTGATTGCTTATGATTGATATTGATAATTTCTAGTCTGATCAACTAGGGTTTGTTGTTATTGATCTATTGCTAGATTTAGATTGTTACTGGTTGAGCATATCTTTATCGGAGTAGCAACTGCATCGTACTAGGATCTGATTGTGCTAGTCTTATGCAGAAGAGAACTGATTTACATTCTAGGATAAAAGCTGGTTATTTTATGCTAGAATTGTATCCAACTATATTCATATCCGTAAAGCTGCTGTTAAACAGAATCTTGATAGTTTCAGGGTTGTTTAATTAGTTAGTGCTAATAGTATCTGGTTGTGCTATTAGTTATATCTGAAAAGGAATTGGAATTTTCATTGCATAAGATTTTGAATGAGTATCTAGGATCAACTTGTCATACGAATAGTGGATGTTGTTTGACTAAGTGCTTTTCCCATCACTGAATTCATAAACTTTTAGTTTGTTTACTTTTGCATGCTTAGATTCATTAAAACATACAAAACCCCCCCTTTGGTTACTTTGGATTGACATACAAATTGCATATTAAGATAGACTTTGTCTCCCTGTGGACTCGACCTTTACTTACCTAGGACTACGGTTTAAGGTTTGTTTGGATATTTTGCATAGTAGGAATTAGCACGACAAATTCCTGTTATCAAATTGGCGCCGTTGCTGGGGAGGCAATAATCTATTTTGTGTGTGTGATTTGTGTTCCAATCTTGGTGTGAACCTATCTTATGGTTCACACCCGTGTTACTAATAATCTACCTGTAGTTTTTGATCTAGAAATCGAGAGAACTTTTCTTCAAGCTCGCAGGGCTGCGAATATACTACTTCAGGAAGCTGAAAGAATGGAAGCTCGTGTTACTCTTGAGTCCTTGACAGCTCCTAACTTGGAGCAACCAACTCGTGCTGTGCAATTCCCTGCCCTTGGTGATGGGGTTAAATTTGAGCTTAAGACAGGAGTAGTCCATTTACTCCCGAAATTCAGTGGAACCCCACTTGAGGATCCTATTCAACACCTGGATGAATTCCTTGAGGTCTGCACCAGCATGCGGCCATATGATATTACTGAAGATCAGATGAGGTTGAGAGTCTTTTCCTTTTCTCTGAAGGACTCTGCTAAGGACTGGTATCATTCTTTACCCCCAGGAAGCATCACTACTTGGGTGAATTTGAAGAAGGTGTTTCTTGATAAATACTTTCCGGCAATCAAATCTAATCAGCTCAAGAAGAAGATCTGCAACGTAGAGCAACTGTCTAATGAGTCTCTCTATGATTACTATGAACGCTTCAAGAAACTGGTGAAGAGTTGCCCCTACCATGGTTATGCTAATCATGATCTGATTCTCTATCTGCATGGAGGACTCCGTGAAGATGATCGTCGGATGGTAAATTCTGCATGTGGTGGGAATATTCTGAAGAGGACTTATGAAGAGGCTCAAGAGATATTTGCTACTCTGGCTGATGACTCTAGACAGTACAGTGGGAGAGGTTCCCAAAGCTTGGTAGTAGCTACTTCTCAATCAAAGATTGATCAGGCTGATTTTGATGTGCTGAGAGAGGAGGTGAGGCGTCTGAAACTGAAAGGTACACCTCAGCAGGCTAAGGCCTGTGAGATTTGTCATGACGACTTGCATCCTACTGATTCGTGTCCTACTCTACAAGAGGAAGTGAATGCAGTAGGAGGATATCAGCAGAGACCCAGGCATGATCCTCACTCTAATACATACAATCATGGTTGGAGGGATCATCCCAATTTCAGATGGAGAGACCCAGACCCAAATCAACAACACGGTAAACCTCAACAACCTAGGCAGCCATTTGTGCCAAATTCTCAAGGGCAGAGCTCGAATCCTTCACCGTCTATGGATGACATGATGAAGATGCTGATGCAGAGCAACGTCGATCTCACTGCGAATGTTAATAAGATGACTCAGAGCTCAGTGCAATTCCAAGCAAATACACAAGCTAGCATTCAGAACTTGGAAAGGCAGGTTGGTCAGATCTCTCAAGTGGTGAGTAAGCTTGACGCAAAGGTTTCTGGTAAACTTCCTTCTCAAACTGAGGCAAACCCGAACATTCGTAATGTCAGTGCTGTAACTCTGAGGAGTGGAAAAAGGCTTGAAGGAAGCAATACTGAAGAAGCTGAAGAAGACAGTTCGGATCTGGAGGAAATAAAAGACGGCGACCGCCGCCTAAATCACGGCGACCGCCGCCCAGGTGATCCCACATTCGCTGCTTCCGAAGAGAATGACGGCGACCGCCGCATAAATGGCAGCGACCGCTGTGATTACGGTGACCGCCGCCCAGAGAACGGCGCCCGCCGTGACGGTGATCAAAATCTCGGTTTTTCTGACGATGTCAGCGGCGACCGCCGCCCTTCTTACGGCGACTGATAAGTGGTTGTCGTGACACCTTAAACAAATAAAATTATCCTAACAAACCTAAACAAGTAGTAGAGGCAAGCAAGGGTAGAATCCACAGGGAGGAAGTAATCAATCTATGTGTTTATGAGCATGCAAAGTAACAAAAGGGGGTTTTAGTTATCAAGCAGAGCAAAGCAAATAGGTTTAATTGACTTGAGAATATGGTTGGGGAAAGTAGTTCCACTAGAACGAGATCCACAATACAGAGATATAAGTTGATCACTGAAATCTATTCAATCCAAGTTCTTTTATTATTCTTATGGTTGTTCCCACCCTGATCTTAAGCACTACCGATTCTCACAGTTATCGATAGACTTATTACTATGCCAATGACAAAATACCACCAGTCATGCCTGTCACGCGGTACCAGACCGGGGTACTTTACCACCAACAAAGCAATAGCAATGCACACAAGGATATAGGATACATGCAAGTAGAAAGACGTACAAGTACTCACTCCCCTACTTAACATGCATAAGATTCTCACTCACAATTGTACGCTCGAAACCCCTATACGCATAATTGTGTTTGCCACTAGATATGCACTCGGAACCCCTATATGCAATCCTAGCAATTGATAAATAGTATTCAACCTAGCTGGCCAGACTATGAAGAACAATGATAAATCAATAATCAATATAACCAAGAGAATCAAACCAACACACATAAGAATAAGAACAAGGAATAGAAATCTCACAACCGAATCAACTGTATTGCTTCAAACGTCTAGCGGAACAAAGGTGTTTAGCTCTCCATGGGTTGAAAACCCTGGAGGCGGAAAGAAAAACGAACTAAGTCTCCCGAAGGAGAATTGTAACTTGTAAAGTGTCTTTTAAACTAGGTTAACAAAAAGAGTATTTAACCCAAATCTAAAAGTGATAAAAATAATAAAAGGAAATAATAATAAAACTAATAGCCAAAAATAAACAAACGAAATAGGGAATTAATCCCGTAATTCGGAAATTCTCATCTCGCAAGCATCACGCCAGCAAAGCCTCCACAATTTGGCCCAATTCCAAGGCAGCTGCTTGGCCCACTCTCGTCACATTCTCGGCGTGACACCTCGGCCCAGCAACAGCAAAGCCCAACTTCAATTTAAATCATCATCGCTGATGTCATGCGGCGTCATCACTCCAATTCTTCTTCAGCTTCAATTTGACGCGCGCATCGATTCTTCACTTCACGTGGGTACAATTCTTCATGTGGGCCGAGACTTCATGGGCCTTTCTTCAACTTGGGCCTAATTCATCTTCACGAATTCCAGCAATCATGCGGCGCTTGTAATTAATTAGTTGTTCGCTTCATGTTGGCCGCGGGGCGCCAACTCCCACCGCGGGGCGGCATCCTTCTCTGAGACCCACCGCCCGGTCGCGGTGGCTCTGGCGCGGGGCGGTAACTTTTGCCCGCTTTAATGTGGTTCCTTCATGAATTTTCCTTGTCTCCTCAGGTGGTCAGCTCCTCTTCCTCTGGATATTCCTAATTAGCTCCTCCAGACCACCAAAACCACACTTCTCCGCTCTAACTCCATAATCTCTAATTGTGCATAAAATCCAACCAAATGACGCCTCAAACCTGGTAATAACTCTTAGATACGTGCTACAAAATAGCACTTATCAAATCCCCCATGCTTAAACCTTGCTCGTCCTCGAGTAAGCTAAAGTCAACCTACTCCTCCAATCAATCCCCAAGGCTTCAGGAAGCATAGAAAAATCAACCATCCAAGAATCATACCCACAATAAACTCCAGACAACCATACAAATAAGCTCAGCACAATAAACTACAACATCAAATCAAAAATCTCAACACCCCTACAACCAAGCTAAAAGGAAAGCAGAGTACTTCCCCCAAGCTTATCCCAAACACCATAGAGTGAATACATTCTAATCCTATCTCCCATCTGTCTTATTATCCCTCCAGAGTGACCTACCCGAATCCTCCTTATAACTCCTCTTCTTATGACGCCTCGCCAAGAATAATGAGAAATCCTAAAATCACTCTTCTTCTTTTTCGCTCATTTTGCCAAGGCGCCCTTTCGGGTTTTCACCAAGCCACTCATTTCATTTTCCAATAGATGTACTCACATAAGCTCACGTCACTCTTGACCTCATATTACCCCAGCCTAATGCTGGTCCAAGCCACCTGCTTATTACCTAGGCCGCCCTTTCGGGTTTTCGACCTATCTCAGGATTTCAAATGTATGCCTTTTTTCAATTTTGGGCTTTTTTCATTTTTTAATTTTTCTCCTCAACAACGTAGCAAGTATAGAACTCTCCCACATGCTTAAACATTGCATTGTCCTCAATGTAATGAAAGACAAAAGAATAGAAGCAGAGGGAAAAGCAAAAAATAACTCACAAACGTCGCCAAGCTGCTTGGACACTGTAGGTGTTGCTGGCGGTCTTCTAAATAAAGCCCAGGGCTCTGGTGTTGGGCGGATGTCTTCAGTAATTCAGCATCTTCTTCTACCGTGCAACCAAAGGAAACCACTTTGGTGAATAGTGGTAAAATAATGATAGTAGGATTGCACGGCCTTCTAGGAACACATGGTGGAGCCTAGATGTAATCATGGTGTGGACTCTAGTGTTCCTCCTCCTCAACTGTCAATTGCAGGGCCATCATCTTTGTCAAATAATGTGTGGGGCAAGTGTATCCTCCTTGACAACATGATGCGCACCATCTCCATGAGAACTCTGGACAACTGGCCTTCCGTAAAACTTTTTTTTTTGCCCCCCCCCCCCCGTTTAAGGTTTTTTCGGGGGGTGACTTAGTGCAGGGAAGGAAGAGACTTACATTGGTGTGGAAACACCTTCTTCAATAAGCATGGGTCTCTTTCCTGCAGGTTAGTCGGAAACAAAAACAAGAACAAAAACAAAGCAAAAACACACCAAAACTAATGCAAGAAATAAAGAAAGAAAAACAAAGAAAGTAAAACATGCCTCGGGTTGCCTCCCGGATAGCGCCTTAGTTATTGTCATGGCATGACATACTGCTCCAGCCTCCTCAACTCGGGTTGGTCCTAGCTTTTGAGCTCCTGAGATCTATATCAGGGGGATGCCTCTTTGTATACTCCCTGTTGAGCCTCTCCCCCATGCTTAAACATTGCTTTGTGGGTGGACCATTGTGCATACCCATGAACGCACTTGCTATTTTCAGAAATAACCTACCCAACATCTCAGGGCCTGCATGCGTATCTTGCCCCGTATCCAGTATGTAAGAATTCACCACCTGCATCCAGTTCTCCTTCTTGTGCCTCCCTTTCGGTTTCTTCTTGATCATACCCAGCACCTTTAACATTTCCTTGCTGCGAGGGGTGCTGTCCGCCAGATGGACCAAAGGGGTGGTTGCCTTGCAGCTACTGAAGGTGTCAAATAAGCCTTTGTCGCTCTCCACCTTTTGGGTGTCCTTCAGAGCCTCAGGGAATGGTATAGCGGGCTGCAATGCAACGAGCGGGAAGGAGTTGAGACGCATAAACTCATCATAGGCAGCCTCCAGAGGATCGGGGACTGCCGGGGCGATTGTCTTTGGAGTATTTTCGCAGACACAACACTCCTCCTCATCGTCGCTCCACTCCTCTCCAGAGAAGTTCTCCTCCTCAGAAAGCACCTGCCGTGCAACCCCGTAAGTGTCTACCCAAACCTCACCAGCATATCTGAAATTTTGGACACCGGGCCGCGGTGAGATCGCGCTAGGAGGTACTTCGTCCACCGCAGGGCGGTAGTCATTGCCGCGGGGCGGTGAGGTCGCGGCGGAGATACTGAGGCACGTCGCCGGGTCGCGGTCATTCTCGCCGCGGGGTGGTGAGATAACTGGGATCTCATGCCGGGTCGCGGTGAGAGGTGACGCGGGGCGGTGGGCGATGTTCTCCATCTCACCGTCGCTCTCTTTTTCAGCTGACTTTGACTCAATCAACGCTTGACTCAGTTGGTTAACTTGGCTTTGGAGATTAGAAATCGCCTCTTGCTGTTGGTAGTCATTCTGAGCCATGGTTATTTGCAGTGTGGACACGTTCTGGGCCATGGTTGTTTTCATTGAGGACACGGTCTGGGCCATGGTTGTTTTCATTGAGGACACGGTATGGGCCATGGTTGTTTGCATTGACGACACGGTCTAGGCCATGGTTGTCATACTTTGAATCAGAGCGCTGAGCACATCGGCATTGGGTGCAGGCGAGAACTGTGGTTGATTTCCATACGGAGCTGGGTTATGGTTCTCCCTCCACCCTGAGTTGTAGGTGTCCGGATAGTGCTCCTGCCTCGGTCCCTGTGAGTTCACACCTCGACGTGCATTTACTGCTGCTCTGAATGCAGGAAGTCTTGGACAATCGTCAGTGGTGTGCAGCGTATCGCGATAGATTCTGCAGGCACTAGCTGGCCTTGCTGCACTGGGAGTTGGGTAGTGTCCCCTCTCTGGCGAGAATGAGCAGGGGACTGGTATTTCGTGCGGTTCTCCCCCAAACTCCATATCTGTATCAAAAGCAAAAGAGAAAAACAAAAATTAGTAGCACGGGTGTGTACCGTAAGATAGGTCCACACCAAAGTAACACACACACAAACAAACACACAGAAAAATCAAATCTTGCCTCCCCGGCAACGGCGCCAATTTGATAAGGGGTTGTCGTGACACCTTAAACAAATAAAATAATCCTAACAAACCTAAACAAGTAGTAGAGGCAAGCAAGGGTCGAATCCACATGGAGGAAGTAATCAATCTATTTGTTTATGAGCATGCAAAGTAACAAAAGGGGGTTTTAGTTATCAAGCAGAGCAAAGCAAATAGGTTTAATTGACTTGAGAATATGGTTGGGGAAAGTAGTTCCACTAGAACGAGATCCACAATACAGAGATATAAGTTGATCACTGAAATCTATTCAATCCAAGTTCTTTTATTATTCTTATGGTTGTTCCCACCCTGATCTTAAGCACTACCGATTCTCACAGTTGTCGATAGACTTATTACTATGCCAATGACAAAATACCACCAGTCACGCCTGTCATGCGGTACCAGACCGGGGTACTTTACCACCAACAAAGCAATAGCAATGCACACAAGGATATAGGATACATGCAAATAGAAAGACGTACAAGTACTCACTCCCCTACTTAACATGCATAAGATTCTCACTCACAATTGTACGCTCGGAACCCCTATACGTACAATTGTGTTTGCCACTAGATATGCACTCGGAACCCCTATATGCAATCCTAGCAATTGATAAATAGTATTCAACCTAGCTGGCCAGACTATGAAGAACAATGATAAATCAATAATCAATATAACCAAGAGAATCAAACCAACACACATAAGAATAAGAACAATGAATAGAAATCTCACAACCGAATCAACTGTATTGCTTCAAACGTCTAGCGGAACAAAGGTGTTTAGCTCTCCATGGGTTGAAAACCCTGGAGGCGGAAAGAAAAACGAACTAAGTCTCCCGAAGGAGAATTGTAACTTGTAAAGTGTCTTTCAAACTAGGTTAACAAAAAGAGTATTTAACCCAAATCTAAAAGTGATAAAAATAATAAAAGGAAATAATAATAAAACTAATAGCCAAAAATAAACAAACGAAATAGGGAATTAATCCCGTAATTCGGAAATTCTCATCTCGCAAGCATCACGCCAGCAAAGCCTCCACAATTTGGCCCAATTCCAAGGCAGCTGCTTGGCCCACTCTCGTCACATTCTCGGCGTGACACCTCGGCCCAGCAACAGCAAAGCCCAACTTCAATTCAAATCATCATCGCTGATGTCATGCGGCGTCATCACTCCAATTCTTCTTCAACTTCAATTTGACGCGCGCATCGATTCTTCACTTCACGTGGGTACAATTCTTCATGTGGGCCGAGACTTCATGGGCCTTTCTTCAACTTGGGCCTAATTCATCTTCACGAATTCCAGCAATCACGCGGCGCTTGTAATTAATTAGCTGTTCGCTTCATGTTGGCCGCGGGGCGCCAACTCCCACCGCGGGGCGGCATCCTTCTCTGAGACCCACCGCCGGGTCGCGGTGGCTCTGGCGTGGGGCGGTAACTTTTGCCCGCTTTAATGTGGTTCCTTCATGAATTTTCCTTGTCTCCTCAGGTGGTCAGCTCCTCTTCCTCTGGATATTCCTAATTAGCTCCTCTAGACCACCAAAACCACACTTCTCCGCTCTAACTCCATAATCTCCAATTGTGCATAAAATCCAACCAAATGACGCCTCAAACCTGGTAATAACTCTTAGATACGTGCTACAAAATAGCACTTATCAGCGACCGCCGCCTCCCTGTAGCCGATGCTGAGGCTGAGAAGGAGTCCGAAACTCCGATTTTTCCTGATTGGAAGCCTATTCCGCCATTCCTATCTGCATTGAAGCATACCAAGCTACTTGCGCAGGACAAGGACATGTTTGAGATGTTCAGAAACGTTGAGGTCAACATTCCTCTCCTAAATTTGATCAAGTCTGTCCCTCGTTATGCCAAGTTCTTGAAGCAGATGTGCACCACAAAGAGGAATCAGGATAGGAACAACAAGAAGAAGGTAAATGTAAGCGAACATGTTTCTGCTGTATTTCAGAAGCGCTTACCTAAGAAGTGTAGCGACCCAGGTATGTTCACCATTCCCATCACTATTGGAGATACCAAGTTCAATAAAGCTATGTTAGATTTGGGTGCTTCCATTAATGTTCTACCTTCATCTCTTTGTGAATCCTTACGATTAGGACTCATGCATGCGACCAATATTTTCATTCAGTTAGCTGATCGATCTAGTGTGCGTCCTATAGGGATAATGGAGGATGTTTTGGTTAGGGTTGGTGATATTACTTTTCCTGCTGACTTCTATGTGCTCAATATGGAACATGATAAGCATGCAACCCCTATTATGTTATGAAGACCTTTCCTGAAAACTGCCAACACTAAGATTAATGTGAGTACTGGTGCTTTAACCATGGAATTTGATGGCCAAACTATTAACTATAATATCTATGAAGCCATGAAATATCCTTCTGATGATCACTCTTTGTGTGCACTTGATGTACTTGAGCCTGTGGTGCAAGACGTTTTTGATAAGGACCACCTAGATGACAAGCAATCTATCATTGTTGATTCTAGCTTGGATTTTGCTTCATCTACTAACT
Organism: Rheum nobile; assembly: GCA_027886185.1. Lineage (NCBI taxonomy): Eukaryota > Viridiplantae > Streptophyta > Magnoliopsida > Caryophyllales > Polygonaceae > Rheum > Rheum nobile. Next base: position 241,394 of record WOAB01000232.1, on the reverse strand, counting down.
CGCAGGAAGTCGTCACTGAGTTGGACGCTTACTATAAGCTTCCTCTGGAGCTACCAGGCAAATCGCCTTTACCGCTAACTCCGAGCAAGAAGCTCGTTCCCTCTTTGGTGCAGGTATCTAAAGTTGAGGCTAAACACCCCCCTGATCGATCTAAGTATGGGGGAGACGCGACTAAGAAGGTCAAGGTGGAGGAGCCGCTGAAGAAGAATGGTCTAAGGTTCAAACACTTTGCTTGCGACCGCCGTTTAATTACGGCGACCGCCGCCATTCTCAGGTTCGTTTTCTTTTTATTTTATATAAAAAAAAAATGGGCCCCGAAAAGACCTTAAACGGGGAGAAAAAATTAAAAAAAAAAAAGTTCTACCGGAGGCTAGCTGCCCAACGTTTCCTATGGAGAGATGGTGCGCATCATGTTGTCAAGGAGGAGACATTAGCCCCACTTTGTATTTGACAACGATGATGGCCCTATAATTGGCAGCTGAGGAGGAGGAACACTAGGGCCCACACCACGATTACATCTGGGCCCCATTTTTGTGTTCGTTGAAGGCCGTGCAACCCCGCCATACCTGCCATACCACTATTCACCACAGTGGTTCCCTATGGTTGCATGGTAGATGAAGATTATGGCATTGATGCCGACACCCGAGACATGGACGTTTATTGAGAAGACCGCCAACAACAAAGGAAGTATCCAAGCCCGCTTGGCGACTTTGTGAGTTATTTTTTTTGCTTTTCCCTGTGCTTCTATTTTTTGTCTTTCATTACATTGAGGACAATGCAATGTTTAAACATGGGGAGAGTTCTATTCTTGCTAAGTCGTTGAGGAGAAAAATGAATAAAGAGAAAAAAGCCAAAATTTTGAAAAAAGGCTATCATTGAAATCCTGGGATAGGTCGAAAACCTGAAAAGGCGGCCTAGGTAATAAGCAGGTGGCTTGGACCAGCATTAGGTTGGGGTAATATGTGGTCAAGAGTTTATTGGAAAATGAAATGAGTGGCTTGGTGAAAACCCGAAAGGGCGCCTTGGCAAAACGAGCAAAAAAGAAGAAGAGTGATTTTAGGATTTCTCATTATTCTTGGCGAGGCATCATAAGAAGAAGAGTCAAAGAAGGATTGTCGGGTAGGTCACTCTGGGAGACATAAGGAGCAATAGATGGAGGCTAGGATTAGAGGTCACTCACACTATTGGATGTTCGGGTTTAGCTTGGGAGAAGTACTCTGCTTGCCCCTTAAGCTTGTGAGTGTTGATGTGTTGTGAATGAGATTGGTGCCAGGAGCTTGGCATGGGTTAGGTGACTCTTAGTTGGAGGATATGCTTCCTGAGACCTTGGATGCTGCATTGATGGAGTAGGCTCTTTATTAGTTTACTCGTGGACGAGCAAAGGTCTAAGCATGGGGGAGTTTGATAAGCACTACTTTGTAGGGCTTAACTAAGAGTCATTAGAGGGTTTATTGGTGCCATTCGGGTAGATTTAGACACATTCATGTGTATGGCTGTAACACCCCCAAATTTAACCCCATTTGAAAGCGTTATTGCCGATGACCCCGGACGAAAACCCCGAAGTCACCCCAGGCTTTTCCGACATCATAACTGACTTAAAACACAGTTACAATACTAAAATCGTAACTTTTATTAAACCACATGGTCGCTGAATTACACGATTCCTAAAACGACCCAATTTCATCAGAAATACAAAATAGCACAGCGGAAATCTTTTAAATACAAAGCGACAAAACAACTTGTCGAAAACAAAACACCGTTCATCTTCATAGTCGCTCTAGCCTTCTCGGATCTGCATGTGCCGAAACGGACGGACGACACCCCCATGACGTTACCGATAAATAAAATACAAGAGTTAGTCTAATGAATAGACTAAGCAAGGGCTTCACCAATAATTCACACAAACACATCACAAGCAGTTCCACATATCACAAATCACATCACAATCTCAAGTCACATGATTACAGTATATCTCTTATATTAGCGCTGATTCTAGCAGAATATACAACCTAGTAATAATATCAGATTTTAATTATCTCAAATTAATTAAAAACCACTTGCCTGGAAAGACGAGCTCAAACAAAGCTTAAGAACGGGTTCCTGAATCCAAAACGGGGACAGATCTGGAATAAAAATCCCTCAAGCCAAACCACAAGACACACTCTCGGACAGCCAATACCGCGATCGCGGTGAGTCGCGGCCAGTCGCGGTTCATCAAAAGTGGCAAAGCTTCGACAGCTTCCATGGCGGGAGAAAAATACCCACCTCGATTCAAGCTTCGTCTTGCATTCGAATTGATCACAAAGCACCTCTAAGCTTCACCTAACACCTTGGCAACCTTCTCCAACCCACGAAGCCTCTCGATTCAAGCCCAAAACCGAGCTCACAGCTCGAGCATCAATGGCAAAACAGGGGAAAACAGAGGAGAAAGAGAGAAGAAGAAGAGAGAAAGAAAGGGTTCGGTCTTCACCTCCTTTTATAGCACAAATCCGACCACCTCCAAGGGGACAAGGGGACAAAGGCGAAGGGCCACTTGGCCTGCCCAAAAACAGAGAAAACAGAGGCGCTACAGTAACCGCCTCGCGAGGAAGACGACACTGCTCAGCAAAAGGCATTACCGCGATCGCGGCCGATCGCGGTGAATCGCGGTTGATCGCGTCAAGTCGCGGTGAGTCGCGGTTTTAAGCCGACTTCGCTAATACTTATCCGAACTCAACTTGGGTTAATTTCTTAACTCCGGGTTAAATATATTCGTGCATCATCTAGCACAAACATCTCAAGCAATCACCTCGCACAATTACCGTGCACAAATATCTTATATAAATACCGTGCACAAATATCTTATATAAATATCTTGCACAAATACTTTACATAATTATCCTGCATATATTTGTGACACTCCAGGCCAAGCTAACACAGCTACCAAGCCACCACCCATCTTACATGATGCCGGTGCCGGTACTGGTGCCCGCCTGAGTCCATAATTATCCTACACGAATATCTTATATAAATATTTTACAACAATATCTTATATAATTATTTTGCAACAATATCTCATATAATTATTTTGCAACAATAACTCATACGAGTAAAGCTCAAAAATACCCTTAAAAATTACGGGGTGTTACATTACTACCCCCTTATTTTAAGTTTCGACCCCGAAACTTGCACTAAGCCAATGAGGATTCCGCCTCACTAACAAACTTATTATCCAAACTTAATATCCTTAATCATAACCGGCCTTATGCCATCTCTAACTTAAATCCTTACAGGAATAATTTAACACCTTCCTTTAAACAATCTCTAACTTAAATCCTTACAAGAATAATTTAACACCTTCCTTTAAACAATCTCTAACTTAAATCCTTTAAGATTCCTTAATTTTCTCCAAGAATAATCACAACATCTTATTCCTACGTTCCTCGAAACGAATCACACAAGATACTACTCCTATTTCCTCAAAAAGAGTGATACCACAAGTCTTATAACCTCAAAGCATAACAAGGAAACTAGGAACTCAAGTCTCACTAGAGATTCACCTTAACAGACTCAAGAGAAGAGGCACGACTATGAACGGTGTAGCTTTTTCACTTTTGAAAATTTCGAGCCTTCGCAAATATTTCAAACAAGTGGAAATATTCCAACGAATGAAAATATTTCAAACCGGTATGTAACACCCCCAAGCCTAGCTACCCCAGCAACCAAGCCACCCAGCCATCTTACATGATGACGGTGCCGGCACTGGTGCCGCCGGTGAGTTCACAAGAACCGTTCGAAAATATTTTCAAACAAAACGAGTAAATGGTTCATTAAATCCCACACCCGTTTTAAAAACTTTCGGCTCTGATACCATTTCTGTAACAGAGCCTACGAAAACTGTTTAGCTCTGATACCATTTCTGTAACACCCCCAAATTTAACCCCATTTGAAAGCGTTACTGCCGATGACCCCGGACGTAAACCCCGAAGTCACCCCAGGCTTTTCCGACATCATAACTGACTTAAAACACAGTTACAATACTAAAATCGTAACTTTTATTAAACCACATGGTCGCGGAATTACACGATTCCTAAAACGACCCAATTTCATCAGAAATACAAAATAGCACAGCGGAAATCTTTTAAATACAAAGTGACAAAACAACTTGTCGAAAACAAAACACCGTTCATCTTCAGTCGCTCTAGCCTTCTCGGATCTGCATGTGCCGAAATGGACGGACGACACCCCCATGACGTTACCAATAAATAAAATACAAGAGTTAGTCTAATGAATAGACTAAGCAAGGGCTTCACCAATAAATCACACAAACACATCACAAGCAGTTCCACATATCACAAATCACATCACAATCTCAAGTCACATGATTACAGTATATCTCTTATATTAGTGTTGATTCTAGCAGAATATACAACCTAGTAATAATATCAGATTTTAATTATCTCAAATTAATTAAAAACCACTTGCCTGGAAAGACGAGCTCAAACAAAGCTTAAGAACGGGTTCCTGAATCCAAAACGGGGACAGATCTGGAATAAAAATCCCTCAATCCAAACCACAAGACACACTCTCGGACAGCCAATACCGCGATCGCGGTGAGTCGCGGCCAGTCGCGGTTCATCAACAGTGGCAAAGCTTCGACAGCTTCCATGGCGGGAGAAAAATACCCACCTCGATTCAAGCTTCGTCTTGCATTCGAATTGATCACAAAGCACCTCTAAGCTTCACCTAACACCTTGGCAACCTTCTCCAACCCACGAAGCCTCTCGATTCAAGCCCAAAACCGAGCTCACAGTTCGAGCATCAATGGCAAAACAGGGGAAAACAGAGGAGAAAGAGAGAAGAAGAAGAAGAAGAGAGAAAGAAAGGGTTCGGTCTTCACCTCCTTTTATAGCACAAATCCGACCACCTCCAAGGGGACAAGGGGACAAAGGCGAAGGGCCACTTGGCCTGCCCAAAAACAGAGAAAACAGAGGCGCTACAGTAACCGCCTCGCGAGGAAGACGACACTGCTCAGCAAAAGGCATTACCGCGATCGCGGCCGATCGCGGTGAATCGCGGTTGATCGCGTCAGGTCGCGGTGAGTCGCGGTTTTAAGCCGACTTCGCTAATACTTATCCGAACTCAACTTGGGTTAATTTCTTAACTCCGGGTTAAATATATTCGTGCATCATCTAGCACAAACATCTCAAGCAATCACCTCGCACAATTACCGTGCACAAATATCTTATATAAATACCGTGCACAAATATCTTATATAAATATCTTGCACAAATACTTTACATAATTATCCTGCATATATTTCTGACACTCCAGGCCAAACTAACACAGCTACCAAGCCACCACCCATCTTACATGATGCCGGTGCCGGTACTGGTGCCCGCCTGAGTCCACAATTATCCTACATGAATATCTTATATAAATATTTTACAACAATATCTTATATAATTATTTTGCAACAATATCTCATACAATTATTTTGCAACAATAACTCATACGAGTAAAGCTCAAAAATACCCTTAAAAATTACGGGGTGTTACAATGGCGTTTGGGGGCGAAGTTGGTGTTTTTGGAGGTGTTTGAGCTATTTTGGAGATCATAGGAAACACTGAGGATGAAGCCACCAGTAGAAGACGCCAAGGAGTTATGAAGTATTGGCAAGGAGGTGCTGAAGACACACTTTTGGAGGCCTTGGGAGCATTCAGAGCTGAAGAGACGAAGAAGTGAATAAATGGTTTCACGGCAACCGCCGACCACATTGCGGCGACCGCCGCCAAAGGATTCCCAGCGACCATGGCTACGGCATTGATCCGGCGACCGCCGTTTAAAGACGGCGACCGCCACAGAGGAGGCAGCGACTGCCGCCGCTGTCAGAATCCCACCGAGCCCATTTTCCTTAATTGTTTTATTTGGACTATTTTAATTACATTTTAATATTTCGTTTTATGTTAATTCTGGAGACTTTATTTCCTTTTAGTATTTAAGGGGAGAGAAAGAGGTTTGTTTTTATCTATCGAACCCTAATTTCATCCTTTCCTTTTCTATGTACCTTACTATAAAGAACTAAGCCTCCCTTGCTTAGTCAGATGCTGAAGCTTTCATTTTGATTCAGTTGTGAGATTCTCGTTCCTAATCTATTGCATGGATTTTATCTATTCTCTTGCTTGATTGCTTATGATTGATATTGATAATTTCTAGTCTGATCAACTAGGGTTTGTTGTTATTGATCTATTGCTAGATTTAGATTGTTACTGGTTGAGCATATCTTTATCGGAGTATCAACTGTATCGTACTAGTATCTGGTTGTGCTAGTCTTATGCAAAAGAGAACTGATTTACATTCTAGGATAAAAGCTGGTTGTTTTATGCTAGAATTGTATCCAACTATATTCCTATCCGTAAAGCTGCTGTTAAACTGAATCTTGATAGTTTCAGGGTTGTTTAATTAGTTAGTGCTAATAGTATCTGGTTGTGCTATTAGTTATATCTGAAAAGAAATTAGAATTTCCATTGCATGAGATTTTGAATGAGTATCTAAGATCAACTTGTCATACGAATAGTGGATGTTGTTTGACTAAGTGCTTTTCCCATCACTGAATTCATCAACTTTTAGTTTGTTTACTTTTGCATGCTTAGATTCATTAAAACATACAAAACCCCCCCTTTGGTTACTTTGGATTGACATACAAATTACATATTAAGATAGACTCTATCTCCCTGTGGACTCGACCTTTACTTACCTAGGACTACGGTTTAAGGTTTGTTTGGATATTTTGCATAGTAGGATATAGCACGATAAATTCCTGTTATCAATGATGATGCCTCGCCGCTAAAAGTCACCAAGCCCTCTGACCGGGTTAAGATGGGCTGCTACTCAAAGTGCAAAACCCTTGCTCAAGCCCAGGCCGCCATGGCCATTCTATTGAGCTCCGATGATGAGTATGAGCCGATCTCTAAGCGCAAATTCAAGCGTGCTAAGGTTTCTACGGCTCCTGTTCACTATAGTCAAAGACGCCAAAGTGCTCAGGCCAAGGCAAAGGCAGAGGTTGATGAAGTCAAGGATATGAGTCACAAAGGAGTTGTCAGGGAACTATTGCTAGATATTGAGTTCCTTAAGAAGAATGCTTTGGAGGAGGCTGCCTTGCTGTTAGAAGAACAACAGTGGAGTCACCTATTTGTTAAGGAAGAAGTGGTTGATGAAGATCAGCTTAAGGCCTTCTACTCCATGTTCGTCATCGAGGTTCGGCCCCACGCTGTTCTGGGCAGCTACACACTAGAGGGCATTACCCATGTGTTCTCTAGCATGGAATCGAGTCTCAATCTCAGAGGTTCCACATGTTGGATATGATGAGTACCCAAAGGGGCGTTGGCCAAAGGATTTCCCATGCAAGGAAGCCGTTCTCTGTGTTGCTGAGATCCCTAATCCGCCTGAGTCTGGTGTTTTGGATACCTATGACATGTCTGCTGTCAACAAGGTGCTATACCATTACCTGATCTGCAACTTCACTCATAGGGAACAAAAGAGAAACAAGTTGCTTATTCTGGATGTGGTTCTCATTGCTAAGTTGCTGAAGAAGGAATCAATCAATCTGCCTCGAGTGATGATGCAACATATGACCTACGCCAGGAACACTGATTGCCATGGTCTTCCGTATCCTCGCATTGTCAAACAAATTCTGGAGTACCACAATGTATATCAAGAGTCTACGGAAGCCTGCTTTTTTTCTCGCCCACTAGATGCCAGTAGTCTACACAAGATGCAGTTTGTATTGAAGGAAGGCATTGGGTGAGTTAAGGCTGCTCTTGTTGTTGTTGTTGCGAAAGAAGAGTTTGAAGGTGTAGATTATGAGGGGGGAACAAAAGGAGGAATCTGATTTGAGGAAGGATCTAAGTAGTTTGTCCTGCACGGTGTATACTCTGGCGGAACAACAAAGACGTCTTATGGAGGATGTGCGTTCCCTGATTGCTCTTCATTCTTCAGCTCCCTCTGCTGGCACCAGTGGCGCTTGATTCATCTTTCTCCGCTTACCAACCCCTTTTTTATTCCCAACACATCTATCCCCTCGTTGCTTTTTTTTTTCTTTGTTTATGTTTTATGTGTTTGCCTTGACTGGCATGTTGATCATGTGTGTTATCTTTGCTTATTTTGTTGTTGCCTTTGCATGTTGTCTATGTTTGTGTGTTTAGATTTAATGCAAAAGGGGTTGTTTGTTTATCTTGCCGTGTTCATTTTCCTTCTGCTTTTTTCTTTTGTTTTTGATGATGCCAAAAGGGGAAAAATGACTGGTAGCTTTAGTTGAGGGGGGACTAATCATGCTTTCATAGTTACTGGACTAAGGGGGAACTATTATGTCTAAAGGTTGAAAACTTTCTTAATACAACCGTCTCTATCTCATATGTATGTTTTATTGTCAAGGATATTTGTCACCATCAAAAAGGGGGAATTTGTTGAATTTCTTAGGTGTTGATGGTAACAAACATTCAACTAATCTGGTATCCAAGTATTTTAGGAACAATACAGTTGTCACAGGGAACCATTAGCAATGTAGGATTGTCGAGGGAACAAAGCTCTCTCCATATGCTTTGTTACCTCTCAAGTAACATCAATGTTGGTATAAACATCAAACTGCGAATGGAGTGAAGAATGATTAGCATTAAGATTATCTTTGAAGATCACGCGGTTCAAGAAAAAGAAATCGGGTGGATCACGCCGATTGGAAGATTTGGAGAGAAAAAGATTTTATCTTGACCCGATTATATTATCTTAGGAAATCTTTCCTTAGATAATATATGCGATTAAGATTATATCTTTTAAATCAAATAATATCTTCTTGTTGCTGATTTTAGAGAGAGATCTTATCTTGTTAATAGATTTTTTCGAGTTGTACAAATAGAAGTGTAAGATTCATTTCTGATGTACGAATTTGGAGCATTAATTTGAGAGAAAAGAAAGTGAAGTGTATGTGAGTATTAGAAGAGTGAGTTCGTGTTCATCGTTGTAGAAGAGATTCAAACCTAGGTGGGAAGTCTAGGGTTTGAAGTCCAGGCTACAAGTGTAACCGATCAAGAAATCAATAAGATAAGTGTAATACCCCTCACTTTTGCAAGAGCATTTTTAAAATTTTCGGGTATTTTTGGAATTTTTCCAAACACCCGTAAGGCACGTCGGATTTATTTCAGAGAAGTTTAGACATTCTGTAATGTTTCTGATCTCTTTAATATTTTTCTAAAAGAAATAAAATACATTCGACGTATTTCAGGACTTAATATTCGTTCATGTACGAATAATTGTAACCCGAGAATAAGTCTTACCACTTCGTGGCAAGAAAGGGCGAAAATTTGCCTGGGCCGCGACCGTGGCCAGAAAACCGCGCTCGCGGCCAGAAAACCGCGCTCACGGCCAAGGCTGGTCGACATCATCTTATCCACTTGCCAGGTGCTACAGTGGCCGCGACCGCGGCTAGAAAACCACACCTGCGGCCAAGGCCAAAAGTGAGGCCGCGATCAATGTCGATGGCCGCGCCCGCGGCCACTATTCAGATGTCGATGAGATATTTTTGAGGAAGCTTCGTGCCTCCTTCCTTCACCTAGGATTTGTGCCTATTTAAGATGAGTGTTGGGGAGGAGAAAGGGGTCAGATTTAAGCTCTTAAAACACTCCCAAAACCTTCGCCGGAAAGTCGAGTTTTCTCCGAAAAATTCATAAACGTCGTCAGAGCTTCGTTTTCAAGTTTGGCTGATTCAAAAGTGAAGTTTTGGTGTCCCAAGGAGGCTAGAAACCAAAGCAAGGAAAAAGGGAAGCAAAATCGTTGACGCCGGTGAGATTTTCTTCTCGCAATCGCCGATCTGAGCGTCGACCGCGGCCTGTAAACCGCGCCCGCGGCCAGTGCCCAGACGAGCCGCACCCGCGGCCATGAAACCGCGCCTGCGGCCGCCAGCTTTTATGCATGTTTTGGCTTGGGATTTATGGCTCCTTGCTCGGGTCTCGTTTCTTTCGATTCATTTCGTTCTTTCTTAGATTCGTACTATTGTTTGTCGAATCTAACTCAGGGTTTCTTTATGGGTCGATCCGAAGGAATCTGTGAAGCCAGATCTGTCCCTGTTTCGAGCCCGGAAACCCATCGTCGCCTTTAGGATTCATTTGAGCTTCCGTCAGATCCAAGGCAAGTGGCGGTTCGCTCTTGCTCATCATTCCATATTTCCCTCAATTATCAATTGTTTAATTGTTAATTAAATTGGAATGATTTACTGTTTTTGTTGGGAACAATTTTGATAACTGTTTTGGAAATCAAAATATGATATTATAATAGGTTGTATATCTGCTAGAACAACGCTATTATACTTATATATTTTGATGATTGCCTTGAGGGCATTGATGTGGATTTTAAAATGAATATTATAATAGGTTGCATATACTGATAGTATCAACGCTATTTTAATATATAGATTGATATATCTATGTTAGCTTTGATGGATTTGATGTGATTTATTATTGTTCTGAACTGTTTAGTTAGAACGAGCTTTCGTAGGAACGTTACGGGGACCCTTCAAAGTCCAGTCGTTTCTTGTTAAACCTATTGGTTAGGATTTGATTCCTAAACATCATTCTCTTGGGATTAGTTCCTCTGCATCTCTTGCAAGGAGATGTCACCTCTTGGGATTAGTTCCTCTGCATCTCTTGCGAGGAGATATCACCTCTTGGGATTAGTTCCTCTGCATCTCTTGCGAGGATATGTCATCTTTTGGGATTAGTTCCTCTGCATCTCTTGTGAGGAGATGTCACCTCTTGAGCAAGATAATATAAAAGCTTATAAGTATTGTGCGTTTTTGGAATTAAATAAGACAAGTGCCGTTATCGCACATAATTAATTTACTTTAAACATCTAGTCGTTTTTGAACACTGGTTTAAGATTATATTTTTCCCAACATTTGTCATACCTTAGTTCAAGACTCATTTCTGTGGAGTCTTCTTTCGGGTTGATTGATGTGAAGACTCGGTCTTCCAGAATCTTCTCTTGATCATGCCTTTTGTTATATTCCAGTAGAAGTATGGTGGTTGACTATCGTTATCGGTTTTAATTCGAGAAACGATGAGTCTAACCTAATACGACTACTTTGAACCACTCTGCTTTGTACCCTTGCATAGTCTTTCATTAGACTAACCAACCGAAATTGTTCTCTGCATGTTGGCTAGTGTCATCCGTTTGATTCGGCACATCAGGTAAATTACAGATGCAGGAAGGTTAGAAATGACTATGAAGATGAACGGTGGTTTTAATGATTTTATCCAGGTTAAGATCCTTGGCAAGTGATCATTGTGATCAAGACCCTTGTATTTATTTTAAAAGACTTTTGCTGTATTTCTGATGTATTTGGAATATTGTTGAGATTCCGAGACTTTGGTTTGAATAAAAGTTATGATTTTGTATCATAATTGTTTCATGATTTGAATTTAAACGGTAAAGCCTAGGGTGGCTTCGGTGAAGAAACCCGAGGTCACTAGCGGTAATACATTTCCAAATGGGTTAAGATTTGGGGGTGTTACAGATTTGGTATCAGAGCCGAAAGTTTTCTAAAACGGGTTGGGACTTTATAAACCATTTACTCGTTTTGAATTAAAAATCTTTTTGAAGGCTCTGAGTTTTCAAAATGAAAAGAATAACACCGTTCATAGTCGTGCCTTCACTTTAAGTCTGATATAGAAGCGAACTTCTATATCTAGAAAGACGAACTCTCTTCTCATTGCCCGTAGGTATGGGTGTATTCTGTTCTCTGTTGAGGGACTCAAAAGAAGACAAGATAGTTTCTCCATCTCCAGTAAGGCTAGGATTCCCAGTCCCCTCGTTATGATTTAAGGTTGTAGAACCTAATAAATCGGTTTGAAGTTCATCAATGAAAAATCACCAAGTTGATCTATTCTAAGTTTGATTTTATTACATTAGGTATATCAGAGATATATTACTGTATAAAATACTTGGAATGTGATCGGTAAACAAATGGTGAATACAAGAAACAACATTCATGCTGGTACGGGGCCAAGTAATGACCCCAGGCCAAACATAAGGAATGTTGCAGACCCAGTGGGGGAACGTGAGTCCGTTTTCAATGGTAATCCAGGAGGCGATGGCCAAGCTCTGGCCAATGCTCCAATGGTATTCGATGAAGCGACAATTACAACTATTCGAGGGATTGTCATGCATGCATTCACCGACATTATGCGACCAGTCACATCTCAGGCACAGGACGTGCCAATTCCTCCGGTGGTTCCTAGATTCGAGGAACCTAATGCTTATATACCTCAGAAAGGTATGGTCAGAAATAAAGGTGAGTATGGCCGAGCACTGAAAGCCATCAACTCTATGAGGCCGGACAGTTACGACGGGAAAGGAGAGCCAGTCAGAGTGGCTCATTGGTTTTCCCACATGAAGCCATTATTCTGCAACGTGGAGTGCACTGAGACTGAGAAGGTGCATATAGCTTCCTTTCAATTGAAGGAAGATGCTAGTGAGTGGTGGGAAAACACCGGCCTTGCTGATACCCCTGATTTGAACTGGGGAATGTTCAAGACAAAAATGATTGATCGTTTCTTTTCCCGAGCTATGAGGGAAGAGAAACACAAGGAGTTTCTATATCCAAAGACGGAGGAATTGAGAGTGACAGAGCTTGCAATTAAGTTCAACCATCTATTGCAATATGTTGGGTCGGAGGTGTCCAGTGAGAAGCAAAAGATCTGGTACTTCCACGAGTGGATGAATCCAGATATTAAGCCACTGATGGTGCACCACACATGCTCTACGTTGGAGCAGTATGTGGATGCAGCCTACAAGTTGGAAATGACTCTGGAGGAGTCACACAAGAAGCGTAATAGCCAGAGGCAAGTACAGGACCAGCCTAAGGCAAGTGGATTCAAGCGACATGCGCCACCGTCTAACTTTGCCAAGTCTAGCAAAGCAAAGACGGATACGACTCAAGGAGGGTCAATGCAATAGTCGGATCAGGGCAAGAGTCTGATCCAATGCTACAACTGTGGAACACACGGGCACAAGAGCAATGAATGTCCGAAAGAAAGGAAGACGTGCTATGGCGACAGAAAGGAAGGCCATATGCAAGCATTCTGTCAGCAAAGGAGGCAGAAAGAGACTGAGTCACAGCCAAGGTCTATTAATCAGAATAACCGACCCAGGTTCAGACCAATGAAAGCTCCTAGTCCTTCAATGCAGACAACGGTGCAGAAAATGGGGAAATCCCCAACTACTTCTGGAAGTCAGGGACAACGACTCTTTACTTTGCGTCAAGATGACGGAGAGAGTTCCTGATTAAGTAGTTGTGCTTTTAGTTAAGAGCCTTTCCTTAAAGATTAAGGAATAGCGACGTGTGTCGATAATTTTCGTAGTTTTGTAATCTGTCTGTTTGACTTCTTGTCAGACACTATAAGGTTTCAGATGAATAAAGAAATGTTTCTTTGTTTTGAAAACTTATGAGTTTAACCCCGTAAGTGCCAGAAACAGTATATATTGTAACACCCCCAAATCTTAACCCATTTGGAAAGGTATTACCGCCAGTGACCTCGGTTTTCCTCACCGAAGCCACCCAAGGCTTTACCGTTTAAATACAATCATGAAGTACAATTGATGCATAATGATCAAAGTAATTAAATCAGAACATAACATTGTTCAAATAAAACATGAGTTACGGGATTACAACCCAATCCCGAATAGGCCAAACACAAAGTTTAAACAAAGTACAGCAGAAGTCTTTAAAAGATATAACAGAGTAAATAAGTTACAACGGAAGTCTTTCTTAAAATATTACAAAAATGGTTGTGATCGTAATGATCACCTGCCCAAGGATCTAAACCTGATTAAAAGATAATTATTAAAAACATCGAAAAACCACCGTCGACTCCATAGTCATGCTAGTCTTCTCATTTACACTCTATCTGATGTACCGAATCGAACGGATGACACCAGCCCACATACGGAGAACAATGTTTGTGGGTTAGTCTAATGAAAGACTATGCAAGGGTACAAAGCAGAAGGTTTGAAGTAGTTGTATTAGGTTAGACTCATCGTCCTTCGAATAATAACCGAAGATGATAATCAACCTTCATACTTCTACTGAATAACAACAAGAGGTATGCACAAGAGAAGATTCTGGAAGACTGAATCTTCACAGAAATCGACCCGAAAGAAGACTCCAAAGGAATTGAGTCTTAAGGAAAATATGACAAATCTGGAACGTTTAAAGGATCACACACAAGTGATTTAAAACTGACTAGATGTTTCGGTTCACGACCAACCTCACCGCGTACAGCGAATCCAGATTGGAAAGAGAACGTACTCTGATCAAAGTCAAGACGAGCTTTCCTAGCTGCACTATTTACTTAGCTTCACTACTCGCCAAAGGTATATTAATCTTGTACACTCGGGCACTTTATCTTATTTAATTATAAAAACACACGTCACTGAAATACATTAATATTATTAAGAGCGGCTACAATCGCTTTAAATCTCAGGGTGACCATTATGTCGACCTAAATTAATACAACACACAAACACACACATACACAAGGCTTAATATTATTCCGAGGACAACAGAAGTTATTATTACACAGGGTGACCTTACGTTCACCCAGATTACACTGCCACAGTGCTTATACTTTAATTTACAGGGTGACAGTTACGTCCACCCCAATTGCACTAGCTAGGTGCTTAATACACAGGGTGACAATTATGTTCACCCAATTGCGCTAGCAAGGCGCTTAAACACTTCAGATCCTTAAAGGTGGATAGGAAGCATAGGTCATGACCCTTAAATTATTATCCGGAAATTAACCCGAGGAGTATTACGATTTAGAGTAACGACAAATCCATACTTGGATTAGCGTTCCTACGAATATTAAGTTATAAAGAAACGACTAATCCTTACTTGGATTAGCGTTCCTACGAACACTCGTGCGATACTAGCATTAAGATTAAATTCACAACAATACCATCACGGTAATTATCACATATAATTGCGTTGTTCTAACAGATATACAACCTATTATAACATCACTTTAATCATGTTTATTTATGAAATTAGTTCCCAAACAAAACAACAGTTCACTCCAATTTAATTAACAATTAAACAATTGATAATTAATGAAACATGGAATGATTAAGCAAGAGCGAACCGCCACTTGCCTTAATCCGCAGATCTGGAACAAAGCTAGAGACAACGAGTTTCCGGGCTCGACACATGGATAGCTCCGACAACACAGATTCCTTCGGGTCGACCCATAAAGAAACCCTGAGTTAGATCCGACATAAACTAGTACGAATCTAAGGACAACGAAAGAAATCGAAAGGAACGACGCTCGAAAGACGACCACCAAGGCCGAGGCCAAAATAGGCCAACGACCCTCTGGCGGCGGTCACCGCTGTTCTTGGCGGCGGGCGCCGCTGTTCATCACGGCGGGCGCCGCGATGAACCCAGAAACAAAAACGACGAGAGCAAAACTCACCAAATGGCGAACGATTCGACCCCCTTTTGCCTTGCTTTGGATTCTAACCTTCAAAGGCTTCCAAAAGCTACACTTTGGCACTGGAACCAACACCAAACAGAGCCCCGGCGATCGCTTCCAAACTCCGGCGAGGCACACAACTCCGGCGAGGCAAATTTTGGGGAGATTTGAGCTTGAATCTGTCCTAAATCTGACCCCAAAATGCTCCAATTTATAGCCAAATATCAGGGAACACAATGATGGCTAAAGGGGAGACGTGGAGGGGCTATAATCGGCGTCGTCAGACGTCGCCGGCGACCACAGGGCTACGCCCTCGCTAGCTTGCGACGGTCGCCGTGATTCTCCCCAGGTCGCCGCTTTGAAAGACAACGGAGGCGGGCTAATGGCGGCGGTCGCCGTTTCCTAGCCCTGGTGCCCAGCTAGTCGCTGAGAGGATGGCTCCTCGAGCCTGCTGACGGCGGTCGCCACCAGCCTTACGGCAGGCGCCGCCAGGTCACCCTCCTCCGATTGGCTTTTGGATGACGTCGGCTTAACCCGGGATAAAAATAATCATACACGAACGAGTATTAAGATCCAAAGTACGTCGTCTGTATTTTATTTCACTGAGAAAAATATTATAGAGATAGAGCACATTACAGAATGTCTTAAACTCTCTGAAATAAATCCGACGTACAAAACGGGTGTTCGGGAAAAAAATCCCAAAATTCCAAAATAACCCTATAGAATTACGGGGTATCACATCACCTCCCCCTTAAAATAAGTTTCGACCCTGAAACTTGCATTAAGCCAATGAGGATCCTGCCTCAATACTAATCTGGATCCAATATCCTTAACCACTTCATCCTTGAAATGGATCACAAGAGATTTTACTCTTAATTCCTTAGGATATCATTCTGAAAATGATTCGCTCGTCTCAATGCTTATAACACAACTCACTTATGAGAGATAGCTCTTAATATCTCCTAACATAACTCCACAAGTTCATCCTTTATATCTTAAGAAATCTCGGAAGAACTCAGCGTATGGGATACCGCTTACCACTTTATTCCTTAGATGTATATAGACAATTCTCTTTACTGAATCTTTAATGCATCTGGATCATTAACATATCCCGGTCTTTAACTGAAACCTTTCCTCTTAACACAACAACTCTTATAACTTAATCTTCCTCAAAGAGTTGCACCCAGCCTTATAGATGACATACTCTATGTATGAAGAAGAATATTAGGAATGGATTTAGATTTAAACATTAGAGTTGATCCTGGGATTAACCATAAAGGGGACGAACATCCACGTTGTTCACAATACTCCACCACCATAAGTCCGACAGTCTTTATCCTTACTTGGCATAAGCTGTTCTCGACACTCACGGGGTTTAGTATGAACAATTAATTCGTAACGATAATGCATTCTGAAATTTCCAAAACAAGGAAACACTTAATTATCATTCAAACCTTACATTACTGACAAAAGTTGAACAACCAGATCACGATACCACGGAGATTATCGACACACGTCGCTACTCCTTAATCTTTAAGAAAGACTTAACACAAATACAACTTAATGGATCAGGGTTCTTCTTCGCTGGCTTGGCTCATTACAAAGAGTCTTTGCCCTTGGCCTGAAGACCCCATAGGCGCTTTGCCTTTATTACGATCCATAGACTGCTCAGGAGCAGATACCTCTAGCCTTGTGTTCTGTCCACCGCCAACATTTGACGCCTGATAAGACTGCATTGGTCCCTGACTCTTCATTCTGCAGTATGCTTTTATGTGGCCTTCTCTCCCACAATTATGACATACTCTCTTGTCCTTTTGGCAATTAATTTTTTTATGGCCAACTTCACCACAGTTGTGGCACTGAATTACTCCGCTGCTCCAACCTGAGCCTCTGGCAGAGTCAGACTGAGTTGTCTCGGTCTTAGCACGACCAGACTTCTCAAACTTGGTAGGTGATGCCGGTCGTTTGAACGAACCAACCTGGCGATCCTGTTGCCCACCATTTCCCTTAACTTGCTTCTCCCGTTTATGGGCGGATTCTTCCAGTGTGACCTCTGTCTTGTAGGCTGCATCCACATATTGTTCTAACGTAGAACAGCCGTGACGCAACATTAGAGGCTTGATTTCTGGATTCATCCATCCATGAAAGTACTAGATCTTTTGCTCTTCGCTTGACACCTCAGGTCCAGCGTATTGCAATAAGTGATTGAACTTAGTTGCGAGCTCAATCACCTTTAACCCATCAGTCTTCGGATACATAAATTCCTTATGCTTCTCATCCCTCATAGCACGGGAAAAGAAATGATCAGTCATCTTTGTTTTAAACATGCTCCAATTCAGCTCGGGATGATCTGTCAGACCGGTACTCTCTCACCATTCGCTAGCCACATCCTTGAGTTGAAGGGAGGCGATGTGCACTTTCTCAGCCTCAGTGCAAGTAATGTTCCGGAGCAACCGTTCCATATGCGAGAACCAATATGTCACCCCGACTGGTTCTCCAGTACCGTCGTAGCTGTCAGGCCTCATTGAACTCACGGCTTTTAACGCTTGATCGTAAGTTCCTATGTTCCTGACAATGTTGATCTGAGGTACTTGCTCCACTGACTCCTCAACTTCAAGAATAGCCTGAGGAACTGGACCACCTTGTGCTTGTGGTACGACTGGTCGCATAACATCTGTGATTGCTTGCATGACAATTCCTCGAATTGCCTCAACTGCTGTAGCATCAAACATCATCGGTGCGTTGGGCTGATCTTGGTCATTGCCTCTTGGATTATTGTTGAAGACAGACTCACGCTCTCCTGTTGGGTCTGCAGCATTCCTCGCATTTGGTGTGGGGTCATTACTCGGCCCAGCACCAGCACGGAGAACGTTCCTTGTGTTCAACATCTGTTTATCGATCAAATTCCAAGGATTTTATCACATTAATATTATTTTGATATACTTATTGTAATAAAATCAACTTAGAATAGATCAACTTGGTAATTTCTATTGATGAACTCAAACCGAGTTACTAGGTTCTACAACCTTAACTCAAAGCGAGGGAACTAGGAATTAAAGCTTTATTGGATATGGCGAAACCACCTTGGCTTCTCTCGGGTTCCTCTAAAGAGAACAGAATGCACTCATATCTTACGGGGCAAAGGGGAAGGAATTAGTCTTTCTAGATATAGAAGCAAACTTACTATATCAGACTGTATAGAAGACAGGACTATGAACGGTGTTTTCAAATTCTTTTTCACTTTGAAAATTCAGTGTCCTTTGAAAACACTTTTCAATTAAAACAAGCAAATGGTTTTCAAATACCCAACCCGTTTTAAAAACTTTGGCTCTGATACCACAACTGTAACACCCCCAAATCTTAACCCATTTGGAAAGGTATTACCGCCAGTGACCTCGGTTTTCCTCACCGAAGCCACCCAAGGCTTTACCGTTTAAATACAATCATGAAGTATAATTGATGCATAATGATCAAAGTAATTAAATCAGAACATAACATTGTTCAAATGAAACTTGAGTTACAGGATTACAACCCAATCCCGAATAGGCCAAACACAGAGTTTAAACAAAGTATAACAGAAGTCTTTAAAAGATATAACAGAGTAAATAAGTTACAGCGGAAGTCTTTCTTAAAATATTACAAAAATGGTTGTGATCGTAATGATCACCTGCCCAAGGATCTAAACCTGATTAAAAGATAATTATTAAAAACATCAAAAAACCATCGTCGACTCCATAGTCCTGCTAGTCTTCTCATCTACACTCTATCTGATGTGCCGAATCGAACGGATGACACCAGCCCACATGCGGAGAACAATGTTTGTGGGTTAGTCTAATGAAAGACTATACAAGGGTACAAAGCAGAAGGTTCGAAGTAGTTGTATTAGGTTAGACTCATCGTCCTTCGAATAATAACCGAAGATGATAATCAACCTTCATACTTCTACTGAATAACAACAAGAGGTATGCACAAGAGAAGATTCTGGAAGACTGAATCTTCACAGAAATTGACCCCAAAGAAGACTCCAAAGGAATTGAGTCTTAAGGAAAATATGACAAATCTGGAACGTTTAAAGGATCACACACAAGTGATTTAAAACTGACTAGATGTTTCGGTTCACGACCAACCTCACCGCGTACAGCGAATCCAGATTGGAAAGAGAACGTACTCTGATCAAAGTCAAGACGAGCTTTCCTAGCTGCACTATTTACTTAGCTGCACTACTCGCCAAAGGTATATTAATCTTGTGCACTCGGGCACTTTATCTTATTTAATTATAAAAACACACGTCACTGAAATACATTAATATTATTAAGAGCGGCTACAATCTCTTTAAATCTCATGGTGACCATTATGTCGACCCAAATTAATACAACACACAAACACACACATACACAAGGCTTAATATTATTCTGAGGACAACATAAGTTATTATTACACAGGGTGACCTTACGTTCACCCAGATTACAGTGCCACAGTGCTTACACTTTAATTTACAGGGTGACAGTTACGTCCACCCCAATTGCACTAGCTAGGTGCTTAATACACAGGGTGACAATTATGTTCACCCAATTGCGCTAGCAAGGCGCTTAAACACTTCAGATCCTTAAAGGTGGATAGGAAGCATAGGTCATGACCCTTAAATTATTATCCGGAAATTAACCCGAGGAGTATTACGATTTAGAGTAACGACAAATCCATACTTGGATTAGCGTTCCTACGAATATTAAGTTATAAAGAAATGACTAATCCTTACTTGGATTAGCGTTCCTACGAACACTCGTGCTATACTAGCATTAAGATTAAATTCACAATAATACCATCACGGTAATTTTCACATATAATTGCGTTGTTCTAACAGATATACAACCTATTATAACATCACTTTAATCACATTTATTTATGAAATTAGTTCCCAAACAAAACAACAGTTCACTCCAATTTAATTAACAATTAAACAATTGATAATTAATGAAACATGGAATGATTAAGCAAGAGCGAACCGCCACTTGCCTTAATCCGCAGATCTGGAACAAAGCTGGAGACAACGAGTTTCCGGGCTCGACACAGGGATAGCTCCGACAACACAGATTCCTTCGGGTCGACCCATAAAGAAACCCTGAGTTAGATCCGACATAAACTAGTACGAATCTAAGGACAACGAAAGAAATCGAAAGGAACGACGCTCGAAAGACGACCACCAAGGCCGAGGCCAAAATAGGCCAGCGACCCTCTGGCGGCGGTCGCCGCTGTTCTTGGCGGCGGGCGCCGCTGTTCATCACGGCGGTCGCTGCCACTGTACGGCGGGCGCCGCGATGAACCCAGAAACAAAAATGACGAGAACAAAACTCACCAAATGGCGAACGATTCGACCCCCTTTTGCCTTGCTTTGGATTCTAACCTTCAAAGGCTTCCAAAAGCTACACTTTGGCACTGGAACCAACACCAAACAGAGCCCCGGCGATCGCTTCCAAACTCCGGCGAGGCACACAACTCCGGCGAGGCAAATTTTGGGGAGATTTGAGCTTGAATCTGTCCTAAATCTGACCCCAAAATGCTCCAATTTATAGCCAAATATCAGGGAACACAATGATGGCTAAAGGGGAGACGTGGAGGGGCTATAATTGGCGTCGTCAGACGTCGCCGGCGACCACAGGGCTACGCCCCCGCTAGCTTACGGCGGTCGCCGTGATTCTCCCCAGGTCGCCGCTTTGAAAGACAACGGCGGCGGGCTAATGGCGGCGGTCACCGTTTCCTAGCCCTGGTGCCCAGCTAGTCGCTGAGAGGACGGCTCCTCGAGCCTGCTGACGGCGGTCTCCGCCAGCCTTACGGCGGGCGCCGCCAGGTCATCCTCATCCGATTGGCTTTTGGATGACATCGGCTTAACCCGGGATAAAAATAATCGTACACGAACGAGTATTAAGATCCAAAGTACGTTGTCTGTATTTTATTTCACTGAGAAAAATATTATAGAGATAGAGCACATTACAGAATGTCTTAAACTCTCTGAAATAAATCCGACGTACAAAACGGGTGTTCGGGAAAAAATCCCAAAATTCCAAAATAACCCTACAGAATTACGGGGTATCACATATATCATGTGTGATAAAAGCTGTCGGACTTACAGATGGGTATGATTGGCAGCATACAAAATTTAAAGAGTTAGATCTCATATGCATGGAATGTGATTCCATTAAGATGAAATTATGACATTAAGCGAATGTCATACCATTGAGTTCCAGTAGCAAGAGTTGGCAGAGACATAGATCCCTCATCGGTTCAGCCAAGTTTCCGTGTCAAAACTTATTTTAAGGGGGAGGTAATGTAATACCCCTCACTTTTGCAAGAGCATTTTTGGAATTTTCGGGTATTTTTGGAATTTTTCCAAACACTCGTACGTCACATCGGATTTATTTCAGAGAAGTTTAGACATTCTGTAATGTTTCTGATCTCTCTAATATTTTTCTAAAATAAATAAAATACATTTGACGTATTTCGGGACTTAATATTCGTTCATGTACGAATAATTGTAACCCGAGAATAAGTCTTACCACTTCGTGGCAAGAAAGGGCGAAAATTTGCCTGGGCCGCAACCGCGGCCAGAAAACCGCGCCCGTGGCCAAGGCTGGTCGACATCATCTTGTCCACTTGCCAGGTGCTACAGTGGCCGCGACCGCGGCTAGAAAACTGTTTCCGTGGCCAAGGCCAAAAGTGAGGCCGTGATCAATGTCGACGGTCGTGCCCGCGGCCACTATTCAGATGTCAACGAGATATTTTTGAGGAAGCTTCGTGCCTCCTTCCTTCACCTAGGATTTGTGCCTATTTAAGGGGAGTGTTGGGGAGGAGAAAGGGGTCAGATTTAAGCTCTTAAAACACTCTCAAAACCTTCGCCGGAAAGTCGAGTTTTCACCGGAAAATTCATAAACGTTGCCGGAGCATCGTTTTCAAGTTTGGTTGATTCAAAAGTGAAGTTTTGGTGTCCCAAGGGAGGCTAGAAACCAAATCAAGGAAAAAGGGAAGCAAAATCGTTGACGCCGGTGAGATTTTCTTCTCGCAATCGCCGATCTGAGCGTCGGCCGCGACCGCGGCCTGTAAACCGCGCCCACGGCCAGTGCCCAGACGAGCCGCGCCCGCGGCCATGAAATCGCGGCCGCCAGCTTTTAAGCCTGTTTTGGCTTGGGCTTTGTGGCTCCTTGCTCGGGTCTCGTTTCTTTCGATTCCTTTCGTTCTTTCTTAGATTCGTACTGTTGTTTGTCGAATCTAACTCAAGGTTTCTTTATGGGTCGATCCGAAGGAATCTGTGAAGCCAGATCTGTCCCTGTTTCGAGCCCGGAAACCCATCGTCGCCTTTAGGATTCATTTGAGCTTCCGTCAGATCTAAGGCAAGTGGCGGTTCGCTCTTGCTCATCATTCCATATTTCCATCAATTATCAATTGTTTAATTGTTAATTAAATTGGGATGATTTACTGTTTTTGTTGGGAACACATTTGATAACTGTTTTGGAAATCAAAATATGATATTATAATAGGTTGTATATCCGCTAGAATAACGCTATTATACTTATATATTTTGATGATTGCCTTGAGGGCATTGATGTGGATTTTAAAATGAATATTATAATAGGTTGCATATACTGATAGTAGCAACGCTATTTTAATATATAGATTGATATATCTATGTTAGCTTTGATGGCTTTGATATGATTTATTATTGTTCTGAACTGTTTAGTTAGAATGAGCTTTCGTAGGAACGCTACTGGGACCCTTCAAAGTCCAGTCGTTTCTTGTTAAACCTATTGGTTAGGATTTGATTTCTAAACATCATTCTCTTGGGATTAGTTCCTCTACATCTCTTGCGAGGAGATGTCACCTCTTGGGATTAGTTCCTTTGCATCTCTTGCGAGGATATGTCACCTCTTGGGATTAGTTCCTCTGCATCTCTTGTGCGGAGATGTCACCTCTTGGGATTAGTTCCTCTGCATCTCTTGCGAGGAGATGTCATCTTTTGGGATTAGTTCATCTGCATCTCTTGTGAGGAGATGTCACCTCTTGAGCAAGATAATATAAAAGCTTATAAGTATTGTGCGTTTTTGGAATTAAATAAGACAAGTGCCGTTATCGCACATAATTAATTTACTTTAAACATCTAGTCGTTTTTGAACACTGGTTTAAGATTATATGTTTCCCAACATTTGTCATACCTCAGTTCAAGACTCATTTCCGTGGAGTCTTCTTTCAGGTTGATTGATGTGAAGACTCGGTCTTCCAGAATCTTCTCTTGATCATGCCTTTTGTTATATTCCAGTAGAAGTATGGTGGTTGACTATCGTTATCGGTTTTAATTCGAGAAACGATGATTCTAACCTAATACGACTACTTCGAACCACTCTGCTTTTTACCCTTGCATAGTCTTTCATTAGACTAACCAACCGAAATTGTTCTCTGCATGTTGGCTGGTGTCATCCGTTTGATTCGGCACATCAGGTAAATTGGAGATGCTGGAAGGCTAGAAATGACTATGAAGATGAACGGTGGTTTTAATGATTTTATCCAGGTTAAGATCCTTGGCAAGTGATCATTGTGATCAAGACCCTAGTATTTATTTTAAAAGACTTTCGCTGTATTTCTGATGTATTTGGAATATTGTTGAGATTCCGAGACTTTGGTTTGAATAATAGTTATGATTTTGTATCATAATTGTTTCATGATTTGAATTTAAACGGTAAAGCCTGGGGTGGCTTCGGTGAGGAAAACCGAGGTCACTGGCGGTAATACCTTTCCAAATGGGTTAAGATTTGGGGGTGTTACAATAAGTAGACTCTTCAAAATCCTCTCAAGCAAGAAGCTTGAAGGTAGTGGTTTTTCCTTGATTAGTTGTTTGACTGATTGAGGTTTTCACTATACATCGTGAGTTCTTTATATTATATTTCTTGCTATAATATTCCGCTACACCTTCTGTGTAAACAAAGCATTTGTTCCCTCAGACGTAACACTAACGATCCAACAATAAGCATGTGCACCAAAGTATAAACTTCATGTAGACCTCTTGAGTTGTTACGGCGTCATATGAAATAGATAGGCCACATTATGCTCCTCTGGGTTTCCTTCAATAACGGACAGTGTGTGCGCATCTAGATCAAATACAACCGCGCACAAGGTGTAGAGTGTTTGCCCTGAAAAGCAAAAGGCTCTAGTTATATTAACCTGTCAAAGGACTCGTTTAATGGTATGAGTAATACCTTTAATGAAGATAGGGTATTCTTTGTCGTTTGTGTTTCCTAAGAGCGACATGAAATCGTGTTTTGATTATTTCGGGACTAAAGCTGCTCTACTTTGCCTGCTTCTTGTGTTTCCGTCTTCTACCTTCATCACGTACACAAATTAAAACCATCATATATCATGAACCTATTATATTTATCATGTTTTGAGCTCATTTCATATATTACTGCTTTATGATATTGTTACCTAGGACACGTGAAGGTGAAGATACATGTTAGCATGGAAGAACGAGTCTTTCTTGATCTCTTGAACTGAAATCCGACCCCTAGACGCGGTTTCAACGTTGATGATTATGCATCCTGGTACATCAATTAGGTTGTAACTATGCCCAACTGACACTTCTGCTGAGTTATTATCTCCAGATGCAAAAACATAAGATTGAAAATTCTCTTGCACTTTACTGCTATGGTAATGAAATAATATGTTATACTATTTGGTACCCTTAAGGCATCATCAATACTTTTTGCTTTAAGCATGCCTCTAGAAATGAAGTTACGAGCAATGCACCCGGCCTCAATCTCTGCTATAACAACTCAAGAGGTCCATGATTGTTGAAGCCAAATGCACATCTCGATAGCTCTCCTCATGACATTCTAGTTGAATATTGTGTAGTAGGCTTACGTGTGACCAACAAGTGCCACATTGGCGTCCTCGTTATGTGTTACAACCGTCATTTTGTCACTGACCACCATGACATCAGAACAATCATCAACCATACTCTCATGAATATTGCTCTCTTCCTCCTTTGGAATAAACGGTAAGATCTATTTCCTGAAGTTGATCAACATAATACAGCAAGCCCATAAACACATCAAATTATTTAACTTCACTGTTAACCAGGAGACTGGTATCCATACATCAAGAACAGACACGTCACTCTCCGCAGCAGTCCTCGAGCTCATCTCGGTATAGCGGAATGATCAGCTCTACTTTGTAGTGCTTATCTAGGAGTTGTTATCGATGTTTAGGGTGTCATTTGTATGGGTTTAGAGCATAACTGTAGGGTATGGAGTTGAGGAGAAGAAGTGTGGATATGGTGGTTTGGAGAAGCTTAAACAAAGACATCCAGAATACGAGGAGTAGACCACTTGAGAAGACCAAGGAAGATCGAACGAAGAAGCCATACGAAGGAGAAGAAAGGTGGAACCGAAAGCAAGGGCGACCGCGGGTGACGAAGGGAGATGATCGCGGAGAAGTCGAGACGAATGAGCGAGAAAAGACATTTTCCACGACCGCGGATTTGCCCCCGCGACCGCGGAAAATCCCATCAGCGAGCACAAGTCGAGAGCAAGATTTCATTTTCTGCAACCGCGGAAGGAATTCCGCGATCGCGGAATGACACGGAGCGAGCCCGCAGAGATTTTCCGAAGTTCTTTATTTTTACTATTTCCGATTTTTCTTTTCTTTTATTATTTCGTACATTATTTTAGGATTTGTTTTGTTATCTTTTCACTTTAGTTTTAGGGTTAGGTTATTTAACCTAGTTTCCCTAGCAGCTTTTCATTATCAAGGTTTTGCATTCAGCATTCAGACCTAGTTTTTCCCTTTAAAGTTTATTGTTTCCAAGAACTATGAGGAGCTAAGTACCCTTTTGCTTAGTCTGACAATTGAAGTCTTCGTTTGATTTGATTGTGAGGTTTAAACTCTATTTTCTATTCCTTTGGATTATATATTTTTCTTTTCTTTTATTTTAAAAGACTTTCGCTGTATTTCTGATGTACTTGGAATATTGTTGAGATTCCGAGACTTTGGTTTGAATAAAAGTTATGATTTTGTATCATAATTGTTTCATGATTTGAATTTAAACGGTAAAGCCTAGGGTGGCTTCGGTGAAGAAAACCGAGGTCACTAGCGGTAATACATTTCCAAATGGGTTAAGATTTGGGGGTGTTACAGATTTGGTATCAGAGCCAAAAGTTTTCTAAAACGGGTTGGGACTTTATAAACCATTTACTCGTTTTGAATTAAAAATCTTTTTGAAGGCTCTGAGTTTTCAAAATGAAAAGAATAACACCGTTCATAGTCGTGCCTTCACTTTAAGTCTGATATAGAAGCGAACTTCTATATCTAGAAAGACGAACTCTCTTCTCATTGCCCGTAGGTATGGGTGTATTCTGTTCTCTGTTGAGGGACTCAAAAGAAGACAAGATAGTTTCTCCATCTCCAGTAAGGCTAGGATTCCCAGTCCCCTCGTTATGATTTAAGGTTGTAGAACCTAATAAATCGGTTTGAAGTTCATCAATGAAAAATCACCAAGTTGATCTATTCTAAGTTTGATTTTATTACATTAGGTATATCAGAGATATATTACTGTATAAAATACTTGGAATGTGATCGGTAAACAAATGGTGAATACAAGAAACAACATTCATGCTGGTACGGGGCCAAGTAATGACCCCAGGCCAAACATAAGGAATGTTGCAGACCCAGTGGGGGAACGTGAGTCCGTTTTCAATGGTAATCCAGGAGGCGATGGCCAAGCTCTGGCCAATGCTCCAATGGTATTCGATGAAGCGACAATTACAACTATTCGAGGGATTGTCATGCATGCATTCACCGACATTATGCGACCAGTCACATCTCAGGCACAGGACGTGCCAATTCCTCCGGTGGTTCCTAGATTCGAGGAACCTAATGCTTATATACCTCAGAAAGGTATGGTCAGAAATAAAGGTGAGTATGGCCGAGCACTGAAAGCCATCAACTCTATGAGGCCGGACAGTTACGACGGGAAAGGAGAGCCAGTCAGAGTGGCTCATTGGTTTTCCCACATGAAGCCATTATTCTGCAACGTGGAGTGCACTGAGACTGAGAAGGTGCATATAGCTTCCTTTCAATTGAAGGAAGATGCTAGTGAGTGGTGGGAAAACACCGGCCTTGCTGATACCCCTGATTTGAACTGGGGAATGTTCAAGACAAAAATGATTGATCGTTTCTTTTCCCGAGCTATGAGGGAAGAGAAACACAAGGAGTTTCTATATCCAAAGACGGAGGAATTGAGAGTGACAGAGCTTGCAATTAAGTTCAACCATCTATTGCAATATGTTGGGTCGGAGGTGTCCAGTGAGAAGCAAAAGATCTGGTACTTCCACGAGTGGATGAATCCAGATATTAAGCCACTGATGGTGCACCACACATGCTCTACGTTGGAGCAGTATGTGGATGCAGCCTACAAGTTGGAAATGACTCTGGAGGAGTCACACAAGAAGCGTAATAGCCAGAGGCAAGTACAGGACCAGCCTAAGGCAAGTGGATTCAAGCGACATGCGCCACCGTCTAACTTTGCCAAGTCTAGCAAAGCAAAGACGGATACGACTCAAGGAGGGTCAATGCAATAGTCGGATCAGGGCAAGAGTCTGATCCAATGCTACAACTGTGGAACACACGGGCACAAGAGCAATGAATGTCCGAAAGAAAGGAAGACGTGCTATGGCGACAGAAAGGAAGGCCATATGCAAGCATTCTGTCAGCAAAGGAGGCAGAAAGAGACTGAGTCACAGCCAAGGTCTATTAATCAGAATAACCGACCCAGGTTCAGACCAATGAAAGCTCCTAGTCCTTCAATGCAGACAACGGTGCAGAAAATGGGGA
Source organism: Rheum nobile (assembly GCA_027886185.1). Lineage (NCBI taxonomy): Eukaryota > Viridiplantae > Streptophyta > Magnoliopsida > Caryophyllales > Polygonaceae > Rheum > Rheum nobile. The sequence goes on along the minus strand of WOAB01000232.1, from coordinate 213,024 downwards.
AATCCCCAACTACTTCTGGAAGTCAGGGACAACGACTCTTTACTTTGCGTCAAGATGACGGAGAGAGTTCCTGATTAAGTAGTTGTGCTTTTAGTTAAGAGCCTTTCCTTAAAGATTAAGGAATAGCGACGTGTGTCGATAATTTTCGTAGTTTTGTAATCTGTCTGTTTGACTTCTTGTCAGACACTATAAGGTTTCAGATGAATAAAGAAATGTTTCTTTGTTTTGAAAACTTATGAGTTTAACCCCGTAAGTGCCAGAAACAGTATATATTATAACACCCCCAAATCTTAACCCATTTGGAAAGGTATTACCGCCAGTGACCTCGGTTTTCCTCACCGAAGCCACCCAAGGCTTTACCGTTTAAATACAATCATGAAGTACAATTGATGCATAATGATCAAAGTAATTAAATCAGAACATAACATTGTTCAAATAAAACATGAGTTACGGGATTACAACCCAATCCCGAATAGGCCAAACACAAAGTTTAAACAAAGTACAGCAGAAGTCTTTAAAAGATATAACAGAGTAAATAAGTTACAACGGAAGTCTTTCTTAAAATATTACAAAAATGGTTGTGATCGTAATGATCACCTGCCCAAGGATCTAAACCTGATTAAAAGATAATTATTAAAAACATCGAAAAACCACCGTCGACTCCATAGTCATGCTAGTCTTCTCATTTACACTCTATCTGATGTACCGAATCGAACGGATGACACCAGCCCACATACGGAGAACAATGTTTGTGGGTTAGTCTAATGAAAGACTATGCAAGGGTACAAAGCAGAAGGTTTGAAGTAGTTGTATTAGGTTAGACTCATCGTCCTTCGAATAATAACCGAAGATGATAATCAACCTTCATACTTCTACTGAATAACAACAAGAGGTATGCACAAGAGAAGATTCTGGAAGACTGAATCTTCACAAAAATCGACCCGAAAGAAGACTCCAAAGGAATTGAGTCTTAAGGAAAATATGACAAATCTGGAACGTTTAAAGGATCACACACAAGTGATTTAAAACTGACTAGATGTTTCGGTTCACGACCAACCTCACCGCGTACAGCGAATCCAGATTGGAAAGAGAACGTACTCTGATCAAAGTCAAGACGAGCTTTCCTAGCTGCACTATTTACTTAGCTTCACTACTCGCCAAAGGTATATTAATCTTGTACACTCGGGCACTTTATCTTATTTAATTATAAAAACACACGTCACTGAAATACATTAATATTATTAAGAGCGGCTACAATCGCTTTAAATCTCAGGGTGACCATTATGTCGACCTAAATTAATACAACACACAAACACACACATACACAAGGCTTAATATTATTCCGAGGACAACAGAAGTTATTATTACACAGGGTGACCTTACGTTCACCCAGATTACACTGCCACAGTGCTTATACTTTAATTTACAGGGTGACAGTTACGTCCACCCCAATTGCACTAGCTAGGTGCTTAATACACAGGGTGACAATTATGTTCACCCAATTGCGCTAGCAAGGCGCTTAAACACTTCAGATCCTTAAAGGTGGATAGGAAGCATAGGTCATGACCCTTAAATTATTATCCGGAAATTAACCCGAGGAGTATTACGATTTAGAGTAACGACAAATCCATACTTGGATTAGCGTTCCTACGAATATTAAGTTATAAAGAAACGACTAATCCTTACTTGGATTAGCGTTCCTACGAACACTCGTGCGATACTAGCATTAAGATTAAATTCACAACAATACCATCACGGTAATTATCACATATAATTGCGTTGTTCTAACAGATATACAACCTATTATAACATCACTTTAATCATGTTTATTTATGAAATTAGTTCCCAAACAAAACAACAGTTCACTCCAATTTAATTAACAATTAAACAATTGATAATTAATGAAACATGGAATGATTAAGCAAGAGCGAACCGCCACTTGCCTTAATCCGCAGATCTGGAACAAAGCTAGAGACAACGAGTTTCCGGGCTCGACACATGGATAGCTCCGACAACACAGATTCCTTCGGGTCGACCCATAAAGAAACCCTGAGTTAGATCCGACATAAACTAGTACGAATCTAAGGACAACGAAAGAAATCGAAAGGAACGACGCTCGAAAGACGACCACCAAGGCCGAGGCCAAAATAGGCCAACGACCCTCTGGCGACGGTCACCGCTGTTCTTGGCGGCGGGCGCCGCTGTTCATCACGGCGGGCGCCGCGATGAACCCAGAAACAAAAACGACGAGAGAAAAACTCACCAAATGGCGAACGATTCGACCCCCTTTTGCCTTGCTTTGGATTCTAACCTTCAAAGGCTTCCAAAAGCTACACTTTGGCACTGGAACCAACACCAAACAGAGCCCCGGCGATCGCTTCCAAACTCCGGCGAGGCACACAACTCCGGCGAGGCAAATTTTGGGGAGATTTGAGCTTGAATCTGTCCTAAATCTGACCCCAAAATGCTCCAATTTATAGCCAAATATCAGGGAACACAATGATGGCTAAAGGGGAGACGTGGAGGGGCTATAATCGGCGTCGTCAGACGTCGCCGGCGACCACAGGGCTACGCCCTCGCTAGCTTGCGACGGTCGCCGTGATTCTCCCCAGGTCGCCGCTTTGAAAGACAACGGAGGCGGGCTAATGGCGGCGGTCGCCGTTTCCTAGCCCTGGTGCCCAGCTAGTCGCTGAGAGGATGGCTCCTCGAGCCTGCTGACGGCGGTCGCCACCAGCCTTACGGCGGGCGCCGCCAGGTCACCCTCCTCCGATTGGCTTTTGGATGACGTCGGCTTAACCCGGGATAAAAATAATCATACACGAACGAGTATTAAGATCCAAAGTACGTCGTCTGTATTTTATTTCACTGAGAAAAATATTATAGAGATAGAGCACATTACAGAATGTCTTAAACTCTCTGAAATAAATCCGACGTACAAAACGGGTGTTCGGGAAAAAAATCCCAAAATTCCAAAATAACCCTATAGAATTACGGGGTATCACATCACCTCCCCCTTAAAATAAGTTTCGACCCTGAAACTTGCATTAAGCCAATGAGGATCCTGCCTCAATACTAATCTGGATCCAATATCCTTAACCACTTCATCCTTGAAATGGATCACAAGAGATTTTACTCTTAATTCCTTAGGATATCATTCTGAAAATGATTCGCTCGTCTCAATGCTTATAACACAACTCACTTATGAGAGATAGCTCTTAATATCTCCTAACATAACTCCACAAGTTCATCCTTTATATCTTAAGAAATCTCGGAAGAACTCAGCGTATGGGATACCGCTTACCACTTTATTCCTTAGATGTATATAGACAATTCTCTTTACTGAATCTTTAATGCATCTGGATCATTAACATATCCCGGTCTTTAACTGAAACCTTTCCTCTTAACACAACAACTCTTATAACTTAATCTTCCTCAAAGAGTTGCACCCAGCCTTATAGATGACATACTCTATGTATGAAGAAGAATATTAGGAATGGATTTAGATTTAAACATTAGAGTTGATCCTGGGATTAACCATAAAGGGGACGAACATCCACGTTGTTCACAATACTCCACCACCATAAGTCCGACAGTCTTTATCCTTACTTGGCATAAGCTGTTCTCGACACTCACGGGGTTTAGTATGAACAATTAATTCGTAACGATAATGCATTCTGAAATTTCCAAAACAAGGAAACACTTAATTATCATTCAAACCTTACATTACTGACAAAAGTTGAACAACCAGATCACGATACCACGGAGATTATCGACACACGTCGCTACTCCTTAATCTTTAAGAAAGACTTAACACAAATACAACTTAATGGATCAGGGTTCTTCTTCGCTGGCTTGGCTCATTACAAAGAGTCTTTTCCCTTGGCCTGAAGACCCCATAGGCGCTTTGCCTTTATTACGATCCATAGACTGCTCAGGAGCAGATACCTCTAGCCTTGTGTTCTGTCCACCGCCAACATTTGACGCCTGATAAGACTGCATTGGTCCCTGACTCTTCATTCTGCAGTATGCTTTTATGTGGCCTTCTCTCCCACAATTATGACATACTCTCTTGTCCTTTTGGCAATTAATTTTTTTATGGCCAACTTCACCACAGTTGTGGCACTGAATTACTCCGCTGCTCCAACCTGAGCCTCTGGCAGAGTCAGACTGAGTTGTCTCGGTCTTAGCACGACCAGACTTCTCAAACTTGGTAGGTGATGCCGGTCGTTTGAACGAACCAACCTGGCGATCCTGTTGCCCACCATTTCCCTTAACTTGCTTCTCCCGTTTATGGGCGGATTCTTCCAGTGTGACCTCTGTCTTGTAGGCTGCATCCACATATTGTTCTAACGTAGAACAGCCGTGACGCAACATTAGAGGCTTGATTTCTGGATTCATCCATCCATGAAAGTACTAGATCTTTTGCTCTTCGCTTGACACCTCAGGTCCAGCGTATTGCAATAAGTGATTGAACTTAGTTGCGAGCTCAATCACCTTTAACCCATCAGTCTTCGGATACATAAATTCCTTATGCTTCTCATCCCTCATAGCACGGGAAAAGAAATGATCAGTCATCTTTGTTTTAAACATGCTCCAATTCAGCTCGGGATGATCTGTCAGACCGGTACTCTCTCACCATTCGCTAGCCACATCCTTGAGTTGAAGGGAGGCGATGTGCACTTTCTCAGCCTCAGTGCAAGTAATGTTCCGGAGCAACCGTTCCATATGCGAGAACCAATATGTCACCCCGACTGGTTCTCCAGTACCGTCGTAGCTGTCAGGCCTCATTGAACTCACGGCTTTTAACGCTTGATCGTAAGTTCCTATGTTCCTGACAATGTTGATCTGAGGTACTTGCTCCACTGACTCCTCAACTTCAAGAATAGCCTGAGGAACTGGACCACCTTGTGCTTGTGGTACGACTGGTCGCATAACATCTGTGATTGCTTGCATGACAATTCCTCGAATTGCCTCAACTGCTGCAGCATCAAACATCATCGGTGCGTTGGGCTGATCTTGGTCATTGCCTCTTGGATTATTGTTGAAGACAGACTCACGCTCTCCTGTTGGGTCTGCAGCATTCCTCGCATTTGGTCTGGGGTCATTACTCGGCCCAGCACCAGCACGGAGAACGTTCCTTGTGTTCAACATCTGTTTATCGATCAAATTCCAAGGATTTTATCACATTAATATTATTTTGATATACTTATTGTAATAAAATCAACTTAGAATAGATCAACTTGGTAATTTCTATTGATGAACTCAAACCGAGTTACTAGATTCTACAACCTTAACTCAAAGCGAGGGAACTAGGAATTAAAGCTTTATTGGATATGGCGAAACCACCTTGGCTTCTCTCGGGTTCCTCTGAAGAGAACAGAATGCACTCATATCTTACGGGGCAAAGGGGAAGGAATTAGTCTTTCTAGATATAGAAGCAAACTTACTATATCAGACTGTATAGAAGACAGGACTATGAACGGTGTTTTCAAATTCTTTTTCACTTTGAAAATTCAGTGTCCTTTGAAAACACTTTTCAATTAAAACAAGCAAATGGTTTTCAAATACCCAACCCGTTTTAAAAACTTTGGCTCTGATACCACAACTGTAACACCCCCAAATCTTAACCCATTTGGAAAGGTATTACCGCCAGTGACCTCGGTTTTCCTCACCGAAGCCACCCAAGGCTTTACCGTTTAAATACAATCATGAAGTACAATTGATGCATAATGATCAAAGTAATTAAATCAGAACATAACATTGTTCAAATGAAACTTGAGTTACAGGATTACAACCCAATCCCGAATAGGCCAAACACAGAGTTTAAACAAAGTATAACAGAAGTCTTTAAAAGATATAACAGAGTAAATAAGTTACAACGGAAGTCTTTCTTAAAATATTACAAAAATGGTTGTGATCGTAATGATCACCTGCCCAAGGATCTAAACCTGATTAAAAGATAATTATTAAAAACATCAAAAAACCATCGTCGACTCCATAGTCCTGCTAGTCTTCTCATCTACACTCTATCTGATGTGCCGAATCGAACGGATGACACCAGCCCACATGCGGAGAACAATGTTTGTGGGTTAGTCTAATGAAAGACTATGCAAGGGTACAAAGCAGAAGGTTCGAAGTAGTTGTATTAGGTTAGACTCATCGTCCTTCGAATAATAACCGAAGATGATAATCAACCTTCATACTTCTACTGAATAACAACAAGAGGTATGCACAAGAGAAGATTCTGGAAGACTGAATCTTCACAGAAATTGACCCCAAAGAAGACTCCAAAGGAATTGAGTCTTAAGGAAAATATGACAAATCTGGAACGTTTAAAGGATCACACACAAGTGATTTAAAACTGACTAGATGTTTCGGTTCACGACCAACCTCACCGCGTACAGCGAATCCAGATTGGAAAGAGAACGTACTCTGATCAAAGTCAAGACGAGCTTTCCTAGCTGCACTATTTACTTAGCTGCACTACTCGCCAAAGGTATATTAATCTTGTGCACTCGGGCACTTTATCTTATTTAATTATAAAAACACACGTCACTGAAATACATTAATATTATTAAGAGCGGCTACAATCTCTTTAAATCTCATGGTGACCATTATGTCGACCCAAATTAATACAACACACAAACACACACATACACAAGGCTTAATATTATTCTGAGGACAACATAAGTTATTATTACACAGGGTGACCTTACGTTCACCCAGATTACAGTGCCACAGTGCTTACACTTTAATTTACAGGGTGACAGTTACGTCCACCCCAATTGCACTAGCTAGGTGCTTAATACACAGGGTGACAATTATGTTCACCCAATTGCGCTAGCAAGGCGCTTAAACACTTCAGATCCTTAAAGGTGGATAGGAAGCATAGGTCATGACCCTTAAATTATTATCCGGAAATTAACCCGAGGAGTATTACGATTTAGAGTAACGACAAATCCATACTTGGATTAGCGTTCCTACGAATATTAAGTTATAAAGAAATGACTAATCCTTACTTGGATTAGCGTTCCTACGAACACTCGTGCTATACTAGCATTAAGATTAAATTCACAATAATACCATCACGGTAATTTTCACATATAATTGCGTTGTTCTAACAGATATACAACCTATTATAACATCACTTTAATCACATTTATTTATGAAATTAGTTCCCAAACAAAACAACAGTTCACTCCAATTTAATTAACAATTAAACAATTGATAATTAATGAAACATGGAATGATTAAGCAAGAGCGAACCGCCACTTGCCTTAATCCGCAGATCTGGAACAAAGCTGGAGACAACGAGTTTCCGGGCTCGACACAGGGATAGCTCCGACAACACAGATTCCTTCGGGTCGACCCATAAAGAAACCCTGAGTTAGATCCGACATAAACTAGTACGAATCTAAGGACAACGAAAGAAATCGAAAGGAACGACGCTCGAAAGACGACCACCAAGGCCGAGGCCAAAATAGGCCAGCGACCCTCTGGCGGCGGTCGCCGCTGTTCTTGGCGGCGGGCGCCGCTGTTCATCACGGCGGTCGCTGCCACTGTACGGCGGGCGCCGCGATGAACCCAGAAACAAAAATGACGAGAACAAAACTCACCAAATGGCGAACGATTCGACCCCCTTTTGCCTTGCTTTGGATTCTAACCTTCAAAGGCTTCCAAAAGCTACACTTTGGCACTGGAACCAACACCAAACAGAGCCCCGGCGATCGCTTCCAAACTCCGGCGAGGCACACAACTCCGGCGAGGCAAATTTTGGGGAGATTTGAGCTTGAATCTGTCCTAAATCTGACCCCAAAATGCTCCAATTTATAGCCAAATATCAGGGAACACAATGATGGCTAAAGGGGAGACGTGGAGGGGCTATAATTGGCGTCGTCAGACGTCGCCGGCGACCACAGGGCTACGCCCCCGCTAGCTTACGGCGGTCGCCGTGATTCTCCCCAGGTCGCCGCTTTGAAAGACAACGGCGGCGGGCTAATGGCGGCGGTCACCGTTTCCTAGCCCTGGTGCCCAGCTAGTCGCTGAGAGGACGGCTCCTCGAGCCTGCTGACGGCGGTCTCCGCCAGCCTTACGGCGGGCGCCGCCAGGTCATCCTCATCCGATTGGCTTTTGGATGACATCGGCTTAACCCGGGATAAAAATAATCGTACACGAACGAGTATTAAGATCCAAAGTACGTTGTCTGTATTTTATTTCACTGAGAAAAATATTATAGAGATAGAGCACATTACAGAATGTCTTAAACTCTCTGAAATAAATCCGACGTACAAAACGGGTGTTCGGGAAAAAATCCCAAAATTCCAAAATAACCCTACAGAATTACGGGGTATCACATATATCATGTGTGATAAAAGCTGTCGGACTTACAGATGGGTATGATTGGCAGCATACAAAATTTAAAGAGTTAGATCTCATATGCATGGAATGTGATTCCATTAAGATGAAATTATGACATTAAGCGAATGTCATACCATTGAGTTCCAGTAGCAAGAGTTGGCAGAGACATAGATCCCTCATCGGTTCAGCCAAGTTTCCGTGTCAAAACTTATTTTAAGGGGGAGGTAATGTAATACCCCTCACTTTTGCAAGAGCATTTTTGGAATTTTCGGGTATTTTTGGAATTTTTCCAAACACTCGTACGTCACATCGGATTTATTTCAGAGAAGTTTAGACATTCTGTAATGTTTCTGATCTCTCTAATATTTTTCTAAAATAAATAAAATACATTTGACGTATTTCGGGACTTAATATTCGTTCATGTACGAATAATTGTAACCCGAGAATAAGTCTTACCACTTCGTGGCAAGAAAGGGCGAAAATTTGCCTGGGCCGCAACCGCGGCCAGAAAACCGCGCCCGTGGCCAAGGCTGGTCGACATCATCTTGTCCACTTGCCAGGTGCTACAGTGGCCGCGACCGCGGCTAGAAAACTGTTTCCGTGGCCAAGGCCAAAAGTGAGGCCGTGATCAATGTCGACGGTCGTGCCCGCGGCCACTATTCAGATGTCAACGAGATATTTTTGAGGAAGCTTCGTGCCTCCTTCCTTCACCTAGGATTTGTGCCTATTTAAGGGGAGTGTTGGGGAGGAGAAAGGGGTCAGATTTAAGCTCTTAAAACACTCTCAAAACCTTCGCCGGAAAGTCGAGTTTTCGCCGGAAAATTCATAAACGTTGCCGGAGCATCGTTTTCAAGTTTGGTTGATTCAAAAGTGAAGTTTTGGTGTCCCAAGGGAGGCTAGAAACCAAATCAAGGCAAAAGGGAAGCAAAATCGTTGACGCCGGTGAGATTTTCTTCTCGCAATCGCCGATCTGAGCGTCGGCCGCGACCGCGGCCTGTAAACCGCGCCCACGGCCAGTGCCCAGACGAGCCGCGCCCGCGGCCATGAAATCGCGGCCGCCAGCTTTTAAGCCTGTTTTGGCTTGGGCTTTGTGGCTCCTTGCTCGGGTCTCGTTTCTTTCGATTCCTTTCGTTCTTTCTTAGATTCGTACTGTTGTTTGTCGAATCTAACTCAAGGTTTCTTTATGGGTCGATCCGAAGGAATCTGTGAAGCCAGATCTGTCCCTGTTTCGAGCCCGGAAACCCATCGTCGCCTTTAGGATTCATTTGAGCTTCCGTCAGATCTAAGGCAAGTGGCGGTTCGCTCTTGCTCATCATTCCATATTTCCATCAATTATCAATTGTTTAATTGTTAATTAAATTGGGATGATTTACTGTTTTTGTTGGGAACACATTTGATAACTGTTTTGGAAATCAAAATATGATATTATAATAGGTTGTATATCCGCTAGAATAACGCTATTATACTTATATATTTTGATGATTGCCTTGAGGGCATTGATGTGGATTTTAAAATGAATATTATAATAGGTTGCATATACTGATAGTAGCAACGCTATTTTAATATATAGATTGATATATCTATGTTAGCTTTGATGGCTTTGATATGATTTATTATTGTTCTGAACTGTTTAGTTAGAATGAGCTTTCGTAGGAACGCTACTGGGACCCTTCAAAGTCCAGTCGTTTCTTGTTAAACCTATTGGTTAGGATTTGATTTCTAAACATCATTCTCTTGGGATTAGTTCCTCTACATCTCTTGCGAGGAGATGTCACCTCTTGGGATTAGTTCCTTTGCATCTCTTGCGAGGATATGTCACCTCTTGGGATTAGTTCCTCTGCATCTCTTGTGCGGAGATGTCACCTCTTGGGATTAGTTCCTCTGCATCTCTTGCGAGGAGATGTCATCTTTTGGGATTAGTTCATCTGCATCTCTTGTGAGGAGATGTCACCTCTTGAGCAAGATAATATAAAAGCTTATAAGTATTGTGCGTTTTTGGAATTAAATAAGACAAGTGCCGTTATCGCACATAATTAATTTACTTTAAACATCTAGTCGTTTTTGAACACTGGTTTAAGATTATATGTTTCCCAACATTTGTCATACCTCAGTTCAAGACTCATTTCCGTGGAGTCTTCTTTCAGGTTGATTGATGTGAAGACTCGGTCTTCCAGAATCTTCTCTTGATCATGCCTTTTGTTATATTCCAGTAGAAGTATGGTGGTTGACTATCGTTATCGGTTTTAATTCGAGAAACGATGATTCTAACCTAATACGACTACTTCGAACCACTCTGCTTTTTACCCTTGCATAGTCTTTCATTAGACTAACCAACCGAAATTGTTCTCTGCATGTTGGCTGGTGTCATCCGTTTGATTCGGCACATCAGGTAAATTGGAGATGCTGGAAGGCTAGAAATGACTATGAAGATGAACGGTGGTTTTAATGATTTTATCCAGGTTAAGATCCTTGGCAAGTGATCATTGTGATCAAGACCCTAGTATTTATTTTAAAAGACTTTCGCTGTATTTCTGATGTATTTGGAATATTGTTGAGATTCCGAGACTTTGGTTTGAATAATAGTTATGATTTTGTATCATAATTGTTTCATGATTTGAATTTAAACGGTAAAGCCTGGGGTGGCTTCGGTGAGGAAAACCGAGGTCACTGGCGGTAATACCTTTCCAAATGGGTTAAGATTTGGGGGTGTTACAATAAGTAGACTCTTCAAAATCCTCTCAAGGAAGAAGCTTGAAGGTAGTGGTTTTTCCTTGATTAGTTGTTTGACTGATTGAGGTTTTCACTATACATCGTGAGTTCTTTATATTATATTTCTTGCTATAATATTCCGCTACACCTTCTGTGTAAACAAAGCATCTGTTCCCTCAGACGTAACACTAACGATCCAACAATAAGCATGTGCACCAAAGTATAAACTTCATGTAGACCTCTTGAGTTGTTACGGCGTCATATGAAATAGATAGGCCACATTATGCTCCTCTGGGTTTCCTTCAATAACGGACAGTGTGTGCGCATCTAGATCAAATACAACCGCGCACAAGGTGTAGAGTGTTTGCCCTGAAAAGCAAAAGGCTCTAGTTATATTAACCTGTCAAAGGACTCGTTTAATGGTATGAGTAATACCTTTAATGAAGATAGGGTATTCTTTGTCGTTTGTGTTTCCTAAGAGCGACATGAAATCGTGTTTTGATTATTTCGGGACTAAAGCTGCTCTACTTTGCCTGCTTCTTGTGTTTCCGTCTTCTACCTTCATCACGTACACAAATTAAAACCATCATATATCATGAACCTATTATATTTATCATGTTTTGAGCTCATTTCATATATTACTGCTTTATGATATTGTTACCTAGGACACGTGAAGGTGAAGATACATGTTAGCATGGAAGAACGAGTCTTTCTTGATCTCTTGAACTGAAATCCGACCCCTAGACGCGGTTTCAACGTTGATGATTATGCATCCTGGTACATCAATTAGGTTGTAACTATGCCCAACTGACACTTCTGCTGAGTTATTATCTCCAGATGCAAAAACATAAGATTGAAAATTCTCTTGCACTTTACTGCTATGGTAATGAAATAATATGTTATACTATTTGGTACCCTTAAGGCATCATCAATACTTTTTGCTTTAAGCATGCCTCTAGAAATGAAGTTACGAGCAATGCACCCGGCCTCAATCTCTGCTATAACAACTCAAGAGGTCCATGATTGTTGAAGCCAAATGCACATCTCGATAGCTCTCCTCATGACATTCTAGTTGAATATTGTGTAGTAGGCTTACGTGTGACCAACAAGTGCCACATTGGCGTCCTCGTTATGTGTTACAACCGTCATTTTGTCACTGACCACCATGACATCAGAACAATCATCAACCATACTCTCATGAATATTGCTCTCTTCCTCCTTTGGAATAAACGGTAAGATCTATTTCCTGAAGTTGATCAACATAATACAGCAAGCCCATAAACACATCAAATTATTTAACTTCACTGTTAACCAGGAGACTGGTATCCATACATCAAGAACAGACACGTCACTCTCCGCAGCAGTCCTCGAGCTCATCTCGGTATAGCGGAATGATCAGCTCTACTTTGTAGTGCTTATCTAGGAGTTGTTATCGATGTTTAGGGTGTCATTTGTATGGGTTTAGAGCATAACTGTAGGGTATGGAGTTGAGGAGAAGAAGTGTGGATATGGTGGTTTGGAGAAGCTTAAACAAAGACATCCAGAATACGAGGAGTAGACCACTTGAGAAGACCAAGGAAGATCGAACGAAGAAGCCATACGAAGGAGAAGAAAGGTGGAACCGAAAGCAAGGGCGACCGCGGGTGACGAAGGGAGATGATCGCGGAGAAGTCGAGACGAATGAGCGAGAAAAGACATTTTCCACGACCGCGGATTTGCCCCCGCGACCGCGGAAAATCCCATCAGCGAGCACAAGTCGAGAGCAAGATTTCATTTTCTGCAACCGCGGAAGGAATTCCGCGATCGCGGAATGACACGGAGCGAGCCCGCAGAGATTTTCCGAAGTTCTTTATTTTTACTATTTCCGATTTTTCTTTTCTTTTATTATTTCGTACATTACTTTAGGATTTGTTTTGTTATCTTTTCACTTTAGTTTTAGGGTTAGGTTATTTAACCTAGTTTCCCTAGCAGCTTTTCATTATCAAGGTTTTGCATTCAGCATTCAGACCTAGTTTTTCCCTTTAAAGTTTATTGTTTCCAAGAACTATGAGGAGCTAAGTACCCTTTTGCTTAGTCTGACAATTGAAGTCTTCGTTTGATTTGATTGTGAGGTTTAAACTCTATTTTCTATTCCTTTGGATTATATATTTTCTCTTGAGCATATTCTTATTGATTGTTATTGATTTGACTAGCTTGATCACCTAGTTGATATTAGTAATTGTCTATTGCTAGGGTTTGGATATTTCGAGTTGAGATTCCTTATCTAGAGTAGCATCCATGATATTCTAGAACTAGTTGGACTAGATTATTATGAAAGAGAATTGATTATATGTTAAATACTGCGAGTTCTGGTGTTGCATGTATCCTGGCTAATTCATATGCTCTATGCTGCTGTTGTTCTAAATCTTGATAATTTATTGTGCGTTCAATAGTAAGGGTTACCTGGACTATTTAGACTGGTAACTAATTAAGAATAGGGACATGAATTATCAAAGGACAGGAATAGAGATAACCTAGGACCAATCAATCATATGAATGGTGGATATTTGTTTGGGTAAGTGTTTTCCCCTTGATTGAATACAAACTCTTTGCTTTCTTTGCTTTGTTTACTTGTTTACAACAATCAACCTTAAAAACCCCCCTTGTTACCTTTGCATGCTAATTCATATAATGATTGATAACTCCTGTCTATGGGATTCGATCCTTGCTTGCCCAAACTACTTGTTTAGGTTTGTTAGGATAATTTTGACCAAGTGATACGACTAAAACATGCATGTCACGGGAACATACTCATGTTCTTTATACTGAGTGCATCAATGAGTTGATGACTCAGTTTGAAAGGGTGGAGCTGGCTTTGGAGGATTTTGTCCGATGCGAGTCTGCTTCATATGAGGGACGAGAATCGGTGGCAGATTTGGTAACCCAATTGATAAGAATTTTCACATGGACAAACTTCAAACAGATCCAGCTTGGTGGCTCCTCTATGGGTTGAGTTCACCATGACTATTCTTCTGTTGCTTTGCTTTGTGTTGGAAGGTGTTTTTATTATTTTCTTCCTCTGTTTTGAAATGCCTGTGAATGTGGTGGTGGGTTCATATTAATTTGAGATTGGTTTAATCTTCATATATTTGGGCTCCTCCAATTGGGCTTTTATCTGAGCCGCTTGATAATTGGGTTGTCTGGCCCATTATATAACATTTGGAATTAGGAATATTAAGGAACTGGTGAAAGATTGTAAATGTAACACCCCAAAAATACCCTTTGAAAATATTACCGCCAGTGACCTCAGATTACCCATCTGGGGTCACCCAAGGTTAAACCATTTATAACAAACTGTATAATAACATAAACTTTGTTAAATTACATACAACTGCCCAAATAATATTTTATTTCAAATGTTGAAATTACAATTCAATAACAAAACCGAGTATAAGTATTTATTACAGCGGAAGTCTTGAAATAAAACGGTTCTTGACCTTGCGATCTTAAGCCTAGGATCTCAACCTTGAAAAGAACACGCAAAACGCCGATTGTCCTCACGTCGTGTCCTTGTCTTTACTGATGCAAAAACTTATCTGTTGTGCCATATTAGACGAATGACACCAGCCAACCATGCAAAGGAAAAATAAACGGTTGGTTAGTCTAATGAAAGACTATGCAAGGGTAGAATTAAAAAGGTTTTAGTGATCGTAACTGTTTACTATCATTGTCCCTCGAATAATAACGGAGGGAACGATACATAACCCGGATTTCTCACAGAATGTTTAGAATTAGACATGCACTGAAAAGAAGACTCCAAAGGAATTGAGTCTTATGGGAAAGTATGACAAATGTTTGGGAACGTTAAGTTTTCGCACACAAGTTTACAAACGACCTTGATTATTTGGGTCCACGACCAACCTCACCGCGCAATGCGAATCCAGATTGGAAAGAAGACTTACTCTAACAAGCGTCTGGGCGGTTTCCACGTTGTACTCCTCGCCCGAGGGTATATTAATTATATGCATAACCGCACTTATCTTATTTAATTCCAAAATGTATATTCATGTTACAACTTTTATTATATATGTATATCATCTCGATAAGAGAGATATTTTGGGAACATTTCCCGAATGTTTGGCACCAGTTGTGTGCACCACCACCTATATTCGGATAAGGGTAGGTCATGACCAGGAAAGTGTTAGGGCATTTAACCTCCTAAGAACCAAGTTATAAAGAAACGACTAGACCTCGCAAGGTATATAGCGTTCCTACGAATACTCGTTCTAACTACACATTTAAGTTCACACATAAATCCATACCAATACCATCATGGTAATAACATGCATAATAACGTTGTTTCTATCAATATATATAACCTATTGTAATACCATATTTTATCACATCATTTATAAAATCTGTTCCCAAATGAAAATAATACTTCATTCCAATTTAATTAACAATAAAAAATAATTGATAAATAAAGGAACTCTGGAATGATAAGCAAGAGCGAACCGCCACTTGGCTTAAATAGACGAATAGACGATGTCGGGTTCTGGGATCTGGAAACTGGAATCTGAATATGGATTCATACGATGACGAAGCAACGACGGAACCCTAAGTTAGATTCGATAAGAACGAATAACGATACGAACGAAAATGATATGAATCGACAGGAAATAAAGCCTTATTCGTGACCGTGGCTGTCCAAGCCACGATTGAGCTTGCCAGGGCAAGTCGCGGTCGTGGTTTGGACTTCCGCGATCGCGTAATTCTGGGCAGCTTCCGCGGTCGCGGAATTCATCTCCGTGATTGCGGATCGCCTTCCGACGCGACTCTCCTCCAGCTTTCGAGGCTTACCAATGACTCGAAGACAACCTTCTTGGCTTGGAATGAGGCTCACCACCACCACACAAGCCTCTAGGACAGCTTCGGTGACACCACTACTTCCGACGAGCTCAAGAACACCAGCGAGTTGAAAACGAGAGGAAAAGATGAGCTTGAAGCTGTGGATGGGATTCCAGGCTTGCTCCGACCTCCTTTTATAGGGCAAGGGAGGCCATCGCTGAGCATCTCAACCATTTACTCTCCCTCACCGGCGGTCGTTACAACCTCGAGCGGAAATTCAAACCGGCGAAAACGTGAAGGAGACGAAGGGGACGCTGAATAGCCTTTCCGCGATCGCGAAAATGCCGCGAATGCGTCCTTTGGTCTCTGGTTGCGGATTTCATTCAAAGCGTGCCAAACTATTATTTTTCTTGCACTATAAAAATATTCTAAGACCTGATCATACATTAAACGTATATTATTACGTTCAAAAGATTATTACAGAGTTCATCGAGATTATAGAAAGATCATAGAGGTTACAGAAATTGCCCATTATGTCCTTCATACAAAAATGACAGATCTGGACTTTTAGGGGTTATTACAATACTACCCCCTTAAAAGAAGATTTGACCCCAAAACTTGGTCGATAACATCTCGGAGAAGCGACCTTATCTTAAGTTACTCAACCTTATAAGTTTAACCATGCCTAACCCATTTAACACTTTGTAAATTGGTTCGAGCATTTCTAAGTTAAAATTTATAAGTTTGTTCAAATTAACGTAAGGTTAACTGATCAGTGCTACTTTGTAGTGCGTAACTAGGAGTTGTTACCGGTGTTTTGGATACTATTTGGAAATGTTTAGAACACAATTGTAGAGATTGGAGTTGAGGAGTAGAAGTATAGATATGGTGGTTTAGAGGAGCTTAAAAGAAGACATTAAGAAGATGAGAAGGAAACCACAAGGGAATATAAAGGAAGACTGAGGAAGACCTTTATAGGAAGTTTTCTGCGGTCGCGGAATTCACCGCCGCAGTCGCGGAGAAGATACGGAGCGAGAAGAGCAAAACTGAAGATCCACGGTCACAGAGGCTATTGGCCACGGTCGCGGAAATCCCATCATCAGCGCGCCGAGTTTCTTTCGTCTGAAGTTCAAAAGATTTATTTTATTTTATTATTTCCTTTTTATTTTATTTCTTTATTCCGATTAGATTATTTTATTTCCTTTTAGGTTATGTTTGTTATGTTTAGCTTTAGTTTTGCTAGGTTACTTAACCTAGTTTTCCTATCAGCTTTCATCATCGTTTTTTCATTCAGACTATTATTCATCATCAGGTTTTCCCTTTGAGTTTTTGTTTCAAGACTATGAAGAACTAAACACCCTTTGCTTAGTCCGACAATTGAAGCCTTCATTTGATATATGATTGTGAGGTTATAATTCTATTGTTATTCCTTTGGATTATATATTTTCTCTTGAGCTTATTCCTATTGATTTTTGCTGATTTAACTGGATTGATCACCTAGTTGATATTAGTAATTGTCTATTGCTAGGGTTTGGATATTTTGAGTTCAAATCCCTTATCTTGTGTAGCACCCATGATATGCTAGGACTAGTTGGACTAGTTTATTATGAAAGAAAATTGATTATGTGTTAAATGCTGCGAGTTATGGTGTTGCATGTATCATGGTAAATTCCTATGCGTCCTGCATCTATTGTTCTAAATCTTGATAGTTTCTTGTGCATTCAATAGTTAGGGTTGCCAGGACTAGTTGGACTGGTAACTATTTCAGAATAGGGACAGGAATAATCATAGGAAGGAATAGAGATAATCTAGGATCGATCAATCAAATAAATGGTGGATATTTGTTTGGCTAAGTATTTTTCCCCAATTGATTACAACCTTTGTTTTTACTTTGCTTTGTTTACTTGCATAACAACCAACCAAAACCCCCCTTTGTTACTTTGGCATACTAATCTGCATAAAGAAAGATAACTCCTCCCTGTGGGATTCGACCCTTTCTTGCCTATTCTACTAGTTTAGGTTTTTAAGGAATACTTTTTTTAGGTATCACGACAATGCCTATCATTAACCATAGTTTAGACCCTTCATAACTTACGGAAATTTTATAACTTGCTTTCACCAAACATACATTTTACCATATTACCCTTATGGCAATCATGAGGGTTATTACATTACTACCCCCTTAAAAAATAGTTTCGACCTCGAAACTAGCATTGCTACAGTAAAGGGACTGGTTTTACCATTAACCTCACTACCTGAACTTAATATCCTTAAACATTTCATCCTTGTACTTGCTCCTAGGAAAATCATTTGTCTCCTCAACCATACCCCTAGCCCGCATATCCTATCCCCATGTGCTACACTTGCAATAACTCGTGACTACATCCACAAGTCATCATTACCTTAGGACAATAGTCTCCTAAAATCCTTGCAATAGACTTGCTATACCTTAAGCATGAGAACACACATTTCTCTTTCAACTTTTCTCTTTATAATCAATTTCAAAGTTTGTACATTATCTCCCTATAATCCAATATCAGATCTCAGTAATCCTCGAGACATTACATTTTCTCATTTCTTTAAAGGTATATCCCACAATTCCATTACTTATTTCTAAGCCAATTTGTTTCCTTACGCCACTTCTAACCTAAAAATCCTTCCAAGACTAACTGAACGTATTCCATTATTCAACCTCTAGCTTAAACCTTTAAGGTTCCTCAATTTTATTTACTCACAACTACCATATTTATGAACGATGCCTTGCCATCAAAATCAATCACTTACGTCATAATCCTTCAATGGGTATATACAAGTAACATTTGTTACCTTACTCCTTAAACGCACATAAGACAATTTCTCATGCTACATCCCTTAGTTTATCGATATCCTCCGAATAACTAGTCCTTATTCCATATCTCATTAAATTCAAGTGAGATTTCCCCTAATACAATCGTTTCACAACTTAATCATCCCAAAAAGTGTTATATCATCGGCCTTATACGCGTCACACTCACTTAAAATCCACATATCAAACCTTGTAAATTTACATGTATCATAACTCCATATTCCTTGAAGGTACAATTCACAAATTCAATTCTTTGGCCCAACTAAATTTGTTCCTAATGCCCATTTCTAACTCAAATCCCAAAGATTATTACACTATCTCGAATAACTCATCTCTAATTTAAGACCCTTAGTTTCCTCAAACAAGATCTTGATGAATCAATTACCACGATTGTGATCATCACTTGAATTTCCCTAAACGTGACATAAGGTCGCCTTAATAGACATAGATCACTTTTCATCCAATCCTTTAGATAGAATTCCATCCACTTAAGTTATCATGTACTCTTAATCCTTATAAATTAAAACAACCTTTACCAACTGAGTTGTTATTCACCCATAAATCCTTAAACACTTAATCGTCCTCATACGATTTATTATCCCAAATCAAGCGACATTTTGCTTTATCGAAACTCACTATTTATCCAAGACGTAATCGTCTTGATACTCCTCATATCCTTATATCGTTTCCTTTAAGAAAACCTCATAAGAAAACCTCGGATATTCTTCCAGAGTAACACTTACGACTTCACGCCCTTAGCCTTTCCAAAAGCTTAAACCACTGGGCCCATACAGAGTACACTCACTTACAAACTCCCTAACCATAACCCTTGGGTTCTAAAGTTTTACTCAAGATCATAATAGAGTACGGTCTTTTAGAAAAAATGAATTCCTTAAGAACTATCTCTCTTATACATTTATTCTCTTCTCGACAATCTATCCAGTTAAATGACTACAGTATGACCTCACAACTAGGCATTCTGGACTTCGTATTAGTTCACTCTTACGTACTTTTACCATAACAAATGTTCAGGGTACACATATGAGAAATAATTATTAATCTCATAGTACATTAACCACACACATTTGTTTCCTTTAAATTAAGGAATTTTGGTAAAACTCAACTTACGAGATAACGCTCGTCAGCTCAACTAAGGAAGCAATTAATGTCATACCGATGTGACATTACTCTAAAAATAAAGAGAGATTCCTAAGAATGGACCTAGGAATTAAGTAATAGAGTCGACCCTAGTGTTAACCACATAGGAGACGAACACCCAAGCTCCATACGTTATCCCTTCTTTATGAGTCCTGACAGCCTTTATCCACACGTGATATATACTGTTTTGGCACTCACGGAGTCTTGGATGAACATACGACTCAAGATAGCAATGAATTTAGTATTTCCCTAAAATGAGGGAATACCTCACTATTATTTGAAACTTGAGTTGGCACAACAGAAGAAATGTTCAAACGAACAATTTAACTACGAAGGCTATAGACACACACGTCATAGCTCCTTATTCAAACATAAACTCAAGGGTATCTAATTATCCAAGGGGTCCTGCTCATCGAACTGACTCACCCTAAAGCGTCGCTGCCCTTGACTGCCTGAAACAATCGGGGCTTTCCCATTGTCCTGAATAGTAGACTGCGTAGAAGTACTTCCTACAAGCCTTTACTGAGGTTGGTTGTTATGGCTAACCGATCCTTGTTGGGACTTAGTGTTGGATCGTTAGAGTTACGTCTGAGGGAACAAAAGCTTTGTTCCCACAGAAGGTGCAGCAGAATAATATAGCAAGAAAGATAAGAAGCGAACTCTCTATGTATAGTGGAAACCGTAATTAGCCAACTAGCTAATCACAGAAAAACCACTACCTTTAAGCTTCTCGCTTGAGAGGATTTTAAAGTGTCTACTTGTCTTATTGATTTCTTATTCGGTTACATTTGTAGCTTGGACTCCAAACCTTAGACTTTCCACCTAGATTCGAAGATCACTCCTACAACGGTGAACACGAACTCAACCCTCAAAGACTCACAAACAACTTCACTCTCCTTTTTTTCTCGATTGCTCTCAGTTCGTCATCGACTGGTGTACATAGAAATGAATCCACACTCCTATTAAATACAACACGACTAAACCCTAATCGTAACAAAATCAAATATTTCTAAACTTGGTAACAAGAAGATCTAAAATTGTTGGAAGAACAATATCTTAACTTCTTACATTAACTAAGGAAAGAATTCCAAAGATAATACAATCGACTGAAGATAATAATCTTCTCTCTCCAAATATCTTATCTTAGGAAAGATTTCCTAAGATAAAACATTCGGATTTCTCTCTCCACATCTTTTCTTCGGCGAGATCCTTCCAGCCGAGATCTCTCATCCTTGACTGCGTGATTTTCCATGATTGTTTCCATAATCTTCACGCTGGATATCTTCCTTCCATTCATAGCTTGAGCATTGTTCGTCTTCGATGTTCCTTGAGAGGTAACAAAGCATATGGAGATCACTTTGTTCCCTCTGCAATCCTTTGTTGCAATGGTTCTGTGTGACAACTATTTTGTTCTTGAAATACTTAGTTACCAAATTTGTTGAATGTTTATTACCATCAAGACTTAAGGAATTCAACAAATTCCCCCTTTTTGATGGTGACAAACACCATTGACAATAAAGCATATACATACGAGATAAAAACAGTTGTAAGGAGAAAGTCCCACATTTAGACATAATTAGTTCCCCCTTAGTCCAGCAACATATGAAACCATGTTATGTTCCCCCTCAACTAAAGCTACTAGTCATTTTCCTCCTTTTGGCATCATCAAAAACATAAGTAAAGAGATAGATAAAAATGAACACATCAAGATAAGCAAACACCCTTTTACATTAGATTGAAGTACACAAACATAGACCACATGCAAAGACAACACAAGACACGCAAAGATATCACAAATGATGATCATGCCAATCAAGATAAACATGTAAAACAGAGACAAGGAAAAACAAGGCAGTGAGGAGATAGATGTGGTGGGAACTAGAGATGGGTTTGGAAAGCAGAGAGAGACAAATTAGGCACCACTGATACCAGGAGCCAGAATTGAAGAGTACCTCAGATATGATGAGTATGCATACCCTTCAAAGGATATCTCTGTTGTTCCTCCAGTGTAGGCGAGTGTCAGACGACCTTCTTGGTTCCTACCTCCGATCTGATTCCTCCTTTTGTTCCACAGAGTTTACACCTTCAGTTTGTTTTGAGTTCACAACTAATAAGATAACTTCCAAACATACACCGTGTAGATGATTACAATCAAATCCACCAAATTTCACAGAAGTCTCAATCGCCATAAGCAATACCTCAATTTTGAATACACACCATACTGGTCAAGTACCAGCCCCAAGCAACAGAGGCGACAATTTGTTTTCTCGACTTCCAGAGAATGTTGAAGAGTGTGATGCGGGGGTATCGTTACTAGAGAGGGCACAAAGAACATCACACGTAAAAATTGCGAATGTTTAATCATGAATGAGAGGCTCCCAGATGTGGATGATTAGAAAGGCTCATAGGAAGCATCAAGCATGATGGCTAGGGTAAGCTGTAGAGTCAACAATCATGTGGGCTTGTAGTGAGGGATCAAAGCATCAAGTTGACTCTTTTGGGCCGAAAGAAAACTGTTTCATACATCATTGTGATAACATAGATCATCACGCATAAATATTTGTACATAAGTGAAGTACTAGCATGAGTCTAAGCAGGTTGTTCAATCAATGATCAAGAGAATGAATACAAATCAAAGACACGATGATTAAACTTTCACACTTTACCATGTAATTTAGCCAATCATCGAGGGAACATAACATATAGACAGTCAATTTAGAGAGATCATACCTAGTTCCATACGGAACTGTTCAAAGGGTTCCCTGTTTAGTGCCTTGGTGAAAATGTCAGCGATTTGATCCTTAATTCCACAAAAGTCCATAGATACCAATCCTTTCTCCACACAATCACATAAGAAGTGATGTCTTATCTCGATGTGCTTGGTACGTGAGTGTTGTACAAGATTCTTGGAGATATTTATTGCACTAGTGTTATCACAGAGAATGGGAATAGAGTCAAGAAGAATACCGTAGTCGCTGAGTTATTGCTTGATCCATAGGATTTGGGTGCAATAGGCGGCGGCGGCTATATATTCAGCTTTTACAGTGGATAGGGCGACTGAGTTTTGCTTCTTTGACCCCCTGGAGACTAAGAACGGCCCAAGGAACTAAGCCATTCCAGATGTGGATTTTCTATCCTTTTTATTCCATGCGAAGTCGGCATCAGTGTATCCGACTAGGTTGAAGTTCCCACCTCTTGGATACCATAGACATAAGTCATCTGTTCCATTCAGGTATCTTATAATTCTCTTCACTGCTTTGAGGTGTGTCTCTTTGGGATCTGCCTGGAAACGAGCACATATACACATACTATACATAATGTCATGTCTACTAGCAGTGAGATAGAGAAGCGAACCTATAATTCCTCGATATAGAGATGAATCAATTCATTATTCATGTTCGTCTTTTCCCATTGGGTTGTTTGGAGAGATAGGAGTTGTGAAGGGCTTTGCATCAGACATTCCATACTTTTTGACACACTCCTTGAGATACTTCTATTGGTGCACTTTGGTTCCCTCATCTCCCTATGAGACTTGAAGACCCAAGAAGAACTTGAGTTCCCCAACCATGCTCATCTCAAATTCACTGGCCATCATCTTTGAGAATTTATAAACCAGTTTATCATCTGTAGAACCGAAGATGATATCATCCACATAGACTTGCACAACCAGAATGTGTTTTCCCTCCTTCAGAAGGAATAAAGTCTTGTCGACCTTTTCATGAACATATCCATGAGCCAGGAGGAACTATGAGAGCCTTTCATACCAGGCCCTCGGAGCTTGTTTGAGACCGTACAATGCTTTGTCGAGAACATAGACATGGTCAGGTTGGGAAGCATCCTCAAAACCAGGTGTTTGCTCCACATAGACCTCCTCCTTGAGAACTCCATTCAAGAAGGCGGTTTTGACATCCATTTGTTGCAGTTTGAAGCTGTGGAAAGAGGAGTAGGCAATTAAAAGTCTTATGGCTTCTAACCTGGCAACAGGAGCAAATGTCTCGTTATAGTTGATTCCTTCCTGCTGGTGTTAACCTTTCACTACTAGTATTTCTTTGTTCCTTGTGACCTGACCTTGATCATCCAGCTTGTTTCTGAACATCCACTTGGTTCCTATCACTGTCCTGTTCCTTGGTCGAGGAACCAACCGCCAAACCTTATTTCTTTCGAACTGATGGAGTTATTCTTGCATGGCATTAATCCAGTCGGGATCCTTTAGTGCTTCTCTTACAGTTTTAGGTTCTTGCAGAGAGAGAAAAATATTGAAAGCACAAAAATTATGTAACGAAGAGCGAGTGCTATGAGAAGTTCCCTTTCTATAATCTATAAAGATTTGATGGACGGGATGAGCCCACTTATTCTGGTAGTTTCTTGTTTGTAGGTTGTTGATGTCAAACTCCTCGGAGTCATCGTTACCAGCAGTAGAGCTTTCACCACCATTTCCTACAGCATTAGGACCCTCTTCATTGTTTTCTTTAGTAGCTGGACTTTCCTCAGATGATTCCACTGAGTCAGGACTGGGGCTCTGTTCCCCTGGGGAACCTGAGGAGATTTAGATGATTGAACACCTTCGTTTGTTGTTGATGGATCATCTTGAGTGTCTTGATCTGACTGGTCCCCATCACCGACACTGTTGTCCACAAGCTAAAAGCAATCATCTCCAGACGAACCAGTGTTTGAGGGAACACTTGTTGATTATTCCTGCACGTTGTTACCAGCCATAACAGATTCATCGAAAACAACATGAATGCTTTCCTCTACCTTTCTAGTTCTCTTGTTGAACACTTTGTAGGCTTTGCTGTGAAGAGAATATCCTACAAATGTCCCTTTATCACTTCTGGGGTCAAACTTCCTAAGAGAATCCTTCCCATTTTGTGAAAGAAGCACTTGCAACCAAACGTGCACAGATGAGATACATTTGGCTTTCTTCCCCTTAGAAGTTCATAGACTGTCTTGTTCAAGAGAGGGTGAATGGTTGCTCTGTTCAAAACATAGAAATCAGTGTTCAAAGCTTCGGCCCAGAAACTCATAGAAAGACCACTTGAGATGAGGAGGGTACATGTCATGTCTTCTAGAGTTTTGTTCTTCCTTTCCACAACACAATTTTACTACGAAGTTCTTGGTGCTGAAAAGTTGTGATTGATGCCTTTGTTCCTGCAGAGGGATAGAAACTGAGAGTTCTCAAATTCTGTCCCATGATCAGTGCGGATGGACCCCAGAGATTGTCCTTTACTTCTCTGATAAGCACTGCTTTGTAGGGCTTAAGTAAGAGTCATTAGAGGGTTTATTGGTGCCATTCGGGTAGATTTAGACACATTCATGTGTATGGCGTTTGGAGGCGAAGTTTGGTGTTTTTGGAGGTGTTTGAGCTATTTTGGATATCTAGGAGACACTGAGGAAGGAAGCCACCAAGGAAAGACGCCAAAGGAGTGAAGAGACGAGTTGAGGAGCGGTGCGAGAGATTGCAAGGAAGAGCTTTGAAGAGGAGATGTTACTAGAGCCTTGCCGCAACCGCGCCGAAGTCCACCGCCACCAGCGGTGGAAGAAGCAGAAACCAGAGGAAGATTCTGGAGTCCCACCGCACCCAGCGGTGGGCACTGCCGCACCCGCGGAGAGGTCATCAGAGAAGTGGACAGAAGCCACTGGAATCCCACCGCACCCGCGGTGGGAGCCACCGCACCCGCGGTGGCGACGCGCTGAAGGATTATTTCCGAGTTTCTTTATTCTGTTTTATTTTAATTCCGAGACTTGGTTTCCAAGTTTGTTATTTTCCTTTATTTTTTTCCTGAATATTTGCATGAGTATTTAAGTTTAATTGTTAAGACTTTGTGAAAAAAAACCTAGTTGCCACCTTTCATCGTTTTTGCTCTCAAACCCTAATGGAGAACTAAACCTCCATTGTTGCACTTGACAGTTTGAAGCCAGTAATTGATTGGTTGTGAGTTTTGTACTCTTGTTCGTTTTCCTATCTAGTTGGATTGATTCTCTTGTGCTTGATTGATTATTGGTTTATGTTGATTTATCTAGATTGATCACCTAGGTTTATTGATATCTTCCTAATTGCTAGGACTTGTGATTCCGGGTTCGGGTTGCATATCTAGTAGCAAGCACGATTGTTGTGTATAGGGGATCTGAGCGCTTCATCGTGAGAGAGAGTTAATTGTATGCTTATAGTAACGGGTTGTTTCTATTGCATGTATCTTGTTAAATCCTTGGTTGAATGCTATTGCTTTATTGAGTCTTGAAGGTTTTCGGATTTGATTTAGTAATAAGTACTATTAGGGCTGGTAGAACTAATAGTTACCTATGATCGGGATAAGAACAACTATAGGAATGATAAGAACTTGAGATTGATAGAATTCCGTGATCGACCATATCTATTGTTGTGTGGATCTTTGTTAAGTGTGGCACTTTTTCCCATTATATTCACAACCTTTATTTGCAAACTTCTTTGCTTGCTTACTTGTTACTTGATTTCCAAGAAAACACTACAAACCCCCCCTAGTTCCTAGTTGGTGATTGCGAATTACAGAGATAGATAACCTGACTCCCTGTGGGATCGACCCTGACTTGCTTGCTATACTCTTTAGTAGGTATTTTAGGATTTCTTTGATAGGCATACGACTTTAGCCCTGTCAAATTTGGCGCCGTTGCCGGGGAGTCAAATTTTCTGTTTTTGTGATTTGTTTGTTACCAACCTTGGTGTGGACCTATCTTATGGTCCACACTCGTGCTACTAATTCACCTCTTCTTGATTTTGATCCAGAGATTGAGAGAACTTTGTCCCAGGATCGCAGGGTGAACCGTACTTTGGTTTTTGACAACCCTGCATTTGAGATGGGTGACGCGGATAGAACGTTGAGATAGTTGACTGCGCCCGACCTGCAACAGCAACCTTTGGTTGTGACTATTCCTGCTATAGGAGCAGGCCTAAACTTTGAGTTGAAGCCGGGGCTGATTCATTTGCTCCCATCTTTCCATGGACTGGCTGGAGATGACCCAATCAAACACATGGGTAAATTCCACACAGTCTGCATGAGCATGAAACCGACGAACGTTACTGAGGAACAAATCAAGATGAGAGCTTTCGGGTTCACCCTCAAGGACGCAGCTGATGATTGGTACTACCATCTACCCACTGGAAGCATAGACACGTGGAACAAGCTTCACAAGGCCTTTCTTGAAAAGTACTTTCCCGCCAAGAAGGTGAATATCTTGAAGAAGGCTATAAGCAACATTGAGCAGGAGGCTGATGAGAGCTTGTATGAGTACTATGAGCGGTTCAAGAGACTTTGCTCAAGCTGTCCGTTCCACGGGTACTCCAATCAAGATCTGGTGCTCCACCTTTACAATGGTCTGTTGGACAATGAAAGGAGGATTGTCGACGCTGCATGTGGCGGCAATATTCTCAACACAACACCGGCAGCAGCTATGGATAAGATTCAGGAGATGGCAGAGGGCACAAGAAATTTCGGCAGAGCTTCTACCAAGAGAGGAGTCAATGCTGCTGACTCTAGTCGCTCTGCGTATGCCAGTGATATTGCTGAGTTGAAGGACATGGTGAGGAGACTTACGCTGCAAGGAACTCCTCAGCAACTCAAAGCGTGTGGGGTCTGTTCCTATCAATTCCACCCCACTGACGCATGTCCTCAACTACAAGATGATACGCCTGCTGAAGTAAACGATATAGGAGGTTATGGAGATCCAAGACCTCGGCATGATCCCTACTCCAACACTTATAATCCGGGATGGAGAGACCACCCAAATTTTCGATGGAGGGATCAACAACAACAGCCTCAGTTTCAACAACAACAGCAACCAAGACCTCAATTTCTACAAAGGTCACAAGATCCACAACCTGATGCATCTCCTTCAACTGCAGATATGCTCCAAACCTTGACGAAATATTTCACTACTCATGTTCAAGCCACAACGTCAAGCATAAAGAATTTGGAAACACAGGTGAGCCAAATGGCTGAAGCCATCACAAGGATCGATGCAAAGATGTCGGGAAATCTACCATCTCAAACGGTAGTTAACCCACGGGCAAATGTTAGTGTTGTGACCCTTAGAAGTGGAAAGCAATTGCCGGTCGCTCCTAGTGCTGAAGAGGACGACTCAGGAAAAGAGGGTATTCTGGAAAATGACCGCACCCAGCGGCAAGGTGACTGCACCCGCGGCGAGCATGAAAAGGAGGGACATAATGTTCTGTCAAGTTCACCGCACCCCGCGGTGGCACCCACCGCACCCAGCGGTGGCGGTACTGTCTCTCGAGAAAATTCTGGGGATCCACCGCACCCGGCGGTGACCTCTGGCCGCACCCGCGGCGAGACTTCTGGAGCTGTTGTTGAGCCTTATGTGGACACCTACGTTCATCCATACTTTCCTCCTCTCGGTTCCGAGAAGCCACCCGCCCCTTTTCCAGAGGCGCTCAAGGAGAGAAGGGTAGTTGACGACAAGGACCTCTTTGAGACGTTCAGCAAGTGTGAGGTCAACATCCCGTTGCTCAAGCTTGTTAAAAGCATTCCCAAGTATGCTAAGTTCTTGAAGGAGCTGTGCACGATAAAGAGGAACCAAAAGCAGAAGAAAAAGAAGCAGGTACAGGTGAGCGAGCAAGTATCTGCTGTATTTCAAAAGCGTTTGCCCAAGAAGTGCAGTGATCCAGGTATGTTCTCTATCCCTTGCATCATTGGTGAGACAAAGATTGATAAGGCTATGCTAGATCTTGGTGCTGCTATTAATGTCTTACCATTGTCGTTCTATGAGTCCCTTGGTCTGCCACCACTACAGGACACTAGACTAGTTATTCAATTAGCTGATGGAACCAATGTCTACCCGAAAGGGGTTGTTGAGGATATCCTTGTTATGGTAGATACGCTGATTTTTCCCACTGATTTTTATGTTCTTGATATGGATGGTGCTACAGGTGCACATATGCTGTTAGGTAGACCTTTCATGAAAACTGCAAATACCACAATTGATGTTAGAAGTGGGAAATTAACTATGGAATTTGATGGGGATGGAGTTGAATATAACATATATGATATGAAACCCGTCATTAACACCTCTTTGAACTTTGTTGATGTAATGAGTCCTAACCCTTTGGATGAATTGCAACCTATACTAGAGGATCCCATAGTTGACTTGCCTGTCGATATTACTGTATCTTCTAATCTGCAAGAAGTCACGGCTTTATTGGATGAGAAGGGTGAGTCTCCTACTTCTCTTTTGGGCATTGGCCCCACTGTGCTAACTCCGAGCGAGAAGCTCGTTCCCTCTATGGTGCAGGCCCCTGAAGTTGAAGTTAAACACCCCCCTGATCGATCTAAGTATGGGGGGAAGGCGACTACGAAGGACAAGGTGAAAGAGCCGTTGAAGAAGAGGAATGGTCTAAGGTTCAAATCTTTCCATGATTGGTTCAGGAAGGAGGTGCTGAATGAGAGGGTACCTAAGGAACCCGATGCTGTGGATTAAGGTTTTTTGAGTAGTATGTCAAGCCATGACAATAACTAAGGCGTTGTCCGGGAGGCAACCCGAGGTATGTTTTTCTTTCTTTGCTTTTCTTTCTTTGTTTTTGCATTTTCTTTAGTGTGTTTTTGCTTTGTTTTTATTCTTGTTTTTGTTTCCGACTAACCTGCAGGGAAGAGACCCATGCCTATTGAAGAAGGTGTTTCCACACCAATGTAAGTCTCTTCCTTCCCTGCACTAAGTTACCTCCCGAAAAAACCTTAAACGGGGGGTAAAAAAAAAAAGTTTTACCGAATGCCAGCTGTCCGGAATTCCCATGGAGATGGCATCATGTTGTCAAGGAGGAAACCTTAGCTCTACACACATATTTGGCAACGATGATGGCCCTACAATAGGCAGCTGGAGAGGAGGAACACTAGAGCACACACCATGATTACATCTGGGCTCCACCATGTGTTCCTAGAAGGTCGTGCAATCCTACTATCATTGTTTTACCACTACTCACCACAGTGGTTTTCTTTTGGTTGCACGGTAGGAGAAGATTATAGAGTTGATGAAGACATTCGCCCAACACCAGAGACCTGGGCATTTATTGAGAAGACCGCCAGCGACACCTTCAGTGTTCAAGCAGCTTGGCGACGTTTGTGAGTTATTTTTTGCTTTTCCCTATGTTTCTATTCTTTTGTCTTTCATTACATTGAGGACAATGCAATGTTTAAGCATGGGGGAGAGTTTTATACTTGCTATGTCGCTGAGGAGAAAAATGAATATAAAGAGAAAGAGCCAAAAATTTGAAAAAAGGCTATCATAGAAATCCTGGGATAGGTCGAAAACCCGAAAGGGCGGCCTAGGCAATAAGCATGTGGCTTGGACCAGCATTAGGCTGGGGTAATAATTGGTCAAGAGTGACGTGAGCTTATGTGAGCACATCTTTGACAAAAATATGAGTGGCTAGGATGAAAACCCAAAAGGCTCCTAGGCAAAATGAGTGAAAAGAAGAAGAGTGTTTCTAGGATCTCATTTTACCGACGGGGCGACATAAGAAGGGAGATAAAGAAGGATTGTCGGGTAGGCCACTTTGGGAGTTATAAGGAGTCATAGATGGAGGTTAGGATTAGAGGTCACTCACGCTATTGGATGTCCGGGTTAAGCTTGGGGAAAGTACTCTGCTTGCCCCTTAAGCTTGTTGAGTATGGATGTGTTGTAGATAAGATTGGCGCCAGGAGCTTTGGCATGGGTTAGGTGACTCTTAGTTGGAGGATATGCTTCCAGAGACCTTGTGTGCTACATGGGAGGAGTGGACTTTCTTTTAGTTTACTCGAGGACGAGCAAAGGTCTAAGCATGGGGGAATTTGATAAGCACTACTTTATAGGGCTTAAGTAAGAGTCATTAGAAGGTTTATTGGTGCCATTCGAGTAGATTTAGACACATTCATGTGTATGGCATTTGGAGGCAAAGTTTGGTGTTTTTGGAGGTGTTTGAGCTATTTTGGATATCTAGGAGACACTGAGGAAGGAAGCCACCAAGGAAAGACGCCAAAGGAGTGAAGAGACAAGTTGAGGAGCGGTGCGAGAGATTGCAAGGAAGAGCTTTGAAGAGGAGATGTTACTAGAGCCTTGCCGCACCCGCGCCGAAGTCCACCGCCACCAGCGGTGGAAGAAGCAGAAACCAGAGGAAGATTCTGGAGTCCTACCGCACCCAGCGGTGGGCACTGCCGCACCCGCGGCGAGGTCGTTAGAGAAGTGGACAGAAGCCACTGGAATCCCACCGCACCCGCGGTGGCGACGCGCTGAAGGATTATTTCCGAGACTTAGTTTCCAAATTTGTTATTTTCCTTTATTTTATTCCTGAATATTTGCATGAGTATTTAAGTCTAATTGTTAAGACTTTGTGAAAAAAAACCCTAGTTGCCACCTTTCATCGTTTTTGCTCTCAAACCCTAATGGAGAACTAAACCTCCATTGTTGCACTTGACAGTTTGAAGCCAGCAATTGATTGGTTGTGAGTTTTCTACTCTTGTTCGTTTTCCTATCTAGTTGGATTGATTCTCTTGTGCTTGATTGATTATTGGTTTATGTTGATTTATCTAGATTGATCACCTAGGTTTATTGATATC
This sequence comes from Rheum nobile, assembly GCA_027886185.1. Taxonomy (NCBI): domain Eukaryota; kingdom Viridiplantae; phylum Streptophyta; class Magnoliopsida; order Caryophyllales; family Polygonaceae; genus Rheum; species Rheum nobile. The sequence continues at coordinate 181,548 of WOAB01000232.1, read as the reverse complement.
TTCCTAATTGCTAGGACTTGTGATTCCGGGTTCGGGTTGCATATCTAGTAGCAAGCACGATTGTTGCGTATAGGGGATCCGAGCGCTTCATCGTGAGAGAGAGTTAATTGTATGCTTATAGTAACGGGTTGTTTCTATTGCATGTATCTTGTTAAATCCTTGGTTGAATGCTATTTCTTTATTGAGTCTTGAAGGTTTTCGGATTTGATTTAGTAATAATTACTATTAGGGCTGGTAGAACTAATAGTTACCTATGATCGGGATAAGAACAACTATAGGAATGATAAGAACTTGAGATTGATAGAATTCCGTGATCGACCATATCTATTGTTGTGTGGATCTTTGTTAAGTGTGGCACTTTTCCCCATTATATTCACAACCTTTATTTGCAAACTTGTTACTTGATTTCCAAGAAAACACTACAAACCCCCCCCCCCCTCCCCCCCTAGTTCCTAGTTGGTGATTGCGAATTACATAGATAGATAACCTGACTCCCTGTGGGATCGACCCTGACTTGCTTGCTATACTCTTTAGTAGGTATTTTAGGATTTCTTTGATAGGCATACGACTTTAGCTCTGTCATTCTCTCAACCGACTTGAGCCATGAGTCAAATTCAACGAACACTTCATCCTTTGTTGACAGAAAGAGGGTCCAAGTGTACCTGGAATAGTGATCCACAATAACAAAGACATAGGCATTCCCTCCACGGCTCCTTGTGCGCATTGGCCCACAAAGATCCATGTGGATTAGTTCTAGTGGACGAGTAGTACTTACCTTCTGCTTAGTCTTAAAGAAAGACCTGACTTGTTTGCCTTTGGTGCAAGCGTCACAAACTCTATTTCTCATCGCTTTGATCTTAGGAGGACCGTTCACCAGTTATTGTCTATGAAGTTTGGTTAGAAGATGAAGGCTAGCATGTCCGAACCGTTTGTGCCACAGATCTGTTGTTCCAGCAAATGGATGACAGACATAGTTCCCTCTCAGGGGTGAAAGCAGGATCAATCTTGTATACGTTATTGTCGCAGATACCTTTGAGTAGGACCTTCCCTGTACTTATGCACTCAACGTAACAATCATCGGTAGTAAAGACTACCCTATTTTTCTTGTTTTGGCATAGTTGAGCCATACTAAAAAGATCAAATTTGAGATTGTTCACAAGTGTCACATTATTCACTGTAATATGGTTAGAAAGCCTTACCTTACCGATACCACAAACTTCTCCCTTGCTCTTGTTTCCAAAGGTTATTGAACCTCCGGATGTCTATTGAAGTGATGTGAACCAACCTTTGTTCCCTGTCATGTGACTTGAACAAGCACTGTCGAAGTACCAGGAACCTTTCCTTGCTTCAGCCTCGGTTCCTAAAGATAGCCTTTTGATTCATTAGAGCCTTCTATGCTCATCAAACAGATATCCCTTGGATAAGATGATTCTTCACCATCTGAGTTGGAGTCGCCCCATGTAGCAATCATTGCTTGCCCCCTTCCGAGCCTGAGGAATACCTGTCATTCTCTTGAAGCAGTTTTTGGCAAAATGTCATTTGTTCTGACAGTGGTAACAAACGACATCCTTCATGTCTCTGTTCCCTTCGGAGGAACTCGATGTGCCTTTATTTTGGGACCATATCTTCTTCATAGCTCTAGTGATGAGAGCTACATCTTCATCACCGTCCTCATCTTCATCTTCGACTTGAGATAAGTCAATGGCACGTTCCACCTTCAGGGCTATGTTCTTAGCCTTCTCTTCTCCCTTTTTGTTCATCTTGTGGTTGTAGACAGACGCGTTGCTTTCAAGCTTCGCACCAACCTCTTCCATAGTAAGAGTTTTGACATCGGTCTGGGAGTAGAGAGCGAGAGCAATCACATCCCATTGAGAGTTGAGGCCTTGCATGAAATGATGAGTGAGCTTCCAGTCTGGCATTTCTTCATCAAGGTGAGTTTTTAGAAAATATAAGCAGTTTATTAAATTTATTTACAAATTAAAAGGTAATTTTTTTACTATAACAACAACCTTATTTTCAATCACGAAATAAATTTAATTTTTGTTGGTTTAAAAATTAAAAAGTAAAATGTGGTCGCCCAAACAGGCTCTGTCTTTGTTTTATGATCTCAATGGACGTGGATTTCAGCATAATGTCGAAACTTGTGTTGAAATCATTAGAATAGTTTGCGAGCATGGCATGGGGAGAAAGTTGGAAACATTGATGTCTGAGATTATGAGGTTAGGTGAAATCGAATTGGGTTTCGGGATGAATGAGCTGATTGAAGCTCTTTCCGAGAGGCTTGAGAGTGTAGGGGAATCGAGTATGTTGGTTCGCATGCTTGGTGAGTTGGTGAAGGCATATGCTGGTTTAGGCATGTATGAGGAGGCTATTGATGTGTTGTTTCAGACAAGGAGGAAAGGCTTCATACCTTGCATATTGTCGTGTAATTTTCTGCTGAATCGGTTGATAGAAGATGGCCGGGTAGATATGGCAATGGCTGTGTATCAGCAGCTAAAGCGGTTAGGTTTGGCCCCTAATGTATATACATACAATATTCTTGTGAAGGCTTACTGTAAGAAGGGTAGTTTAGAAGAAGCGATTAAGCTTGTAAATGAGATGGAACAGGCTGGGGTTCATTGTAATAATTTTACTTACACCACATTGATTGAAGGGCTTTGTTTGCACGGAAAGGCGGATGTGGGGTATGAATTGCTAAAAAATTGGAGGGCAGAGGAGGGTCCTTTTGATAAATTTGCTTATGCAGTGCTTATTCGTGGATTTTGTGGAGAGATGAAGTTGGATAGAGCAGAGGAAGTTCTGCGCGACATTGAAAGTCAAGGTTTAACCCCTGATGTATATTGTTTCAGTGCTCTGATTCATGCGTATTACAAGTGCGGAAACTTTGAAAAAGTTTTGTGTCTCCATGATTCTATGGTGGTGAAAGGGGTGAAGACTAATTGTGTTGTTGTCAGCTCAGTGCTTCAGAGCTTCTGCTCTATGGGGTTGGCTTCGGAAGCTGTTGCGTGTTTTGAATATTTTAAGGGCTCAGGTATATACCTTGACAAAATAGCATACAATGTAATGGTGGATGCTTTGTGTAAAATTGGTAAGATGGGTGAAGCTGAAGAGCTGGTTAACCAAATGCGGAGTGGAAGGATGGCTCCAGATGTCATTCACTACTCGACTTTGATTAATGGGTATTGTCTGGCGGGAAATCTTTCTGAGGCTTTCAGGATTTTTAAAGTAATGACGGGTAAGGGACTGGAGCCTGATGTTGTTACTTACAATATACTTGCTGGGGCTTCTTGTAGACATGGTCTCGTAGAGGAGGCTAAAATGCTTGTCCAGCTTATGCGGAAACAGGGTTTGGAACTGGATGCTGTGATGTACAAAGTGATGATTAAAGGCTTATGTGTCAGTGGGAAGGTTAAAGAGGCGGAAGCACTTTTTAATCAAGTGGAACATAAAAGCTCGGATATTTATACTGCTATGATTAATGGGTACTGTGAGGCGAACTATATATCAGAGGCTTTTAGATTTTTTGCCAAGCTATCCAACGAAGGAATTAGGGTGAATCAGAAATGTTGTGCTCAGCTATTGAACAGTCTTTTGAAGGAAGGTGAGTATGAAAAAGCAGTTTTCTTGTTTAAAAATTCTCTAATTTTGGAAAATAGTCCATGCAAAAAGACGTGGTCCAGGTTCATATCTTCACTTTGTGAGGCTGGAGATGTGAGAAGTGCAAGAGAGATATTTGATTACTGGGTTCAAAGGGGATTAGAACCCGATATCATCATGTACACGATAATGATAAATGGATATTGCAAGGCAAATTGTATGAGAGAGGCGAATGATCTCTTTGATAGTATGAAGCGTCAAGGGATCAGCCCTGACATCGTGAGCTACACAGTAGTCATTGATGGCCGTTTGAACTCCTGCTTGAAGGAGAGTTGTCGACATGCCGGTGGTGTCCAGAGCAAGGAGCTAATGTACAAAGTGTCGCCTTTGCTGAAAGAGATGAAGGATTGGAATATTAGTCCTGATGTTGTTTACTATACCGTCTTGATTGATAAGCATTGCAAATCGCACAACCTTCATGATGCACTTAAGCTATTTGAGCAGATGATGGAAAGGGGGCTGGAACCCGACAACGTGGCTTACTCCGCTCTTCTTTCGGCCTATTGTAGAAGCGGGGATGTAGATGGAGATGGAGTTGTGACCCTTATCGCTTCTATGTCGCATAAGGGTCTTCGTCGTGATGATATCACCATGTCATTAGAGCATGCTATCTTGAAGGCTGAGAAAATCCGGATAAAGTGTTGAGATTTGCATTTTAGCAGGACAACATCCGCCACCAGTGTCTCCTGTGGTAATATACACAAACTGTCCTCTTTGAACACACTTGATAAAGTATTTCTTCTTATCAAGTCCATTCTTTTTAGGTGATTGTGTATGAGCTGACCTCATTTCAGATGGCCCCGAGCACGGACGCTGCTGGAATGTAGAACCTAGGAACTCTACAAGACCGCTTCACCTTCTTCTAATTTCCAAATCTTCAACCAGACCTCAGAAATGGAGACTATGGAGTTATGGAAGGCATGCACTTCGATTTTTTCTTCTACAACTCAAAGGTATTCCCATCTAACTAGCTGTTTGTTCTCACCCTATATATTGTTCACAAATCTATTTCTTATTTCACTGAGATTTCCCTCTTTTCTCTACCCTATTTCACTTCTTTCTATGAAATTGTTGTATCATCCCTCTTTTCTCTTATGATTTTAGGCAAATTCATCAACAAATTGGTACCAAACTTCGAGTGCTTGAAGCAATCCCTCTTGCTGCTCGGTGTAAATTCTGCTTTTGTATAAATGTTATTAGGAATTATAATAACAAGTAGCTTTACCTTTAACCTATTGTAATTGGTTTGGTTGTGATTTGTATTTTGTGTTTACAGACTAGTTGATTTTAATGTCAATGTTTGAAATCAGATTTTTTTTTGCTATTGGATTTAAGCCGTTTGCAATTATTTAGTTACTGATGTAGATTGTAGAGTTACGGCTACTCTAATTAGGTTAGACTAATAGACTAGGATTGTAGAGTTACGGCAACTGTAGATTGTAGAGCTACGGCTACAATAGGCGGGGCTGGGCGACGCGCGGGCTAGACGACGACGCGATCGAAGCCTTGGGCTGGATGAGGGCACAAAGGGGCTGGACGGGCTGCGCGAAGGGAAGGGGTTGGCACCAATGATTTGAAGCTTCGAGGTATGTTTCCGTTTCTAAAATTTCGTTTAGATTTGCGATTTTAGGGTTCTATATTTATGAATTTGACTCAAAATTAGGGTTAATGGGATTTGGATTTGGGTGGTAGAAATTTAGGGTTTTGACCACGAAATTGGGAATGTAAATTTAGGGCTATGAAACGAGGTATAGATCATCATGTCAATGCCAATAACTTATCTTATGTGTTTATAATCATCTGATAAATTTGTTTAATTTCTCTTTATTTATTGCAGATTGTATCTCTCGGTATGCCTAGTGTTAAGCCTACAGATAAAGTTGGAAAATATGTTAGTCCGAGAGAGTGGAATGAATTGATCAGCGATCCAGATACGGTGAGGTTTCAAGTTGTACAATCTGATTGATAAAATCATGCAATTATTAGTTTAGAGTATATGAAGGTTGGAACTTCTTGAATGCATTAGGTCCATGTTAATTCTGTAGTTGGTTAAATTTTTGCAGGCAAAACATATATATTAAAGTTATTTTCCTTCTTTTGTATATAGGTAGTGGTTGATGTACGTAATACTTATGAAATCAGAATTGGCAAATTTAAAGGAGCAGTTGATCCCTACCTGGGTAGAAAGTTATTTTCCTTCTTTTGTATGTAGGTAGTGGTTGTATGTGAATCCCAATTTTGTTTTGGGAAGTGGCTAGTAAACAATTCCAGGTCTACAGGTTTGAATGGGCTAGTAAACGATTCTTAAGAGTATGGCAATGAAATGAATTAGGGTATGGCAATGAAATGAGTGTGGGTATAGAAATGGTTTGATTGAAAGAACACAGAAGGAAGTCATGTGTCATTTTCGATTCATTGGTAAATTCATGGTAGAAACAGTTTTCCACTCTTATTGATTGGTTAATTGTTTAGCCAACTGTCTTTAGGATCTTTTATTTTGTCTTGATTATTCATCTACCGGAAGCACAGGCCTTCATGTTGAAGAGGGCAACAGAAGAACCTATGGGACATGCTGATGTCCTGGAGAATGCCGGGTCCAACCACGTCATCGACGCTACACAGAAACGAGCTCTCATGCATGAAATGGCAGTGAGGCTCACATCCTAGCAAATTTAAGCATTTGGGAGAAAGATTTGGGGCCCTTTTTGTGTAATACTCGGAGCTTGGAAATTTTGGCCTCCTTTCTTTATTATCAGAATAAGTTTTTAGGGATTCAAAATGTGACTAGTACGAGAATTTTGGAGCTGATGGTGAAGAAGCTGAAGGAGGCCGCCACATGCAGCCTTCTAAGAATGCTTGCATGGGTTTTGACTTCTGTTCTATTTGATGAAATGTTCAGTTGTGGTTGATAGATTTGGCACTAGCCAGAATTTGTGTTTATCAAAATTGTTATTTTTAATTTGTTTCTGCTATCATTTTCAATGTCTAGATGAGTTTTCAAATGAACTGACATTGTTGATTTCGATACAAGGTTCTTCAAAGATGAGATTGAACTGATTAAGAGCCTAGTCGGATTATTTAAGCTTGAAATTGAATAATTGGTTGATATTTGATACGAGTTATTGGAAGTTTTGGCATTTATCAGAAACTGTGTAAGCATGTAGTACTAATTTTATTGAGGCAACCTTTCAGCATATGGTCTTAACTTTCCCAGCCTTGTGCAAAAACTAGAACTGCAAAAAGATGCTTAAAATTGGCACAAGTTTTTCAAATGTGAAGGAGTACAGAAAGCCATACACAGTGCTAACGCCATGAGAAATAAAATTAAATTGCTGTAGAAGTTCTACAGAGCATTTTTTTCTTAAAAACCACAGCTTCAGGCAACCAAGATCAGCTTTGCTTGGATGGTGTAGGCTTGAAGTAGGTGGTGACCAATCCCATTATTGAAAACCTGCATCCATATAACAACGTTAGCCGGGAGAAAACTTGCATTTAGCAATAGAAGCCAGAAAAAAAGATTGCAGGGACACAAGACAAACACCAAACTGTAAGAAAATATGCTAGGCATTGTGAAGAAAGAAGGGGCCACTAATCCAGGGTGGAAAAACCATGGGACCTTTAAGAGTTTGAGATCCACAAAGATACCAATGAGGTGTGAAGAAGAAGCAATTATCAGACTATTCATGAATCAGATTGAGATGCACATAGATAGCATCAGAAAACAGGGGAAAACACATGATCATGCGTTGCAAATAAAGATGAATTATCAATATAGTTCAATCATCGTCATTCTCCGAAAGAAGATCCCTATCTAGCCTGGGTTCAATTTCCAATTATTAATGGCCCTTAATTTCAATGCAATTTCAATTCAACTTAAACCCTAATTTTATCCCCAATTTCAATTCAATTTTAAACTTAAACCCTAATTTTATCCCCAATTTCAGACATGAAACCTAAATTCATCCCCGTCATAGGATCTTACCTGAACCTGCCGGTGTTGCCTCCATCATCCGACTTGTCGTCCACAACCGCCGGCGTCGGTGTTGCCTCCGTCGTCCGACTTGTCGTCCACAACCTCCGTCGAGCTCCTCTCCAATGGTGTTTTTTGCGCTCGGTCGACAGCCCCACCCACCGAGACAACCGACCACCGCCAAGACAGCCCAGCCACCAGCCACCCCGCCCGAGGAGAAGGAAGGGTTGCGTTCTCTCAGAGGCGACAACCGACCACCACCGGGGTTCGAGAAGGAAGGGCTGCGTTCTCAAAAGTATCAGCCACAGTTCGATGGGTGGGGCAAATTCCGTTTTCTGTGTTTTTAAAAAAAAAATTTAATTTAACGTTTTGATAACGTTTTTAAAACGGAAGGGTATTTGACAAATTTGGACAATATTTCAGGGGTACCACGCGAAAATGTTCAAATTTATGGGTGTTTCGCGAATTATGCAATACCTCGAGGTACCAGGCGAAATTTCCGTCGAGCTCCTCTCCAATTGTATTTGTATTATTGCTCTAGGATTGCTTTTCTCAATCTAATAATTTTGCATTACACGATGAAAGTAAGTTCACATGAGTTGGACTATGTACTGTTGTGTTCTAGTCTTTGTAGAAGAAATCACAATTTCCCCATCTTTGTTGATTCTATTCTTCTCCTGCCATACAGAAGCAGTTGATGTGTCAAATGCAAATGAAAACAAGGCTTGAGACTCTCCACACTTTAGATAAATCCGGGTAATAGGGCTGAAAAACAAGCCAATCACCTAACCATTTTGTTATAAATTCACTCTTTTTTTGTGCAGGTAAGTGGAACAATCAGGGAGTTGCTTGAGATTCCAGCATAATGAAATTCACAAGCGGTTTTGCATAGGAACATCTATATGCTCCTGATGATACCTCTAATTCCTTTTGAGTCGAAATGTAATGCAAGAACAAGACTTGTTAATCTAGTTGACAAGACAATTGAACCGTAGTCATAAACTATGAGCATTGGCATTGCACATACAACATATCTCTCCATCTTTTTTCAGCAATTCTTTCTTTTTCTCACCATAACTATGAAAACTACATGGAAATTTATTTCCTTCCACAGGCTGTGTATATCCCCTGAACTTATATGGGTCATAGAGTTTCAGGAGACACACACACTATACTTCCATTCCTAACATAACTAATCCCACAGTAAAAGCAAGCATATGTACTTGTACACAATTTCCCAGCATAAGAATTGTATCAATAATCATGATTTGAGAGTAGGGGACACTACGTCTTCCTTCTTTTATCGTGCTCTAAGGCACTCAACATCAGCCTTGTCTTTAAGCTCCTTTAAATGAATGGACAAGTTCTTGAATTCCCCAGTTTTCAAAGTCTATTCAGAAAGCTTGAGACTAAGCTCATCACACCACTTCTGCAGCATAACATCAGTTTCCAGTTCAACCTTACAGCAAAGAATCTGAATTATAGCAAACATGTCAGTTTGGTTAGCGGAAAGGTGAAGAATGGAATTGATTCTAATGATAAGCCATGTAAAGGTGAAACTTGTTCAACCTCTATTTCACGACTTTCTTCCTGGCTCAGTCATTAGTGATGCAAATCAACTCAAGTTGTCACTTCAGCATATAAATCAAGTACAAAAGCAGAAACAATGTGCATTTCCTCTATGGCCTACAAGCTATTATTTAGACACGTTATACTTCGAAAATAAAGACATAATGGATCTTTTGGAATGGGTTGTTTGCTGGACAATGAGTATCATAGATTCATGGAAGTTACCCTTGCTATACTTTTCAATAATTTATGACCAGAGATGGAATAGATTAGAAAGTTTGGTGCTTACGGAATGGATAAAGTTATGTTCATTAACAGGTGTAAACTGAGCTACATATGCATGAGAAAGGATGATGTGTTGAGGTTGGGCTCTGGGTGCTAAACTTATTATTTAATGACATTTTATTTTACTGATGATGATTTTGCATAAAAAAGACAGGGTTTACACTAATGATTGTGCTAATCTAATGTACGTTGGAATTGAGCTAACTAAGAAATCACGCTCTATCTTAAAGGGCAAAGTAAGGTTATGTCAATATGACATAGATGATCTTTTCATGTCAAAATGTGGATTTTTTTGGATGACATTGTATAAGCCAATCCGTTAATTCAAACCACAGCAATGCAATAGAGTTCAAAATCTATCCTCATTTTCATGTCATCTAGTATAAAATTTCTTTGTTGAAACCCTAATTTTGAATGAAATTCCCAAATCGAAACCCTAAGTCTTTGAATCCTAAAATTTGTGTAATTAAACATCAAATTTCATAAGTGGAGTAATGAAATTTGTACCTCGAAGCCCCGCCGTCGGTCGTCGTCGAAGCCATCGCCGCCTTTGCGTCGTCGTCCGGCCAAGGAGATGATGCAACCGTCATGGTCGCCACCAAATACACTAGTCTCCGCCAAGACCGTCGTCGCCGGCTTCATGGTCGCCGCCAAGGATGTCGTCCTCGGCTTCGTGGTCTCCATCAATAAATTCTTCGCTCGCTCGCAGATGTTGGAAGGGCTGGTTAGGGAAGGTCATAAATTTTTATTTTGTTCCCTTTTTTCATTAATTTAACGGTGATTTAACTGTTCTTTAACGGATGGGTATGTCACGAAAAAATCATAAACTTAGGGTCATCATATTAAATTGTCAAAATTTATGGATATTTCACAAAAAAGACAAAAATTTAAGGAAATTTCCGAATTATTTATTAGGACTGCTGTAATTGGTTTTGAATGGGAATTATTGTTCTGTTGGTTGTTTTGGCTAGTTGGATACTATTAGCAAGTTGTGAATTCAATTAATATTCTTGCTTTATCTTTCTACATTTTTTTTTAATTCAATTCACCGTAATGGACTGTGCAAATACACATCTACATGATGAAGTTTTAGATTTCCCTATATTAGATTATTTATTTTGGATTTTTTTTGTTATACATATCTAATTTTTTTTATTTTATATAATGAAGTTCACTTGGTCATGGATTTCTTTTAAAATTGAAGATCAAATTAAATCAAGTTACTTTCAAACTGGAATTTATTTTGATATATAAAATATACTTTTCATATTTTTTATACTTTATAAAAGGCCTCATTTTGTTATTTACACAGGGCCTTCAATAATCATTGGTCGACCCTGAACATAGCTACTGTGTTTTCGTCATAGTTGTCACATTGACATTGATTTCCGTGTGGACTCCATTAACATGCTCAATTACTTAGCAGGGTATTTGCACAAGGAAGGACCCTGCGCGTCAGTGATTGATCTGAACAAGGAAGAATCAGTCTGCGGAGGGCAGGTCACACAACTTCGAGGTCGGTCTACGCAGTGAAGTGCCCTTGTTGATATCTTGCTTCATTGCCTTAGCTACTCAGAGTATGATCACTCTTTTGTGCTCTATTATCAGACTATAAGTCAGGTCCATGTTGAGTATGTTATACAACTGAATTTATCTAGTGTTCAATGAATCTTTGTGTAATTAGGTCCTCCTACATATTCATGCTTGAGGTTCTAGATTTTGACAATCTTCTTGCTTTTTCATATGGCTGTAAAGTTGAGATCTAGGCTTGAATGTTAAAGAAGGCCAGATTTGTTCCCACGATAACTCAGAAGAAACCTTTTGTAGTTGTATTCAAATTTTTGCTCCTTAGCAAATTTGGACTCTTCTCATCTTCACATTTGCTACATCTTGCCATTCTAAAGCTATGTGATGTTTACTTTTTTTTAAGAATTTTAACCTACGGGAAGTTTCAGTTGTATTTCAAGGACAGACGACAAGTAAAATCAGAATGACAATCCTCTAATTTCTCATTTTGTCAAGTTATAATTAGTACAGTTTCTTGGGGTAGAGGGAGAGAGGGTCCATTAAGATGAGATTTGAGAGAAAATTTTCCTAGGGTAACCAACAATAATTCACTCCTTTTATTGTAATTTGAGGAGGAGAGATCGAGTTGGATTGGGACATGTGTTTTGATACTAGCCACATGAAGAGCTTGGGTTTGGCAATGGTGATGGCAGTAGAGGAGGGTGACAAGTCGTTGTGGTCGGTGACATCGTCTTCAGAGATGGGTGTAGGTTTGGTGGTGGTGTGGTTGTCATGATCGTTGATGGAGGAGAGGGATATCATTAGAGAATATTTTTGAGGAGGAAAGAGGTTAGGCTAATACCATGTAAAAATGAATAAAATCCCAACTTAGGTTGCCTCATGAATAGATAGGATATTAATAGTTACAGATTACATAAGATCTGAAATAATAAATAAATATTTACATAAAGATAAATACAAGTTTGTTCCTAAAATGAAGGTAGTCTAACATTTTTTTTAACCAGTCCATCGTGTTAACGTGTTAATTTGTTTTTTACTCAAAAAAGTATTATGATTGTTAACAAATTAATAGCTTAGTTATCAAAAAACAAATTAATAGTTTTAATTTACTTTTTTTAAATGCATGGCTCCTCTATGGTTTAGGGTCTGTTTGAATTCTCTTGTATAATGCATTAAATTGCATTATCTTGTATTAAATTTCATTAAATAGTCAATTTAATACAAGATAATGCAATTTAATACATTAAATTTGCTATTCAAACGCACCCGTAAACTAAATAGGTATGTTTCCACTTCGTTAGCTCATTTAGAATCATGGCAATACACTCAATCCCCTAAAAATACGCTTTATTTATTTTTCATTTAGGTCGTTAGTGAAACAATATGTCTTCTATCAAGGTGATGATTACTAATAATAGAATAGGATTAACAATGGAGATTTATAATCCATATATTTTATGTAGTCATAGTGTTTTGTTAGAAGTCAACTCTGATTTGTGGACTAAATTAGATTAGGTCCATTGTTGTTGTAATCGGGTCCTTTAAGTTCACACACAACCAGGGACGGAGCCACGTGGGGCCCAGAGGGGGCTATAGCCCCCTCTGATTTTTATTTTTTTTTTAAATTTCTAACCTAAAGCCTTCCATTCTCCCAAGTCCCACCCCAGCCGGCCCTAATATTCCAAAATTTTCGAAGCTCGACTCAGCGACCTCCACTCCTCCTTCTCCCAACACGGCAACACACATCGATCGACCTCGTCACCTCCTTCTCCACTTCTCCAGCCAGTCCACTACTCCGGCGGTCCGGTGGACGGCGGCGCGACCTCCTTCTCCCTCAGGCTGACAGAGTGACAGCCCCTCTCCTAGTCTCCTTCACCGCTTTGTCGTCTTCGCCTCTTCGGCAAATCCGGCAATCGGCGTCCCGCGTCTGTCTTCGTCTTCGGCAACTATATAAATTTTAGCCCCCCCTCATCTGAAATCCTGGCTCCGTCCCTGCACACAACAAAGTAATTGTTATGACATTTGATGTAAAATTGTTTTTTCCATAAATCAAAATCGCCAATTAGTCTATGTTGGTAATTTAGGTTCAAATCTTGAAGACCAATTGAGTACATGTGTCAAGTGCATGATTAGATTAAATAATTTTTTTAAATTTTATATTAAGCATTATAAAAATACCATAAACTTTAAAATATTTAAGTGTATTTTAAATGTATACATTGTACTTTTATATCTTGTTATTGTTATAATGTATCGTATATTAAATGTCTTACATAATTGTATGTTAATAAAACTATTAATATACATTATCAATTAAATAAAATATAATTGTAAAATATTATAAAGAATAACTTATATATAATGTGCTCATACTCACAATGTGTAAAGATATATGTAATTGTAAAATATTATAAAGAATAACTTATATACAATGTGCTCATACTCACAAAATTATCCTCGAAAGCACTTGGCAATTTGTAAGACTTAATCACATATATAGGCCCATACTATTCGGCGCATACCCAAAATTGTCTTTCAGCGCATAGGGTCGAGACGTAACGCTCCATGAAGCTCCTCACGTAACGCGCAATGAAGCTCCTTACGTAACGCTCCATGAAGCTTCAGGCGTAACGCGGCGGACCAACCCTGGATTTAAAAACAGAACTCTCTCCCTTCTCCTCCATTCCGCCGCTGCTAGCACTCAAAAATCAGAAATCGAACTCTCCTCTCTCGTTACGCGCCTTTGGTATCGGTTCGTTAAGAATCAACAAATCTCTCCCGTTACGCAATCATCCAAGGTTAGTTACACTACATTTCATCTCTTGAAATATTAGTTGTTTTTTGTTAATTTAGAAGTAGTTAAGTGTTTATGTTTAATGTTTGTGAATTAGTGTGAATTTTAAAGGTATCTTTGTATGAGGTAGTGTTATTTTAGGTATTTTTAGGTAGATTTATTAAATAAATTTGAAATTTTTAAGAAATGTTGAAAGATAAGGCATCGCCGGAATCTGGAATTGTCGCCGGAATTGTCGCCGAAATTGTCGCCGGAATTGCCGGTGAAATAACGTCGGTGAATTGCCATTGCACAGCACGTAACGAGGGGAAGCCTTCCAACCGTTACGAGCTATTGGCTTCTGCGCGTAACGTGTGGTCAGAGACCAATCGTTACGTGTTGTTGGCCTCCCGGCGATGACTTTCCAGCGACTACTCTTTTCACAAAAATAAAAATTTGCATATGTATGTTTAGGGTATTTTAGACATTTGTATGAAATTTGAAATTTTGATGGATTTGTATGAAAGGGTTTAGGGTTTGTTGGATATGTTTAAGAACTTTATCGGATTGTTTATTGTGGTAGATGAAGCCTGGTGAGAGAACGAGGCGTAGAGCCAGACGAGACCTCGTTCGGGCTGCTTCGTATTGGACTGAGCGTGAGCTATCCCGTAGGTTTGCGGGTGTTGCCCAAGATGCGGGAGGGCACGGGCAGGCGGGCTATGCTGACCCCCATGTGTTCCCGTTTGGGCCATCTTATGTGGCGAGAGGCCCTGCAGATTCGAACCCGCAGTTATACCCACAGTACAACGTGATTCCACTCCATTGTTATTCTGATACGATCGATCAGAATAACTATTATGGTCCTTCATTGAGTCCGCCACCACCCCAGCAGAGTCAGCACCAGAGCCCAATCGCCCATCAGAGCCCTCACGGGTCCACGTCGCATCACAGCCCCTTATATTATGAAGGCGGCGCAAATGACGACATGGATTACAATCCGTGGGAGAGCTTGGGGGTCAACCCGAATGCACCGCTGAATATGGTAAGTAGCCCTAATATATGTAAATATGATTGTATGATAAAAATGTAATTGCTTATCATTTGTTTAAAAACATATAGGAGGAAGACAATCAGGCATGGGCTCCAAGAGCTCAACCTGATGATGATGATGATGCGGACGAGGAGCAACAAGAAGGCACCTCTTCGCAGGCAAGACCACCCCGAAGCAAAAAAAAAGGGGAGATATGAGCCGGAATTACAGATCAGAGTGTATGGAGGTCCGGAGAATCCCGAGTTGTTGAAGGGTTTTGCCAATGACCTGGCGTACACCATTTATCAGCGCATTGTAAGTTGCATGAAAAACCTTATTCTTGTCATTTTACGTTTTTATATAAATATGTCAAAGCGACTGCTTACACTAGTTTAAAAATGCAAATGTCTGTAGCTTGTGCCACCGTTGAAGTTTCAGCAACGAGGCAAGCAGACACGCGCATGGCGCCTGGAGTCATCAACGCCATGGGGTAATCTGGCACAGAGTTCAGGCTTGTGTCATATTACGCATGTGATACATGAGCATGTGCACGAGACGCTGCTTCTTGCGTTTGTTGAGCGGTGGAAACCTGAGACCAACTCGTTCCATATGCCATGGGGAGAGATGACCATAACTCTCCATGACGTATTGTTGATCCTTGGGCTCAACATCCATGGAAGAGACTTAGCACCTCCACGGGGTTCTCTGACGGTGACTGATTTGAAGAAGGCGGTGGTGGCTCAGGCAACGGGATTCTTTGGGTTGGCTGCTCAGGATGTGTCATCTGCTACTGTAGTTGCTGAATTCTTCCAAAGGCATTGCAGGGGTCTGAATGACGAGAAGCGTGCTTCTGGGTACTTACTGCACTTGTTGGGCTCTTGCCTATTTCCGGACAAGATCCAACACAGATTGCCACTCTACTATCAGCTGTTTCTGAGGATCACTCGTGCAATAGTGAATATGCATGGGGTGCTGCCGTTCTTGCTCACGTGTACCGCAGCTTGGGCGAGTGCACAAGAAAGGAAGCGAGAGTGATGTCCACGTGCTATACTCTGATTTAGGTATTTTTCTAAATTAAAAAAACCCTCAGTTTCACCTTATTGTTGTATCTGTATTTATTTAATAACAATGATTGCTTGCGTAAATTCTGTTTCAGGCGTGGATATATCAGTATTTCCCCATGTTCAGACCTGCATTGAGTAGACATTGGAACTCTGATGAAGCGGTCGCCTACGCTACTCGATGGGACCTGACCGAGAAACCCTACCCGATGAGAAACTACAGAGTGGAGCTCGATACGATGACTGCGGACAT
The DNA here is from genome assembly GCA_027886185.1 of Rheum nobile. Taxonomy (NCBI): domain Eukaryota; kingdom Viridiplantae; phylum Streptophyta; class Magnoliopsida; order Caryophyllales; family Polygonaceae; genus Rheum; species Rheum nobile. The sequence goes on along the minus strand of WOAB01000232.1, from coordinate 165,423 downwards.
GGTATGTATATATATTTATGTTTATGTTGCTTGGATGTCGTTCGTATTAACAGATAAGTTTTTTTAGGTTGATTGGAGTCCGTACGGTACGATTGACTTCAGCGATCCAAGATTCGCTCCTACTCGCTTCCATGGAGTTATCTCGTGTCTGTGGATAACCGAGCCGTACATGCCAGACCGTGTGGCGAGACAGTTTCGTCATGTGCAGCAGATTCCACGAGCTCCTATAGAGCCTCTACGGGCTTGGAGAGCAGTAAAGATTACCAGCTACAAGGTTGAGTACGACGCTGCTCGATTTGCATGGGATGCACAGAATGTACATTCCATGACCCTGGATGCGATGGGCCCTCCAATCCAGCAAGGCCATGACTGCAGTGATGGTTACATGGAATGGTACATCCCACGTACACATCCATTCGTCAACCCCCCTACCATTGAGGACGCGACACGGGTATGAATTTGACTGTTTTGCTCTTTTGTTTAATGTTTGGTTAACTCTTATCCATAATTTTTTATTACGCATCAACGTTTCTGTGTTGTGTGCAGGCATTTGATCGGGTGTACAATGAGCTTGAGCAACATCGCAACCATGAATGTTACTAACCAGTTAGTTGCATATGTAGAGTCCAACAACACAATGTACGGAAATGCTTTCAGCAACGACAACTGATCCTGGCTTGCGAAGAAGATATATGTTATCTTGTTGGTCTCCTTGTTGAATCTGTACTCCATGAAGTATCCCTTCTCATTGCACTCATAGAAGAACTGTTGCATAACTGTTCTCCCTTCCATGCCCTTCTTTCGTATCTCGTGCATGATATTGTAGACTTGCTTCATCTTGGTCAAATTTCCAGGAGACGAATGGATTGTAGTATGAATCTTTTACGACTTGCAATGGTTGACTGTCATCACCTTAATAATTTCCTTCTCTTCAGCGGTTGGTCGCCCAGCTAATGCACTACCATACAATGAATCTGCTATGACATGATTGTGAGTTCCATGTTGTACAATGATCCTCCACAATCCCTTCGGCCCTTCTTTCAGCCTCAACATGAAGGGACACCCACACTTCTTTGACCTTGTGATGTCTCTCACTTGGTCAGCTCCTTTAGGCACGTTTTGTCCATGCCTATCACACGGTAACCAAGTCCCCCCAAGGGCTTTTGGGGTGGAGGGTTTATTCCTCCACTTTTTGATGCAGAAGTGTTTACACATAGCCATATCCCGCGCCCACAAAAAAGCTTCTTCTCTAGACTCCCAGATTTTATCAGTTGTAAAGAAGCTTGAATAATCGGCAGAGACGTAAACATCCTCCTCCGGTGGTACACTAAACTGAGGTTGTGTGTGTAGGGATGGAAAGCAAAACTGTGGGGTAGCATAAGATGAAGATGCTTCTGGAGGAAACGGTATCTCAAGATCATAAGATGGTATATCAATATATGGTTGAGGCGTGTTCCAAACCTGCACCTTTTGCGGCATTTCCCAAACCGGAAATGTCTTTTCTGGAGTGCTCCAGTCATTGAGGGAGATATTATTTAACCCCTCGTACAAACCATAGTTCGTCTGCATACACATTAAATCATCTCATCAAATAGTGCACAAACCCTAAACCTAAATCTATATTTTTCTATAAAATGGAACGGTTTGTGATAAACCGTGCCATTTTACAGATTAAACCCACAACCAGTATTAAATCCATACGTTACGTATGGCGCTAATGCACACGTTACGTGTCAAAGCGTTCCACGCGTTACGTGATAACCATCTTTCCACGTAACGTGTGGAACTGTTCTTCAATGTAACAGCGATTTCGCTGCCCTAAGCCCTAAACAACAACGTTTGCACAATCTTTGTTTCTATCTCCTAAACAAAATCAGATCTTTAACTTTAAACAACAAATAAGAGCCTACACTAAACCCTAAAAATTAAATATTAAAAGCTCCTAAACCCTAAACCCTAAATCATCAAACTCAAAACTTAAAACAACAAGTTCATAACACGAAAAAAGAGAACTTTATGGTTAAAGAATAGAAATTACCTCATTCCAAAGTGGGATATCTTCTCCATTGTTGCACCAATACTCATTGTTGTTGGTATTGTCCATTTCTTTTTCAAAAATTTAGAGTGTAAAACAATTTTTTGTAAGTGTTTGAAATGGGTTTAGGCTCGAAGTTGATCGTTATATTGAAGAAGAAGATGGGACCATTAATACCGTTAGGTGGAGACAAGACAGTTAATTCAATGCGTTTCGCCACAGACAGGTGCACACGTAACGCGGCATACCTCTATCCATGTTACGTCTGTGTTACATGGAGACGTAACGTGGGACATTGTTCCTCATATAACGTCTGGTTCGAGGGTTTATGGGGTAGGGTTAGGGTTTAGGAAGGGGGTTTAAGTTTAGGGTTTAGGGTTTAGGGTTTGGTGGATTTGTTAGGTTGACTTTAGGGTTTAGGGTTAGGGTTTAGGGTTAGGGTTTAGGTTTAGGGTTGTTCAAAATTGTCATTCAATGCTAGTTGTTGAGGGTTGTTCAAAAGTTTTTAATGATAGTGGTTGAGGTCATTAATGCTAGTGGTTGAGGTCATTATATACTATAGTTGTATACAGCTGTATATTAGTTGTCAAACACATTCATTTTCACTATATAAGAGGCATTAGGGTTGTTTGTTCACTACAACAAGTCCAACACAAGCGGGTTTTGAAGATTCATTTGTGGATAAGCTTCTTCTTCCAGTTTCTTTCGATTTAAGAGACATTAGGATTGTTTGTTCACTACAACAAGTCCAACACAAGCGGGGCATTGAAGATTCATTTGTGGGTAAGCTTCTTCTTCCAGTTTCTTTCGATTTAGTAACCCTAATTGGCCTTTTCATATTAATGGATTTGTAGGAAATCAAGCACTACAACAAATAATGGCATCTTCATCCCAATCATCAACAAACCCAAATAGGCACCATCAACAAATAAGTGCTCCACAATGCGAGTGTAATTTGAAAACAATTGTCCGTACTTGGGATTTGCAGTGGAACTACGGAAGGAGGTATTGGGGATGCCCAAGACTGGGGTGTTTATACATGAAGTATATTGATTCTACGTACGAGGACAGGGCACACGCGGTCATTCGACAATAATGGCGGGAAAAACAAGATCTTGTTAAAGAAAATCAAGATCTTGTTAAGCAAAATCAAGAACTTTTACAAGATGCGGATAAGATGCGTAGGTATAACCTCAATCTATATAATGATGTACATCGTATACTGCCTTGATGTCGTATCTTTTGTGTAATGTTGTTTACGTACTATCAACCTTTGTAGGGAGCAAGCAATTTTATCAAAGCAGAGAAATGATAGGAAGCGAACTTTTACCAGAGACTATCCTAATTTCTTCAAACGCAACTAGACGATGTCATTTATTTTGTGTTAGGGTTTCTTAGTTTATGAAGAACATGTATTATTTCTTTTATTGTGAGCTAAATGTGGTTGTAGTCATCCAGCGTAATGAACAATTCTATTTCGTCTTCTATGTTGATTCTTTTGGGGTATTTCTTTTATTAATTCTAGATAATCAAATAAATACTAAAAATACACAATAATATGATACAACATTCATACACAGCATTATAATATATGTAAAATAATCAATAATTCAACATTGAACAACAAATAAATACTACAAATATACAATAATCATTATTTTAACATTGAACCATAAATAAATACACATATACACATACCACAACATTATAATACCCTAAAATACCATACGTTACGTGTGATATATACTCACACGTAACGTGTGGTAGAGCGCAGCCCGTAACGCATGAGACGCTGAAATGGTCTGCTTCCAGACGTTACGTGGTGAGACACTCCACGCATAACGTCTGGACCATATGCGCTGAAAGGCAAAAATGCCTATGCGCCGAAAAGTAATCGTGCATATATATTGCATACGTACGTACCCCGATCCTGAAGGGCACCTATTAAGCCATATATGTGTGAGTTTGATGTATTGTACATAGTCTAATGATAAACTCGATCACTGGTTTCTTTTAAGATTTATGTTTCCTCGATTCGTTGTTTATTGCTAGTTTTCGTGTTTATTTGATGTCATAGGGAGCTAGTTCTCCCCAATTCATAGCATAATAGATCATGACTAAATCCAGCTCAAAAAAAAAGATCATGACTAAATCTACATACACTTGATACTTTAATTAGTTTGGAGCTATGTCTCTCTATTTGTCGGCCAAAATTTCATTGCTCTCCCCGCTACCCTCACCAATGCCACTATCCCTGCAACCCTCATCAGTGCCACTCTCCCTGCAATTCTCGTCAACGCCGTTTAAGTATTGGGTCTCATTAAACACTCAAATGAAGCGGCACAGTAAATGAAGTGATCTTTTCCGTTTTTAAGCGACTAGTGATTAGATGACAAGCGAAGTTTCCGGTAAATATTACTAAAACCATATCAGGGAGGTTGATATATCCTTACATATAGCAGTTACAACCCACCATAAATATCACAAGATCATGGCAATTTGGCAATGAAAGCTGGTGAGTGGAGATCACGGAGGCCAAACGGCTAGTTTAGCCAGATCTTTGGGAAATTAAATGTGAATATAAAGGGGTTAGAGATCATTGTAAAGGATATGAGAAATTGACATAATACATACGTCAACACTCTTACTTGTATTCATCAGAGTTCTCAAGCTCGAACCCTTATTTCAGTGTTGAAGCGAGCGACGACTGAATCCTTTGATTCGATCAGACTCTCATTCAGGGGAGATAAAACTTGTCCCTACATCCTTTTTAGTCTTGTTTCATCTTACTCTTTGTTTGATTTGGATAATTCAGATATAATCAAAATTGTTATTGTCTAGTTTCCCTTCTTCTTAAGGCGATTCAAGTCAGGTCGATCTTTTTGCCCCAAAACAATTTGGCGTACACTGTGGGACATCTATCCAATCATCGATCCAATCATCAATCCGAAACTCATCCCATCATGACCGGCTCAGGAAACCCCGTGATCCCTGTCGAAGATCCAACCTAGGACAACCTTCGGATCGAAAATCAGGAAGAAAACGTCAACTCCCAACCAGTCGCGGATTCACAAATACAAGAACTTGCAAAAGCCATGAACGTCCTTCAAGAAGAACTAGTCCAACAGCGTACCAGGACCGAAACGCTAAGTGCTCAATCTGAATCCGAAATTGCTCGACTAACCCGTCAAAACGAGTTTCTAAGATCGCAGGTACAACAGTCCATATCGATTCCCAGAGGCCCAAGACGTGTGGTCAATACATAAGGATTATCCACACGACTCGATCTGGATGGAGTAGACATGACACCCGCAGTAGAGACCAATGCTTCCTAACACATTTGTATGTTTCAGACCCCTCTGGTCACTCTCGTTGCGACTAACTTACCAAACTCTGTAGACGAGCCCCTCGAGGCTCGAGCAACCCATCCACAGGTGACGGGACCGAACCGATCTATAATTCCTCATACAGCAAGCCATCAATGAACATATGAAGACTCTAGATGACCGTATTGCACGGATCAAGGGAGTTCCCCAACCAATCGAGAGAGAAGCGATCGACGGATATGAAGATTCGCCTTTCATAGAGGCGATTGCACGCATTAAGATTCCTAAAAGGTTCTAAGTCCCCAACATTCCCAACTATGACGGGACCGAGGACCCTGACGACCTTGTCTCAATTTATAAGCAAAATTTAATGACTATTTCGATCCCAAGAAGGAACCGCAGGGCGGTCATGTGCAAAAGCTTTGGCACGACCCTTGCGGGACCTACACTAACCTGGCTTATGCATTTGCCACACGGCTCTATCCCTTCTTTCGCTGACGTGATCAATTCGTTCAAAATTCAGTTCGCTAGCAGCCGACGATTAGAAAAGCAGTCAAGCGACATGTACAGGATCGTGCAAAGGTATGGAGAACCTCTAAGGGACTATCTTAACATGTATAACAAGGAGAAAGTTGCAATCCCACACTATGACATCCCAACGTCAATCGAAGTGTTCTGTCGGGGCCTGGTCAAGGGCAGTGAACTCTATCGCGAACTGACCAAATATCCATGTCGAAGTTTTGAAGACATACAAGCTAAAACCATGGCACAAGTCAGACTTGAGGAAGACGGGGAACCCTCCAAGGCAAACAAGAGTCCCGATCGAGTCGACCGAAGGGCATCCTTGGACTATCGACGCGATCGACGACACCAACCGTACCCTAAGGGACGAAACGACCCGAGTCAGGTAAACAACTCTTATGACATGAACTAGGATTGGCGAAACAACCCCGCTCTCCATCCAAAGCTTTATTCTTACAACTTTAGCATATCTGCATCGGAGCTCGTTAAAAGCTTCGACAAATATGGAAAAGAAGTAAGGTGGCCTCGGAAGAGCGACAAGCCAGACGATAAGAAAGACATGAACCGATGGTGTGAATTCCACGGAGACCATGGACACTCGACGGACGAATGCATATCCCTTCGCAAAGAAGTCGCGAGGCTCCTCGCGCAAGGGTTATTACGCGACATCATCTCAGATAGAGCTAAAGCGACCCTCGATCGAAGGGACCATGTAACATCCGACAAACCATCCTCTCCGGTTCCCACTCAAATTGTTAACACCATTTCAGGAGGGTCAGACGTGTGTGGGAACTCGTACTCGGCCGCCAAAAGACATCTCGAGAGAGCAAAAGCAACAAGCCGATTCAGACGGAGACAAGACAATTACAGATCTCGGACGCTCCTGCCATCACCTTCGACGACTCGGAAGCTCAAGAGTTAGGCGACCACCACGACGGTTTGGTAATCTCTCTGTCGATTAGCAACTGCCTTATCCGTCGTATTCTAATTGACATAGGTAGCTCTACCAACTTATTGACACTCGACGCCTTAAAAGGTATGGGTTTAAGCGAGGATGGCTTAACCAGAAACTCTACCCCATTGGTCGGATTTAGCGGGGAAGTAAAGTACACTCAAGGCGAGATCGTGTTTACAACGTACGCCCGTGGGGTCAAGGCAAGATCGTGTTTACAACGTACGCCCGTGGGGTCAATCAATAGGTAAATTCTTGATACTCAATTGCCCGTCACCATACAATGCAATCCTTGACAGACCCTGGATTCACGCCATGAAAGTTGTACCATCCACTTACCACCAGACAATAAAGTTCCCTACTAAGTGGGGGTATAGGAAATAAAAGGCGACCAGCGGGCTGCCAAGGAGTGCTACGTCACTTCAATGAAAGGGGCAGTCAATAAGTCTTCCGCATATCAATCATAGTGTGGCGAAGGAACCACGCGATACATCGAACCAGAAATGGAACAACTCGACGAAATTACACTGGGTTCTTCAAAGCCAACACAAACAGTGAAGGTTGAATCAGATCTTAACGATTCGATCAGGATAGATTTAATTTCCTTTCTATGATCCAACTCTGATTATTTTGCTTGGTCACATAAAGACATGGTGGGAATCTCTCCAGATATTATTACTTATAAATTGAATGTAGATTCCACGTACCCTCCAATCAAGCAAAAAAGGAGGAAGTTCGCACCAGAACGCAATAAGATTGTAGACGATGAGGTAAGAAATCTACTTGAGACACGCAAAGTAAGAGAAGTCAAGTACCCCGACTAGTTAGAAAACGTCATCGTGGTTCAAAAGAAGAATGTAAAATGGAGAATATGCATCGACTTCACAGACCTAAACAAGGCCTGTCCAAAATACTCTTTCTCATTACCACAATGGTCGACGCGACCTCCGGACACGAAATGCTGACATTCATGGACGAGTTTAGTGGATATAACCAGATTCTCATGGATCCTAACGACCAAGAAAAGGCAGCTTTCATAACAAGCCAACGTACGTACTGCTATAAAGTGATGCCCTTTGGACTAAAAAATGCAGAGGCCATGTACCAGAGGTTGGTAAACAAAATGTTCAAAGACCAGATCAGAGATACCATGGAAGTCTACATCAATGACATGCTCATCAAGTCCAAAGCAGCAAGAGACCACATCGAACACCTGAAGGAAGCTTTCGGGGTATTGAAAAGATATAACATGAAATTAAATCCGACTAAATGTTCTTTCAAAGTGTCTTTAGGAAAAATTTTGGGATACATGGTCACTCAAAGAGGGATCGAAGCCAGTCCCAAACAAATCAAGGCCATCGTCAACCTTAGATCTCCTCGATGCGTCAAAGACGTCCAAAAACTAACAGGATGGATAGCGGCACTAAACATATTCATATCCAAGTCATCGGATAAGTGCAAGCTCTTCTACGAAGCCTTGAAAAAGAACAAATCATTCGATTGGACGGCTGCACATGAACAAGCATTCCAATCTAAAGACATATCTGGCAAGTCCACTCCTACTAGCTAAACCAAAAGACGACGAGCCGTTACCACTATATCTGGATGTATCAAAATCAGCCGTCGGCGCGGTCCTAACAAGAGAGGAAGATGGTAAGCAATCACCGGTCTACTATGTAAGTCGTTCCTTAGTTTCTGCTGAAACCAGGTACACATCACTTGAAAAATTAGTCTTAACATTGGTTATGGCCTCAAATAAGTTACAACCCTATTTCAAATCACATGCTATTATTGTGAGAACTAACCATCCCATGAAAGCAGTCATGAGGAAACCAGAATTTACATGATGAATGACCAAGTGGGTCGTACACCTCAACGGATTCGACATCGAGTAGGAACCAAGGACAACAATCAAATCTCAAGCTTTAGCCGACTTAATTTGTGGCTGATTTTAGCCCGACACTAGAATAAGAAACCACGAAGGAGGTCGAATAGCTAGAATTCGAAGAAAATAGGGGCATCTGGCAACTCCATATAGACGGAGCATTGAACGTAAGAGGGTCGGTCTAGGTATCGTACTAAAATCACCACAAGGGGACCATATAGCCCAAGTTGTGATATGTGAATAGGACACGACTAACAATGAAACAGAGTATGAAGCCCTCGTATTCGAATAAACACTCGCACACGATCTCGTGATTTTGATCATAGAGGTGACATGCGGTTCTCTTCTAATTGTCAACCAAGTACAAGGTTCGTACGCTGCCAAAGATGACAAAATGATAGCATAGAGATATCGTCAAAAAGTTGGCAAGCAAATTCCAAAACTTCACCATTGGACAAGTCTCACGCGACCTCAAAACACAATCCAAACCCCTAGCAAACCTTGGCTCCACCTTGCATCCTAACGACTTCCGCAACATTTCATTAGCACATATCACCACACCAGTCGTCCCCAAAGCCTTCAAGACACCTAATCCAAGCGACATTCAGACAATGGCTGAGCTACCCCTAGAAGACGTTGTCTCAGCAGAGGTAGGCGACCATATAGAAGAAGAATTGGTGGGCGACCAAGACGATTGGACCACCCTCTACATCAAGTGGCTCAAAGATGGAACTCTCCCAGCAGACAAAGCAGAAGCTAAAAGACTCAAGGTACAAGCCGTAACATTTGATTTAAAAGATAACGTGTTGTTCAAACGATCTGTCACAGGCCTATACCTACGTTGCCTCGAAACAACCGAGGTACGATGCGTCTTACAGTCCCTACACGACGGAGAATGCGGGAACCACACTAGAGGACGCAGCCTATCCGACAAAGCTCTCAGGACAGGCTACTAGTGGCCCACAATGAACAAAGACGCGACAAATTACGTTAGGAAATGCAACACCTGCCAACGACACACACCTGTCACGCATTAGCCATCGGAGATGCTCCATCCGACTCTAGCTCCTTGGCCCTTCATGAGATTAGGGATGGACATCATCGGAAGATAAAAGAGTATAGAAGCTCATATCTCAGAGCTTGTATTTCTTCATTGTTCTTGAACAACATTTTGGATAGTAACATGATTTTATTTGTTTTGTCTAGATCAATGACACTTAGTCAAACAATTGCATTCATTTGTTGTAGACGTTTCTAAAATATAAGATTATCAGGTTTTGCACACTAGCATTTAATGTCCTCCCTTATACGAAGACCTCAATGCAAATGTAAAGATTATTCAGAGAGAACCTAAAATAGATGTCTTTCATGTGTACTTTGTACAACCAAAAGTTTGTTGTTCTAAAGAGCCTCTCATGTGTACAATCTATAACAATTTTTTTTGGTTTTAAAATGCCTCTCATGTGTGTTATCTGCAATTTATTTGACTAGTACATGTTTTGGAGAGCAGAACGACTACATTAATTTACATGCTAGCCAATTGTCATTTGGTAGACAGAGAATGAAAATACTTTTTACAAAAATAATGTTGAGATCTCTAAAGGCTATAAGGTTAGAGTTGGAGAGAATAATCACATGTGCAATCTTCATATCAAAATAATTTTCAACTCCTATTTATGTTCTCTTAATTTTAACATGTAACTTGTATGTCTTTTTTAGGTGCTTTCTAGATGATCTTTATTCTTCCGCAACAAATAAGTCTTGGTTATTGAAGGTAGCCAATACTTTATGGAGGAGGTCCAAGCTTAGTAAGATTTGACAAGACCTCACATGCTTGACGAAAATGATGATCTTCTTTTAAGTCCTCCAAAAAGTATACTCAATACAATAGTCAAGATCAATGGAATAAATTCATTAGCACTCGACAATCTGAAGAGTTTAAGGTGAAATTAAATACTTTTAGGAATGCAAACACACAAGTCAAACAAGCTTATATACTAGTTTTTGGATATACATCATGCTCTTTGTTTTAGTTCTGAATCGAAGCAAAAAATATCAATTTTTCCGGATGATCTTTCAATTATAGTCATTTTTACTGTTAGTGTTGAGCATTTGAGGTACTTTCTGTTTATTTTATCTTTTTTTTTCTCAAGTAATGTAGATAAGTAACTCCATATATAATCTAACTTGTGTTCAAATATGCAGTATTGCTCAAGAAAGGATAAGTTTACACGAGGAAAAATTGATCAAATTCGAGTGGAGTGATTGGAATTCTTCAGTGAAATTACCAACAAGTAGGTAAATTATTATCTTTTAGGCTAGGCCAACATGATGTTTCAAATTCTGAAGGGTTTTTAAATTTGTGGATAGCTAATAATAAAGTTTCAATACCATTTATATCATATATACATGTAATTTGAAATAACATGCTCTATTTTCTTAATTAATTTGTCCAGGTCCTCAATTGCAAGGATTCAAATTCTTCACGCTTCAACTCGTATCCCCAAGTATTAGTAGATACAGACTTAGTTAGTATCTTGTTAGCTAGAGATAATACATTTTTTAGTTAGGGCATTGATTCTTATCTAACATATGTACAAATTTGTTTTACTTTATTAGTTAGTTTAAGTTGTTTTGAAGTCGACTTGTGTATACTTTTTTTATGAAGAATATATGAAACTTTTTTGGCATATGATATAGTGTGACTCATTATGAGATGAAAGATGCAATGTGATTGATGAGATGAAAAGCTATAAACAGAATAAGGAATAACCAAATTAACACGTAGCCGACAAAAAACAAACAATTTTATATTCCAGGTGCAAAAACCCTGAAATATTCTCTCTTCACGCTAGTTTTTATAGTATATTTTTCGATTGTGAAATACCGCGATAAAATCAAATTCCCACGTGCGTGGTGTCCACTTTTTATCCCGGTTAGAACCGATATCTATACTATGTATTTTAAAGTTTTGTACATTATATATTATATATACTATGTATATCACGGTTTTATACATTATATCTCGGTCATAAACCGTGATATTAACATATGATAGAATGTGCATGCCTTTCTTATATGTCGGTTATTAAGACAAATTATCACGGATAAACAACCGGGATAAAAAATTACAATTATCACGGATGTGTCCTATTTTCTTTTTTATTCCGCAACTAATAACTCGGTTCAAAACCGAAATAAATGAAGTCAAAACCGAGATAAATGAAGGAACGGAACCGAGATAAAATGCTATTGTACTAGTGCCTCCACCACTTTTTAGAGCAGCGTTACGTACTTCTCATTATGAGCTCTACTGTTTGAATTCAATGTATGATCATCCATTGGGATGATTCAGGGTTGTCAAATGTTATTGAATGGACCCTATTGTTTGTCTTGTATAAAAAATAAAATAAAATGCCCCAACCAAGAAAAGAATAGAAATAGAATTGAAAAGAATATGTGTCATTTCTTCTTCGATAAAAAATGTGTTAGTAATCTAAAACCTTTTTTCGATAAGGAAAGAATTTGAAGTACCAGACATACCTTGTAAATTGAGAGACCGAGAAACTCGGTAGCCGGACAAACCGACATGAAACACAATACAAGAACAAATGATACAAAAAAAAGCAAACTAATCATAATGAAAACTTAGATGATCCATGGAACCGGTGAGTAAGACAGAAACAAGTGAGTAGAAACTAACGTAGCGTCGCGTAGCCGGGGAGCAGGCTAGCATGAGGACTCTCTCCTGGGGAAGTGTGATGAAACTCTTGGGAATTGCCACATCTCGAAGAGCCATCAAGAATCACACAACCACAACCTCATCCAGAACACAAACTCTATCCAAAAGCCCAAGGTCAACTCCACACGAAGAGAATGCTTCTTATAACATGAAGTAAAGGTGTTGGGTGAACAACTTGACTTAATTGATAGTTGTAAAAGTTAATAAAAGAGATCATTTTGGGAATTGAAAGTAATTGGGAGTTACCCTTTATAACTTGTAACATTTGACATTATAGTGGCAGTACGACTTTTTTTTTGTGATTAGCGTCGATAAGACTCTATCTAATCAACGGTTTGGATAGCGTCCGAATAAAGAGGTTCAACCAAAAAATTAATGTAAATTTAGTTAAAAAATTAAAGGGGTGAAAGTTAAGGGGCAAAACCCAAAGAGTGGAAATATATAATAAGAAAATTGGTAATATGAAGAGGTATGAGGAGGATTTATAATTAATGGAAAAAATGAGAAAAGACGGCATGGGAAGTGAAGGAAAAAAAAATGGTAATATTAAGAAGTATGAGGGGAATTCTTTCCCTTTCTAATTAAGTAACTTGTATGAAGTAAAACTCAAAACACTCCCTCCTCTCTTTAAAAATTCAAACTCAACAACAACATCCAACAACAAGAGATAAACTCTCACTCTACTATCAAGGGATAATCTCCCATACTACCAACATTGGATAAAACTCCCACCAACAAATAAATGAGTCTCTTGTATTCTCCATGAAGATAATTAATGGAAGACCAAAGTAAAAAACCATTACACAATCCCCAAATTTATGGCAAGGAAGCAAAGATGGTCATCAAATCCAATCAATTCCATGAAAAGAAGCACAAATCCAAGAGGAATAACAACATAAACAATTACAAAAACAACTTCTTAAACAACAATCCCCAAAATTTTTCCTTTGTAAAGCCCTAAATTGTGAAATCTTCCACGATCTTTTTTTCCCTTCTTCCCCCACCTAAACAAAAAGCTTTAGCGTTTTTTTTTACTCACCTTCCTCACAATCCTGCAGGTATCCGGTCCACCCCTGTTCATCGGCGTACCGTTGTTTGAACGACCACCCTACCAATCTTTCCTCTTCGTATCCTCTAGTTGACCAGAATCTGAAACCTTTTTTAGTGGCTTACGATCGATCAAAGTGTTCCCACTGACTTCTACGTAATATTTACTATAGTAGCTTTGCAAAATTTCCAGGTTTCATATATGTTGTCCACTAAGGTTAGTGATGATTCCTGCGCTATTGAGTGAGCGAAGGGTAGGCGTTTGACTATCTAAAGAACGCGTTGAACAAGAAGAACAAACAAACACAAGAAATAACGCGATATAGAAAAGAACGCAATGTACATGAAACACTCTTTTCTTATTAATCACAAAACACTTTACACTTTTCTCACAAACACACGAGAACATACATAGAATTTCGAAGAGATAAAACACTCCAAAAAAAAATGAATCTCCGGCCAAAATTCCTTTGCGGACGCAGAGGCCTATTTATAGGGAAAGTGTGCTGCTTTTTCTCAGTGGCAGTCAGAGGATGCCTGGTGGCCGATGATTGGTCATGCGATTAAGGTCGACAGAGGTGTGTTGAAAGTTGATTGGATCAATTTTGCGAGGTGCCATGTGTCGAGGGGCGACGACATGCGTGGTTATCTTCTCTTAATTGATTTCCTTTGCTTTATACGAAGTTTGGAAGAATGCGTTGAATGAAGAACACGACAGTTTATGGCGTTAGAGTCGGCAATCCATATATTGCTTTGGTGAACAAGCGTTAAATTAACGTGGTGGAAACGTAACACATTACTTTCATGCGAAGTTAACATTACGCAGATGATGTGATTAAATTCTAACATGACTCGAATAATAGAATGACATGCGTGTGTCTGACATCATCATCATCTAGGCATCTAGCGATGTAAAATCGGCCTGTACTTGTTTGGTTGAATACGGGAAGTGTAATTCTAGGAAATTAATTCATGTGAAATCAAAATATGGGAATTGATAAATTATGTTTGGTTAAAATCTAAATCATGGAAAATATAAGGGAAGAAAATCTTACCCACCCCTCCCTAGGTAATTGCATTTCCTATGTTTTGTAGGAATTGAAAATCCCATGAATTCAAATTCCGAGATTTTTCAAAAACAAAAAACCAACCAAACACATATATTTGATATCACTTCTCAAGGTATTTAAAATCATGGAAATTTACTTCCCAACCAAACAAACACAAGCTAGGCGAATAAGTATTTGGAAAAATGCTTCCTATTTGAAGGAGTTTTCTTCATAAAATTTCGTCTCTCAATTCTGTTGTTATTATTTCGTATTTTCCTCCTTACGTTTCAACACCAAGCTGATCAGCTAGTTGTGGAGATTGATGGTAATTAAAGAAGTTGAATACTCGTATAATATATGATTCGTTGTGACATTATAGTAGCAAGTTTTTTTTTTTAGGTCTTGTATAGTAGCAACAGTCTTTGTAGGCAACAAATGTGATAAAATAGATCATTAAATTAGGTTGCAAGCAAGCTAAGTCAAATCAATTCAATCTTACATTCCGTAAGGGTGAACAAATGGAATCGATCAGTATTTTTCAGTTTTGTTAATGTTTAGTTTCAACATATGAAAACGTAAGCGGAGATAAACAAATTTGGTTATTGGAAATAAGCTATTTACTTATACATTTACATTTTATAATTATATGTGGTAAATTAGAAGGAAATTGCGTATTTTATTTGCTAATTACTACACAAAGCTAGCTACTTTCGACTCTCTACGCCGCCCGCTAATCACGCGATACTTTCCTCTGAGTAAATAAATAAAGGATTTTTGCCTCTTCTTTGTCAGAAAAAATAAATAAAGGCTTTTCGCTTTCCTTCAATTCTAAAAATTACTAGATTTCTAAGCCCGTGTTTCGCACGGATATGCGGTTTTTGTGGATACTGGTTGTATTCTTAATAAGCGTTAGTGGAAAGTACATATATTATAACAATGTAAGAATATTTCAAGTAATGAAAAAGTTCTACTGCAAATATTCATTTAATTTGGAGTTCAAATAGTGTTCTATAGGTTTTAATATAATTTGGAGATCAAAACCCTAAGGTCATTCACAGTGGGGGTTCATATTCATTAACAACCGTATAACCTAATTTAACACTCGAAGAAGATATCTGTCAATATGATTAGGGTTATGTAGCATACTTTTGCACTAAAATGGTTCTTTTTTTTTGCTGGATAATTTAGCACTTCTGTGTGGTACGTTTCTTATTTATAAGAGGGCGTTTTTTTCTTCTTCTTAGGATTCGGCTTTGGTTTTGTAACGACTCGTGTTTTGATAATTTAGCTTACAGTTGTTCCCAATAGTCAAATAGTTGGGATCACTTGTTTGTAAGAGATTGATTTGGCTGATATTGCTGTGTATTTTGTTTTTTGATGTGGCCTGGCTCAATGCCCAAACATGTATATTCGTAAAAGCAATACATAATACTATCTCAGAATGCAACCCCAGGATTTTTAAAATACATACAGAAATCTACAAAAGCTCTTCTCTTCGAGGGAAGTTTTGAGCGGGCTCTTCTGTTTGAGCGAAGCCTTTAACGGGCTCTTTTGTTTGCCTGAGGCCTTGAACAGGCTCTTCTGTTTGGGTGAGGCCGTCACCGGGCTCTTCTGTTTGCGTGAGGCCTTGAGCGGGCTCTTCTCTTCGAGGGAAGTCTTGAGCGGGCTCTTCTGTTGGAGCGAAGCCTTGAACGGGCTCTTCTGTTTGCGTGAGGCCTTGAGCGGGCTCTTCTCTACGAGGGAAGTCTTGAGCGGGCTCTTCTGTTGGAGCGAAGCCTTGAGCGGGCTCTTCTCTTCAAAGAGCTCTAAGAGCTCATTCAAAGAGCTCATTCAAAGAGCTCGTTCAAAGAGCTCTGTAACACCCACAGGCCAAGCTACCCAGCCACCAAGCCACCCAACGGTGTCGGTGTCGGTACTGGCGCCGCCTGTGAGCCCACAAGAGCCGCAACTCTATCACCCCAACCCTTCCTTGGGAGCTCCTCCTAATTAATTAGGCAGCCATCTCCAAGAGGTTGTTCGCAAGGCTCAAACTCGAGACTCACGAACAACCTCTTGGAGATGGCTGCCTAATTAATTAGGAGGAGCTCCCAAGGATGGGTTGGGTGTAGTGCCCTGCAAGGTACTGGGTGATCCGGCTGGTCGTTGTCACCAGGCCGTCTGAACCCATTAAAAAGTGCATTTTTTTGTAACACCCCCAGGCCAAGCCACCCAACGGTATCGGTGCCGATACTGGCGCCGCCTGTGAGCCCACAAGAGCCGCAACTCTATCACCCCAACCCTTCCTTGGGAGCTCCTCCTAATTAATTAGGCAGCCATCTCCAAGAGGTTGTTCGCAAGGCTCGAACTCGAGACCTTCCGCTTTAACAAGTGGCTTAACGCCCACTTGTTACCAATTGGGCGTTAAGCCACTTGTTAAAGCGGGAGGTCTCGAGTTCGAGTCTTGCGAACAGCCTCTTGGAGATGGCTGCCTAATTAATTAGGAAGAGCTCCCAAGGAAGGGTTGGGGTGATAGAGATGCGGCTCTTATGGGCTCACAGGCGGCGCCAGTACCGGCACCGTTGGGTGGCTGGGTGGCTTAGTGGCTGGGTAGCTTGGCCTGGGGGTGTTACAAGCTCATTCAGAGAGCCCGTTCAAAGAGCTCTAAGACCTCATTCAAAGAGCCCGTTCAAAGAGCGATAAGAGCTCATTCAAAGAGCCCGTTCATAGAGCGCTAAGAGCTTATTCAAAGAGGCCGTTCAAAGAGCTCATTCAAAGAGCTCTAAGAGCTCATTCAAAGAGCCCGTTCAAAGAGCTCTAATACCTCATTCAAAGAGCCCGTTCAAAGAGCGCTAAGAGCTCATTCAAAGAGCCCATTCATAGAGCGCTAAGAGCTCATTCAAAGAGCCCGTTCAAAGAGCTCTAAGAGCTCATTCAAAGAGCTCTAAGAGCTCATTCAAAGAGTCCGTTCAAAGAGCTCTAAGAGCCCGTTCAAAGAGCTCATTCAAAGAGCCCGTTCAAAGAGCGCTAAGAGCTCATTCAAAGAGCCCGTTCATAGAGCGCTAAGAGCTCATTCAAAGAGCCCGTTCATAGAGCGCTAAGAGCTCATTCAAATAGCCCGTTCAAAGAGCGCTAAGAGCTCATTCAAAGAGCCCGTTCAAAGAGCGCTAAGAGCTCATTCAAAGAGCTCGTTCATAGAGCGGTAAGAGCTCATTCAAAGAGTCCGTTCAAAGAGCTCTAAGAGCTCATTCAAAGAGCCCGTTCAAAGAGCTCATTCAAAGAGCCCGTTCAAAGAGCGCTAAGACCTCATTCAAAGAGCCCGTTCATAGAGCGCTAAGAGCTCATTCAAAGAGCCCGTTCATAGAGCGCTAAGAGCTCATTCAAAGAGCCCGTTCAAAGAGCTCATTCAAAGAGCCCGTTCAAAGAGCTCTAAGAGCCCGTTCAAAGAGCCCGTTCAAAGAGCTCTAAGACCTCATTCAAAGAGCCCGTTCAAAGAGCGCTAAGAGCTCATTCAAAGAACCCGTTCATAGAGCTCTAAGAGCTCATTCAAAGAACCCGTTCATAGAGCGCTAAGAGCTCATTCAAAGAGCACGTTCAAAGAGCTCTAAGAGCTCATTCAAAGAGCTCTAAGAGCTCATTCAAAGAGCCCGTTCAAAGAGCTCTAAGATCCCGTTCAAAGAGCCCGTTCAAAGAGCTCTAAGACCTCATTCAAAGAGCCCGTTCAAAGAGCACTAAGAGCTCATTCAAAGAGCCCGTTCAAAGAGCTCTAAGAGCTCATTCAAAGAGCCCGTTCATAGAGCTCTAAGAGCTCATTCAAAGAGCCCGTTCAAAGAGCTCATTCAAAGAGCCCGTTCATAGAGCTCTAAGAGCTCATTCAAAGAGCTCTAAGAGCTCATTCAAAGAGCCCGTTCAAAGAGCTCTAAGAGCTCATTCAAAGAGCCCGTTCAAAGAGCTCTAAGAGCTCATTCAAAGAGCCTGTTCATTGCAGTGTATGATTTCAGTATGTCCAATTTTGTGTTCATCCAGGTTAGGGGGAAGGAGCATGGTTGCATTCTGGATCATTGTTTGGCTTGGGTTTTTTCCCCGGGAAGTAGAAGGTGTTTGCGGGTAAGGTAGTGTCAATTGATATCATGTTTGACCATAGATGTTTACTGCATTTTGATTCTTGAATTTGTACAATCATGCTTCTTCCCCTATGATACTGTAGCTTATCTTTTAGTGGTAGATATGTGCTGGAAATATATATATGCACTTAAAAGTGGGAAGAGGTAGGCCATTTGGTCCCACATACACATCTAGCTTTATGACATTTTGTTTAAGTATAAATTATTGGCACACTAATATGTCTACTTATTAACTATTGTTAATGTGTAATGATGTAATGGAATAGGGCAATAAGAATTTAGCAGTTAAGATTAATATTGTTGAATGGTTTATTTCTGAACTCACTTAACATGAAATTATTTCCCAAAAAGTCGTGGAATCGGCATATTTCACCTGATTTAATATAGGAATGTCTGTTTGACATTTTTTCCCTTGTTTAAGAAATAAGATTTAGCTTAGATCGTGATTATTCCAGTCGTAATGGATTTTTTGTTCAAATACAGGTTAGAATAATTGCGTGCATCCTCATGGGCTCTGTAATATATGCGGACCTATATGCTAGGAGGTGGTTTACTTTGTGGGCTAATTGCACAGTATTGGAGACTTTTGGAACTGCTCTCTACCATATTAAGTACAGGTTGTTAAAGTACATGTAGATTGCAACGAAAAGATCTACCAATAAGGAACTTGCTGCCATTGAGTTCGATATCTTCAATTTCAGTGAGCTCAAATGGGTAGGGGTCAAACCCCGAAGGGTCGTAACTAAGTTTCCTAACAATTGTGTTGCCCTCCAATTGGATGAAATACAGGTCGTCCTTGCGGAGGCGGTATTTAACTTTGTTGGGCATAATAGTGAAGCGGCTAAAGCTGTAAAGATGGCCTACTTCAAGCTTAGAGACAAAGCAGTGGGCAATGGAGCTCCGAGCAATGCAGTGAATAGCACTCCCCTGGCACACACGTGGTAAAAAATAAGAGATGAAGGGGGAATAAGTTCCCGGGAAAAATGGATAAGATTCAATTGCACAATACCATTTCATCGGAGAGAATGAATTCCGTGCTAATGTATTTCCCAGATGGGTCCATCGCATCCCATTTGCGACATACCAAGACCTTGATGGTGCACTCCATGCCAACACTCAAAGCCGTAAATGTGGCGTGAGACTGTGTTTCTTCTGAACTGAGCAGACCACCCGATTTGTTCCCATGTATGGAAGCAGTGACAGCGCCTAGTGCGGCGGCCTTTGGGTCGGGGGATGGTTGCATCACCATTTTGCCATGACATCCTTGAAGGTGTGCAACATCACCACTAGGGGGGGAGGTTTCTGAAGCGGATGCCATTTTAGCTTTGTATGTGCTTGCAGACGTGGGTGGATATGTGTGCAGTGTATAGCTTGCTATATTTAACAGGGAGTTGTAACTGGCTGAAGATGTAAAGAATATGTAGAGGCAGGTTTGGGAAAAAATTAATTCTGAGGATTACCAAAAGGCTTAGGACCATTGATAGCAGAGGTTTTACTCAAGATTTATGGGGGACAAAGTAACGTAGCTTTGGGCCTCTCTAACTGGCTGAGTAATTGAGGTTGTTTCTTTCACCTCATGTGCCGGTACACATTCCTCTTCACCAATAGCGCAATAAGCAGTGAAGGTGACCGCAGTAAATAGTGATGGCGTCATTAAATTGCTTGAAAAAGCTAAGTTTATAGTATATTAGGATAATATAGAGCTCGTTTGAAGAGCTCAATTCAAAGAGCTCGTTTGAAGAGCTCAAATAATTCAAAGAGCTCGTTTGAAGAGCTCAATTCAAAGAGCTCGTTCAAAGAGCTCAAAGAGTACAAAGAGCTCGTTTGAAGAGCTCAATTCAAAGAGTTCGTTCAAAGAGCTCAAAGAGTTCAAAGAGCTCGTTTGAAGAGCTCAATTCAAAGAGCTCGTTTGAAGAGCTCAATTCAAAGAGCTCGTCCAAAGATCTCACAGAGTTCAAAGAGCTCGTTCAAAGAGCTCAATTCAAAGAGCTCGCTTGAAGAGGTCAATCCAAAGTGCTCGTTTGAAGAGCTCAAAGAATTCAAAGAGCCCGTTTGAAGAGCTCAATTCAAAGAGCTTGTTTGAAGAACTCAATTCAAAGAGCTCGTTTGAAGAGCTCAATTCAAAGAGCTCGTTCAAAGAGCTTAAGGAGTTCAAAGAGCTCATTTGAAGAGCTCAATTCAAAGAGCTCGTTCAATGAGCTCAAAGAGTTCAAAGAGCTCGTTTGAAGAGCTAAATTCAAAGAGCTCGTTCAAAAAGCTCAAAGAGTTCAAAGAGCTCAATTCAAAGAGCTCGTTCAAAGAGCTCAAAGAGTTCAAAGAGCTCGTTTGAAGAGATCAATTTAAAGAGCCCGTTTGAAGAGCTCAAAGAGTTCAAAGAGTTCAAAGAGCTCGTCCAAAGAGTTCAAAGAGCTCGTTTGAAGAGCTCAATTCAAAGAGCTCATTTGAAGAGCTCAATTCAAAGAGCTCGTTTGAAGAGCTCAATTCAAAGAGCTCGTTCAAAGAGCTCAAAGAACTCGTTTGAAGAGCTCAATTCAAAGAGCTCATTCAAAGAGCTCAAAGAGTTCAAAGAGCTCTTTTGAAGAGCTCAATTCAAAGAGCTCGTTTGAAGAGCTCAATTCAAAGAGCTCGTTCAAAGAGTTCAAAGAACTCGTTTGAAGAGCTCAATTCAAAGAGCTCGTTCAAAGAGTTCAAAGAGATCGTTTGAAGAGCTCAATTCAAAGAGCTCGTTTGAAGAGCTCAAAGAATTCAAAGAGCTCGTTTGAAGAGCTCAATTCAAAGAGCTCGTTTGAAGAGCTCAATTCAAAGAGCCCGTTCAAAGAGTTCAAAGAGCTCGTTTGAAGAGCTCAATTCAAAGAGCTCGTTCAAAGAGCTTGTTTGAAGAGCTTAATTCAAAGAGCTCGTTTGAAGAGCTCAATTCAAAGAGCTCGTTTGAAGAGCTCAATTCAAAGAGCTTGTTCAAAGAGTTCAAAGAGCTCGTTTGAAGAGCTCAATTCAGAGAGCTCAAAGAGTTCAAACAGCTCGTTTGAAGAGCTCAATTCAAAGAGCTCGTTTGAAGAGCTCAAATCATGGGTTTTTTTTTGTAATGGAAATCATGTTAACATGATTTGAAGCAAGAGGGGCATGTTAACATGTTATTCAAAGGGCGTTACAGAACATCAACCTTGTTCATTATTAAGTATATTTGTCTCGAACTTAAAATGAATCAAAATGGCCATATTCACACCCTAAAAACACTCTAAAAATGGTGAGATAAATACATTATTTTAGGCCATGTACATCGGTGGGATCTTTAATGTGAAGAACTCATGTGATTTATATGAAGGGCTTTCCCATGTAATTTTTTTTATTAAAATTCAGCAAATGCAAGAGAAGGGTAGAGAAAGCAATTGTATTGAATCATGACTCAAAGTACAACCCTAATTCACATCATTAATGAGAACACTGAACACCATTAAGCAATTGAAAATTCAACAAACGCTCAGCAACTCCTCCTTCACTGCCTCCCATGGCGGATCGGCCAGTTCAGGCGAGTTTCCTCTCCTTCCTCTCCCGTACAACAACTAATTGGAGAAGAGGCAACTCTTTCTCCGTAGCTACCAGTTCAGCCGGAAAAAGACCTTGGCGGAGCGTCTCAAGAGCTCTCTCTTCCGATTCCGCCGAGTCATCTCCCGCCGCTTGCGATCCGTCCGCCGCCTCCGCCGCGTCGTCTGGTCGCGACTCTGATTCGCTCTCTTCCTCCGCCGCCGCCGGTGAGAATGCCCTAATTTCGACCGATCAAATTCCTTAAAGCCAAAAACAAAAGAGATATAATGCACACCAATCACTAAACCCTAGAAAACACCACTACGACGTAATTGAACCGCGAAATAAGCAATGCAGCACAACGAAGTCGTAAAATAGGCGGAAATTAGAAGAAGCTACTACCTCATCTCCGGCGCTACGGGCAGAATGTTCAGAGACAACACGCCACTCCTTCCGTGCCGTTGACGCCTGGGAAGAAGGCGCTTTGCTGGAGCCTCTGAATTCGCTCCCTCCTTGGCATCTCTAGAGCTTAAGCATCACAAAACTATGCACAACGAAAACAAAAACCCTAGAAATTTCGTATAAGGAGTGGAAGAGATTGCAAATACCTGGTTTGATTTGGAGGATGAGAGTGAAAGAGGGGAGTGAAGAATCGCAAATTCATGATCGTCTTACCATCTTTTTCGTTCAGATCTGCTCATTCGGTGTCTTCTTCGTTCAAACTCGTCCAGTTCGTTGTCGCTGGTGCTGCTCGTGAACCAACATCGTCGCAGCCTCAAGCTTTCAGTTCAGATCTGCTCCGGTGTGATGGCGATGTCCATCGCGATACCAAATAATTACCTGCAAAAATCGCCAAATCAACAATCAAGCAACTGTATTTCAAATTCGATCACAACAAATCTACAAAGTCGAAGAAAAAACAATTATCTACAACAAATTTAAGACTGAGGGGAGTGGAAGAAATGGAGCGCTGGCCAAGTGCCCTAATCGTCGATTTGGAGTTGGAAGAAATGGAGCGCTGGCCAACCTCTTTAACGTCATGTGCTGTAATTATCATTATTGCAGGCTGTTAAATGTCTCAACTAGGTAGCTGGAAGGGCAAAAATTCTTATTGTTGCATGTATAAGCCTATTGAAATTCTTCAAAAAATATAACTGATAGAATTGTGATAAGTTGGGCCCAAAGTGGTGATCCGGCTGGCCCAAATCAGCAAGGCCCAAAATTCATCTGATAGGATTGCACATTTAAGAAGAGAGCATTGAGATGAGAGCATTTAGAGTAGAGCATTAAAGTGGCTAGAAAGCCAACTTTTATATATATATATATATATATATAGATTGTGAGTAAATAGAACAAATATGGAGTTTGAGACTTTGAGTTGAGTTGAATGAAATCAAATTAACAATTTCTAGTTATGGAATCAGCCCCAAATGAATCTAGACTTGATCTAATCCAACCCTAAAATTTACCAATTAACAAAAACAATTATACTAACCTTGATCCATACTTGTTAGTCTCTTTAAAGGGCAATCTCCTAATTTGATTCTCCTCCCTTAGCCTTTCTTTAACGTAGTCTTTGATGGACAAGACTCAAAACCCCTCTCTTTTCCTTTATTTCTAATGGTACAGTTTTACCAATTTGTTCAAACAAATGTCTGAATCCATCACCCAATAACCATACCACCCTCCATATATATACCCAATGGGAGTTATAAATAACTACCCTTTATATATTAATCTAAAGAGAGAGGATACACATATATATTATAATTAGGCAAGGGACGAGGGAATATAAATATTCTCGGATTCTAATGTCATTAACCGAAACCGATCCATCACGGTATCGACTTTAATATTAAAACCTCATTATATAATATGAACTTAATCCTTAATATTAGACCGAAAGACACATAGGCCAAACGAACGTATATATAAATATACTAACATTCTCCCACTTGGCCTTTGTGTCGACTTGATGGTTCAATAATCTTTTATTTAAGTTCATTCAACTTTAATTACCTTAATCGAATCAGAACTGATTGGATCATGGCGATCACACATCATTGAGCGACATGATCCCTTCCATGTATCACAAACCAATCCCAACTCAATGCTATTTTAAATTGAGAAATACCATAATTCTCAAAACAATTACATATCATCTAATAACCATAAGTGTATACACATACTATAATGATAACATGTTTAATAAAATAGAAACATAACTATAAGTGAATTCGAAGTGTCACAAACATAACGAGCGTACCATAATCAGAATAGCAATGCCTTATCTATGACACCCATACGTTCTACATGGCCAATAAACGCCTTGGGTGGTAATCCCTTAGTCAACGAATCTGCTATCATCATATTCGTTCTAATATGCTCAAAAGACACTCTACGCTTCTGCACCTCATCTTTGACCGACAAGAACTTCAACTCCATGTGTTTAGCACCCTTAGAGTACTTGTCGTTCTTCGAGAAGAAGACGGTTGCGGTATTATCACAATAAATTCTCAGCGGCCTGGCTATGCTATCGACAATCCCAAGCTCCGAGATAAAGCTCCGCATCCATAATGCATGAATCGTGGCCTCAAAGCATGCCACGAATTCGGCTTCCATAGTGGAAGTAACAATGACAGAATGCTTTCCACTCTTCCATGACACTGCCCCTTCAGCTAATAGGAACAGATATCCAAACGTCAATTTCCTGTTATCAACGCATCCGGCGTAATCTGAATCTGAATATCCAATGACCTCTAGATGATCGGATCTTCTGTATGTAAGCATGATCTCCTTGGTGCCTTGCAAGTACATGAGAACCTTCTTTGCAGCTTTCCAGTGGTCCATTCCAGGATTACTTTGATATCGACCCAACATTCCTACAACAAAGTTGATATCTGGTCGAGTGCAAGTCTGAACATAGTTCAAACTCCCTACCACTAATGCATATGGGATTCTATCCAATTCCTTTCGTTCTAAATCATTTCTGGGACATTGCGTTTTACTAAACTTGTCCCCTTTCTGTATAGGAACTATTCCTGCAGAGCATTTTTCCATTCTATATCTCTCTATAACTTTATTGATATAACCTTTCTGAGACAATCCCAACAATCCTTGTGACCTGTTTCGAAATATTTCTATTCCAATCACATAGGATGCATCACCCATGTCTTTCATTTCAAAGCTCTTAGAGAGATACTTCTTTATATCATGTAACTTGCCTATGTCATTTGCAGCAAGCAAAATGTCATCAACATATAAGACTAAAATTACAAACTTGCTCCCACTAACCTTTATATAGATACACCGATCAACAGTAATCTCTACGAAACCATATGACGTAATAGTATCATTAAACTTTAAATACCATTGTCTGGAAGCTTGTTTCAGTCCATATATTGACTTCCTCAGCTTACACACCATGTGTTCTTTTCCTGTGGCCAAGAACCCTTCAGGTTGGTCCATATATACTTTCTCCTCAAGCTCACCATTCAGAAAGGCAATTTTCACATCCATTTGGTGAAGCTCAAGATCATAATGAGCCACCAAAGCCAAAACAATTCTTAGAGAATCCTTCTTAGACACTGGAGCGAAGGTATCTTTATAGTCAACGTCCTCCTTCTGGGTGAAACCTTTAGCAACAAGTCTGGCCTTATATCTTTCAATGTTGCCCTTTGAGTCACGTTTAGTCTTATAGACCCAATGGTCTTAGAACCCTTAGGCAACTCACCTAAGTCCCAGACTTTGTTATCACCCATTGACTTGATTTCTTCTTTCATGGAAATCAACCACTTTTCAGAATTGTCACTTTCCATGGCTTTTCTAAATGAGACCGAATCTTCATCAAGGCTTAAGTCACATTCATTTTCAACAGCATAAACCACATAATCATCTGGAATGGATGATCTACGTTCCCTTACAGATCGCCTTAAAGGTTCATGTGGTTCATTATTCTCTTCATGAATTATGACCGGTTCATCTACCATAACTTCATCTTGTGGGATATGGACATCATTATGTTGTTCCATTGTGCCATTCAATGGTCAAACTAGTGGGAGTGGTGAACCACGAAAGGTGGACATTCAAGAGATTCAGGTTGAAGTTCCTTCACCTGTGATTCCTCCTAAGGTCGTTGTACCAATTGTTGCCTCATAGTCAAATGGCCTTAATATACTCCATTTAGAAGTGGCCTTATAGAAGTGGCCTTATTATACTCCATTTAGATATTAAAAATTATAGTACATATCTCAATTGATCATGATTATAGAGATGCTATGAATGACATGAAAGTTGATTGATTAATTGTTTTATTATCTATATTCTAGGAGATCACCCAAAGGTGTGTCATTGAGTATAGTTAGTAACATTAAAGGATTTAGTCATTACTGCATAGGTTGGATAGTGTGTATATCCAAAGATAGCATACTTATTTAACTTATGTGTGTTGTGATTAATCATTAGAGAATGATAATTTTAGCATCAATAATAGTTCTTGTGTTTAAGTATTGCCCAAAGGGTACTTGAATGCATGCTTTAAAGTTAACATGACAGTATATGAATCTGTATTAAGTTATCAAAGCATTAATCGGTAAACATGTATGAATGTTTACAGCTTCATCAAATTTGTTTGCATCCGCTAACTCTGTCGTGAAGTTCAATGGGTTGAACTATGATAATTGGTCCGAACAGATCCGGTTCACACTGGGTATCATGGCATTGGATCTTGTAATACTAACAGATGAGGAGCCTTCAACCATTACAGATGATAGCTCTGATGCAGAAAAGTCTCGTTATGAGGCATGGGAGCGATCTAACCGGTTGAGCTTGAATCTCATGAGAATGACGATGGCTGAAAGTATTAAGTCGTCTATGCCCAAGATAGAGAATGCAAGGGATTTTATACATTAAATTAAGGAGTGTTCACAATCGGATTTGGCGGATAAGTCAATTGTAGGCAGCCTTATGAGTCAGCTGACTACGAAGAAGTTTGACTGGTCTCAGCCTATCCACGATCATGTGACGCACATGTCAAATTTGGCAGCAAAGTTGAAGACCATGGGGATGGATGTAAATGAGACATTCTTGGTTCAATTCATCATTAACTCTCTACCTCTTGAATTTGGCCAGTTCCAGGTGAACTACAACACCATTAAGGATAAGTGGAAATTTCAGGAATTGAAGGCTATGTTGGTTCAAGAGGAGGGGAGATTAAAGAAGATGAAGGATCAAGCAATTCATCTCGTAGGTCATGATGGTGCCAGTAGCAGTAAAGGGAAGCCAAGTAAGAAGGACAAGAAGAAGGATAAGGCTTTCATGAAAGGACCCGAGAGCCAAATCCGAAAGGAGAAGAAGTGTTTCTTTTGCAAGAAAACGGGACATTTCAAGAAAGATTGTCTGAAAAGGAAGGCTTGGTTCGAAAAGAAAGGTACTCATTATAGTTTTGTTTACTTTGAATCAAACCTTATAGAAGTGCCTAATAATACTTGGTGGTTAGATTCTGGTGCTACTACTCATGTGTCTCATATTAAACAGGGATTCAGTTCGATCCAGCCCATAAGAGGAGCTGAACAGTTCTTGTTCATGGGGAACAGGATGAAGGCACGAATTGAGGGGCATTGGGACTTATAGATTGATCTTTCACACCGGTTGTCATATAGATCTTGAAGGATGTCTTTATGTGCCTGAGTGTGCTAGAAATCTTGTTTCCATAAGTAGATTGGACAATTTAGGTTTTATTGTTAAGTTTGGACATGGTGAATTATACAAGTCTAAACCGCTCTGATACCAATTGAAAGCAAATTAACAATTTCTAGTCATGGAATCAGCCCCAAATGAATCTAGATTTGATCTAATCCAACCCTAAAATTTACCAATTAACAAAAACAATTATACTAACTTTGATCCATACTTGTTAGTCTCTTCAAAGGGCAATCTCCTAATTTGATTCTCCTCCCTTAGCCTTTCTTTAATGTAGTCTTTGATGGACAAGACTCAAAACCCCTCTCTTTTCCTTTATCTCTAATGGTACGGTTTTACCAATTTGTGCAAACAAATGTCTGAATCCATCACCCAATAACCGTACCACCCTCCATATATATACCCAATGGGAGTTATAAATAGGGAAAAGATATATACACACAAAAAATCGTCTAAACACACACTATTTGGTGCGTTAAGGCTAAACGTACAGGCTGGTGCGTTTAGGCTTAACGTACAAGGGACAAAACTGGAATAAAAGTGGAAAAAATATCCAGAATTGGTACGTTAAGCCTTAACGTATGGCATTGTAGCTGTACGTTAAGGCTTAACGCACATACAAAAAAAAAACTTGTTTCCCCCATAATCATGTAGAGAATTTCAATACGAGTCAATACATATAAAATTCGTCCAAAACGGACATCGTTTGCCCCTCCAAAAGCCCAAAAATGAAGCATTCCTTCCCATTTTTTTTACAATTTGGTGCCCGGCATATAGCGCATTGTAGTGAATATTTTTGCATTTTTCTACTATAATTTTGTATAAAATTTTAATACGAGTCCGTACATATAAAATATAATGAAATACTATAGTACATAAGCGTAACTATATGAAATAAAATAAAATACTATAGTATATAAGTCTAAGTATACTAGATTTAATGAAATACTATAGTACATAAGTGTAACTATATGAAATATAATGAAATACTATAGTACATAAGCGTAACTATATGAAATATAATGAAATACTATAGTACATAAGTGTAACTATATGAAATATAATGAAATACTATAGTATATAAGTGTAACTATATAAAATTTAATGAAATACTATAGTATATAAGTATAACTATATGAAATATAATGAAATACTATAGTTTATAAGTCTAAGTATACTAGATTTAATGAAATACTATAGTACATAAGTGTAACTATATGAAATTTAATGACATACTATAGTATATAAGTGTAACTATATGAAATATAATGAAATACTATAGTATATAAGTCTAAGTATACTAGATTTAATGAAAAACTATAGTACATAAGTGTAACTATATGAAATATAATGAAATACTATAGTATATAAGTCTAAGTATACTAGATTTAATGAAAAACTATAGTACATAAGTGTAACTATATGAAATATAATGAAATATTATAGTACATAAGTGTAACTATATGAAATATAATGAAATACTATAGTACATAAGTGTAACTATATAAAATTTAATGAAATACTATAGTACATAAGTCTAAGTATACTAGATGTAATGAAATACTATAGTACATAAGTGTAACTATATGAAATTTAATAAAATACTATAGTACATATGCATAACTATATGAAATATAATGAAATACTATAGTACATAAGCATAACTATATGAAATACTATAGTATATAGTACATAAGTCTAAGTATACTGGATGTAATGAAATACTATAGTATATAAGTATAACTATATGAAATATAATGAAATACTATAGTATATAAGTATAATTATATGAAATATAATGAAATACTATAGTATATAAGCCTAAGTAACTATAATACATAAGCGTAACTATATGAAATATAATGAATAACTATAGTACATAAGTGTAACTATATGAAATATGATGAAATACTATAGTATATAAGTGTAACTATATGATATATAATGAAATACTATAATATATAAGTCTAGGTATACTAGATTTAATGAAAAACTATAGTACATAAGCGTAACTATATGAAATATAATGAAATACTATAGTATATAAGTGTAACTATATGAAATATAATGAAATATTATAGTACATAAGTGTAACTACATGAAATTTA
Organism: Rheum nobile; assembly: GCA_027886185.1. NCBI lineage: Eukaryota > Viridiplantae > Streptophyta > Magnoliopsida > Caryophyllales > Polygonaceae > Rheum > Rheum nobile. Next base: position 135,435 of record WOAB01000232.1, on the reverse strand, counting down.
ATGAAATACTATAATACATACTAGATGTAATGAAATACTATAGTACATAAGTGTAACTATATGAAATTTAATGAAATGCTATAGTACATAAGCGTAACTATATGAAATATAATGAAATACTATAGTATATAAGTGTAACTATATAAAATATAATGAAATACTATAGTACATAAGCGTAACTATATGAAATATAATGAAATACTATAGTATATAAGTCTAAGTATACTAGATGTAATGAAATACTATAGTACATAAGTATAACTATATGAAATATAATGAAATACTATAGTATATAAGTCTAAGTATACTAGATTTAATGAAATACTATATTACATAAGCGTAACTATATGAAATACAATGAAATACTATAGTACATAAGTCTAAGTATACTAGATGTAATGAAATACTATAGTACATAAGTCTAAGTATACTACATGTAATGAAATACTATAGTACATAAGTCTAAGTATACTAGGTGTAATTTTCAAGGCTAGTATTTCATTAAATCTAGTATACTTAAACTTATATATTATAGTATTTTATTATATTTCATATAGTTACACTTATATAGTATATTATTTCATTAAATCTAGTATACTTAAACTGATATATTATAGTATTTTATTATATTTCATATAGTTACACTTATATACTATAACATTTCATTAAATCTAGTATACTTAGACTTATATACTATAGTATTTCATTAAATTTCATATAGTTACACTTATGTACTATAGTATTTCATTAAGTGTAGTATACTTAGACTTATATACTATGGTATTTCATTATATTTCATATAGTTACACGTATATTTCATATAGGTACACTTATGTACTATTGTAATTCATTATATTTCATATAGTTACACTTATGTAGTATAATATTTCATTAAATCTAGTATACTTAAACTTATATATTATAGTATTTTATTATATTTCATATAGTTACACTTATATAGTATAGTATTTCATTAAATCTAGTATACTTAAACTTATATATTATAGTACTTTATTATATTTCATATAGTTACACTTATATATTATAGTATTTCATTAAATCTAGTATACTTAGACTTATATACTATATTATTTCATTAAATTTCATATAGTTACACTTATGTACTATAGTATTTCACCAAATTGATCCTAAAATATTTTTCACTAATGTAGATTAATTAATTTAACCAAGATTAAGACAAAACAAATCAAAAATACCCCAAAAATCGCAAAATGGGCACAAATTCAATCCCGCCAGAATACATTCTTGACACCTCGTCGGAAAAACTCCAAATTGAATGAAAGTGGTCTTTTTCCGGCGATGTAAAGAGAGGGCTTGAAAGATGACCAATTTTCAAGGCTAATAGTACCAACAATTGCAAGAATAAAGTTTGCATGTGCTCGAATTTCGATCAAGAACAACCGGTAACAGGAATTAAGATTCATGAGTTTTGACTTCGAAATTGGATGTATTGGGGCAACGATTAAAGGGGATTTCATAGGCATTTTGAATCTTAGGATACCCTCAACAAGGCCCTATGGTTCATGCCCTCCAATTGAAGACGATTTGATCCAATTTTGGATTTTTTTCAAATCGGCCCCTTGGACGACACGGTGGCTCTGGGGATAAAATTTTACGATTTTAATCGACATTCAATCCGATTAAATGTGGAATTACGTGTATGATAAGGTCCTCTTAAATACCCAATAGTTAATGGCTTCAATCGAATTCAAGAAATTTGCCAAATCCTCCATTGAAGCTTATAAAAGCTCACGGATACGCACGAGTTGAAGGCTTCGTTTTTTGGGCTTTTGGAGGGGCAAACGATGTCCGTTTTGGACGAATTTTATATGTACGGACTCGTATTGAAATTATCTACATGATTATGGGGGAAAAAAATTGTATGTGCGTTAAGCCTTAACGCACAGCTACAGTGCCATACGTTAAGGCTTAACGTACCAATTCTGGATATTTTTTTCACTTTTATTCTAGTTTTGTCCCTTGTACGTTAAGCCTAAATGCACCAGCATGTACGTTTAGCCTTAACGCACCAAATAGTGTGTGTTTAGACGATTTTTCGTGTGTATATAGGGACACCCTATAAATAACTACCCTTTATATATTAATTTAAAGAGAGAGGATACACATATATATTATAATTAGGCAAGGGACGAGGGAATATAAATATTCACGGATTCTAATGTCATTAACCGAAACCGATCCATCACGATATCAACTTTAATATTAAAACCTCATTATATAATATGAACTTAATCCTTAATATTAGATTGAAAGACACATAGGCCAAACGAACCTATATAAATATACTAACATTGAACACATTTTATTTTACTTTTTAAGCAAGAGTTGAACACATTTTATTTTATTTTCCTAAGAAAGAGTTGAGCACATTTTGAGTGGGATTTACCGTATATTTGATTTTGACTTATTAGATATTCAAAGGTCAAAATTTACAGCACTCTTATGTTGGCCACTATATGTCGATATCAGAAGTGATAAATTCTTTTGACCAGCAAACAAGAGATTGAGGAGCATGTGCAACATGTCTTATCGTATATTACATGAAGCGATCTCGGCTGTCGATTTTTTTTTTGTTAATAACTTTTTTCGTCTTCGATCATTCTGGAATAACTTATATAAAAGGGTTATAAATAAGCTCTTAATGTTTATTTATTTGTGCACTGAAGTTCACAAAAAAGCTTTAAATGTACAAAGACATGTGTTTGAACATGAACATATTATATGTGAACCTTACGACATAGAATAATGAACATTTACTTATATGTGAGCGTCGATACTTGTCTATTTCAGAACGATCAGAAACGAAAAAAAAAAACTCTTAACGTCCCTTGATTATTCTGGAATAACCTATATAGAAAGTTCAAAAATAAGTTATTAACGTTCATTTATTTGTGCACTAAAGTTCACAAATAAGCTCTAAATGCACAGAGACATGTGTTTGAACATGTTATATGTGAACCTTACCTCATAGAAAAATGAACATGTAGTACTTACATTAAACGTCAAAAATCGTCTATTCTAAAACGATCAAAAACGAAAAATATATTTAAAAAAAAAAAAAGTTGTTGACCGAAAAAAAAAAAATTATCGTATTTACGGTTATGTTACCGCTTCATTATTCACTCTTTTTACTTCTTTTAATCTCATCTCTATATCTCCTTAATTTAATGACCCATAATATTTCTCATGTTTTACAATAAGGATCAAATGTATGTGAAATTTCCTCACAAACAAGAAACTAACAATCTTCATAACAATTAAGACTTGTTTTGAATCGGAATAACCATCTTTAAATTTCTAGTTTATCAAAAATAAGACGACTAACAAATAATGTTTGTCTTGCAAATTGAGAGTAAATCATATGAGAAAGGATACTTCTATGCGAATATGAGAATATGTACATACATATAATACAAAATACATATATATAGTATAAGATACATGTACACCTTATACACTTTTTTAATATAAAATACATATATATAGTATAAGATACATGTACACCTTATACACTTTTTTAATTGAAAATGAGTGCTCATTTGTTTTGTAATATGTGTTTATCTATTTCGTACTCCGTACTGTATGTACATCTATTTTGTACAACCAAGTATATCATTTTTTATGTCTAATTATATTTGTATATATTTTATATTATGGGTCTCTTTACATCTATCAAAACTTTTTTTTGTAAAAAAAATACTTTTATGGTATAATGGTGTTTGGTGTTGAAGTTATTTTCTTGACAAAAGTATTTTAGACATACCTTTTTAAAAATAAATGACATTATGAATAGACACCACATTATAATCTGTTGGGGCAAACAAACCACTCATATTGATATATGTTTTCTTAAAACCAAGTGCTTGTTGGCTTGAAAGCAAATTCATGAAAATTTAAATATCTCAGGAATTGAAATTAAGTACATGTGTTTGGTTAACTTTTTTTTATCTAAAAAACTCATATATTTAAATTCATGGAATTTCTAATTCCTCCGTTATATAGAAAATCTACTTACCCAGAAGGGGATAAATAAGATTTTCTTCTCCTGTTATTTTAATCACTTAATTATCCTCTCTTAAAATATTACTATTGTTTGATGATGTATCTAAATAACTATCTTTTTTTATATTTATATAGTAATTTTATATAAAATGTAATTTTCAATATCACATGATCAAAATATTAATCAAACATGGAAAGTAAATTCCAAGAAATTACACTTACTATTAACCAAATGAGCACTAAGATTTAAGATCGACCCAACTTATTTTAGTATGGGGAAGGAAATTGGGCCTGGGCTGTTAAATGCTCAAAAACCCAAACCCACAAGATGTTGATATCACCACCAGTGATTCTGCATTAAAACAGATACCAAATTTCGCAAAAACACATACATGATACAAGTTACATTACATAACAATATAACATGCAATGCTCAATATCACTTGTATCATTTGTAAGTGTATAAATATGAGTTGTGGAATGGTCTTAGCTCGAACAGCAACCGCGGTTGCTCTTTGACAAGTCGGTCCCGTCCTTGGCAAGGCTGACTCGGTTGACAGACAGCTCGGCCTTGTACGAATCCGAGCTCAATAGCTTCCTACTGACATTGTTGTAGATCTCCCTAATAACCACCTCGAAAGCAGTCCTCACGTTTGTGGAGTCGAGGGCCGATGTCTCCATGAAGAACAATCCTTCTGCTTCTGCAAGGCTCTTGACTTCCTCCACGCTAACTTCTCTGATGCTCTCTAAATCACACTTGTTGCCCACCAGCATTGTTGCCACTGTGGTGTCACAGTGAGCTGCGGAAATGACACAAATAATCAACTCAACAATCAAGAAATGAACATGATTTGGATAACAATGTCTACTATATAAGATTAGTCTCTGGTGCCAATGCACACTCATATTTCAACCATTTTAAAGGCAACACTATTCTTATAACTCCATTTTAAAAACACTAGTACTTAGAATTGTACAATGAAAGACAAGAACCTAGCAAATGAAGAACTATCCAATAGCAAGAAGATTAGCATAACCCAAAATCTTGTCTTTTAATTAGCCACAAAATCACAATGATCAGTCATCACAAAACCCCCAATTTCTACCCAACATCCATAAACAGAATTAAGCAGAAATTTAGCTTCACAATACGCAATCAGAACAAAATTGGTAGGTAAACTAATTGAAGAAAGAAGAAACAGCTTACTCTGGAGCTCCTCCAGCCAGCGGCTAATGTTGTCGAAGGTGCTCCGGCGACTGATATCATAAACAACGAGAGCGCCGACGGCGCCTCTGTAGTAAGCAGAAGTGACAGCTCTGAATCGCTCCTGACCAGCCGTATCCCAAAGCTGCGCCTTCACTTCCTTGCCGTCGATCTCCACGCACTGCGTCTGAAACTCGACGCCGATCGTCGTCTTCGTGTTCATATCGAACTCGTTTCTGGCGTACCTGGAGAGAAGGTTCGATTTTCCGACCGCGGAATCGCCGATTATCACTATCTTGAAGAGGTACTCCTCTCCTGATCCGTCCTCCGCCATTGTTGAGTTGAGGGGGAAGATGGAGGGATTTGGGGAGTGTTGAAGATGTAAAGGAGGGGTCTTGAATCTGGTAAGCGGAGGAATTTGGGGTTTTAAAGAAAAAAAAGGTTGATGTAGGAAACTACTGCGTGATTAGTGGGCGGCGGAGAAGAGAGGTGTTTCGGGGGATAGTGGTGCAGTAGCCAGTAGGTGTAGGGACACTCAACTAGTGCACACTGCCCGGAGTTTGAAGGCCAGACTTAGGAAAACTAGAAATCGAAGCGTGATAAGTACGGGCCATTTATATAGAATTTTATATTTTAGTTAAATTATTATATTTTTTTATGATTATTTTTTGGAATATAGATAAAATTGTCTTTCAGCGCATAGACTCGCATGTAACGTGGGGATAGACTTCCCACGTTACGTGTGGGAGAAGACTTTTTGAAAAGCCACACGTTACGTGTGGAGTCTATAGACCCAATTGGGTCTATGAAGGAATTTTTTTGGATATTAACCAGTTCATAACCACACGTAACGTGTGATAATTTTTTTTTTTTTGTTTTTGTTTTCACACGTTACGTGTGATTAATATCCACACGTAACGTGTGAAAAAAAAAATGTATCTCACGTTACGTGTGGAGCCACTCCACACGTAACGTGGCGATCATATGCGCTGAAAGGCAAAATTGCCTATGCGCCGAATAGTAAGGGCCTATTTTTTAATATTTTTTTAAATGTTAAAATTATAAGTATTATCAAACACATAGAATAGTAAATTGTATTTAATGTAGGATGGAACTGTTTTTTTTTTTTTTTTTTTTATAAGGTAATAATTAGAGTAAAAAATCACAACAAAGTTGGCTCCTTAGTCTATAGCTTGTAAAATTAACATCTATATATATACTACATGAATGTAAAGTAAAAAAAAAATTATCAGTAAATATTAATATTTAATTTTATATAGATGAACTTGTTTTTATAGAAATAATTATATTTTAGCATCTTATTTATAGTTTGTGTTGAAGAATGAATCTAATCTAATTTGCATGTAAAATTATGACTTTTTATCAATAAAATATTCTTATATATTCAATTAAATAAAAATGGGTATTTATTGGTAAAAACCCATAATTTTTTGGGTAAGTTTGATTAAATTCATTCTTTAACAATAGAGCAAATACACCTCGAAATCATAATCATTTGTGAATTAAAACAATAAAGTAAACAAAATACAAATATAATAAAATTTATAAATTTGATTTTATAAAATATGTTTTATTATTTTTTATAATGTTTTCCTCATAAGTTAAAAACATAAATCATAAAGTCATATTCAATTATATATTAGAACAATACAAGGAAAAAAAATACATCACTTTTACTCCCAATCCACATCATAAGGTGATCGCTATGCCTATATTCGCAAATTTCAATCCAATTCAATATGTTTGATAAAACATTCTCACTTTGAGTGTTGTAACAAAATATCATTTTCAAATTGATTGTTTGAGAATCCTCACTTTGTTAAGATATTTCACACTGTGATAAAACTAAATTAATAGATGAAAGAAGATGTCAAATATATGTATTAATTTGTTCTTCTCCAAATTTTCAACGATAAAGTACTGCATGTCTTCAATTGCTACAAAGTATAAATTTGAAGAGTAGCTTTTGGCGGCTTAATATTCACCTTGAACAAATTTATGTCAATGATCTCATAGCTCTCTCTCCAGAGTCAATGATCGTACTTATATTTTAACCCTCAAAATGCACTTTCCAAGCAAAAGTGGGTTTTATAAACGTGCCTGCTATATACACGATGAAATTTTGACATACGCACGACGCATGTACGTCAGACTTTGACGTACAGGCAAAAACAACCCAAACCTGTACGCCAAAATGTGACGTACAGGCGAAAAACTTGTACGCCACATTTTTGACGTACAAGTTTGTCGTGTATATAGTCTCGGCCTTTATAAAAGGGACACAAATTTCTTTTTTTTTTTAGAGTTCAGAAGTGACAGACATCAGAAGCCAATTATATGATTACACCAAAGCTTCTACAGAAAAGAATGTTGCTCAACCTCTATGTAGTAACTGAATGCCAGTTTTGTAGCAATTAGAAGAACCCAGAACAAGGTATACCTGAAAAGAAGCCAAACTATCAGCAACAAAAACATTAGGCACATGGGTCAAAACTTGTTTGTCCCCAAACATAAATACTTACTTAATCAGAGAGAATGTGCTCTCATGCAACATATAGTCGTGGCTGCAAAGACCGAAGTCATTTGTTAAGAACAAGTCTAAGAGACCACATAAAATGTCCAATAGCACTCGACACAGCATACCTGTGACCACCACATCATCAACATAACAATCTTGTAGTTTGATCTTTCAAGAGCACGCCGGATAAAGGGAAAAAGAAACAACAAACCAGAAAGCATATTCGGTGAAAGGTAGATGACGACAGCCAATATATATAATGAAGGCACACTTCCATTGCTTCCAAACCAACTTTTAATAGTTTGAGCAAATCCTGAAGAATTTTCCCATGAGTAGGCATATGTTACTGGCAGAACTATCACCCACGCTGCAGCATACACAGCCTTCAAAATATATCTCAGCTTGGCATGGAGCGACATGTTATGCCTCGCTTTCCAGCTTAGGATCACACAAATAAGACATGTATTGTACAGTCTTTAAAATATCTCAGTCTTTCACACATGGGCAGGACAACACAAAGTTTTAGGTTCACAGTTGCACATGGGTAAGGGTGACAGAAGGTTAGGAGAGAACCGGCATGACGAATGAATTGATGTGTAAAAACTATAGCCTAAGGTAGTGTGTGTTTGGTAAGACTGTAAAACATGCTTATAATGCAAACAGTACTGATAATGTTAAGACTTGGTAAGATAACTCATAAGGTGATAATGTCATTGTAATACAGACCATATCTTACCAAACACACTCTTAGTATCTGGCCAGAGAGAGTATTTTCTCAATGGTATTCTAACACTTATAACTTATAAGACTTGTAAAAAGTCAAGCTTGAGAAAGTCTCTCACATGGTTGACCAGTTCCAAGCTTATAGTTGATGCTGAACACCTTTGATCTTTTCAAATAAAGATTAATCATCGTCCTTGTAACTTCAACTCTCAAAAATCAGACGAGGGAAACATCAAATGATGCAATGAAATAGGTTCAAGGTGGAATTTGATAATATAACTGACAACATAGTTTATCAGTTCCAAGCTTGTTGATGGCATCAGAAACCATTAATTGAATTTGATCTTTCCATGTTGAACTTGATCACTGTTTTTACTACTTCAAATTACCAAAACCAGAGGAGGAAAGTTGTCAAAAGAGTGAGAAAAAGAATGCTTGGAGGCAATAAAGCATCATAACTGAAAGTTAGTTCATCTTCTTAAAGTCTAGTTCAATCTCCAAGTAACTTCAGACTACAACTCATGCTTAAAACAATGTTTAAAGATTGCTCTCCGTAAAATAATAATCACTGAGTACCAAAACCAAAAAAAAAAAGAAAAAAAAAAGAAACATAACACGAACAATACTACACATAAAAAAAACTGTTATAAAAATTTCCAATTCATTGACTTGGTGTATCTCTTATTGACCAGACCAGTTAAAAACCTGGTGAAATTGTGGCAGCAACAAAGGATATTGAAATTGTGCAAATGAACTTGATAAGCTTATATGAGTGAAAATCAAACCCCAATTGGAATAAAGAATTAAACAATATGTTCATGATCAAACAAATACCTTCATGAGATGCATTCTCAAGGCGCAAGGGCGGACTCGATTTCCGATACTCGCCAATGCAAACTTTGAGTATTGATAGATGACATCGGCAGTTTCTGGTCATCGTCGATTTCGAGCTTCTTCTGGCAACCAGTTGTAGGGTTTGCGATATTGAACTGAAAATCGAAAACAAAACAGGAAAATTAATCAGGAAAAATAGTGAATGGAACACACCTAGTGGTTGGATCTAATTAGAGATTGGCGAGAATACTACCTTCATTTTCGACTGGCTGCATATTCAAAAGCTCATGAAATTAGAGGAGATCTTACTCGAACTACAATTCCTAAAACCCTACACAACCAGCTTCGAATATTCACAAATTAGGGATCAACCGACATTAGATTCGACAAATTCCTACCAACATATAGTCAAAATCAAACTAAGAACAATAAAGAAAAAGGGAAGATGAAGAGAAGAAAGCAAATCAATAGACCTCAATGTCTTCGTCTTCTTTCATGCCTGAAACTCACGCTCACGTACAATAATACTATTTGAAGGCATGATTTTCATACGTTTTTAATTGTGCAACTGAAAGGGCAACCTCATAAATCCAATAATTATGTCTCTTCATGGTGATGTAGGTGAAACGATTGTCCTCTTCATCGCCTCTCCAAGAATTGCCAACGTCTGCTTTTTAACCTAGGTTGTGTAACATCTGATCCTTTGACCCATTTTATATACTCTAGAAAGTCTTTTAGGCCCATTTAAACATAAAATTGATTTAGATCTTATAACTGACTGACTCATATCAAGTAGCCGATGACCCATGCTATAGGGTTAAAAATCAATATATATTTAAAAGTTAGTTTCATGGTGGAATGAATGCTAACTTTTAAATCCTCCATAATTCTATCTGATTCTATTAGTTATATTTTGGGCCCAGCTAATATGGGTCAGTCGGATTACCAATTTGGGCCCAGCTTATCACAATTCTAGCAGTTACATTTTTTGAAGAATTTCAATGGGCTTATACGTGCAACAATAATGATAATTCCAGCACACCCTTTGTACAGTTGGGACGTTTAACAGCCTGCAATACTGATAATTACAGCACACCCTTTGAGGTACACAAGTCATACGTTGAAGAGGTTGGCCAGCGCTCTATTTCTTCCAACTCCAAATCGACGATTAGAGCACTTGGCCAGCGCTCCATTTCTTCCACTCCCCTCTTTCGCTCTCATCCTCCAAATCAAACCAGGTATTTGCAATCTCTTTCACTCCTATACAAAATTTCTAGGGTTTTTGTTTTCAATGTGCATAGTTTTGTGATGCTTTAGCCCTGGAGATGCCAAGGAGGGAGCGAATTCAGAGGCTCCAGCGAAGCACCGTCTTCCCAGGCGTCAACGGCACGGAAGGAGTGGCGTGTTGTCTCTGAACATTCTGCCCGTAGCGTCGGAGATGAGGTAGTAGCTTCTTCTAATTTCAGCCTATTTTTACGACTTCGTTGTGCTGCATTGCTTATTTCACGGTTCAATTACGTCGTAGTGGTGTTTTCTAGGGTTTAGTGATTGATCTACATTATATCTCTTTTGTTTTTGGCTTAAGGAATTTGATCGGTCGAAATTAGGGCATTCTCATGAGCGAACTATATATGAGGTATTCCATGCGTTTGTTTTCTGATTTGTAAACTCCCAACATATGTAGTTCACTTCTTAGTCACTTAGCTTTGCTTCGCTGGTTTCGGTACAAATGAATTTTCTGTTGACTGTCGTCGTCAAGGTACAACAGGGACAAGAGCTGCATGATGTAATGAATTTTTGTTCGATACAAATTGATGGATTCAGAGGCCTTGATGATGATTCTGAGCAGAAGCTTCAGAACTTGGGAAAAAAAATGGATGAGTTGCAGCAGATGGAGATTCAGTTGAGGGCTCATATGATAGCAAGGTCAGTTGTTGTGGAAATGAAGAACAACTTTGAATCTCAAATCAAAGAGCAAGCTGCGGCTGTAGCAGAACTCCAGGTATTGCAAGGATTTCGATGCCACATTGAAAAGGAAACGGGAAAGGTTATTGGGAGTGGATCTGATAATTTTAGTTTAATTTGTGTTAACATGATTTCAAAATGAGAATAAAACTATTTCCAAAACCCTATTTTATGTATGAAAACTAGGGAGTGAGAAATCAATATGGCCTAAGAAACAAGTAGAAACTTGTGATTTGACTTTTCTGAACTTTCTTGAGTATCTTGCATATATTTTTGTTTTACTAGCTTAATTTACTGCTCTAAATCTAAGTCATGTGTATGGGTGTTTTTACAGGAACAACTTGATGAGAGAGAACAAAGAATAATGGAGTTGGAGAGTAAGATGGAGGACAAAGAAAGAGAGATGCATGCCATTAGATTGGACAACGAGGCTGTTAGAGTTGCTTATAAGTACTCTCTAATAATGTTAATGTCTTCACTGAAGTGCTTATTGGATTGATTGAAGATGACTTATCTTCAATTTTGTAGATCATTATGCCCAATCCTCAAATTTTTATTGTATTGATAGAAGATGACCTATCTTCTAGGTGATCATTCAAATTTTGTTTAAATTTGTTGTGCTGAGTGAACTGCCTTCCAAATCTGTTTTGAGGGGGAAGAATTTTGTTGTTAATACTGCTTCAGTCTCATAAACTTATGATTTAATTGCTCTTACCATCGACATAGAAGGACAACAAAGAAGATATCAAAGAAAAAATATGACTGTGTTTTACATACTTTTTTAAGTGGCTGTTCTTTGGCTACTCGAGGTGAACTATTTCAGAATTTTAGTTATTTTTTCGTTATGTTAAACTTTCCTTACTTGAAAGTATTCCTGTAATTAGCATTATAAGGATGAGAGTATGAGACTGTATTCCGACATTGGCACTATTATTTGTGCTTTTGTAGTTGCTGCTATTGAAGTGATTGTTGGTCTTAATTTAGAGCTGGGACTGGTAAGTTTCTCTAACCATAATGTTGTAATGGACTCTTCATAAAGCAAAGCTGAAATCTTTGTATGTCTTGTTGGGTTACATTTATCTGCTAATGGGAGTTCATTTTTTGTAGATATATGTAATTATTTATTTATGAGATAGCATTCATGTGGAGCTTGCCCTATCTTCTATAGGATGATACCTCATCAGTGCTTGTAGATAATGGCTTAAAACGTTTTGGAAAAGAAGCTTAGCAAACAAGGGATGGAAGTGGGAGTGAGGTTTTAAATGCATGTGCTAAAGCTATCAAGGGGTTGGTTGAGCTGGTCTAGAGTGACTTGGATTCAGGTGGCGATAAGTTTAAGTAGATGATATTACTGGAATTGCGGTTGTGGTATTGCTTATGCATTAGCTTTTTAACTTTTATTGTTTTGGCAGCCAAGACATTCTTTCAAGATGTGAAGAGGAAGGCTGCACAGGTTAGCCTTGGTTCTTCTCAATATTGATTGATTCCTATTTCCTTTGATTGCTGATAAAGTTAGTCTGTTGTAGGAAATGTTGCTCTATCATATGGAGAAATCTTGCATGTCAAACAGGATTTTGATGCAGCAAAATAATTATACCAGAGTGTAATTAGTGGATCAACTAAGAAAAAGGACTTTAGTGATCCAGATAATGTGGCAGCATGTAATATGACTTCAGAAGAAGTTCTTTTGGCAGCTACATGTGCCTTGGGTCAGCTTCAGTCACATCTGGGGTAAACATGCTGTCATTCTTATGGATTTTGAATGATTTCTTAGATCTTGGCCAATTGTAACTTTTTGTACGTGTTTGCTTCTCTAGGAATTTTGGAGATGCAGAGGGTACACTAACCAAGGCATTGAAGCTTGCAGAGGAACATTTTGGTAACCATTATTTTGCCCAACTTTTTCAAACTTGTATGTTAGTAGGAGTTATTTATGACTGAAGAATGCATGACTTCACTGTTTGTCGCATGATTATCTTACAAATCTAGGATAAATTTAAAATCACTATAGTTCCATCGAGGTATTGAAGGAGGTTTATGCATCATTTCAATATCTTATTAGCTACAATCAGTGAATAGGCAAGCCATAACCACCAGGCAAACCCTAACAAACGAGCACAAGGAAACAAACCTTCAATTGACACCCAAATGCAATGATCTGTTGGACGCCAAATCTAGCCTGAAACCCTAAATTTGCTCCAGGAGAAGTAGATGTCACAATATTGCACAGATCCAAAAGTAGGCAAACGAGGTAAATGGGAAAAAGGTGACAAGAAGAAGAAGAGGACAGATCCTCTAATAGGTGCCACGCCGGGGCACCGACAAAGAAGGAGGACGCAGAGCAAGGAAAATCCTTCTCGTCGGCGAAAGGGCAGCGAGGATACATGGAAAATAAGACGGACCTGTTCTGCGCACCCCGCCGGACGAGGCTAGATGAAGCCGGCTGCCGGAGAAGATGAAATCCGAGGAGAAGGGTAAGGAGCACTAAACCGAGGATGGAACTGAAACTTTCCCAAACAAATGTTGTTGATGATGATATTTATGCCAATATGTATGTTCATGTATGTTCATTAAATAATATTGTAAAGGTTTGCACCCCCAATACTCAGATTTAATGTAATTTAGTCCTTGAAGGTTTTCAAGAAACGATGAAGATCAAAACTCAAAAAAAAATTTATATAAAATTTAAAAAAATACAAATATACTTTATGGAGTAACAAAGATTAAAGGCTTGACATTTTCTTCTTAACGAAGGGGAGTATTATTGTACTAAACGTCTAAGTTGGCCCGCAATTTTGATCAAACCAATATTGCAGTAATCGATTGTCAATTTCTATGGGGTTCAATCAATTGGTCTTACATATATACTTTCTACGGGGTATATATACACATTATGATCATTCTCTTTATTTTTTTTTAAATATATGATCATTCTTATATTCCAAGAGATTATAAAAATATTAACTTTGTTGATTATTAACCTGAAATAGTACACCGATATAATACAATTATACAAAAAGACGTCACATCTCCCAAACAAATAACTCTTATATCCAAAAAGACGTCATAAAAACAATTTGCTTTTTTAAGGACAACAATAATTAACACTAATGCAATTCAATTAGTTTATTATTTTATTTTTTAGCATACAATGTTTACGCATACTACCACAACATGTCTTTTCAAGACACGCATTCTAGCTTAACAGATTATACACGAAATTTTAATTTACTACAAAGTGTAATTTTATTCCTTAACAGATTATCACACAAAAAAGACAACTAATACCTAACATAATTACATATAACATTTGTATACGTAACAAAGAATATATATATATATCACATTACAAACAAAACAAAACAAAAAACATATTACAAACTCTTTATTATATCGTGATACTACATACACGCAAATGGCCCGTGCGAAGCACGGGCTCCGATTTCTAGTTGTTTTAATACTTGTTTCACCTAGAAGGAGAGCATTAAAGTGAGCATGAAGCCAACTTTTAACGCACGGGCTCCGATTTCTAGTTGTTTTAATACTTGTTTCACCTAGAAGGAGAGCATTAAAGTGGGCATGAAGCCAACTTTTAAATATATATTGATGATTGATATTGATGATTGATGACTAAGAGCACCCACAATACATTGATTTTTTAGCAGTTTTTTTAGCCACTTTTTAATATTTTTTATTCTTTTATCTCATCTAAAAAACACATTCTACTTTTTCTCCACATCCCTAGGTTTTTAGCACCAGTTTTTTAATTACATCTTTATTTATCTATCAAGTATTTATCTATCAAGTATTTAACTACATCTTTATTTATCTATCAAGTTTTTTAGCACCAGTTTTTTAGCACCAGTTTCATGTTTAATGTTAATGTAATATAGTATTTAATGTGTATTTTTATTGTAATAAATCAAATTTTATGTTTTATGTCATGTAATATATAAATTTCTAGGTTTTATGTCTCACAATGTATTTATTTTATATTAAAATATATTGATTTTGAAGTTTTACTTTATATTATAATATTTTATATAATATATAACTTAAATTCATATACTTCAATTCTAGGATACTTTTTTTAATTTTTATATAAGTATATTGCTTATTTTCGAAAAATATTTTTACAAAAAACATGTAAACAATGAGTGTCTATAGAAAGATGAAAAGAAAAGAAAAATATTCAAAATATTTTTTCCATAAATTTCTTAATTATTTGGGCTGGAAACACATTTAAAAATCACAAAAACAACCCATTTAACACTCATTTTCCTTCACCGGAAATTGACATGTGGCATTGGGCTTTGTTTGGGTTGCTTCTCTTTTTGCCTCAAAATGGCGTAGGTTTGGCTTGATTTTAACAAAACAAAGCACATTCACCAAACACAACTTCTCCTTTGTTGGTTTTTTAAGGGTTTTTTAGTAAGCAACTAAGGGGTTGGTTTTTTAGCAAAATTGAACTGTAGCTAAAAAAATTATTATTTTAAATTGCTAAAAAACTTGCAATGTGAGTGCTCTAAGGGTCTGTTTGGATAGAAAATTTAATGTATTAAATTACATTATCTTGCATTAATTAATGTAATTTAATACATTTTAATAGGAATCCAAACAAACCCTAATTAGGTATTTGGTACTTTCCTCCATCAAAAAAAATATAAGAATTTTCCATCAAAAAATATTGAAGATTTTTTTTTAAATATAAATAAGAATTTCTAAATTTTGAAAAAAATATATTAATCTAATAAAGATGCTATAAAATCTTCCTCAATCTCAACATATGTTAAATATAAATGTACACCACCAAATGAATAATGTGATAGTAGTAAACAAAACACGGATTTGCATATATACCCCAAATGAATTAATGAGTTGCATATATATCACTTTGACTCTTTTTTTGCATATATATACCAAATGGGGTATTTTTGCAAAATATTAAAGTTTTTCTTTTAATTCAGAAATGAAGTAAAATAAAAAAAAGCATGAAAAGAAAAAGGAAACAAAAAGCCCAAAATAGTAAAATAATAATTTTTGTAATTTCCCTCTAAAACCCCAAAATATTTCCCGCCCCTTCTTCATCACTCCCGCCCACTTCCCGCCCACTTCCCGCCCATCCCGGCTTCATCCATCCCGCCGACCGGTACATGAACAGTTGAAAGTGAAAGATGCAAACCCATCCTCCATCCCCTCCCTCTCCCTTCCATTTTGCACACGTCCTTGTAACTGTTAAACAAGATGCGATGAACTGGTAGGTAGTTATATTCACAATTTTTTTTCCATGGCGAACTGTGCTAGAGTTTAAAAGGAATGGCGATGTATCTCCATGGCGATGTAAACAGGAATGACGATGTATCTCCATGGTGAACTGTGCAACTGTTAAAAAGGAATGACGATGGGCGAGAGAAGGGTTGAACCTCAGCATATGAACCCGAAGAACTGTTGAACTCAACAGATTGTTTCAGAAGCAGTTTTCCAGGTTAGGGGTAGGGCTAAATTATGTAAAAGCAAATATTCAGAAGGGAGCAAATGTAAAACCCAAGTGAAGAGATGAAGTGGTAATTTTTTGAAGTAAAGAAATGATTCTAGTCTGGATGAACTGGTAGTTATATTGACAAGGTTTTTTTCCTGCTATAATAGACAGATCTTGTCGGACTTAGTAAAACAATTGTCATACTTAGTAATAAAAATGTCATAACTACACCGTTTAAATTGGATATATGTCATACCAAATATCACAGAATAATGTCATAATTAATAACTAAAAGTTTTTAGTCATTAGACTATATTACATGCTTGTCTATTGCCTAATTTGGGTAGGACGTGTGACATCTGGCTGAATAGTTATTCTCAGTAGCTGGATAGTTCATCTAAATACAAGATGTCTTAATTAGATCTCCCGTTCCTGATGCTCTGCTTCTTTGACAATTTTACTTTACATAGATATTAATTGCACTTCATCTCACCAATCTACTTTAAAGATATCTTAATTAGAAAATGCTCCATGTTTGAGTATTTTTAGGTACAGAGGAGGCACTTGTAGTGCTGGTGATTTCCAAAGCGTGACATTTTAAATTGTTATTGTGACATACTATTTATACTATTTTCACAGTGTAATAATGTATGATTGACAAATGTGACCGTATTCAGACTGATTTACTTCGCAGAGATCTTACTTTATGGAGATAGTAATGACACTTCATCTACCCCATCTCATTGGAGTGTGTGTTGTTTGACTATCCTAACTGTACATACTTCCAGTCCTACTCTCTCTTTGTGTCACTTCATCTTACTCATCTCTTTCTACTCTTCATCTCTTTCCTCTCCTTAGAGCAGCTCGTGTGGTTGTGTTCTTTTCCTGTGGACTCACAAATTTCTGTTGGATTTTAATTGAGTGGCAAATAGGTATGGACGATGAATACTCCACCATTGGAGACAAGGGAGAGGTTGGCTTCATTGATGTTCCTTCAGTCACAACATCATCGCCAACTGAGGAGGGTCCTGTCATGGTGTTTGTGCCGTTTCCATTCGCTGGAGGAAAGCCTCAATCGGTTCCTATGAACGAGGTTGCCGTGGCGTCATTCACCATAGAAAACACCACAGATGAATATATTTTACTTTGGGGTGTGAAGATTTATGCTTCAAATCCTGAAGATTCATTTGTGTTGTCATTGATGAAACCCCCATCTGGCCAGCCAGATGACATACCCGAGGAAGATTTTGTCCCTTGTTTTGATATGGAGGAACGAAATTTGAACCCACATGGTAGCTTGACTATATGGATGTCTTGTGTGCCCAAGGAGATTGGCCTTTTCACATCTATACTGCATATCCAAACTGATCAGGGGATTATTGAACGACTTGTCTTCCTCTTGGCTGAAGATGAGGTATCCAAAGCTTTGGCACCTCAGAGACCATATAACATACCAACACAGATCAGGAAAGCGATAGAGTTTGAGGAAATCCCTGAAGTGGTCTTACAAGGCTTAACAGAGGAAAATTATGTGTCGTATTTCAATGAGTTGTTAGGGATGGAGGAACTTCTGATTATGGTAAGTGTTATGTTTTCTATGTATGGGGGTTGGGGGACTGAGGGGATAGCTAAATGGCATCGTTCTGTCGTAGTACCAAGTTGTTGAATGATTTTTTTTATATTTGTTTACATGAGTATGTCAAAGCTTATAATATGAAGTTTGTTACTTTGAGACAAAGGTATAATGTCAGGCTTGTAGCACTTAAAGTGCCAGGAGTAGGTGAAAGAAGGCCCTCAGTTGTCAGTGGAGATGTGGTGAATGTTTATGGAGAATATTCTGTCCATCAGGTATGTTAATAATGTTAGGTATCTTATGTTTTTTGTCAAAGTGTAATACACTATTGTCGGTATGAATTATGAAATTGCACGAATTATCGTTGTCAATGTTATGTTCTCATGTTGAACTTGCTAATGTTCTTTGAACAGGGCTTGATCGACCGTGTTGAGGCTGATGAATTATTATTGCAATTTAATGATGAATTTTACCAAAGGCATATAGATAGCAATGCGTATGAAATCTGTTTTGTGTTCAACGGGACAAATTTCCGTAACCTTCATGAAGCCATTCTATCTGCAGAGGCATTACATGAAAACTTCCTCTTTCCCCATGAGTATCAGTCAAAACGGAGGATTACAACCAACAATTTTGTGCCTATCTCACTTCATCTTGATGAGGACCAAAAAAATGTTGTTCGCTTAATTTTAGGCTGCAGAGGAGGAGCTCCTTATGTGATTTATGGACCCCCGGGAACAGGAAAGACAAAAACACTGGTGGAGGTGATCCTACAACTCTATACAACTAGACGTGATTCTCATATACTGGTATGTGCTTATTCAAATTGCGCGGCAGATCACATATTAGAGAAAATCCTTGGTGAGTGTCCTTCACTTAGGGAGGAAGATATTTATAGGTTGAATGCCACACATCGTCCCTTACAAAAAATAAACGCTTCATTGTTGAGGTTCTGCACCTACAGTGCTGGTTTCTTCACTTGCCCTTCTCGAGATGCACTCCGCATGTACAAGATAATAATAACGACATACACGAGTGCATCTTACCTCTATCATGCTGAAAGGGTTAACCGTGGCCACTTCTCCCACATCATCTTAGATGATGCAAGCCAAGTTTCAGAGCCAGAGACAATGATCCCCATATCAACCCTCATAGAAAAGAACACAGTTATTGTTCTTTGTGGTGATCCCAAACAACTTGGGCCTGATATTTATTCAAAGCAAGATGAGGCTTATGGTTTGGGAAGATCTTTTCTAGAGAGGTTGTTGGACTTTGAAGTTTACAGATCAGGGGATCGTAATTATGTCACAATGTTGTTGAACAATTACCGGAGCCACCCTGCTATTATCAATGTTCCTTCAAGACTATTTTATAGTGGAGCATCGAGGCCATATCGAGAAGATAGTAAGACATGTTTCTTATCTTGGGCTGATATGCTTCCCAATAGGAACTTCCCTTTCATGTTCTGTGGCATCCAAGGATTTGATGAGAGGGAAAAGGGCAGCCCATCATGGTTTAATAGGATTGAAGCTAGCAAGGTGGTTGAGCTCGTATAGAGGCTGATAAGAAGGAATGTGCCTGAGTAAGACATCGGGATTATTACCCCTTTCCCACAACAAGTACTAAAGATAAGGAAGGCTCTCATGTCTCTACGTATGAGGGATATTGAGATTGGCGGGGTTGAGCAATTTCTGGGTGAAGAAAAGGAAGTGATCATCCTGTCAACCGTCAGATCGACCGCTAACCACGATGAATATGACAAGACTTTCCGCATAGGATATATGAGCAACCCGAAGAGGTTAAATTTTGCCCTGACTCGTGCCCGATCATTGCTTATTATAGTTGGAAACCCTTATATTTTAGAAAAGGTAATTCCCTATAAAAAAATCCTAAGAGTTGGTCATTGTTGTTGGTCATTGACAGGATTAACAAGGTTGATTAACTACCGTGTTTTTGGTCTTTGACAGGATTGGCACTGGCAAGAAATCCTAAAGGATTGTGTTTTAAATAGCGCCTATGAAGGCTGTGCATTCCTCGTGCATGAGGAGGCTGTGAGTAGGTAGTTGCGATTCTAGTAATGTAATGATAGCATCCAGTTGACAACTATCCTTTTTGTAGACATGTAATGGTAGCCCACGCTACAATATTGTAGGAATATAATGATAGTATCCAGTTGACAACTATTCTAGTAAGGTAATTGTCGGTGTGTGTAGTGTCGACATTAATATTTTGGCAATCTGACATGTAGAATCAACCATGCTTTCTAAAACTATTCGAAAATAAAATTCATCCTCTTACATAAAAAACCAAAGTCATGAGGTACATACTTCATAGTCAATTCATCATCAACCATGCCTACATGCTCGATTACAAATGCTGAAAGCACTAATCCCTAGAATCACACCAGCACCAAACGCAGAAATAGGAACTATTACATGGTTTCTAAAGTTTGCCTGGGAGTGTAGTGCCTTGTTTTCAACTTCAAGTTCTGCCACCCTTGCATTTAGTCGCCAAATTGCATGATCGAATTGCATCTCAGTTGTATTGAGTTCCATGATTCTCTGTCCAAGTTCATGTATCTCAGTACGTAGGCGTGTGATTATTTCACCCAACATGTTGGAACGTGGGCTATTCGTTAGCAACATGTCTAACTCTTCTTGCAACTTCTCCTCTAATTGAGAAGGTGTAGGAGATGAAGGTGGATGTTCATATTTGCGGGGGTCCCCGCTTTGATAACTTGAGGTGTCACTGGATGACATTGTACTCGAGTACTGCAGAAACAAAGAAAGATTTCCAGCAAAAAAGAAGTGATACGTGCTTGCTTACTGATCTAGTGTGAAAACCACACAATAAACAAAGAGGGTTACCTTCAAGTTCGGCGCAGAGAGGGTTTAGGGATTGTTGAGGCAAAATGAGAAGGAATGGTCGGCGGTCCCCGCTGAGATTATTTAGCTTTTTTTGTTCAATATTGCTGAATAACTATTCACCTGATATGACCTCTGAAAATGTAGTACACACTTAGAGGGAAAACCTCTGTTTTCCCTCTAAAATTTCCCTCCAATTTCTACCCCTTTACCCACGTGTTAGGGATTGTTATCCAAGCATAACCCAACCTGTAAACCTGCACAAAACTTCCGTAACACCCCAAGACCTTAAATCCACAAAGCTTCAAAATAGATTGTGCAGCGTCTTCAATGTCTTTGGAATAGAAGAAGTTTAATAATGGGTGAGTTCTGACTTTCACGTTCTTATTCCTATTCTTCTTTACAGTAAATTCTTTTGTGGTCTTGCTTACCCTTGTCGGTGTTAGGGCATTATCATTCGGGGGTCCCCGTTTGGCCCTAATAAACTATTGAACTTGTGTTTGCTTTTTCTTCGTGTAACAGGTTCAACATCATACTACTTGACTCTGAAAACAGGTGGTGAATGGACATGTAAGGGAAACAAGTGGGTTTTTGATGGGACCACAACGACAACAGGACTTCTTTTGTATGCAGATATGAATTACTCAAATCTCAGGAAAAAGTTAGCTGAGAAGATTAAATGCATTGACGAGATAGATGAAATGGAGATAAAATATCTGTCACCGTGGAAACCACTGGCACAACCAATCGATGTCAAAGATGACGAGGACCTTGGTGCGTTGAAGTTTTTGAACGCACACTCGCACGATAACATTTGGCCTATCGAGTTATATGCGAGTATGAAAAAGAAGGGAAACAAAGAGCCAGAGGTTGTGGTAGGTTGCCATCCAAGTAGAAGTGATGAAGAGGACATAACAACGTGTCTGACTCCGCCACCGTTAACACAAACTCAAGAGGCAGAGCCCGAGGCTGTGGTAGGTCGCCATCCTGTCACTGATCGTACCAAATCCGACAAGAGCAATATGGTAAGCGACAATTATCCCACTGAAGCTTTACGGGATATCGTTGATTGTGACATGTATGAACTTAAACCAAAAATTTGTCGTGTAAACAATGGGGAAGTACAAATAGTTGACTTGGTGAGCCAATCTGAGGCAGACTCGGAAACTGATGGGAGTGATTATGGGGAAGACATTGGGCGAGATTTTGATTGGGATGACCTTGAGGATGAGTTTGAGGATGATGTTGAGGAGGATGTTGAAGAAGGGACATTGTTGGATGACACTAATGAAGTCGAAAACTTATTCATAGACATTGATGAGGAAGTTCTACAGCAGATTGAAGCCGAGTACTATCGTAGCAAACGGTTGTGTAAAAGGCAATTGGATGAGCCAATGGAGGATAATGGGGTGAGCGACAATAATTTGGAAATAAAAGTTGGAGAGCATTTCAATTGCAAGAAGGATCTTAAGGATCGTTTATCCTTGATTGCATTACAGAGGCGCTTCCAGATGCACGTCCATAAGTCTGATAAGAAGTTATATGTGGTAAGGTGCATTGATCCTAGTTGCACATTTTTTTGTCGTGGGACCGCTCTTGGCAGCACAGGATTGTTTCAAGTAAGGAAGTATTGTGGACAACATACATGTGGCATGAAGCTAAAGCATAATTACCACAGACATGCAAGTTCAAGCGTAATTGCTGACCATATTATTTCAAGGTAAGTAAACAATCCTGTCAGTACGATCATATATGAGCATGTATATGAACTAACCTTAGCATGTTACATATACAATCCTGTTACAGATTTAACACAGCCGGTACATGTCCCGGACCTCGTGCTGCCAAAATTCAAGACAACATGAAGAAAATGGGAGTGGCAGTTGGTTACGACAAGGCAAACAGAGCATGTTTAACCGCCATTGACAGGATAAGAGGCACAGCTGAAGAAAGCTACAATAGGATTCATGGATACATGTACATGCTCGAAAGGATGAATACAGGGACAGTCACACATGTTGAAGTAGACTCTAATCGTCGATTCGAGTATTGTTTCATCAGCTTGGGTGCTTGGCGCAATGGAATGCAGTTTTTAAGAAAGGTATATTTCCATCTTGTCACGTTCCCCGATTCTATTGTCAAATCGATACATGACATTGTAGAGCTGATTGAAAACTACTGCAGGTCATAACTGTGGATGGTACCCATCTAGGATCAAAGTACAGAGGCACACTTCTAGTTGCAGTGGCACAAGACGGAAACAGACAAATATATCCAGTGGCTTTTGCTGTTGTTGACAGCGAGAATGATAGTTCATGGTCATATTTCTTCCGACACCTACGCTCTATTGTTGCCGACGATCATGACCTCGTATTTGTGTCTGACCGTCATGGAAGTATATACAAAGGTTTAAGAGAGCGCTATATCTTCGCAAAGCATGGTTGTTGCACACTTCACCTATGGGGTAACGTGAAGACGAGGTTTAAAAGAAATGACTTGTGGATTCTGTACCAAAAGGAAAATCAAGCGTACACCAAACAAGACTGTAATCGTGAATTTGCAAGACTTTGCAACCAGTCTCCTACAGTCGGTACGTACCTCAGGGGTGTTGGATTTGAAGCGTGGATAAGGTCGCATATGCCCGCAAACAGATTCAACATTATGACGTCCAACAACGCAGAATCCGTGAATAGTCGCTTACTGGGCCCGCGTCTAATGCCGTTGATTGGGTTGCTTGATGGTATACTGAATGTCATGAGTAATTGGTTTTGTGACAGGCGATTTAAGGGAGAGGGACATGTGGATATTCTGACCCCGACAGTTTGTACTGAGCTAGAAGGTAATTATTTGAAATCGTTGATAATGGTTGTGAGTAGGCTAAATCAATATGAGTTTCAAGTGCATGCCAATGGAACTACACTCTTGGTAAATCTGCATGCTCGAACCTGCTACTGCAACGTCTTCCAAGTTGACCAAATTCCCTGTGCGCATGCTATAGCGGCCGCGAAGGATTGTGGTGTGGATCCTGTCACTCTTGTTCATCCCTTCTTTACTGCTGAAATATGGAAGGAAGTGTACAAGGAAACTATATATCCGGTTCCTGCAGTTGAGCGTTGGGAAGTTCCTGACACGGTCTTGAATAGAGCATGTTTGCCCCCGGTTGTTAGGAGGAAATCCGGAAGACCAAGGAAGAAAAGGATCCCGTCACGGGGAGAATACAGGGGCCCGAGGAGAAGGTGTGGAAGTTGTGGTGCTGTCGGCCATAACTCATGAAACTATCCTAACCCCTCAGCCGGCCCATGATGCCGTTAATTGTGTTACTATTTTGTTAATATGTGTAGTAAGAGTTCCACATGGATGAAGGATCTCTTACCACTCATATTACTTTTCGTATAAATGGTATGTATTTTGTTAATATGCATCCGTATGTTAATGTAATATTATCATGTCATCGTTATATATATATATATATATCCCGACATTGTCAATATTGACTACTTTTGGTTATATTTATATGAAAGAACTTTCACTCCATTCTGTACCTAACACTTCTTCCCACTTATTATTCTTCCATATTTATCATGACTTCAAATAACCAACAGACCGACATGAGTGGTATCTGAATAATACATAGGAAAAACAGAATTACATAATAAGACATTACCATAAAATACTATATTATATAAAACATAATTACATAATATGACATTATCATCTTCCTACTTGACATAACATATTAATTCATACGACATTACCATAACATACTATACCATAACCTACTGACTATATATAGTCACTATATGACATTATCCTTCTCCTACTTGACATACCTGTCATAAAACAACAGACTTCATAACCTCGATTACTTTATCAGATACTAAATATGTGCGGAGGAGACAAATGATTATGGGTCGTCGCGCTGCGGAAGTTCATCAACAACATCTCCAGTGACGACATATATGTTTATGAAGGCAACGGATCTACCTTGGGCGGCAAGGGCGACGGCGTCTCCGCGGCGCTGTAAGGCCCTCAAGGTACGAGGCCCGCCATGGGAGGGCACAACTTCGAAGAAGTAAGCGGCGTCATGTTCGTAATCATTAAAATGAAACAGTTGGTTGAGCAACCAATGGATATCCTGTACCATATCAGCCGAGGGCCTCTAGTTTTGGGTCCTCCCGCCTTGGTAGACATGGCTTGAAATCTTGGCATTTTGTCCCCTTGAAGGGATGAGTCTCCCACCGGTATGGACAGTTGTGTAAACCATGTGATCGTTAAGGCCCCATTCATAGTCGTTAGGCTCATAAGCCATGGAAACAAACGAAACAAGAGAAGGGAAATTAGAGTTTTTAGGGTGAGGAAGTGGAAGAAGTTTTGAAGCGGATTGTGGATGAGGAAATATGGTTTCGTATGAGGGGGTATATAAAGAGGTTTTTGGGTTGGTGGTGGTTAGGGTTACATTTATGAGGGTGCTTAATTTAATTAATTGGGTTAATATCCTGTCACTGATTGACGGAAGTAGGTGGGCAGTTAATGATAATTTCATGATAGTTGACTAATTTTTTTATTGTCAGTCAATGGCGTTGGGGGGCAGTTAATGATAATTTCATGACGGTTGACAAGATTGACAGGATACAGAAACAGTTGGTATGCAATCTAAACAAGTTGAAGTTGTCATAACATTGTATGTAATCCAAATATCCAATCCAAATATCCAAATAACATTGCATGTAATCTAAATGATGCACTTCGTTAGGCTCGACCTCCAGACCCCGTCAAACACGTTGTGAGCCATGTCGCTCCTGAAGCCGTCAATAAATTTGTCTGTCACAACATCCAGATTTTTCCAACCAGCACTTAGCAACTCCATGTGTTTCAGAGTGTATATCCCACAGTCATGACTACGAACACAATATGCACTTTGTTACTCAGATGAAGTATGTAATAAAATTCGTAAGGGGATTGATATTTCGACTTACCCACGCTTGTTCTGCTTCAGTCCTTGAATTCTCTCAAATTTAATCTCTTGAGTACCCCGATGTTCAAATTTCTTGGCAAGCGGGGGGTACTGTGTCATGAAGTGAGGAAGAAACCGACAAATCCCATGCACCCAGTTCTCTATGGCCAAGTTAGGGTTCAAATCCACATTACAATCATATACATTTGCCTACCATTGCTGCAGATCGATCTCAACAGCCACCCAATGATTGTTATCGATGTTGAGGGGGAAATAAATGAAGTCCAGATCATCCCAACTGGACCCATAAGGTTTAGGCCGATCTCCCCTAAAGTATGCGAGTGCACGTTCAGATGCAGGTGGAACAGCACAGTCATTTTTGATATAGTCTCTATATGCATCCGTATAATCAGCAGTCCAGAAAATGTCCAATATTGTGGCCTTGCTTTTAACTTCGGACTCCAAAAGCGCCTTACGGATATAACAACAAACTTTATCGATTTGCTTCAAAAAAATATAATTCATCATGTCAGGCATTGCAATAAATCCCAATAGTAAACTAAGTTGACATCATAATTAAATAGCTTACACCATCTTCCAGCCAAGATTTTGGTTCCAGTAGTAGGCCAAACCAGTCCTTGTCCATCTCTTCACCACACAGTCCAACTATTGGCTTAGAGCTGAAAAACAAAGAAGGCGTAATTCAATCCATGAAAGATAGTTGAACATTATTAAATCCGTGAGATACTAACCTTTCATCATTCATCCATTCCAGCAAAGCAGTCATCTCCTTCACCTGTGAATTCTTGGTTATCTTCTTTACAATTTTCCCCTTTTTCTCATATGTGTAAGGTGTTAGTTTTTTAGCGGATGGCTTCACCATACGACTAGGAAGAACCCTCCTCGGTTGGAGATGCTGCTCTCGTTTATTTTTGGGTTTTGCCTTCTTGGATGCAGCAACCACAGCGGCTAGCACTGAAAGAGGTTCCTCTATTTCCTCTACCTCAGCTTGGGTAGCCTCCGGTGCTCCTTCAATGTCGTTAGTAAAATCCTGCTCCTGGTCCTTTTCACCAACGCCAGCATTTTCATTTATGTCTTTGACAAGGGCCATAACACCATACGCACCCTCAACATCATTGTTAGCCTCAATGGAATTATCAAAATCCTGCAATCATAATAACCATGTCATGTATGCGTACAAATCCTGTCACCATGCCAGCCTTTTCTTGTAAAACATAAAAAATCACACACTAGAAATCTTGTCAATTCGTACAAATAATAATGTCATAATAGTGATGAAAATTTGATAATTTTCATAACTCTTTTCCTTCAGCCTTTACCTTCTCCACCGCAGCCTCCTGAACCTCAGCCTCTACCTTCTCCACCGCAACCTTCTCCACCACAGCCTCCTTAACTTCCTCACCATCAGTATCATTATCCTCATCAGAAACTTCCTCCTCATCAGAAACATCTACCTTGTCATCCTCCTTCGGTTTGTCACCACCCTACCGAAGTTCTTCATTGTGATTAGCCTCATCACCATCACCAGATTCATCATCATCATCATCATCATCATCATCATCATCCTCACTCTCAACCTCATCACTCTCAGATAAAACACCCTCAACCTCCTTATCCTCCACCTCATCATCCTTATAAACTTCCTCCTCTTCCTCATCAGACTTACCATAGGATTCATCCTCATCCGAATAATTCTTTGATTTCCCAGTACTCTTGAGCTTAGGCACCTCCTCCTCCTTTGATACCCACTTTTCCAGCCTTCTCATCCTGTCAAGCACTCCTTTTTCCAACCTCTTCATCATTCTGAACATTTGACTTATCACCTCTGATGACTGCACAGATGCATTACTCGAGCTCGCTCTATCTTTTCCTTGCTTCCCATTCCCCTTCTTTTTCAAACCCTTCATTGCTTCCTTCACAATTTTATCAAAATGCGGGTCATCAAATTCAACAACATAGTAGCAGTCGGACAGCTTATCCACCTCATCCTCATCGGGAATAAGAATGGGCTTAACCACATGTGTAGGATCAGCCAAAGACAACTCTAACACTCCATGTTCAGGGGCGTCATCTGAAAACCAACGAAGACCTTGAGGCATTGCAGATTCACTCAACTTTGATGCAAATTGGAGACCAAATGTTGGCACAGCTTCCCATACCCATATCTACAATAACAAGCGGTTTGAGAATTAGCAAATTAAGATACATTATTTCATTTTATCCTGTCACCCTATAATTTAGATCAGGTCACCCTAAAACAATCTGGAAAGCAAATAAAAGTATGTTGGAATACTACTATGTAGTGTCAATCAAACAAGAAAAACTTCCTGCATATTCACCACGATCCTGTCACCCAGTACTCAAATATCCTGTCATAGTATAGCATAAAGTATACTACTATGCTGCAAATAAAACACATTCAGTAATTCATATTTCAACCATTACAAATTTAGATCAGGTCACCCTAAAACAATCTGGAATGCAAATAAAAGTATGTTGGAATACTACTATGTAGTGTCAATCAAACAAGAAAAACTTCCTGTATATTCACCATGATCCTGTCCCCCAGTACTCAAATATCATGTCATAGTATAGCATAAAGTATACTACTATGCTGCAAATAAAACAAATTCAGTAATTCATATTTCAACCATTACAAATTTAGATCAGGTCACCCTAAAACAATCTGGAATGCAAATAAAAGTATGTTGGAATACTACTATGTAGTGTCAATCAAACAAGAAAAACATCCTGTATATTCACCACGATCCTATCCCCCAGTACTCAAATATCATGTCATAGTATAGCATAAAGTATACTACTATGCTGCAAATAAAACACATTCAGTAATTCATATTTCAACCATTACAAATTTAGATCAGGTCACCCTAAAACAATCTGGAATGCAAATAAAAGTATGTTGGAATACTACTATGTAGTGTCAATCAAACAAGAAAAACATCCTGCATATTCACCACGATCATGTCCCCCAGTACTCAAATATCCTGTCATAGTATAGCATAAAGTATACTACTATGCTGCAAATAAAACACATTCAGTAATTCATATTTCAACCATTACAAATTTAGATCAGGTCACCCTAAAATAATCTGGAATGCAAATAAAAGTATGTTGGAATACTACTATGTAGTGTCAATCAAACAAGAAAAACATCCTGCATATTCACCACGATCTTGTCCCCCAGTACTCAAATATCATGTCATAGTATAGCATAAAGTATACTACTATGCTGCAAATAAAACACATTCAGTAATTCATATTTCAACCATTATAAATTTAGATCAGGTCACCCTAAAACAATCTGGAATGCAAATAAAAGTATGTTGGAATACTACTATGTAGTGTCAATCAAACAAGAAAAACATCCTGTATATTCACCACGATCCTGTCCCCCAATACTCAAATATCCTGTCATAGTATAGCATAAAGTATACTACTATGCTGCAAATAAAACACATTCAGTAATTCATATTTCAACCATTACAAATATAGATCAGGTCATCCTAAAACAATCTGGAATGCAAATAAAAGTATGTTGGAATACTACTATGTAGTGTCAATCAAACAAGAAAAACATCATGCATATTCACCACGATCTTGTCCCCCAGTACTCAAATATCCTGTCATAGTATAGCATAAAGTATACTACTATGCTGTAAATAAAACACATTCAGTAATTCATATTTCAACCATTACAAATTTAGATCAGGTCACCCTAAAACAATCTGGAATGCAAATAAAAGTATGTTGGAATACTACTATGTAGTGTCAATCAAACAAGAAAAACTTTATGCATATTCACCACGATCCTGTCACCCAGTACTCAAATATCCTGTCATAGTATAGCATAAAGTATACTACTATGCTGCAAATAAAACACATTCAGTAATTCATATTTCAACAATTACAAATTTAGATCAGGTCACCCTAAAACAATCTGAAATGCAAATAAAAGTTTGTTGGAATACTACTATGTAGTGTCAATCAAACAAGAAAAACTTCCTGCATATTCACCACGATCCTGTCCCCCAGTACTCAAATATCCTGTCATAGTATAGCATAAAGTATACTACTATGCTACAAATAAAACACATTCAATAATTCATATTTCGACCATTATAAATTTAGATCAGGTCACCCTAAAACAATCTGGAATGCAAATAAAAGTATGTTGGAATACTACTATGTAGTGTCAATCAAACAAGAAAAACTTCCTGCATATTCACTACGATCATGTCACCCAGTACTCAAATATCCTGTCATAGTATAGCATAAAGTATACTACTATGTTGTAAATAAAACACATTCAGTAATTCATATTTCAACCATTACAAATTTAGATCAGGTCACCCTAAAACAATCTGGAATGCAAATAAAAGTATGTTGGAATACTACTATGTAGTGTCAATCAAACAAGAAAAACTTCATGCATATTCACCACGATCCTGTCCCCCAATACTCAAATATCCTGTCATAGTATAGCATAAAGTATACTACTATACTGCAAATAAAACACATTCAGTAATTCATATTTCAACCATTACAAATTTAGATCAGGTCACCCTAAAACAATCTGGAATGCAAATAAAAGTATGTTGGAATACTACTATGTAGTGTCAATCAAACAAGAAAAATATCCTGCATATTCACCACGATCCTGTCCCCCAGTACTCAAATATCATGTCATAGTATAGCATAAAGTATACTACTATACTGCAAATAAAACACATTCAGTAATTCATATTTCAACCATTACAAATTTAGATCAGGTCACCCTAAAACAATCTGAAATGCAAATAAAAGTATGTTGGAATACTACTATGTAGTGTCAATCAAACAAGAAAAATTTCCTGCATATTCACCACGATCCTGTCACCCAGTACTCAAATATCATGTCATAGTATAGCATAAAGTATACTACTATACGGCAAATAAAACACATTCAGTAATTCATATTTCAACCATTACAAATTTAGATCAGGTCATCCTAAAACAATCTGGAATGCAAATAAAAGTTTGTTGGAATACTACTATGTAGTGTCAATCAAACAAGAAAAACTTCCTGCATATTCACCACGATCCTGTCCCCCAGTACTCAAATATCCTGTCATAGTATAGCATAAAGTATACTACTATGCTGCAAATAAAACACATTCAGTAATTCATATTTCGACCATTACAAATTTAGATCAGGTCACCCTAAAACAATCTGGAATGCAAATAAAAGTATGTTGGAATACTACTATGTAGTGTCAATCAAACAAGAAAAACTTCATGCATATTCACCACGATCCTGTCACCCAGTACTCAAATATCCTGTCATAGTATAGCATAAAGTATACTACTATGCTGCAAATAAAACACATTCAGTAATTCATATTTCAACCATTACAAATTTAGATCAGGTCACCCTAAAACAATCTGGAATGCAAATAAAAGTATGTTGGAATACTACTATGTAGTGTCAATCAAACTAGAAAAACTTCCTGCATATTCACCACGATCATGTCCCCCAATACTCAAATATCCTGTCATAGTATAGCATAAAGTATACTACTATGCTGTAAATAAAACACATTCAGTAATTCATATTTCAACCATTACAAATTTAGATCAGGTCACCCTAAAACAATCTGGAATGCAAATAAAAGTATGTTGGAATACTACTATGTAGTGTCAATCAAACAAGAAAAACATCCTGCATATTCACCACGATCTTGTCCCCCAGTACTCAAATATCCTGTCATAGTATAGCATAAAGTATACTACTATGCTGTAAATAAAACACATTCAGTAATTCATATTTCAACCATTACAAATTTAGATCAGGTCACCCTAAAATAATCTGGAATGCAAATAAAAGTATGTTGGAATACTACTATGTAGTGTCAATCAAACAAGAAAAACTTCCTGCATATTCACCACGATCATGTCACCCAGTACTCAAATATCCTGTCATAGTATAGTATAAAGTAATTAATATTTGAAGCAATAAAACTACCTGGAACACAACTGACATGCCTTGAATGGAATATGGAATTCTTGGTGTGTCGGAGAGTAGCTTTGCCTTCTCTACTGTTTGCATCATTTTGGCCAATGCTGTGATCAATGACTTGTGAAGCTCTTCATAAGCAACCCTTCCCCATGGATAATCCCAAAAGTAATCCATATTCTCCAACAGCCTAACATGCAGCGGCTTCACTAGCCTCTTCTTATCCCCTCCCAGCAACAGACCTTCAACTATCAACAACAGTGTCAATTTCATTTTATAGTTGTCCAATTCACTATGTTCTTTAAATCTATTGTAAACATCTTGTATGGTCGTCTTAGGACCACCAGGACTACCAAAAAAATGCTCCATTACTAGCCCGTCTGCTTTAGTATCCACAAATGGAAGTTCACCACAATTCAGTCCAATTATGAGAGAGAACTCCTTAATCGAAAACCTCAACTCTTTTCCTGCCACCTCATACCAAGACTCTCACTTCTTTTTTGTTTCAAGTTGCTTAAATAGAACTACATGCAATGTCTGTGAAGAAAATGATACCTACTGCAACATTTTCAAAACTTTTCCAAACGGGCCATCCAAAACCCGTTGCCAATCCACATGTGTCAACTTGTTTTCAATCTCACGAACAAAGTGCACCCTACAGTTGATGTTAATTCTGTCGTAGAAAGTTTCACCTCTGAAATAATTGTACCTAATCTGCAAGCCAAATGAAAATAACCATAAACAAACGCAATCGAACCATTTCAGAAGCCTCAGACGACAGATAAAAAAACATAAAACCCTAAAAAAACACTCCTGATACAAAGTAAACCATTTCAGATGGGTGACAGGACAATTGAAAAATTACGCTAAGCCCTAAACAAAAAAATTTAGACAACTTACATCCTCTTTAAAGATTAAGGGTTTATTCCCCTCTACTGGTTTCGCTTTTGGCCTCGACCTGCCCTTCGCGGCTTTTTTTCCTATGGAACTGTTAGAAGTTTTTCCGCCTTTCGTCTGCACTTCGTCTCCCTGCTTCTTCTTCTTTCGAACCTGGTTGTCGTCTTCTTTTCTCTTCCTTTTCTCTCCACTCTTCTTTGGGCTCGATTCTTTACGGTCTCTAAGCACTGCCATTTTCTAGGGTTCTTTTGTAACGCATTAATGGAGAAAGATGGAGGAGGGAGTAAGTAAGAAAATGTGGAGATGGACTTCAAGAGTAAGCAAAAATCGAGAAAGATGGAGGAGTTGAAGAGTCGCCTTCTGGGGAAGAAGAAAATGTCTGATAACAATGATGGATGTTTGCAGAGTCGCCTTCTTGGGAAGGAAAAAGAAGAAATGTGGAGGGAATTTTGGAAGGTAAACACGGAGGGGCTTTTGGGAGAATTCGAACTTCGAAGAAAGGTAAATCGGTGTATGTCTTACGCTTTTTATTCTAAATTAAATATTATTAAAACGGTCAAATCGGTGAACAAATAATATTACAAAATAATATTTCCGACAATAGGATTATACAATGTGACCAAAAACATATGTACGCAAATTACAAAGAAACTTTACTGGCAGGAATTATGAACAACACTGACACGAAATATGCATCTACAATGAAGTAGCAATTACCCTAGATTTCCAAAACAACACTGACAGGAATTATGAACAACACTGGCAGGAATTATGAACAAGAAATGCACCAACCAATTTTGCTAGATTTCCAAAACAATTTCAACACAAGTTATTGTCAACAATACAAGTCAATTCTAGCGAAAACCACCCAACAAGGAATCATACAACACTAGCACTATCCCAACTACAGTGAAGCTTACATGAAAGTGAATAACATATCCTCCACTAGTCAAACCAGTTCATATCGAACAGACTATCGGCTATCCTTTTTCTGTACTCATCCACAAATTTGTCACCCACGTTCACGATGTTTTGACGTCCGGAACTTAGCATTTCTATGTACTTGATCGTGAAGACGCCACAATCGCCCCTGCACACAAGTAAAAAATGTAGTTGGTTTGCTGATATTATAACCAATTTCACACAAACAAATGAACAATTTTTGTAAACAACTTACCCTCTCTTGTTTCTCTCCAATGTAGGAACACGAGTCACATTTAGGGGATTTCCCCGCCTATCTTCATAAATTATTGCCAAAGGCTCATATTGTGCTATCATGACAGGAAGAATATATGTCAACTCTGCAAGGAGCCTATGGACTTCCGACAATTTGAACAAATTGACGTCGGGATCGTATACAGTGACACACTATTTACTAAGTTGTATCTCCAGAGCTACCCAATGTTTGTCCTTGAAATTGAAGGGGAGGTATATACGATCCACATCCTTTCAATCCTTCCCATAAATTGCAGGCAGTTCCCCACGTAGGTATCTCATCTTAGATCCATCAGCAACATAACTTTGCTTATCTGATAACCATCTATTCATTTCTTTGTCCAAATTACGCTGAAACCAGGTGTCCAATATTGCCACTGGTTTGTCACGCACACGACAGCCAAGATAATACATACATTCGCCCAAGTGCTACAAACCAAAAATATATGTCATACCAGAAATTTGCTGCATGCCACGATAATTTATATAAAAATTGAAAGGAGCTTACCTTAGATTTCAGCCACCCCTTTGGTTGCAACAATGGCTCAAAAAACTCCCTCTGTAGATTTTCTCCACTTTGAGAAACAATTTCCTCACTGTATCATAACATGGTTTAATTAACACCTCAAACACGCATTCATATCTTCAAGACAGGTTCATATCATCAAGACAGGAGGGACAACTTCCTAACCTTTCCTTCGAGTCTAACCAACGCTGCAATTTATTCATGTTTGAAAATCCTTTGGGCGTTGAAACCTTGCATCGTTTGGGATTATCGGCTTCTCTGGACAGTCCTCTCTTCCTGACAGGATGGTCCTTCAGTTCACCAGTTGTATGATCAATTGTTTGTTTTTTTGAGCTGCTTTTTCTTGTTGAGAGTCCAATTGATTCTTTGGTAGACTCTCCTTCCACCTCAGCTTGTTTTAGCGTCTGCAAATAAGTTTTGTCATAAATAACATGTTGGTGATCTGAGGGACCATCCTGTCAGGAAGATTTATTGATGCATACCTCAACTCCTCTTGTCCTCCCTTTTTTATTTTTCGCCTCATTCTGAACTGCGCCATCTTCATCACCCATCTTCTTTTCTGAGCGAGTCTTTCTTGTAAATACTTTTCCTTCCTTGCAAATACTTTTCCTTCCTTGCAAATACTTTTCCCCTCATCCTGTATTGCACCCTCAACATCATCTCTCTGAACTGCACCATCTTTATCATCCTTCTTCTTTTTTGAACGAGTCTTCCTTGCAACTTGCTTTCCTTCTTTCTTATCGTCTTCTTCTTTTGTCATCGTTTCTCCATTTTCCCCCTCATCTTCTACTGCACCCTTAACATCATCGCTCTGAACTGCATCATCTTCATCATCCTTTTGCTCTCGATAAACAACCATATATCCTAAATTGTCATTGTCGACTTTAGTGGCACCTTCATCATCGTCATCCTATAGGGGATTTGAATCAGACCCCCCCCCCCCCCCCCCCCATTCTATCCATTTCGACATCCTCATCACGACCATGTACAACATTCTGCTTCAATAAATTACAATTTAGATTTAACTCAAAAGAATAATAAGTAAGTGCACCATTCTATAATGATTGTCAAAAACAGAGCTTTATGCATCCATCTAACTTATAAAACTACCTTTTTCTATTAACTAACTATGACATTCATGTTATAATGTCTGTCAAAAAAAAGGCTTAAACTAACTGCCAATCTCAAGTTTAACAAAGTGACATTTTGCCTTCAAAATGACATTACTATTCTACACAAGTAAAAATGCTTCAGCTTCCACGAAATATATATCTAAGTTCCCAAACATAACTTAATAACGATTGTTGACAGTTATCTTACCTCCCCTTCCTCTTGTTCATCATTTGTTGAACCTGACTTGTTGAATACCTTCTCCTTGATCATCTGTTGCATTATGCCCAAGGTTTTATTCATAGCACAAAACCCTGTGTCCACTTGGTTTTCCAAATTAATCATACGCTCATGAAGCTCTTTCATAGCGCACATCACTTGTCTTGCATCCAGGCCTGAGGACTTTGTAGCAGGGGCAGAGTCCGAATCACTCTTTCCTTTTCTTCTATCATTGATAGACCTCTTATTACTTAGCTCGAATTTCTCAACTGCCTTGTCAAAGTAAGTGTCCTTCACTTCCCCATAAAATTTGCATTCTTTTAAGACCTCCACCTCAGCTTCTTCCTTTATCAACACCACATTTGGAATAAAACGGGATGTGGCCTTCCCTAAGAAAGACTCAACAGCCGTCGCATCAGGTTGTGAATCTGATGACCATCGTAGACCGCATGGGTAGGCCTCCTTATCCACCAAATGTGCAAATGCTGAAGCAATTGGTTTAACAGCTTCAAACAGCCAAACCTGAACAGCCAAACCATCAATATATTGTAACTACAATACCAACTTCAAAACAATATACATTACATCTTGTCATGTTACCTGAAAGGCCATTGGCAACCCCTTGAGTTTGTAACCCAACCTTGCACTTGAGTCTCTGCTTGTTTCAACCGTTTCCAATCTATTTTTCACCGTTGAACTCAATCCCTGGTGAGTTTCAATGTAGCTAACCCTGCCCCATGGGAATTTCGTGAATCGATCGATATCAGTCAATAATTTGACATGACCTGTGCTTATGCGAACTTTTTTCGCAACCCCAAGAATGACGCCCTCTAATATAATCAATAACGCCATCTTATATTTCAAAGGGCTATCAAGCTGTGTACGCATAAAGACTCGAGCTCACCCAACGTCAAATTATGTACATCAAATAACTCTTTCACGGCATTTTTATCCGGGTTCAGCTCATTATCTTTCATTCTGTGACAGCATAACCCCGTCACAAGTGCAAATTCCTTCATTGAAAAACGCAGCAGCTGTCCTTGCAGGTCATACCACGTCTCCCACAACTTCCTCGTTTCTACTTGACGGAATAAAACGTAATGTACAAGCTGGCATGAAAAGTTTTGTCGACGAACCATCTTCACAGTAGGTCCAAATGGACCATCTATTATCCTCTGCCAGTCCACAGGGGAGAGGCATTTCTCAATAAGATTCAGCAATTCACGCCGACAGTTTTGGTTGACTCTGCCGATGAATTTTTTCCCTTCAAATCTCAATAAATGACCCTAAAAAATACAAATTATACAAGGTCAATATATACAAAACGAACATATACTTAAACACAACATGACAGGATGTCAACTATGGAAAACTACACACAATGAGCTAACCAAAATTTACCTTTTTACCCATTTTAATCTCCTCCGTTTCAATATGAAGAACTACACCACTTCAGCTGCACTGGGGGAGATAGACAAACAACAAAAAAGATCAACATTTAAGCTTTTTCTAAGCACCTAACTCAACTCAACATACCCAGATGTACAGATCACACGAGAAGACAAGGAAGTTGCAAGAGTAAGAGAGCTATAATGTCAGGAAAATAACAACATTAGAATTTCAAAACACAACATAATCTGACATTCATGACAATCAAATTAATCATTTCAACAATAACACTATACGATGTGACAAATATTTCATCAACGCTGACAAGAAATGTTCATACAATGGTAATTCCTGCAATTGTGACAAAAACAAACATAATCTGACATTCTCATTTTACAAACACGGATTTCACAGGTTGATACAATTCACTGCATTCAACCTCACTTCATCACTTCATTTCAGCTCAAACAACAGTGAATCAACCCTAAAAACCAAATGAACAGCAACGGAGCAACCCTAAAATGGCGTTAAATGACTTGAACTCTGAAAAACTTGACATACCTACCTCGAACAACAAGGCTCGAAGGAGATAGACAGAAGAGGCAGATGAATCAGAATCGCGACAGAATCGCAAGAGCCTTAATCGGAATCGCAAGGGCCTTACTCGGAGCTCAAGCGGCGATGAAGGGATTAAGCTACCTCGAACGGTGAAGAAGGGTTTAAGCTACCTCGAACGGTGAAGAAGGGTTTCAAGCAAACAAACCTGGAAGAGAAAGCTTCACGCCGGAATCGGTGAATCTCGCCGACAAAAATAAATCTAGATTCCGCCGGCGAAGAGGAAACCTCTGGGAGAGAAAAGGAAAAGGAAATGATTTGGGTTTTTTTTACCTGTAGCAAATTTTTCACATTTCATTTTGGAATTCAAAATGATTTGGGTTTCATTTTTTTTTCCAATTAAAATAGTGCCATGTCAGAATTTCTTTTCGAAAAGAAAAGGAAAAGTCAGATTTTCATTTAACTTTTTATTTGTGGGGTATAATTGCAAAAAACAAGGGAAAAAAAGTCTTTGGGATAGATTTGCAAAAACCAAAAGGGGTAGGGTAGTTTTGCAAAGCCTATATAAAAATGGGGTATTGGGTGCTATTTCCCTAAACAAAACTCAAATTTCAATGAAAATCATCGCAAGGTTAATTCATTATCTTGAAAACTTAGGGGCGATTTGTTTACCGGGTATGGGGGCTGAGGAATCGGGTTAGGGAATGGAAACCCGATTCCTTATGTTTGTTTAGGTGTTTAGTTGGTTTGGTATTGATTCCTCATACCAGGTAGGTATGGGTTTTGATACCCGATCAAATTCTCGGGTATGACTGGGAATGGGTCGGGAATGGGAAGAAAAGGGGAAAAAAATTATTTGTAATATATAATTAATTATGTAATTTAAATATTATATCATATATAATTAATTATGTAATTTAAATATTATTTTTTAATTAATTATGTATTTTAAATATTATTTATAATATATAAAGTGATAGTTGTGTTTCATTCCAGAAAAGTAACCAAACACATCTTTTCAGGAATAGAGTTTCAACCTGATACCTACTTAACCCGATTCCTGATTCCAACCCGATACATGATTTATACCAAACGCCCCCTTAATACGACTTATATTTCCAATCGAAGAAAAGGAGTATCATTTTTCTAACATATGAGGATTTGAGGACAACGGTTATTACTTATTAATATCATTGTTTTTGAAAATAGGTTTGGTCCATGCCATAACTCTATTACACTGTTGTTTATTTATGTTTTAATAGTTTTACAAGCCTTTTTCTACTATAAAACATTGTCTATGTCAGGGGTGAGCACGGGCCAGAACCCGAACCGAACCCGAAAAGCCCGAATCCGAAAAGCCCAAAAACATGGGACCGAAGACCGAACCCGAACACTTCGGTTCGGTTCGGATTCGGTTTGGGTTCGGGCTAAACAGCAGCTGAAGGGGAAAAAAGGGCAAAAAATGCACTAAAACCCGAACCGAACCCGAGCCGACCCGAAACCCGAAATGCTAAAAAGGTCAGACCGAAACCCGAACCGAAGTCATGTGGGTTCGGGTTCGGTTCGGGTTTTTCGGGCCGGGTTCGGTTCGGGCTTCGGGTTCGTCGGCCCGTGCTCACCCCTAGTCTATGTATAATACTAAGATAAATTATTAATTGATTTTTCTAGTGTGTGCCAATGGACACATGATAACAAGTTAAAATATGAAATTATCTTCAAAATATTCTCTAAAAGAGAATGGATAAACCCTTAACAAAAAAATAAACTAATAACTAAAAAATTATTACTAAAAATGGACTTCTTAGAGTGTGTCCATAGGCACATACTAAGAAAAACAATTATCAATTAACCTAAACTTGAAGCAATTATCATGCACGTGATAATTTTATTAAGGTATTGTTTTAGTATAGATTTAATATCACTTATACTTGTTTATCTAATAAATTTATATTATATTAACATAAACCATAAAAATTTTGTATATATTTTATTTAAAAAAATTAATCATAAACTCATAATATTAGTAAAAAATAAGAAAATTTGAACAATATTGTTCACATGTATCATAATAAACTTGTAAAAACTAAGAAATAATATGCTGAGGTGATATGTTATCACATCAATATATAATATTAGAAGATATATAATTAAACATACAAAAAAATATTTTATGAATAATATGGTTAAGCTTTTTTGGACTCATAATATTTTAGATATTGATGTGATAATATATCACCTCAAATATTTTTGTATGTTCAATTATATATCTTCTAATATTAGATATTGATGTGATAATATATCACCTCATAAGGATCTCTTTAATAAAAATTGTATCTCATCAATTCAATATAAATTTTATATAAAAATTAACATTTAAACTTGTAACTAATATAAATAGTTTTAGAAATTATCAAATCCTTCAATTTATTTTAATATACATTTATATTAGTTTTGACTAATCTTTGCTGAGCAGTGAGCTTTCTGAATGTTGAAGTTGGTTAAATTTGCTCAATACGTAAAAAGGATTGTTGCTCAAGGAAATGTAAGCAACTTAAGAACACGAACAAAGCAATTGATATCATAAACAATAAACATATCTCTCACATCAAGTAAATAATAATTATATCAAAAACATTAGTTTGATGTCTGTAATAAAAATTATTTGTTGAAAAATTGAAACACAATAAAAATCTTGTTAAAATTTATTTGTTGAAAAATTGCTAAAAAAAAGTGACTAACGTATAAAGAATAAAGAAAAAACTACAATTTTACATGTCAATAAAGATTAATATGATTAAGATGAATTGAGAAATGAATAATTGAATGTGTTATGAAACAGAGGTATAATATAAATCAAAGTTGTATATAGCTAAATTTGTGTGTGTATTTATATATGGGATTATGGATGCATGATTTCTGACCCAATGTCATTTGATTCACTACAATCTGTCTATTTTTATATTGACTATGAATATTATGTAAAACTGCTATATCAAGTTAAAATAATCATATAACAATCTTCATAGTAGAAAATGAATGTGAAATTTAATTTACAAAAAAATATAAGATTTATATTAGTTCATACATATTGTTAAAAGAAATAAGCCAATTTTTTTAAAAGAATAAAGTTAATTTGATGAGATTTGGTTAAAATGTGGTAGAATTTTAGAGTTTAAATTTGATTAATTTAAAAAACAAAATAAAATTATTAAAGAGGATAATAATAAATGGAAAAAACAAAATTCAAAGCTCAACAACCTAAGCCTAAAAACGCTCTAGTGGCTTAAAAATGTGAGGTTTAATACATAGTTATAGATTATACAACAAATTGACATATTTACTCTCCAAACAAACGCCCAACTTTAACTGGTTTGATCAATCTTAGTAAACCAGTAGCTTAGTTCTCGTGTTGTGTACGAGCTTTGATATTCTTTTTAATTATTAAAAATATATCGATTTCATATTTTATGAAAAATGAAAGAAATTTCTAATTAGTAACAATATAAGTGAAATTAAGATAAGTAAGATAATATAAAGAAATATCTACTATTAATCAATCAACAAAGAGCAATGTAATTTCGTAAATACATAATATGTTAAATCAGGTCATATACATAGAAATGAATGAATAAAAAAGAAATATGAATAATATGTGACTAATTAAATGGAAAAATTAAGAGAATATTCGAATAATACCTAATATACTCTGTCTTATATGAAAATCATGATCAAATCTGAATAATCTATATGTTGAAAAGTAAATCAAGATCATATCTAAAGTATGTTATGTAGCAATACATAACATGAAAAAATAATTTAGTAATGTGTTACGGTATAGAGGAGACATGTGACAATAAATGATCAATGTTAGCGCAATGTCAAAACGACAAGTGGTCTTAGCTAGGTTTTTCTTTAATATTATATAGTATATTAGACATCAAGATTTCAAACGATATGATAATACGTAGTCCCGTAAAACTATTTAAATTAATTGTAAAAAATGTTGTTCCACAAACAATAAATATCTACTTAATTTTATAAGATATTTGAATACTAACTATTAAAGCAACATTTAAATTATCCTAGTATATATAATATATCATTTAGATGAGATTTTTATATTTAGATTAAATTTTATATCTAGAAAAAATCGAAATAACAAAAAAGAATTTTGGATTGGATATTCTGATGACAAATACATATTAAACTTATAAAATACATGAATTTTAATATGAATTTGGTTTTTTTTTTTTTGGGAAGTATACGTTGTAGATATCATGTTTCTTAATATTTGGTTTTATGAGGTTTTTGTTTTATTCACTCTTTTTTATATATAAAAAGTCGTTATAACCAAATCTTTTGACATATCATAGCGATTAAGTAAAATTAAAATTAATTTAGTTGTGTACAAAATTATTCTAGTTTTTTTTTATAAGGTGAAAATTAGACCAGAAACCAAAGAAGATACGGTTTCTCAGTCTATAGCATCTTTCGGATGGGAACTAAAAGCTCTAAATTGGCTTGAATATCTTCCAAAGAATTCCGCTGACCCAATTTTGCAATACAGTCGACTACAATATTCGTTTATCGGAAGACGTGATAAATCTGCACTGAAGAAAACAGTTGTAAAACACAAAGGATATCAAAAAAAATAAAATTTCAATATCCCAATGACAATGCAAGATTTTCTTCCGAACGTTCACAATGGTGAGATTATCACATTCAATTTGAATATTGTTAATGCCTAATTCATATGCCTTAACCAAGGCATTCCTAACTTCAAGGGTTTTTGTTTTTAAAGGGGTTAATGTTCCACATTTTTTCCCGACAAGGAAGATTGGTTCACCTTTGTTGTTACGGAAAATGAAGTCATAGCTAGAGTCTCCAATATTCTTAGTGGAGCCATCTGTGTTAATTTTAATGATATTATCCGGTGGTTTTTCCCATTTTTTCTTTAATCGTCTACAATTGTTAATTTTCTTCTTATTTTGTTTGTCATCAGCCAAACAATCTGGATTCTAGTTCTTCAATTGTTTCCAATTATGGAATTGATTTTGATATAAATTGGTACATCATTGATCATGTCAATGTCATTATTTATTTTTCCAAAACTCTGTTGGTTTCTATAGAACCAGATGTCCCACCAAGAGACTGTTGATTCTAAGAATTGTGATCGATCCGTTTTAAGACGAATTTCCTCAATTATCTCGTATGTTTTTCTATTTCCAAGATTTAAAGAACTGATGATTCTGAAAGTTTGGGTATTGATTTTTTCTATGGTTTTCATGGTGTGGTTACACTGGAAAAGAAGATGGTTAGAATCTTCAATTTGTTCATTACAGCGGACACATCCCTGAGGGAGTGCTACTCTTTTTTCAGCTAGTCTTACCTTGGTCGGGAGACCATTTTTCATAATTTTCCAAAGAAATTTTTTAATCTTAGGGTAAGTGTCCAGCTTCCAAATTCAGGATGAATCATAAACTGTAAATCTTTTTTTCATTAATCATATGCATGACAGATTTTGTAGAGAAGCACCCATTTTTACTAGTTTCCCAATACATTCCATCATTAATATTGTGTAAAGGAATTGGTATGGATGTGATTTGTTTCGATATATCAGTTGGTACAACTTGTTCAATCTTTCTCTCATTCCAGGTGTTATTAGGTAAAATGATTTCTTCCACCAATGCATCTTTGCTTTGAGTTGGATGTATGCTGATAATATCGCATAACGGAATTTTGGAGAATCATCTATCAGTCCAGAATTTAATGGCTCTACTATTTCCTACTTGCCAAATGTCATGTTTTGAAATCGTCCAGAATTTCAATCATATTAGACCACTGCCAAGAACAATTGCCTTTCTTTTCATAATGTAAGATATGTTGGGTTTTCAAGTATTTTTCAATTATAATTTTCACCCATCAATTATTTGGTTCAGCCAAAATTTTCCATAATAATTTAAATTGTAAAGCTTTGTTCATATCCTTTGATTTTCTCAAACCAAGTGATCCCA
Source organism: Rheum nobile (assembly GCA_027886185.1). Taxonomy (NCBI): domain Eukaryota; kingdom Viridiplantae; phylum Streptophyta; class Magnoliopsida; order Caryophyllales; family Polygonaceae; genus Rheum; species Rheum nobile. The sequence continues at coordinate 91,297 of WOAB01000232.1, read as the reverse complement.
TATGTGTCAGTTTACAAAAAAGTTCTCATCCTATCAGAGGTTTATATGATTGCTCTTTGTTCAAAAAAAAATTATATTTAGTTTATCAAGTTCACTGTGAGTTTGTGCGAAAAGCATAAAACTTTGCATAAGATAATTTGGTCTTGATGTAAGATTAATATAGGTCTTCATGTTTGGAATAAGGAGTTAGATTTCCATTTGGATAGTTGTTGTTGTGTACTAATAACAATATCAGCAAAGGTGTTAGAATTCACTCTACCATTAATGATATGGCATCTCAGGTACTTTTCAAGGGAAATCATGTTAGTGATTGTAAGGATTCCCTTGGATCGCAATTTCCTTGTATTATTTACTTTTTTGTGACTTAAAAGGCAGATTTGTAAAAGTTTACTTTTTGTCCAGATATTTTGTAGTATTCATCCACAATATCCTTAATTTTCTTTCAATTTTCATGTTTTGCTTTTGAGAAAATCATAATGTCACCCGCAAAAGCCAAGAAAGGGATGCGAGTTCCATGTCTCGAGATTTGGAAACCAATAGGTTTTCGGGGTCTTTCAGATGCTCGTTGTAGTTTATGAAATTAAAAGAAAAAAACAATCATAAATTTGATATTCTAAATTAGGTAAAGATATTTATTTTCAATCTCATATCGAATATCTTTTAATCAATTTTCTAAAAAAAAGTTATAAACAATACTCACGATCTTCGATTGTCTATAGCTTTTATTTAGTTTACAATCATATAACCACAAATATTTACCTTGATGCGATTTTCTATAAATTTAATTTTCAATTGATCATTTATCTTTGTTGTGAAGACTTTGTAGTATATGATCTTCAATTAGTCTCACTTTTTGAAACTGCACAAGTACTTGAACTGTTGTGTTCCGGCTAATGGCTAGTATTGCAACTTTAAGGGATTTTTTTGTCAATTACAACGTCCAAAGCCTTTACCAAGACAAACGTCGTGACAAATCAGGGATTTTAAGAAGGTGAGGTGATAGAGAATGTGCAGATCGACGCTCACCGGTGATGGTGTGGCAATGGCGATAAGGGAGATCGACCATGGAGGGAAAAAAATCATCGCTCACCGGCGATGGCGGTTGAGCTTTGAAAGAGGCAAAGGTAGAAACATCGGCTAGTCCGATGTTCTAAATAGTACTTTTGATAAGACTCACATGGAGATCAATCTTTTTTTTTGCGAGAGGAGATCATTCCAATTCTGAGTTGATCAGTGTTGTGGAAGTTTTGACTCTTGAATATTTTGTGATTGATTAGTAATCCTTGTAATTGATTTGTAATCTTTGTATTTTATTTATTTAAATTAGGAAAAAGTTAGTGTTAGATTTAGTATAACAATTTTTGATAATAAATAAAAATAAAAATGATATAATGAGATGTATTTTAATGAAGAGGTGTCATGTGGCGTAGTTAGATTCTAGTTTAGTTTATATATAGTAGATTTTCTAATTAGTTTATTCAACTCGGTTTATGGTTCTTATTATCACTTTAACCCGGTTCACTTCCAACTTCGTTTACTTGATGTTTCTTACCCTACCTCTTCGTTCTAAGTTCTAACCTTAGTCATCCAATGATCGGAATCCGATCGACGATGTCAACCTTGGCAGTTGTAGATCTATGACGACACGATCTTGATTGTGTAAGATGTCGATGAGTTCTTCCATATTATGATTTATGATACTAAATTCATTGTCTTTGCCTAATTTGATAAGGCGCTACAAGAGTGAATCTGTAATTTCATCAACTTGGGACATATGATGATACATCTTCATGATGAATCATTGATGACACCATCTTCAACTTCAAGAAATGTTTGAATCACTACCATGAACATGAGTACAACGATCAAATATGTCCTTGATATTAGATTGGGTCGTGTATAACACTTTCTGAATATGATATTTCGACCCTCATACTTCTCAAATAAACCTAAAAGCTTAATACGTTGCACATAATCAATATAAGGATAAGACAATTCGAACCGGTCTTAAGCATCTACACCTTAAGAATGATTCAATCCTATTATGATATTTTGAAGAGAAAAAAATGAAAAAAACACTATTTCATAGCTTAGAATGATTTGCTTGTATAAAAAATATTCAACAAATATCAATCTTAATATCGATACGACAATTGATGTGAAATTGTGAATTAGGTTAAAAAATACTTATAAAAATTTGTTAAATAATTATTTAAAAATAAAATGACGACAATAGTTTAGATGGTTTCTTATTTATAATCTTTTTAATAATGACTAAATTAGCCGTATTATATATATAGATAGATGTTGAGGTGTCAGGCAGGAACACCCTAATTTCAAAAGCAAATGTATCATAAGGCGGTGCTATGGGCCCAAGAGGAGAAAATCGTAGCGGCCCAATTGAGCCTAGAAAATATAAATGTGCTGGACCTTAACTTTTGTGAGCTGGAGATCCTTAAATAAAGAAACCTACTTTAGATCTTGATACCGGCCAACTAAAAACTTAGATCTTACCCGTGTTTGTCCAAAAAAGGACACAAATCACAATCCATCTAATTAGCATCAGATCTGTGAGCAATAAGCTCCGATAGAAGGAAGAACCCCCCTGGATCTCAACGGAGAAAAAGGTGATTTTTCTAAATTCCTAGTGTGTATGAATTGAAGTCCCAAAATCTGCCAAGAATATCTGAACTTCAAGTTGAAAATTTGAGACCTTCCTCCAGTGCTGAGAAAGCTTGAAAGATGGGGAATTTAGCCTTTGGTCCAGCTGATGCAATTTTTGAGGAATTTTTTTAATTTGTCCTGTGAATGATGGAAGTCTAATCCTGCTATTATAATTTGGTCTTGTGCTGTGAGAAACTTGTGCTATTTATTTTTCAGATTCTTAGTAGCTAGTTGAGAGTGCTTAAAAATTCTTTTGTGGATTTGTGCGTGTTTTTTGGTTTTTAGGTGCGTCATTATTTTTACCGATTCATTGCGATTTGCACCAGAATCTCTAGTCAATCGAATTAGGGTTTGTTTGGTGATGGTGAAATTTGGGTGTTATTGGGATTAGTGAAAGTAGTATAAAAAGTACTTTTTTCAAAAAAAACTATTTATCAAGAGTAGGCCAAACAAGGCCTTACTTATCATTATAAAAAAAAAAACTTAGATCTTGAATTGTATCGTTTGATGTTCGATTCTTTAATTAAGGATTTGAATTTTCTGGTTGATTTTAAATAACTTTGATTGTTATTGATTTCTAGCTGATGGAATTCGAAGAGTAGTGCAGACAAGAAAAGCATGGTTACTTCTCCGACATCTGAGCATAAGAATTGCTATGGTAAGGCTATCCTTGTAATTATCTTACAATGATCCAATTTGTATTTTTGGATTATCCATATTTTCTATTATTTGAAGAATGTCTGAATTTTGTAGGCTCTTCGTGTCATGTCTGGTAGTTGGTTTGACAATTTCATTGTATTAAATCTGTAGATTTCTGTCAAAAACAGGCTAGCAGTTCCTTATTTTTCTCTGTGATGAAGTTTCATAATTTGAAAGTTTTTAACTCTTTTGTTGCTTTGAATGGTAATGTCAGTGAAGAAGGGCCCAAAACGTCACTAAACTTTGGATTTTAATTAGGGAGGGGCTTGTCTGACTCCTACTCTCAACTTGCAGAGTGATTTTACTGTGGCAAACTACTTTATATTTATGGAGTGGAGGCTAAACTAAGGGGTTGTACTAGCTTGGATGACAGATTGTAGTGTCGACAATGCACCAAAAGTGACAACTATAGATAGCGGATTAGGAGGAACCAAACTCCATAGCTAGCAATGAATGAAGAGTTGCAATGTTTTGATGAGTTTACTCTTCATTCATCACACTAGCTTTGGAGTTCTTCCTTATTTGTTTTTTTATGGTTGCTTTCATTGTTTGATACTCTTCCTATTGAGAGTAGTTGTTGACCCTACAATATGTCATCGAAGCCTGGACGACTTCTTTTACTTGGATGAAAGATATATAGTGGTGTTGCCAACTGAACCATGAATCACAGTTCACAAGGGACGACTTTTTACTTCGGTTTTCTTTTTCAGGTAATAGCCTTTGCTTGATTTTGCTTTTAACTTGCAGCTTAATTTTGGCAGTATATTATAGTTTATGGATTATACTTGGGATCACACAAATGCAATTTTAAGCATCTTAAAATGCCTTGAGACGAAGACTGATTGTAAACTGATCATTAGTATGACTGGAATGCTTAAATTCATAAACTGTAAACTGAACATGAATGCATTATTAATATAATATATGTTGGTAGTTAGTAACTACAAGCTGTAAATCGTAATGGCTCATCCAAAGAGCATGGCATTATGAAGGGTGTTACATTCTTGTGCTGAAAGTTGGCTCATGGGTCTTTTTGTCCTAATTGTGTTTGTAGTGAGATTTTTGTCCTTTCTCCCTAAGTGTTTGTTTATTGAATAGTTAAAGCTTAGTTTTTGAGCATCTCCATGTAGTTCCCAATTCCTTTGAAACTAGCTCCAGCGAACTTGTGATTCTTGCATGGTAGTTGGTTTGGGCTGCGTTCGTGGTGAGGAACTCTTTCAGGGTGCCTTGTGGTGGAGTTTCTGCTTCTGCACTCTAAAAGATACAAGTTCTTTTACACTTAGTATTCTATGGATAAACGCTTGTTTATGTTTCTTAAATTCACTCAATTTTGTTCTGTGAATTCCACCCTTGATATATTTTTCTCCTATAAATGAACTGAAACTGTTGTTAAGCTTGAAGGAGCAATTAGAGACTCGATCGGTGATGTATCAAGCTGCAGTCAGCTAGAGATTCTTGTCTCGAAACCACACAAACAACTTGAAAAGTTTGGCAAATCCTCTCTTGTATTGAAGTGAAGGACCCTTTCTTGTTTATCAAGTACCAAAACTCTCTTTAATTTGTAAACCTGGTTCAGCTTGAAATATCTGAACATGATTCAATAAAGGTGAACATTCTATTTTGTTTTTTCCAAGTCTTGCATCGTCGGATCATGTAGTTGACGTGCTAGAATTGGTGTGTAACAGTATTTGACATTCGGGATGATTCATTGGAGAATTTTAAATCTTATCAATCAGTATATAGATGGGACTACGGGATATGGGTCATGACTCATGAGAAAGAAGTCTATTGAAAACATCCCGAATGTATAATCTAAAGTTTCCAAGGCAAGTACATGATCTACTATTAATGTCATGTTCCCCTTGAACAACAAGTTAGCGAGAGGAAAGAAACGTTGATTTTGAAGTGGAATAAATGCTAGAAGAGGCGTTGAACCAAACATAAATATAATGTCATTGAGGATTGACAACACAAAAACAACATTAAAAGCTGATGTCAAATTGGCTCCCACCAAAACAACACAGAAAACGTCTGGCGCAACTTCACTTGCAAAACAACACAAACAGCAAGAACAGACAAACACACAGACACAAACATAAGACTAGAAATGCTAGAAACGTCTGGCGCAACTTGTCTTACAAAGACCTCATAAACACGGGGCGAGGTTCAAGGCGGGAATGATCTTTGGAACAAATATCAATCTTATAACTGAACAGTGACATCAGCAATAGAACATAACATCCTTCAAGGCGGGAATGATCTTTGGAACGGGGCGAGGTTCAGTGCTTCTCCCAGTGCTCGATTGTCCTCTGCTCGTGGATCCGCTGTCAGAGGTATCCCCTTCCATGTAGGCTCGAGCTCGAAATGCTGCCAGGTGTGAATAATAAACCGGAGGCACTGCCAATTGCAATTTGCAAGAGAGTTGTTTCATGTTAGTTCTAGACAACCATACACATATTAATGAAGCAAAGAGCAGAGGTGACGTACCTATGGACACTGAACGAGTACATCTTGCGTATCTGTAAGAAAAAACAAAGTCCAAGCAAGTATTTGAGAGTTGAGATAGTCGAATACCTAACTAGACATAAGAGAACTCATAAGCAAAACTACAATGGATGCGGATATTACGTGTAGCATAAGCTGTATGTCATGAGCTGAAGCAAATCAGGAGGAAAATAGTTCTCATCTAGCAGCACATGGTAATGAGTAGGGCGGCTCGTTCCCTGTAAATTCAATCAACCCGGTCACATTATCTTCTGTTAAAAACAACCCAGTAATAAACGCAAACATAAGTTTGCACGAAAATACCAAATTTCTTACCTGAATCCCGGCATGGGAGCACAGATAAAAGTCATACTGGATTGGATGACAGATTGTAGTGTCCACAACCGTGCCTGGAAGTATGTTGCCACTCCTGTCTGCCATGTTACGATCATTAGGAAAAAGGCGGGTGTGATGCCTTTTTTGCACAACTACAAACGTCAAACGCGGTGCGTATCCATTCTCCAGGGATTGGCAGGCCTTGAGAGAGAAATATTAAAGGTGAGCCAACGAAAAATATGAAAATGACGGAGTAAATGAAAATAGGTGGGCATGTGCGGAATTCTGGGTAAAGACTCTGAACTGCAGTAGACAAAATTCAGTGCGCACCCTTCTTATTGCAAGTACTTCATGCAACAGAACTTGAGCAAACTGCCCTTCACTGACCCCATCCCTATAGAATTAGACCATGAAAAACATTGATTATTAGGAAGAAGCCGGCGTATAAATTGTGTAAAATGCAGAATCATTGTTAAAATATTCACCTGTAGAATATTATCCTGTCAGGTTTCTTCTGAGTTGAATTATGGAAAGCAACAAGCAATTCCCTGAAAAATTTGAGGCCACAAAATGAATAAACCTTCCAATACTTCATCGTGTGAAATCAAAAACCAAGCGGGTAATTAACAACTACATGTACCTTATCATGCCACCAGAAACTCTGCCCTTTTGTGGATGAATTTCCTCAGTGTAAAGATCTTGAATAATTTCTTCTCGTACACCCTGAGCAGAAATCAAAGCTCTGTATTTGCTTACTTCTGGCCAGTCCATAGAAGCAACCACCTGCACCAGTGAAGAAGAACAATTTAGAATGTTTTAACATAAACAACTAGAATGCAAACAAGGTACACGAACGATAGTCATACTGCTGCAACTGAAGGGGTGAGGTCATCAGGTTTGGCATGTGTCACATCAGCACCAAAAATGATTGTTGTCTTATTTGCGTCCACACCCGTTAGAAGGGGAATCTGTCGCTGAACAGCAGCATGAAGGGCTACGTTTCTCCCACCAGTCTTTCAAGGTTGATAGAAATTTAATTAGCATATAAAGAATTTGAACCTAACAAAAGTCAACTTCATAAAAAAAGATGGGACAAACCTTGACATTTATTTTATAAGAGAGGTTTTCAAGATACTGTCTCATGTTTTTTATCTCTTTCATAAGGTCGCAGCACTGGCTGATGATACCCAGCTCTGTCTCGCATATTTTCTTTATTGTTTCTGCATAGAAAGATCAGAATCGGGTAATTATCCAGGGTAATTATCCAATCAACAGTAACTTTCAGGACAAGCATGCATGTAAACTATACCATATGCTCCTTCGGAGCTTGGCAAGATTATGAATAACAACTGAAGCTGTTTCTTAGCCTCAATATGAACTCCACGAAGTGCTTTATCGATTTGGTCAGAAGAAGCAGCTCGTATTGGAACTACAGGCCTTGGATTGAAATCCTAGCACGACCAAGAAAAAAATAATTCTCTGAGATTTGAGCAAAAATAACAACATCCAACCAAAATAAATATACATACCATTCCTTTGCTGACACACATATTGACAATGTCTTTGCAGAAGTGTGAAACATTTTGTTGGTCTAAAGAAGACAAGTTCAAGCAAGTCCAGTATTTTACAGTTGCGCCACTGTAAAATCTCTGCAATATAAAAAATTTAGGAGGTAAGATCTCAAAGCCTATAGGATCTTCTTAGTTTAAGGGAGCTCAGATTCGATCACAAGCACCACCTTGTCATTCATCTTCCATTGCCCCAACTCCGGATCAACAAGTTGATTGTTAGAATAGTTGAGCTACAAAAGTATATACACATATAACCAAAAAGTATTAGGGTTATTACAAATCACAATCATAAATGAACATCCACTGAGGCAGACATTCACCTTAGGCACCGGAAGAATCCTGGCATTAATTATTGTCGGCTGCTCGCTCACTTGAATTCCAAACTCCTTTGCCACAAGTTGCTTTTCATTGTATCTATTATCTCTAACCATCTTCAAGCCACAAGAACATAAGAGTATCTACGATCAGTGTCCCTTAGAGACGAAAAAGAAGTGTTAAAAATAGCTGGTAGTAGTTAAGCAACCTTTATAATACTCTGCTCCCTCTCAGGTGGACGCTGGCATGTTGCTCTTAGCATTTTAGCCACCTGTTCCTTGCCTAGTTTCTTCATGTACCTTTGAGCTTCCACTAGTTTGCAGAGCTGTAGTCACAATTTTAAACAAACAAATTAAAGCATTCCTCATTCCCTTGTCAAGCACAAGATCCATTAAAAAGAAAGAAGAGGTTGACCTCCATAGGTATGTAAACAGGTCTCTTCTCTGTCCCAACTTTAATACAAGGAAGATATGGATATTGAAGCTTTATACGGTACTTCTCAAAAAAATACTGACAAACAGATATTGGACCAGAATCAGCAGTGAACCTACAGGAGAGAAATAAAAGGGTCATTAGAGTTGGCGAATGTCACACAACAGAGATAGCAAAGCCACATCCTACAATTCCCCAAATGCAGAGGTGACTGACAGTAGATTAAAACAAAAGCAAACAAGCTTTATCAAATTTGATATTTTTTTGCCAAATGTTCCTCATATTTACTATTGATAACCATAAAAGTGCCCTTTGAACAATGTTAAATTATTCACTGCATTAATTATTCCTATGTTGTAAGCAAACAAAAAAGTAACTATGCATACCTATTCTGGCTACTTCACCATTGTAAAAAACAAATAGTAATTTGTCAAATCAACATTCAACACTTCCAAGTTTAAGAAGGGGGTTAAATAGTGCACAAAACTCATCAGACATAGAGCAGAAGGCTGCGGCAAAACAAGACATTTTTTATATGGTACATGGATTTTAGAGACATGAGGCAGAGCAGATTTCAACAGCAATAGAATCAAAATCCTCTGTGTTGTAGCCAAATAAGAAACATAAAACAAATTGGGATAGCTCACATCAATTGATCTGCAGGTTCAGCAGACAAGCTATTGATCTTGTAACATTTAGTGTAGCCCATATAGTAGGTTTCGACGAGAACTCCCCTCAGCACTCTCTTGACCTAGACAAACACAAGACATGGCCAATTGTTAGCATTTTAAGCCCACTTGGTACCAATTTATGGAAACAAGAGAAATGAAACTAGCATGAAACTCATGTAGTGGAAGTTAATAAAAGACAATCTCGTATGACAATACCTTTAGACGGTCGTGATCTATCAGCGGCTTAAACAGTTTTCTATTCAAGAACTCAGCAACAAATTCAGTAAGAAAGACTGGCTTGTAAAACGCTCTGGCAGACGCATCTGCACTCACCCAAGCATTGATATATTAAAAATAGTAATGAATCACATTATTGGCTCACATGGATTGGTGGTTAGTGTATGGTAGTGACTGAATGAGCAGCTGCAGGAGAGTTTGTTAAAACCCTTACCGACATTGAGGGAAAAACCCATTTCGACAGGACGAACACTCTGGTAGTAGCCCTTCCAATATTCTAAACCCATTCCAAGTTCATCCCTCCCAAGTGATGTTGAGAAGAATGACCTTCCAATAGCCACATAGCTACAATATTAAACAAGGTTTATAATTTGCAGTTTGCCTAAGAACCACATATAGCAAATGAGCATATAAATAGATAAGCCAGGGCCAAAAGAATTACGCCGTAGGAGCTGCTGCTCGCATAACCACATCCAGAGCTTGGATGGAATCATGATGTGAAGCAATTATAGCTGCCTCCTTGATAGCAACCTTGAACTTCTTTTCCCTTCTGAACATTCATGACACGTTGACATGAAATAATTCAGCATGATAGTAAAAAACACTAAACAAAAAGGAATTGTATAACATAGTCTTGTGCTAAGAAACTAATAACCTTTGTGCACCACCCTGCTCATCAGGCAAGGGAACAGTAAATTGACTAGACTGAAATGGCAATGGCCCTGCTGTATAAAGACTCTTCTTTCCATCAAAGGCAGGAATCCGGTTCCCCAAGTGAGATAGTTTGTAAAGATGCACAAGCTCCGACATAACCTTCTTACAAAGCCTTTTTGAAACAATTTCTTTGGATACAGCATCACTAGATGTAGTTTCTGCAGTAATTGATACCTTTCACAAACAAAATTAAAAGTATTACTACAACCAAAATGATGAAATCGTATACTGCCACTAAGAGGAACATCATAAACAACAACAATCCAAAAATTTACAGCTCCATCTACCCGATATAAATACAAATAATCTTGTACTGAAGTTCAATATGCTTTTGTCACTGAAAGAATAAGAACAAATATAACCTAAACAAAGCACGAGCGATGAAATCGATAAAAAACACAAAAACCCTAAAACAGATAGACCACTCACATCGTAATGGTAAATGTCCTTGTTGTTGGCAAGCTGAACACGAAAATGATTCGCTCTCACAAAGCAAGGTCGTCCGATCTTCCCATACCCAGGCCTCGGCGGTGGTTCAACAGCCTTGGACGAGGACGGCCTCAGCGTCAGTACCCGATCAACCTCCTTACTAAGCGCCGCCGCAGCACCCACCCCGGCCCCCGCCATCATCCATATCTCCGGCGTCGAAACCTCAGCCGGAGGCGAAGCTTGTCCGTACGATCCCCGTCCGCCACCGTATTGTCCTCGTCCACCACCGCCTCTGCCTCCGTAAGATCCACGGCCGCCAGCACCGCTGCCTCCGGAAGCTTGCCCGTACGATCCACGATCAGCGCCGGCGCCACCATAACCGCCGCCTCTTCCTCTACCACCACCACTTCCACCACCTCTTTGAGACATCGTAAGCTCTTACAAATTTCTGAATTTCAGTTTCAACAGGGAGAAAACGAGCAGTTTGTGTTTGTTGTAGGGATTAACTAGCGGAAATGAAACTTATAAATACACAATCAATCTTGAATTCTAGAACTTACTGGAAAAAGTTGAAGACTTAACAGTTAAGGTAGAAACCGTAGAGCCCAAGCAGAGAGTGAGAGGCACGCGCGTTTGAAGCAGGTAGAAGAAAGAGAGTGTAAAAGGAAGATGCAAAGCAACTGCAATGCGTGTAACTTGTTAGTGTGACGGGGAAGATTGAAGAAGAGTTGACTGGTCGTGGACTTGAAAGGTCTTCCCGTTCTTTTTTAAAATTAAAGGGCCTGACCCACGTAATACGAAATTCGTTCCGTGTTGCTTTCCACGCGTTTCATCGTGCAAATTTTGGAGGGAGGGATTTGGGGGTTCCGTTTTGCATTTTTTTTTTTTTCACCGCAGATTTAATATTACGAGATAGCGTTTAATTTTAATTTTTTTTAAAACGTCGTATCGTGGTGTGGTGTGAGAGTTTTTTTTTTTTTTAAAAAAAAAATCGGCTCGATGAAACCCAGGTCGATTTTAAACGCTACGTCGAGTGGATTGAATCTTAAACGCTACGACGTAGCGTTTAAAAAAAGAAGATTTTCGGCCGTTAAAAACACATGTTTTAATTTTGAACATTATGTTAGTGTACAATTGTGATAAATTATATAATTAGCTAGAATTGGAAAGCTTTTGTTTGAATAGATATAGCAATATGTGATTTGCACTGTTGTTCCATCAACGCGTAATACAAAGTTGTGACGTTATATATCGATCGATCAATTTAGAGGTTTTTGTATGCTTGTATTTGAGTATTATATATGTATACAAAATTAAGAGAAACTTTTTATCGTACTTATATGTATAAATTTCGTACGTAGTTAGCTTATAACCTTAGTAATGTATAATTGTTCGTTAAAGATTATAATAAATGTAATATTCATTAAAGATTATAATGAATCTAATATTTGTAAAATTATAATTGTTCAAGGTTATTCTGGATAAAACGCTTGAAAATGGAAATCTTGTAAGTACTTAATCCAATATGGATATTTTTTAATTATATACTGTGGTTATATCATATAATTATATACTATTGTTATTGTTATATACTATGGTTATATCGTATAGTTATATACCATTGTTATATCGTATAGTTATATATTATTGTTATATCGTATAGTTATATAGTTTAGTTATATATTATGGTTATATCGTTTGGTTATATGCTATAGTTATATACTATGGTTATATCGTATAGTTATATACTATAATTATATATTATGATTATATCGTATAGTTATATACTATTGTTATATCATATAGTTATATACTATGGTTATATCGTATAGTTATATACTATAGTTATACATTATGGTTATATCGTATTGTTATATACTATTGTTATATCGTATAGTTATATATATAGTTATATACTATAGTTATATATTATGGTTATATCGTATTGTTATATACTATGGTTATATTCGACAAAAAAATTGTATAGTTATATACTATAGTTATATATTATGGTTATATCGTATTGTTATCTACTATTGTTATACCGTATAGTTATATATTATGGTTTTATCGTATAGTTATATACTATTGTTATATCGTATAGTTATATACTATTGTTATATTGTATAGTTATATATTACTGTTATATCGTATAGTTATATACTATTGTTATATCGTATAGTTATATACTATTGCTATACACTATTGTTATATCGTTTAGTTATATACTATAGCTATATATTATGGTTATATTGTATAGTTATATTCTATTGTTATATACTATGGTTATATCGTATAGTTATATATTATTATTATATCATATAGTTATATATTATTGTTATATCGTATAGTTATATACTATGGTTATATCGTATAGTTATATAGTATTGTTATATACTATAGTTATATATTATACCGTATTGCTATATATTATAGTTATATACTATGGTTATATCATATTGGTATATAGTATTGTTATATCGTAATATTATATATTGTTGTTATATCGTATATGTATATATTATGGTTATATCGTATTATTATATATTGTTGTTATATCGTATAGTTATATACTATAGTTATATATTATGATTATATCGTATAGTTATATATTATTGTTATATCGTATAGTCATATACTATTGTTAGGGTTTAAGGTTTAAACGCCATACTGTGGCATTTAAAAACGTTTTGTTTTGGCGTTTTTAAACGCCACAACGTAACGTTTAAAATTACAAATTTTGATTTTGATTTTTTTATTAAGATCGCAAAATTTATTTTTAAAAAATAAAATTTTAAACGCCACAACATTGCGTTTTTTTATTTAAATTGAACCGATTTACTTTTTTAATTTTATAAAAGCTTAAACGCTATAATATGACGTTTAAATTGAACCGGTTCAACTTTCTGAACCGGTTTATGTTAAGCGCCATGTTGAATTTATGCACATACACTTATGTTGGAATTTACTACTTTCTGAAAGCGGTGTAAATAAGAGCCCCATTTTTTTTAGGGGCTCCTCTTGGGACTGTCCTAGAGCATCTTTTTAAATGAGATTACAGAGATTTTGAATGGTTGCATAGTTTGGTGAATGGCTTTAGCTAGAATTGAGATCCTAAGTTGGATTGCATTTCAAATGCCGTTACGCTTGGAAATGGCTTCAGCTAGAATTGGGGAAATGTTCCTTAAGGTTCTATTGGCCATAGAGATTGGTTGACCCAAATGATCCTGAATAATGTAAGCATATATAGCAGGTCATCGGTTAATTTTGAATGCATGAGAGTTGAGTTTGTACACATTTTTTTTTAAAAAAAAACTATTATAATAAAAAAATTATTTATAATGAAAATAAACAAATCTTAACAACCTTATAAAGAAAATGCGAAATTATCATTTCGAATGATTTTAAGTTTTTAACAATTGTCTTACAAACAACAACCCCTCAAAACTTATTAAATATGATAGACAAACATACCATTACATTTGTGTTTGTTAAAATTTACTTATTTTACAAAAAGTTGCGGTGTGGGTGAGGTTGGTCGCTTGTACGAGGAAGGATAATTCACTTGGGTCGTCCATTAGCCTATTATCAACAACTCATAAATACAGATATAAGGTCCAAAAAATAAGAACAACATGACACTCACCTTCATTATAGGAGATATTGTCTCTAAAATACACGCCCCTTTCTAGCATTCAAACACGAATATTTCCAAACTTCAATCTTCCTCAAAATCGAACTTAAGCGAATGCGATTTCAACAATTTAAGATGATTTCGGCAGTTCGATCTACTACTCGAGTTCTAATCTTCTATCGAAATCGTTCGGTGCAAATGAAGAACAACTACAACGATGATAAACCTAAGGCTATACTAGCATTAAACCCTACTAATTTTGCTTGTTTTTTTTTTTATATTTTTTCACGCAAACATTTGGACTTTTAGTTTCATCTATTTGAACACGAGCGGCTTGTGCAAGTTAATAAAACAGTTTAAGCATGTAATTTAGTAGTTCAAAAGATTTTTAATCTAGAATGTCGTCAAATCAACCAATTTATGATTTGTGTACATAAAAAATGAAATATGTGCTCTAAAATCACTGATTTGTCCAAACATTTTCAAAACACAATTTGTTTTTTGGGTTACGAATGAAACTAAACAAGAGAGATAAGTTTGTATATGCAGAAATAATGGGTTATATATTTATTCAAAAGAAACTATGTGTAAGTTGAAACTATAGATTTATATATAGGAGTAGTAAATTCCAACATAAGTGTATGTGCATAATCAATGTGTCATATGTGCACTAACAATAAAGTATGTGTGCATAGGGATTAGAGATTAATATATCATAAATGTTAAACGATGATTTGAGGTTCTGTGTGAATAAAAAAATGTGTTATGTGTGCATTAATGATAAATTATGTGTGCATGGAAACTATAGATTTATTTTTAGTAATTGTAAATAATGATTAGAGGTTGTGTGCATAACAAATGTGTTATGTGTGCATTGAAACTAAGCTATGTATGCACAAAGAGGGAAATGTGTGTGCATACAAAAAGGGTTATGTGTTCATTGTAACTAAATTGTGTAGGCATATAGAAATAAGTGTGTGCATACAACATGATTCATGTATACATGATGGAAATACCTTATCATTAGCTGCATGCTTACCATTACATTCAACGGAACAAGAAGTAACAAGACGGTTGCCGCAAAACAAATATTTTCAAAGCCTCGAAGGAATGAAACCAAAATAGTTATTACATCTTGGGATTTAACATTGAGAGTTGACATGAATGAAGAAACAAGAGCGGAAGAGGTTAGAAGAAATGACAATAGAGACTCAGAAAGTCATGTATAAACCATGCTCCATCTTCTTCACACAAAGGTGGCAATGAATGGAGTGAGTGTAAGCTCAAAAGCAATATAATCATATAAGAAGCTCAACAACAAAGGAAAGTTGGCGACACAAAAAATTATTTCTAGAGATAAATGTTAAAACACTAAGTATTATGTTAGCTGTAAAAAATCATGAAACAATGATCACATTTTGTGTAAGATGTTGACTATGTTGTAATACAATGAATTTGACTATGATGTTGACTATATTAACTATGAATGCTAATGGTTTTATATCGTTATGATTTTGACTTATGCACTCGTTTATATTTAGCTACGTGTTCATAAAATAATCATTGTACAACATTAGCATAGATAGTTGCATAGATTTTTTTGTTCATTCATTTTGAACTATGTGATATATTCATTGTTTGTTCATAAAATAGATAGTTGTAACTTGTAAGATATTTGCAAAATTACCTAAATCAATTTCTTGTTTGATCGTTCATTTTGAATTATGTGCACATAGATTTTCAATTTGGTGTTCATAAAATAATCATCTTAAAATATTTGCACAAGTAGATACATTCATTTTTTGTATGTTCATTTTTTTTAAAACTTTGTGTACATAGATTTTCAATTGTGCGTTCATAAAATAATAGTTGCAAAATGTTTGCACATGTAGGTAGATCGATTTTCTTGTATGTTCATTTATTTTGAACTATGTGAGCAAAGATTTTCAATTGCGTGTTCATAAATTGTTACTAAAATATTCACTTGTTTTTCTCTTATTCAAATATATAAAAAACAATCTCTAGCACAAAAGTACATTTCAAATTTAATTATCTCTCTTGCTTGCATGTTTTGTTGTTGTGGCCGATCGTAATATTGCTACCATCATTCATTTTCTTATTTGTGCTCTTGTGTACATCACAACCACATATAGACGCGTAATTTTCATAAAATTGAATAGCACCTTCACGCTTCCCAAATAGTTGCCCAACATATGGTTTGAACTCATCTTTGCAAAAATGGGTAAAATACTTTGTATTTGCCTAGAGTTGTTCATCAATCGATCATATGTTTGGTTTTGAACCGAACAGACCAGACCGAAACCGAACGATTATATTTGGTTTGGCTTTCGGTTCACATGAAAACAATAATCGGTTTTCAATCGGTTCAGTTCGGTCATAATCGATTATTTTTAAAAATAAAAATAAAACCCTAGATTTCTAGATAAACTAGTTAACCCTTATTCGATTTAGTCTAATTCAGTTCAGATCGCCCAGTTCGATTCAATTCGGCCCAAATTCGGTTCGGTCTAACTCTCACTAAGACCGGTTTCAGTAACCTAAATTAACCTAATTTCAAAATGTTCGGTTATTTCGGTTTATAATCGAACCAAATAAAACCCAACCGAACAGAGTATGTCTCGTTTGGTTTTCGGACCACTAAAACCCGAAATTCGGTTTTCGTTTCAATTCGGTTTTGGACCGATGAACAGCCCTAGTATTGCCAAAATTAAAAATAATCATCACATTACCCTCGTCCTCTTTAAGTCCATTGCCTACACAAAATAAACACTTGATATGGATTCAACATCTTTTCAAATTCAGTATATTAAGGAAAACACTTGATATGGATTCAAAAAGTTGCCCACAATTCAAAACCAATTGGGTGTGAAAATATATATATAAATATTTGTTCATGTAACATAATGTGTGTGCAAATATGTTTGTCTATATCGATAGCAACATGCATGGGAGGATTAATCAAATGCCTCCAAGGAAGAGGCTCAAGGAGTACAGAAGGTTTTCCGCGACCGCGGAAGTCATAGCCGCGACCGCGGAATTGTTACTGGCGATTTGGCTCTGGACAGTCTTCGGTAAAATGGTCAAAACTGTGGCTAGAAAATTGATCTCGTGATGATTCAAGATGAGTTGGAAAGCTGATTCAAAGATCTACAACTTAATAGTTTACGTCAATTCAAGTTTCCAACAAGAAGATGGTGAAAATCGAGTTTTACTGAGAGCTGTGCAATTTCCAGCGGGAATTATCTACTTAGATTAGTTAGATAAGATTATATCCGATTTTCCTTGTTAGAATATCTTTATTTTCAGCATTATTAATTATTTTATTAGTTCCTTAGGATAAAATAAGGAGAATTAGGATTCAAGCTTGTTTGGATTCCTAATTGCTTCTTTAGCAAGTTTCTATCTTTTATTTTGTTTCCTTATCCTTAGCCTTAGATAGATTAGATAAATTTCTTATTTTACAAGCCATTAGGGCACGCAATTATATTTAAATATTCATATTTTTCATTCAATAAAATGACGTTGAATTTGAGTAGTAAAGTTGAGTACGCTCCTTCCCTTGAGTTCTAACGTCAACTCTTCGATCCCACGGATCGTCTATCTCGTAGCTCGTCGCTTCGAGCAATTCTACATCGTCTCTTCGGTGTTTCAAGATCATCTCTTTGATCTCTCCGTCATCTCTTTGACGCATTTGAGGGTTATCTCTTTAACCCTAAAAAATCCATCACTTTGGCTACGGAAGAGAAGAATTCGACTTCAAGCTTGAGGAATCCAGGATCCTGCGTTGCAGACAACACTTCAGGGGTTATTCGCATCATATATGTTTAAGACAACTGAAATTTGAAACTATATGTTGATATGCTATAAGTTTGTGAAACGTGAATGAATAAAGTGATGAGCATGCATAAATGTTCGCTTGTGTATGTTTATATGTTTGAGAGTTGTCATCTAACACTTGACAATTTGCAGACAACATTATCACCATTATCGCAACTAACTTCTTATAACCATCAATAACTTTCTGTAACCGCCAATAACTTCTCGTTACCGTCCATAACTTCTTATAACCACCAATAACTTCTAGTAACCTATGTTAACTTTCTATAATCGTCTGTAACTTTTCATAACATCAGATAACTTATAGTAATCTCTGTTAACTTTCTATAATCGTCTGTAACTTTTCATAACTTCCAGTAACCATTAGTAACTTTTATTAACTGCCGGTAATTTCTCGTAATCACTTATGTAGTTGTTGTAATAAAATTATATATTTTAAAAGTGGAAAACATTTGAATGTATATATGATTTCCAAATTTTATATATTTTATATTTTTTGTTTTATCCTCTTTCCAAATCTTTCTCACGAGTAACCTAAATCTATTTACATATATATACTTGAAGTTAAAATACAATAATGATTTCTTACAACTTTCTCTTACTCAAAACCAAATTTTATCAAAAACAGAGATAAGGGATGAGTCATGTAATATATTACTTTACACCCTCACAAATTTGCAAACAAATTAACATCATAAAATGCAAAGAGGCATGGTAACTCAATAATATTTCATTAAGTTACCCTTTTCTGGTTAAGCATAATGACTTCTTATTCTTCCCAATTACTTAGTAAATGTGTCTCATATATCTCTTTTCACTATATTTTCAACCTCCTCCCATATTTCCTTAACTGCCACATATCCTAACTACACAATGTACTCATGTACTTTCAATAATTATTTTAACTACCCATTAATATTGAACTTCACTACTTTCTTAATTGTTCGACGCTTTAACTGCATCACATCTTCCACCCTTTTTTTTTAACTTCCTCCACTACTTTCATAATTGCTCAACATCCTAGTTGCACCACTTCCTGCAATAATTATTTAACTTTTTCCTCCCCTAATTCTTCAACCGCTCAACACCCTAAAGCATAATCTCTCTTACTATTGATTTTAACTACCCACTACTTTTTAAACCTTCCTCTCTGCTACTTTTTTTTAACATTCTCTCCATATTCCAACCATTCATACTTATTTTTACTTCCACTACTAGTATAGTTCCATGTGCCATGCACGTATATACTCCAAAATTCACAAATTTATCGTATGTTCTTATTGTAGTTTTAATTATTTGATACTTTAAAATAAACACAATGCTTTCATATCTAGATTTGCTAGTCGATTATAACATGAACATTCAAACAATGCGAGCAAATGACCAAAATAAACGCAAATCCTTAAAAAAAATTATGACCGAAGGAGACAATGAAGTTGCGCTCAAGTGACCGAAGGAGACAATGATTGGCTTAAAGGAGGCGTTTATAGCAACGAGCATAAAAATCGGCGAGTGAATTGGCAAAGAAGTTGCGCTCAAGTGACCGAAGGAGACAATGATTGAGGTTATAGAGGTAATGGCAATGACGAGAGTGCGGAGGAGACGACCAAAGAGAAGAATTTAGTGTTTGAACTATGAAGAAGAATTTAGTTCTAGTGGATCAACCGATTGGTCCATTTAGTGTGATTTTACCCTTTATCGTGCAAGAGTTTGAAGATTAAAAATGAATGGAGAAGTTAGCAGTTAATAATATAGTGGAGAGTTTTATAATGAATAAATTAAGGAGTGGGAACTTGCGGTTAAGAAGTGAATTGTGAGTTGCGGATAATAAAGCAGTGATAAGTTTGACGGTTAAGAAGAGAGTGAGGCGGTTAATAAGAGAGTGTGGAATTAACAATTAAGAAAAATGGTAGTTGAACGATTAAGAAAAATATAGATTAGAGAGAAGAATTTAATAAATGTGCAATACAAATGTCCAATTGAATGACTGGATGTGCATTTGAATTTTGTGAGATGTGTATTTGAATATAGAGCGATGTGCATTTAAATTTTGTTAGATGTTCAAATGGATTTAATGAATGTGCAATACAAACGCAAATAGTATACGATACAAAATAACATAAAATGTCCAATACAAATGCACATACTACACGTAGTGTATAGTACAAAAACACTTTTTGGTTATACTAGATGTACTTTTTTAACTATATATACATTTGGTTATAAATTAAGTGATGTGTATTTAATTATAATGTGATGGACATTTGGTTATAACGTGATGTGCATTAGATTATAATGTGATGTATATTTAAATATAACGTGATGTGAAATGTGTGAGATGCTCAATTAAATTTCATAAATGTGCATTTTAAACTATATAATAAAAAAAAGTCTTGAAATGCACATTATAGTGATTCTCAACTTAATCTTTTGTTCCGCATGTGACGTTGTTCTCAGTGGATGTGCCCCTATATAAAATTGTTATCAATATCTATCTTTGTGTAGAGACTTCTTCATATTATTGTGTTTATGTTATAAGAGTAAGGTTCCGGTGCGGAGCACTCTTACGGTGCGGACGTGCGGACATGCATTATAGGGCCTTATTTGTGCACTTTTTTAAAAATTGAGAAAAATACTTGAAATAATTTTTTTTTTTACAAAAGTGCACATTTAAGACGTTAAAGTGCACAAATAAGGCCCTAAAATGCATGCTCCGCACGTCCGCACCGTAAGAGTGCTCCGCATATGATCCAAACTCTATGTTATAATATTTTAATATATTATTCCTTATAAAATATAAAATTCATTTATCTTCAACTATTACAATCAAGCGAATAAAGGAACTAAAATGATTCTTTTTTTTGAATCCGTACAAAAGTCTCATTGCTTGGGCAGCAAGCATAGAAAAGGAAGGCCTGCCCACAGCCCAGCGACTTGCTAAAGTGTCCGTACAAATTCTCTAACTGAAAGGCGACCGCGGTGGGGCCACACCATCATTCTTTTGAAGAAATGTTTGTTTCGCATTTAGGTAAGAAGATTTTTTTTTACAGAGGTCTTCCATTATAATAATTCGTTATTTAGGTAAGAAGATTCTTTTTTACAAGTAACGATTTTTTTTGAAAATAAGTAAATTTAAATAATACCAGTTATCGTCTATGAACAAAAAATAATATGAACTTTAAAAATTATAAAAATATATCCGAATTATATCAATACTAGTGTAATACTCGTGCCATGTAGAGTGTTTATAATATACAGTATATGATAAATAAAAATTATCAAAAAAAACTTATAACTTGTTGACAATTAAATAAGAAAATATTGTTGACAAACTTAATGAATACTAAATTTATTGAAGGCTACTTATACAATATATCATGGAAGACCTCTTTATATATGACATTTGTTATAGCATTTGATGTAAAATTATTTTTATCACAAATCAAAATCGTCAATTAGTCTATGTTGGTAATACAACTTCATGTCCGAATACCAATGGAGTACATGTGTCAAGTACATGATTAGATTAAATATTTTTTTATAAAATCAATATTCAACATTATGAAAATACCATAAACTTTAAAATATTTAAGTGTGTTTTATATATATGTGTTGTACTTTTATATCTTGTTATTGTTATAATATATCGTATATTAAATGTCTTACATAATTGTATGTTAATAAAAAAATCAATATACATTATCAATTAAATAAATTATAAAGAATAACTTACATATAATGTGCTCATAATAGTATAATACAAACATCATAATGCGTAAACAAAGAGGCGAAACCAATGGAGGGGCAGTGGGGTCCTATGCCCCCCCTTCCCTACAGCTAATATATCAATATAAGCTTGTATAGTGAGCAATGATAAAACTCAGCCTAGTTGGTATTTACCCTCCTTTTGCTTCAATTAGCCCCGTGTTCGAGCTTTGAAGGGAGCACATTCCAACTTTTAATTTTAGTGTAACACTCTCAAATAACCTCTTGAAAGTATTATCGTCAGTGACCTCAGACGTACTGTCCGATGTCACCCAAGGCTTTTCCAGTTGATATAAATCATTAAACCACAGTTATAATACAACATATCATAACTTTCATTTAAACCATAGTCGCGGAATTACAACACAATTCTAAGTACGACAAAATACATCAAAAATACATCGGAAGTCTTTACACAAAACATATTTAACAAAGGGTCTTGATCGCAATGATCACCCGTCAAGGATCTCAACCTGAATAAACTTGTCAAAACACCGTTCGCCTCTATAGTCGTTCTAGCCTTCACGGGATGACAACTTATCTGATGTGCCGAATCGAACGGATGACACCAGCCAACCATGCAGAGAACAATTACGGTTGGTTAGTCTAATGAAAGACTAAGCAAGGGTACAAAGCATAGTAGTTCGAGTAGTCGTATTAGGTTAGACTCATCGTCTCTCGAATAAAAGTCGATCACGATAGTCAACCACCATACTTCTACTGAATTATATGAAAAAGCATGATCAAGAGAAGATTCTGGAGACCGAGTCTCACATCAATCAATCCCAAAAGAAGACTCCAACGAAATGAGCCTTATCGGAAACATGACAAATGTTGGGGAACATAAACTTTCCACACAAGCGTTCAAAAATGACTTGATGTTTCGGCTCACGACCAACCTCACCGCCCCAGGGCGAATCCAGATTGGAAAGAGAACTTTACTCTGATCAAAGTCAAGACGAGATTTTCTAGCTGTACTATTGTCTAGCTGTACTACTCGCCTAAGGTTATATTAATCATGTGCACTAAAGCACTTATCTTGTTAAATTCCAAAACGATCATCACGTTATAAGCTTTTAGATTCTCTCATCCCTCAGGATAAAGAGATACCGTCGGGAACTAAATCCCTAAGGCGGAGTTGACTCGGGAACTAAATCCCTAAAGTCGAATCAAGAACTAAATCCCTCGGGAACTAAATCCCAAACAACGGAATCGGGAACTAAATCCCTCAAAACGAAATCAGGAACTAAATCCCTACAAGCGGCACCAGCTGTGTGCACAAACCCAGAGTAAGAAGGATGGTAGGAACTAAATCCTAACCACCAGGTTATCAAGAAACGACTAGCACTCGCAATGAGATACACAGTAGCGTTCCTACGAATACTCGTGTTAACTAAACAGTTCAACACAGTAATAATCCACATCAAAGCCATCATGGCCAATAACAGATAAAATAGCGTTGTTCTAACAATATACAACCTATCATAATATCTGTATTAAATCATATCAAAATATATATAATAGCGTTGTTCTAACAGATATACAACCTATTATAATATCTCATTTTATATCATATCATTAAACAAAACTGTTCCCAATGCAAACAGTAAATCATCCCAAATTAATTAACAACTAAACAATTGATCATTAATTGAAATATGGAATGATGAGCAAGAGCGAACCGCCATTTGCCTTAGATTCGCAGAAGCTTAAGCAAAGCTTAGAGACAACGGGTTCCTGGGTCTGAAACTGGGACAAATCTCGGATTATAAATCCCTAAGAAATGACCCATAACGAGACCCTAAGTTAGATTCAATATCCACATATATGAATCTAAAAGAATACGAAAAGAATCGAGTGAGTCAAGCCTCGCCCAAGACCACACACCCACGAGCCACAACACGAACCCAACTCACCGCGGGTGCGGTGGGGTCCTTGCCGCGGGTGCGGCGAGCTAACAGAGGCAGATGGGCTTCAGCGAAAATTCAGAAAACTCACCCAAATCGAGTTGTTTGCTTTCGATTCGATTATGGTTCACTCTCCAAACACCTTAAACCTTCCAACACCACTTGGGAGTACTTTCTCCACTCAAGGGAAACTCCGGCGAAGCTCCGGTGAAAGTTTGGAAGATCAGGCGGCAATGGAGAAAACAGAGGAGGAAGAAGACAGAGGAGGAGGAAGAAGACGTTCATCACTCTCCTCTTCAGCTTTCTCTCCCTTTTATAGGCCCAGCTAAGAGGGGAACAAGCAGGGGACAAGCCCTCGACCAAGGGAGGCAGCCACTTGCTGACAACCGGCGCCACTTGCAGTGGAAGACGATCACGCTGCAGAAGAAAAATATCCCACCGCGGGGTGCGGCAGGGTGCGGTGGGGTGCGGTGGCCTCCACAGACCGCCTCACAGATCGGCCTTCGCCGCGGGTGCGGCCACTTGACCGCGGAGTGCGGTCAAGGCCATTTTTCACCCTTTTGTCCGATTTAAATCTTGGGTTAATTATCTTAACCCCGGGTTAAATATATTCATACACGGACGACTATTTAACCTTGAACATGTGTCAACTGTATTTTATATTACTCGGAAAAAATATTACAGAGATCAAACATATTACCGAATGTCCGAACTTCTCTGAAATTAACCCGACTTGTAATACGAGAGTTGAAAAAATTCCAAACTATCCTTATAA
The DNA here is from genome assembly GCA_027886185.1 of Rheum nobile. NCBI lineage: Eukaryota > Viridiplantae > Streptophyta > Magnoliopsida > Caryophyllales > Polygonaceae > Rheum > Rheum nobile. The sequence goes on along the minus strand of WOAB01000232.1, from coordinate 66,806 downwards.
AATGAGGGATATTATATTTAGTTCAATTTCTTGGGCCCTCTCCAATACCACCACTTGGTCCACTTCACGGTCATGTTCTCCTTTTATTTATTTTTTCATTATTTTATAGTATGTTAACTTGATTAGGTATATGTATGTTTGACTAACACATCTTCTAGTATTTGTTAGTTTTTTATTTAGTAAATTAATCTTAAATTAAATAATATATGAAATAATAGAAATTGTTAGAGACTTAGGATAAGGAATTAAAAAAATTATATGAAGTTTGACAATTGTAAATTTAGAAAGTATTGTATGAAATATGTCATACTTATTTTACATACTCTTTAACGAATTTATTAATTATATGTTCATATTTTTTTTTTTATTCCTAAAGGAAAGAATAAGCCTTGTATATAAATATATACAAAATAACTTTAAATTCTTTAGTTAATAATAATAAAACTCTACCGATCATCCGTACTCTGCCGATCCGCCACTAGAGAGTGTGACCCCCCTTTCAAAATTTTCTGATTCCGCCACTGCGTAAACATATACGTATATATTGGATCGAGGATAATAACTAATTTTTAGTATGATTCCCTTGACATGCTTTTCATTAAAACATTATATGAATTTTTTTATACATTTTATATTGCTTAAACAATTATATACATAAAATTGTTAAGGGAATGACATTTTGATTAACTCATATAAAAGATTGGACATCCATGGATTATATAATGTTTTGTTAGTCCTAAATTATATGTAAAAAGTAGTTTTAAGTTTATGTTAAATCGAAGGGAACAATTCTATATCAAACTATAGAGAAAATGATCTTAAACTGTGGTTCTTGTGATTCTGATAAACAACTATATTCAGTGTTTGGTTCAACTTTTTTCTAATCATGAAAATGTGTGATAAAATACACAAATTAATTTTTGATACTAATATAATGAAATTAGTTTACACGATAAGGAAATGAAATAAATTGCTCAATAATTGATGAAACAAAATGCTAAAAATTTAGACCTTAAAATTAAAAAAATCAAAGTTAGCCTAATTTTAATATTGTTCTTTACAAATTATATTATTCAAATTTAATGTTTACCTTCATTATTGTGGTATAAATAAATTGAACTAATAGATTTGACTAAATCAAATTGGTTTTAAACATAAGGAGATTACACTCTAATATAATATATCAACCTAAGTACTTGACAATGATTATTATTCTCAAGAATTGGATTCTTGAGAATGATCTGTCTGGTGCGAAAAGTGAATGATCCACACTATATAAATTTTTTATATAAATAATTTTAGACTTTAAGCTATGCATTTCAGAAATTTAATGCGCATAAATTTCTTGTCTAAATATGCATATATATTACATTGTATGTACATGACTTATTATTTACATAATTGTTTACCTAAAAAATATAAATGATTTTTAAAAATGCTTGCCTAAATGTACATTTCCTCTATAGTATATGTACGTTATTAAATTTTTAGCATGAAAACAACAATTTTTATATAATCCTATCCTTTTTTTATAACTGTAAATAGATTGAAAAGATTTTAAAAATCAACAATAACTAAAACTGGCTGTTAATTTTTTTCAACCTACTTAAGTAATAGATGCATTCTTCATATACGAAATCAAAGTAAGAATACTTTTACGATTAAAAAGCCTTGCATTTCATAACTTGGTTGAATATATTACGTTTGAATGGACCTCAATACTAGAAAGAAGAAAATGATTGGTACAATAAAAGAATCAAATCTGTTTATATATTAATAAATGGAGGTTATATATAGTTAAAATATAAAAACTATTTAATTTTTCATATTAAATCATTTGATAAAAAAATATTGTGTAAATAGTAGAATCTATATTTTTATTTCAAAATAGTTTACGTAAAATTAGCTAGATTTATATAAGTGTATCAAAGTTTTTAAATAAATATAAAAGAGGAAAAAAATAAAAATAAAAATATAGGAGAGAAAGTCGTAAAAATTGACAAAATGCCTAACCGTTCTTTTCGCAAAGCTTGATGAAATTAATATTTTAAAATCCACATAATTAAAACATGAATTATATAATCCGTATATAAGTTGAGTTGAATGTATGAATGAGTGAATGCATGGATGAATGGAATAACAATAGAGTACAAAGATTTAATTGAAATATATACTAAATGAAAAAAAAAGAAGTTGATCTTAATCGGTGGTGTAAAACAAAATAGGTTGATAGAATTTAAGAAAATTAATAGATATTTATTATTCTAATATACATTTAATTTAGGTTGTTAAGGATCTAAATAATTCGAAAGTAATAATTCTATGAAAAGTTAAATTTATGTTTCTTTTTACCCATTAATAGAATAGCCTAATTATATAGGAGGATTGAAAATGGAGAGCTTAAAAATTTCTTTGTCAATTTATATTTTACTAATTATTTAATAGAATAAAAAGTAAACAAATATAAAAGTAATACCTCAACAACTTGGATCTAAAATCACTCCAATGACTCAAAAGGAGTGAGCTTTAATATATATATATATATATATATATAGAATTAGGTTCAAGTGCATATTAGTCTTAAGGTAAATAGTAGGGAGAATTTTGAGTCATCAGATTAAGTTAATCCAACAATCCGAATTTCTTATTTTGTATTAGTGTGGGTTGAAATGTATGTTAACAAATCTATAAGATTTACAGTTTTCTAATTAACTCTACAAATCTTTGTTTTTTGGAATTTTTATTATAACAATTAATTAACCTCTATTGCTTCCTCCCCTTTTGATCTCCTTCCTTGTGATACCCCGTAATTCTGTAAGGATTATTCTGGGAATTTTTGGAATTTTTCCGAACACCCGTTTAGTACGTCGGATTTAATTCAGAAAGTCGGAGACATTCTGTAATGTGCTCTGTATCTGTAATATTTTTCTCAGTGAAGAATTATACAGTTAAGGCCTGTTGGAAGTCTATACTCGTTCGTGTACGACTTTTGTTATCGCGAGTTAAGATTAATACCAAATCTCTACCCAATTGGTTATTGCCCAAGAGGTGCAAATGGATTAACCATGGGTTAATACCCAAGGGCACAATTGGAAGGCTTTTTGGCTCCCAACAAGCCTCATCTTTGCCTATAAATAGAGGGCATGGGTGAAGCTAGAAAGGGTGTGAAAACTCCATTACGCTGTCCATTTCTCGTCTCTCAAAAATGCTCTCTCTCTCGGAAAGCTCTCGTGGATCGTTGGAGGCTCGTTTGGTGTCGTTCTCGGTGGCCAAAGGAGACTTGGAAGGCCCTTAGAAGCCTAGAAGCCAAGCAAGGCGAAAGACGAACCAAATCGAGCGTCGCGGGTAAGATTTCTCGTTCGTTTTTAAGTTTCTGTTCAACGACGGCGACCGCCGCCAGGGAGACGGCGACCGCCGCCAGGGAGACGGCGACCGCCGCCAGGAACGGCGACCGCCGTGTTGTGGACGGCGACCGCCGTGTTGGGGACGGCGACCGCCGTGTTGTGGACGGCGACCGCCGTGAAGTTCTTGGTGCCGCCGTGGAGGAAGCCGATGAGCGGCGCCCGCCGTGCTTGAGACGGCGACCGCCGTGATGGTGGCGGCGACCGCCGTGATGGTGGCGGCGCCCGCCGCAATTGTTGGTGGCCGGCCGTGAAGGGTAGTTGCCCGGGAGTTGTGAGTTGGCTTCCGAGACCTTCGATCGGGTCTCGTATCCATCGATTTCTTTCGTCCTTTCGTATATTCGTACTATTCTTTGTCGAATCTAACCTAGGGTTCCTTTTGGGTCGACTCGAAGGTGTTTATGCTAGTGGAGCTATACGCGTGTCGAGCCCGGAATCCCGTTGTCTCTGCTTTGTTCCAGATCTGCGGACTAAGGCAAGTGGCGGTTCGCTCTTGCTCATCGTTCCATATTTACATTAATTATCAGCTGTTTATCTGAGTAATTAATTTGGAATGATTATCTGTGTTTGTCTGGAAAAGGTTTTATAAACTGTTTTGGAAAATCATATAATAGGTTGTATATCTGCTAGAACGACGCTATTATCTGTGATCGCCTTCCGGGCATTTATGTGGATTAATAGGAAAACTAATCCAAGTAAGGATTAGCTGTTTCTATTATCTCTATGTTTAAGTCGTTTGCCTCGATGACTTTAATGTGAATAGTTGCTGTGTTAGACTGTTTAGTTAACGCGAGTGTTTGTAGGAACGCTAATCCAAGTAAGGATTAGTCGTTTCTTTATAACTTAATGTGTGTAGGAACGCTAATCCAAGTAAGGATTAGTCATTTCTTTATAATTTAATATTCGTGGGAATGCTAATCCAAGTAAGGATTTGTCATTTCTTTAAATCATAATATTCCTCGGGGTTATTGTCGAATAATTTAAGGGTCATGACCTATGCTTCTTATCCACATGTAAGGATCTGAAGTGTTTTAAGCGCCTTGCTAGCGCCAGTAGATGAGCTTAATTGCAGTCCTGTGTTTTAAGCACTTAGCTAGTGCATTGGGGTGGACGTAACTGTCACCCTGTAAAATAAACTGTAAGCGCTGTGGCAGTGCAAATCAGGGTGAACGTAAGATCACCCGGTGTCTTAATAACTTCCGTGTTCTCGGAATATTCTTAAAAGCCTCAACATTGTGTGTGTGTGTTGTAATTTAATAAGATAAGTGCAGTTAAGCACATACTTAAACTGTAAGCGCTGTATAGTGCAATCAGGGTGAACGTAAGGTCACCCGGTGTAATAATAATCGCCGTTGTTTCTCGGCATAATAATGTTAAGTCCCGCGTGTGGGTTGTGTGTGTTTTAATTTGGGTTGACATGATTGTCACCCTGAGATTTAAGCTGTGTGCCGCTCTTAATAACATTAATGTGTTTCAGTAATATGTGTTTTGTAATTAAATAAGATATGTGCCCGAGTGCACATGATTAATAAACCTTTGGCGAGTAGTGCAGCTAAGTCATAGTGCAGCTAGGAAAGCTCGTCTCGACTTGAATGTAGTACGTTCTCTTTCCGATCTGGATTCGCTGTATGCGATGAGGTTGGTCGTGAACCGAAGCATCTCAGTCAACTTTTAAATCATTGTTGTTTGATTCTGTTAAACATTCCATATTTGTCATATTTCCTTAAAGACTCAATCTCTTGGAGTCTCTTTTCGAGTCGATTTATGTGAAGATGAAGTCTTCTAGAATCTTCTCTCATGCATACCTTTGTTGTTATTCCGTGAAAGTGCCGGGTTATGTATCGTCCCTTCGATTTTTATTCGAGGGACAATGATAGTAAACGGTTTCGATCACTCGAACCACTCTGCTTTTTACCCTTGCTAGTCTATTTAAGTAGACTAACCCACGAACTTTGTTCTCCGCATGTGGGCTGGTGTCATCCGTTCGATTCGGCACATCAGATGGAGTGTAGATGAGAAGACTAGAAGGACTATGGAGTCGACGGTGGTTTTCCGACATTTTTAATAATTTCTTTTAATCAGGTTGAGATCCTTGGGCAGGTGATCATTACGATCACAACCCTTTTTGTAAAATCTTTTAAAAGTTTTCCGCTGTGCCTTGTTTAAGATTTCCGTTGTAATTCATTTAAACTCTGTGTTTGTCCTATTCGGGATTGGGATGTAATCCCGGGACTCGTGTTTTATATGATTAAGGTTATCATTTTGTATCATTGTATTTCATGATTTGTATTTAAACGGTAAAGCCTTGGGTGATCTCGGTAAGGAACACTAGGGTCACTGGCGGTAATACCTTTCCAAAAGGGTTAAGTTTTGGGGGTGTTACAGTTGTGGTATCAGAGCCAAAGGTTGTTTTAAAACGGGTTTGGATTTTTATAAATCATTTATCCATTTTTGAAAATGCTTTAAGAAGGGCTCTGAATTTTTTTTCAAAGTGAAAAGAGTTTGAAAACACCGTTCATAGTCATGTCTTCTATATGGTCTGATATAGTAAGTTTGCTTCTATATCTAGAAAGACTAATTCCTTCCCCGTTGTCCCGTATGATATGGGTGCATTCTATTCTCTTCAGAAGAACCGGGAGAAGCCAAGGTGGTTTCGCTATACCCAATAAGGCTTGAATTCCCAGTTCTCTCATTTTGAGTTAAGGTTGTAGAACCTAGTAACTCGGTTTGAGTTCATCAATAGAAATTACCAAGTTGATCTATTCTAAGTTGATTTTATTACAATAAGTATATCAGAAGATACTAACGTGATAAAATCCTTGGAATTTGATCGGTAAACAGATGATGAACACAAGGAACGTTATCCGTGCTGGTGCTGGGCCGAGTAATGACCCTAGACCAAATGCAAGGAATGTTGCAGACCCAACAGGAGAGCGTGAGTCTGTCTTTAACAATAACCAGGGAGACAATGGCCAAGCTCAGGCCAACGCTCCGATGTTGTTTGATGCTGCAGCAGTGGAGGCAATTCGAGGAATTGTCATGCAAGCTCCGATGAAGTTTGGCCTCGATTACCGAAGACAATAGTAGCTTGATTTATAAAATAGTTAAAACCTTATTATATTGGATATTGTTGATAGAAACGAAAAACAAGCAACCGTACAGAGAGTATACAATTGGAGTATATTATGAATTACCTTAATTGGAATATTAAGATGCGTGTTCCCTAATATATCTATCAAAATCAAAGGCCTAAAAAGCTCCTCACTATTTATCATAACAACACTCCTTACCAGAATCCGTCTCTCTCTCTCTCTCTCTCTCTCTCTCTCTCTCTCTCTCTCTCTCTCTCTCTCTCTCTCTCTCTCTCTCTCTCTCTCTCTCTCTCTCTCTCTCTCTCTCTCTCTATATATATATATATATATATATATGAAAAAGTGTCAGGTGCGAAAGGTTATTAATGTGTAAAATACGAAATAATCATAACCGTCCGATCTATGTAAATCGGACGCTCCAGCTTTTGCATTGTTTTATATGGATTTAAGAGCGTTTCATACACGCGCTTTTTAATTCTTCTTTTTCTTCGCTCCAGCTTTTCGCTCCAGCCTTCTTCTTCTCCAAATCTTATTCTTCTGGTTCACATCTTCTTCTCCAAATCTTAGTATTGAACATGGATCCAGGTATACGATTACTACTTTCGATTGCTATTTTCGATTCTATTACTATTTTTGATCTCGTTTTTGATGATCGATTAAACGTAGATCTAGTTTTTGATGATCGACTTGTTTTGTTTGTTTGATGAATTTCACACACTGTACTTGAATTTCACACTGTAATTTGATTGTTGTTTCATCCCTTGCACTTTTTTTTATTCATTTGCACTTCCTCTTTAACCACTTGCACTTCTGTTTAACAGCTTGCACTTTCGTTCTATTCGCTTGCACTTTCGTATATTCGCTTGCACTTATTCATTATTCTTATGCACTTTCTGTTCGCTTGCTTGCATTTTAAGTATTTTTTAATCTCATATTGGCTTGCACTTTCTGTTCACTTGCTTGCACTTTACTCTGTATTTCCATGCACTTTTCTCTTATTGGCTTGCACTTTCTGTTGTTTAATCCCTTGAACCTATCATTTTTTGTTTGATATAGGTAAAAGTGAAAAAGATACTACTATGTTGGTTGAGGTTTCTCCTGGGAGTTCCAGATATTACATACCAATTTGCAAAGAAGATACAAAGCCCTTTGTTGGCCAACATTTTAAAACACTTGAATAAGCTATTAAATTCTATTTCAGTTATGCACATCATTGTGGTTTTGATGTACGGAAGGGGACAATTATTAAATGTACTGATGGGTTAAATGTACCTATGTGGAGGTATTTGACTTGTAGTAGGCAAGGATGTAAACCTTCTCGTGCTCAAAGTTCAGAACAAAAAAGGAGGATTACAAACAGATGTGGGTGCTTGGCTAAAATTGCTTTTAAATATGAAAGTCACAAGGGTTATGTTGTGAAGATATTTGTGGAGCGGCATACACACGCCATGGTTTCTGAACCACAAAAACATTTTTTGAAGAATAATAGGAAACTTACTCCTTTCCACCAGGATTTCATAATCAATTGTTTGAAATCAAACATTGGTACAAGTAAGGCGTACAAGTTGTACAAGAATTCTGTGGGATCATATTCTGATGTTGGTGCTACTATTGTTGATTTCAAGAATTTTAGCAGGGATTTGAATACATATATGCTTGGATATGATGGTCAGATGGTAATCGATAGTCTGTTTCGTAAAAAGGAAAGATGTGAGGCATTTCATTTTGACTATCACGTAGACGATGTTAATCGTTTAGTTCGGTTGTTCTGGGCTGATCCTATTTGCCGCAAGAGCTTCTCCTTTTTTGGTGATGTTGTTTCAGCAAATGCAACATACAAATCTAATAGGTATTTATGCTTAACTTGCACTTTTAGCATTATTCACATGCACTTTTCTTCATATGACATGCATTTTTAAAGTGTTGAGAATTTGCACAACATTTTACATGCACTTTTAAGTGTATATAGTATTTGACATGCACTCTGAGTTATACTCACTTGCACATATACATAATTTAGCATGCACTTTTTGTTTTTTAATTTGCACCTTTTGGCTTTTTAGTTTGGTACTAAAGGTGCACACAGATTAGTATTTTATATGCACTTGTAGCATTATTCACTTGCACTTTTCTTCATTTGACATGCATTTTTTTGCTTTCACTTGCACTACTAGGTTTATTCACTTTTATTTTATTTTATTTTATTCAATTGCACAACTTTTGACATGCATTTTTGTTATGTGTTTCTTTATGTTGTAGGTATGATATGGTTTTTGTTCCTTTCACTGGTGTTGATAACAACAAGAGTTCAATTACCTTTGCATTTGGCTTATTGTTGCAAGAAGATATTCCTTCTTATGTATGGTTGTTTGAGAATTTCAAGAAATCAATGGGTAACGAGCCTTTTATTATTCTAACTGATCAAGATCCTTCTGTGAAGTCTGCGGTTGAAACTGTCTTTACTACTGCTGTTCATCGCTTTTGTATGTGGCATATCATGTTCAAAGTTCCGGTGAAGGTTAAAGTTGATGCATCTGAAACTGAAGATTTTAGGAAGAGGTTCAATGGAATAGTTTGGAGTAATGAGTTGAATGAAAATGATTTTGAGGAGGCTTGGCATTCTATCATGTGTGATTTCCATTTGGAAGATAATAGCTGGCTTAAAATAATGTTTGATTTACGTCATTATTGGATCCCTGTATTCTTTCAACATGTTAATATGGGTGGTTTGCTAAGGACCACTTCGAGATCCGAAAGTCAAAATCATTTTTTCTCCAACTTTATCGGTGGATCATCATCATTGGTTGTTTTTCTGATGCAATTTGAAAATCCTGTTGATTCTCAGAGGCACAAACAGAAGAAGCTTGACCTAGACTCATCTAGTTGTTTTCCTGAATTAAAGACTCCTTTGGCAATTGAGAAGCAATGTGCATCTGTTTTCACTCTCAATGTCTTTTATGAGTTACATGATGAAATATGTGAATCTGCATTCCAGTGTGGCCTTTCTGATTTTGTGAGAGAAGATGATGTCAATTATATTCATGTCCGTTCAGTTGGTAATAAAGTATACATCGTCAAGCATTTGAAGTCCTGTGATGATTTATGTTGCTCATGCAACAAGTTCTTAAATGTGGGTCTTCCTTGTTCTCACATGTTCTATGTCTTTAGAATAGTTGGTATAGAGATGTTGCTTGAGAAGTATATTTTACCTCGTTGGACAAAGAAGTCAACGTTGAAGCCCACATTCAAGATAGATGATTTAGTCTACACTCAAGGTTTGGAGTTTGATGAAAAGAAGGCTCTAACTAATGATCTTTTGTCTGAGATGCACTGCTTGGTTAATGTAATTGAAGATAATGTTGATGCTATGAAGCATCTACTTGGTGTGTTGAGACATGAAAAAGATCTCTATATGCAGCGAGAGTCTGTTCGAACTAGTCTCAACAATCCGTTAAGCAGAATTGAGAACTTGCTTGGTCCTATACCGAATCAGTTAGAAGTTACCTCCACAATCAAAGAACAAGGGCAGACCAAAGGAGAAACGCCTAACGGATATTGCGGAAACTATAAGGTCTCAAGCATCAAGGAGAAGAGATTGTGCACATTATGCAGTAAGCATGGACACAACATTAGAACGTGCAAACAAGAGAAGCAAGAGAAACCAAACTTATGAAGATAAACTATGTTTTGACATGCATTATATATAACTTGCATTATATATAACTTGCATTGGTAGATCATTGACATGCACCAGAACAACATTGAGTGTGCACTTTTTTGAAAAACAAGCAACATGCACTTTTTAGTATGTTTCACTTTGCACAAAACAATGTTTATCACATTTTTATTTGTTTTCGAATATCTTAAATGACATATACTTGATAGTGCATGCGAATTTTAAAAAAGTGCATGCCGAATGACAAGAAAGTGCGTACCAATAATCAGAAAGCCTATCTGTTTGACCTCTTGGAATTTTGTTTTTTACTTTGCACTTTTGATTTAAAAGCTTGCACTTTCTAAATAAACCGCTTGCACTTTCTGTAACCGCTTGCACTTTCTTTTTATTCTCATGCTCTGTTGGATTTTACTTAAAACCTACACTTTTATGTTATATTGCTTTCACTTTTACTTTATTCCCCTGCACTTTCGTCTTTTTGCATGCACTAGTATTAAGAGTGCACTTTTTAGTGAAATCAGACACCGAAATTTTGTATTGTGAACCATGCATTATATATAACTTGCACTGGTAGATCATTGACATGCACCAGAACAACATTGAGTGTGCACTTTTTTGTCAAATTAGAGTGAACTTATCATAATACTTTGCAAAACAAGCAACATGCACTTTTTAGTTTAACAACTTGCACTTTCTACATAACCCGCTTGCACTTTCCGTATAATCGCTTGCACTTTCCGTTTAACCATTCATACAAAATTACAAAAAACATTCAAAGCATATGTCTAAAATATTCATACACCATTACTTAACCGTATACACCAACTGTCCAAACATCCACAGATACTACTTCTTCCTATTTGCCAAAGTAACCATTTCACGAACAGTGGTCTTCTTTTCATTCCAATGGCTGTCTAGAATGACATTGTTGTACTTGATCCTCATAGACAGGATTTGATGTTCATCTTCCTTAATGAGATCACTTTCCCAATCATCTAGTCCATTGCCGAAGTATGTTTCCATATGTCTCATCAGAAATAAACCACAATCAGACTTGTTAACATCATCTCTCCAAGGCATCTCAAGCCTTACGATTGAAACCATATTTTGATCTTTGAATGGTGCAGCTTTGTCTTTCATGTCATGTTTTTCTAGGAATTCAGTGAAGAAATTTCTCTGTGATAAAGAATAGATAAGCAACTAAATCATAAAATGAACATGGTTTGCACCAAGGATCATAATTGAATGCATTTAAAATAAGATATACATGCACAATTAATAGAACTTACCAAATCAGAAGGAATATTCCTATACTTTGCTTCAAAAGTCCCGGAGTTTGAATTATCTATCACGTCAATTCTGGGGTTTTTCACATTGATGGCAATCATGTAGTAGTGTTCGCTATGCCATATTGGAAATACAAACTGTAATTTTAAGAGTGAATAAGATTATTTTAACTTTTCAAACCATTTCATATATAGAGAAAGGAGAAATAACAAGCAGTTTTAATGTACTATACCAAATCAATATTCTGAATCTTGAAGTTCTGTGTTTTTTCCAAGTATTCATCCATCATATTTTGAAACCAGATTTATCTATCTCCCGCAACAGCTTCTTCATATACTAATGGAAAACCCTATAAATTATTCAAAAACAAATAACATTATGTGAGTCGTATAAAAAAGGCATGCACTTTCATAACAGTTAATATGCACTACTGAATGCACATTCAATACTATAGAGATGCACTAAAAATGCGAAAGGCATGCACTTTCAAGACAGTTAATATGCACTACAAATGAGAAAGGCATTCACTTTCAACACAATATGCACAGTTAATATGCACTACTGAATGAACATTCATTACTGTAGAGATGCACTAAAATGAGAAAGGCATGCACTTTCAACACAATACACTGGCACTACAAATGAGAAAGGAATGCACTTTAATTCTACAAATAATGCACTACAAATGACAAAGGATTGAACTTTCAAAAAAATAAAATTGTATATATGTAGAAAAGACATGCATTTAGAACAAGAAATACATGTAAATATGACATTAAGATACTATAGAAAAGGAGTGTTATGCTTTACCGTTATACAAGAAGGAAAAAATTGCCTTAAAGGTTTGGCATCACTCTTTAGAACTTCATTGGAATTTAATAACTCTGCCCAAATATCAATAATGTTGTTTTCCAACCATGTATCTTTTTTCATTGACTTGAAGTCTTTCTTCTTTGCATTTAACTCCCCCATCTTGAAGATCACCTCCCTGTAATATGTAACTTTTTTTTCATCAGCAAAAATGCCAAAGAAATTATTTATTAAAACAATAGAATTAAATTTTCTTTACTCTTGCTCTGAGTTTTCATCAATCAACCAGTTGTACAACTTCTTCTCTGAACTGGTTGGTTTCTCTTTTAAGCTTATCTGTCTCCTCTTGCATGGTGACTTGTATTTCTCGGATGGTTTCCATGGACGCTTGGCGCCTAAAACTCTTGGTTGTGCTTGCACTTCTTGCTGGAATTTTACCATCTTCTTCTTCTGAGGTTGTGCTTGCACTTGCACTTCTGCAATTTCCTGTATAAAAAAAAAACACATATCAATTTGAACACAAATGAAACTTTGAGACAAGCATAGAATTAACATGCAGTTTTGAGTAATGTTGATATGCACTTTTTTAAGAAAAGATATGCACTGTATGAATAAATGCATGCACTTTCATTGATTCCCACATGCATAGAGCTTTTATATACACCTTTACAGTGTGTACTTCTTTCTCCACCTGAATCAACATTGCCTCCCTATCCTTTTCAACAATAGCTTCAGTTTCTTGCACTTGAGGTTGTTGTACAGTGTGTACTTCATTCTCCACCTGAACCAACATCTCCTCCCTATCCTCTTCAACAATAGCTTCAGCTGCTTGCACTTGAGGTTCTTGTACAGTTTGTACTCCATCCCACTCTTCAACCAACATCCCCTCCCTAACCTTTTCAATAATAGCTTCAGTTTCGTGTACTTGAGGTTGTTGTACAGCGTGTACTTCATTCCCCACCTGAACCAACATCCCCTCCCTATCCCGCCTATCTTCTTCAACAATAGCTTCAGCTGCTTGCACTTGAGGTTCTTGTACAGTTTGTACTCCATCCAACTCTTCAACCAACATCCCCTCCCTATCCTCCTTATCCTCTTCAAGGATACCTTCAGTTGCTTGCACTTGATCTTCACTTTCCCTACACTTTTCCTGAATCTCTTTTGTTTTCCCTTTGCTTGAAGACACAAAAAAACTCGATTTCCTTGGTTTGTTCTTACTTGAATAAAACCTACTTTGAGCACATGTAGCCACACCAGCCAATGGCCTCGATGATGATGGTGGTGATACTCTTACTCCGAATGGAGGCAGTCCTTCTACTCCAAGGCTAAAAGAAGGTGGATCAAACCCACATAAATCTTTCTTCGCTTTCACAGTCTTCTCAATCTCTTCAAGGCACCTTGACGCCTCTTCCCAAAAGAGCTGCTGAGACATTGTTTCTTCATTTTCCACTGTTTGGTGTTGTGACAAGTTGGAAGACACAATAATCTCCAGCATTTGATCAATTGCCTCATTAACTCGATTGTAGAGGCTGTTATTTTGTAGCTCTAAGCCCTCAGCAGTCTTCAATCTAATCAAGTACCTCTCAATCCCTTCTGCAAGGACCTTTCCTTCTTCACTGTGATTTTTTAAGAAAGCCTGCAAAAAATAATGTGAGACTCGGAGCACATGCACAATCAATTCAGTTCTTATGCACTACAAGTGAGAAAGGCATGCACTTCAATACTACAGCCATGCACTAAAAATGAGAAAGGGATACACTATCAAAACCAAAGACATGCACTACAAAAGTACAAATGACAAAGGCATGCACTATCAGAACTACTGCCATGCACTATAAATGAAAAGAGCATGCACTTTCAATACTACTGACATACACTATATGCATAAATTCAATAAAAGCTAATTATAAGCATCACTTACCAACAAAGTGTCTTGATTGTTGTCTCTGTGTTCAGAAGTCAAAGGGTCAGCCTGTTTGGAAGAGCAGCTAGGTTTGTCCATACGACTTCACTTATGTCTTTTGCTCTCTGAAGAAGAAGAAGAAGATTCACTTTCTGAAGAAGAAGAAGAAGATTCACTTTCAATAGGCTCTCTTAGAAACCCCAAACCAAACCCTCCATATGTAATCTCCTTTGTTTCTCTCTCCTTCAGTCTTTTTGTAGTCCAATATTTTATTATAGGATACTCCCTTGGACTTGGATCATTTTTTATTACCATCCGGTCAAGATAAACTATCTGTAAACAAAAGTAGCATATAGGACTAATCAGCTAAGTTCAGATGCACATATGAAGAAATGGCATGCACTTATCAGTTTATATCACATGCACATATGTAAAATAGATATGCACTTTTCATTTCAGTTCTTATGCACAATATCAGAAATGTCATGCACTTTAAGCAATAGTCATATGCACAATTGGGGAAAAGACAAGCACTTTTAGTTTATATCACATGCACTTTCAATTAAGTTCATATACACATATAACATAATGACACGCACCTATCAGTTCAGTTCATATGCACTTATGATAAATAGACATGCACTTTTTACACTAAATACATGCACTTACCAGTGGGAGCAGGATTGGACCTCGAAACCAACTAGTACTTGTTTTCTTCCAACTATTAGTTACGTTCATCAGAACTTTCACCATATATAAACCCCAATTCAGTTCAGGAATAACTGAAGTGTCCTCAAGTGCATCAAGTATCTTGACATTCACACTCCCATTTGGATTGCTATCAAAGACAAGAGTGGTGAGCAACACAATAAAGTTTCTCTTGAACTAATCATCCGGTTCTTGAGATTATAGAAGTAGATCAGCTACATGAGATGGTGTAATATATTTCAATTCCTGCAGCACCAACTCTCCTGTATGTGGGTCAATCTCCGTGGAAAACTGCTTCCTGAACGCTATAACCCAGGGATCGTTCAATGCTTGCCTGTAGATATAAATTCGTTTGTTTCCACTGGGCAACCCAAGATACGTATGCACATCCATATTTGTAATGAGGATCTCCTTACCACCAAAGTTGATTGTGCAAGAATTTGGATTAAAATTTGTCATCACCCAATAGCTGATACGTTGCGGAATTTCGTCAATATCCCAGGTTAGCATATGCTCAAACCCCATATCTATAATTGCTTGTTTTTTTGTAGGTGCCATCTCAGACAAGACTTGACATAGAAGTTTTGGAGATGATCTTGTGTGCATAATCCTGTATTTTGACTTCTTTGCCCTTATACCTTCTTTCTTCTTTTCTCGTTTCGGGTGAGCAACATGTACTTCTTCTTCTATCTCATTTCTCTGCTTCTTTGTTTTCCTAGGAACAATAGCTAATTGCATGTTCTGGTGAGCACTCTCATTAGCTACCTTCTCTCTTTGTGAGCTTTTTGGTCTTCTCATTTTTTGGAAAATTTCCTTTGTATTTTTTTGTTGACCCCCTTCATCAGTTGCCTTCTCTTTTCCTGAGTTTCTTGTTCTTGTCATTTTGTTTATAATTTACTTCGTATGACCCATTCAGCTTATAACTTGCACAAAATGAATAACAATATGCACTGTAGTATGTGCAAGCAAATAAACATAAAGTGCAAGCAAATAAACATAAAATGCATTCGAATATACACAATGTGCAAGAAGAAAAACATTGTTGGCAAGCATATAAGAATAAAATGCAAGCAAACAAACATAAGATGCATGCGAATATACACAATGTGCAACCAGATAAACAAAAGTGCAAGCATAAAAACATAAAGTGCAAACATATAAGAAAAAAGTGCAAGGAAAAAAACATAAAGTGCAAGCAAATAAACACAAAGTGCAAGCGAACAAAAATAAAGTGCAAGCAAATTAACGTAAAATGCAAGCATATAAACATAAGGTGTATTCGAATATACACAATGTGCAAGCAGATAAACAAAAGTGTCATCAGAAAACATAAAGTGCAAGCATATAAGAAAAAAGTGCAACAAAAAAACACAAAGTGCAAGCAAATAAACACAAAGTGCAAACAAACATAAAGTTCAAGCAAATAAACATAAAATGCAAGCATATAAAACACAAAGTAAAATATATGCAAGCAAAGTAAAATAAACACTTCTGTTAACAGCTTGCACTTTCGTTCTATTCGCTTGCACTTATGTATTTAGTGTAAAAAGATTAATTTGAAGACGAGCGAATAACACAGTGTGCAAGCAAAACAAAAAAAAGTGCAAGCAAATAAGAAGAAAAGTGGAACAAGCATTTACATACCTGAATTCTTCTCTCGCTGTCGCTCGACTTCTAAGGTTTCGATTACTCTCTCGCTGTCGCTCTCGCTTTTCGCTCTCTAAATTCTTCTCGCGCTCTAAGGATGACGGTTAGCTTGCCTGCTTTTTGAAACTAATAAAGCGTGTGTGGATAACTCACTCCATAGCGCGTATATCTTTAATTGAATAAATAAAGCTCCTTTTTCCTATTCTCCCCAGCCGTAGATCTGGCCACCGTGGACGGCTAGAATTCTTTCGTATTTTGTATTATAAGCAGCTTTCGTACCCGAATCGCGTCCTATATATATAGATTAATGCAAAATGGTATGGTTTACTTTTTTGGTGAAATCTCCGACGGAGATGTTGATGTGGCACCGAAAAATATGAATTGACAAATTTCTTTCACACATCAGCTCATTTATATGATAAAAACAAAAATCAAAAAAAAAAAATTCAAAATCAAAAAATGAACTTTTTCAACAATTTGCATTTACTCAAGCACGAACCAAAAATACAGTCCCTCAAAGAGGAAGGTTCGAAAGTCAATCTTTGTTGTCGTTGTAAAATTGATTGCTGATATATTAGGTTTGTGTTTCAGTAGAAGCAAATTATTGAAGAAGTTTATTCTTTTGATTTTGATTTTTCTTTTTTGTCATAAACAAAAGAGCTAATGTGTGAAAAAAAATTGTCATCTCATGTTCTCCGGTGCCACATCAGCATTTCCGCCGGAGGTTTCACCGAAAAAATGGACCATACCCTTTTGGGTTAATATTGACATAGTTCGGGTATGTTTTTACAATTTTTAAAGTTCGTATTATTTTTGGTTCAAAGGCAATAGTTGGTATTATTTTGAGTTATTTTTCTTTTTTTAAATTAAAGTACAATTCTAAATTATTGTTATGAATGATGAATACAAAATCTTTATAAGAAAGATAAAGTTTAGAAATTTTATTGGAAAATTTTGGTTTATAAGTAACAAATGATGTAAAGAAGAAAATGTATTATAAAACTTATCAATTTTAACCTAGATTATTTGAATTAAGATTAGCAAAGTGTTAATCAAGATTTGAATATAGTTAATTTTCTAAGAAGGTGTGACTTATTCTTAATTTTAACCTAAATTATTTTTCCTACATCTTAAATTTGGGTTATAATGTATATATAAACTTTGGGTAAGTTTATATAACAGTTTGGGAAAATTTTATAATTTTTGAAAAGTGAAATAAGGGCACTTTTCTCACAACTTGAAAAGTTGGGAAAAATGTAGAATTTAGCCAAATAATGGGTGGGCCGTGAGTTTCTTCTTCCTCCGATGGCAGCCAAGCTTCCAAGCTCCTTTCTTGGAATTTTGGCTCGGTTTTTTATCCCGTTTCCTTCAATTGGCCCATAGGCTTTGAAGATATACTTATCCTAAACCAAATCATATCAAAATTGGGATTTATAACCACCTAGATTGATAGAATTTTATCCCCAAACGTAAACAGTCCGATAAAAACGATTTTCGGCTAGAATCTAAAATTGGATCTCGTTTGAGATAGGTTTTGGCCAAAACTTGTGGGGTTGGAAATCTATCTTTATGGGCTTCAAAAATCCTATAAATACTTCCTCCCCCATTCAATGATTTTACCCAATTTCAAGCTTTAGTTTTTCGGCAGTCCACAAAACGTTTGTGCACTTACAGAAGCGATTTCTCTCTTAATTGGGCACCTCTAGTTACGAGTTACGTATCAAAATTTTCTTCTTGAAGTTTACTTTCCAGAGCTACCAACCACACATCATTTGGAGTTCACGGATTTGCATAAATACCCTAAATGGGTATGCAACTTGCAAGAATAGATGTTTTTTTGTATATATACACCATTTGGTGTATTTTTACAAAATATTAAATATTTTCTTTTAATTCAAAAAGTAAATAAAAGCAAGAAAATTTAAGAAAAGAAAAAGGAATCAAAAAAAGTACACAAATATCATTATATATTACTTCCCTCCAAAACCCCCAAAATTCCCTCCTTTTACTGTAGTCTCTCCCGCCTATTCTCCCGCCATTTTTGAGCCGATGAACTGTAGTGATTTCTCTAAACCTCCATCTGTACATTCTCCCGTCGATGAACTGATGAACTAACAGAAGAATGCCGATGAACTGGTAGTGATTCTCCCCCCCATTCTTCCGCCATCAGTTGTAAGAAAATCCAAACCTCCTCTCCCTCCCATCTGACTGTACCTCCATTAGTTGTAAAAAATTCCAAACCTCCAACTTCCAAATTCATATGCCCATGAACTGAACATTTCAAAGTTATTCCTCTTTCCTTTTTATCTTGAACTCAACGTTCTGCCAATTATTCCTCTTTCCTTGTATAGGTTTCCAAAGTACACAAATTTATTTAGATTTAAGTAAAACAAAATCATTTTCAGGTTAAACAGAATTTGAGCCAATATAATGTAACCAAAGATTCACAAGCAGCAAAACTTACTACGTCATACTTGATTGTTCATACTATTATCGAAAACAAATGTCGGCCTTAGTAAAACGAATGTCATATTTACGAATAATAATGTCAGAACTACAAAGAAAATTTTTGCATCTTTCTCGACTGATAGGGATTTCAACACCCAAAAATCAACAGTAAACTTTAGTATGTAATGTCACATTAAAGTTTAAATGCAAACTTTAGTATGTAATGTGACATTAAAATTTAAAGTTTAAATGCAAAAATCAACACTAAACTTTAAGGTTGATAGTATTAAATGCAAATTTTGTTGTCAATTTCCAAATATTACATGAAGAATGCTCCATGTCTGTACATAATTTGCATTCTACTATATTACATGATAATGCTTGCCACTTAATTTGTAGGACGCGTGACATCTGATTGAATACTTCTACTTACAATCCCTCAATTCTCTTATATTTACTTGGACGCGTGACATTTTAAAGTAGTATTCTGACATTGCTTTAATACTATTTTGACAAAGTGATAATGTACCACTGATAATTTTGACCGTATTCAGAATGCTCCATGTATGTACATAGTTAATAGATATGACCGCTATTTGACAAAATGCTCCATGTCTTAATTGCATCTCCCTCTCCCGATGCTCTACTTATTTGACTATTTTACTTTACAGAGATCTTAATTACAAAGATATTAATTGCACTTCATCTCACCCATCTCCTTTGAGTGTCTCTTGTTTGACTATTTTTATCTACATGCTTCCACTCCTACTCTCTTTGTTTCACTTCATTTCACCCATCTCCTTTGAGTCTTCATCTCTTTCATCTCTCTTTCATCTCCTTAAAGCAGCTCGTCTGGTTGTGTTCTTTGCTTGTGGACTCACAAACTTCTGTTGGATTTTAATTGAGTATCAAATAGGTATGGGTGATGAATACTCCATGACGGGGCTAAAAGTGCACAAGCAAATGTCGTTGATTAGCCTTATCAAAGTAAAAAGTCCTAACAGACCTACTAAACAGATGTATAGTAAGCAAGCAAGGGTCGAACCCACAAGGAAGATCTGATGCAGTATGCAATTGTGAATGACAAGTAACAAGCAATGGGGGTTTAGTTATCACGAGAAAGCAAAGCAAGTAAAGCAAACAAGTTTGGTTGAGTTGAGAAAATATAATGGGGAAAGTAGTCCTACTAGAGCGAGATCCACAATACAGAGATATAATTTGATCACAGAAATCTATTTAATCCAAGTTCTTTTACTATCCTTATAGTTGTTCCCACCCTGATCTTAAGTACTACCGATTCTCACAGTTGTCGATAGACTTATTACTATGCCAATGATAAAGTACCACCGATTCTCACAGTTGTTGGTATACTTTACCACTGACGCAGCAATAGCAATGCACACAAGGATATATGATACATGCAAATAGAAAGACGTATTAATACTCGTATGCAACTGACTCTCACTCACAATTGTACGCTCGGAACCCCTATACGCACAATTGTGTTTGCTACTAGATACGCACTAGGAACCCCTATATGCAATCCTAGCAATTGATAAAAAGTATTCAACCTAGTTGATCAGGCTAAGAAGAACAACAAGAAATCAATATTCAATATAACCAAGAGAATCAAACCAACACTTATAAGGATAAGAACAAGGAATAGAAATCTCACAAACACATCAACTGTATTGCTTCAATCGTCTAGTAGAACAAAGGGAAGTTAGTTCTCCATTCAAACGAGAATGAAAACCTAATAGAAAAGTAACCTGCGTAATGTAAAAGTGTCTGCCTCTGGGGCGTGACTGCCCACTCAAGACCTAGAAAGAGGTCTTAAATAGGTTTAGGAAATAAGTTAACCTAATGGAAATAACAAAGGAAATAAAATAATAGAAATAAGAAAGTCTGAAATGCAATAAAGGAAATAAAATCTTCTGGCCGCGAGGCATGACGTGCCCACCGCGGGGCATCAGTCTTCTAGTTGCCTTCTCTGAGATCCACCGCCGGGTCGCGGTGACTTCTGGCGCGGGGCGTCAAGTTCCACCGCGGGGCGGTGAGTTCCACCGCGGGGCGGCGGTGCCTTTTTCAGCTTCTGCGACACTTTAGTAGAAACACCATAACCTTTGATTCCCAACTCGGATTGTGCTCATATTTTTAGGACTTGCAGTAGACTTCAAGATCTAACTCCTAGAATTAGAATCACTTCATTTGGACATCTGAGTAGAGAGAACGAACCATTTGAATTCAGCACATTGTTCTTCTACTCTTCAATACACTTCAAACCTCTATAAATCCCATGATTTCTTCACTTCTCTCCACAACTTCTGGATTACAGACTTAGGCACAAATCTCATCCTAAACTCCTCTAAATAATGCTAATAATTGCTAGTTAAAGTGCATGAAATGACACCTATCATATTCCCCCATACTTAGACCTTTACTCGTCCCGAGTAAGCTAAAGAAAAACCTACTCTCTCAATCAACACCAAGGCCTCAGGAAGTACAAGAAAACATGACATCAACAATTACAACATATCAACAATAAGCTCTAGACAATCAAGCTAAAAGGGAAGCATAGTACTTCCCCCAAGCTTATCCCAAACACCACAGAGTGAATCAAATCTAATCCCAATCTCCCATCTATCTTCTTATCTCTCTAGAGTGACCTACCTGAATCCTCCTTATAACTCCTCTTCTTATGATGCCTCGCCAAGAATAATGAGAAATCCTAAAATCACTCTTCTTCTTTTTCGCTCATTTTGCCAAGGCGCCCTTTCGGGTTTTCACCAAGCCACTCATTTCATTTTTCAATAGATGTACTCACATAAGCTCACGTCACTCTTGACCAATTATTACCCCAGCCTAATGCTGGTCCAAGCCACCTGCTTATTACCTAGGCCGCCCTTTCGGGTTTTCGACCTATCCCAGGGTTTTTAATGTATGCCTTTTTTCAATTTTTGGCTTTTTTCATTTTTTTAAGTTTTCTCCTCAACAACGTAGCAAGTATAGAACTCTCCCCCATGCTTAAACATTGCATTGTCCTCAATGTAATGAAAGACAAAAGAATAAAGCACATGGAAAAACAAAAAATAACTCACAAACGTCGCCAAGCTGCTTGGACACTGTAGGTGTCGCTGGCGGTCTTCTCAATAAATGCCCAGGTCTCTGGTGTGGGGCGGGTGTCTTCATCAACTCTATAATCTTCTCCTACCGTGCAATCAAAAGGGAACCACTTGGGTGAGTAGTGATAAAACAATGATAGTAGGGTTACACGGCCTTCTAGGAACACATGGTGGAGCCCAAATATAATCGTGGTGGGGGCTCTAGTGTTCCTCCTCCTCAGCTGTTAATTGTAGGGCCATCATCGTTGTCAAATAATGTGTGGGGCGAATGTCTCCTCCTTGACAACATGATGCGCACCATCTCCATGGGGAACTCTGGACAACTGGCCTTGGGTACCTCTTTTTTTTTTTTTTGCCCCCCGTTTAAGGTTTTTTCGGGGGGTGACTTAGTGTAGGGAAGGAAGAGACTTACATTGGTGTGGAAACACCTTCTTCAATAATCATGGGTCTCTTTCCTGCAGGTTAGTCGGAAACAAAAACAAGAACAAAAACAAAGCAAAAACACACTAAAGAAAATGCAAAAACAAAGAATGAAAAGCAAAGAAAGAAAAACATACCTCGGGTTGCCTCCCGGATAGCGCCTTAGTTATTGTCATGGCTTGACATCCTACTCCAAACTCAAATTGGGTTGCTCACAACAACTGAACTCCTAAGACCAATATCAGGGGGATGTCTCTTTGTATACTCCATGTCGATCTGTTCCCCCACGCTTGTGCAATTGCTGATGGCTGGACCACTCGTCGTATCCATGAATGCACTTGCCATCTTTAAAAACTGTCTACCCAGCATCTCAGGGGCTGCATGTATGTCCTACCCCGTATCCAGCGTATAAAAATCGGCCACTGGCATCAAGGCCTCCTTCTTGTGCCTCCCCTTTGGTTTCTTTTTGATCTTACCCAGCACCCTTAAAAGTTCTGTGTAGCACGGGGTGTTGTTTGCCAAATGGGCCAAAGGGATGGTTGCCTTGCAGCTACTGGAGGTGTCAAAGAGATCCTTGTTGTCAATTATCATCCTCTCCTTTAGTGCCTCCGGAAAGGGGACAGGGAGCTTTTCAGAACCAAGAGGAGGAAAAGTTGGACGAACAAAGGGGTCCGCTTCTTCGTCATGATCAATATCCAGATCTGGGCATTCCCCGCGGGGTGGTAGTCTCACCGCGGGGCGGTGCTCTTGGCCGCGGGGCGGCAGTGTTGACTCAGGACAACTGGGAGTTATCGCCGGGTCGCGGTCACAAGCACGGGGGGGCGGTAGGATTCGCCCATCTTCAAATTCAGCTTTGTCGTCCTTTTCAGCAGTAGGAGCGACTTGCAATTGCTTGCCACTTCGGAGGGTCACAACATTTACACTTTCATGCGCGGCCCTTTTGTCCAACCTAGCGACCACATCTGTCAAATGAACCACGGCCTCCTTCATGCTCTTGATGCTGGCCTCAGTAGTTTGCACATGCGTTGTGAAGTGCATTGTTAAGGTCTTGAGCATGTCTTCAGTTGAAGGGGAGTTACTAGCATGGAAAGCTACTGGTAGCTCATCAAAGTGGGGTTGAGGTGCTTCTTGTTTACCTATCTTCGCAATAATGTCTTTCAATGAAGTAATTTCTTGCAATAAATGTGCATCATTGGAGTTGACAGCATTAACTCCTCTGGTCTTTGGGGCTTCATCGAAATCTCTTGTGCTCTTAGCTATATCATGAAGTCTAGTCATGGCTGCATCAGGGGTCATATTCAAGATACTACCACCACACGTAGCATCTATGATTCTTCTTTCATCATCCAACAGCCCACTGTAAACATAGAGTACTAGAGCTTTCTTGTCAAAACCATGGAACGGGCAACTAGAGCAAAGTCGTTTGAACCGCTCACAATAGTCATAAAGGATCTCCTCCTCTCCTTGTTCAATACTGGCAATTTCCCTTTTCAAAGCGTTCACCATCCTGGTTGGGAAATATTGTGTGAGGAAAGCCTTATGTAGCTCAGCCCATGAATCTATGCTTCCGCCATGCAGATGATAGTACCAGTCCTCAGCATCGTCTTTAAGAGTGAACCCGAAGGCTCTCATTTTAATCTGATCCTCAGTGACGTTGGCTGGTTTAATGCTCATGATGACGTTGTGGAATTTACCCAAGTGTAGGATGGGATCCTCTCCACATCGTCCATAGTATCTCGGGAGCAACCGTAGCACTCCTGTTCTGAGCTCAAATGTCACACCATCCGCAAGGGGTGGAATGATTACAGCCAATGGCTACTGTATCAGATCTGGCACAGTCAGCTGTCGGAGTGTCTGTGCCATTCGTACCTGTTTCTGTATCAACTTCAACAAGTAGTGAATCAATAGCAAAGGTGCGGACCATAAGATAGATCCACACCGCAGTCAATCACAAAAACACACAACAAAACAGAAAACTTCTCCGGCAACGGCGCCAAATTTGACGGGGCTAAAAGTACACAAGCAAATGTCGTTGATTAACCT
This sequence comes from Rheum nobile, assembly GCA_027886185.1. Taxonomy (NCBI): domain Eukaryota; kingdom Viridiplantae; phylum Streptophyta; class Magnoliopsida; order Caryophyllales; family Polygonaceae; genus Rheum; species Rheum nobile. Next base: position 42,249 of record WOAB01000232.1, on the reverse strand, counting down.
TATCAAAGTAAAAAGTTCTAACAGACCTACTAAACAGATGTATAGTAAGCAAGCAAGGGTCGAACCCACAGGGAAGATCTGATGCAGTATGCAATTGTGAATGACAAGTAACAAGCAATGGGGGTTTAGTTATCACGAGAAAGCAAAGCAAGTAAAGCAAACAAGTTTGGTTGAGTTGAGAAAATATAATGGGGAAAGTAGTCCTACTAGAGCGAGATCCACAATACAGAGATATAATTTGATCACAAAAATCTATTTAATCCAAGTTCTTTTACTATCCTTATAGTTGTTCCCACCCTGATCTTAAGTACTACCGATTCTCACAGTTGTCGATAGACTTATTACTATGCCAATGATAAAGTACCACCGATTCTCACAGTTGTCGGTATACTTTACCACTGACGCAGCAATAGCAATGCATACAAGGATATAGGATACATGCAAATAGAAAGACGTATTAATACTCGCATGCAACTGACTCTCACTCACAATTGTACGCTCGGAACCCCTATACGCACAATTGTGTTTGCTACTAGATACGCACTCGGAACCCCTATATGCAATCCTAGCAATTGATAAAAAGTATTCAACCTAGTTGATCAGGCTAAGAAGAACAACAAGAAATCAATATTCAATATAACCAAGAGAATCAAACCAACACTTATAAGGATAAGAACAAGGAATAGAAATCTCACAAACACATCAACTGTATTGCTTCAATCGTCTAGTAGAACAAAGGGAAGTTAGTTCTCCATTCAAACGAGAATGAAAACCTAATAGAAAAGTAACCTGCGTAATGTAAAAGTGTCTGCCTCTGGGGCGTGACTGCCCACTCAAGACCTAGAAAGAGGTCTTAAATAGGTTTAGAAAATAAGTTAACCTAATGGAAATAACAAAGGAAATAAAATAATAGAAATAAGAAAGTCCGAAATGCAATAAAGGAAATAAAATCTTCTGGCCGCGAGGCGTGACGTGCCCACCGCGGGGCGTCGGTCTTCTAGTTGCCTTCTCTGAGATCCACCGCCGGGTCGCGGTGACTTCTGGCGCGGGGCGTCAAGTTACACCGCGGGGCGGTGAGTTCCACGGCGGGGCGGCGGTGCCTTTTTTAGCTTCTGCGACACTTTAGTAGAAACATCATAACTTTTGATTCCCAACTCGGATTGCGCTCATATTTTGAGGACTTGCAGTAGACTTCAAGATCTAACTCCTCGAATTGGAATCACTTCATTTGGACATCTGAGTAGAGAGAACGAACCATTTGAATTCAGCACATTGTTCTTCTACTCTTCAATACACTTCAAACCTCTATAAATCCCATGATTTCTTCACTTCTCTCCACAACTTCTGGATTATAGACTTAGCCACAAATCTAATCCTAAACTCCTCTAAATAATGCTAATAATTGCTAGTTAAGGTGCATGAAATGACATCTATCACTCCACCATTAGAGACAAGGGAGAGGTTGGCTTCATGGATGTTCCCTCAGTCACTACTTCCACTCCTACAGAGGAGGGTCCTGTCATTGTCTCTGTGCCCTTTCCATTTGCTGGAGGAAAGCCTCAATCGGTGCCTGTCAACGAGGTTGCCATGGCGTCATTCACCATAGATAACACCACTTTAGAAGATGTGATACTTTGGTGTGTGAACATTTATGCTTCAAATCTCGAAGATTTATTCATTTTTGTCACTGATGAAACCTCCATATGGTCAGCTAGATGACATATCCGAGGAAGATTTTATGGGTTCTTTTTCTATGGAGGACCGAACGTTGAGGCCACATAGTAGCCTGACTATATGGTTGTCTTGTGTGCCCAATGAGATTGGCGTTTTCACATCTATTGTGCATATCGACACTGAGGTTGTGACTATTGAACGTGTTGTCTTCCTCTTGGCTGAAGATGAAGTCTCCAAAGCTTTGGCATCTGAGAAACCATAAAACATACCACGAGAAATAAGGAAAACGATTGAGTTTGAGGAAATCCCTAAAGTTGTCTTACAAGGCTTACCAGAGGAAAATTATGCGTCGTATTTCAATGCATTATTAGGGATAAAGGAACTTCTCATTATGGTAATTGTTATATTTTCTCTATATGGGGGTGGGGGGACCGAGGGGATAGCTAGATGACATGGTTCTCTCGTAGTACCAACTTGTTGAATGATTTTATATTTGTTTACAGGACTACGTGAAAGCTTATAATATGAAGTCTGTTACTTTGAGACAAAATGATTTTGACTTTTTAGCACTTAAAGTGCCAGGTTTTGCTGAAAGAAGACCTTCACTTGTCCGTGGAGATGTGGTAGATGTTTTTGGGGAATATTCTCCTGATCAGGTATGTGTGCTAAACTAGGTGAAGGTAATTTTTTACTTCATGTCAATGGTTAACATTTTTGTTAAAGGGTTATGTGTTATTGTTGGAAGGAACAATGACATAGAAGTTTATATTTTTTGTCACAATTGCACGAATTACCATTGCCAATGTTTTTTTCTCATATTGAACTTGCCAATGTTGTTTTAACAGGGCTGGATCCACCATGTTGAGGCTGATGAAGTATTATTGCAATTTCATGATGGATTTTACCAAAGACATAGAGATAGCAATCTGTATGAAATCTATTTTGTGTACAACGAGGTAAATTTGAGTAGGCTCCGTCAAGCCATTCTATCTGCAGAGGTATTACACGAAAATGTCCTCTTTCCACATGAGTATCATGGAAAGAGAAGGATTACAACAAACAATCTTGTGCCTATTTCATGTCTTCTTAACGAGGAGCAGAAAAATGTTATTCGTTGAATTTTAGGGTGTAGAGGAGGAGCTCCTTATGTGATTTATGGACCCCCGGAACGGAAAAGACAAAAACGCTAGTGAAGGTGATCCTCCAACTATATAAAACTAGACGGAATTCTCAGATACTGGTTGTGCTTCTTCAAATTGCACGGAAAATCATATATTAGAGAAAATCCTTTGCGAGGGGATGAAACTTAGCGAGGAAGATATTTTTAGGTTGAATGTCGCACGTTGTCCCTTAGAAAAAATGAACGCTGCATTGTTAAGATTTTGTACCTACAGTGAAGGTTTCTTCACTTGCCCTTCTCGAGATGCACTCTGCAGCTACATGATAATAATAAGGACATGCACGAATGCATCTTACCTTTATGCTCAAGGGGTTAACCGTGGCCACTTCTCCCATATCATCTTAGATGATGCAAGCCAAGTTTCAGAGCCAGAGACAATGATCCCCATATCAACCCTCTACGAAAACAACACAGTTATTGTTCTTTCTAGTGATCCCAAGCAACTTGGCCCTGATATTCATTCAAAACAAGCTGAGGCTTATGGGTTGGGAAGGTCTTTTTTGGAAAGGTTGTTGGACTTTAAAGTTTACAGATCAGGGGATCACAATTATGTCACAATGTTGGTGAAGAGTTATCGGAGCCACCTTGAAATTCTTTATGTTCCTTCAAGACTGTTTTATAGAGGAACATTGATTCCATATCGAGAAGAAAGTGGCACATCTTCCTTACCTTGGGCTGATCTACTTCCCAATAGGAACTTCCCTGTAATGTTCTGTGGCATCCAAGGCTTGGATGAGAGGGAAAAGGGCAGCCCTTCATGGTTTAATAGGATTGAAGCTAGCAAGGTAGTTGAGCTCGTACAAAAGCTCAAAAAAAGGAATGTCTCTGAGCACGACATCAGGATTATTACCCATTTTCCACAACAAGTATTAAAGATAGGGAAGGCTCTCAAGTCTCTACATATGACTGATATTAAGATAGGTGGGGTTGAGCAGTTTCGGGGTAAAGAAAGGGAAGTGATTATCCTGTCAACTGTCAGATCAACCATGAAACACGACAAATTTGACAGGACTTTCTGTTTGGGATTTCTGAGCAACCCGAAGAGGTTCAATTTTTCCATGACTCGTGCCAGATCATTGCTTATTATTGTTGGAAACCTTTATATTATTGAAAATGTAATTCTCGATAAAAAAAACTTAGTTGTTTATCAAATGCAGTAAAATGTTGCGTAACCGTATTGTTGGCCATTGACAAGACTGACACTGGCACAAAATGTTATGCCATTATGCTGCAAATAGCGCCTATGAAGGTTGTGCTTTTCGCGTGAAGGAGCAGGATCCATAAATTTCGATGTGATGCTAGTGTAGCTCGATCGACTTTTGAGTACTTGCAACTATCATTTTTTCTAGTAATGTAATGGTATCCAGTGTACTGACAACTATTGTTTGTGTGTCTAGTGCTGGCAATGTTTTTGAATTTGCAAAACTTACAAGAAGAGCCACATCAAATTTTTGACACTCTGACATGTAGAATCAAGCATGCTGCACCATGATACTTACCACTTACAAGAAATACTATTCGAAATTTAATTCATCCTCTTACATAAAAAACCAAAGTCATCATGTACATATTTCATAGTTATGAGCTACATGCTCGATAACAAATACTAAAAGCACTAATCCCTACAATGACACCAACACCAAACGCACAAATATGATTTAATACAAGTTTGCTCATTTTTTTGGGAGTGTAGTGTCTTGTTTTCACCTTTAAGTTCTGCTACCCTTGTACAGAGTTCCCTAATTCTAGCCTCAAAGTGCATCTCATTTGGATTGAGTTCCATAATTCTTTGTCCAAATTCATGTTTCTCAGTACGTAGACGTGTGATTATTTCATCCAACATGTGGGAACTGAGCTATTCGTTAGCAACATCTCTAACTCTTCTTGCAACTTCTCTTCTATTTTAGAACGTGTAGGAGATATAGGTGGAAATTCATATTTTCTAGGGTCCCCGCTTTGATAACTTGAGGTATCACTGTCTGACATTGGACTTCAGTTGAACTACAGAAACAAAGCCAAATTCCAATAAACCCCCCCTAATATATGCTTGCTTATGTGACCCTCTAATTACCAGATTGACCCACTATGAAAAGCACACAAAAAACTCACGAAATTGTACATACTAAATAGCAAACAATTGGAAACATAAACCATGAAAAGGTCCATACGAGTGGCAGTAGAAACAATAGCTATGTACATAGTATATAACAATTTATTTAGGGTTTTCAACCTCAATTAAGCCTCAATAGTACATAATTAAGCAGCAACAAAGCATTACCGCGTAGTTACTCTGTGTTCGGCGCAGTAAAGGTCGTCGACTCAGCAAAACGAACAAGAAGGAGAGGGTTTTGGTTGTTGGGCGAAGAATCAGAAGGGGAAAGGTTGGTGATGCATTTATTTAGAGTTTTCATATTTTGGCCATGTCATTCCTTTTTTAATATTGTTTCAAAAATAATTACTTGATATGACATCTATTAATATAGTACATGTCATGATTTGACCTCTATTTTCCCTCCAAAAGTGAACAAGTTTCCCTCCATTTTCTACCCCTTTACCCACTTGTTAGTCTTCACCTAAAATAACCCCACCTGTAAACCTGTACAAAACCACCGTAACACCACAAAACCTTAAAACCACAAATCTTTAAAAAGGCTTCTGTTGCATCTTCAATGTCTTTGGAATAGAAGAATTAAATAATGGATGAGTTTTAACTTTCACATTTATTCCTCTTTACAAGACATTCTTCTGTGGTTCCTTAACCAAGAAAGAACAACCTTTCAGCATTGCTCAAATATGACTTTCACATTTGTTCCTTGATTCTAAAATATTTGTTTTTCCTACACATTTTTGTCCCGTTTGGCTAGAAAACCCTTTCTATCTTCAATTCAGGATGGGCTAAAACCCTAACTTTCTAAAACTAATGTTGGTGTTAGTCATGTTCGTCATAATACTGTCAGTGTTAGACACTATACTATCAACGTTTGTCGTAAAGTAATTGTACTTGTGTTTGCTTTTTCTTCGTATAACAGGTTTAAGATCATACTACTTGACTCTGAGAACATATGGTGAATGAATATGTAAGGGAAACAAGTGGGTTTTCGATGTGATCACAACGACAAAATCACTTGTTGTGTATGAAGTTATCAATTACTCAAATCTAAGAAAAAAGTTGGTTGAGAAGATAAATTTCATTGACGAGATAGATGAAATAGAGCTAAAATATCTTTCACCGCGAAAACCAAAGTTACAACCATTCGATGTCAAAGATGACGACGACCTTGATGCTTTCAAATTTGTGAACTTGCAATCAAAAGATGCAATTTGGCCTATCGAGTTATATGCGAGTTTGAAAAAGAAAGGAAACAAAGAATTTGCAAACATAGAGTATGTAAATGTGAGGCCTAATGTTGAGGCCGACATCACAATGTCTCTCACTCCGCCACCGTTAACACAAAGTCAAGAGACAGAGGCCGAGATTGTGATGGGTGGTCAACCAAGTACAAATGGTATCAAATCTAACAGGAGAAATGTGGTAAGCGATAATCGTACCACTAAAGCTGTCCCAAACGTAGTTGATTGTGACATGTATGAAATGAAACCAAAAATTTGTCGTGACAACAATGGGGAAGTACAAATAGTTGACTTGGTGAGCCAATCTGAGGCAAATTCGAAAAGTGATGAGAGAGAAGCAATGTCTTCCACAAGAAGGAAAAGAATACATGAATGTATTGAGATTGACAGTGATTATGGGGAAGACGTTGGGCAAGATGTTGTGCATGATGTTTGGGATGATTTTGAAGATGATTTTGAGGAAGATGTTGAAGAAGATTGCAAGGAAGGTGACTTTGAAGGTCCATTGCTGGATGACACTGATGAAGTGGACAACTTATTTATTGACATTGATGAGAAAGTTCTCCAAGAGATTGAAGACGAGTACCATCATAGCAAAAAGTTTAGTAAAAGACAACTGGATGATTTGGAAGCGCCAATGGAGGGTGATGGGGTGAGCTGCAATGATCTAGAAATAAAAGTTAGAGAGCATTTCAATTGCAAGAAGGATCTTAAGGATCATTTATCCTTGATGGCATTACAGATGCGCTTCCAGATGCATGTCCAGAAGTCTGATACGAAGTTATATGTCGTAAGGTGCATCGATCCTAGTTGCACCTTTTTTTGTCATGGGACCGCTCTTTGCAATACAAGATTGTTTGAAGTAAGGAAGTACTGTGGACAACACACATGTGACATGAAGCTAAAGCATAACCACCACACACATGCAAGTTCAAGCGTAATTGTATGACCATATAATGTCAAGGTAAGTAAACAATACCGTAAGTAAGATCATATATATTTTTCAGTATGTATATTAACTAATCTTAATCTGTTACAACTTTAAACAACCGGTACATGTAATGGACATCGTGTTGCACAAATTCAAGACTTAATGAAGAAAATGGGAGTGGAAGCTAGTTACGACAAGGCAAATCGAGCACGTTTAACCACCATAGACAAGATAAGCGGCTTCATGGATACATGTACATGCTCAAAAGGATGAATACATGGACAATCACACATGTTGAAGTAGATTATAATCGTCGATTCAAGTATTGTTTTTTTGGCTTGGGTGCTTGGTGCAATGGAATGCATTTTTTAAGAAAGGTAAATATAAGTTTTGTCATAGTGAATGTATATTTGTCAAATTAACATAGTCTTCTGTAGCATTTAATTATTATACAGTCATGTATACATTATCATTTTGTAAAGCTGGGTGAAATTGATTGCAGGTTATAATAACGGATGATACTTATTTGGGATCAAAGTACAAGAGCACACTTCTAGTAGCAGTGGCACAAGACGAAAATAAACAGATATATCTAATGGCTTTTTCTATAGTTGACAGCGAGAATGACAACTCATGGTCATATTTTTTCCGACACCTATGTTCTATTGTAGCCGACGACAATGACCTCGTCTATGTGTCTGACCATCACGAAAACATCTACAAAGGTTTAAGAGAGCACTACATCTTCGCAAAGCATGGTTGTTGCACACTTCACCTATTTCAAAACATGAAGGCCATATTTAAAAGGAATGACTTGTGGATTATGTACCAAGAGGCAAATCAAGCCTACACCAAACATGAATTCAACCGTGAGTATGCAAGACTTTGCGCCTAGTCCCTAGAAGTGGGTACCTACCTAAGGGGTGTTAGATTTGAGGCGTGGACAAGGTCGCATATGCCCGCGAATAGATTCAATATTATGACGTCGGACAATGCAAAATCCATTAATAGTCGATTAATGGGGCCACGTCGAATGCCGCTGATTGACTTGCTTGATGGTATAGTGAATGTCATGATTCAGTGGTTTTGTGAACGGAGGAAAAAGGGAGAATTTTGGTCAGAAGTGTTGACCCCAACATTGTGTCATGAGCTACAAGTTCATTATTTGAGGTCGTTGACAATGGTTGTGACTAGGCTAAATCAATATGAGTTTCAAGTGCATGCCAATGGAACTACATTCTTGGTAAACCTTCATGCTCAAACATGCTACTGCAACGCATTCCAAATTGACCAAATTCCTTGTGCGCATGCCATAGCGGCTGCCAAGGATTGTGGTGTCGATCCTGTACAGTTGGTGCATCCCTTATTTGCGACTGAAAAGTGGAAGAAAGTATACAAGGAAACATTGTATCCGGTCCCTGACTTTGAGCATTGGGAAGTTCTTGACAATTTTTTGAATAAAGCATGATTGCCCCCGAACGTGACCAAAAAAGAAAAGAATCCCGTCACGTGGAGAATACAAGGGTCCGAGGAGAATGTGTGGAAGTTGTGGCACCCTCGACCATAACTCACGAAATTATCCTAACCCCATAGCCGCCTCATGATTAGGTTTAAATTTATTGGTTAGGTTAACTCTTTTGATGGTTTTTTGAATCACGAATAGTTTTAGTGTTGATGCTTCTTCTCATTTGATGTTGAACGCATCCTGTTAATATGTGTAGTAAGAGATGTAAACTCTTAAAAGATCTCTTTTGTTAATATGTGTAGTAAGAGATCCAAACTCTTCAAAGATCTCTTACCACTTATATTACTTTTGAACCCAGTTAATGTAATTTGCTTATGACTTTTTCTTGTGAAGTTTATTTTCTTCGAAGACAGAAGAAAGTCATGGTCGATATGGTTTCAAAGAAGTTAATGTAATTTGTGTGGTTCAAATTGATAGAATTATATTTAGTCGAAAGTAGTTAATGTAATACAATCCTGTCATGATTCCATATATATCCTAACATGCTCAATATGGACTAGTCTTCCTTAAATTGATATGACACAATCCTTTCATGATTCTATATATATATATCATGACAGGTTCAATATGGTTTCAAATAATTCTACCGACCAACATGAGTGGCATCTGAAAACCACATAGGAAGAAGAAGAGAATGATTAAAATAGGAGAAAATACATAACCAATTCTGTCATACTCATTGAAATGCAATGTCGTCTTTAATATGGTTTGAAATTATACGACATTATCATACAGTACTATATTATATAAAATGAAAATACATAACATTCTTCATAAAGAACTAGGTATTACACATATTATCATAAAGTACTAAATTTACGTGACATTAGATAGTCACTACACTAAAATACATTCCAAAATACTTCATAAAGTACTAAATACTATGTGACATTAGATAGTCACTACACTAAAGTACTAAATAAAATAGAGACTAAATATTACATAAACACATCTCCTACAGAGGACATGGATGAGGCTGGGAGGTCGCGTGGGTGAAGCACTGATAAGCGTTGTCGTGACACCTAAACAAAATAATCCTAAACAAACCTAACTAATGTAGTCTGGTAAGCAATGGTCAAATCCCACAGAGAATCAAGTTATATTTCATGTTTGCAAAATCATTCACCAATTGATAACAAAGACAAATGGGGGTTTTGAATGAAACTAACTAAGAAACGATAAACAAAACATAGAAAGCTTGGCTAGACAAATATTCACATTTAGTTTGATTGATCAATCATTGATTATCCCTAGTCCTCAATACTCATGAATGTCCTAATCCCTGTTCTGAAATAGTTACCAGTCCAACCAGTCCTGATAACCCTAACTATCAAATAACCTAGAAGACCTTCTAGATTGAATCTAACAGCAGCAATGAATTCAGGAATAGATAGGTACATACAAGTGTAGCAACCAGTCATACAATTGCATGCAATTAATTCTCTACACAAACTAAGGGATTTAGATTCTCAACTAGTATCCTCTAATCCTTAGTAATATGATCAATAACAATCTCAACAGGTTGTATGGAAAAGGGGAACCAATAGCATAATACTAATTTCTCTAGGTTGTCAATCTAGAGGGAACTACTATTTTAAATCTATTTGATGTCCTAATCAACAAATCAAGGGGAATTGAAATATGATCAATGAGATTAAGCACGAGAGAGAATTAATACAATCATAGAAAGAGTAAATGAATAATCTCAATATCAAATTCAAACCGAGACTTCAATTGTCCAGCCAAAAACAAAACAAAATAAAGAACTAAACTAAGAAAGGGAAAAACAATACTGAATGGAAAACGATGATCTGAAGATGATGAATGGAGGCTGTGGGAATTAGGTTAAATAAAGTTAACCTAAAGCCCAAGATCACAAACCTCATCTACAAGAAAATAAAATAAAATATTTTAATTAAAAGAAATAGGAAAGAAATCGGAAAAAGAAAAAAGAATTAAATAAAACAAAACTCGGAAAAACTCTCTCGGCTCGCCTCCGTAGATGGCCGCGGTCGCAGTTTGCTCTCGACCATCCTGCACGGTTAGCAAACCGTGCAGCTAACCGTGCAGGGCCTTTCTGGCTTCCTCAACTCCATTCTCCATAGTTGTGCTCTAAATCCAACCAAACGGCACCTCAAACCTGGTAACAACCCCTAAAAATACACTATAAAATAGTACTGATCAAGCACGTCGACGACCTCTCCGGTCACGATGTATATATTAATGAAAACCAATTTTCTACCAAGGTCGGCAAGCATGGTGGCGTCTCCACGGTTCTGCAAGGCCCTCAAGGTACGAGGGTCGCCGCGCGGGGGTATTACTTCAAAGAAGTAGCAAGCGTTTCGTTCATAGTTGTTAAAATTATAAAGTTGGCTAATGAGCCATCAAATGTCTCTTACCCTTTCATGAGTTTCAGCCATCGGCGACCAGTTTTGGGAAATGCCACCCTCGTAGACATGGGTGGCATTTCTGACAAATTGTCCCCTCGCAGGGACGATTCTCCCGCCGGTATGGACTATGGTACACCCTATGTTCTGCCGGTTGTTCATCCATGGGAAGGAAAGAAGAGGAGGGAATGTGGAGTTATGTAGATTAGGAAGATGTTGGAAGAGTTGTAGATGAGGAAATATGGCTAAGACTTGCATAAAAAGAGGAGTTGGTAGGTAGTTACAGGTATATAAAGAGGAGTTGGTTGGCAGTTAGGGATAAATCTATGACGGTTTATTTACTCTCCTAAAAATGAGTTAGTAGTGTTAATATCTTGTCATAGTAATTTATATATCTTGTCTGTGATGTACTTATCTTTGTAAATATCAGACAATCCCCTATGTCAGTACTTTAACAGACATCACAGATCCCTCTTACTCTCATCTTGTCGTGCTACTTTATAATACGTATATTATAAAGTCAATGTCTCTATATTATTTTACACAACTGCCATTTAACTGCCTAACTGTCATGTAACTTCCATTTAACTGCTATTTAACTGCCATGTAACTTCCATTTAACTACCGTGTAACTTCCATTTAACTTGCACGCACATAACTGCCATTTAACTGGAACTTAACTACCACATCTTTGTTGATCGAGCATGAAATGGCACTTACATGGTACGTATCCTATCATCCAAAACACCAAAAACACAAAAAGAACCTAATGTTGTTCGACCTCAATAAAATTATCCAAACATCCTATTTAAACCTCAGGGTTTCTTATGTTCGACCTTCAAACCCCATCAAACACGTTGTGATCCATATCACTCCTAACGCCGTCAATAAATTTGTCTTCCACAACGTCAATATTTTTCAACCAGCATTGAGCATCTCTATGTGTTTCAGAGTGTATATCCCAGAATCATGACTACAAACCAGAAAATGCATTTAAGTTAGTTAGATGAAGTATATAATAGAATTGGTAAGGGTAATGATATTTCGACTGACCTGCACTTGTTCTGCCTTACTCATTGAATTCTAGAAAATGTAAACTCCTCAGTACCCCGATCTACAAATTTCTGGGCAAGTGGCGGGTACTGTCTAATGAAGTGATGAAGAAACTTGCTCACCCCAAACACCATGTTCTCTACATCCAAGTTGTTCAAAAACATATTACAATCATATACATTTGTCCGCCATTGCTGCAGATCGATCTCTAGAGCTACCCAATGTTCATTAAGGATGGTGTAGGTGGCATAAATGAAGTACACATCATCCTAATTGGACCAATACACTGAAGACCTATCTCCCCTAAAGTATTCAAGTGCACGTTCAGTTGTAGGTGGAACACTTTGATGATTTTTGACATAGTATTTCAATGCATCTTTATAATCTTCAGACCAGAAAACATCCAATATTATGGCCTTGTGTTTAACTTCAGACTCCAGAAGCGCATTACAGATATAATAACAAACTTCATCCATTTGCTTCAAAAAAATATAAATCATCCTGTCAGACATTACAACAAATCCCAACATTTAACTAATTTGACATCATAACTAAATAACTTACACAACCACCCAACCAAGCTTTTGATTCCATTAATAGGCGAAACCAGTCCTTGTCCATCGATTCACCACTTAGTCTAACTCTTGGCTCAGAGCTGAAAAAGAACGAAGGCATAATTATTTCCATGAGATAGTTCAACATAATTAAATCCGTGAGATACTAACCTTTCATCATCCATCCATTGCAGCAAAGCAGTCATCTATTTCACCTGTGAATTCTTGGTTATCTTCTTTAGTTTTTCCCCCTTTTTCTCTTCTGTGTAAGGTGTTAGCTTTTTGGCGGATGGCTTCATGATATGGCTAGGAAGGACCCTCTTTGGTGGGGGAGTCTTCTTTCGTTTCTTTTTGGGTTTCCCCTTGCTGGATACATCAACCACAACGGCTAGCACTTGAAGAGGTTCCTCAACCCAACCAAAGCGGCCACCTCTATGGCCGATGTGGTTAGCACTTGAAGAGGTTCGTGTTGGGTAACCTCCTGTTGGGTAACCTGCGGGGCGCCTTCAAGATCATTAGTAAAATTCTGGTCCTGGTCCTTTTCACCATCGCCAACCTTTTCATTTAGGTCTTGAACAATGCCCATTACAACATCCGGACCCTCAACATCATTGTTACCCTCAATAGAATTATCAAAATCTTGCAATTATAATAACCATGTCAAACTACTAACATACACGACTAAAAATCTTGTCACCATGCCATAACTAAAATTGTAAAAGATATAAATTCCCATCCTGACAGAGACGCTAAAAATCATGTCACTATGCAAATAAAACTATCAAAGTAGTAATGAAAATTTTCAAAGGAACATATTTCACACCTCTTTGCCTTCAGCCTCTACCTTCTCCACCTCAACCTCAACCTCAACCTCATCCTCTACCTTTTCCTCCTCAACCTCAACCTCATCCTCCTTGTCATCCTCATTCTCCTCCTCCTCATCATCCTCTACCTTTTCCTCCTCAACCTCAGCCTCTACCTTCTCCTCCCCCTCAACCCCAACCTCCTCCTCATCATCATCCTTGTCATCGTCCTCCTCCTCCTCTTTGTCACCACCCTGGTGAAGTTCTTCATTCTCATTATCTTCATCACCATCACCAACGTCATCATCATCATCATCATCACCATTATCATTATCCTCAACTTCCTCATCGTCATCTATCCCCTCACTCTCAACCTCCTCACTCTCAACCTTCTTATCATCTACCTCCTCATCCTCTGTTTCCTAGTCATCCTTATAAACGTCCCCCTCGTCCTCATCAGACTCATCATAGGATTCAAAATCCTCCTTATCCTCATCCAAATACATCTTTGATTACTCTTACGCTTATACACCTCCTCCTAGTTTGATACCCTCTTTTCCAGCCTTCCCATCCTCTCAAGCACTCTTTTTTCCATCCTCTTCATCATTCTGAACATCTCACTTATCATCTCTGACGAATGCACATATGCATTACTTGGGCTCGCTCCATCTTTTCCTTGTTTCCTCTTCCTCTTTCCCTTCTTTTTCAAACCCTTCATTGCTTCCTTCACAATCTTGTCAAAATACGGGTCATCATTTTCATCAGCATAGTATCAATCAGACAACTTATCCACCTCATCTTCATCGGGAATAAAAATGGGCTTAACCACATTTGTAGGATCAGCCAAAGACAACTCCAACACTCCATGTACAGGGACTTCATCTGAAAACCAACGAATACCTCGAGGCATTGTAGATTCTCTCAACTTTGATGCAAATTGGAGACCAAATGTTGCCACAGCTTCCCATACCCATATCTATAATAACATGTGGTTTGAGTATTAGCAAATTATGCTACATTAAATCATGATATTTTGTCACCCTATATTTTAAATTCGGTCACCATGTAACCTAAAATGTGTTTGGAATGCACATAAACCTATCTAGAATGCACATAAAACTATGATTGAAAACTAGTATGTTGTTTCAATCAAACAACAAATAACATCCTCCATATTCACGACGATCCGATCACCCTGTATTCAAACATCCGGTCACACTATAGCATAAAGTATACAATTATGCTACAATAAAAACACACTGTTGTTTCACTATGAGTACCACTCCATCCAGACACCACATAACTCAGTAATTCATATTTGAACCATTAAAAATGAATTATATAACTACCTGAAACACAACTGGCATGCCTTGAATGGATTATGGAATTCTTGGTAGGTTGGAGAGTAGTTTTGCCTTCTCTACTGTTGGCATCCTTTTGGTCAGTGTTGTGGTCAATGACTTGTGTGTTTCCGTTCCTCGCCCTCAACTCTTTTTGACCTCTCTGTAGCTTGGGAATCTTATTCTCCACCGAGTTCATCCTTGCATCTAACACCCCTATTCTAGTCATGGCTAGAAATCTCTCAATGAAAGAACCAAATTGTTAGAAAAAAGAATGAAAAACACTTACTCAATATATCAGAAACAAGATAACTCTCACAGGAGAACAACCTCTCTCTGTGAGCCCAAGGCAACCGCCCGAAACTTCTACTAATTTTCTGGATAAACCCTCATTCACCCTCTTTCTCTCCTTAAAACTACCCATGTCTATTCCCCACTCCTAGCATAACCGTCTCTCTGAATCCCTTACATATTAGCTCCACGTTTCTGCTTGGTAACTGCCTCCAATACCTTGTTTGGATGCTGCCCCTTTTTCCTTCTAGTATAAACTATATATCCTCCATGTCTAACAATTTCATACTTCGGGGAAAGGAACATAATCAAGAACTAATAAAAATATATTTCTTCTTGTAAAGAGCATCAAGAAATGAGCAAGTTGCAATAGAAGATTTTTGTAATAGAAAAAGCAAGCAAAGAAAGAAGAAGAATAAAACTACTCATCAACGTTGCCTACCTTTGGTGAATTGATTAATGAATTTTAGGGATTTTTTCATATTCGTCCTTAATTTGATTTTTCAATTTCTCAATTTTAGGTTATTTTTTCAACTTCTCGTGAAGTATATGGGAAATTAGGGTTTGTGGAATCGAGTCACAAACACAACAATTGCTTCTTCTCCTAAACTGCTGCTTGCATATGAAAGGAGATGGCTCCAAGTTCGATCTTGCCAAAGATAATAAGGAGCTTCGATTAGTAAGTTCATCTACATGTCTTTCCCTTTCTATCAATATTCAGTTAGGCTTTTGTAATGGTTTGAATTTACTGTATTATAATATCCTTATGAGATTCTATGGTTTTTTTATTTTGGGTTTCTGTTTTACATTCTAAATTATACTTGATTTTTGCTTTGTAATAGAAAATTCCATAAAATCGGTTTCATGTTGAGCAATCAATATGAAATAGATTTTGTAGGTGGTGATTTGGTGTTGCTTAGTATATTTGATTTATGTTATAGATCATGCATTATATATCATTGTGAATAAAGAAAAATCTCTTTGGTGTTGCTTAATATCAAGTGGTATCGTCTTGAACCCAACATGAAGTCATCATTTAATTATCTATATCTCTATAATCTATTGGTTGAGTTTAATCAAACAAGATACAAAATGAACTAATGCTCTTACTTTAATGAACATATGGTGGGGATATTGTAGAGAGAAAGTTATGCTTCGTAATGCAAGGTTATTCTGGCAATGAAAATGGCTACCCTACTAGAAGGTTATGCTTTTATTATTGACTTCAAAAGCTCTTATTTGTCTAATGTTTGGTGTTGTGCTTTGGCTAAATATGGTACAATGTGGGTTTGGGTGATTTTGCATAGAAGAAGAAACTTTTTGGTCAAGGCAAGATGAGAATGAAAAGTAGGACAAGAATGGCGAGAGAGACAATGTGATAAGGAGAAATGTATAGGTACATGATATTGATAAGCAGGTATAGTTCAGTTTTTCTTTTGGTTTGAAGGATTGATGATATTGTTTGAAATTGTTATGTCTCTCGATCTGGTCACTTTACATGTCTTGATTTTGTATTTCATGACACTAATTGGTTATTCTGCTCTATTTGTGAAAATTTCTTTCAACTATATGGCTAGATAATTTTGTTTGGGTTTTGGTGTTTCGAAAATTGAAATCTGAGAGTACTCTCATTTTTTTGTTTTATAGGTTAATGGACTTTGAAAATATAGATGCTTAAGACATATATTGTCTCAAGAACATTTACTGAAAGACATGATAATTAAGACTCATAAGAGTGTCCTTGGATAGACTAAAGGTAAATTTCCTTTCCAGCCTAATTTTTTTTAGCTCTAATGGATTGCTTGTGATGTCATTTTAATTTTCTTCAATTGGTTAGTTGCAATTAGGATATGCTTGAACTCATGCATATCAGTTATGCTGAAAACTTTATTCAACAAAAACCCATATTAAGAGGCATGGACAAAAAATATTTAATGGTATAAGTTTGATTTCTAATCATTATTTTCTGTGTTCAATCTTTTTTAACTAGGAAATATATTTCTTTAAATTGTTAATATTCCACAAGTTAAACTTTTTACCCATATCTTACCTATTTCTTACTATGCATCTAAATCTTAACATGAATTGTCGTAAAAGTCAACATTTACAGGTAGTTATACAATATAGTAAGCCATTACAAGAGATGTTACTTTATTAGTAGTTGTACGCTGATCTTTTTGATTCACCATATATATTACAAGAGATATTAGTGTGTTAGTAGCAAAAATTTGATCAAATTATTCAGCACCTATCCCACATAAGTTTCATTAAGGCCTTATCTCTATGAAATCATTGATAATTATCATGGTAGGTGCTGAGTAATTTCCTCAAGTTTTTGCTCACTGAAGAACGTAGTTTTTGAATTTGACACTTCTAAATTAGCTCACTAATTAAATAGTTGAGTGGTATGCTTTCAATATCAACTCAATCTCATAATGTTGAAACAATCATTGGTGTTTCTTTTGATTTCAAAATCTTATCTTCTTATTAAACTTAGGAAGCTTAGATTACCGCTGGAATTGTGCATTTCTTATTTAGGAATTTTGCACATTTTGGTAATTTATAGATTCTTCAATTTTTTGGTAATTTGTTCATGTTGTTTGAAAATACTTTTATGGTTAGTTCTGCTTTGTTCAAACACCACTAAGTCAAGAGATCTTCGCATTGGCTTAATGGATCTGGTTCTCTCTGGAAAGTATGTACAATGAAGGCGCTCCAAAATTCTTGAAACTAGTTGAAGCAGCTATATGGCACTTAGTGGTTCATCCTCTAAAAACATGTATGAAGGAATTGAATCTTGCCTCTTTGGCTACATGACCTAAACTTGTATATATGCAAAGTTAATGCGTTAAGCAGGTTACGCAGGGAAAGCATAATCACCCATTGATAAAGCCTTGCATCGACAAAAAGAGCGATCGAGACTTCCAAGTGAAATCACTATTTTTGTCTATATTGCCCTTTTTCATGGAATTGGAGCTTCACCATTTTTTTTACATTTTAATAAGATGTTTTTTTTTTGTTTTCCAAAGGACTGAATAGGTAATCTTGTATTCCCTTTTCTTCTATATGTTGTTAAATGAGCTAAATGATCAAATATGGAGTGGCTTTCCAACTACATGTAATCTACCTATGAGAGGGGTTGTTTCTGTTGACAATAATATTTTGCGTGTAGTTGTGGACTATACTTGGATCAGAGTTATACATGAGAAGTACTTCTACTTGAAATGGGTGAATAAAATTGCTGCTAATAAGGCTAATCATGATATAGAAACAACAAGTGAGGAATATGTACAATTATCACAGATTTGACATAATACTATGTTGCCCTTAAGCCTGATCGATTTGCTCTCTCTCTCTCTCTCTCTAGAAATAGCATGATTTGCTCCCTTTGCTTCTAATAGTGACTCGTGAATCGAGAAGCGTCTTGGACAGGTTAAGGAGGCAATCGAGAAGCGTCTTGGACGTGGATAGGTTCTGGAGCTAATCGAAGAAGCCAAGGATGAGCTCACTCTCATCGACAAGATAATCGGTCCATTTCTATTTCCTTACTGTGGTGTTGTTTTGTTTTCGTTGTATGGAATTATTTGGATCTTCTCTACAAGGGTCTAGATTCATTTTCAAATATATGCATTACTCATTTTTTCATGTTGTTGTTGAAGTGTCGTTAAAAAGCAAGAAGACCGACTGGAAGGAGAGGGTCACAAAACAAATAGCAAGTGCAGGGCAAACATTGAAGAGACACGCGAATAAGGTTTCTAACAAGGTACGACAATGGAGGAGGGCGAAGAAGACAACTGCTTCAAAGAAAAAAACCACAAGCACCAACACTGATCTATAGGACTTGACATTTATAGCTCTTTGAGTACAAGTGGCTCTTAATTTTGTGTTATATTACTCTCTTAGAACTAGTTTTGAGAAGAAAAAAAATAGTTTAAGCTTTTTAGCAAATTTGACTTTGTTTGCGAGTAAAGTAGGAAATAGTTTGTCAATGAGCAAACTACAACAATTGATAGGGGATACACTAATACACGTTTTCTGGTGGTAAATTGGTTAACTAACCTTCAGAATTATATAGATAAGGGCTTTGTGACAAACAAAACCATCTTATCATTTTTAATCACCCTATATGTGGAAAAATGATTATAAAATTCATATTTTTGTTCCAAATTTTGAAAAGATTGAATTTGTTACAAACTGAAAAATATCAAATTCAAAATTTATATCCTCTAAATTTCTGTATTCGTTCACGTTACGTCACTAAATCTCGTCTAACCCCTAATAAAGATGACAAATAAGAAGAGAATAATATTGACTACTGATTAGTACACACGAATGTAAGTTATTATTATTTGTCACAATTATGTGATTGTAAAACATACAGAAAATGATGCTTCATAAAAATAATCCTACTTTTATCGGTGATTTTTTTTAATTGTAAGTAATTAAAGAATTAACTAAATGTTAATGCTACTCCTGCTCCTTCCTCTATTTGTTATCCCTTGCCCCCACTTCTCTTCCTCTAAAACTAAATTAGTGCTTCAATTCTTCTTTGGATGATTTACAATTACCCCCAACGTCCTCTATTTATAGCCTTTGCTTAGCATGTATATATGAGAATAACTAAAAGATTTATATATTCTCATAAAATTATATTATGATATTGGTAATTTCATAATTTCCAGAATGTGGCATATCTTTCAAGATCTCCCTGATAGTTTTAATACAGTTGTTTTGATAGCGATACTTATATCAACTTCATAGTATATCCAAACTCAAAATCAAGAGGTGATGATTTTCGTAACCTATTTTATGTCAAAATCTTCATGCCTAAGTCCTAACCTTATATAAACAATTAATCATATAATTTTCTTGAGTGTGGAATATTTTCGACTATATATTACCAATAGGTTGAATTATTTTAGTATATATATCTTTCAGACAAAAATTACTAAAAGAGGACAATAATAAGGAGATATGCGTGATCACAAGTCTGTTGTTATAATATATTTGGTCAGTGAATAATATCTGTTTGTCAATGACAAACTAAAAAGTGTAGATTTGGTAATATATACGGATTTTCTAGAATTCACTAAGTTGTTAAGAAACTGTACGTTGTCCTATATACGTACGGAATTTTAAATTCTTTTTAAAGAAAATAAAAATCTCCAAAATAATTACGTTAAAATCTAACAAAAATATTTTCAAAGAATGTAGGTATATATGTTTAGCATATATTCGTAGTATATAACGAAAGAAAATGTTTGAATTACTTTCCGTACAAGTCATGTATATATATATATATATTATGGAGCCAAATCCAATGATATATAGAATATTTAGCTAGATTGACTACAATCTTGATTGTTAGTTTGTTGGAGAAGTGTATATATAGATTAATTGAACATAATTGGGAGGTAGAAGCGGGATTAAAGAGGAAAGGATGCAGGCGTGCAAGAACAACAAGAGCAGTAGTAGGAGCAGGAGCAACGACCGCAGCAACAGGATCGGAGCGAGCAAACAACTCCGATCCGATCCGATCCTACTCCTGCTTGTTTCTGCTGCTGTGGCTGTTGCTTTTGCTCCCACTCCTGCTTCTCTTGCTATTGCTACGCCTTCGCAACGTACCCGGTGGATTGGCCGGGTTTCGTTTGAATCCGGTTCATCGAGTTCGTGTTTATATATATATATATATATATTTATAGGATTTACTTATGTAAACTTCTTAAAGATTTACAATTTACAATTCTAGTTTGTTCAACCTGCTTTGGGCGAAAAAGATGGGACAATTAAATAGACACCACATGTTCATTTTATGAGCGGTAATGTTCATTATCTGGGGGGTAATATTCAAGGGCACTGTACTGTTAAAAAAAGGGAGGGATAGTGAATAGTGACATGATGGCATAACCGTAAATATGGCGAATGTTTTTTTTTCGGTCAACATTTTTTTTTAATTTATTGTCTCTGATCGTTCTAGAATAGACAATTATTAACGTTCACATATAAGTACTATATGTTCATTGTATGTGCCGTATAAGTTCACATATAACATGATCATGTTCCAACACATGTCTTTGAACATTCAGTGCTTATTTGTGAACGTGAATGTACAAATAAATGAACATCTAGTGCTTATTCGTGAACCTTCTATATAGGCTTTTCCAGAATGATCACGGGACGAAAATGAAAAAAAAAAAAGTTGTTGACCAAAAAAAAAAAAAAAAACACGTACGGCCGAGATTGTTTCGCATTTCGCACGGGAAGCCTATTTCGCACTGGAACCCAAATCTATATATATATTATATATAGAGAGGAACGCTCCGGTAAAACGGGAGTTATGATGAAACGAAAGTATTAATCTGGAGCGTTGGATGGGTGGTGATGGACGGATGGATGATTGGGCCTTACAATATTTATGGTAGGGGTGTAACCACATAATCTATCCAAAAAATGCTATTAATTAATTATTAATTAACAAAAAGATAATTATGGAGGTTGTTAGATGAGAGAGAAAAACACAATCTTCTTCTCTTTCCTAAACCGATGCTCTCATTATTTAATTTTAATTTTTAATTAGTAAAAGATAATATAGGAGGTTGTTAGATGAGAGAGAAAACACAATATTTTCTCTTTCCTAAAACGTTGATGCATTCACGATCTCTTGTTTCTCTCCATTAGGCGATATTCATAAAATATGGGTTGATATTCGTGTTTTACGCTCATCGATTCTTAATTAAATACTGTTATTCAAGCTTTAGTTTGCACATGCTGAATATCGGATAAACGAAATTGAACATCTTGTTTGGTAATAAATTGATTACATTGAAAGGATATTTATGGATTATGTACGCATGTTCTCGCAAAGACATATGCGATATTCATACAAACTGTATTGATATTCGTGTGTTAATCTCAAGCTTTTTGAATCGATTCACGTATCTTCAATTTTTTTATTTGGTGAATATCGCATATCCAATTTTGAATAACCTGATTGATAGTAAAAACGGTAGTCTATATTCATTCAAAATGTTATGATATTCACGTACTTTGTACGCATCAACTAGTCAATGCATGAAACTTACACCCAACATGAATATCAAAGGAATGTGTATGAATATCACATCAAACCATTTGAATATCAAATATAAAAACGTGAATATCAACGATCAACAACTCATTCAACACCATCAATAAGCAGAATTTGAATCCACCTGAATATCAACATTATTATAATGAATATCAACAACATTATAGTGAATATCACATCATAAATTTTGAATATCGACTACTCAACGCATAAAACCTACATCCAACATGAATATGAACAACATTATAGTGAATATCACATCATACAATTTGAATATCAACTACTCAACGCATGAAAGTTAAATCCAACATGAATATCAAAAGAATGTGTATGAATATCACAATAAACAATTTGAATATCACATATAAAACAAATGAAGTATTTCAAGAAAGAAATTAAAAGAGGATGAAAAAAATCAACATCCTTACAAAAATCCAAGCGTATAATGACCAAAAGACATTCTATACAACAACAAAATGTTTCAGTATAACATTATTTTCCATGCACTGAAACCCAACCATTGTAACTAACTCTATGCTATGAAGCATAAATACTCGCACTGAATATACCTTTTCACCTCAAGAAATCATTCCTCGTGAAATCCCCATCTTCGCTGCTGTAGGAGTCGTCTAACAAATCATCTTCACTGTCATCATCGTCTTCTCCATCACTCATAATCTCTATCATCCCACCGCCTCCATTCAACCCAACTTGGTTCACGAAGAAGTCCACGTCCTCATCATCCAGATCATCATCATCATCGAGCCCACTTCCGCCATCATCATCGCTCATGTCACCCTCGTTCCCGTTGTCCTCATCACCTTCTAAGATGGGGCTCAAGATTGGATCCCCATCAATATCGTCGTCATCATCATCTTTCTCCTCCTCGCTCTCTTCCGCATCATCGGGATCCGAGTCGTCGTCGGTTGGTCTCCTGCGACCGATCTCGTAGATCCGGGCCGACGAGACCATGTCAGCGGGAGGATCTTCTTCGGATGGCGATGCCAATTTGGGGGAGGCGAAGAAACCGCTCCACTGCCGAGCGTAATGCGAGAGAGGTTCATGAAAGAGGAAGCAAATCAGGGAAGCATCTTTTGCTTCTGTTATGGAAAGATTTGGGATTAAAACAAATCCCCCAAATCATGCTAATGGAAAAATTGTGTGTGGGTGAATCCACCAGCCTATTTTGCAACCCTTTAGATTAAATCATGACCATCAATTCTATTCTCATCCAACGCTCTAGATTAGTACCCTCGTTTTATTATAACTCCCGTTTTACTAGAGCTTATATATATATATATATATTGATAGGATTTACTTATCCTCCAAGCTATACAATATCTATATGAAAAAGATAAAAATATCAACAATAAGATGATACAAGATAATAATCTCCAATACTTACCCTCAAGTTGGAGTATGGAGATTAAGAATGTCCAACTGGCCAAAAAGAAGTTGGAATTGTTGCTTGCCAAGAGCCTTAGTGAAGAGATCAGGAGGTTGATTTGTCGTCCTAATATGTGTCGGTAGGATATGACATTCCCGAATGAGATCACGTACAAAATGACCGTCTGTCTTAATGTTTTTGGTGTACTTGTGGAACACCGGTTTAAAGGCAAAGTGCAAAGTTGCCAGATGTTAAAGTCTGTGGGCCGGTTAGGGGAGAGGCGTATACATCCGTGCACAAGCCCACTATACAAGTCCATGGGGTTCCATCCTAAAACCAATTGACGATAGGAGGAGTAGTCTATGGTATTATATAGTGGTCTTGATTTCTTTATATTTTCGATGTGAAATTCTCTCATCTTATCTTCCACACCAGACTATATATCACAATATAAACGCATATGCGTTCCTACACACCGAGAGAGAAGTAAAGCCTTGAGTTAGATGAGCTCACTGCAAGCGACAACCATGGCCTTGTACTCGGCCTCTGCAGATGAGCGAGAGACTGTGGCTTGCTTTTTTGTCCGCCAAAAAATGGAAGACGAACAAAAAAAATCTCTAGTCACAGAATGACGAGTGAGGGGACAAGCTATCCAATCATAATCACAAAATGTTGTCAGCTGGAGGAAGCTGGTACTCCCTCCGTCCCTTAATATAGTTCTCTTTCTATTTTTGACACTAATTACAGTTGAAGAGAATCTTTAAGATTTCTTCCAATATATAAGAAAAAATATAGTCATGTGGGGTCTTGTTTGATTCGTCTCAATGAGTACTTTGACAATATCAAAAAATATATAATTTTTATTAACATGTAATTAGAGATATTAACGATACAAAACACGCATCGACAAGTGTGCAAAAAAAAGAAAAACTATATTAAGGGACAGAGGGAGTATTTGATAACAACAAACCCCGGCCCGAATGTCCTTTGACATAGCGAAAAACACGTAAAGCAACATTCCACTGATCAGTCCGAGGAGATTGCATAAACTGAGCAAAAGTGTGTATGGCATTACAAATCTGAAAGATTATAAAGATAATTAAGTTGCATTTTATTAACGTGATTGTGATATGATATTTATTTGTTTTGGAGAGAACTTTATTAACGTGATTGTGATATGCTATTTATTTGTTTTAATATGACTAAGGCCATCTTTATCCCGGTCTTTTAGAGAGTCACATAGGGCCTTTTATATTAAAATAATAATATTGGGCTAAAAGACCCATCTGGAGTCCCGAAAATGAGTCCAAAATGGGGACCGTCCCATACAAACCATCATTAAGGCATGTTTGGTTTTTTTTTTTTGTTTTGCCTTCGTTGGGCTCAAAACGGCGCCGTTTCAAGCTACCCCCAAACGCCCCCTTACCTTTTGCTGGAATGACAGTGCCACGCGGCGCTGTTTCATTGGCACGCGCTAGCGCGCCCGATGGGCGCCGCGTGGCATGCGCACGGACGGCCAAGATCTATTCCTGGTCGTCCGTTATTTAAAAAAAAAAATGTTTTATTTAAAAATTGGTTAGTTTAAAAAAACAAAAAAATATCATAATTCTAATTACATTTTTCTCTATCCATAGACATTCATTTTGGATATATTTGATAGATTTTAATATTTTTTTGGTATTATAGGTATCATTAAGTGAAAATAAATCATTTTATTATTATTATTGGTGGTTTAAAATAAAATAAATACCAATTTAATTTCCTTATATTAAAATTACATTGTAAATAAATTTTAGAAATTTAATGTATTTTTTTACAAATTTGAATATAATTAAGTCCAAACAAACCATATTATGGTGTACTAACCACTTTTTTTGTTTCGTTGTTTATGTGTTGTTTTTAATTATTAAGTCGTGTATCGTGTGATGTTTGTCGTTAAATTTCGTCATTTGCTTTAGTTCATGTTGTTTTCACATGTTGTTTTATTTTCTTAAATTTATGCATTGCTTTTGTTGATTTTAATATTAATGTATGTTTGACTTAATTTTAAATAAATAATATAATTAAATAATTATATTAAAATAGCATTAATAAAATTAATGTATGATTTTTTTTCAAATATTGTACATTAATATATAATAAAGGGTATAATTATAATTTTATATAATAAAGGGTATATTGGTAATTTAATATAAATAAAAAAATATAATTATAATTTAAACTAAATCTAAAAAATCCCAATAAAAGCCTCTAATATACCATGGGTTTTTTAACAAATAATTTCTTCAAAAACTCCCTAAAAAACCCATCTAAAAGACCCCTATTAAAAATGCCTTAATGATTATAGACAGATGGGATAGAGTGATAGACTATAAAGATAATTAAGTTGCACTCTTATCCCAATTTGTGTAAATTGCACCTTCTAGACTTTTTGATAGTCTACTGTTATATATCTAGAAGCTGCAGCTATGACTTGTCTACTTCTACAATTTTGCTGTTATAGATAAATCACAATTAAATACCCATATTCAAGCTAAAACAATGCATTTATCTTTTAGTTTAAAATTTTCATTTAATTACTTCCGTTGATTAAAAGTCGTTGTCTTTTTCTAAAATACAAGGCCATTACATCATCGTGGAAAAATCGGATCCGCCCACGGTTATAAGCTCTTTGATTTTTGACAAAAGACGAAAAGGATATGTTTATCAATGTCGATAGGATAATTAAACTAATCAATTTATTTAAATAGAATTGGAGTGCATAATAGTCTTAGGGTTTAAAATAACTAGTACAGTACCCGTATCGTGTACGGGTGAACTTATATTAATAAAATCATCAATAATAATTTATAATTAAATTAAATTATGCTATATTTGAGTGGTTTCAAGAACAAACTCTTATTGGTATTGTTTAAGAATTATATAAATGGAAGATTGAAATGACATAATTTTTTTTATTTAAAAGCAATATGTTCAATATTTTATTGTTAATTATATTACTTGTATAAATATATTATATTTTATTCATATATATTCTCGTATAGTTATCCTTTTTATTTTTAATCATGTAATTATTTTCATACACGGGATTTTTTTTTGAGGTCGTACGTATTCCACTACCATTTATCGTGTATTTTCAATAAACTATATATATTAACATAAAATATTAAAATTAAGTCAATATTTTATTATTAAAAATTATAAGTCACAATATTAGTTAAACATAATATTTTTGTTTATAACAAAATTCTAGCTTTAAAAGTGATATGTTAAAATTTTATATTAAAAATATATTATTCAAAAATATGAAAAAATCAATCATATTAACTCAAAAATGAAAAAAATGAAAAATAGAAACAATTTAATGATTAATTATAAATCATTAGTCTAAAAAACATCAAAAACTTTGAAATAAAAAGTTTGGGATGGTTAGAATATACCAAAGGTTATTCGTATTTGTTATGATGAGTTTATTTAAATTGTGTATTTATATTTACAGAAAACATAAATAAGTTTTTAAATTGAAAATATTTGGGTAATTAAAATATACATTAAATAGTCAATGCTAATAAAATTTAATATCGATTTTCTAACCTATGCCCTAAGGGCACATGTTAAGAATTCATGTTTTAGAAATTACTCCTTAAAAGGAATGCTTAAATTCATTAATAAAATATTAAAATCACTGATATAATTACACCTAACAAAATCCTTGTAAAATTAAGTGCTTAACCTATGCCTTAGGCATAGGTTAGAAAAACCATTTTTGTATTTAACATGTTCTTAATTATTTTGTGGTGTAAAAATCATCATTGGAGTAGTAACGTAGTTAATGCTACTATTTATATCCAAAAGAAGAGTGAACCTATGTAAGGTTAAATTGTCATGTTCTTAGAATGATATTTGCCTAAAAAAATTAGTGAAACTATGATTTACGTTATTTTAATAATAGATCAATATTAGATTAAATGAAAATTGTTACATTTAACAATAAAAAAAACCTCACTAATACTGTACATTAAATTGAGAAATTTGATTGGTTAAAATCGAATTTGATAGTATGGTAAATAAAACATAAATAATATAAGATATATTGATTTAAAATTCAGATGCTTGGTTGGTTAACATCAAACTTTGTTAATATCCATAATTTGACACATGAATAATGTGAGTCCAAATTCATTTTTGTGGTTCGAAAATAAATCGTTTTAATATAGATATATAGATTTTGTAGATTATTCAATATAATAATAAATTAAAAAATCAAATAATAACACCTCAATAACTTTTTCCTAAAAACACTCTCATGGTTCTAAATGTATAAGCTTTAATATATAGTAATAGATTTGCACTTCAGTTTTTCTGACCTAGATGGTAATATATCTTTTCAGGTTAACCTGTTCTTCACAGAGTCTCCAACCAATCCATTTCTTAAGCTAGTGTCAGAGCTTTGCCACAGCAAAGGAGCACTGGTCTGTATAGATGGAACCTTTGCTACACCTCTCAATCAGAAAGCCCTTGCTTTAGGGGCTGATATTATTCTGCACTCCGCTACAAATATATTGGGGGGCACAATGATGTGAGCATAATCGATTTAGAAGTTTCAGTTTTGTATATTTGACAGTTGTATAACTATGCATATTTTCAGGTAATTGCCGGTTGCATCAGTGGATCAAAAGAGGTGCTTGCTGCAGTTCGAACTATGCACCACATTCTTGGTGGCACTCTAAACCCAGTGAGTATTGTGATAAAGGATTCGTTTGCAGGATTGAGTCTTTACACTGATGTGTTTGGTTTGAAGGGGTGTAGTAAGGCCTTTGTGTGGCCTGGTCAGGTGCTTGCTGATGTCAAGTGTGATCTCCAGGAAGATTGGTCTAGGGGAATTGCATTGATGAATCTGTTGTTTGTGGTTCATGCAATTGGTGTTCTTGCTGTTGCTTTCGGGGTTTTGTTGTTGATGTCATGTAAGGTTAGTTTGAGGTTTGATGAGTTTGGAGGACCTCTAATGACACAGATTGATTCTGAAAGTCTGCTTTTGACTGATATTACTGATCTTGAGATGGAATGAAGAGTGAAGATTCTAGTTGTTTTGTTTAGGTTTCTTGTGTTGTTTAGATGGATAAACAATTTGTAAATAGTTGGAGATTTTGTTCTTTTTGATTCAGCTAGACAGAAGGCTTTCTCTACTCTCACGGATTCTTAGTTTTACTTGTAAATATACTGATCTTGTACAAATTATTCAAATATACTTGTGACAGTTTTTCTATCTCTTTCTCTATAAATTGTGGTTTATGTTCCATTCAAGTGGATGGAGATATAGATACCACTATAAGGTTCATTGAAGATTCCTTACATTGTCCCATCCTTCACTGCCAATTTGTCATCAACATATTTGCAGGCTTCCCTCATTGCAAGCTGTAAAAGTTATAATGTTGTAAGTATGCAACATAAACCACACAAATGACACAATGAATTTGTTCAGACACAACATTGGTTGATGACTACAATTCTTATTTTCCAGGTGACATGGGATTCATTGTCCCTTGCTATCAAGTAGTCTTAGCTAGCTTTAATGTTGTTAATGTGAAATTTATGAATGTTCCTTTGTGGTGACTGAAGCATACCTTAATCTCAGAAATTGCATTGTTTTGCTCAGGTACACTTCATTTGACTGTTATGGTCAACAGAACTATTGTGAAGTTAAGTTGCTGCTTCTTGTAGAGCCACAAACTTGCAGGTAAAGCAGGTGCCACTCCCAAAATTGACGACGGGTGAATCATATATGGATATTAATGTTTTGTACTCAAATCACGCTAAACAACCAAATCTCGGCAACAGCTCGTTAACAATAGAACCAATTTTTTCTTATATAAAAAAAGGGAAGATATGATTTAGGTAATGTTTTGTACTCAAATCTCCGCCAGGTTTTTCAACTGTGAGATTTCACATTTTGTTTTTTGAAAGGTTGTTGTGAGATTTTATTAAACAACCATATCTAATTGGCTTTTAATTGAAAATAAAAAAAGTTCAGCAAAAGCTCGTTAACAATAGCAAAATTTGAATTTGAAAGTGGTGAGATTTCATTAAACAACCAAATCTAATAACATTTTAATTGAAAATAATAAATCATAATAAATTAGTAATGTGACTTAAAAAAAAAGTTTAAAACCTGAACGACTATCAATGGTCGATGAAAGTGGTCCAAATTTAAATATATAAGCTTTCATATATTAGTTATATAAATATAAACTTATTGTTTGTATTTTTTTTATAAAAAAATTATCACGTTCATGTATATAAACATTCAACAAAGTTGTATATATATATGATTTATAGATTTAAAGTTAGTTATGATTATATAAGCTTATTAGTTATATAAGCTTATACGGAATTCAAATATATAAGCTTTCATATATTAGTTATATAAATATAAGCTTATTGTTTGTATTTTTTTTTATAAAAAATACAAACACCTTCATGTATATAAACATTCAATAAAGTTGTATATATATATATATGATTTATAGATTTAAAGTTAGTTATGATTATATATTGTGATTTAAATTAAATAGATTGTTAATATATAAAAAAGTGAATTAACCACAAAATGACACGTAGGATTTATGGGGCCAGAATCAATATGGTGGCTCTAAATTCCTTTGCTTTACTATATATATATATATATATATATATATATATAGATAGATAGAATAGATAGATAGATATTCTTTTTTTTATATATATAAAAAAGGAAGCAAAAGTCTACCAATTTATAATATGTATTGTTGCTAATTGGATAAGAAAATATAAATAAAAACTAACCTTAATTTGATCAAAACCTCGAAAAATGATTATACCTATATCAAATCCAACGGATCTTGTTTGAAGTAATCCATATAAAAAATAATCGTAATCCATATAAAAAATTGATTTGATAAGAGTTTTATATTTAAAGTGAAAAAAAAACGAATGAAAAAATAACACGCAAGAATGGTGGATCCAGAAGCGTTCTAAGAGCTCAAAAGGAGAGAACTTTAATACATAGATATAGATGAGTAATCATGGTCATAAGATCTAATGACTATAAATAGATGGGATAGGTAGGATTAATTTGATAGAGATTGAGAGATAGAATTAGAGTGACAAAATTGTAGTTATTGTTTTATAATATTTAAAAAACAAAAATTGGAAAATTATTTGTTTCGATTTTTTTCCCAAAAAATAATTATTTAAAAAAAACAATTTTTTTCCCGAAAAATAATTATTTTTTCAGGAAATATTTTTTTCCAAAAATATTTAAAAAATTAATAATTTTCCCCATTTTTTTCTTTATAAATCTATTATACTTCAAGTGTAAGCACCAAAATTGCATATATAAGCACGTTTTTTTAATGCTCACATGGAGTGGATCTTTAATATGCTAAATTGCATGTGCTAATATGTAAATGTCCATGTTTAACATGTATGTTAAAAGTGCACATTTTAACTAGTATATGTTTATTATGTTAAATGTGCATATGTTAGTATGTTAAATTACATATTTATCATATTAAAGTGCATACTTAATATGATAAAAAGTGCATATATAATTACGTTAAAGTGAATGTTCACTATTCCAATTTAAGTGTATGTATAAGTATATTAAAGTGCAGAATTTAAACTAAAATTATGTGAATGTGTACGTATGTTAAACTACATGTTTAGTAATATAAAATTAAGTGCATATGTAAATAATTAAAGTGCATGAGTTAGTGTTAAAGTGTATGATTAAAATACTAAAGTGATGGTACTAATCTATTTGGAAAGATATTCAAGAAAAAAATTGGGGAGAGGGGAATTTGTGATTTTTTTTGAAAATAAATATATTTCAAAAAAAACTAAAAATAATAATAAAGTGTGTCACTCTATGCGTTTTAATCTACTATATATCTACTAAACGCAAAGGCTCGGCTATGCCACGTGGCACCCCAACAATGCACCAATTTTTTTCATGCCACGTGTCATCTCCCAAACACATTTGCCACGTGTCATTCAATCCATTTATTCCGGTTAATTCCTTTTATTTTCAATATAAATCTATCAAGAATGCGTGGAATCATATATTTCCCAAATTCATAACGTAGATCTGGTATATGATTTTGTTTCCATAATTTATATTACATAATCGGTTTTTTTGAAGATCTTAGTAAATTAGTAAATAAAACCGATTACCTTATTTATTTGTATACAAAAGAATCAATTGCATACAAAATTGCTAATAAAAAAGAAATTGCAGCATATAAAAAACTGAAATACTAAAACCTGCAGACATTACAAAACCCACCCAGACAATTGCTAAAACCCACCCAGAAATTACCCAAAAACAATGCACAAAATCTGTAGACATATTACAAAACACATATACCAAAAATGAAGCATAAACATATTACATAAGCATTACATAAAATTTTGCACATAAATTATTACAAAATTGCTTAAAATCTGAAACGAAATGTGTGCCATATGTTTGGCACATGGCATAATTCTGCAAAAATAAATCTGCACAGATGTAACACATAAAACTGAGAATACATAATGGACTAAAATCACCCAAAACCAGAAACAAATCACCCCAAAACAAGTCATAAAACCTGCACATATATTACAAGACCTGGATATATATAAATGCTACAAAAAATTCAATTCGAAGCATATTAAAAACCAAAATACTAAACCCCAACCAGAAATCCTAAACCCAAAGATAATTCACAAAACCTGCACACATATTACAAGATATGAACATATCCATAAAGTGAACGAAACTTTGTTTCCTATTTCATTACCCTATGGCAGAAATTCTCCAAATCACAACATATCCATAAAAAGCCAAATTGATTACAAGATCTGAACAAGAAAATCATATAATATACTCTATAATAATTATTAGTCCTGCACAACACAATTAAAAAGATTACTATGAAGATTTGATATTGGAAAATCTGTGCATTCCAAAATTACTCTATTATCTCTTTCATATATCGGCCTATAACTTCATCTATAAATATACGTGTAGAGCTTCTCAGTTATGTGAAGAAGATTAGCTATAACAGAATACAGAGTTTCAAGAGGCAATGCTTATATCAATTATAATTTGTAATGCTTATATCATTTCAAACAAAAACCCAGTTTCTGCACAGATTCAACATCGAATAACTACTTTTTAGGCTTGCATTCATTCTACTCTATGCAACATTTAATATATATATTGCAAACATAACTGATATTACTTTATTTTCTTTGGTTCAGTGTTACTCAGGCAATTCAAAACAGAGTTACAAGGTAATAATTCAGGATCTATATTTTTCATTTAAATAACTACTTTTCAGTCTTTAGTTCTTTCTACTCTATGCAACATTTAATATATTTATTTGTCATGTTGACCTAAATGTTAGTATAGTATTCGTACCTTTAGGTTTTCAGTTGTACATCTTCGAACTGCATGAGTTGTTTTAAACCCCAGTTTGATTTCCCATATTTATTCCTACACCAACAATAAACAAAGACAGATTTCAGAAATTAAGGACTACATTGATAGAATCATGAACTGAACATATGCTTCAACACATAAAAGCATGGATATTCGTACAATAACAAATTTCAGTAATTAAGTTGAATAACTATCATATTATCAAACCAGGAAATACATAACAGATTTCAGAAATTGATATTTTAAAAACATATTTATCACACTGTGACTGATTTTTCTGCATTTACATAATAATGTGCTAAACGTTCTGACATTTTCCCCATCTGCATTGATTTTGTCCATTACTGATTTTGTCCATTAATGATTTTTCATTTACATAGCATGCAAATACTGAACAGAAATAATGTGCAATTACAGATGGTTTTTTGCATTTACATAATAAGTATTTTTTGTTTTGCACATTTGTAGCAATGTCAAAACAGCAACAAGAAATAAAAGATATTACGGGTACCCGAGGAAATTATGAGCTAAAGGTTAGAGTAATTCGATTGTTCAAGGTTCCAAAGAAAGAAGACCGTACCCAATACAGTACAACTGAAATCATTTTAATGGATGAAAAGGTAATAATTTTCTGTTCTTTATTAATTTGTATTTAATATATCATATTTGTAAAGGACTAACACAAATTTCTCATTGTCTCAAGGGTGAGAAAATTCATGGAGTAATTAAAGAAGCTTTTATGGCGAATCTTGGAATATTAGAGGAAGGAGGTGTATATTTGATTTCAAACTTTGGAGTAGCTCTTTATGATATACCTTTCAAGTTCTCTAATCATAAATACAAGATAATATTTTATCGCAACACTACAATTAAGCGGAGTTCATCAATTTCTATACTTATTCATGGATTCCAATTCGCTGATTTTGAAAAAATCCTCGACGAGTCACTGGATCAAGTATATCTCTATGGTTAGTAAATCTTTCAATTTAAGATTTGTTATATTATAACAATTAACATTTCAATAGGTTTAATATTTTACTTTACACATAATATTATTCATTGTGTAGATGTTATTGGGCAATTGGTTGGAATTGGAGACAGCATTGTTACATTCACTAATAGGAACAAAAAAGAGGGTAAAAGGATCAATATACAATTGATGGATACAAGGTATTTATGTTTTTTTTTTATTTCTCCATTGTAATAGAATTTCATTTGTTATTTTATATTCGGTTGTGTTAAATTCATCGTTATTTTATATTGTATACTATTGCAGGGATAATGTCATCAATTGTACATTATGGGATGATTATGCCGAATTATGTCGCCCATTTGTTGGGGCATCAGCACAGAATTTGGTCGTAGTTATTATACAATTTGGAAAGCTGGGAAAATGGAATAATACACCTAATGTGTCAAATGGTTATTATGGCACAAGGATTTTTTTTTATGATGATATCATATGTGAGATTGCTGAATTTAAGAAAAGGTAATATTATTATTACTACATAAAATATGCAGCAGTGCAATATCCAATATCTTATAATTTTTTTTTAATTATCCTATACTATATCTTTACATTGTAGTTTATCAGAAAATGAATGGTCAAAAGCTGGCCAAAGTTGTGTTCAATTGACAAATGAGCCGTCCTACTCCCAAGCCGACCTTTTCTTAAACGCAAAAGAGAGAAAAACTTTAGATGAACTCTACGAACATCTTCACGAACGGGGAACGGTTAGTTCAGTTCATTTGCTTATTATGTGTTAATAAAGAGTATGTACATTTATGTACACTATCTTACATATTTATATAATATATAAACTAGGTTTTGCAAGCTATTACTCTTGCCACCATTGATCATATTGAAGATTCCTACGGATGGTACTATAATTCTTGCAAACGTTGTAAAAGTAAGGTGCAATCGCAAGAGGAAAAGTTTTGGTGTAAAAAATGTGAAACTTTGGTTAACTATGCAGTCCCTAGGTACAGAATTCTTTCATTAAAATTTTTCTTTTAAATTCAGATATGTTAATGTTTGTTCATGATATTGTGGTTTTTTCTAATACGCAGATTTAGTGTTCAAGTTAGTGTTATAGACGGATCTGGTACCGCTCAGTTCACTATATTTGATAAGGAAATTTCACAAATCTTGAAGAAAAGTGTTTCAAGCATTCTCGAATCAATGGATAAGGTATATAAACATCAATTTTAATGCATTACTTATTAATTTCTGTTTTTATTAAACTTATTATTTTTTCAGGATGAGGACATAAATAATATCCCGAAAGAGTTAAATGTCTTGCTGAACAAAAAGATGCTATTTAGAGTTCTTATTTCGAAATTCAACATCAGTAGACTTCCTACACATTCTGCATATACCGTGATGAATATGACCGACGATACCACTCTCATTGAGAAATTTGAGCAAACTATCAAAGAAACTGAGGTATCTTTCGCGGAATTAAGATTATGATATTTATGAGTTATTTTAATACTAATCACAAATTATATATGATTAATTTTTTATTGATAGGAAAATCTGGAATCATTCACCCTAGACAATGATGTTATGTCAAAAGTTTCATCAAATGAAATGGTTTCACCCCGCAAGCGTCGTTATATTAATATCGACCAAGATGATGATAATTGTGACTCGGATGAAGAGGAGATTACTAAAGCTGATCGTGGCGAGCACTCAACTACCAGGAAGAGGCTTATTTTCAAGAAAGTGAAAGAGGAAAAGCTAGATGAATAAATAATTTCATATTAGGAAGAGGTTGCATTATTTCGTATGACCATTTATTTTTAAAGTTCAGAAAGACAGTTTTCATATAAGTTTCATGTTTATTAATTCCTCCAAGTTAAACTATTTGTTTTGATTCTATTGCAGAATTCTGTTTAATTTATATCATTTTGCCTCCATGATTTTGTTTTTACTTAATGAAATTTGTTTACTTAACCTAAATCAAAAACAAGGGTGGATAAATGGTAAAAACTGTGTTCTTTATTTTTGTTCTGTTTGCTGTGTAAAGTCTGATTTTTTTAGATATTAATAATTAAAATTAAAATTAAATCAATAGTGTACTTAAATGATGTAGGCTATAGGATTTAGTTTATAGAGTAAAGTATATTATCTATGGATAACCAAATTACGGTTTATACAAGTGTATTAAAGAATATGAGTTATAGAATTGTGAAATCAGAAATTCATTATTTTTGTTTTGTTTGCTTTGTAAAGTCTAATTTTGTTAGACTTCAATAATCATATCTGATATCTGCATACAAAGTGATACAGATAGAAAAAGAGACAAAGAAATACATAAATTAGGTTTAATAAGGCATGTTTACCTAAGTCG
The DNA here is from genome assembly GCA_027886185.1 of Rheum nobile. NCBI lineage: Eukaryota > Viridiplantae > Streptophyta > Magnoliopsida > Caryophyllales > Polygonaceae > Rheum > Rheum nobile. The sequence goes on along the minus strand of WOAB01000232.1, from coordinate 5,864 downwards.
GTGTAGAATATGCACAGAGAGAATATTTCATTAGTCCTTTTTCTAATGAAACAAATACACTCTTTGTGCATATTCTACACCGAATAACAACACACCATCTTTTGCAAAGAATTCGTTATTTTCAACTAACTTCAGAAATCATATACAAAGATTACTATATTCTTTGTAAAGTCTGATTGTTTTAGAGATTAATAAGTAATGAATATGAGTTAAAAAATTGTGAAATCAGCAATTTCCATATTTAATAAAGCAAAACATACGAAAATTATTTTTTCTGGGGTTCATATTACGCTGTTGGTATATAAATTTCCCTATATGTAAATATTATACATTCATAATATAGTATTTATATTACTTGGAAACATTATAATATAAATTTCCTAAGCTGTTGTATGCAGAATTTCGTTTAAGTAAATTTAGATCATAAAGTTTATTTACTTATATCCTACTATGCAGAAATTTCCTTTCCTGTTTGTTTTTTATAATATCTCAAAATATGGACAAAATTACAAATCATTAAATAAAGACTATAAGTACCACATTCTTATGGTCTTATATCACGTTCTAAACTATAAACTTCTCCAGGCTCTCATTTATAGTATTCAGTATGGTGCATCCCATTCCGCATGATGTCTCAATTGATACTGAGTTGCTTTTCCTTACTGATATTGTACCAGAAAGCCATTTTTTTAGGTTTCCAAGTATCGCAAACAGTTTTTACATTGGACTTTCCTTTCCAATTGATTTATCGGACGATGAACATTACATAAAATGTTCAGTTACTATGCCGAGTGATCTATCAAATGCAACACAAAGGTATCTTTATTATACTGTATTTTTTAATTAAATAATATTATATGTCGTTTTGTGTTAATGTAATATTGTAAAAAAACTTTTTTTTATGCATGTGCAGGTTGAAAGATGCTTTGGATGAAATGAACAAGATATACACTCCATTTATTTATGAGAGGGATCCTATTATATTCCCAAACATTCATATGAATGTTGCAATAAGAAATGTGGTAGGTTTTTTCGGTCCAACTCAACTGGCAGGATTTCATTCAACGTTTACATCCTATAATCCTATGATTATTGTGCTTACACATGCTGAACTGGACGAATGTCTTCTTGAACAAATGTTTTTACCATATGGCCATGACCGCTATATACGTATTGATTCATTGTACAACAATGAACACAATTACATCACATGGCGCAGCCGTGATGTAAATATATGGATTGACAGGGAAGGAAATGATTATATATTGAAATTCAATAGCAAGTCTGTGGAGCCGTGGCAACTTTCATGTATCTATGAAGTGGATAATGAAATATCCGGACTACTACTATGGAGTTGTTTGGAAGAATTTGCAAGGCTTAATTTTCTACCTTGGCAATACATAAACGGGAGAGAGGAAGTGATAAATTTAAGTGATGAAGAACAAGTCAACGAAGAGGAAGAAGACGATATTCAAAAAGGAGACGAAGAAGAACAAGTCAACTTAGAGGAAGAAGAAGATATTGAAGAAGCAGGCGATGAAGATGAAGAACAATTTGAGGAAGAAGAAGGAAATTCAGATTAGATTAGCATTATTGTTATTTGTTTCTAACTTTGCTGTTTTTAATTTCCAGTATGTCGTTTTTTTAAATCATTGAACTCTTAGTTATGTTAATTTGTTTGTTCTTTTCACATGCAGTTTTCAGACTTTTACAAGTAGGCATAATTAATTGAATGTCCTTTCAAAATACTTATTAGTTGCAATTATAGTTTATTCCTTTTTGTGATGAAACTATTAACTTATCCAAGCCTACAAAGCAGTAACTAATACCCTCACAGAGATGTAATCCACCAGTCCTACTATCTAGAAATAATATACCTTTATATGTGATATTGAGTTATTATTTTTTAAATATAGAATTTAGAGAGAGAGAGAGAGAGAGAGAGAGAGAGAGAGAATAGTGAATTGGATGAAAATAGATGACTAACCCGAAGTTTTTCCTTTAGTCAATCGTGTGGAGCACTATAGTACCAGGAATAAATTTATATTCAAGAAATTGAAAGAGGAAAAGCTAGATGAATAAATAATTTCATATTAGGAAGAGGTTGCATTATTTCGTATGACCACTTATTTTTTAAGTTCAGAATGGAAGTTTTCATATAAGTTTTATGTTTATTAATTCCTCCAAGTTAGACTAATTTTTTTTAATCTGTTGTAGAATTCTGTTTAATATATAGTAGATTTTGCATCCATGATTTTATTTATTGTCAAAGCATATTTTATTACTTAACCTAAATAAATAACAGGGGTGGATATATGACTAATGTTCTATGATAAGAGAGAGAGAGAGAGAGAGAGAGAGAGAGAGAGAGAGAGAGAGAGAGAGAGAGAGAGAGAGAGAGAGAGAGAGGAACATACATGGTCGCATGCAGATAACTATATCCTCTTCTTCAAATTCCACTCCATATTCAATCAACTAGGACAGTCAATGATCTGTTTCCAGTCTACAGACATCCTCATCAAGGAAAGAAAAAAAAGGATGTTAGAATGAAAAACAGAGTAGAAAAAAATAGACAGATACATCCTAAGCAAGTGTAGAAATCGCTATGAGAGACCATTGAATTAGTCCTTTTGCACTGCTGCATGTAGCCTTATTACTATTTTTTACAATTTTGTAACCTTATTACTATTTTTGTTCTTTAATGAGGAGGCATGTATACCAAGTCGGTGTAGAAGATGCTCCGAGAGACTATTACATTAGTCCTTTTGCCAATGAAACAAATACTCTCTCGGAGCATATTCTACACCGACTTATAATACCCTCTCAATTTTCAACAATGTTATTTAACTTCAATTCTGCTATCTACTTACAAATTTCTATCAAGTTTCAAAAAGATGTATTTCCTATATACATTGCAACACATTTAAATATTGATAATTTTCATTACTATATGACATGGGAGCCTTGAGCAAATAGATATATAGACATAGAAAGCTTAACTTGTGAACATGGCAGCACATGTCCTGTTTGATATTTATTCACCAACCTCTAGATCTGTTCAAATGAAATGAAGTATTTCATTAGATTTTTTAATTATATGATCCAAGAGAGAAAAAGATATAAACAAACAAAGACATATATTAACACAATGTATACATGTTTAGAAAATGTTTACAAGCCCATTAATGTAATCTGTCCATTAACCAATGAAATAAATGTTTAGAAAAAAGTCATAGCTCTACCTTAAAGCCCATTGACCGAATAAATTTAAGCATTAATAAATTTAACATATTTGGGTCTTATAGAAATCATTATCCAGTGTAGTATAATTTAGAGTCCATATATGATTACCAAATCAGTTTATATATTATTTAGGTCCATATACGACTACCAAATCAGATAATATAGTTGATTACAAGTATAATTAAGTCAAGTTCTATAATTTCCTTTATTGATCGAATTATGATGGAGTTGTATATAAGGTTTGCTGATTATAGACCAAGACACAAAGACAAAACAAAGAAAACGGCTGCAACCTAGAGACTTTGAGCAGAGATTCTATTGTGAAGGTATTTTAGTGTTTTAAGTATTTCTATTTCAAAATTGTATCTTGGTAGCTTTGTACTTTATAAGATTTCTGAAACATGCAATGATTCTAATCTATTATCTTTGATAAACACTAATGTTAATAATGTTAACCTACAGTAAGATTAAATAATCTGTATTATTTAAACGATTTAGAAAAGTTGTAGTAGTTTGAACAAGTATAAAGATAAAGTTGTAGTAATTCTGCTGTCTACTCACAAATTTCTATCAACTTTAAAAAAGATGTATTTCCTATATACATTGCAACACATTTAAATATTCATAGTTTTCATTACTATATGACATGGGAGCCATGAGCAAATAGATATATAGACATAGATATCTTACGTTTTGACCTTTGCAGCACATGTCCTGATTGATATTTTTTCACCAACCTGTAGATCTGTTCAAATGAAATGAAGTATCTCATTAGTTTTTTGAATTATATGAACCAGGAGAGAAAAAGATATAAATCTAATATGTCCATTAATCTAATCTGTTCATTAACCCAATGAAATAAATGTTTAGAAAAAGTCAAGCTGTAACTTAAACCCCACTAATCCAATAAATTTAAGCATTAATAAATCTAACATATTTGAACCTTATAGAAATCTTTATCCAGTGTAGTATAATTTAGAGTCCATATATGATTACCAAATCAGTTTATATAATATTTAAGTCCATATATGGAACCTGTACATTTTCAGGTTCAATCATATTAAGTTTGTTTCAAAATAAAATAAAAAAAGAGACGAGAAGCCTACATGATTGTTGAATTATGACAATGCAGCAAGTAGAAATGTCTATATAAGACCATGAACCATCAAATAATTGCAAGTTTAAAACAAAAGATAAAAAACAGTTGCAAGATCAGAAAGATTGAAGAGGGAAACATTGTAAAAAGGAACTCCTAGAGACATACTCCAGGTAAAAATGAAGCAGATCTTGGTCCTGTTGTATTCTGAGTAGAGCTGTGCGGATATCATCATCACTTAAATCTTCACATGGATCCACTTCCTATAAGATTGAAAGAACAATGCAAATTATCAGTATCAACGAGAGAGAGAGAGAGAGAGAGAGAGAGAGAGAGAGAGAGAGAGAGAGAGAGAGAGAGAGAGAGAGAGAGAGAGAGAGATTATCAGTATCAACGAGAGAGAGAGAGAGAGAGAGAGAGAGAGAGAGAGACAGAGAGAGAGAGAGAGAGAGAGAGAGAGAGAGAGAGAGAGATCAGATGCATGTAAAGATTGTAGCAGAAAACCCAATAACGATAACGAAATGAAATTGGCCCATAAGCCCAATGACATCTAGGCACAGCTGTTAATTTGTTTCATGCTATTAATTAATTCCGTTATTTAAAGATTGGACAAGTACGCCGATATTTTTTTTATTGGCCCATAATTGGTTGCACATTTGGGCCGTCGTTAAAGAATGCCTTACAAAAAATGGGCCACTTAGCCGTTATATCTAAGATAGAAATGAAGTTATAAATTAAATGACTGGGCCTAAGTTGTCATGTAAGTAGGCCCAATATAAATTTGGCCCACTAACCCGTTATAGCAAATCAATGTTTTTTCTGAATCCAATTCAATTCGTATCCTAATCATATATAAATGTAATAGTAGATTCTATTATTGAACCCGGTTTATATATTATTATTACTATACCCATTATACTAAATATAATATAACTATAACAAATATATTGTATAAATTGAGCGACAAGTTTCTAGATATAAAATTTATAATACAAATACAGTATCCTAATCAATTCAGACATGAAAAAAAACCAAACACATTTTTCAAACAGATCTTGAATGATTAATGAAAGAGATTGATGATTTAGGGTTTATTTTGAAGCAAGGTAACATAGCAGAAGAAATGAACATTAAAACATGATGAAGAACAAGCATGAATGATTGTTAAACAAAGCATTGAAACAAATTCGTGGTGATATTAAAATCGAATGGAAATCCAGAGAATGAAATTTATTTGGGACATATATACTCAGAGAGATAGGTAAACGAAGGTGCGAGAGAGACATAGAGATAAGGAGATTTTACATTTCTAATGGATTGTGCTCTCCACAACCTCCGAATTCAAGATGGTCTGCAAAATCGAAAACAAAATCCGAGAATCAACAAAAGAGAGATAAATATACTGAGAGAGAGAGAGAGAGAGGGAGAGAGAGAGCTTACGATTTTAGGGTTTTTTCTATAGATCTGAATAACATCCCACGAGCAGATCCAAATCCTTGCGATCATTGACGTTTCCAGAGAAAAA